>OZ024931.1:129710832-131135582 GCA_964017235.1 Sabellastarte sp. h YS-2021 | reverse complement strand
TTGTGTGTTTCTTGGTTGGTGGTTACTGGGGTTGGGTTTTTTTTTTCGTCGTTGGGTGTTAGGTTTGGTACTGGGTTTGTTATTTGGGGGTTATGTTTGGTATTGGGTTTGTCTGTTTGTGGGTTGGTAAGTATGCAATAATGCCTTTTAACTCTAGGGAAGGTGTAAGTGTTGGACTTTTCAATTACAGATTTTAAACTGTCCCATGGATTTTTATCTAAAAATGGGCTGATTAATGGCCATATTGGGAGTTATTTTTTAAATTTTTTTATGTGGCCTTTTTTGTTATGTGTGGTACCATGGGTTATTTATTTCATGTTTGGGGTGGTGTGGGTGTTGGACTTTAATTTTTTTTTCTTGTGATAAGTATTTGTACTGAACTTTTTAGTTTTGGGAGGGGAATTGGAATAACTTGCAGCTAAATAATTGTTTTTGGAAGATTTGGTGGCCCTGAAAAGGGCCTGGCAGGTCAAAGACCCGCCCTGACTGGATGGCTACTGAGGAGGCTGCTGTTGAGGCGGTGCTGAAGTGGTGATAGTAAAGAGCTGCTGCTGCAGTTGTTGCTGCTGCTGCTGAGGCTGCTCGATGATCTGTGTTGATGTCAGATCTGGTAGCTGACTTAAGATTCCACTCAGATTGTGTCTGCTCCCTTCGTCCTGTACAGTCAGGACAGATGTCGGGTTGCTGAAGCCAATGGGGCTTGGTGTATAGTGCACAAAACTGCTGCTAGCTGCTGCTTGAGTGGAACTAGACGCCTGTGGAGTGGTTGTTGGCAGTAGGCCGACCCTCTGGGACTCCGTGATAACAGTGGCTGATCTTCTGGGCAATGGCTGACGTCTACGGTTGCTCTTAATAGTTACGATGTCTCTAAATATCTTGCCCTTTAATTCTTCAAATTCTTCTTGAGTCATCTTTTCGGCCTCTGATGCCACGTAGTCAAAGAAGGGCTGCCTGTCTGACTTCTGATGCAGAAAACCTGAGATAAGTGTCCTCATCTGCTCAAAGTGTTCGAGAATCTTGGAGTCTAGTTGAAACGGGTGTTGATGTAATGATGGACTGACTCCTCTCCCTCAGGACACTGGACTCGAGGTGTTCTGTGTCAGTAGTTGACCCACGTGATTCGTCCTGCCTGCTGGTATTTGGACTGGCCTCAAAACCTGAACTTCTGTTGGCCCCCTTTCTTCTGATGTGGGTTTTAAGAAAACCCATCTGTTGGTAGACCCAGGACTGTCTCTTGGTCATCTCCCTCGGGGCTTGGCCAGATTGGAGCTTAGACAGCTTTCCATAACTGGTTCGCTGGGACTCGAACCAACGTCTCACATCAAAGGGCTGGAGCTTGAGTTCTGCAGATATTTCTGCCCACAGAGCCTCTCTTCTGGTCCTGTCGTGGAAACGTGAATGTTCCTTGTCATACAGTTCAGGGTGCAGCTATACAAATTCCACAATGGAAACTTCCTGGCTGTCTATAAAAGTGGCACACACCCTGGCTCTCTTGGCTGAAGAATGGCACTCCGGATCTTCTTCACACCTCTCTTCTTCTTATGCCACAGCTTCCCCAATAGCTGGACCTTCCTCAATCTCATCCTCCTCTCTCCTCTCAGTTCCTTCTTCTGTAATAACTTCACTCATCTCCTCTACTTGACTTTCCTTCTCCCTCTCATCCATCTTTTTCCTTCCTCTCTTCCCTCCTTTCTCTTTTCTCATGATCCAGTCGATAAATAATAAAAAAATAGTAAAATGTGTCTCCTAACTGTGAAATTTGCCTTAAGCTCAAGTATAATATATATAAAATAAAAATTGAAAACCCCTACAAATCAGTGACACACGTCTCTCAGTAGCCAAACAGTCAGTATCAATGACAAAGTGTGCGCGGTCGCTTATATAGTCCCAGACCTGCTCATTGCCTCGTTTTAATTTTCGACGCGCGGAAAACAGTCGGTTCTTAATCGGTTGTTAGTCCCAGGCCTCCTGGGGCATCCTCAGACCATCGCAGACTACTTTTGTGCTGTCCCAGGCGTCCTGGGGAGGCCGGTTTGGATCGGTTAGGGTCGGTTACCCTTAGTCAGGGCTTAGTCCCAGACCTTGATTTTTGGGTCCCAGGACACCGCAGAAGGGTCCGAGGCTTCCAGGGACTAATGCAACCGACCCACTTTCACACGCATGAAATTCATATGCATTACATTTGAGTCTGCGATTAACAACTGGCCTCCTGGGACTAAGCTACGGAGGTCTGGGACTAAGGGTCACAGGCGGCCTGGGACAACACACGACTGTGTAAATTTGGGTCTGAGGAGGCCTGAGGACGCCTGGGACTGGACATTTTGTTGAGGGCGGGAAATATGAATCGGTTGTAGTCTTGAGAAATATCAAACATGTTTGATTTTCCACACGGCCCCAACCGACAACAACCGACCCTTACAGAAGGTCTAGGACTAAGCAAATATTTGATACCGACCCCCAAAAACCCTTAATCGGGAGCCTTAGTCATGTGGTGGAACACCCACATAAGGATTTTTCGATGGTTGGGAGCAATGTTTACATAGTCGGTAAGGGTCAGTAGTATTTTCCCAGCTTGTCGGGGTGGGTCAGCAAAATAGCAAAGATATATTTGATATATTTTACCGACCCTCCCCGACTTTTCTTCAAAAATATGGCTCCTTCCACCTGGTAACTGACTTGTTCTAGTCACTTCCCGTCTTGTCTTATCACTTCCAGGATTGTCTGTAACACTTCCAGTCTTGCCTTTACAACTTCCAGGCATGTCTTATCATGAAGTCGGCTTGTCTTTTGCAACTTCGTATTTTTCATTTTCACTCCATTTCCAGCATGATGTGAAGTAAAAATATGACATAATATTATGTTATGGGAGTGTTCCACTGGAACACCATGTTTGGTTTTTTACCACCCCTCCCCGACTCTTGTTCAAAAATATGGCTCTGCCCACCTGGAAAACCGACTTGTCCTTATCAGTTCCAGTCTTGTCCTATCACGAAACTGGCTTGTCTTTTGTCACTTCAGTAGCGTTCATTTGCAGTCCATTTACAGCATGATGTGAGGTAAAAATATGACTTAAAATTACGTCAAGAAAAAGGCAAAAAACAGTGCAAGTGATCATAATTTTGAGGTTAAGATCCACACAACACATCTCCGTATGCTTGTTTGAACAGAATAGAACATTTTAAATGAAATTTTCAATTTTAAGTGTCTTTTTGAGTCAGAATCTGAAGAAGAAATATGTTGATTTATTTCTTATATAATATTAAAGCAAAAACCTGAAAACAATAATTAAAATAACAAAAATGTAAATTTGGACATTCTGGTCATGTGATGGGGTCCAAATATTCAGCCTTGACCTAGTTTCAGATTTATTTTTGGTCGACACTTGATCCTCTTTTTTCCCAGAAATTCATCAAAAACTGTAATAGCAATACCGACTGCAAGTCTGGTCATGGTGAATCTGTATATTTCTCCAGTCCTGTCTATTTGTCAGTACGGCATGTCTGGACTTGATACGGCTTGTTTGTAAGGAGTTTAGGATGGTCCTAGTAGTTTCCAGTCCAGTAGAAAATATCCCGACCCCAAGTCAGGTCGGCCTCTAGATACAGACAAGCCTGGATGTATCACATCCTGTCAGGGAGGTGAAACCGACTTAAAAATTGCCCACCCTATTTTGTGATTTTGGTCCCCGACCCCCGACTTTTGCAACCGACCATAGAGTTGTAGGAGCGGTTGTAGGGTCAGCTTCAGTGGAACACCCCCATTATGAATGACAGTACAAGTGTTCATAACTTTGAAGTTTACAGATAATAAAGGTGCACATGTATGCTGTAAGTAATTAATAAACGTGAAAGAATGTTTTAGTTGGTCACATAATAATCAAATTCTGAGCCTATTTCAGCAGAGCAATTTATTGGCACAAAGAGGATAATGTGTTGACCAATCAACAAATCTAAAACTCGGTCAAGGCTGGATATTTGGATCAATTAATTAAATGTAGAAATGTTTAAAAACGGCTTTGCTATATTGACAAAATCACATAGTGGACCAACTGCACATAAGTGAAAGATATTGGACAACATTTAACAACAAAAACAACTCTCAGATGTAATTTAAAATATGTTGAAAGTGATACATTGAACCCGCATCAATGTATGTGTTACAGTTAATTTGTGCAATTTGTATAAATTTTCAAAGTAGTTTGTAAAATTCTATACCTTTAGGGACTTCTTTTCCACAAATTCACTGAATGTATTTTAGGGAATATTTTTAAATGTATTTTTTGTACATGGTCTGGATTTTATATTAAATTTTGATATGAATTCCCAAGCAATACAAAGTTTCTGTAAAATCTGTATATTTAGGTGTAGAGATGAATGAAGTTCAGAAGTCCTGAGAGCCACCTCCACTAAAGTTTAAAATTTGTCCTGAAACATTGTTATTTCTTATATTTCTTATATTCAGCCCACAATATTTTTTTTAAAAATTTCTAACGTCATAATGTACTATTATCAAATTTAATAAATGCACTCCTGTAGTATTTTTGCATTTGTATAAATTAATTAATGACAATTTATAGTTCTAGATACAGTAAATGCTAAATCACTTTCCTTCTTACTACAATGAAGCTGCAAGATGTCATTCTTTTACAATGGTGCTGTTCCACTGTCATGGATTGTACCACTGAATTAGTTAGGCATGGAAAAGCGTGAGTTTGGAGAGTGCTTTGGGTGATTTCAGGAACAGGTTTAAGCAGGGACTCATATCTGATGGGGATGTTTCACCAGAACCGACCTGTCAGTAACTATGTATTTTTCGAGGGTCAGGAGCAATGTTTACAGAGTTGGTTAGGGTCTGTTGTAGTTTCCTGGCTTGTTGTGGTGACAAAGTATCAACCATGTTTGATATTTCACTGACTCTCCACGATTCTGAATCCGGACTGTGGCTGCGCCCACCTGGAAACTGTCCCATCGTGGATCTCTATGCCTTGCCAGTTACACTTCCTGTCCTGTACTACACTGTTACTGCCTTGTCTTGAAAAACCTCCCATCCTGGTTAAGTACCAAGACTTTAGCTGCAGATAGGCCAGCTACATTAACCAACCATACTTGAAAACTAACCGGTTTGTCGTAAACATAACCGACCTGACTTGCACACTTCCCGTCAAGACGGGAAGTCTCCCAGTGTACAACCATAGGGTCAGTAACAGAAACCAACAAGCTGGTTACACAACAGACAAGCCGGGAATTGTGTAGGACAAGCCGGCTTCATTTTTATGACTCACGGCTTGTCTGCTGATATAATCTGTGGCTATATAAGGCCAGTCAGTTTGCGCAGTGTATCATTTGGAATATGGCATTTGACAGATTACATGATTTCAAGAACAGGAGTTTGTTGTTTTACAATTATCTAGGTTAGTTTTGCGTTGGCTGCCTTCATACTTTAAGATTTTGATTTTTTTTACAGAAACACTGCTGCTTATTATTTGACAAGAAAGGCAGAAGAGTGAGGAAGATAGAAGTTCCCACTGACAATGTTCCTGAATTTGAGCTGGGGACACAGCAGCGGATATCCAGTGGAGGAGGGAGGCCAGAGAGAGGGAGGAGGCACAACAATAGCAACATAGATAGGAGGAGGTAAGGAGGAAGGAGGCAAGAGCAGAGGAATCACACTCTCAAGAGGACGGACAACCAGAAAAAAGACCCAGGAGAGAGGCTGCTGGAGGAGAGGTGGTACCATCACAGTCGTGTTACAAGAAGGGGCACTTGACCAAAGTATATCCCACTGATTCTGAGAAGGAGGCTATTGTGGACTTTTTGAAGAACCATGAGAAGTTGTACGACAAGAATAGTGAACATTTCAAGGACAAACCAAGGAAGGAGTCCTATGGGAGGAGTCAACAACCTCAACAAGTCACGAGTCCAACCATAGCTTTAGGGTGCTCTTCAGTTGACCAGCAGGTCATGGACCAGTTCACACAGATAAGAACCATGCTGTCATCATTCCTCAGGTAAAAGCAAGAGACAACAACATGTACAGCCTTCTGCAACTACCTGGCATCAGAGGTGGAGGGATTAGAGGAGATAAACTTTTGGACATTTAGAAACAAGACAGTCAAGCTCCTCAGCACCATTCAAAGCAAGGCAAAAAATATGGTCATCAGCCCCAGCAGCCACAGCAACAGACACTTTCACGTAGCTCATGAGCAGCTTCAGCATATGTGCCACAGACATTTCAACAGCCACAGCAGCCAGCTCCAGCTACAAGGGAATAAATCCTAATCATCCCAGAGACACAGATGCCTTCAAGCCAGGTCATCCAACCCGCTCAGCAGAGCAAAGTGGTCAGCAAAGGACAGTAGCAGCAGTCCAGAGGGCAGCCGACTTCCTTCATAATCATTGATGACTAACAACAGGCTGGACCTTCAAGACCACTTGCGTTCACCTTGACACTAACAAAGCACTTCAACCCTCAGCTACAGGCAAAGAAAGCCAACACAACATATCAGAACTTTCACGCTTCAGTCTTTTATGAGCTACCAACAGATTGCCACACTGCAACCTTTTTCACCTGTGGACACACCATCACCAGCCGCCTCTCATCTAACCACCACTGCCTCACAGCAAAAACATCAGCAGCCACAAGCCCAGCCTCCACCTCCTCCGCAGTTGGCCGATGCCAAACAGCAGCTGCAGTAGAACATCTGCCAAGCCTTCAATTGGTCCTTTTCAGGACCACTGCTTTAAACCATTTAAAGGTCCTTTTAGGCCCACACAAATCTTTCCAAAACAATTAATAAGCTGCTGTTCCAATAAAACCAAAACAAGAAGCACTACACCGTCCCACACAAAACACTTTTGTCCCAAAAGCATAAAAACAAATGAATGAATGCATGAATGAATGAGTGTGCTTGAAGAAAATTTAGAAGTTTAAAACATTGCCCCAAAAAACCCCACTTAACCCCCCAACTGATAATGAATTTTAAAAACTTTGGCCAAAAAGAAATGGGCTAAATACTATGACATTTTGTCCCACCCCAATGATTAAAATTGTTTAAAACTCGTGTGAGAAGTATTTTGACTTAAAGTCCTCTTTGTACCTTAGAGTCCTCTTGTATGGGGAGATTAAGCGCTATAAAAGTTCACTAGAATTGGAATTTACATTTGGATTCGACCTTGTGACCTTTAACCCTTTGCTAAACATTTCAACTTCCCCTAGGAGATTTTGGAGATTTTTGAACTCAAAAGTATCTGCCAAGTTAACAAGAAAATAATTTAATGGGTGCTCAATATTTAGACATAACTTGGGTTGAGTTTTTTTAAAGAGGGGATTTTGGATTTGGTTGGAAGTATTTTTGAAATTTGTCCGAAATAAAATGGAACTGGTTTTCAAATTTGTTGGAAGTTCAATCAACACCAGCTGAAATAAAAGTTCTTGGAACATTTGGTTAGTCCTGAAAAGGACTGATATTTGTCCGAAAAGTACTGATAGACGCCAGCTTCTGCCCCCAGGGTGGTCAGTTGACATATCTGAGATCCTGTCCTCCTGTCCAGTCAATGCCCTCACATGATTAAAGTAGTCCTTGAGTAGTTCTTGTTGATGTTTGGCCTCCCTGGAAGGATTCCTGCAGGTCACATTTGGCACATACACATTCTGTTGAGTAGCTACATCATTTTCTGGGGTTGGTGTCCTGGTGTGTCCCCAGCAGGTATGGCAACACCACACACATAAACACAATGTCTCTGACAACCCTTGGTCTTTGCACCCTGGTAGAACCCTGAAGTGGCTCGTTAAGATTCCAAAGGTTTGACCATCCAGGGCATCAAAGCAAAAGTTTTGTCATAAAGCAACAAGTAGTGTAAGTCTGGCCCTCCCTCCCCCATGGGTTCAGGCGGTTGAAGCCCCTAGCTGCTGTCCTCAATCTTTTCCATCAAAAGGCTTCTGTTGAAAATCTGTGCATCTGAGCTGGAACCACTGGAACCACAGTTTATCCACAGGAATCTGTATTCCGTGTCCATCAGGGCCAGAAGAACCAGGGAAACGAAGCTCTTGCAGTTGTAATAGTCACTGCCTGTTTTCTTGGGCTTCTTCATGGCGATATGCTTCCCATCTATGGCACGTACAGTGTGGGGCACATTCGATCTGGTTCCAAACTTTTCCACTCCTCAGGGCTACCAGGGCAGTTAAAATATTCGTCCTGGAATTCAGCAAGGATGGCTCAGCAGACCTGGGCGACAAATTTGCAGATGGTGGTGCGGCCAACCAACCAGTGATAATGCAGGGAGGTGTAGGTCTCTCCCGTGGCCAGGTGTCTCAAGGTTATGGCCATTTTGAGTCCAACTTCCAGTGGCTTCCTGAAATTGGTGACTGACTTCTTCATGCGGTGGTGAATGCTCTTATTGATGAGGTAAAAAAAGGCAGGGGACATCCTGACAAAATTCTGGTACCCTGGGATGCAAATCAAAATATTAAATCTCAATAAAAACCAAAAGAACCCTAAGCTGATGTATGAAGTCTTTATGATGTGTAGCATCTTTTCAGTGACATGATGTTTTTTGCAAGCCACAGGGGGTTTATATAGTTTTTGTTTGTTTCCAACACTGGATCCTGACTCCAGGATTTAATCAGTTCAGTTGTGGTGAGTCGGGAAAATACTCCAGTCCTGTCTGTTTGTCAGTACAGATTGTTGTACGGCTTGTCTTGATAATTTCCCATCTTGTCGTGAAGAAAATGATCCTGACCCTAAGTCAGGATCTAGATCCAGACAAGCCGGTATGGTCTACATCCTGTCGGAAAGATGTAACCGACCCATCATTTTGCGTGCTTTTTTGTGGTTTTTGTCACTGACTCCACAACTTCTGCAACCAACCCTAGAGTTGTATAGTCGGTTACTGGGTCGGTTCCAGTGGAACACCCCCATAAGACTTTTGTCTCTCATCTTTGATATGGTTTGTGACATCTTAAGAGAGCCATCACAAAACTTTGACTGTGTCATTTGCTCAAATCTACAAAGGGGAGGTCTCAGATTTTGAGCACAGTCTCCAGCTTTATTTATAGCATTTACATTTATAAAAATGTTTTAAGTAATATTTTGAGAAACTTCCTTTACATAGTTTTGAACAAAGTTGGTATACTTCCTTCAGAGTTCTCACATGACAAATGTCAAGAGAGGGGTCTTAATTGTTATATATTTTGATATTTATACAAAAACTTATACTTATATTATACAAATGTATATATTTTTCCACACTGCATGTGTTGAAAACAAACTTATCTTCTTGGATTTATGCAATTAAGGAGTTAAGGTTTTTCAGCTAGGTCAGGTTATGCAAAGCGGACTTACCCCAAAACAAAGTGCATGTGATGCTAAAATTTCAATGCACTAGTATTATCCATGGGAAGTACCTTAAAATGAATAGTCTTTTCATACCTGATGTGCACAGAGGGGAGTCCTTATTAAGCTTCACTGCTGACATTTAAATATTAAATAGTGGCTTCGATCAGTGCATATAATGATAAAATGCCTTCAGGGTTTGTGTCTTTTTAGATTGAAAAAAGAGTGGGTAAGCTATGTGAAATGGGTGATACTTTGCACCTCAACAAGCAAGGGTGTTTATATTTAGTGGTTACTATATGTACAGTATTCCACACTTCTGGATAAGAACCCTACACCAGCAAAAAATTGGTAAAAACATCTATACGGCTAAGAGCTTTTACCTTAAAGTATTTTTTGCTCAAATTAAGTGGTAACCTGAAAACTAATTACACCATTTTACCTTTTATGCTGAATGTTTATATGGCTACCTGTGCTAAAATGCTGTGTTGTGTGATAGCTAGCTGGAAACCTCTTGTAACGGTTTTACTACAGAAGAGAATAGAAATGGATTGGTCGATTGATTTAACAACGTGTAGTACCTTGTTTTAGTTATTTTGCGATGGGGCCACCATTTTAGTACTAATATGAGTTACTAAGTATTTGCCCATACCTGGCTCAGAACTCTGACGGCCAAGTACTAAAAACCCAGTGCTGCTTAACTTCAGTGATCAAAAATCTGGTCAAGCTCTGTCACATAGGTAGATATAAAGAAATTAAAACAGAATAGATTAGATATAGAGGACAATAACCAAAATATCACAAAAGTCACGGTAAATATACTGTAAAGTTACAGAAAAAGTAATATCATGGCAAACTTGTAATTCTGACGTGAGGGACAGAATATCACAGAAATTGCAGGAAAGACAGTACAGCAGCTACAGAAATGACAGGACACCCTACAGTTGTTCGAGGTGACTTCGATATGGCCTATGGCAGGTGGATCTTTTAGACTTTTCAAATTTCTGCATGGGTAGCTATTCAAAGCAAGAAATGGCACAGTATGCAAAGTTAACTGACGGAAGTGTGACAATACACGGGGGTGGGGGTGGGGGTGGGGGGGTGGGGGTGGGTGGGGTGGGTGATTAGAATTGATATAAAATGTCATTAAGTGTAACCAATCCCTTCTGTAGTGTAATTGGACATTATTAACTACGTGACTATTAAGACGTTTTACACATTGTGTATCTCCAAATCCCAAAATATATAGCAGTCAGTGATATGTGGTGGTGCAATTATGCAAAATGCTTGTTGTTTTGACATTTTCAGAAACTTAAAATAAGGAATATCTGCCAATTTTCTGCTATTTACTAAAACAGCCATTCGGTGGCGTAGGTATGGTAGTCTATGAGACCTCTCATGTCATCTGAAAGACAAATTGATAGACTATTTAATTTCCATCGTTTTCAAAATTATTTTTCCATGAGGCAAAATAATTATTCTCACAAATGTCTATAATATATTTTGACATAATGCTGGACCATTTGTTTAGTAATTGTACGGGATATTTGATAACGTACTAGTGTACCCTAGGAAATGATCCTGGGTATATTAATATTTTTGACAAAGCCATAATTTACATTTTATCACTTTTTCAGCTTTTATCAAAAATATTATCAAAGTCATGAATTAAATTTTCTGTAAAAAACCCAATAAATTTAGAAAACTAGAGCATTCAGTGAGTGCAAACATCCGCCAAGGTCCAACATCTTTGTTATTGCTTACGAGTGCAATGATGAAACCTGTTAAAAAATATTGGATCCAGATGGTGTTCTCGATAACTGTCAAAATGTGCCATTTTGTTCCTTGTGCCATTATTAACATTTTCTGAAAATTTCATCAAAATCTGCACATAACTTTTGAGTTATTTTGGAAATAAACAAATAAACAGACAAGCAAACAGACAAATGCACACTGCCAATTACATAATCTTCTTGGCACAGGTAACAACTTGTCCAGTCTGGTTCCTGTAGTCCTTTTCTCTGCCTGAACAGGACTGGTACCAGCCGCTATTTTTGAATAATTAGCACTGATAATTATACATAGTAACAGTAGGTAAAAAGTGATATATGAGGGAGGTTTGGAACAGGATTTTCTCAAATCATAACACATAAATGTTACAAAAAAAAAGAAAAAAATCACAAGAAAAGTTCACTTGGCCACAGCCAATCTCTATGTGAAATTCCGGACAGTATTGACATTATAAAATGACATGACACCTAAAAATGTGCCTACATGTAACATAATGAGAATCAGATAAGGGCTTTAAAAGACAAATGTATATATAATGGAAAATGTGGATCAATTTTACTGTTGTAAGTTTTCTATTATCATCGTTTATTGTTAAATAAGTGTATTGATAATTACTGTCTTCTTGAAATTTATGCTTTCATCCACAAATAATTACTTTGCTGAGAGCAAAATACTGCCCTCACAATAAACAGCAAACAAATTGACACTTACAATCCAGGCATATTAACGTCCTGATTTAGGAAACAAAGTTTGTTTACAAACACCACACCGCAATACATCACCGTGTATGCAGGCCGGGTGAAGGTCACTGTAGCGGATACCACTCCCTTTGTTTTCAAAAAAGAACGGTAACCAGTCTACTTAACAGCCCTGCAAAATAAAAGACGACCATATTGTGCATACAGATAATTCAGACTTGTATGATGCAACTCATTCGCCATGGAGGTTCTGGGCTTTGGTAGGAATTATTGTACATACAACCAAATCATGATATATTGTCAATATTTTATCAACTATGTAACCAATAAATATGTTACATATGTTACCACGAAGTCATTTTACAGGGTTTCTGCTCATATTTCTTCATTATTATTGATGAGTTGGGTGCTATGTGTACAAGTTCGATCTTCAAGCAGCCTATCTATTTGTAAAATATTGTGAGCAAAGGATCTATGAACCAATCAGAGACCAGGTGTGGTCCAAAAGTTTGGTGAGAGGTGCAGCTCCGACTAAACCTCCGGCCCCAGCTCCAAATTTTATAATCTACCCCCAAGGTCAAATTAAGGGTCCATTTATTCTGATATTTCGATAATGAAAGAGAAGCTTTGTTGTTGGCTAGTTTAGTATTCACACTTCTCTGATGGAGGTCCCTAAAACAAAGGGTTTGTCAAGTCTGTTTAATAAGGAAAGTGAAGCTTGTGTAATTGAGTGGTTTGTTTAACTTGTTTTAACTCCCACAAGTGACAATGCTGAGGACATGCCCCAATATGAGCCTTGCTGTTGAATAGAATGTAAAAAAACTTTGATCTTTGTTCAATATATTGAATGAACAGTTAACTCGCTTGAACAGTTATTTGTTTCTCAAAGTGCACACAATTTAAACAGCTTTAAAAGTAGAACTGCCTTCTATTTTTAGGCATTTTAATAGGTTTTTCATAACGACATAGATGAGTCAGCAGTCCTTTAAAACAAGAAAACAAAAACCATTTGAAAATAAATGAAGCCCAATTCAAATGAAGCCTAAAAAAACATAGAAATAAATGATCAGCCAGCATACAGCTGTTGTAATTAAAACAGGAAGTCAATATCTACTCAATTAATTACTGAAAGGGTATTTATTAAAAGAGAATATAAATTTTAAACTTCATTTCCTATTAATCTATTTTCTCAGTCTACTATATGGACAAACTGGCTTTTTCTAATGGCTTTTTTTCTCACAATAAATTCCCCAACAGTGGTCCAGCATTTCACCAGATAATCTCGGGTGGACATAGGATCAAGTGTGTTTTCACAACCACAGGACTTTTCACCAAATATGGCAGTTTGGAGGACAAGAGTAGTTGTGTTAACTGTCTGTTACTACTGCTTAGCCGCAGGTAAGTGTATTTATCTGTGAGTGTTATGGGGGAAAGTACACATTAACAATGACAACAGACTAGGACAAGGCAATATGATAGACTTTGATTATGAAGATTGAAGCAATTGTTGTTTTTATTTAATTATTTTATTTTATTATTTAGTGTAATTATGTCATGTCTTGTACCTTTGCATATGTTATATTGTGATTAGTAGTTTAAAAGGTGGAGGAAACAAGTACATACGATTGGTCAAGTTTCTGTACTGTAAACTGCTGACCAACCACAAGCTTTCCGACTTGAGGTCGGGCGGGGATTTGAACTGAGATCTGAGAGGTGGGCGGTTAGTGTGTTATTACAATGATTTGAAGAATTCTTCGACTTTCATTGAATGCCAAGTATTGTCAGCGTAAATAATTAATCTTCAGTTAAAGTGCTAGCAGCTTATTTCCGCTCAATATTTTGGAAGTTCTTTAAAATCAGTTAGTCATGTCTGGGGCTTCAAAACTTACTCTATGGCACAACTAAAATGCCTGAATCATTTTCTGCTTATTTTTGTTTATTTAGTTTTATTAAAATAGATATTAACACATCCACTAGATCCTACACAAAACAGCTAAGTAAGACACATTCTAGAAAACTTTTTAATGGGTGATAATACAATTCATAAAAGACAAACGAATAAGACAAATCAAATTACGTCTTTTAAACCTTCATTTTTTTGTAACAGTGATTGTGATTGGCTAGGTTTTCAATTTATTCTTTACGTCATAGCTGTGTTTTTAAACGTCAAACCTAATATTGTATGCTAGAAGTTAATTTAAATTTAAAGTTACCATAAGACAGACTTAATCCCCAAAGTAATGGCCTCATCATGAAGCAAAATAAGTAAAATTGTAAAACCAATGACGCCAGGACAGGTCTTTTATTAAACATATATTTAAGTTTTTTAAATTCCATTCAATTTTCCATGACATCAATTTTACTATGTGAACAAAATAATAGAAAGACTAAAACACCTAAGTACACATAAACACAAAACAAAATCTTAATAGAAGAATGGGGACATAAAAACACCAATAATGTTCCACAGGATACCACGAGGACATTCTCAAAAACAAAATGTCCAGTCCTCAGGCTTACACAGTCCTATGTTGTCCCAGGCCGCCTGCGACCCTTAGTCCCCGACCCTTAGTCCCAGACCCTTAGTGCCTTAGTCCCAGGCCTCCTGTGACCCTTAGTCCCATTGCAAAACAAGAATCGGCCATCTCGGTCTGGGGAAGACTGGGGACGCCTCAGGACACCTTGGAGGGTCGGGACTTAATCGTGGGTTAGTCGGGGCTTAGTCCCAGGAGGCCTGAGGCGTCCTGGGACCCAGTCGGTTTGTCTACGACTAGAAAACTGGTTTAATCGGTTCTTAGTCCCAGACCAGTCTGTTACTGTCTGGGGCCGCCTGGGGCCTCCTCAGACCGATCTGAACTTAATCCCAGACTTTCAGTAGTCCCGCCCATTTTACCTTTTTTGTCACAGACTGTCCACGATTAAGGGTCGGGGACAGGGTTGGGGCTTAGTCCTTTGGTGGAACAGGGGCATAAGAGATAAGTGGCTAGTGTGTAACCCAACTTGCAGTGCTTTAAATAATGGTAAACATATATCTTTGTACATAAAACTATACAAGTCCCTCAATATAGGACATATTACGTCTTGTGGTGAATGATCAATTATTTGTGGAATTGTTTTTAAGTTCTTTAATATCATTTTCCAGTCAAAATGACAAAAGAAGAACATTTTACTGTCATGATGACATCATTGCTTATTTAATTGTGATGACATTGCGACAGTTCTGTGATACAATCGTGTCACCTTTGTGTGGTGAATGGCCTCATTGACCTGTGTCAGGACTTACACGATGTTTATGTGATGTAACAGGCAAAATCAATAGGCAGCTACACAGTTTGTTTTGTGTGTAATTTCAGTACATGCGAGTGCTGAATTGGAAAGAAGTTCAAGGGATCTTCTGGATGAGACTGCCAATGCAAAAAGTGATGCAGAATTTTTGGTAAGTAGACCATTTTATTTGTTATGATTTACACAGAGATACATCCAGCAAAGGGTGGAGGGTATGTTTTCACCCGTGTGTGTCTCTGTGATGGAGTATTAAGCTACTGTTGCACCCACCTCTTATTTCTATACAATCAGATTAGCTCCAGACTTTCACCAGGTCATTGTATCTTTTGTGTAATATATGGGTACTGTATGACTTTTGAAGAAACAGTCAGCCCTGATAACAGTTTGTTTTCTTTTCAGAGACTATCTCCTCTTACTCCTATTAAGTGTAGATCAGCCCTGCTAATAACTGCTACCTATAGTAATTAGAAACAAATATAAATAGAATATAATTTATTTTATTATAGTGACATGCAAATACATTTAACAATAATCAAATAAGACAGTAAACAATTTGCCCAGCCACACTGGACTTGTATGTCACGTTTGTAAAGTAAAAGTTAATAAAAGTGGTTGCTATAAGAATTAAAAATGGACAATATTGTACAGTCTTTGAGATATTAAAAGAAGAAAATAAAGATAATAATATCTCATTATTTACAATATACCTCCTAGAAAAGGAAAGTACAATGTATATCTAAGCATATGTTTCTGGGCATTAGTTTCTAAATCAAATATTAAGTAAACAATAAAATTGAATATTGAATAAATTTAATCTTTGGCCAATCAGGGACACTGATACAAAAATATATCTTAGCAAACTGTCAGCCAATTGCTTGTGGGCTTATTTTTGGCAATGATTTTGTACAAGAAATGTATTACTGCTAAGTGAAAAGATCTTAACAGCAGGCTACTGCTCCACTTAGCACTGCCACAACTTGGCATAAAAACGGCAGATAGAAAACCAATCAAGACTTAAGTAGCAGTTACACATCCAAGGATGGCCCGCCGGATTGCGCCAGGTTTCTTAATATGGAAAATGTTAAGTGATTTACGGATCATCTTTTCCGTCCGTAAGGTCATCCGTAGCATCCATAATGTCCTTGTGAGATCCGTAGCGGCATACTGTGATCCGTAGTGATATGCCAAGGATCAGATAAGATCCCTAGGATGTTCTGGAGAAAGCTCTTCCGTATCTCATCCGTAGCTCATCTGTGAGTGTCCTTATTGTCCATAAACCCATCCCGGATGTCCTTGTGGCATCCCTTTCATCCTTGATGCTTCCATGGCAATAACTATCCATAAAAACATTGCTGGATCTAACCGGATCTGCTACTGACTGACATGGACAGGGTTTGCGGATTAAAAAAACAATCCTTTGTGCAATCTTTTCATCTACAAACCTGTCCGTGGCAGTCCGTAGCAGATCCGCAGTTCCGTAATCTTTTACTTGACCCACCCTCATCCCTTGTGCATCCCTGTCAGTTACCATAAATGAAACCGTGGGCTATATCTGTGAGTTATCCTTGAAAGTGTAACTGGCCCTTTATAATTATTAAAAAAAAAAAAAATTTATGCAATCAATGGTTGGACTCATGAATGTCCTTGAGTGTACCACACCAGTTAAATCGGTAAAAATGGTAGTTGTAATGACTACAGACAAAAATGTTTTGTACCAAATTGGGTGCTGATTTCATGTAGAATTGTATTATTGTCCCTTACAAAGCACTCATAAAGATTGATTTGTAAAGTTGTGGGTAAGGTACATTGATATTCTGACCTTGTATCAACGCTTAATTTAATAAGAAGAAACCTTTAGTAGTACACTTAAAGCAAGCACCAATATGGTTTTATTTGTTTGGGTTTAACGTCGCTTTCAACACACTGTGTGGGTTAATACCATGACAGGTAGTTTTAAGGGCAGAGAAAACCAGTTGCATACTAGCTGGTCAAGATTCTGTACTGTAAACTACCTGTTTGTGGTAAGCAACTGCCAACATTCCCACATAGGGTCCAGGGTTTGAACAGCAGACCTCAGAGGTGGGAGGCGAGTGTACAACAGAACATCTGTTTGGCCCTTTTAAAAATAGTTCTATAGTCCAGTGGCTGAGTTTGGAGACTGACCAGTGACTAGCAGAATAGATATATGACAACACCTTAGATTAATTGATGTTTTATTTAGCTTTACAATCTATAAAAATATAATATTCTTTATTTCAGGCTCTGATCAGGAAAGGTTGCAGGAGGCCCGGTCTTCCTTGTAAAGGATTGTCCCTGAGGAACCTTCAAGACATTTATGCTCGGGTCAAGGCAGATGTTGAAAGAGTACTGGAGGAAGAAGACAGGAGGAAATCTTTAGACAGACTGGAAAACCTGATCTCAGCATTTTCTTCTGAAGATTTGGAGGAGAGAGACGAACCTTTGGCAGCCAAGGCAATCCCCCCACCGTTTCCGGAATCCCGGGAAATCCCCCCACCATTTGCTGCTAGAGGAATTCCCCCAGACTTCCCTGCCTCCAGAGAAAGGAGTGTATTATTACAAAGACAACCTCCACTATTCCCTACAAAATCTCCAGTGTCAGACTCAAACAGGCTGGAACGGAGGAAGGGATTGGATTTGCCCAGAGAAGACCAGTACGAGTGTCCGTGTGTGGAGGGCATGTATTGTTACCCTAAGTGTAAAAAAGAACTGAATAGATAAAGCTGTGATGTGGAAAGGATTTGGGGCCCTTGATAAGCAATGACAAACTAGAGACTCCTCTCACAAAACATCTCAGAAGTTGATCATTTTGAGGAAAGCTGATTTTATTTATTGTTTATGTATGTATGTACTTTTTATAATTTTAATAGATGGATTTTATATTTCAGTCACACACTTCCGGTCCAAGCATCTTTGTTAACTTCTGAATTCAACAACAAATTTTTTCTTGGATTTGAAGCATAGACCGTTCCTTAGGCTCTGCCCACTTGCAATATTTCAGTACTTTATTTGTCAACGCCTGACAAACAAACAGAAAAAATGGCGGGAAATTAAATGTAAAAATTGATAATAAAGACATTATGTAGATTTAATAGCGGATATAAGTGGTGGGATATGTTGCAAAAATAAACTATTATGATAGAAACGTATGTGTATTGCTGTGACAAATGTTATAAATAATATATTTTGACATTTTCTTTATTTTGAAACAGTTGGAAAATACAGAAAACATTGACACATTTTACACTTTAGCAATGATACGTAATATTTCAAGGCAGCGAGGATTGAATATTCAGTTTTTATATCAATATATACCTTGTCTATCAGTTATATTCTAGTCTCAAGACTATGAAATTTATAAGTATTCAAGCAAGAATTGTCACATTTCTTTTGTGCAAAATGGTGCCAGTCCTTGATCTGAGAAATGCTGTTATTTGACTGGTTGTCGCTGTTGTAGTAAACGACTTGTAGACAGGATATTTGCCATTTTGCGGTATTTTGATTGACACCGTGGAATGGTCTATTTCTTTTACCTTTACAATAAATCTCATATTTCTGGCCCAAATTTATTTTAGTTAACATTTTAAGTAAAGGTCAAGTTGTCTTTCCAATTATTGTAGTTTTTCCATTCCTGGTCCAAGCTTGAAGTTGAGTAGTACTTTTACTTTACTTTCAGAGTTAAGCGCACATCTCTTACTTTTGAGAATTAAGTCTAAGTTTAACTTGAGGAAATATTATAATTATTACTTTCATGGGAATTTTTATTGCAGCTTTGTCATTTACAAACGTATTCACTGAAATTGTCCTAACAACTAGGGACTTGCAAGAAAATGTTTATGTACTTTTACTTTAAAAAATTAGTACAGCTGTACTGCCGTGTATGTACATAGATGTGTGTAGTAGGGTTACCAGGTCTTTACAAAGTGTGTAGATTAACTTGCTGGAAGATATAACCAGTAGTATTTGCACAATGCTTGACAAACATACAGACAGTCAAATGGTCATGAAAATAATACCTCCTTGGCAGAGTTAATTACTAAGGCTAGTTTCCTTATCCCCCATATGTCGTTGAACTTTGTACATGAGGATTTCAGCATAGTATTTTTCCCTTCTGTATATTTGATTTGAGGATTGTTAGCAACATATAAAAATTGATGTTATTATTGTTCTTGCCACACCAATTAGATATCTACGAGTGTATGAATTTTAATGCATGGTAAAACTTTGACATTGTTAACTCGGCTTTGTTAACTTTTGTGTAGATTTTTGTCAAGACGCAATCTAAAACTGGAGACTTGCTTTGAAGACTTTCCAGTTGACATGATAAATAGTCCACTTTTTTCATAATTTTCACGATAACAGCACATTTTCTTTTATTCTTATTAATCATCAAAGAAACATTGGAAACTAGAAAGCAAACATAGAGTAAAGACCTTCACAGTGGGCATATTTGAAAATTCTGCTTTGTAGTATCCATAATATTATTTGGATCTTCCCTAAAATATTATCAGTGATCATTTATCACTTCTTCTTGTTGGTACCCACAAAAACTTTCACGAAGAGTCAGTCATTACTTTTTGAGTAATATGAACTAGAGAGCCAGAGTCATTGAAAATATTTTAATAATCACGCCTTTGTGTCAAGAATATAATCAGGATATTTTCCATATTTAATAAAAAGGGAAATACCACATCATTGTCTTTATTATACTTAGGGAAATATAGCAAAAGAGATAGGTACGTGGGTGTACACATTTATATGATATTTGTATTTCAAGTAAGCCTTGACCTTTTAAGTAGGCTTGTTGCCACGACCTCTACACTGAAGTGATTATCTGGATGAAACTGAAATCTCTTATTGTAATGGCCGTACAAAATTTAAAACACTGTTAGAATGTGAAATTCTGACCAAATATGTTGTACTCGGTTTTAAATTGCTCATAAAATCATAAAAGCAGTTTATGCAAGCCAGAGTGGTTTTTTTCTGCAGATTAAAATATGTACGTGAGATGAATATGGCATAAGGGTCACTCACAAAGGGATTTTGAATGGAAAACAATCAACATGGGCGATAATAAAACTCAAGAAACTGGCCTGTCTAAATGAATACATAACCACACAGCATGCAGCGTACAAACATTTATGTATTTGAATCAGTGGAATTGATTGGTTGAAGTGTTGCTATGCATTTCATGCTTATTTTGAATTGCCTGCCAAATCACAATGTCTTCTTATGTAAGGTTTAGCAGAACCGGCAGGAAGGGCACTTGGGGGGGGGGGGGGGGGTGATTTACAAATTAAAACAAATCAAATAGGCTGGTAATAAAACACATTAAAAACTACATAAACATGCATTGTACCCATTATGGAAATTATAACTCTCGTGTCTGGGATGTTTGAAATAGCAAGCATGATAATGCACTGCAAATGTGTGTGCTAAGGTATTATCTTGGTGTTCACTGTAAAGCAGAAGGCGAAAATGTCAAAGTCATCATTTCAAATAGTAAATACCTTTGTATATATTGAAGAGGCTTGGAAACTATGGAAAATGAGACCTTTGATAACATTGTGTCATAACACTTTGAATTGATGTTATATATTGTCATAATTTTAATAAAACTCAAAGTTTAAAGTAACATATAAGTCCCATGGTGGTCTGGGTGTAAGGTTATTATTTTGATCTGTGTAATTGTTTGATTTACACATGTCACTATAATAAATGAATTAATAAATATGTAAATAGCCTTAATGGCATGGTGATAGCTTTGTGTCAGTTTGTTACATTGTGTTCTAGAACTTAATCAATTACTTCCTTTGCAGTTACAAAATGTAGATATGTTTTCGTACGAACTTTATATGGACTGAAGTAATCAAAATAAAACATTTTCTAGATGTAGCAAACAGTGTGTTTTATTTTCGGTGATTTTTCTTTGCTAAAGATAAATCTTAAGTCTCATCACGACAACAAATATATTTGCATGCTCGTCTGCAGATCAGGATTCAGATTTTGGCCAGGGCAAAAGACGGTAGCCCACTGACAGAGGGTTACCAGTTCAAACTGCAGGGAGGCAATTCAACTTATCTGCACTGATTCCTCCACCCCCCGAAACTGCTTGTTGAGATCAACAATACAGGGAACGGTTAATTAACCTGGGGCATTTGGATAAGGGAAATACAGAATCACAAAACTACTGATCTTTACTGATCTCACTTACCAATCAACCACTCACTTAACAACACAAACACCCAATCAATCAGTCAATACCTTACCACACCACCACCCACATTATGAACCTATACATCATTGGCATAAGTCAACACTGTGAAATCCCATTTATAATTAACTTATAAAAATTCAAATCTAAGCACAAGAGATTTCTTTGTGTGTGAAGAATAGCAGGGTGGAGATATCAGTGAGGAGTCCCCAATTTTATAGTTGTGGTGAATATGGCCAAAAATGACCAAAATCCGAGAAAGGTGTGAATTCGTAATGCACCCCAATCACGCCATCCTGATTGTGGACTATATGATTTGTCTATGTACCAATCATGACTGATTCCCATTGTACTCGTACTTACCCCAACCTTTTATCCTGGCCTATCCTAATTCATCCTGATCTTAAAACAATGCGATATAACTAACATGACCAATCATATAGGCCATAATGGCTATAGGATCCGATAGGTCCAAATCCCTGACCCACTAATGAATTGTCACTAAAAAGTGGGAGGTCAGAACTGGTATGGAAACCATTTATTATCTCGCTGAGCATATAACATGCCTGTTCCGCTTTCCATATCATCTGGATCCAAAATGGCAGTGACAAGGGAGCCTAAATATTTAAGAGAACTTAGGGTTTTATCATTTTCGTTTGACCTAGAAATGGGTCTCTTATTACTGGTACATCAAAAGCAAAGACCGACAGTCATCAGAATACCACCTGCCTTTTTTATCTCATCAAAGAATGCATACACCACTGCATCAAGAGGTCAGTTAACAATTTCAGGAAGCCCATAGAAGTTGGGATACCCGGCCCTACACTTCCTTATAGTATCACTGGGTGGTTGTCCAAACCACTATCTGTAAATTCGAACCCAGGTCTGCCGAGCCATTCTTGCTGAAATATAGGACGAATATTTGCATTGTCCTACTAACCCTGAAGAATGGAAAAAAGGTGGAGGAAAAGTTCAGAACCAGATTGAATGTTTCAAGATGATTTCAAACCAAATAACAAGTCCCCTGTTAAAAACGTCAACCCAAGTTATGTAAAAATGCCCCCAATTTTTAAAAGTTAAAATGTATAAACCTGTAAACAAAAAAAAAAACTTTTTCAATTATTTTTTGCAAATGTGCAAGATATTTTAAAGTTCTAAATCATCAAAATCTTTGGGGAACCTCAAAAGTTTTATCAAGGCTTAAAAGTCAAAAGGTCAGAACCAATATTCAAAAGAGAGTTGTGAATGTCAAAGCTTCTTAAAGTGTTTTCATTTTTTGGCCAATTTTTTATTTTGTGGCGGGCTAAAGTTTCATTGGTTTTGCCCCATTTTTTTGGCCAATGGTTTTAAGCTCGAGCCTTGCTAGAGCTCGCACTTCTACAGATCACTTTTCTTTTTAGTCTCCGGACTTTGATGAAATTTACCTGTGCATTCTGAATTTCCCTCTCTTGCTCTCCAATAGCTAAAAGGACACATGTCCTTCTGCCTTTTTCTCATACAAATGTTCTTCTTGCATTGGACTTTGTGGCACAGAGTGATGACTATTTGTCTGCTCACTGACGTTAAGCGGCAATGGGACGGTCCTGAAAAGGATTGTTAAATGTTTGACAGAAGTGGTCCTGAAAAGGACCGATTTGAAGCAAATGCAGTGGTTTCACTGCTGCTGCTGTTTAGCATCGGCTGACTATGGTCGAGGCTGAGGCTAGGCTGGTTGCTGCTGCTGTTCTTGCTGGGCGTTGGCGGTTGGAGGAGAGGCAGCTTGTTGTTGCTGGTTGAGTGGTAAAAACATCTGCAGTTTATTGATATATTGGTAGCTCATCACTGACTTTAGATTTCCAAAGAAGCTTGAGAGTCCTGATATGTTGACTGTTTTTCGCCTGTGGCAGAGGAAACTGATGGTGGGTTGAAGTGCTTCATCGGGGACAGTATGAAACTAAGCAGTCTAGAAGGTCTGGCCTGTTGGTTGTCAAACTCTCGGAAGGAAGTCAGCTGCCCTCTGGGTTGCTGCTGTCCTTGGTTGCCACTTTTCTCTGTTCTTGGATGAGCTGGCTTGCTGGCATCTTAGTCTCTGGGTTGGTTAATATGCATTCCCTTGCAGCTGGTACTGGTTTCTCTGGCTGTTGAAATGTCTGTGGCACAAATGTTGAAGTTGCTCTTGAGCTCCTAGAAAGTGTCTGTTGCTGTGGTTCCTTGGGCTGATGGCCTTCTACTCTGCCTTGCTTTGGATGCTGCTCACAACCTCGTTTCTGAATGTTTGAAAATCTCTATCTTCGAAAGCCTCCACCTCAGATGCCAAGTTGTTGCAGAATGCTGTTCTTGTTGTTTCCTGCTTTGACCCGAAGAATGATGACAGCATGGTTCTCATCTATGCAAACTGGTCCATGACCTGTTGGTTGACCAAAGAATGCCCGGCAAATACACTGGGGCTTGTAACTGAAATCTGTATTGTGGTGTCTGATAGCATACTGAGGAAAGTTTTTCAGACGAGCTGGTAGCAGATAGGACAGACTGGATGTGTGGCTGATAAGTCGTAGGGATCCACAATAGGACGGTTATTATGTGGGCAGAGCCAAGGTCGGGAGTCGTGGAGGGTCAACAAAATATCAAACACAGTTGATATTTTGCTGATCCACCACAACAAGCCAGGAAACTGCAAACAATCCTAACCTACTCTGTAAACATTGCTCCCGACTCTCAAAAATACCTAATTACCAACAGGTTGGCTCCAGAGGAGCACCCTCATTAAGTAAACTTCAAGATGAATGCCTCCATTGCCCCAGGATACAGGATGAAACTGAAAGAAGTCGTCAGAGCCAAATGGAACATCCATATCTGTTAGATGGGAGGCATGAGGCTGTAAGAAACACCTCATTACAGAGAGCAAATATTTAAATTACAGAGCCTTTCAATTTAGCTTCCTGACCTATAGGAACTTTCAAAAACGGTCCCAACCTACAAATCGGCAAGATTCAGGACCAAAGTTGGGAATATGGAAGCACTCCTTTAGCATATTGCAGACAATTTTCAAAGGAGATGTCACTGTGACACATAAATATTAAGCATAAAATAGGTGGAAAGCTCTTGTGTAGCATGGAGAGGTAGCTATGGTATATCCTTTCGCTTGACAAAATCACACAACTTCACCTTTACAGAACAGTGAAAACAAGTACTCGTAAGACTATAAACAGAAGTTATAGCAATCTAAATATAAATCATGGGTAAAACTGATTGGTTGTGGCCACTTGGGACAGAAATGATTTCTGTAAAGGGTTTTTACAATCATGTTTGAAAAATAAATAAAAAGTTTTCCCAACTGTGGTCGTGACCCCCCCCCCCCCACCAGTAAAAATATTTAAGTCTTTAAATTTCAAATCAGTTGGTTTCCCAGCGCAAACTCAGTTGAGAAGTAAACTTGTGACAATGGGATCGGGGTATAAGCTACTGCACCTAAATGTTTATTTACAGACACATTTTGAAAGATATTTTTCGTATTTATAAATTTGTGTATATTTAAGCTTCTAGAGATCACTTTTTCCCTTTTTTTCTGTCTGCTGACTTTCATGAGCACAGCATGCTGAGTATCTGTTCAGTGAAGTTTAAACGGCAATGGGCTATGGTAGTACTGGGATGGGTGACCACTTCGGTGCATTATTCGTGTCTCTGATGGCTTTGCGGGCTCACACTAGTAGACACAAAACCCTTTCAGCCTTGTTTTCTATGTATGCTACATAACATGATCAAAGGACACATATACATCTTATAAATTTGTGACTTTTGGATTGACCAGCAAATAAATAACATGTGAAACAACTGTAAAAATCTGACAAGTGTGATAGTGTTATGGAAACACATACTGTTTTACGGTTCTAAAACCATTGGCTTCAGACCCGTGAACAGTGGTTCTCCAGCTATAGAGTAAATTAAAAGCCACTGAGAATGGTTTAAATATACACACAAACAACCAACCATGTACAGTTACACAAATACATCATCATATCTGGGCGGAGGAAATTATTAAAGCAAGGGACACAAAATTAAAGTGTATTAGTCAAATGTGAAGTGGAATGTTTGTTACTGCCCCTATAATCTAAAGACACATTATGCTTCACAAAAGGGCCACCTTCCATTTCATACTATCATTTCTCTAACTGTGTTACATATCAGTAGTCTATTGAAATAAAGTACATTTCCTCATGCTAGAAAATTACACAAAAACTTCTGCTATACAACAGAGGTCAAAATGACATTTACTAATGATATAGGTATCCATGGTGCCTGTTAGCTGATCTGTTTCAGGAAAAAAATGCTGGAAACTGACTTATTTAGCAAGACTTTTTCACGTTTATTTTTCCTTGCTTCTCCAGCTGGTCTAGTTGATGTGGGCAACAGATTCAACAGAGGAATGAATTATGAACAGTCACTCTGTTTCATTTACCTAAGACTCTGCCAGATTAAGTGCTATAGGGGCGGAATTATGTACGATGTCCAACCTTATTCTGTACAGAGGGATATTTTCACTGGGTAGTCATTTTTTGCTATCTTAGTTTATAAGGTTGGAGAGTGAGAATAAATATACTAATAATTCACCACTGATTAGACTTTATGGTGAATTAATGTGTCTATAATTCTGCAGTGCCTTCACTTATGGGATATTACAATCTATTCTTCCTGCCCAAGCCATTTTCCAATTCATTTTTACCTTCACTCGGCTTAGTATTTTGACCTTGCATTTGACCTTTAGGTCTGGAAATGTCTTTAAGCTTTTACATACCTGGTCATGAGTTAACTTGCTTCATGTAGATTCCAACTCTATTGGCATCTGACTTAGGCAGTTTAGGACCCATGTATAAGCATTATTTTCCACAAATGAATATATATTTTATTATGTGCCTAAAAAGCTTGTAGTTTTAAATTAAATAAATTTTATATAATCCCATTTCATTCTTTTCTATTGGTGGAACTTTCTGGGAACTGTGCTGAATTAAAGTGTCTATAATTCTGCATAAAGTGCCTTCACTAATGGAATATTAAGATTCTAACGTGATTAAAATGCAAATATATATAACTAACACGTGCAATTATTGGAACAGCCATTTTTGTTCACCAGCACATCTTTATACAGATTTATAATCCCAAATTTTTGTCACTCTATCAATAAGAATTGCAGATACAAGCATAGTCTATTACAATTCCTTTAAATTATAAATCTGTATAAATCTGACCTTCAGTGAAAATTTACTCCAGAGTAGTTTCTTAACATTTGAAACTTTGTGAAATATTGCCTTAGCTATTTACTGGCTTACCATTCACTGCCTTTCTGACTAGCTGGTTAAGTGATTCACTCACTCACTCACTCACTCACTCACTCACTCACTCACTCACTCACTCACTCACTCACTCACTCACTCACTCACTCACTCACTCACTCACTCAATCAATCAATCAATCAATCAAAACTAAAGTATTGTTATTGTATATGTGAAATCACAACCTTTGGTAATGTGTTGTTCAGTCTCGGCGGAGGTTTGTGCTCACTGACAGCTGTTAAAATACCATATAGCGAAATAAGTATTGAATTGGTTTTCTCCAGACGCCTACTATCGAGTGCTCTTAAAAGCTAAAGAGTTGAATGATTCTGATTATGCAGAATTGCACACAAGTTTGGAGTCATTTCACTTCTCTCTGACCCAGGCAAGATAAACTCAGTTATTTCTGAAATGAAAAACATACATTCCTGTTTCTAGAGAATCCTGACCACAGAATAATGTATTTCAAACTGTGTATTAGCATGGGATCATTTTTTACAGTTTGGTGAACAGGCTGCGATCAAGCGACCATCATTAGAAGCGTGCTGGTATCAATCAGAAACTCTATGTTATTTGTTCACAGTCTCAAATAACTGATTGTGAAATCAACATAGCTTTAAATACCCATGTGAATAAATACACGAGCTGGGTTGCCATCCCTTGCTGAATGGTTAAAGTGTTCCTTGTGACAGAACTCTCAGGTTCGAGTCCCGGATACTTTTCTATTTCTGATATAATGCACCCCCCATTAAAATTGTTGAACTAAACAAACAAAAACAAGCCAAGATTTTGGACACAGAAACTTTAAAATACAGAAGATCTTCCTATAACATTTTCTTTTGCTTAGCTGTACTTATAATGTTTTCAGTGAGTGGGTGTTTTCATCAGAGATGTTGCAGCTTAAAATTTTATCAAGTATGTACAAGATTAATGTTGGTCAAATACTAGGAAACTTTTTAAAATTGTAAATGTGTCTGTTCAGTCTCAAATATATTTAAAAGATCCTCCCCTAAATGCTGATAAAACCCTGAAGTTGATTAATATGTTTCTTTTGGAACAATTCATGTTAAATTCAGTGATGAGACTTTTGTAATTCAATGTTTTCCGGGTGTTATATCCTACTGAACATAAGTCCTTTATATCATACAGCCAGTGAGTTGTGCAACTTCCACAGTGGCAGATAAACTGTACACTACGGTGTATAAATTACCAAGAATTACTATCATAGAGGTAATCTGAACCATTCTAATGACTTCACATTATCGGTAGTTTGCATCCACTGGTTCACCGGAGAACTCAATTACACCCACTTAACCAAACTTATGAAATGCCGGTAATATGAAACCAATTTCAGGTCATTTTGACAATTACCTAGAATACATGATATACTGATAGTAACAATATATAAACTAGTGTATTGAAGCCAGTCCCTCAGTAAAAGTGTGGCGTGAGGATATAGTTTGAAGGCAATCATGAAGTCATTTTGTGTTGGATTGGGAATATTGGCGGCTCTGTTTGCCGTGGCACAAGGTAAGGGGCAATGTATATTTGCTTGTTGATTTTTAAAAGGAGTAATACAAAGTTTGGTGATTTACATCACAATTTAACAGCATTCAACAACATGTCCTATTGGTTAGGTTCATCTGGGGTCATACACACCTCCATAACAGCAGCTCAGTAATCAGGTGAGACTGCCAAGGGCCAAAAGTAGATAGAGAGTTTATTGTTGTCAATTAATATAACACGAATTTTATGTAAAATGTTTTGTTGACATCCGAATAAGTTAGAATTAATTAAATAATTGATTAGAATTGTTGACTTAATGAGAGGATATTGTAGAAATCAATGTCAAAGGTATATAAATATACAATTGTTACATAACCACAGTAAACAGGATTATCTACAGAGAAATACACAGGAGACAGTAAAATTAAAACATGACATTTTACAAAATAAAGATAATAATCGGAAAGATATGTTATGCCCTTGTTCCACCAAAGGATTAAGCCCCGATCCTGTCGGCGACCCTTAATCGTGGGTAGTCTTGGAAAAAATGGAAAAAAATTGACCAATGGGGTGGAAGACAGAATCGGTATGAAGGTCTGGGATTAACTACAGATCGGCCTCAGGACGCCCCAGGAGGCCCCAGACAGTCCCTAACTGGTCTGGGACTAAGAACCGACTAAGCCATTTTTGTGGTCGGTTTGAACCACGATCCTGTCGTAGACAAACCGACTGGGTCCCAGGACGCCTCAGGCCTCCTGGGACTAAGGGCCGACTAACCCAGGATTAAGTCCCGACCCCACAAGGTGTCCTGAGGCGTCCCCAGGCGTTCCCAGACCGAGATAGCCGATTTTTGTTTTGCAATGGGACTAAGGGTCGCAGGAGGCCTGGGACTAAGAATAGAGGGTCTGGGACTAAGGGTCGGCGACTAAGGGTCGCAGGCGGCCTGGGACCACATAGGACTGTGTAAATTTGATCTGAGGAGGCCTGAGGACGCCTGGGACTGGACATTTTGTTTATGGCGGGAAAAAATAATCGGTTGGGGTCGTGTGAAATATCAAACATGTTTGATTTCTCACACGGCCCCAACCGACCACAACCGACCCTTACAGAAGGTCTGGGACTAAGCAAATATTTCAAACCGACCCTCAAAAACCCTTAATCGGGAGCCTTAGTCGTGTGGTGGAACACCCACATTAGAATCAAAAAGATAAACTAAATTATGAAAGTAGAAACCACAAATGAATGAAATGAAAAAAAATCAAATAGCTTTAGATAAACTAACTTACTTCACAATGTACGTGTCACAGCTATGGTTTTATACTCACCTGCCACTACTGTAATGATTAGCCCTGACAAACAAAAAGTGTCAGCTTCTTGCTGACTCACTTTGTTTCACAGTACAGTAAAGCATACAATTAATATCCATCCATACAACTAATCATTTCAATATTAGATCTTATTGAGTTATAACCATAAATGAAAAGTCACAGTTGTATCCATGACAACCGACCGACCAACCGACTGACCGACCATCTGACTGACCAATCAATCAATCAATCAATCAATCAATCAATCAATCAATCAATCAATCAATCAATCAATCAATCAATCAATCAGATTAAATGTTCATGCAGTTATAAGGCTATGGATTAATAAATATTTTACACAAATATACAATAAGATATTTTTCATCAATAGAAAAAAAATAAACTGTAAATATGAAGAAACAGGCATGTATGCAAATAAGAATCATGTAGATCAATAAGCAAATACCGCTTAGAAATATTTGTACTCATTGACCTTATATAAGAATATCTCAGTCCGGATAACCAGAAAGGAAAACTTATTTTAGGTCTTCCCACAGAAAGACGCTTCCCTGGCAACTTTAAATTTAAATTCAAACATCAGCGCCAACAGTTGGGAGAGAAGGCTGATTTGGAGAAGGATCTCAGTAACCTGATGAAGGTGGGTAAAACAACATACCACACAAAAATATAAATAAAACAAGGGACTATTTATAATCACTATAATTATGTTTCAATGCATTCAAATTTGTTCAGATATTGGTTTACTTTCCACCGTTGATCTTCACAAAAGAGACCAAGATCAAGTTTATACAAAAATCAGCTCAACTTTGTTGTATTTTGTTGTATTTGTATTTATATTTTATAGCTGTTAACACTAAACTTGAGTTGATTTTTGTCACCATTGTCACTTAGTGTCTTAAAATCGAATAGTAAACTGGTGATAGTGGCCTCAAGGACTGGAGAATGTTTCCCCCTTTACCTTTATCATGAAAGTTTGTGTCTCTGTTTTGAGTAGAAATGGATCCCCCCACTACACATAGCTAGAGAGGCAGTAAAGAAGCAAGCAGCTGAAAAGGTAAGGATCATGATGTAGCATTCACACTTTTCTGATAATGAGCCCCTTTATGTATACCTATCTTGAAATGTGCCCTATGTCCACAAAAGTACTGTCAACTCTCTTTTTGATCTAAAGTAAAAATAAAATAGGACATTTAAGAATGTTCCCCAGTAATTTTCTGGCATATGAAGTATATTTATGGAATAAAAATGAAATAGATTGATGATGATTTCGTGTTTATACCACAAATGGTTCGGGCATCTGAAGATTTTGAATCTGCATCAGCAATGTACTCCATTTAAGCATGCACAGGCTTTGGGATGTGACTTTTGATAGATAAGCACTGGTAAAGGACATAGTAATTGCAGAGATGTCAATTGAGCTTGCATACAGAAAAAAAGACTGACCCCTTAACAGCAGTAACATATTTAAATTTATTCTGTTCAGAAATGGATTCCCCCGCCCGCTACCAAAGAAATGACTGAGACAGAGCTAGAAGAGATAAAGGTATGATTTGGTTAATTTTGATAAGATGGCATCTACAACACGTAGTAAAGATCAAAGCTTGATGGGTAATTTAGATGGAACTGCAGAGCAGTTAATACATGTTGGTCAAGATTCTGTACTGAAAAAAACACACACTGGAAATTGCCACATTACCAAATGACCTCTTATGGTGAGGGAAGAAATTCAAATCCACAGTCCAAGAGGCTAGAGGTGAGTACTTTATCCACTGTATGTTTATAGAAACGCCTGCTCTGCCAAAGATGCAGTGGTAAAGAGACATGTAAAATTTTTACAAATTTAACTAGTTTACAAGATATGAGATCAATATTTTTGATAGATAAGCACTTGCCGATAATAGTTTAGAACAGGGTTATCTCTTAGACTTCAAAACGCAAGAATAACTGGCCCTTAACAGCTGTAAGCTATTTTGATTTGTTCTGTTCAGAAATGGATTAATCCGCCTGCTGCCAAAGAAATGACTGAGACAGAGCTAGAAGAGATAAAGGTATGATTTGCTTTATTCATATAAGATGGTGTCAACACATAGTATGGATCCAATCTTGATGGGTAATTGAGATGGAACTGTAGAGTAGTTAATATGTGTTGGTCAAGAATTTGAAAAAAACACTGGAAATTGATACATGACCACACATATATGTCATATCTTGACAGATAATCCAGCTGGAAATCAGTAAATATGTGTTGGTCCAGATTCTGCACAGTAAAATCACTAGACATCTCCAAGGCACTACCAATATGGGTTGGGTGAGATTCAAACTGAAAAGGTTCGAGGAGAGTGTTTATCCACTCTACCTTTCCAGAAATACATCTCTACTCTACATAGAGCCAAAGAAACAGTGGTGTTGAGGCAGGTAAAATGTATCTAAATAAGGCCAGTTTACCAGATTTGGGATCTGTATTTTGATAGATAAAATCTTTTCAGTAACAGTTTGAAACCAGGTTATCTCTCTGGGTGTCTTCCAGAAGAAACGCTGGCCCCTTAACAGCTATAACACATTTAGATTTCTTCTGTACAGAAATGGATTCCCCCGTGGGCTGAGAAGAAGCAAGAAGAGATAAAGGTATGATTTGGTTTGTTTGGATAGGGTGGTGTTTATAACCCACTGTTTTTGTCATATCATGACAAGTGATCAAAAAACCTTAAAAAGTGCATAGGTGTTTGATCAAGATTTTACACTATAAACTACTCTCCACTACCAAGCAATGGCCAACTTTCCTTCTTAGGAACAGAGATAAGATGAAAGCCGACAGTCTCAATGGTCAGAGGCGAGTGTTTAACTCACTTTATCTCTGTAAAAATGGTTCGTCATGCTACATATAGCCAAAGAGACAGTGGTATTAAGACATGAGAAATGTGTCCAAATTAAACAGATTCCTTGACAGCTGTAACATATTTGGATTTCTTCTATTCAGAACTGGTTTCAATTACCCGCAACCAAATACATGCTGAAGACATATTTAAATTTCTTCTTTTCAGAAATGGATTAACCCGCCCGCTACCAAAGAAATGACTAAGGCAGAGCAAGAAGAGATAAAAGTATGATTTGGTTTATACAGATTGGGGTGTGTGTACAACACATAGTATAGGTCAAATCTAGATGGGTAATTGAGATGGAAATGTAGAGCAGTTAATACATGTTGGTCAAGATTTTACACTAACGAGGCTCTGGAAATCACCATGACTAAATGACCCACTTATGGTTGGGGATGAAATTCAAAACCATAACTCAAGAGGTTAGAGGAGAGTGCATTATCCACTGTACCTTTATAGAAATAGATGACTGCTCTGCCAAAGATGCAGTGGTAAAGAGACATGTAAAATGTGTCCAAATTAAAGTAGTTTACAAGAGATCTATATTTTTGATAAATAAGCACTTGCAGATAACCATTTAGAACAAGGTTATCTCTTAGACTTCAATACAGGAGAATGATTGGTCCTTAATAGCTGTAACATGTTTAAATTTCTTCTATTTAGAAATGGATTCCTCCCATGTCTGCCAAAGAAAAGACAGAGCAAGAAGAGATGAAGGTATGGCACATATATGTCATATCGTAATGGGTAATCCAGCTGGAATTTAGATTTAGATTTATTTTTTGTTTTACACCACATTCAATAGCCAGGGTCAGGTAGGTTATGGGTGGAAGAAGCAGCTTATACTAGTTGGTCAAGATTCTGCACTGTAAACCACTGAGTAAGTAACTACCAACTTTCCAACATGAATTGCCTGGGCCGAGATTCAAACCGGCGACCTCAGAGGTTGAAGGCAAGGATTCTAACCGCTACACCACCAAGCCCCCTGTAATCCAGCTGGAAATCAGTAAATATGTGTCTGTCAAGATTCTGCACAGTAAAATTACTGGACATCACCAAGCCACTACCAACTGTCTCTGTAAGGGTTGGGTGAGATTCAAACTCACTGCCTAAGAGGTTCAAGGAGAGTGTTTATCGACTCTACCTTTCTAGAAATAGATCTCTGCGCTACATAGAGCCAAAGAAACAACAGTGTTTAAACATGTAAACAGTATCAAAATTAAGTCAGTTTATCAGATTTGGGATCTGTATTTTGATAGATAAGATCTTATTTGTAACTGTTTAAAACTGGGTTATCTCTGAGTTACTTGCAGAAGAAACGCTGGCCCCTTAACAGCTGTCACATATTTTGATTTCTTCTGTTTAGAAATGGATTCCCCCATGGGCTACCAAAGTGATGGCTCAGAAGAAGCAAGGAGAGATGAAGGTATGATTTGGTTTGTTTAAATAGAGTGGTGTTTACAACCCACTGTAGTTGTCATATTATGATAGGTGATCAAACTGGAACTTAAAATAGTGAATAGGCGTGGATCGAGATTTTACATTGAAAAGCACTACCTATCCCCAAACAATAACCAACGTTCCCTGTTAGGGAAGGAAATGAGATGAAACCCACAGCCTCAATCATCAGTGGCGAGTGTTTAACCCACTTTATCTCTGTAAAAATGGTTCTCATGGTACATATAGCCAAACAGACAGTGGTACTGAGAAATGTAAAATATGTCCTAATGAAACAGGTTCCTTGACAGTTGTAACATAATTAGATTTCTTCTATTCAGAAATGGATTCCCCCACTCACTACCAAAGAAATAACTGAGACAGAGCAAGAAGAGATAAAAGTGTTAGTTTGTTTATTTAGATCTGGGGTGTGTGTACAACATAGAGTATAGGTCAAATCATAGTAGGTAATTGAGAGTGGACTGGAGCGCAGTAAATAAGTGTTAGTCGAGAGTCAGTACTGAAAAAAACACTGAAAATCACCAACACATGACTAAATGACCCTCTTACAGTCAGGGATAAAATTCAAACCCACAGTCCAAGAGGCTAGAGGTGAGTGCTTTATCCACTGTAACTTTATAGAAATGGATGCCTGCTCTGCCAAAGATACAGTGGTTACGAGACGTGTAAAGTGTGTCCACATTAAACTAGTTTACAAGAGATCTATATTTTTGATAGATAAGCACTTGTAGATAACTGTGTTAAACAGGGTTATCTCTTAGACTTCAATACAGAATGATTGGCCCTTAAGAGCTGTAACATGTTTAAATTTCTTTTATTTAGAAATGGATTCCCCCAATATCTGCCAAGGAAATGACAAAGACGGAGCAAGAAGAGATGAAGGTATGACTCTATTTGGACAGGGTGATTTGTTTCAACACATATGTGTGATATCTTGACAGGTAGTCAAGCTGGAAATCAGTAAATATATATCAGTCAAGATTCTGCATAGTTAAATCACTGGACATCACCAAACTATTATCAACCTTTCTCTGTAAGGGTTGGGTGAGATTCAAACTCACTGCTTGAAAGGTTAAAGAATAATGTTTGTCCACTCTACCTTTCTAGAAATAGATCTCTGCTCTACATAGAGCAAAAGAAATACCGGTGTTTAGACAGGTAATATGTGTCCAAATTAAGCCAGTTTGCCAGATTTGGGATCTGTATTTTGATTGATAAGATCTTGTACATAACAGTTTTAAACAGTTATCTCTCTGAGTTACTTGCAGAAGAAACACTAGCCCCTTTTATAGCTGTAACATATCAAGATTTCTTCTTTTCAGAAATGGCTTATCCCGTGGGCTACCAAAAAAAATGCCGAGAAGGAGCAAGAAGAGATGAAGGTATGATTTGGTTTGTTTAGATAGGGTGGTGTTTACAACACACTGTATTGGTCATATAATGACAGGTGATCGAACTTGAACTTAAAACAGTGCATAGGTGTTAATCAAGGTTTTACATTGAAAACCACTAGCCATCACCAAGTAATGACCAACTTTCCCTCTTAGGGGAGGAGATGAGATGAAAACCCACAGCCCCAATGTTCATAGGCAAGTGTTTAACCCACTTTATCACTGTAAAATGGTCCCTCACTCTAAATATAGCCAAAGAAACAGTGGTGTTGAGAAATGTAAAATTTGTCGAAATTAAACAGATTCCTTGACAGTTGTAACATATTGAGATTTCTTCTATTCAGAAATGGATTGACCCGCCCACTTCCAAAGACATGTTTGAGACATATTTAAGTTTCTTCTATTCAGAAATAGATTTTCCCGCCTGCTACCAAAGAAAGTACTAAGATAAAACAAGAAGAGATAAAAGTATGATTTTGTTTATTTAGATAGGGGGTGTATATAACATGCAATATAGTTCAAATCTTAATGGGTAATTGAGATGGAAACAGAGAGCAGTAATTAAGTGTTGGTTAAGATTCTGTAATGACAAAGCACTCAAAATTACCACGACATGACCAAATGAGCCTCTTACGGTTGGGGAGGAAATTCAAAACTCACAGGCAAAGAGGTTAAAGGTGAGTGCTTTATCCACTGTAACTTTATAGAAATGGATGCCTGCTCTGCCAAAGATACAGTGGCAACGAGACATGTAAAATGTGTCCATATTAAACTAGTTTACAAGATACAAGATCTACACTTTTGATAGATAAGCACTTGCAGATAACAGTTTGGAACAGGGTTATCTCTTAGATCTCAATGCAGAAAAATGATTGGCCCTTAACAGCTCTAACATATTTAAATTTCTTCTATTTAGAAATGGATTCCTCCTATGTCTGCCAAAGAAAAGACTGAGACAGAGCAAGAAGAGATGAAGGTATGACTATTTATTTGTATAGACTGATTTTTTTTCTACACATATAAGTGATATCTTGACAGGTAATCCAGCTGAAAATCAGTAAATATGTGTTGGTAAAGTTTCTACACGGTAAAATCACTGGAAATCACCAAGCCACTACCAACTATCTTTGTATGGGTTGAGTGAGATTCAAACTCACCACCTAAAAGTTTAGAGGAGAGTGTTTATCCAATCTAGAAATAGATCCCTACTCTACATAGAGCCAAAGAAACATTGGTGTTGAGGCAGGTAAAATGGTTCCAAATTAAGCCAGTTTACCAGATTTGGGATTTGTATTTTGATAGTTTAGATCTTGTACAAAACAGTTTAAAGCAAGGTTATCTCAGGAGAGGTATTGGCCCCAAAACAGATGTAATATATAATCAGATTTCTTCTGTTCAGAAATGGCTTTTCCCATGGGCTGCCAAAGAAATGGCTGAGAAGAAGAAAGAAGAGACGAATGTATGATTTAGTTCATAGAGAGGTTGATGTTTACAGCACACTGTATTGGTCATATCATGACAGGTGATCGAACTGAAACTTAAACCACTAGCCATCACCAAGTAATGACCAACTTTCCCTCTTAGGGAAGGAGATGAGATGAAAACCAACAACCCCAATGGTCAGGAGCAAGTGTTTAACATATAGCCAAAGAAACAGCGGTGCTATGATATGTGAAATATGTCCAGATTAAACTGGTTCCTTGACAGTTGTAACATATTTAGATTTTTTTTCTATTTAGAAATGGATTGACCCGCCCTTGAACAAAGACATGATTGAGAAGAAGCAACAAGAAGTAAAGGTATGATTTGATTTGGTTTATTTGGCCTGTATGATGTTTCTGTATAAGTCATATCTTGTTGGGAGAGCTTGTACTGGTGAGGAGTGCATACTGGTCAATGTTCTGCTTTATTAAACACTGGAGATAAGCGAGCAACTATCACTCAGCCTCCGACATGAGATTTGAAAGTACAGTGTAAGCGGTGGGAGGTCACTTCCCTGCAATCGGGTGGAAGTAATGCATTGATTAATTTTTAAGTAAGCCATGACAACTTGATGGTTGTGCTGGATTTAAATTTAAACTTCAGTATCTTCAAACCTCAGTGTAGCCTCTCACAGTGTTAGTATTAAAATATCTTGTCTCACCATAAGATGATACACATTGCAACAGAACCCCTGTACAAAATCATTGCAGTAAAGCATTGCAATATCAAATTATATCTGAAAGTCATCATTTTATAAATTTTATTTTATGACAAAACAACAGAGAGATGTTGAAAAATTGCTCACTAATTCCAAAGTAATGCTCTCCAAATTGACACTTCTCACATCGATATTGAAAATCGGAATCATTATCGATCTATAATAAAATATCAAAATAGGATATAAGCACTAATTTATATTATACTGACCCAGTATTCTTTCGTTTACCCCTCCCCCCAGAATTCAGTTAATCATCAGATGTTATAAATAGGGAATAGTTACAGGTTAAACTATTTTAATATTTATCATAGCTTTAGCAAATACCAAAAAGCTACAGAAGGTATATATACACCAAAGGTTTCAGCCAAATCTCAGGTTCAAATTGGCTATGTTTTATACATAAAACAATTAGCCCAAGCTTAGCTGAGATCTTTGGTAAATATGGCCCTTAAACATTTGCCAAAAGATGAGCAGTATGATTGTCAATATGTATCCTTATTTATATATTCTTCATTACAAATTTACAAACTTTGTTATTTTTCGAATAATTTAACAATTTTAATCCCATGATCTTTTGGTCATTTTAAGTTTTGACTGGCCACAGGAATCCAATTCAATTTTGTTGCCAGTCGACATCCATTTTGAGGAGAGGAGGGGGGATAAGGGCCATGGACCGCCCTGGTGGAAGGATCACAAAAATCTCAATCATGTTTAGACTTGATCATCTTTAAGTTTTCAATTCCAAACTTAGGTCCTCCCGGTGGCATTGTCCACTATTCAGCAAACTATTTTATTTTAAGGTGACCAGAGAAGAGGTATAAAATGTCTGTTATTTGTCCTCTGTGGACTGACTTATGAACCATAAAACCTGTCATTCCACCAGTATGTTGAGTTGCCTTCAGCTTCAAGACACCATTGTGGGCCATCAAGTCGTGGGTTTAGAATGCTTGGTCATAGTACTAGTAGGATGTTCACCCTTGTCTCTTCAAGATTGATTCCTGTAACAAATTAACGTATATGTCATGTCAGACTTGATGCTACTGGGGTTTGGTTACAATGGATAATCATGCGATCAGTCAGCACTAATGTTTAGCCTCTCTTACATCCCATCGTACGTTCACGTACGTCCTGATTACAGAGAAAAATCGCTGATTTGCAAGGGACACTTGAGCTACAATTACGATTTTATAACAAAATATCAAGGTCTCACAGGCCCTGCAATGAAAATTGGCATGCACATTTTCTCTGCGTCCATGCAGCATGTCTACAAACGCATCCATGCCCCAAGGGTAACTTACGAGAGACTTAGGCACGTGCATTTTCCTTGCAAGTGTTGTAGGTTCTCCATATTTACTTACATTGTTTAGACATACTGTAAGATACACTAACGTGTACCTTGCATGTATATAAACCCACTGTAGGACCTGTAGCTAGTCGCAATCTGTTCTTAGATCTTCAAGTTGTGACACTGTTGTTGCAAGAATACACCCTGTTTGCACGTGCACACCTCTACTACCCCACTACCAGGCTATGTTCATATTTTTCAACAATATTTGCAGCACACTTACGTGTCTATACACGTACCACGGGATGTAAGAGAGGCTTTTGTCAAGGGGAGACGCGTACAAAGGATGAAAAGAAGGCCAAAATCTGTGTCAGCCTACAAGCGGGTGCTGCAAAGCAATTGGAAATGAGAGTAGTAGTAGGGGACTACAGTAGTGCCCAATTCATTAAAAGTTTAGAAACTAAAAGAAAAGTGATCTGTAGAAGTGAGAGCTCTTCATAATTTGCCTGCCTGTTTTAATGCAATTTTGTTTTTGTGTACAGGAATTGCTGAAGATCTTAAGTGCAGAAGGACTGAAGAAAAGGCAGGTGGATCCTAATTGTCTTGAGATGTACAATGCTTTGCAGGTAGACTATTTAAAATAAATCCGTTGTAAGCATAAGATTTTTAAATGTCAGTCAATCGTATAATTTTCCGGAAAGTTACACCAATGTCCCCCAGTTGATGTCCTTTTAAAGTCTTATTGCACATGGATCTGTAAAAAAACAACGTTGCCTGTACCAATATCTTTGGTCATGAGCCACTTTTTAGGACTATTCTGGTACATTGGGGATCACTTATCCCTGTAAAATGAGTTGGTAAGTAAGTGAACTGAACTTCTTAATGCAAAAATATTACCTTGACTTCCAGTAAATCTTGGGATATGCATAATATTTCTGCTGGAACTTCCCTTACTGTCAGAACGAGATTGAAACCTCACTTTCTGAAATTTGAGAATGTTAGGAAAGCTTTTTTTAAATTCAGAAAGTCATTGAAGAATATTTCATAATGTGCTGGTGTATTTCATCTACTTTAGAGGTTTATTGATGCTTTTCTTAAACTGCAGTAATTATCAATATCCTTCTTTCATTTAAAAATGTTACCAACAACCTCCTCCACATTTGGATAACTAATAAGGCCTCTCTTTAATAAAACAGTTTTTTTCTAGGCCTTTCTTCAATTTCAGAAAATTATTGATGTATTTCCTTCAATGTTAGAAAGTTATAAAAAAGACTTTCTCCTCTTTCTTATTGAAGCCTTCTCACTAATTTGAGAAAGTAACTGAGGCCTTGCTATTTATTTTTAGAGACTTATTGATGCCTCGTTAGCCATACCAGCAGATGAAACAGGAGGTTTCAACCTGACTTCTGCTTTAGGGGAGTTCTACTTTGACATCAATGACCCTGATCAGGTAGAGGCTACCAGCTGTTTGCTTGTGGGTGAGTGTTTTCTCTTAAGTTCTATTCCATCTTTGTTTTATTTATTTATTTGGAGTCTAACGTCGCTCTCAACACTGTACAGGTCATATCATGGTGGGTAGTTTTGTGGGCAGAGGAAACCAGAACATACAGTTGGTCAAGGCTCGAAACTGTAAACGGCTGACCATTGGTAAGCAACTATTAACTTTCCCATATAAGGTCCGGGGTTTGAACCACCGACCTCAGAAGTAGGAGGTGAATGTGTTACTACTGGGCCACTGTTGCCCCCTTTTCTATCTTTGTATCACACTTTTTGATAAAGTTTCTCAGTGCACCCTATTTTGGAACGATGTTTTTCATGTATGAGACCCAACATGGTTACTTCCTCCAAGGAGGTATTACTTTCATGACCGTTGTTTGTCTGTTGGTTTGTTAGCAGGATTACACCAATACTAATGGTTAGCAATAAATGAAAAAAAATCAGAAGATAGGTCTCCGTCCAACTTAGATCCCAATAAATTTTTAGACTGATCTTAATCAAATCTGGTCTTGACACAAAAACAGTTTTTCCATTTAGTTATCATTACATGCCTTGGTTGAGGTCTGCCCTCTTTGAGTACTCGTTTTCATGTATAATGCGTATTATCCATATGGTTTGGACATCAAAAATTTAATGTAAACTGTGGAAAAGTGTCAGAGCAGAAACTTTAACCATGTCATGATGTTACATTATCTCCCTGATATATTTTATGTGGGTAGAACCCGGCCAAAGGAAGACATTATCAAATTTTGGGAAAGATCTGGATCATATTCTTGATACAAAAAGTCTCGAATTGTATGAGGTCACAATTACAAAGACTTTGGCTTTCTGGGTGACATTACTCTGAACGTGATGAGCATCAAGAGGATCTTCATGAAATTTATATGTGACTGGGGCCTAGCCAAAGGAAGAATGGATTGTGCTTTGGCAAAGATCAGGGTCCTATTCTGGATAAGAAAACACCTAAATTTTCCCAAATACCTGCATACTCCCTCAGTGGAAGCCTGCGCTCTATGGCCATTTTCCAGTTCTACTTGATTTGTGATCAAGTCAGGGTCACAACTAAATCTGTTGATTTCACACCTATGTATTCAATATTCAATTAGCTGTGGACTATACTGAGTCATAATACTTCACCAGTCATATTGACGTGAAGCCTGACCGGGTCTGAGCTGTAAATTGGACTCTAACCCACCAGTGATGGTGTCTCTATGGCTGCTGAGCTCTCTATGCCCCCTGATATCCGATTTAGGCCCCTAACTATAGATATGTTGCACCTTAGAACCTGCATTTAGCAGAAATTAAGCACTATAAAAGTTCAGTTAGAATTAGAATTATTCTAACAAGCCAACATATATTTAAATTGTGTAATTGTTGTATTGACGTTTTTAACAGATTTCTAATCGGGTCTATTACGCTGATGAAACTATTACAATTGCGGATACAAGATTGTCGTATTGGAATGTCAAATGTACAACCACTAAACATCTCCAAACTAAGTGTGGTTCTCAAACTTACCAAATTTCATTTATTTATTTAGTGATTTATGTCAGGCCTAGTACCTTATCAGTTATATTGTAACTGGCAGTTGGAAGGGCAGAGGAAACCAGTACATACAGTTCGTCAAGGTTCTGTACTGTAAACTGCTAACCAACGGCAAGCAACTACCAGCTTTCCCACTTGAGGTCAGTATTCAAACTTTAATCTCAGGGGTGAGAGGCGAGTGTGATACCACTGTGCCACCGTGGCCCCACTTTCCAAATTTGAAGCAGATTTGCTGAATCTGTATTGTGTGCTGTGTATTTATACTGTAGAAATGCCACAATACTTGGATTACATACCAAGTAAGGAATTGGAAGCATGGAACGACTTCATTGAAGAATTTACCAGGTATGTTGCAATAACTGATAGCCATCACTCTTTTTATCTCAGAGCATATTAAATCTGCAGGGGCACAAAGGGACTTAGGCCCAGATTTAGACTTAAATTTAAGACTTTGGTCTTAAATTTTGTCAACAGAATGGTATTGTCTGTGGTCTTAGACTTAGTGGATTTCACAAAGCAGCTAAGTCCATGAAATTGCTAAGTCAGTGGACTTAACTTTAAGTATGGTAGGAAGTGGGCTTAAATTTGTAAAACAACCTTAAATGTGGCTGCCATAAACGTTTCTCCACTTCAGAATTTGAAATGGCTGTAAATAAAGTATAACTATACCAAAGACCTCATTAAACTAGTCTTTGGGAAGTTTATATGTGGTAGCAAGTTTTCCATTTCGCAACAGAACTTATCCTTAGGTAAAATGCATCAAATCAAGAAAATATATCACCAATATGACACAGATCACCACTGTGGTTATTTGATAAGCTTGGATTTAGCTAAGTCACCCTTTGTGAAATCCATTTAAGTCCCATACCTAGCTAAGACCAAAGTCTTTGTGAAATCGGCCCCAGGATGCTGCATTTGTATTGTCTACCACGTGCCATATCTGACCTAAATAGGGGAACATACACAACGGAATATGATAATTTGTGCTACATATCTGCAACAAGTGAATTTTTTTTCATTAAAATACTCTAAAACATTGTAACCTATACATATATTATATACATCATTAAAATGGTATTTTGACAGAGATTCAGCACGTTCATATTGCCTTATAATCTATGCAGAAATTACGGGAAAATCTTAAGTTTAAAAAATTATGTTTTGAAAATCCATGTTCACTCTATCATTCTGTGTTTTCATTTTCAGCACCAAGATAATGATAGAGGCCTTCATGCAGGAAGGTTATATGGTTGGCCCCTTTGAAGAATTGGGTGAAGCTTTAATTGATCTCTATGATGTCTTTGACAAGGTAAGTTAGAATATTTAAATGAAATTATATGTCTGATAAAGTCAATTAGAATGATGTAAGCTCATAATGTCATTTTAAAGATAAATTTAAATGTTCAAACTTTATAACTTGTGTGATGGGATGTCTTGAATTGTTTCAACTTTGTGACATATTTGATGAGGTAGATTAAACTGTTTAAACTTCCTGCTTGAACTTCATTAGAATGATAGAACTTTATAATATCCTTATTGAGGAATATTAAATTGTTTAAATTGCATAATATTTTAATGACATAAATTCGAGGCATTTGTCATTACAAGATATTTGAAAAGATACATCAGGATATAATTAATAGTGAATTTTTTATAATTATTAATTTTATGACATCTTTGGTGAAGTAAAAAAGCATAAAGGAAGAAAGAGCCTTGCTTTATGGCGACATTTGTAATTGCAATGCTAAAATATTTTGTCATGTTAGTACAGGAATAACGTATCCAAACAATGGTATAGCCATAACATTACCATGATTCAATAAAACAGTTCAGACTCTTCCTCATCGTTTGTAATGACATGATAAATTCTGAGGAAAAAACACAGCAGTTTCTTAGGTTTGATTCATGTATATCTAAACTTTACAATGTATTTTTAAAGGAAATCAGATCAGTTAGAGTTTACAACATAGTTGACATGGTAACATAAACAATTTTATTTACGACATCGTTGATGAGGTAAAAAGAACTTGGTCAATAGATTTCAAAGTAAAAGTGCAGGTGCACTTAAATGGAAACAACCTCTCATCTATTGTCACTTTCATGTACTCTGCTGACACGTTGGTCTCTGGTAATGTCGAAATAAATTAGCATGATATTGTATAATCAAACGTTTAATTTATTTATTTTATTTATTTGGGGTTTTACGTCACTTTCAACACTGTACAGGTCATATCACGACGGGTAGTTAGAAGGGCAGAGGAAACCAGTACATACAGTTCGTTAGGGTTCTGTACTGTAAACTGCCGACCAACAGCAAGCAACTACCAGCTTTCCCACTTGAGGCCATGCTGAGGATCGAACCCCAGCCTCAGAGGTGGGCGGCGAGAGTGTTACCACAAACTGGTGTCGATTTCACAAAGGGTCTCGGACTTAGCAAGACTCAGGCTAAGTCTGGGACTTAAATCTGAGCCTTTCGCCTTTGCTAAGTCCTGGGCCGATTTCACTAAAGGACTTAAACTAAGTCCCTTTATTGGCTAAGTCAGTCCAAGCTTATCAAATAGCCACAGTGGTTTTCCGTGTTATGTGACCTTTTATATCCTTCATTTAATGCATTTTATCTAGGGATAAGTTCCGTTTTGACATAGAAAACCTTGGTACATCATATAAACTTCCCAAAGACTACTTCAGTAAGGTGTTCTGCATAATTTGACTTTATTTACAGCCAATTCAAATTTTGAAGTGGAGAAAAGTTTATGGCAGCCATATTTAACTCCTCTTTATACAAAATTTAAGCCCACTACCTCCCAGACTTAAAGTTAAGTCCACTGACTTAGCAATTTCATGGACTTCGTTGGTTTGTGAAATCAGCTAAGTCTAAGACCACAGACTTAACATAAATTTAAGACCAAAGTCTTAAATTTAAGTCTAAATCTGGACTTACATCCCTTTGTGAAATCGTCCCCTGGACTTAAATGGATTTCACAAAGGGTGACTTAGCTAAGTCCAAGCTTAACCACAGTGATTTTTTTTATGTCATGTGACCCTTTATATCTAGTCAAAATATGTTAGTTGTGACATGTATCCTTTTGTTTAACTCATTTCATCTTTGAAAAAAAATGTTTTTCAATGGAAAGCCTTGTAACCACATAAATATGCCCAAAGACCAATTTAGGGAGCTGTTTCATACATTTATTCTTCATTTTCATGCATTTCAAATTTGAAGTTAGAAAAAGATATTCGGCCACATTTAAGTCTTTGTTTACAAAAGCTAGCGCACGCCCGGGTAGACCTAGCCAAAGCCTAGACTTAGCAGTCTTGTTAAACCCTTTAAGTCTAAGACCTCAGACTTAGCCTTGGTTTAGGACAAAAATCTTAACTTTAAGTTAGGGGGCAAGGTGTTACAATAGTAACACACTTGCTTCCCACCTCTGAGGTTGGCAGTTCAAACCTCCGACCTTAAGTGTGGGAAAGTTGGTAGTTGCTTACTGATGGTCGGCAGTTTACAGTACACCTCTGACATAAAACTACCCATCGTAATATGACCTATACTGTTTTGAAAGTGACTTTAAAACCCAAAAATAAATTAATTTTAAGTCTAAGTCTGGGCTAAGTTTGTGAAACCGTCCCCTGATGTTATTTGTAATTTTCAGACTGGCCTTATACCAGAGACACCAACTGAACAAGAAGCATTGTATTGAATGACGTCATCAGGCAGCTACAAAGCCAATGGGGGATCTGACACAAGGATTGATTTGGTGAAAACAGACAATATGATTTTGTAAAGGCAGACATGTAATGCATTAGTTTTCAAATACAATTAGTAATAAGGTTCATCTAGTGTTCAGACATTTTATTTTGTTTCTTGCTGCACAAAAATAGTGGGCCTCAGAAGTAGCATTATCACACAGAAGGTTTGAAATAATAACTTTCCTTCCTGTGTTTGTATTACTGTTTTAATGACATTAATCAGAACCTTTATAGTTTCTACTCCGCTTTATTTGCAATAAAATCTTCAACGTTATTAGTTTTATTCTGATTGATATAACCCTATACCTTTTCATATACTATGTTATACCGAAGTTATTAAAAAAATTTATGCACAGCCATTAGAGCTGCCAAGATGAAGCACTCTTAAAGTACATATACTTCAAGATTTCATTAGATATCATAATTTTTCCTTTTGGAGGTCTCTCTGGAATTGACAAACCCGACTAGCTGTTGAGATACAATATATGTTGTCTGTTTGCAAGATAATCCAGTATAGATTCTATGAAATTGTGCACCAAACTCATCTTGAAGAAAATATCTGGGACCACTTAATTTACGGATCTAATACACTTTTAAGAATTTAGACACTGCAGTAGACAACAATGGCACATTAAGAAAGACTATTAAGATTATTTTTTTTTGGGGGGGTGGGGGGGGGGGGGGGGTGGGGGGTGGGGGGTATTGGTGGAGGGTGGAAGGGCTTTTGGGATAGAATTAACAAGAAAGCTAAACCTAAACATGCACACACACAAGTGTTGGTGTTAGGACATATTTTAGGACACTCCAGATCTAAACATTGTCCACTGCAGTTTATAAAAACAATATCCTTTCAGAATGGCAGTGTATCCTCAGCATAATTATAGAGGATATGATTGGTGACCAAATTAGGGCCGCCCATCGGCAATACAACAACTAAGTTAATTTCATGAGTATGGTTCTATTGAAAAGTAATGATAGTCAATAAATCAGCATTTGATGAGTATAAATTGATACTGATTTATCTACTTATTAAGAAAATTGGACAATTAAACCAAGGACTTATTGGGTCAGAATCTGACTGATATGTCTGATGGATAATGACCCTTGTCCCACTTTTGCTCATAAAGACGCTGGATGTATCCTCACTTTTAGACTGGTTCCCATTAAATAGAGAACAGTCTACTTTGAAATGTTCTTGTCTAATATTTAATCAAGTAGAATTTGTTATTGGTTATGTTTGACATCCACTTAGCAAATTACACACAGCGATAAGCACAAGATCTTGCAAATGTCGGAAACAGGGAAACATACACTAAGGTTTGAACCCAGAGAGTGGTATAGAGGATGAGTAGAGTAACCACACAGACCATCCTCTGTAAGTGTCAAGTAATAAATAAATTACTTTCATGAAATCACCTAAAATCATGATAAATTTGGCATCTAGAGGCAATAACATCGAGGTAAGATCAAAAGTGACTGTTATATGCGAAAATGTCAAGCTAAGTGCCTGCATAAGGTCAGTTATTCCATCCCCTGACTAATCATTAACACAAATATGGAAGAAACTCTTCCTGTTAATAGGATCCCTGAGGCATAACATGCTGGATATTATACCACAGTTCCACTTTAGTGATTGATATATAAGACCTGACCAGTATCTTGTCCTGGTGCTGCTGTGAGTAATCCCATCTCAAAAGGGTGGAAAATCGGAAAAAAACCCTCCACGTGATCTGGCCTGAGTGAAAAAAGATCGTAAACTGGCCTGACCACATGCTCCAGACTGTCATGATTCATAAAAATCATTCATAACACAAAGATAGAACTGCTTTGAAAACAAGATTATTTAGCAGACTCATATGACTAACCTTCCCCAACAACAAGATCACGAGGGGATCGTATTCATAAATGGGATCAGGTTCTAGTTGAGCCATAAATCAACTCAAGTTTACAGCTGTTTATACTAACCTTGACTGATTTTTGGCTCAACTTGATCTTAATCCCTTTTGTGAATACAGCCCCTGAAAGTTTAATTTTAACAGGAACGTTGGCTGTATCATGGAATGGATGCACATTTAAGGTCGTTGGTAAAAAAGATTGTTAGAAATGCACTTAATAATGGACAAGATGAGTTTTGAGAATGTGGGAGAGAATGGCTTGCGTGCAACTGATGTTACACACAAAGCATCCATTTCACCTGATTATACACTCTAATTCTAATTGGACTTTTATAGCGCTTAATCTCCCCATACAAGATGACTCTAAGGTGCAACAAAACCAAAACAGCAGTTGACCAAATTTCAGTATCCAGAGACAGAAGAGGAGTCAAGCACCACGGAGAACACCAGGGGATGATCCAGGCTAAGGTTGTTATGCTTTGGTGTACAGGTAGGTTTTAAGCTGCTTTCTGAAAGAGGCCAGGGAGGGAGTGGCATGAATCTCATCTGGAAGAGCATTCCTCAGAGTGGGAGCATCAAAAGCCAAACTATTACCAAACTGTTTGACAGATTTATGAACAGAAGGGTAGAACTTTGGAATGACAAGGAAATTGCTACCAATTTGACTGCACCTGGTACTATAAGAACTGCTATAGGAAGAAAGATATGGAGCAAAATACCTAGGAAAACCTGTGTGAAGAAACTTGTAAACAAGTGTGGCTGTCTTAAACATTGTGCGCTGTTCAACACCAAGCCAATGCAATTTCTTAAGCTCAACCTTAATTAGTGTAAATATTACTTGTACAAGCAACACACAATAACACCACCTGCCACTGTGGCCTAGTGGATAACACAGAGGATGTGGGTACGATACAAGGTACATCCTAGCAGTTACATAGTGGTTCTGATGATCCCGTAAACTGGCAGTTCTCTGTCATCAAGGCCTATCCCCATTGATAGACTAAAACACTCGAGCGAGGTTGATAAATGGTTTCCCTGTCTTTTAGTAAGGAGATTGTCAGTCACTAGCGCTATACTTGGTCTATATTTATACAGTCAGGATGGGTCAAATAGTGCTTTGAGTCCTGTAGTACTAGACATATTGCACTGAGTGTCAATATACAATAAAATACAACACTCAAGACTGCACAATCAGGGTAACAGTGGGACACTGGTATAAGTCTTTGTAGCTACTCGTTCATGCTCATTCGTTATTTTATTGTCTTATGGTCACTCAAAAAAAAACCAACAAAAGTGTCACCAAAACTGATACATGTTAACACTCACCAGATATATAGGTCAGAGACTTGTTTACTTAGGAGTGAACATAATACACACATTTAAGCTAAACTTACTCAATAACAATGTAAAATAGAATGTAAAAATATAGTTCTGCGATGGTGGCCTTAAAGTGTTGCTGGAATGGAAATATGCATTCAAAGGACATTTCCTTTGGGATAACAGCATTATGCTTACTGAATGACGGCCTCCAGAACCCAGAATATCAAGTAATTGAGGATAATTGAAAACAATATAAATACAGAGGGTCTGGTTGTCTCAAGCTTATATATGCTTGGTATATTGTCTATGCATACCATACCAAATTATTGCAATTTTAGATGAATATGAATATAGACTAAGAATTACATGTAAAAGTGTCAGCTTTTGAGATAATTGTTTGATTGGAAGAATTGTAGCAGATAAATTCTTTTGCTAAAACAGACACAGTTTTCAATAAGGAGTCATGGCTTTTCATGGAGTTTATGTGATGAATATAGCTGTGATCATTGTTATTATTGGTGTTTTCATGAATACAGATGCACTTCAAGGTAAGTAGCATTGATGCTATTGGACCCTTGAGGTAATTTCGCAGCTTTAGAGAACAAATTTTGTTATGCTGGTTTCAAGTTTATAGTCTGAGAGTTTTGATGCCCAGAACAGTATACATTGACACTAGTGTAGTGTTCAAATCGACTTTCCACAAAAGAAATCCATATCGTCCAGAATTAAATGAGGTGATGACACAATTTCAGCACCTCAGATTGATACATGATAGATTTGCTAAAGAATCAACTTTCTTTTTAAGTAGGGAAAACTTTTAGTTCAGATAATAAAGTTTCAGTTTCTGTCTTGAAATAGTAGGATATCTCTCATTATTTAATGCTTGCATGGGATAAAGAATACATTTATTTTAAAAGGTGTATTGAAGGTTATAGGGCTGTTGGTTTATGGCTATCGTGTCCCTATTTGGAATATGATCCCACTGTTTTTCTGATCTTGGATTGGGGAACCTATGTACAGTGATCTTAAACCTATCCTAACATTAGCAAAGCAGTCTTTTCTAACTTAAGTTGATCTTAAGTGTTCGTAAACCAATTAGATAGATTGGAAAACTATTGCAAACTTTTTAGTAGCCTATCGAAAGACTTCTTATATCGATGGTAGTGTCGAGTGCAAAGCTATCCAAAACAACATCCATGGATCATAAATGATTTTTTTTTCATTTTGGAGGAAGTTTTAATGTCAGATCACAATAATAGAACAGCTCCATTAGGGCCTATCAGTGGGTCCATATATGGTTTTTGTGCCCAAAATAATAAATCCTAATATGGTATACAGGAAACCCCATATATTTTGTAAATATCAAAACAATTTTGTAAATATCAAGAATGTTTGAAAAAATAATCTTTTATGCTGAGATAATATAAAATGTTTTAGGGGGCAGTGTTAGGATTTATGGCCCAGTGCAGATCTATATGTGACTAGAAGGCCAAATCTAATGCATTCCTTGGAATCAAATTAAATTGCCAAGCAACTTAAATGCTCATTGATTATCATAAAAAGTATATAATATTTCTAATCCTTATGCATGTCACATTATGTAACCCTTGTACTGTTTTGTAAAAAATGTATCAAAACTTAAATTATATGTCGTTGCCATCAGTTCGTGATACTGCAGGTGGCCCTTTAAATAAAAGAATATCTCTCATTGTTTGTCTCTCCAAGTATCAAATTAAAATATTAACACTTGTTTACCCAGTAGCTATGATAATAGACATGAGTACAACATCTCATTTTCCAAGTTTATACATTGTGTGTGGCGATAATGCAAAATAATTTTGCTTTTTAATATTGCAATAGACCTTTAAAATGACAGCCATATCTATTGTATCTATTGTTTAAATAATAAAAAAGTTATGTCATTTGTTAATGTCTCAAGTGGGAAGAGTAACTGTAGATCTTGATTGGAGTAGAGGGGCATTCAAACTCATATGACCCGCTAAACCGTTAAAGTCACTTTATATATGTACTTGTAAAGGTCATGTGTCCAATTAAATTGATCTATTTGGTACTCTAGTGTAACAATATATGTAACAGATGCAGACAACACAAATGATCTTGAGAGAAACATCCGTGGATGGGGTACTTCTCCTCTCAAGCTGCTGAGGTATTTTATGAAAGGCAAGTGAAGCTGTGAAATTTTTAAAATTGTGACTTAAATATTCAAAGGGATAAAAATAATTCTTTAATATATTATCATATGGTCATAGTCACCAATTGTTATATGATTATTATTATTATTATTTTATATGATATATGATCAGAGTCACCAGTTGCAATGGGCTAGTGGTTGATCTGTTTGGCAAAAGTTTTGTTGTTACTTATGGCGTGGTAGGTCATGTCAGTATCACAGAGGGCCTGATCTGAACTTATACCATTGTTCCACAGTAACGACTTATCGTAACATCTAGTTGAGTTTAAACTCAGTGGACTGCTATGACTGTGTCTGTTCAAAAGTTAGCACATTTCCCGACCCCCCCCCCCCCCCCCCCCACACACACACACACAAGAACCAGCAATGGAATTATATTTTTATTACTTTTATATATACATTTAAATGTGACCACTAAAGTATTGTATGGCTACATCATAATAAACTCATATATATAACAACATTATATTATATATATTCTCTTGTAACCATTAATAACCAATAAAATACAGTTAAAAGTTAAGAGGTCAAAGTTAAAAGGTCAAAGTTAAAAGGTCACAGTGTTGGTTCACCCAGGTAGCAAAAGCTCCAATGTGACACCCATGACGGTCTAAGGCCACACCAAGCTATAGCCGAGTGAACCAGGGAAGTTGGAAGTACAGGGTCAAATTATAGGTCCCAAGGTCATATAATTCTGACTTGAATGTGGCACAGCTGCTTTAGAACGCCTAGCCCTTTTTGAACTTTTGACCTTTTCCACATCACTGGTTTTCTTATGTGGCATACGTGCAGTACTACTCTCAATAACTGCAAAACGGTCTCCTAAATTACTGAGCTGTGCCAAAATTTGCCTATTGATATCATTCTGAGAAACTGAATTATCATTCTGATAACCATGATCTACAGGACCCTGTCCTTGGCTAGTGGACCCCTCCACATTTCTACTAACCAAATCCGAAAAATTTTGGTCTGAATGGTTAATCATATCTGATATGTCAATGTCCGATTCACTCAAATTGGTATGTTCAGAATAGGAAACTTACCCAGAAGTTTAAGGTCTAAGTGCTGCCATGAAGTCCTCATTACTAGCAAGTTGGACGGAATGCTGCTTTATGGGAATGCTGCATTCTTTCTTCTTTGACCTCAAATATAAACTAAAAACAAAAATCGGAAACTACAGGAAAATTTTTGAGAGGTCTGAGGTGTTGCATGTTCAATGGCAGAGGTGAAACACTGGAGGGAAGGACAGGGGGCTACAACCAATAGAAATTAAGGTCAATTAATTATGTCACCTACATAAAATCAAAATATCTGAAATTAGAAAAAGTTAAGGTGGGGAGCCCGAGATGAGAGTCTGCACACTCACATGTGCAACCACAAAAACTGGAACAGCCAAAGAAATCCCGTGATTTGACCGGAGTGAATAGATAAGTCTGGTGACAGAAAAGATAAGTCTTATGAGTTATACCAACTAAAAAGAAGTGTCCAGGAGTTGACTCATTTTGCCCCATGAGTATGAAACCAATTGCTTTTAAGTTAAGAAAAGTGACACCTACTTATGAACAAAACTTTAACTTTCAAAGGCCAATACAGATAGACAAGATCAGTTGTGACCACCTTAGACAGAGACATTTAATCACCAAGGTTTTTTTAACGTGTTGAATATTTTTTGATGGGTGGCCAAAACATATATGACTGGGCTCACGACCTTCATGAACAAAATATCCTGACTGTAAGCTCAGGGCAGTCGTGAGGTAATTTTAGGACCTCTCCAGACAGATACTTGATGACCTCATGGAAAGTTTGCAGATGTTCAAAATATATAAAAGAGCGTTTCATAAGATTTGGCCAATTTTAAATTTGTCAAATAAACTGCTGAAAAGGTGGGAAATTACAGAAAAAGTTAAGGTAAAAATAGTGTTTATAAACCTCAGACATAATAATAGAAATTTGTTAATTAGTATAACCACAGTTAAGAAATGTAATATTGCACTATTTGTCCATTTTGAAATAAAATTTGGGAATTTTAGCTATTTAAGGAATTATCATTGGAAATTTTTTTTGAAAAGATGAGGAATGTCTGAAATTTTATACCTTTCTGTTATGAAAATGTTTTTAGATTACTGAAGAGGAAACAGTTACCTTACATTTAGAAGTAAATAGATTTGATTGGTAGCCTATAAATGTCCATACTAGACTGGTTTGGTATAAATAACATCTGTAAGTTAAACTTTCATCTTATCAGTCATATAGGCAGACATTTGCACTTTGTGGTTAGGGAGTAAACCACGGTGATAATAAGTGATGTCAGTCAAAAATCTTCAGCTTGTTTATAAACCTCTCAGGCTTTGCAAGTGGGCCATTTGGCTAATCCATGTTCAGTTGCAACTGCATTACAGCCACACTCGCAAACCCAATTCTTCAATCCTATCATCTATCTAGTTCAGTCTTTTCATGATGCAACTAATCTTTCCCCAAATACGAAGACAAGCTATCCTATTGCAAGAGAATTATAGTTTTATGAGTGTGCTGGTGAATCTTTTCTTATTACCAAGAGATTGAAGGTTGGAGTTTCGACCATTCTTTCCACCTCCCGAAAGGTCAATTTACAGGGTCGTAAATCTATCTGTAAAGCATGATCACCAAGGTGGAACAGCCCTATTATGAATTGTGATGGTTTGGACCAGATCGTTATTTTTATCTTCTCCTGTCATATGACCGATATTTTAACTCGGATCAAATAGTATGTTCTCTCCAATGTCCCATCCTTTAGTTATCAGTTGTAACACTTAATGGAGCTTAGAATCATATGGGTTAAAATTATGATCTATTGGAACATTGCAGTGGGTTCTAGTATTGTAAGTCACAATAACAATTTGGATTGCTGACACCAAGTTATACATGAGCGTATGGATACACAGTACACATTGATTAATGCCACCAGGCAATATAGTGGTCCTCAGTGGCCTAGCGGTTAGCAAATTTGGCATCTAATCACAGGCAGTCACCTCTGTGTGGCTTCAACTCCCATTGGTGACAAAGCTGAGGACCTGTCCCAATATGACCCTGGCTGTTGAATGGGACGTAAAACCCCAACTTTGACTTTGCCACTAGGCAAGAATGTACAAGCTGCCTAAATATAACTCTTTCCTACTGTGAATTCCAGTCATATTGAGACTACTAGTTTCTCCTATAGATTGTTGATAACAGACTTTGCATCTGATCAGCATACACAGCTACCATATGGCCAAGGGTCTAGGATGTGTTTGTCCAGCATGCAATAAAAACAACAGGTAATCACAGAGGTAGAATCACAATACACTGTATATTCATATCCCTACTAATAACACTGCATTCAGGCTTGTAACCAGATACAAATCAGACAAAACAAATTGGATAAAACAGGATACTTACCCATATCATAGCATAATAACGGACATTTAATGGATAAACAATGGATAAATACCGGATAAAATCAGATCGTGAGATCCAATCAAGTTATGTAGATTGAAATATTTCAGCACAGAATCTGTCATATCAGGTAGCCTATTATTCTGACTCACAACAAACCATGGTTCTTTTATGTTAATATTATTAGGTTCACCTAACTCATAATTGAGGAAAAATTGGCGAAAATTGCAGTTTTGGTATGGCTTTAAAATCTAACATCACAGTTGTCTGTACCCATACACTCTGGGGTAACACAAATAAACATTATTACGTTAAGGAGAGGTGAAAAAGTACAGTGATAAGGATCCTTTTAGAACAGACAGTTGAAGTTATGTAAAGGTGCAGGAGAAATAACACTAAAGCACTTGCTAGAGAGAGAATATACAGAGAAACAAAGTATAAAATCAAGACACTTTAATAGTAGGAAGGAAGATAAGGAAGATAATAGTAACGAATGTGAACTAAAAGTTATTTAGCTGTAAATGTTATTAATTGACAAATTTATTAATTGGAGCATAACTGTCACTGGAGATAGCACAATTAGGTAAAAGTATATTTAAGTGTATTTGCACCAATTCATACAGTTTTGTGATAGGTGTATCTTCAGTATCTTATGGTTTTTGAGATATAGCTCAGGCAAGATTTAACAGTTTGGGGGTCATTACAGCAAGGGCAAAAATAAATCAAGGTCACACCATGATAATGCACACCTTCACACCAAACTCATGTCCCACCACATAAAAACTTCCTAAACATGTATACCTCATGATTTCTGAAAGACAGCCTGGACAAGATTTGCCACGCTGCCTGAACACCCATCCGCCCAGCTGGATGCCATGGGTGAAAACAACACAGCCGCAGGCCGTTAATTTAAGGCCTTGGGTTAATGCTTTAATCCCTTCACGTAGTTTATATTTACAGATGCAGGGAGTATGGCCAAACTTGACAGGAAAACACGTGGGTGGGGAAGTGCCCCCCTCAAATGGATGAAATACTACACGAAAATGTCACAGAATGAACTAAACCCAAAGACTGGCCCTAAAGGCAGAAACATCAGAAGTAGTGATGTGAGTTTATTTCAGTCAGTATTCCATTGAATAATTCAGTATTTCATTCATTTATTTATTTATTTGGGGTTTTGTATCGCTTTCAACACTGTACAGGTCATATCACGACGGGTAGTTGGAAGGGCAGAGGAAACCAGTACATACAGTTCGCTAGGGTTCTGTACTGTAAACTGCCGACCAACGGCAAGCAACTACCAGCTTTCCCACTTGAGGCCGTGCTGGGGATCGAACCCCAGCCTCAGAGGTGGGAGACGAGAGTGTTACCACTCTGCCATCGTGGCCCCCTAGTATTTCATTCAGTAATTCAGGTTCAGTCAGTAGTTTTAATAGTACCGTGTAAGTTTGAGATTTCTAAAATTGCCGATTTGTGGATAATAACCTCAAAGTTCATCTTTCTTCTCTTACTTAGATCTTACTTAGAAATATTAAAGTCGCTTATTTACTCCCCCCTGTCCAATTGTACACAATGAAGGGGTATAACCAACTGGTGACTTCAGCAAATGGCAAAAGTCCCAATAAGACCCTTGTTGTTGAACAGGGCATAAAGTTCTAACTCAGGCTTTGTAACCAAATGGTGTAACCAAATAACTTTCTTTCATCTCATTAACAATTGTTGTGAAATGGCCTAGATATAAACTGAGAGTGGTATTTTACTCCAAAATCACTGAAATCATTAAAACTCACTTAGATATGTTTATGAAGGAGTTTTTCCACTATTTGTAATATTAGTTACATGTTAACTGACAGGTCAAAAAAAAAGAAAAAATCATAACAGCTATGTTTTTACATTATCACTCGGGTCAGTACTAAACCATTGGATTTTATCCAGAAAAAACTTTCCTGAATAAAAAGTGTTTATCATATTTAAAATTACTTGCCACTTGAACATACAAAGTTTCATCCCAAATCATTATTTAATAGAATAACTATATCTCTGCAGCATCAAACCAATTTTTGAGAAAGTAGGTATATATGTATTTATTGTGCTTGTACTTATTTTATTATTATTATCTTAAATGAATAAGACTGTATATTTATAAACGAACTCATTTTTTTCAGGGTGGTGATTCAAATACAGCTGATTTCAGAGGGTTTTCAAACCAGTATGCTTAATCAATTGAGGTATGTTATCTTCAATAATTCAATAGATTTTTAACAATCTTATATTCATTCTTCAGTTTTGTCCATTTATTTACAGGTAGATTTATTTTTATATTGTGTTTTAGAATACGTTCAACACATTGTATAGGTCATATCACGACTGGTAGTTTTGTGGGCAGAGGAAACCAGTACATACACTTGGTTAAGGTTCTGTACTGTGAACTGCTGACCACCGGTAAGCAACTACCAGCCTTCCCACATAAGGCCCAGGGTTTGAAAAGCCAACTTCAGTGGTGGGATGAGAGTGTGTTACCACTGTGTCACCATGCCCCCCTACAGGTAGCCTTAAATAGTAAATTTTAGGTGACAAGGGGCAAAGTATTTACATTGACCAAGCACTGGTACCATAAAAGCAACTATAAACTTTGCTGTTTGTAACCAAGACAAGGATTCAATCCTAGAACCTTAGGGTTGTGACATGGGTTTTTGTAACAGCTACCAGTGTGCCAGACTGATACAGACGTTTCACAAGCACAGGTCCTTATTGTTACTTATGAATGGTAAAACAATGTTCACACCTTTCCGATAAGGTGCCCTGATGTACCCCCTGGAAAGTGCCACACATCATGTAATGACCAAATGATAACGTAAATGAAATCTAAGGCAGGAACTCGCCTTAGGAATTTAAATATCTGTTTTACAAGAAAACCTGGGGACTATTTCTGCAATATGCACAGGGAGGTGATCTATTTATTATTAACTAGTTATAATAACATAAAAAGACTGGAAAGAGTTCAAAACTACATGGGGTTATATTTTCTTAAATTTTACTTGTGTAAAAAATAATATAACAGCTGTCCAGTAAAGCAACTGTGGTGAAATGATATCACATCCCGGCCTACCTCTCTACAGTCTGTGCCTGATAGAGACATCTTATAAAATCGTGAATATCTTCCAATAACACTGTCTGCAATTACTGCCCAAGTGGAAATTTTCACTGGGCAAATTAATTAATTAAACTAATTTCAAGTACATAATAAGTTATAGTATCGCCCCACAGAAACATAAACTGCTCTAAAAAGATTGATTTACTTGTTTTGATAAAGTCTATCTGCCACTTGTGCTTGTGCATATTTTTATCTAGAGAAACCAACGTTAACACACAGAAAACAAGCACACAGAAGGATTTTATATCCAATTTGTGGTGATTAGCCTTGTTGTCACCCTCATACAATTTCAAACATTTTCCTGTCCAAATATGTGAGATCTGTTTAAAAGGAGGTGATCTAAGTTCCAGGCTATTATTCTGGAGAAGTGTGAATACTCCATGATTGAGCTAAGTCTCCCTATCTTCTGATCAGCAACATATCAAATACCATCGCAACAATACACATCACTTGGTATAAATGGGTGCATTATGACTTGTTATACGCTTGTATAATGTACCTGATTTATTTGTTCAAATTTCATTTTTTCATTTACTTACAGTTGATTTCATTTACTTTACGCTTTTTCTGCATTTGTTCATACATTGCAACTAAAATGATAAACATATGTGTATCTACAGGTTGAACACAAACAACAATTCAGAAGGATTCTAAGGCCAGGCACGATCGCAAAAAACAGCAACCAACGGACATAAAATAGACCTATGGAAGTAGTATATGATGCGGCAATTTTATAGAATCAAACAGTTGTATTATTCTATGTTTACACTAAAGTCCAAGATTAATACCCTTGTTCCACTCCTATGAGTTTACCTCCTAACCACACCAAGAAATGTAATGCCCTGTGTGATTTTATTCTAGGCATGGCCTATCTTCTGTTGAGAAAGTCGAGAACATTATGACAGAAATACTAGTGCAAACAAGTAGTAACAAAAGCAGCTGTTCCCCTGGTATGGGTAATGGTAAATCCTGGTAAACTCAGGACACTGATCATGTTCAAAATTTGCAGATAAATTGACAAAGCACATGATTTATCTTTAGAAAAATCTGTCTTTCAACGTGCTACTGTCATGGGGGTGTTCCACTGGAGCCGACCCTATACCGACTCTATGACTCTAGGGTCAGTTATAAAAGTTGTGGGTAAAAAAAATCCCCCAAAAAGGGTGGGAAATATGTGAGTCAGTTTCACCTCCCTGACAGGACGTTATACATCCCGGCTTGTCTGGATCTAGATGATGACCTGACTTAGAGTTGAGATGTTTTCTACACGAATAGTTGGGAAACTACCAGGACAATCCATAAACCCTAACGGACAAGCCGTATCAGGCCACGACAAGCCCTAGTGACACACCAACAGGACTCGAGAAGTGTACAGAATCACCAAGACCATATTTGCAGTCGGTATTACAATTCCAGTTTTGATAAATTAGGGGGAACAAGAGAATCAAGTGTCAACCATTCAAATCTATAACTAGGTCAACACAAAATATTTGGATCCAATCACATGACCAGAACTAGAACATTGATATTCTTCTTTTTTGCCTTTAAGATTTACAAGTTTGGACTTTAAAATCATATAATAAATAAATAAATAAATCTATTTTTGATTATGATTAGTATTAAAAACACTTAAAATTACATCCTGTTTAAACAAGCAGAGAGAGGTGTGCTTCAGACAATATCTCTGGGAAAGACACCTTCTAAATTTCATCATTGTTAACCAGTTCTCTACACATTTAGAGTTCTCTCCACCATTTAAATCCTAGCCTCTGGGAAATACCCAATGCTGGTTATAAGGGTAAACATGCAGTAGTTCTGGTCACGTGATGGGATCCAAAAATTATTTTGACTTTCCTTGACCTAATTTTCTCGATATTTTGATTGCTCGACACTTGATTATTTTTCGTCATAAATTGCTCCCTTGAGATAGGCTGAGAAATTTATTATTACAGGACAAAATAAAACTTTTTTTCAGGCTTCATAATATTTACAGCATACATGTAAGACCTTTTCTACCTATTAAGGTCAGGAATCTGATTACTTATACTGTTTTTTTTAAAATAATTTATTGTCATATTTTCACATCATACTGGAAATGGGCTGCAAATGAGCAGTAAAAGAATTGTATGACTAAGAAAAACCGGTTTCAGGAAAGGACAAGACTGGAAGTGATAAGAAAAAGACTGGATTGCTTAGGACAAGATGTTAATTGATGAGGACTAACCAGTTTCCAGAAGGGTGGAGCCACGGTCGGGACCAAGAGTTGGGGAGTGTTGGTGAAATATCAAACATTTTTTATCTATTGCCGACCCTCCACAACAAGCCGGGAAATCACATCTAACTCTAACCGACTCTGTAAACACTGACCCTCCAAAAAGCCATAGTTACCGACAATACGGACACAGTGGAACACCCTATTAACAATAAAAACTTGTAAAACCAAGTCCCCAGTGGTACGTAATTTGGGCAGGGCAACCACAACTACAACTTATTTTTTTGAGACAGGATCACTAGGTTGCACTTTTACAAACCAGCCTTAAACGATAGGTGGAAGCTCCTAGAAGATAGGTTGTAATATGAGGAAGATAAGTCACAATTGCCTGCAGCTAAAAGGAATGGCTGTACACAGGATCATTCAGGGGGAGAAATGCTCACTCACAGAGGGTTTGAAGCATGTTAAAAATTTTCAAGGAGCTTCTGCGATATTATGATTATGTTGCCGACCTTCACAACATCAAAGACAAGTGATGTAACAAATACGATGATGTTAGAGACATCATTATTGGAGTGGTTAAAGGGCAAACTCATGATAGTGAAACATGTAACATGTAAATTTCCTTGGAGTTAGGAGTGAAAACCTCTCTTATGAATGTTCTCTATATTTTAGATAGGAAACATTTCTTGTGGTACATGTAGATTATGGTGCTCCCTTTTCTCGACATTGTGACTTTTATTTAAACATACAACAAGTCCTAATCCAGAGAAGATTTTGTGAGCACCACTTATAATGCGATAATCACCAGTAGATCTCATGAACCCAACTTAGTTGCTCATGGTAATTACGTAATTGTTATGTAGTGATCATCAGATGATGGTGGTAATCATCACTTATTTTCTCCTATTATGCTGCTGATTATCTGCTGCTCAAACAAGGAATGTGATCATCTGGAACTAACAACTTAATAAGTTATGAGCACCAGATGATCTGGTGATCACAAACAAGATACGTGACGACTAACCACAAAGTCTAAAAATCAATATATTTTAATGTTGTAACAGAGGATTGTAGTTTGTACATCAATGTAATAGTCTGTTAATGTTGTGGTATAGAAGATAACTCTATATCATAAAATGGTTTAAACACATTTATCCATTTACATGATGTAAAATGTTCCAGACATTGATTGACAGAGGTGATTTGTCTCTGTGAGTCTTTGTTAATCTGAACCTTTCTATGTACTGTATTGGACACCTTTAAAATGTAGTAATTTCCCTTAAATATTAAGATGTCTGCTTTTTATGTGACGCCAAAATATGGCTGCACACACAAGATTGTCTTAAATAGTTAATATATTAATACAGAGACTGTCAAAAAGATCTACCCAACCTAAACTTTGGAAATTCCAAGCTTCAAAGTGTCACAGCATTGGTAATTTGTTATGCTAAACCAGAGTATATTATCTCAAAGTTCTTTGGTCTGTCACTGGATGAAAAGATGGATACCCGAAGTTTCTTGCTCTGCTGTTACACATTTGTAAACAAAGTGAGAAATGTTTTATGTTTTACGTCATTACTCTGATGTATTGCTACTTTGTGTGTCTTTTGTGAATAAAATTCTATTACTCCAGAAATTGTGTTTATGTAAGTTCTTTCGTTTCCATCCATACTTATTTGGCCATGATGTGTAATCAATGTATATTATTATACATCATTGTTAAATTTATTTATTGGGTTGATTGAATCTCCTGATCACACTACCCTAAAAGTAGTGAAATGTTTAAAAATGTGTAATGGATGTAGAGAGCTCCTAAAGCTCTGTGCACAAGAGATAATCTAATTACCACAAAAAGTCTAGCTGCATGTGAGCCTCTGATAACAGAAAATACTTTGAAGTTAGTCTGAATAGATAAGTTTTCAATGGTCTTCTAAACCAGCGATGGTAGTCTTTGTCCTAATAGCCAAGACAGCCTGTTCTATTTGTAGGAGAAACTTTGCCTGGCTGTCTGAACCATAATGCAAAGGTGAAATATTTTGGCCATAATGCATACTACATCAGAGGCTTTTCTAGTCTGGGAGTTCTCCTCAGCTAGCTAAGCTAAATAAATATATAAGAACACTATGAACAATAATTAAAATGCAATCAAGGAATTGTGTCTGAACAATACATGTAAACACCAGTGGCAAGGCTAGGGGAAACTATGGCAAAACTGTGTATTGGATTTGGTCAAGAGACAGGCCATTATCCTGTATGAGGTCACTCAGTTTTATGAGAGATAAAAATATAGAGGTTGAAAAATACACAAGTATAACTAAGTGATAGTCAATGGTTTTACAGCCTTTTCAGGCTATGGTCACATCAAGACACTGGCTCAGTGCATCAAGCATATTTAAACAAGATGGACTATAATTTTAACAAGAGAAATGACTATAACAATTCGAAAAGGCACTATGTCATTAAATTGGCCATCACTGTTCTCAAAGGCACTATGTCATGAAATGGTCCTCCATTCTTAAAAATTGGTCATTACTTTTTCAATTTAAATATTAAAAATCTATCTTAATTTTAAAACATATGTATGCTGTATACATTACGGGATCAGCAGATTTCCACAGCCACATACCTGGGGCTATAATTCGTGATATAGCCCTGTGACACGCAGTATATGTGTTTTAAATGCATGTATGTACCACATGATAAAGTAAAATGATGTGTATTTGATATGTTAATAAGAACATTTATTTCAATTCATATAACAGTAATCACAGATCTATTGACACATTATTGTATACAAAATAAATTATATGCATTTTGGCAAATGTGATATTAGGAGCTAATTGTTAAGAGCATTGGGCACTTTACCTTTAATACCAATAACTATACCTTAAATGCAAAGATACATCACGTTAAAACTTCCAAAATGAAAGATTCTGACTGGCAATTTATAAGATTGCACCAATGACATACTGGCAATAATTGTATATTTAGAAATCACAAACAAACATATACAAAGCATTGTTACACAAATATCATGTGACACTCCTACAAAAGTCATGTGACTAATTCTTCATGTACCCCACCCCTACCCCCCAACCACCCTGCCATTACGTGGATTTCTACTGATTACAATATGACACACAAGCACAATAAAATCAAACTTTTTAACATTACCTTTATAAAGGATGATAATATGATTTCTACGTCCCAACTTGTCCCCGAACTGGGAAGCTGCTCACAAAAATTCTGAAGAATATGTCTGTCGTCTCATTGGCTGCCATTGTTTTCATGTAATATGTATAGGTTAATGGCGAAGTATCTGTTCAATATTAGAAAATAATGGATTGTTTTCGAGGCCCAAAAGGGACTGTTCCAATAATCATTTTAGTTGAAATAAAAGTAAAGGTGTTTCTTTGTAAATATGTCAAATGGGCTTTCATATATTGTCAAAATCACTAAGCAGAACAACCGGCCATTAATGAAAGATATTGGACACTTTTAACAAAAGAAAAACTCGCAGGTGTAATTTATGGTATTTTAAACTCCATGTAATGCCCGGGTGTTGATGGCAACAAGCAATCGGGTATCGGTATTCTATATTCTGTTTTGTGTCTATTTCTGGTGTTTGACCCAGAAAAATCGGTGAACAATAATATTTATACAGATTCCTTACACATTTACAGAACATTGGTAGACAAGAACCACGTGACATGGCTACAAAAAAGTCATGTGACTAGTTAGTCATATAGTATTTTTAGAGATCCTAAAGAAGGTTTTGCAAAAACACTGTTAGACAAGCATCATCATCCAAAACTCATACAGAATATGTCATTTGACTAGTTGCTCATCATACATCAGAGGATAGTCACAAAATAATGTGACTAGTCATTCATCATACAACAAACACACAGTGCTGCTAGACAAGCCAACATACAGCATTTGTCGTCATCAGAAGTGGTCGCTGGTTGGGCACCAGTACGTTGTGCAGGCATGATCACTCTGAAATCAGTAAAGATATTGGTACAATTCAAAATATGTCTGTGGTCTCACTACTGTTAAAAGTCTGAACAAATAGCATAGAGAGTTTTTTGACAAAACTTACCAAGACTCGCTCCATTTTAGTCAATACACAAACTGTTTTTTTATCAATACTAACATTATTACAATTAATACATTCATTATTACTTTAATAGATATTCACACCACCTTATTGAAACCTGACATTTTTATCAAGCTATACTCACATCTTTTTATCAATAGTCTACCCTACTTTTATCAGTTCTGGCATAATTGTACACAATACTCCATTATACCATTATATTCAGTCCTCTATCAAAGTGAAAATAAAAGTCAAGGTGAACGTTTGGGTTACTTTCATTCTGTTCAACAGCCAGGGCCATATTGGATAGACCTCTCAGCATTGCCTCTCGTATAAGTAGAGTCCACAAAGAGGTAACAGTCTGTGATTACATGTAGAAACTTGCTGAACACTAGGCCACAGAAGAGTTCTAGTATCTATGGCAACATCTAAATTCATATCAAGACAGAAACAATAATCCAACTAATTTACCAATTACTCACCCAGGAGAAATGGAGATGTAATTGGAAATACTTGTCTCCCATCTCTGATGTTGTGTGCTAAGAGATCAAGAAGGAAAGTAGGTAATTGCTTGCAAATATCAAAATCTATAGAATGAAGGGTATTGACCAATAAGTATACACCGTTTTCCTTCACCCCTTCCACAACCCATCACAATATGATACATTCAATGTGCTTGAAGTGACTTAACACACCAAACAATCAACCAACCAACCAACCAACGAATGAACCAACCATCCTATTCACCTAAACACTGCACTATACTCACACTTGTTGTGGTGGCTGATTGTTATAATATGTTTGCTGGGGATATTGCCCACCGCCATATTGTGGGTATCCCGGTTGTGGAGGTGGGTATCCTGGTTGTACCGGTGGGTATCCTGGCTGTGGTGGAGGTGGATATCCTGGCTGTCCTGCAGGAACTGGTGGATAGGGGGCTGGCATGGCAGGCTGCCCCGGTGGGTAGGGCGCACTAGAATATGGGGGTGGATTATCTTGAGGGGCTTGAGGGGGAGGTGCAGGATTGTTAGTTTCAAATTCTTGTTTTGGATATGCCATGTTGGTGTTCCTTGCTGAAGCTGTTGGAAATTAGAATGTGTCAGCTGAGTGCCACAGGTTACTGAAATGAGATCAAAAAGAAAGAAGCAATAGAACCACAGGGATTGAACAGGTTGTTTGACAATGATGTTTGTGGTCTATGCACATTTTATGGGGGAGTCTTTTCTCCCCAGTTACTAAGCAAAACCCATCAAACCACAATTTTGTAAGATTATTGGTTTGGTTTGAGCGTATCAAAATCAATGCATTTTGGAGGAAACTTAGACATTAGAATCCAGCGGTAAAGTTTTAAGTTTGGGGATTTCCCAGTTATCTTAACTCGTTAAGGAGCTACATTTGTGTTTATTTCTACACCTCATGTATTCAGTTGGCACAGGATCATACCCTTGTAGAGAAACAGAAGTTAACATGCTTGTGGGGAGGGGGAAGGTATTGCAATATTGTCTATTTGTCTGTCTGTTTGCTTGTCCGCCCACAGAACTAAAAATGTATATCAGATTCAGGTCATACTTTACACAAAAAGGTGGAAACTACTCCTGGCTTGGTCTAGAAATATAATTGTGATTTTTTAGCAGTATCCAAACTTTGTCTCTCTTTTCAAGTTAAGGGTTTCCCAGACACTGTTTGGTGAATAGGCAGTACATTGAAATAGAACAAAGAAATGAATGGCAGTTTACAGCTTCCTTGTTGATAGCAGCCAAACCACACATCTTCTGATTATCAGGTCTCTACAACTTCTGAAAAAGGGAAATTCCTGGAAGTTTTTGGAGAACTGACTCTTATAAAAATGGAAAGAGAAAAAATATTTCAAAATTTTGTTAAGATGTAAAAATTGTCACTATATGTAGTGTGGAAGAAGTTTGAGTAAATCACGGGCAATTTATTTGTCGTGAAAGAACAGAATCTAGATATAATAGTAAATATTATGACTTACAATCAGTCCAGATTCATTTAGATGGTATACTTCTTCAAAAACAGTTTCACAATGACTAGAGAATTTGTTAAGAATGTTTTAGTTCCATGAAAATCAATTCATTGATTATTACTGTGAACATATTTACAAACTCCAGCACACATGTGATGTTATAAACTATTTTATGTAATGCATGTACTTACAAAGTTTAGTTAATAAGTGGCTTCCTGTTAGGCCAGCTTATGGTTTAAATCTATGGATGTTATGATATTATCCTTCTGCTGTTGACACTTGTTTTAATTATATTCCATGCAAAGTAAATACAACTACAAAAGCATATATAACTAGTAGAAACAGTCTACACTACGTGTACATATTCTATTGACGTAATGACACACCAACACAATATTATTTTGCAATATATGAATACAAATCACATATCTTCATGACATCAGTTTGTAGATATCTGCCTATATACTGTGTTGTTCCTGGTTTCCATATCTTGCCCTTTGGTCTTATGATGGTTTTATCATATTTAATCTACTGATATAACTGGTCTTATGAAAGTATTGAAACTATGATAAGGACTTAAGCATGACAAAGTGAGAAGTGATAGTTACAATGTACTCGTATTATAATCACAATGAACTCTTACAAGACTCCATACATTTCGTGATACACAGTCCCTCGTGTGACCTGCCTATCGCGAATAATTTACCAAAAATGAATTTATTCGGTTTTCACCCATGGTGTCCGGATGGGCGGGTGGTCGGGCGGGCGGCAGGAAATAGTTTGTCCGGGTTGTATCTCAGAAACCGTAAGGTGTAGGAAGTTCATACTTGGCACGGACATTGGTTGGGGGGTGTAGGTATGCAACGTCATGGTCTGACCTTGATTTGACCTTTGACCTTGCTGTAGTGACCTTGAGTTTGAAAATCTTGGCCGGGCTATATCTCGGCAACCATAAGGTGTAGGAAGTTGATACTTGGTAGGAACATTGGTTAGGAGTTGTAGGTGTGCAACGTCATGGTCTGACCTTGATTTGACCTTTGACCTTGCTGTAGTGACCTTGACCTATAAAATCTTGTTTGAGCTATATCTCAGCAACTGTAAGGTGTAGGAAGTTGATACTTGGTAGGGACATTGGTTAGGGGGTGTAGGTGTGCAACGTCATAGTGTGACCTCGATTTAACCTTTGACCCTTGTCATAGTGACCTTGACCTATAAAATGTTGTCTGGGCTATATTTCGGAAACTGTAAGGTGTAGGAAGCTGATACTTGGTGAGGACATTGGTTGGGTGTAGTAGATGTGCAACATCATGGTGTGACCTTGATTTGACCTTTGTACTTGCCGTAGTGAACTTGACCTATAATACCTGGTCTGGGCTATATCTTGGAAACCGTAAGAGGTGTAGGACATTGATACTTGTTAGGGACATTGGTTAGGGGGTGTAGGTGTGCTACGTCATGTGACCTTGATTTGACCTTTGACCTTGCTCTAGCGACCTTGACCTATAAAATCTTGTCCAGGTTATATCTCAGAGACTGTAAGGTGTAGGAAGTTTATACTTGGGAGGGACATTGGTTGAGGGTTTTAGGTGTGCCATATCATGGTGTAACACTGATTGACATTTGACCTTGCTGTATTGACCTTGTTGCACCTTTACGTCTGTCTGTTGATGCAGATTAAGCACTGTTAAAGTCATATTAGAATTTATTAAGAATTTCCTTTTGCAAGTTCCCATTGTAACCGATGGTATTTCATCAAGTTAGCCACAGGCTTTTCTCCAACACCACACATAAGCATTCATTGAATGTATTGCCACTTCTGTATGCATGGGTAATATTCAAAACATCCAAACCATAATTCGGCTATTTTTGGTTTACTGATAAATGCTGTCATTTTATTATTGAATTGTGTTGTTTTAATACTTCATCTTTATAATATTTCTTTTCCTTAGATATTATTTTCTCTACTTAAGCATTATTTGGACCTTAATATAACTTACACTGCTCTGAAAGTATCTTGAACTTTGTACTGTTACACTACTTCTATATCTCATGGCGTTGAAAAATATTTCCCCAGGCTGTGGGGTACGGGCATCTCTGATGCTATTTTTATCTTTTATCCCGTTCTTTTTGAATGCATAAAACTGAATTTAAATTCACCCAGGCTGTTCTCTTTACTTCAACATTTTTTGTTTGTTTTGTACTCTATTATTATATTTTTATATTATCCTGTCCTATAGCATATCTCACAAATCTCAAATTTCAGGCTTATACACCATTGTTAATAGCAGATATATACAAGTAGAAACGTATATTTCATTAGAATCATTAGCTCCACCAAGGTGGATTGGAGTATGGTTTGTATGACGGTTTGTATGTCTCTCTTTTGCTTAATTCCTTCAAAAACTTATGGGCACATTTTATGATTCTATTTTGGTTGAAAAAAATGATACATTCTGCTACCAGTAAGATTACACATACTACTTTTTAGGGGTTGGTGGGAAACTCATGACAGAGCAACAGGGTATTTAACCTCTGAGGGTTTGTTCAAGCACCTTATTTTGCCAGTTCTCGTCTCCTATACAAACACTATTATCAAAGTGTTGTCTTAAAATGTGAAGTATGTGGTGAAAATGGATACAATTAGGAGAAACTTAACTGCTTTGTCTGTTTTGATGGGTCAGTTTGGGAATAAATGCTGTTCAGATCTGGAATTTATCAATTATAATGGTCATTTTACAACACAGATCTATAATCAAAAGGAAACAAGACCAATAAAATATCATTTTTTTTATTTAAGGCTAAAGTTGAGATTCAAACTGGGCACTTCAAAGATGGGACGTCGAATGTGGATTTGACTGAAGGGTGAATGATGTAGTGTCTTCAACTGAAAGGCATACTGTAGGTGATGCATTTTCACATGGAACACATTTATATACCTCACAAACAGGTGTGCTGGACCCGAGATATTGGTAAAAGCCCAGTTATTTATATCCTGTTTACATATGTCCGGATAGACAGATTTGTTTAAGAATATCTGTCAGGCAACAGACCACACTAAACATTTTTTATTCATCTTTTTGTATTATGCCCAGGTCCCACAGTGGCGATGTTTGCCAGTAAATCTACGCGAATAGCAAAATTCTTCATTGTTCTTAAATATTTCCTCCTTGTTCTCCCTGAGACTTCAATCCTCTTCATCTTTCACCACCCCGCTACCACAACGAACTGATGACAAATTATTGCAGCAATTTGCCTTCTTTAATGTTTCTGGTTGAAATTCGTCACAATGCATACTAACTTCTTTGATGTTGTAGCCTATTTAGCAAAAGCTTCACTGCTAATTCTCCTATTGTCTGCATTCTTCCATGTCTTTGAAGAATAATGGGGAATTAACTACGAGGCTTCGATGACTTTCATGCGAAGTAGCTGTGACAATTGAAGATGATTGGCAAACGGGCTAACATCTCTCTACCAATTAGCTGTGATGGATGGAATTTGGACGATGATTGTTTTATTTATTTATTTTTATTTTTATTTATTTGGGGTTTTACGTCGCTTTCAACACTGTACAGGTCATATCACGATGGGTAGTTGGAAGGGCAGAGGAAACCAGTACATATAGTTCGCTAGGGTTCTGTACTGTAAACTGCCGACCAACGGCAAGCAACTACCAGCTTTCCCACTTACGGCCATGATGGGGATCGAACCCCAGCCGCAGAGGTGGGAGGCGAGAGTGTTACCACTCTGCCACCGTGGCCCCTGGGACGATGATTGTAGAACTGGCTTCGAGGGCAGAGAGGGTGCTACCAATCAATCAGCTACCATCATCTACAGTATATATAACCTTGTATGTTACTCAGGTGTACCGTTATCACTTAATAACCTTCTATCTATTATGTTTAACAATTGTCTTGTCATTTGTATTTTATTACATTTTCTCTCCAATTCTTCTATTTGCAGCTGCTGACTTGAAGATATGGTTTAAGGGCATAAAGACCTGTTATGACAAGCTGACTGCAAAGAAGTCTAGTGATGGGACCAAGGAGTACACTGAGAGGGACAAGTGGATCATCAGCACTTTCACCTTTCTGGAGAACCACATTTCCTGGGTGCCTTCCAGACAGCCATGCAGTGTAAGCATTCATTCTTAATATGTACTACTTTATTTTAACTCTTTTTGTTTTGATAATTTCTAGGGGTGTCAGCAGCATATTTATACTTGAATAGTTTTGGGTGAATATCTAGGGAAGTCGGGATGGTCGGTAATAAATGGAAGTGAAATTCCTATTTTTATTACACGTATAGCCACAATTACTTTGTACCAGCTTTGGCTGAATAATTAATTATCTTGCACCTAATAAGATTATTTGAGATATAATACTTAATATTTGTTTTTTTACTTTTGGTTTTTCAGTTGAAGCCACCAATCTCTTCTGTCTCTTCCATCTCTGCCACCCATCAACCAACCACTGCATCAGCCACTACTTCTGTCGCACCATCCACATCGGCTGCATCTGTCACCAACCCTACAGATGCCGAAAAGGAGTCCATTGAGTCCGAGGTTCATGAATGCAGCACACCTCCTCCTGCACAACAACCTGCCTCTACTTCATATACATCCAGTGCCAAAAGAACCAGTAGCAGAAGCCACATCTCCGAACTACTGGAGAGAATATGTGAACACAGTGATACAAATGCAGAGATCTCAGAGAGGCTTGAACGTGTACTTACCTACTTTGAGGCAAAGGCCAATAACCGTATTGCATGGGGCAGCTAGACCAGCGCACTTAGCAAGATCCACAAGGAGGTGTGGCCCAGCTTCCAGCAATGAAGCATGGATCTGGTAAATCTTTCTTTGCACGAGTCCAAGGCTGTGGCTGACAGGGAGCACCATAAGGTATATTTTCATCTAGATGAGAGGCAGAGACAGCTGGACCAGTGACAGCATGATCTGGAGCTCAAGCAGAGGCAGATGGAGCTGATGCAGCAGCAAAGAATGCAGGAGGTCACAGTACAACAGCTAACGCAACCCTTGGGCCAACTATGTAGGTGTGTACTTACCTACGGAGACAATTTCACAGACTTGAACCTTTTGGACCTCAATACTTCCTTTACTGGCATAGGGTCGGTGCCTGCCAATCCGTTCACACCTTGTGCTCTTGTATAACCTGAGGACCAGTCACAGACACCCACAAGACAAGGACAGTAGTGTTGCTTAGTATGTGACCTGTGTGGACAAGGACAGTAGTGTTCAGTATGTATGTGACCTGTAAATGAAAGAGTGTGACCCACAGAATGTGATTGTTTTGTCATACATATTTTTACTGATCTCATTTACATATATAGGTACTTTAATATGGTTACTTCAACATATTCCTGAAAATGTGATATTAAATTTTATTGCTTATTTTATCTGTGTATTTATTATTTAATAAGTGTATGACCTTAGCTGCTTAACAACTTGTCTTTGAGTGTTTGTTATATATAATACAAACAGCTTTGGGTGTTTGTTGTGTATAACACAAAGTGTGTGACCTTAAGTTGCTTCACACACTGGCTTTGGATGTGTGTTATGCCTAATTGCTAACAAATAACAGGAAATATGACCTCATAGTTGCCACACACCTTGTCCTTGAGTACTTGTTAATAAATACAAAAGCATATGGCTGCCAGAGAAAACATAGACATGACCTTTAAAGATTTTGGTTTGGCCTTTGGATAAGTAAAGTTTGTGTGACCAAGGAAATGTCTTTGGACATGTACACATGCCAGTACCAATACAAAATTGGAAGCACAAATAAAATAATTTATAATAAAAAATAAGCACATATATTCATTTGAAAGACACAGAGCTTAACAATAATATAAATGCAATGCAAAAATATTTAATAATGATATTAAAATCTATTGCAATGTGAATTGTAATAATGTTTAAGGTACAGTCTTTGTTTCTTAGCCATTTGAGTGTCCCTAATGCCAGCAGTCACCTCCTCCATGTCCTGCAAATTCACACCTTGTCTCCATTGTCCAGGCACAAGACTGTGATGTTCATCCCCATCATCCCAAATACCATGATGTACACCTGGGTTTCGAATTCTCATGATATTGTGCACTACACAATAAGCCAATTCAATTGAAGTGACAGTGTCTTTGCTTTGATTCACAGAAGTGAACAAACATCCAAATCTATTGGCCATGATGCCAAATGTCTTCTCCACAACCCTGCATACATGTGAAAGTCTGTAGTTGAATATTTTCTGGTCTCTGGAAACTTATGGTCACTGAAGGTTTTTAAGAGCCATGTGCGGAAGTGAAAAGGCATCGTCCCCAATAATAAAGTATGGCATTGGACGAGCATCACCGGGAAGTGGTTAAGCTGCAGGGACCTGTAGGGTACCATCGATGATGCTTGACCTCAGTTGCGACTGGTTAAATATCTGCGCATCAGAACTTAATCCATTGATGCCCACATCCACACACATGAAGTTGTAGTTGGCATCCACAAAGGCAAACAGAATGATTGATTGGAAACCCTTGTAGTTGAAATACAATGACCCACCATTCCTAGGAATTCTTTTGCCATATGCTTCCCATCTATTGCCCCCAAGGTCTGGTGGAAATTCCGCTGTGAAGAAACTTCTGCGGCCACAGCTTTCCACTGAGCACTGCTCCTAGGGCAATGCATAACCTCATCTGAGTATTCATCAAAAATGACATCACAGCACTCACAGACAATCCTGGTAATGCTGTTGTGGGCCACATCAAAGCCCTATCTCAGGCTTTGGTATCTCTCACCGGTTGGCAGGAAGCAGAGTGTAATGGCAAGTCTGCAATCAGGATTGATGGCTTTCTGGAAACAGGTGTCAAATTTCTCTATCCTTGGACCTAAACTTGTTAGAATTTCTTCAAACATAGCAACATTCAAACATAGGGTCCATATGAACAAATTTACGGAAGGCTGCCACATCTTCATTCTGCAATTCAGTCATAAGTCTTTTATAGTGTCCATAATTGAGTCGCCTGGCCAAGGTCTGATCCAGTACCTCTGGGCCCTTGCTTGACGCCTTCTCTGCCTCTCCAAAGTAATTCTGGCTAAGATTATGTTTTCCCCCTGGGCTCCTCTTTGTACCTAATGAATCTGCTGCAATAGTCTGAGCCTCTGTATATGGTTTGCCATTTTATTGAACTACTCCATGTGTTCACTTGCAAAGAATGAATGAATGAGATCTGGATCTGGATGCAGCTTTTTAGATGAAAAAGTATCTGGTCAGTGATGAATTCTTAAAACATTCTCTCTGGATCCTCACTCCTTTTAGCAGTATCTCTGGATATGCGCTGTCCATCACTCTGGATCGCCAGGAATCGGTATATATTCACGTGTCTCTCTCTGTAATGTGTAGCAGAATCTTGGTATGTTGTATACTTCTGTCATCATACATCGCCATGTTCGCACCAAGTTCTCAGAGAATCGCACACAAATCGCAATGGGTTCATACAAGTATCATACAGGCCTTGCAAAGCTTCATGCAGGCATCCTGGAATGGTCGCAGAACATTGTAGATTGCTGGATTTTTAACCACGTGATCACAGTTTCACACTTTTGACCTGGAATTTTTGGCTATTCTACCTTGCCATTATATTCACAGCACCCTCGTCACCGTGGGACCTGGGCATTACATGCAATCGCATAGACATTGATAAATTGGCTATGACATTCAGCCAGGCTGGGATGTGTTGGGCTTTCAGTGTCACCTGTTTCCTGGAACACCAGGTCAGGATTCTCTACAGTAGGGCACACAAAGGGCCCGACTTTATACCTCCTCATTGATTATATAGGCAACCACTATGTTGTTGTCTGTAGCCATGAGAACTATGTTGTTCAAGCAGAGGTCTTGGAACTCTTATAGGGCCAGAAAGACCGCCTTTAGTTTCAGATAATTTATGTGTAAATTGCTTTCTTGAAGGGACCAGGTTCCACTAGCAGTGTATTCCCCCTAAGTGATTCCCCCTGTAGCCACCATTTTAGATGAGGGTGGAGCGACCTGAGGATGGGGATTACCTTTTCTAGTAATTCACGTACCCTCCACTGTATGGGTCTCATATGCAGACGACCTAGGTGGGGTTGCCTCTGGCTGTAATTAACCCTATCAGGGACATCATGAGAGAGACTGTCAGAGCCCTTTTCTTTGTGATGATGTATTTCCTCCTCTGCCTTGGAGATCAGATGGTCCGGGAACAAGACACTCATATGGAGGGGTGCAGTTCCGAGAGCAGTGGGGGTTTCACTTTCAAATGTGTAGCCATTGAGTCCTGGACTTTAGTAAGCTCCCGGCTAAGTCTAGCAGTCTGGTTACACATGTAACTCTGGTCACGAGCAGCTCCCATCTTCTCAAAGTGTCCTGGAGAACTGGCTGGGAAGAAAGTGCTGAAGCTAGTAGAAGGTAGGTGTGTAATCCAGGGGAAACTATTGTTAAGTCTAGCACGTCTATTTTTGTCCAGGAATGGACCTGGGAACCAGAAAAGTCCTTCTTCTCACTGAACATATCATACCATTTTAAGGTCTTTGTTGTCTTCCCAAACTGGTCCCTACCCAGGTCGGCAGTTTTAGATGAATGTGAAGGGTAACCTTCCTGTACAATCATGTTTAACTTTTCCATTTCCGGCTATGACCTGGTATCAACAAAAGGGTTAAAAGGGTCCAGAGATGATGAAGATGAATCAAATTAAGGGACTTCCAACCTGTAAACGACCTCGCTCCCCGGATTGTCTCTCTGTATGTTTACTCTTGGCTACCTGGTTGTCCACATCTTACAACATTTCTTTTTGATCTGGTCATGCACACTCCCGGTCAGAAACCTCACCCTTTTCATCTAGGGGGAGCTAGGGGAGGCATGGTCATTAACACGAGCATCTTCAGATTCTGGTTCCTCCAAGCATGTGGTATTGGTGAGAGACATGAAGCAGTTCTTCTGGGCACTAACACTCTGGCCAGTGGGATCTGGGGGCTAAACCTCTGATCCACCACTGTCACTGGGAAAAATCTGGCTAGCTAAACCCGGGCTGAACCTCTGGTCTAACAGCAGCAATCTGGTAGTTGGCATACTGGCCAGTAGGCTGCATCACAGTGGTGACAACAGGAGCCTCAACAGGTTGGGTCTCTTGTGTCATCTCAACGGAAACACCGGTAATCTTCTGCACTGGAGGGATGAAAGGCCTCTCAGTGGCAACCACATCAGACTTTTGGGCCAGCTCAACTAGTACTGTAAAACTCTTGGCCAGGAATATAGCTTCCAGCTGGGAAGATCTTTCCGAAGACTTGTTGTCTAAGTTCTTCAGGTCATCTTTAAAGCCTGAGCTGGATTTGCCGGGTTTGAAGCTCTTCTTGCGTGATTTGTGAGAGGACTTTTTCTTCTTAAAAGGCGTATCTTCACCTCTATCACTAGTATCACCTTTTCCACTCGCAGCCTGCCCCAAAGCAGTAAAATCAGCAGGGATTACAAGGTGGAGAAAGAGTGTACCTTCTTCTGGTGGACTTGCGAGCCTTTTAGGTTGGGATGGCCAACTGTTTCTTCTATTTATTATCTTCTTCTCTCTATTATCATCTGTGCCCTTCCCCTTCTTGCGGAATCTTGCACATTTGGAATGAGCATCAAACAAGACCAAAATATGGCTGCATGAACATGACGCCATGACACTGGAGAAACACCAATATATAAACTTCAAATAAATAAAGTTCAAAGTCTGTAAAGGTTTTATATTTTCCTCACTCTTCGAGAGCTTTTCAAAACACATCTGCACATTGCACCTACCAAATGAAAAAGAAGCTATGACATCATGTTGTCTAGGCATATAAAGAAGTACGATGCGCCACCTAGTGAATGCACACTACTAGACCTGTCCTGCCATTAGAAACACGTATGGTTTTTATCTGTCGTTTGGTGGGACCGGTCGCCGTGACCAGTATAGCAATTGTCTATTGGGTAGGATGAGTTAGCGCAATAAAATAAACTTATTATGGCACACACCTAAAATGATCAGTTATTCAATTTTCTGGTGTTTTTATGTCATCCACATTTTAGCAATGTAGAGGAGGGGTGGGGCACTGTGACATGCTAGGTAACACACTAGCCTTCCATATCTCTGGATGTGGGTTTAAATCCTGCCTCAGACTGAAGCAGGAAGGTTTTGCATGGGCTTACTGGTCTCTTGAGTTTTACAAGTAGAATTTTGACCAAGTAGTTTACATTGGTATTCTCTTTTTCCTTAGCTACCGATCAGAATATGACCCTACAATGTGGTTTGAGGCGATTAAGAATCAATTCATCAATCAACCAATCATTTCATCAGTATTGCTAATACATCCCATTAGAGTCATGTAGATACCCTTGCCATCACAAGTCTGATATATCTCTTAAAGTGTACGAGTCGACATGTGGGTGTCGACAAGGTCAGCACTGGGGGGGTATTTGGTACGAAAATATTATAAAATTTAGAAATCTCCTTGTATTGCATTGTGGCAGCCTGTGATTGGCTGACCTCTGGTCAATTTACATAGAATATTATAAAATTTAGAAATCTCCTTGTATTGCATTGTGGCAGCCTGTGATTGGCTGACCTCTGGTCAGTTTACATAGAATACATTCATATTCTATGTGATAGGGTTTTTAGTTTTTATTGTTTATGTTACTGTGATAGTCATGACTGACAGAAGAGCTTACAACTTGCATTCTGGTGGCAGTGAGGCTGTTATACCCGTCCAATTTGAAGTGTCAGATGACAGATTTTTCTCGAGTCTCGTGCAGAGTCAACAGAATACTTCCAAAACAGGTCAGGTGTCGGATTCCGACTCTGGTAGTGAAAGTAATGAGAGTATGTCCAATAATGAATCAGATACTGAGCGTTTAGGGGCTAGTGAGAGTACTGGGGTCGATAAACAAGTACCAAGTAGCTCAAGTGGCTCCAACACCTCTAGTTGTGGCGTGGTTTCTCAGCAAGAAATAAATTTGCAAATATTAGCACAGTTAGGTAGTATTACTGAACGTTTAGATATGATTGAAAGTAGGAAAAAATGTAAAAAAGTAACGATGTTACAAAATTGAAAAACAAATCTAAAAAGCACACTGTTGTGCCCCAACCCCCGGTCACACTGCCTCCTTCACAAGTATCTGCTCCAACACTTCCAAATCTAAGTGTGTTGAGACAGGATGCATACATACAAGCCCAGGTTGAGCAACGGTTGAAAAACTTGGTGGAGGATAGCAAGTCAGGTACAAAAATCAAATCACTTAGGGGTGGGTTCGTTGAAGTTGTGGTCCCCCACAGGGTAAAGTGGCCTCAAGAGTATGTTTTGGCGGGATCAAAGAAGGAACGTGTACAGTATGACCAGTTATCAATGTCTCAATGGGTGGCTGGCTTTTGTCGCATCATGAGGGATGAGACAGATGTTCAGAACAAGGATTCAATGCTAGATTATTTAATATCACTTTTAGAAGATGCCCAAGATTTTTCTTGGGATGCGGCAAGAGCCAGCCACGCTGTACTGTTGTGTAGGATGGAGCAGAGTAATGTTAAAAATTACAAAGATGTTGATAAGATTGATAGAATTAGGCATGCGAATGCACAGAGGCACCTTGCTCCATCTCACAATATGTCAAATGTCAAAAAACAGACTCACAAATCTAACAAGACATTGCCTTGTACGTATTTTAATCAAGGAACTTGTTCTTTTAGCAAGACACATGATACTAAGGGTGTCACGTACAAGCATATTTGTTCAGCATGCTTTACCATGGGGGGCAAGACATACCCCCACCCAGAAATTGAATGTAGAAACAAAAATCGGAAAAATTTAACAAAAAACGACTAGGTCGGGGCATGGGAGTTCCGGGACATGCCCTGACTCGAAATATTATGATTTTTCACAGCAAGGTTTTGTCTAATTCGCAATATGAATATCAGGCGAACAAGAATTTGGCATTTAAATGGTTCCATAGTTGGAAAACTTTTCAGAATACAATTCCTGGAAAAACGTACGCACAAGCACTGGCATTAGGCACAAAAGGTACCCAGGCTGCTCAGCAATTGGGTTTGAATATTGGAAAAAAATCCAAAGTGGTTGATTACGGTTTTGCACGTTCAGGCAACAAAAATGTTGTTAACAATTCTGCCAGGAAATCAAATGATGATATACACAAACAGCAACTTGCTTCCCCAAAACTCTATGGTAGTGTGACCGGGGGTAAGCAGACCCCAGTGCCCCAAGAAGTTCAAATGTCTTTACACAATAGACTTCTTCCATTACAAGATATACAGAATGACTGTAGTGGTACTCAAGAACCAACACACTCAGTCCCTACTGTTGAAACATCTCACAATATGGTTAGTCAATCTAAAAATTTGAACTGCTACGGCCAACGGGCTACCAATGGTGACAATGGTGAAACTTGTAAGACACAAACGAATAGGGATACATACATGGAGCAAACCTCCATGGAAGTTAATCAAACCAATCCCAAAAACCATACTCAGGGCTATAGTGAATGGGTGGGCCAGGATAAGAAGAACGTGTATAATCACGTGACTGATTCGAATATGGATTTAAACGGAAACTGTAGCCTTAATAGTATTCATGAGATCAATGGCAAACCGATACATGTCTTTGACATAAACTGGGGATGCAAAACAAATGAAATGTGTGTTGAAAAACAGAGATGTATTGCACAGACTGGTGGATACTTTGGTTTTGTACCTCAGACTTCGCTTAAACTATATCAAGGTCCCTCTATAAAATGGAAACACACTCCAGACATATTACAGGCTCATGTAATAATCAAAAACAGTGCTACTCATAACTATTTAAAGTATAGAATACCAGTTAACTCGCACTTAAACATAGAGAGATGGCAATATCACCTTAAAGATTACTGGGACCAACAGTTAGTGGACTTGTTACACTATGGATTTCCCTTAGATTTCGATAGGACTTGTCCTCTTGCCTCCACCAGTGACAACCACACTTTGGCTCTCACAGATATTGACCATGTTAGGTGGTATGTGGAGGAAGAACTCCAGTATGAGGCGATTATTGGCCCTTTGGATTCTATTCCATGTGATTTGCATGTGTCACCATTAATGACTAGGGCAAAACAAGATTCAGACAAGAAAAGAACTATAATGGACTTAAGCTGGCCTCAGAACTTATCGGTAAATGCTGGAGTTAAGAAAAATGTATATTTAGATACTGTTTATGAACTTCATTACCCTTCTATTGATAACATCACAGATTCACTGATAAAATTAGGACCTGCTGCTCAGTTATATAAAGTTGACATTAGCAGGGCATTTCGACATCTTAGGGTAGACCCAGCAGACATTGACTTACTAGGTTTCCAAGTGGACCAGCGTCATTATATTGACGTTTCGATGCCGTTCGGATTTCGTCATGGTTCTTTATTTTTTCAGAGGTGTTCTGACGCTATCAGGTATATCATGATGTCACATGGTCATACAGGTTTGTTTAATTATATTGATGACCTTATATACACTGGTTTACCCTCTGAAATAATGAATTCCTATCAATTTTTATTGGATCTCCTTCAAGACCTTGGCCTAGACATAAGTCAAAAGAAGCTAGTGCCTCCAGCCACCTCTGTTACTTGTCTGGGCATACTGGTGGATTCTATTAACAGAACTATATCTATACCACAGGAAAAATTGCAAGAAATTATAATAACATGCAAATCCTGGTTTGATAAAACATATTGCAGTAAAACTGATCTGCAGTCTCTTCTGGGCCTATTACTTTACATTACTAAGTGTGTCAAACCTGCTAGGTTTTTTCTTAATCGAATGCTACAGCTTCTCAGAGACAATTATGATGTAAAGAAAATACTCTTAACAAAGGAGTTTTTCCTGGATCTGGGCTGGTTTGACGCTTTCTTGACGCATTATAATGGGGTCACTTATTATGACCATTCAAATTGTCACTTTCAAATACACTTGGATGCGTCACTCACAGGCCTGGGTGCAGTTTTTCATAACATGGTCTATAGTTTGCCATTACCCAAAAGTTTCATGGGATATGGCATAGTGCACCTAGAAATACTTAACATAGTGGTAGCTTGTAAAGTTTGGGCCAGTTACTGGGCCAACAAGAGAATAAAAATTTGGTGCGACAACCAAGCAGTGGTAGAGGTGCTCACCACTGGCAGATGTAGAGACAATATTCTTGCAGTATGTGCCAGAAATATTTGGCTTATATCTGCTATGTATAACTTCCAAATCAAAATTCAACACATCTCAGGTCAGAAAAATATCACAGCAGACTTGTTGTCTAGGTGGACAGGTTCGAGCTTGGATAATGACAGGCTTAGAAATCTAGTTCCAGATTTTATCTGGATCCCAACTCACATAGACCTCACCTCCTTGAATTTTTGTATTTGAATCTTACATAATGTCTTTTGTTTCAGAGTACCCACCCGAGGCAGCCCAGTTGGCCACCTTGGCTTCACATAGGCTGTTAGATGGCTTCAGACCAGCCACTAAACTTCAGTACTCCAGGATGTGGCGGGACTTTCAAGCCTTCAAGGTGGCAGCTGGGCTGTCCTTCAATCAGGTGGATGTTTTTGTTTTATTATCATTTATGGAATACCTTTTCCAAAATTCACAGTCTCATAGGAACATAGCTAATTATATGGCTGCCATTAGAGCATATCACATTATTTATGGTTTCAATACTGTACCATTTAAGGATGAGAGAATGTCTTTGTATTTGAAATCCTTGAAGATTCAGGCTCCTCTAGCTCCAGCTAGACGTTCCTCCTTAGATATACATCTCCTGGAAGCCATCGTCCAGATGTGTGACACGTTTAGGTTTCCAATCATCTTCAAATCACTTTATTTGCTATGTTTTTTCTCATTTTTAAGATTATCCAATATCCTTCCTCATTCTGCACCAGCTTTTGATCATACTAGGCAGTTGGCCAGAGCTGATTATATTCCAGCAGCAAATGGAGCTGTGTTGATAAAATGGTCAAAAACTCTTCAAAACAGAAAAGATATTGTAACTATTCCAATCCCATCTTTAGGCAAGTCGCTCCTCTGCCCAATGGCAGCATTAGACAGAATGACACAGTTATACACAGTGTCCGATGATGAGCCTCTGTTTGTCATACCTAGAGGTCAGCATTTGGTCCCACTCACTGATTCAGTCGCTCGAAAGCATCTAAAGACATCTCACATCACTTAGGTCTTCCAAAATCAGTCACATTTCATGATTTTCGTAGGGCTGGGGCGTCCTGGGCATTCCAGAATGGTGTCCCACTTGAGCACATAATGAAGCATGGCACCTGGCAATTGGACGCCATATGGTCATATCTTTCTTCATCCCCTTCCTTAGAATCCCCTGTTTCCAGGGCATTCAAAGCTGCCCTACATACCTAGCTCCATACTTGGTGCTTGGGTGATATCAGGACGTATTTACAACCCTATAGTGAGCATAATCGTATATACAACATGTCATACATGACCTTTCACCTTGTATCAACTCTTCCAAGGTTGTACACAGCGGGTCATTCAGTTCAAATGTCATTATAATTACATGTTTAGGTCTCATGACCAGTCAGCTTTTGATTCCTTCAACTGGTCAGTAATTCAGTTAAAATAAAATTTAAGATTAGATAGTATCCACCTATGTGGACCATGACCTTCAAACCAGTAATTTTCAAGGTCATGTTAAAATTGTGTAAACTGAACCACAACTATTTCATTTGAAAAACACACTGAACAAGTGAGACCTGATTGCTTGTATGTTTAACAAGAACAATGTCTGGGGACTTGTAGGTTTTTCACCTTGAATTGATAATTCACAGTGACCTTACAGGCCACCTGTGACCTTCGCCTGCCTTGTTCTTGACCTTTGATTTGACTCCCACTTGTATTGGGTAAAAAAATTTTCTGACCTTTGACCTGGCAGGTCACAATCAAAACTTATATTTTCCCCCTTTTCTTTTCTTACTAGTAATGTTGCAGTCAGGTCTCACTTATAATGGGAGGTTGTATACAATTTTAGAAACAGGATTCATTCCTGAAGTTTTCTATATTTTATTGTGCCAGATACAAATAACTGTAGAAAATAATATAATTTTATACCCAATCTATTGTGTTTCATTTAACTGGCCCCTAGGGGTGCTGACCGAAAATTGGAAAATCTTGGTATTAAACATGCATCATCATAATACAGGTATGCTTGACATAAAAACTGTTTGCAAAAAGACAGGTAAACAAGTGGCCTGCTTATGATTATTCTTCCTTTTTCTACATATAAAAGTCTGTATATTATTGGAAGATGGTATGACATTCTGCTATAGTGTTTTCCCGGCTGTAACAACAAAAGTAGAGAAAGGGACTCAGTTATCAAAGGTGGATCACAGAATAGACAGCGGGCCAGGGACAAGTAATTGATTCTGCCATTTCTGTGGATGCCACTAATTGCAAGAAAACTTCAGAGATGTTTGTTTTACTGAGCAAGGGAGAAAAGCAGTTTTTAGCCTGTGTCACATTTGAGCTAGACAAATCAGACCTTTCCCAAACTGGTTCTCTGCAAACCAGCTGTCTGAAAATTCATCTGTTAGTATATAGGCCATTGCAAATTCAGTTGATGAAAATTAATAACATAATGTAATGCAATAAGAGTACTTTTATAGCATTATAGCACTTAATCTCAAGCATATGATAGACTCTAAGGCTTGCAAACATTCAATTATAAAAAGTAGTTAAGAATGTATCAGGTTAACAACTGTTACTTTGAATATGGTTCATATTAAAGACAAGTAATTGGGAATAATTCTTTATGATCGTGTTTGCTTTGTTTCACAATGACAACTTCTAGATATTTGTCAAAGTGTGATTGACACACATGAAATGTATTTGGATGTTGTAATGAAGTCCCATTAACCTATATCCTATAGACACATGTTTATGTTATAACAGTTAAAACTGCAATTAGATTGTACCTAGTGTGAAACAATTAAATAATCTTTATTACCAAAGAATAAGTTAATAAATGAGATTTAGAAAATGTGCAATTTACATGTTCTATTTCTGTGTATGATTCGTGTTACACTACACCATTCTGGTGTTCCAGTAGACACTGGCCCACATGAAACTGGAAAGCACTCATTGAGCACAAACCTCCCCCAAGACAGCCAAATATTTCCCACATTGTAATATCACCCATAAACTGCTTTAAAATTTTACCCTTCAAAATTGGATAACACGACCATGAAAGTGTACAGAGTATATTGACTGAGAGGGCACAAACATTGAAAAATCAGTGAAATCTCTTCGTTTGGTTAGATCACATGCAAATTCGGTAATTTGAAACGAAAATCTGTTTATTATATTTGGAACAATCTCAAACACGAGCCCGAAATCATGAATAATGACTGTTGAAATGAGACTCGTAAAAATTCGGGATTTATGTTTGATTCTCCCAAAATCTTTGCCAGACCCCTTACCCATTTAAAAAATCATGAAGATGAAGAATTCATCTGCTCTGGAGAAATACAGACAGACAAATAAAGAAACGAATGCCCCCAATAAAAACAAAAAAACAACAACTTCACAATACTACTACTACTACTACTACAACTACTACTACTACTACTACTACCAGTACTACTGCTACTACTACCACTACTACTACTACCACTACTACTACTACTACCACTACTACTGCTACTACTACCACCACCACTACTACTACTACCACTACCACTACTACTACCGCTACTACTACTACCACTACTACTACTACTACTGCTACTACTACTACTACTACCACTACTACTACTACTGCTACTACTACTACTACTACTACTACTACTACTACTACTACTACTACTACTACTACTACTACTACTACTACCACTACTACTACTACTACTACTACTACCACCACTACTACTACTACTACTACTACTACTACTGCTACTACTACTACTACCACTACCACTACTACTACCACTACTACTACTACTACTGCTGCTACTACTACTACTACCACTACTACTACTACTGCTGCTGCTACTGCTACTACTACTACTACTACTACTACTACAACTACTACTACCACCACTACTACTACTACTACTACTACTGCTACTACAACTACTACTACCACTACTACTACCACTACCACTACTACTGCTACTACTACTACTACTACCACTACTACTACTACTGCTGCTGCTACTACTACTACTACTACTACTACTACTACAACAACTACTACTACCACCACTACTACTACTACCACTACTACTACTACTACAACAACAACTACTACTACTACTACCACTACTACTACTACTACTACTACCGCTACTACTACTACAACTACTACTACTACTACTACTACTACTACTACAACTACTACCAATAATAATAGCCAGATCTTAACCTGGACAGATAGGTCTTTAGTTTGCTTTTAAAACTGAGTATTGTTGTTAGGGCTCTAATTCCTTCTGGTAACTTTGTAACTGCTAACTCTCTGTATTAACAATCTATGAATTTACTCCCAGAGCATTGCTTCAGCATCAGGGATCAGTTTTGTGACAAGAAGACAACTATGACAAAGCAAAAGTAAGTTTAATTTTGCTATTCAAACCCATATACCATATACAGAAGAGAAAAATATAATTCTGTGGCATTTCAATTACTAGTATTTTATAGTTTTTAATCATCATTACTTTGAGGTTATGAGAACATGATTAAACAAAGCTATTTTATTTTATGTATTATTATCATTATTATAGGAACAGCTACAACTAACAGAATTGGATGTAGATACAACCTTACATTGGGAATAATATGTTACTTCTAGTAATCTATATGGTATAAATAAACTGTAAATAAAACGCTGTCACGAGAGATTTTTTTTTGCTATTATCATGGGAAACCTTTGTGTGTTCATTAAAGTAACTTACTCTCTAGCTTTTACAAGAAATAATGAGTGATCCACAGTGCTGTAGGAATGTTGGGTTGTTTCTTGGTACACCATTGATTTGACTTATTAAATTACAAATGATCATTACTGCCTAACATTTGCACGACTTATTGACCAATTTCTGATCCTTGAGCAATCTTGGTCTTTATCATGATAAGCTCTCATGTTAGATGAAATCAGTTAAATGGCCACATTACTACTTAGACCCTGAATGACATAGTACTGTGTCTTGGGAAACTATTATATGTTTAGACAGGAACCTTGCTCTCAAGAGCTGAAAAGTGTCCTTTAGTGATTAAGAACCTTGTCCTCTCAAGCATTTTTAAAAGTGTGCAATACTGGTTAGTGACTACATGGCTTCTGATTGGTTAAATACTGACTCCAAAGGTGGCTTCTTTCTTAAGTTATGGCTGGACCAATGAAACCTCTACTTTAAATGGCTAATTATTCACACCAACTTCTGGGTGGGAGTTTTTGAGTATGCAGGGAGACTTCTAATTGAAATTAAGTTACTAGACCTGTTGTCCTACTTTATTTGCTTAACTAACTATATTTCGAAAACTTTATTCTTGGTACAGTTATTTTGCAAGTTATATTTGATGCACAGACAGTATAATACAGTCACTCCAATAAAATATAAATAAACTTATTTGAATATCTTGATAAGAGATAGGATATAATTTAATTTTTACTAAAGTGATATACAGATTTTTCCCGGTATAGTATACAATGTCATTTTACATAAAGCAAAAGGTAAAATTAAACTGCTTTTAAATAATATATAACTGGACAAATTTCAGAGTCAGTATTAAAGTAACAACATACAGTTGTTTACAAGAGTTTACACTCATTATATTTCATATATTGTGTATCAATTCACTAACTTATTAGTGTTTCAGCAGCTTGTATCCCCATTGATAATCATTTGACAAAAACAATCTTAAATCTAATAGCAATTAAGAGACAAGCCCGTTATGGCAGTGGCCTACATGGTTTCCTATTTATGTAAAAAAAACTCAACAAAAACATAAACCTGGGAAATCCTTAAAGACAAATAAGAAACATCAATCAGAATATAATACAATAGTCACTGCATATCACCCCCTTTGATTGTCTACATAACCTTTTTTTCTTCTCAGGAGATTAAACTCTATAAAAGTATGATTAGGTTGAATTATAGGGTAAAGTTGGTGCAGCACCTACTCGAGATGCTTGCCACAACACACCCCCACGAGTTAACGCAAGAAACACTCGAGTTATTCCTGCTGCGAGTTGGCGCACAACATCTCTAGCAAGTATAAACTTCCTACACCTTGTGGTTTCTAAGTTCACTACAGCACGGTCAAAGGTCAAATCAAGGTCACACCATGACATTACACACTTATACCCTACAACCGATGTCCCTACCAATTTCAACTTCCTACACATTACGGTTTCTGAGGTATAGCATGGACTCATGGTCATTACAGCAAGGTCAATTCAAGCTCACACCATGACATTACACACATACATCCCCAACTGATGTCCGTACCAAGTTTCAACTTCCTACACCTTACGCTTTCTGAAATATAGCCCAGGCAAACTTTCCCACCATCCAGCGGCCCACCCACCCATCCAAATGCCATAGGTGAAAACAATACCTGCAAAGCCGTTTAAGGCTGTGGGGTAAAACCATCCTAAACATTAAACGAGAGGGTCAAAGATGGCTCAAAAGGTGGGTTGCGCAGGCAGCAATAAGGTTAGTGACTGCTGTAATTAAATTTAGAAACAAGGAAAGAAATGTTAGGTCACCCAGTTAAGGTAAATATGTTAGATGTGCTAAGAAAGGTAAAACTTGTAATCTAGGTTACATAATTGTATCTATGCTATAAACAGACACACAAACGAATGGAATTACATCAACTTCAAAAGCAAATTAGCTATGATGATGATCTATATCCCTGTCAAGTTTGAATTCGATTGGAAAAAGCACTTTTAAGTTAGAGTCCGGAAACGGAAATGGTGACGGACAGACAAACGGACAGAAAATGGACAAACGAACAGATGGAATTACACCAATTTCGACAGGAACCTAGCTATGATGGTGATCTATCTCCCTACAAAGTTTGAATTTGATTGGACAAAGCATTTTTGAGTTAGAGTCCAGAAACAAAAATGTTGATGGACAGACGGACGTCGGACACATCAATCTAATAGGCGGGTCGGTTACCTGAACCCGCCTAATAATATTTCACGAAGGGTAGGAATGATCGGCAATGGGTAAAGAATGACATCGCGATGCTTTAATGTTCAGGAGTGATCAGGAGTAGTTGGCATTTTGTTAGGGATAAGCAACATTTTAGTAGTGGGGCCACAATAGTTGGGAGTACATGTTTCTAAATATAAGTACATTGGGATGTCTTATTGGTAAGGTATGAAGCGATGTAATGGCAGAGGTATAAATTTTGCTATTGTGAACATACTTACAAATATTAGATTGAAAATTACCAATACACAACTTGAATATACGAGTCAGTATGAAGGTTACAAACTTGAATATACCAGTTACTTACTTAAATATGCAAGTTAATAACTTGAATATGTGAGTTACTTACCTGACTATATGAGTAATCAAAGAAAAAAGCTGAAAACAAAAAAAAAAAAAAAAAAAAAAAACAAAGATAAAAAGAAATACTTGACTTTTGGTGTTTTTGCCAATGTAATCAACCTTTTAAAAATTAAAAGAAAGACGGATTTTGGTCTGTATAAATATATTTTTCTGAAAACTTATTTCACACTAGGATTGCACACTAGGATTGTGAATCTAATCTAATCAATTGCACAATCTCTTCCCCACAAAGGGGAACTCAGTGTGCTAGTTAACAAAAAATCATTATCGTAAGGAAAGTTGAGGGGCATTCAAGGTCAGTGATCCAGAGTTGTGGGTGTGAACAAGAGGGAAGGAGACCAAGTTGGGAAACTGGAGTTGAAGAGGTGGGTTTTGAGGTGTTTCCTGAAAGCTGCAACAGAGGGGCTACTTCTTATTTGGAAGGAAAAAGAGTTCCAAAGGACTGGGGCGTAGTGACTGAAGGAATTAGAAAAGTGTTTGATTGATTTATGAACTCTACGGTTAAAGCGGGGGTATGAAGGAACTTGAGTTTGGGTGTGCTTCGCCTTGTATTTCTTCAAGAGGTGTAGGGACAAATTAATTCTCTCAGATAAGCTGGTTCTTTGGTTGAGAATTTTGTATGTAATGAAGCCTATTTTAAATTGTTTCCTGTACCTGACTGGGAGTCAATGGAGTTTTTTTCAGTTGAGGGGTATTGTGATAGAATTTAGAGGAACGGGTGACAACCCTACAGAGTGAATTTTTTACTAACTGCAATCTCCAACTGCAATCTGCTGCTCACCAAAGCATATGTTATAAGAACTGATATTTTAAGGGACGAATTCTGTAGAGAACTCTTGTCTGAGTTCTGGTGGACTTTATGACCTGTGACACATAGTCTGAGAAAGTGAAGTTGGAATCGAACACCACTCCGAGGTTCTTGCCACTTTATGGTGGTGAGACCTGATGCCCAAGAATATTAATTAGAAAGTGAGGAAGGAGTTGTTTATGCCAATCTTGGAGCCTATCAGAATAAACTCAGTTTTGTCAGGGTTCAGTTTTAACTTATTTGTGAACATGAAATTTTGAATTTCGTTCAGGCAGTTCTTTAGTATTTGTATAGAGTGAGAGTATTTTGCTGGTGAGAGTTTTATGTATAACTGGGTATCATCAGCATAGAAGTGGTAGTTAATACTCCTGTGAGAGTGAATGATTGAGCTGATTGGGTTTGTGTAGAGGGAAGAAAGAATTGGACCAAGGACAGAGCCCTGGGGCATCCCATACTGGAGTGCAGCAGGATGTGAGAGTGTGTTACATACCTTGACTGAGTGTGTCCTTTCAGACAGGTATGATTTGAACCAGCCAATTGCTAGTTCACTGATTCCATAGTAAACATTAAGTATGTCCAGGAGAATGGTATGATCAATGGTATCGGAGGCGGCAGAGAGATCCAAAATGGTAAGGGCTGTGACAGATCTTTTGGCCATATTGAGAAGAATATTGTTCTGAATGTTAAGTGGGGCACTTTCAGTAGAATAATGTTTTCTATAAGCGGATTGAAAGGCAGTCATAAGGCTGGCTTCATCAAGGTGAGTTTGTAGCTGGACTGTATACCCTTTCAAGTATCTTTGAAATAAAGTTTAGATTAGAGACAGGCCTGTAGTTTTTGAAAACCTCTTTGTCTAAGGATGATTTTTTGAGAATTGGGTAACATGGGCTTATTTGAAGAAATTAGGACACTTACCTTGTTCAAGAGAGGCGTTGATTATTGAAAGTGATGGGGTGATGAGGATGTCCAGATAATCAAGGACAAGAAAAGTGGACCAGGGGGCAAGGGAACATGATTTAGTTGGAGAGTTCATAATGATTTGGGTAACTTGATCTTCAGTTACAGTAAAGAAAGTGGAAACTTTTGGGGAGAGTCTGGGGTGATGTGTTGCAAAATCAGGGAAGCAGGGAAAGTTGAGCGTATTTTTTCAATTTTTTTCCTTGAAGAACTCTACAAATCTATCAGCCAAAAAGCTGAGGAGGATTTATCGATGGGAGCATCTTGGCTGGTATTCTGTGTAACACATCACCTAGGACTCGCCATACTTTTTGTGGGTTGTGATGATTGTCCTGGATTTTTGCTTTAGAGATTTCAGATTTGGCTTGCATGCACATTCTATTGTACTGGTGGACTGACTGCATGTATTGGGATCTATTGAAGGTAGATTTATTTCTGCGCCAAATGCGTTCGAACAAATGCTTGATCTCTTTTGCTGCTATTACAGTTTCATTAACCCATCCTGGGATGTACTTCACCTTGGTGTGTTTGGTATGAGTTGGTGCATGTTTATCAATAAGGTTCGACAAGGTAGATTAGTATTGTTTGTAGAGAGTATCAGCTTCCTTGGACGGATTGTTAATTAGTTCAGAAGCAATAAGATCTGTTTTCACTTTCTGTTTATCAATGTTATGGTATTTATGAAAGGTAACAGTAGCATTAGTTTGGATTCTATGGGTTGATAGATTTAGGGTGAAACTAATTGAAAAATGGTCAAGAAAAGCATCAGTGGTATGGGCATTAGAGATATTGCCATTGTTGGATTTGGTTAAAACCAGGTCAAGAGTATGTACACGAATATGAGTCGGGAAATTAACTTTCTGATTTAGATCAAATGAGTCAATCAGGGAGTGAAGGGTTTTTTTAAATTTGAGCATGTTGTTTCAAGGTGACAGTTGAAGTAGCTGATGATCACCAGATTTTCAGTGGTGTGATGAATATCCTCCAAAGGTGACTGAAACTGTTCAAAAAGGGTTGGAATACTGGAGGATGGGGGTCCGTATATATTCAGGAAAACAAAAAGATTCTTCGTGTAGGGATATTTTGATGAGGAAATTTTCAAAGGTGGTGCAGGTCTTTGTAGGAACAATGGAAGGATCTGATCCATTTTTGATCCGAGGCCTCTGCCACGGTGAACATCCCTTGGCTTAGATTTTAACCTGGTGGAGTGATTTCATACAAATTTCGCAAACCCCATGGAACCCCATAAGACACAAATGCAGGCACGCACATAAACATACACACAAAACATCAAAGACTAAAATGCAAAGTCCAGACTTCACCTGCATGTTAAGTATATATTATCTATCTTTTGGATGGGTTCGTGAAAACATATCATTATTTTTGAAGCAATTATCTATAAGTTTTTTGGATGCTGTAAAATATGAAATATATTTCAGTAACACAGTTTAAGTACTACCTTTAATTACCTCTCAAGATTTGTTTTTGAATGGCGATATATTAGAAAGATTTGTGGATGATGTAGTCCCATAAAATAGCCATAAAAGGCCCCATATTCATTTAGCAGGTAATGACCCATGACTTGTATGAGGATATTAAACCAACTGAAAACATTCTATTTTAAAACTCTCTACTAAGTAGGCTTCATACACATATAGATTATTTTATACGCCTCTTGCGCATGAAATAAGTAAATTCCCATTTTTCATTAGTGTAATTAGAAAAAGCCTATTTCTCATTTTCATTAGTGTAATTAGAAAAAAAATGTAATTTCTCATTATATTGAGGGAGAGAGAGAGAGAGAGTTCAAAAGTAGTATTTTTCTCACATCTCTCTATAAATTTATAAGTTTTTCTAAAGGCCAACAAAACTTCAAATAAAAAATAATCCCATCAACTAGAAAATAAATCTTTTTTTCCAGAATCTCAACCTGCCTTTATATAAATCTTATAGTAATCTATATAAAGCATAAAACAATGTAACTATGTCAAAAACATGTAAGTTTGGCTTTGAGGTCTTGTAAAATCATTTACTGAATTCATAAACATGCTAGTCAGAGATCTCCGTGACAACAGCACTAGCTTTATTTCCTTTTGACTCCAGATTAATTACTAGGAGCTACAATGAATATGGCAGTAACATAAAATGTCCCCGCAAGATGCAGAAATAACAAAACACAGGTAAATGTCTTCTGGGAACTAACTTGAACATCAGTCATTATTTTATATAATTTATTTACAAATGTTCAGTAAATGATCCGTTACTAATAAAATAGTTTTTCGAGCTGGCATTGGGGTGCCAGCAAGATCATTGCTAAGGGAAGATATTGAGGTTTGAATTTGTTATATAATTTAGCATACACACCATGCTGGTTGTGGCAAGATCTGATTGGATAACACTATAACGTAATAAAATTGAACCCTTAATTCTGACATTTCATCTGCAGACAATTAAGTGGACACATGTCAGAATATTTAGTTACACACTTCTCCATTTCACAACTACGTGTTTTTAGGTTTTAAGTATTTTTAAGTTTTCAGTTGATCTTTTACCTACTGCTGGTTTTTATTGAGTTATTGATAGATATGTCACAAAAGTACAATCTTAGGTCTGGTAAGAAGGAGGCAGTGGTATCTGTGTAACTACAGTTATGTGATGACCAGGACTTCCTGTCCCAGATGTTAGCCACCTTACCCCTCTCAACCGCAAGTAGTTTCTGATTCTGCTTGGATCTGATTAATACATCCGATAATGAGCATAATGACACACAGAATTGTTATGGTCATGGGTCAAGCACGGTAGCAGTTACCGGCCATTTTTAAGTTGCAACAAGAAAAGACAAAAAGTTTAACTTAACAAATTTATTTAACAATTAAAATAATGATTACAGTCAACTGGTATGCTCTCAATAGTACATACAATGATACAATAATGAAACCAATCTGACCTGACCACTGTAACTGACAGTTAAGTTTGTGCACTGTATCCACCAATCTGTCCTGTGATCTGTCCAATGTCCACTAACACACAGATATCTGTATCCTATGATCAGTTCAATGTTCCATAATGCAGAATGTCCTTGTCCTGTGATCCTTTTGATATCCAATCACAAAAAATGTCTGTATAGAAATTTTCAGAGAGATTGCGAAACTGTACTGTCCACTCCAAGATATGGACAATGTCCAAAATGCAGTAAATCCACTCTCTGGTAGAATCACACACTGTGTATCACACACATCCAAAGTACAACAAATCTATCCAGACACTGTATCCAGTTCACTCCAGTAAAAGCACACAACAACACAAGTAGTTTATATCCACTTGATATTAGTTCTAAGACACAAGTAACTTCCTTATAGCCAGTGAATACTATGTTCATCTGTGGTCAGGTGTACAGTCCTTTTATATAGTCATGGAAATTCTAGAATTTTATAGAACAAAACAGATGTCACCAGAAACAGTGAAGAAGCTCTAGAAACTACTTCAAGGGTTTCCCCGAATCTATTAATAGATCAGTATAGTAGAACTAATGAGATAAAAGAAGCTCAGAGGAATTTCCCCCAGTCTATAAATAGATCAATAGACATCAGTACCACATACCACAAAAATCAATAACTCTCTTACTTTAAATGTTAATACACACATATAAAACTTAGATTAAACCATCCACTGGCACAGTGCCTAGATATGTAGGTCACATGATAGCTTTTCAGTCAAAAATATTAGGCTGGACAGTAGTGAGACTGACACTGCTCAGCAGCTAGTGAATCAGACAATTTTACAGTAACTTGAAAAAAATTAGTGCTAGGCTTGATACGCTTGAGCAAAGCAGTTGTAAAAATGAAAATTAAGAACAGAAAGTTAAAAAAAAAACAGTAAACAAACTACAGTTGTGTCAGTGTCATTGAATAACACATCTCAGCTGTGCACACCAGGTTACAGTTCCAGTCACGCATGCCCAGACACACCCGGTGGTCTAAGTTGGATCTGATAGTAGAGTAGTGGATCAATGTTTATGAAAATTGGCAGATATATCTCAAACAGGTACTTCTAATAAAGTGAAATCCCAGAGAGGTGGTCAGGTCGAGGTTCTGGTTTGAAACTCTGTTAAATGGCTGCATGAGTTTGTGTTGGCTATTTCAATCAAAGAATGTATATCCTCACAACCAACTCACTATGACCCAATGGATGGATGGCTTTTGCCGCACCATGAGAGAGGAAATTTAAGAAGTCATATATTGAATTATTTGATTGACATTTTGGATGTTACACAAGATTTCTCATGGACTGCAGCAAAGACCAGCCATATAGTACTCCTCTGTTGTATGGAGCAGGGTGAGGTCACAGGTTATGAATAAGTTGATCGCACTGATCGTATTAGGATGAATGCACAAAAACATGTTGTAAGTAACCCCCACGCTTCGGCCACATTTACAAATGTCAAAAAGAATATGACCAAAACTATTAGAACAATGCCATATCATTTTTTTAATCAACGATCTTGTTCACATAGTGCTACACACGAAACCAAGGGTGTATTGTACAGGCATGTCTGTTTCTTTTGCTTTACCACTGTAAATAAGACCTTCCCACATACTGAGTCAGAGTGTAGAAATAAAAAGAATAATTCTTTAAAAACAAGGAAACCAGGGCATCAGTCATTTTGGTATTCGTGTCCATAAACATAGATATGTTCTTACATCGAATAGGGATGAAGGCAAGCTTAGGCTTGAACTGGCAGCCGTTAAAACCACCTGGTCCCACTGGTTTAGGAGAAATAAAGCCTTTTCTACAAAGACTGACAATAGGTCATATGCTGTGAGTGGTCACTCCGCATAGATCCCTACTGCAAAAGTATGTTGTAACAAACCCTCATTCAATTTAAACAACTCTGACACAGAATTGGCATTTTGCGCACATGTGAAACGGCCTTTACACAATATAGCAGACCATGTGACTGAGGATGTTCCCTTGAACAATAGATTCGAAGTATTTACTACACACACAGATACTTCAGATGTGGTACTTGATACCACGTTTAAAATGTGCAGACTGCAAACAGGGTCTGTAAACAAGACATTGTTGACACAGGATCTTCGGACATAGATAGTAAGAAACCAGGGGCCTGTAAATCAAAGCCTTCGTTCTGCTAACTAATTGGTTAACTCTAAGTTAACCCTAAGTTAGCAAACTCTCATGTAAATCAAACCCTTAGTTAGTTTAGTCTTGGTTAATTTTTCATAAAAACCCTCAAATTTAACGACAACTCAGACCCTGTTGTTAACTGTTAGTTGCATTAAAATATTTGTTCTTTACTTCCAAATAAATATGAAGTTACAATTGCTGTAGAAAACAAAGTTTCTGAATATTGTACATAAAGTTAAAGTGAATATAAATGGTAATTTACATTGGATTTGGTCTAGTGAATAATACATTTCAGTGAACATTAATGAATTGAAGGGGATCTCTTCTAACATATTCTTGGGATCCCAAATCACTTTTAGATAAATACCACATTTTCTTAAGATATTTGGTCAACTTTTCCCAGATAGTATCTCACAGGTTTAAGATGCTAAGACTTTTTTAATGATTATCTAATTCTTTTTTTATAAGTTTTGACTACCTTTTTTTAAGTGGAGATCTTACCATTTTACTCGTCTTTTATGTTTACATCTTTTACTAGTTCATTTACATTTATACATATTAAAAATACTCATCACTTTAATCTGCCCATTTTGTAAACAACATGACAATGGGGTTTCTTATTAGATATTTCTCCATAGTATTTACTCCTTTGCCCACTCTACTTAATTAGAAAATCTAAATTATTATTACCATAAGCAAATAATATGTATGCTTAGCTTGGCCCAAAATCTATGTTGGTAAAGTAAATTTCCTCAAAAATTACCTTCACTTTAAGTTTCAATCTCAATGTCATCCTGCCCACTACTTACAAAGACTGAACAACAAATGGGGCCGAGCTATGTTAAGGCCACCTTAACCTAATCTATGTTGCTATGTTAATTTATCTCTAATATATGTCAGTATTCTCAATATAGATTAGGTAAAATGTTTATATACTTTTATTAAGGTGGTCTAAATTTCTCATTATACCAGAATGTAAGTGGTATTTCAGATTTTTTCTGTGTTATTGATTAAAGTATTTAAACCCCACTCTTGTGTGTCTACCAAATAAGGTACTGTGATATAGCACACTGTTACACACAAGCACATAAGTAACCAAATACAGCCATACATTTACTCTATAGTCACCAAACGAAAGCATAATGTAACGAAAACATAAAGAGTGCTTTCTATTTACCCACTGAATTCTTTAGTTAATATGTCATTATAATGTCGTTAAGTATTGGTTAGCTTACATTTTTACGAATGCTTCGATTTACAGGCCCCTGTTTACTGAGGTCGGGTAATGAAGACAGTATGGGGGTTTTCTCCCAACCGAATGCATTTGAAAGTAATCACTTGATTGACAGTATGGCCAATGCAGGTTCTGTTGATTCCATGTATTCCAATACTAGTATACCTTTGGACATATGGTGTAAAAACGTTTTCAGTGCCTGGATTATCAACGATGTGTTGCCCAAAGGGGGTTCGAGTTTGGGGCTTTGCCTGTTACTCCCATAAAGATATATGAGGAAAACAAAACAAGTAACTCACCAATACTTGATGTCATTCATTTACATAATATCATTCCTCAGTCAAACTGCTCCAATTTCTTGGGTTGTAGAATCCCTGTTCAGACACAACTTAAACCTGAAGATTGGAGATATTACCTCCAAGATTATTGGGACAAGCCAGACTTAATCAAATATTGTTTTCCCATTGATTTTAATAGGTCCTGTCCTCTTTACCTCTACATTTTACTACATTTTTACAAAAATGGAAGATTTTAAAATGCCACTGTAAAAACATTCATGTCATTGCTCCAGTCGAGGGTTGTACAATTGTTGGAATAGCTGACTTATATACAGAATTATAACCTAGGTATTTTTGCGGCTCAACCAGTCAGTATTGAGAGAACAAGCCTGTCATAGTAGAATGCAACTCTAACTTAAATTACATGACACAAAAGTAATGGAAATCTTGTGACTGATAAGACAAATGGCCTAAATTTATAACATAAATAAAAATGCAATGTCACCTTCTTTGTCGCAATATGACGAAGAAAATTATCCTAGCTGGCAAGTTATTAAGTACATTTTACCTACTACCTTGTACATTGTTATTATATTATTGAGGTGTAACTAGATCACATTTTCCAGTGTAACATATATCTAATATGTTTTTTTCTGGAAAATAAGATTGATTAGGAAGATAAGGTGACAACATTGCCCTCGAAGCTATTTCCATATAATATTATATGAATATTAAAGTTTTATTTTGAAAATTGCAGGAATTCATGGAACTTAAATACTTAGATTAAGAATTAAGGATCAGTTAATATTTACACACTACTCCCGCTTTAATAATCTGAAAATGGTGCAAAAATGAGGTATACAATAGTGCCAAACTCTAACAAATCAGGATACAATAGTGTCAAACTCTCACAAATCAGGATATAATAGTGCCAAACTCTAACAAATCAGCATACAATAGTACCAAGCTCTCACAAATCAGGATACAATTGTACCAAACTCTCACAAATCAGGATACAATAGTACCACAGTGGCCTATATTTGTCAAGGCAGGAAGGAAACGACATCTTGGGGAAATTAATTTATTCTATGTTATAATCTATAGTTTATGTACATACTGAAGTTAAGGTCAACTTAACTTAAGTTACACACTGACAACAATATCTCCCAGTTGACCTTAACCTGAAGACATTACTTTCAGATAAGATCTATTACTACAGTTAACTAATAAGGTTAAAGCTGATTACATGTTAAAAGAAATGTATACAATAACTGACCTTGACCTTTACAAGGTCACAATTAACTGTGATGCCAAATTACTATAACAACCTTCTTTTTATGATAAACGACAATACTGTACATACAATATCTAATGTTTAAATTACTGACCTTGACCTTGAGAAGGTCACAATTTAAATGTTAAAGTGAAGTACTATTACTATTTACATGTACTTTTACACCATAACACTATGAATACTGTACATAACTTAAAATTGTTGAATTAGTGTTGTTTTACTTTATTTGAGGACGAGATTTGGGTCATATCTTTTCAGTTTTTGAGAACCCCAAACCTCAAGTAGAAGTAGCTAGGAGGAGAGACGCTGTTGAAATGTTGTAGCTACCATATCAGATGTTCTATGGTCCTGTGTTATATAGGACCAAACTGCCTCCGAAGTCCAGGTGCCCTGACTTTGGATATGTTGCAGTGGAATGTTCGAATTAAAGGCCCAGGTGGTACCTGAACGTCGGAGGGAGTGGAAAGTAATGTTTTTGTTTTCCCAACCTAGTGACAGGATTAGTCTGGTCAGGGCTTTTCTGAGTCTAGTATCAGTAAGAGGTACCCAGGTACCATAACATTTAATCTGAAACAATGGGGAGTTAGGGGAACCAGAATACAGCTTGAGCATTTGCTTTAGAGCTGATACAGGACACAAGGGAGAGGAGCCCAAGGATGGAATTTTTAGTATTCTAATTTTATTTTTAAATTGGAGAGTTTTTGACCATTTTATTATAATGTGAGCACCAGGGGGGGGGGGGGGGGGGGGCAAAAAATACATCAGCTCTGGCTAATTGCTTCATGAAATCAAAAGATGAGGTAGAATGAGGGACTAGATTGGAAATTCGTAAGAAACTGAAAAATGAAGTGAGGATTGCAGCTTTGAACACTATGCCCATGTGAATGCGATCACATTGTGTTATCAAAGAATTAAGCATAGGAATATGAATAATAGATTTGATATTGGGATTGAGTGGAGATGTACGTAATATAGATTTGGTGTAGACTTTGATTCTTGGATCCAGAAAGGGGGAAATGTCTATACCAAAATGTGAAAATTTGGTTTTAATAGCAGAGAGATAGTTGATAATACCTGCATGAGAAACTTTGTTAAATGTTAGAAATTCAAGAAAAGCCAAAATTATTTGAGGGGTGAGGGAAGAAAAATTTACAGCAGCATAGCAGCAAAAAGACAGGAACATTCTAAACTTGTAGTCATATGCTTTGGTCGTAGAGGTAGCATATGCCGAGTTCAGTCTTGCTTTTGCTTGTGATGATAGTAATCGAATCTGGGGGGAAGTACCTGAAATTAGATATCCCAATTTATTTTGAGGGCATCAATTGGGACCCGAACCCAAGTGGGGTTGTTTAATAAAGCATATAACCGTTCTCTGTATTCGTTACCCAGAAACCACCTAGAGAGGTTATCTGCTATTTCATTATTATATTCAATTTTGCGCTATATAAATGTTTCTATTCTATTCTATTCTATTCTATTATTTTTGCCACTAATGTGAACTGTACGTAAACAAATATCATGTTCAGCCACTTCCATTAAGATGTTACGAGCTATTGCTGCCAATAGACTATCCCTGGTTTTCCCAGTGGTTAGCACACTAACCACTGCTTGATTGTCACAATGAATTCGAATATTTTTTCCCTGCCATAAAGTTGCCCAAGTTCGAATAGCTACTAAGATATTAATCATTTCAAGGTGAACTATACCCATGTTTTCGAAATTCAGTGGAATTTCAATTGCATAAACTTGGTTTTCACATCTGGCCCCTAGACCTTGAAGGCAGGCATCTAGTTCGATTTCATATTGGATATTTTGATGGACAAAGAAAGCTATGCCATTGAACTTAGGCATGAAATTTACAAACCAATTTAAATCCCTATGAAATTCAGCCGTTAATTGGATTTTTTCTTTTCTATGACTGTTTCTTAGGACCTCTAACATTCTGTTAAGGAAGAACCTTGAGGACTTTACACATTTTGTAATATATAGTAATTTTCCCAGAAGTGATTGCAATTCCCTTTTTGTACAAACCTTTTTTGAACACCAAGTGTTACAAATATGGAGAATTTCTGTGACTTTGTCATTGGGTATAGATACAGTGAAGTCTTCAGTATCGATATCTACCCCAAGGCATGTGACTCTGGTACAGGGGGTGACAATTTTCTTTTGGCTAATGTCAACACCTAGTTCTGTGAGGATTTTGAACAGGGTATGAAATGAATCAGAGGCTTGACTGACTACTGAGTGACCTATTATATCATCAATATAATTTGTGACTGTAAAACCTAATGAGTTCATGATGTACCTTATGGAATCGAGGATTCGCTGGAATATGGCTGAACCGTGCTTAAATCTGAATGGGAGGCATGAATCATAGAATATTTCATTGGAAAAATGCAAACCAAGGAGATTATAATCCTTAGGGTCAATTTTGACATGTCGAAATGCACGACTGAGATCAATTTTGTACAGCATTGAACCTTTACCATTTTCTTTAACTTTTTGGGTGATATTATCTATGGTGTGAAGTGTAAGAATAAAAGGGGTGTCTAGATATTTGTCAGAATTGACTCCAGCATTGACAGAGAAGCCATCAGGATAGCTAAGGTCTACTATCACTCTTCTATGGGGGGCTCCAGGCTTCTCTCGAGTCAAAAATGGTGAAAAATGCATGTTGTCTAGAGGGCAATGATGATAGGGGCCCATAATTCCACCAAATTGAATTTCTTCTTTAAGGTACGCTTTAACATCAGCCTCGTATTGGGTAGCTGTATTGTGATTTTTTAAGTGATGATCCAGGGGAGAGTCTTCCTTTTTTGTGGTCTAAAGGAAAACCGTAACGTACGAGATAACATAGTTGTTTATCCCAATAGTGTTTTAAATATGCATCCCAAACTTCCGGATTGAGTTGGGATTCCACTTGAATTTGTGAATCCATGAAGTTGAAATTTTTGGAATTTTTCACCGTTTCATGAAGGATTTTGATATTACTAATACTGGGGTTTTTATTGTTTCGATCCGGAATCCGGATATCTCCCAATGGGACAAACCCGTATTTATCCTCTATTTGTTTGTCCCAATTTTTAAACATGGCTATGTGTTTTGCCTCACTAACACACTGTCTATATTTTGGTTTGAACCGAAGTTCTAGGTCGTATTTATCCTCATATTCTTTTAACAGAATATCTTTAATAAACTGCTTACCTGGAATTTTTATACGACTTTGTGTACAATTTTTGGTAGCAGTTACTGCATTGTCATAATCATCCGTGCACCATGCCTTGCCATCAATTACTGAGCTGTTGGTTCCCTTACTGCGCTTTGCAGTGTTTACATGCTTCTTTGCACGACTACTATTCCTACTGTACACAGCATGGTTTGATTCAATATTGTTAACATTACTGATTTCAGACGAATCAATGTCATTAATATTATTCAATACCTCAAACTTGTTGTGTAATTGAATATCAAACCCATCCGCGTAATGCTCAGGTTTTCTATTAACACCTTTGTTAGACGTAACACGAATTATGTTACTGTGTAAATCTGAGTGTTTCGCCATAGACTCGGAATGGGGAAGTACTACACCTTGGGATATGGGGTTGTTGGTTCGACTAGAAGTTATATCCTTATTTTGAGAATTACCTTTTTGTTTACTAAACCTACCCAAAGTGTTATTTACTGTACTTTTACATCTCACCACATCTGCGTAGGACATGCCCACAAACCTTCTATAGTCCATTTTCCAGTTTACACTTTGACCATTTTTGAACAAACTATTTACAACCACACGTGTTTGATACTGTACTTTTACATTCTTTTGTTTTGGCACTGCAAAGCAGTGCCCTACTCGTTTTTTACATTCTTTTTACAATCTTTAAGCGAGTGGGGAAATTTTTTTCCTGACGCATAGCAAAAGCTGCAAACATGAAGATAAAGATGGTTGTTGTGCTCATGATCCACTTTATGTGAGCAGGTACCTTTTTGGAAAAATTTGCATGGTGTTGGGTTATCTTTGCCAAAGTTTTTTCTGGTACCAGGTACATTAGAATTTTGACTTTGTACTTTGTGTGCATAGGCACGTCTAATTCTGTCAATCTTAGAGGTTTCGGACCAGTCAAGTCTGCCCTCCTCCATTTTGCAGAGGAGGACAGCATGTGCTCCTTTCGCAGCATTCCAACCAAAATCATGACAGTCCTCCATAATTTCTGAGAGGTATTCTAGCATATTTTGTTTAATTTTTGGATCTTTTTCATCCCTTATAATTGTTGAGAAACCTGACACCCACTGCCCTATGGACAGACTATCATAGCTCACTCTGTTTCGTGTGCTACCCCCCAAAATAAAATTTTGTGGCCAAGGAATCTCACGTTTTACATACACAGTTTCAGAACCACCTCGTTGAGACTTTGACTTGCCTTTTTCAGTGGCTGTTTGAAGATCTCGGATCCGAGCATCGACCTGGTCCTGTATATCTTTGGACGTTCTGAGGCTGTGCAGGGACGGAAGTATCAGGTCTTCTTCCTGGTCCTCTTGGGGCCTTCTGCTGGACAAGCTGGATGCTGGTGATCTAATTCTGGAACTGGTACTTGGGGATCTGTTGACCCCCAACGACTGTACTTTGTCTTCCATCTGTGACATTCTACTTGTCAGATTTTTGAGTTCTTTCAAGATTAATGAATTTGTGGCTTCTTCAGGATCCATTACAGATGCTTTGGCTTCTTTACAGTTACGATTTATGGGTCTCGCATGGTTCTGTCCACACTTAGCACAATCAAATGTCTTAACCATGACTTTTGGTTTGATAATATTGATTATAGTCAATGTTATTTAAACTGAAAATATAAATAAAGACCTGTGTTGAGGCTTGAGCTAAACAATTTGATGCAAACTTGTCATAAAACTCGACCATGAACGGCTATTTTTGCAAGGAAATAAGGTTAGACCGTCCCTCTCTCTTATGGCAAGTACGCATGAAGCTGTCTAGTAGACTCAACACAGTGGCATATCTCCTTCCAGGCAATTCATTTTTAGTCCAATGTAAAACACATAACTTGAAAAATAGTTAAAATGCGATGTAAATAACACTAAAACAAATTTTAAGTAAAATGGCGAGTAGCCTCTTCAAGTTCTAGTTTTGAACTGAGGTTACACAACTTTTTGCGGAAAAATTAAAATAACCAGGTCAGAGGTGACCAATGACAATTGACACAAGAACTACTGAAGCAAACTGCCACTGAATAAGGTGGCACCCAAGATGACACCTTCCCAAACTCTCACAAATCAGGAAACTTAATTCATATTGACACAAACAGATCACTTGAAAACAACCAACCAGTGTTCTAGTTGAGATAATCTAAGTTGTGAGCAGTACAGGTTAAACATATTTTAAACTTCAGTGACATTTATTTTCACTGTATGAGCTCATTAGATTATAGATCTACAATAAATAAATAAACTTTCACTTATCCGGACCCTGATTATTTAAAAATCCAGCTTAATCGAAGATAGGGGCTTCTAAATGTCCACTGACAATTTCTGGTTACATAGTGTGGTGACTATACAGGAATGTATAAACACTGTTTATTTTCTGGATATCCAGGTCTAATAAGACTGCACTGATTACGCTGTACATGGCTGTAACAGGTGAACACTGTAATATAACTTGACTTATAATATTTTTACACCTTCTGGTAAATTGTCTTCAATGGATTTTTGAAATGGTTTTGTAAACAATCACTGCATTTGTTGAATGTAGCCATATTTTAAAAACTTTTTTCACAATGGAAAAAGTTTCTATTGAAGATCTAACATGGTTGTAAGTAATCCCAATGTAGGTTCAATGCCCAAATCATAAAAAAGTGAAACCCTAAATGGGTTGTTTCACCAAATCATTCATGAACCTCCCATTTAACTGTTTTACCGCTTTAAAACATTATGAAGGGATTTTTAATCTGCTTGCAAAGCAGCATGGACACCATACTGAACACAAAAGAGCATTTCAAAAAGTTAAGGACTGATCTATGATGTTAAGGAATGACATACTGTAATGTTCAGAAGTGATCAGTAGTAGTTTAGCATTTATGCAGGGCTAAAGTTGTCCTAAAGCACAACAAAACTGACAGGGAATAACATAATAAGATGACCAAAACCATTAACAATTGATTTAAAACTATTTAAAAAAGTTCTTGAATGACAGAGGAAATCATATGGAATAAAACATGCATGGCAAATTTCAGAAACAGTTCCCAAAACTTATGTATAATCAATTATTTTTAGGAGTGATCGAGTTGTTGGCTAAATTGTTCCCTGGAATCTCCAACAAGCACACAATAGTCACAAATGTAATTCAGAGCTCTGCATAGGAGTCCTGTTACATATATTAAATACACTATGTTATGTATTGCTGGTCTGTTTGCTTAATCTGGGAGTATCTTAAGGTTTCTAGAACCTCCTCAGTAGTTCTTGTAAGAGTATTTATCATCAAGTTAGATAAACAACCTTCTGGGCATTTCCCCAACTGTCTGTATGTGTCATAAGCCTAAACACAGTATTATTATGGATTTTGCTTTCTATAAGGTGATTAAATTGTACCTTAAAGGATGCTATGCCACAGTAGCCTATGAACTGCTACAAGTTATTTGTGTTGCAAGTGGATAAAGACTGCATGATATAAACATTTTGTGGCGAACTCATATTGAAGTGAACTGGATATAGTATGTGGATTTGCTGTATTTTGGATATTGTTTACATTTTGGAACAAACAGCATAGATGTACAGACACCCTGGACATCTGATTATAGATATTTTGTGTTAGTGGACACTGTGCAGGTCACAGGATACAGAGATTTGTGTGTTGGTGGATGCTGAACAGCTCACAAGGCATTATACTGGCAGTTTAAAGTACACAACCCTAGCGAACTCTATGTACTGGTTTCCTCTGCCCTTTCAACTACGCGTCGTGATATGACCTGTACAGTGTTGAAAGCGATGTTAAAACCCCAAATAAATTATACTGGATACAGTGGACAACCTTAACTATTAATTACGTAAATAGGACTGTGGTCAGGTCAGTTTGGTTTCAGCATTGTAATATTGTATGAACTATTAAGAGTATTTCAGTTGATAGTTACCATTCTTTTAATTGTTAAATAAATTTTTAAGTAATATTTCTGTCTTTTCCTGCTGCAACTTAAAAGCAACCAGTAATTGCTACCGTGCTTACCCAATGACTGTAACAGAAAACTTTGGGGCTTGTCCCAGATCCAACCATTTGATACATTAATTAGCTTCTTGAAAAATCATTATTTTGCTGGGAATATATAACAGTCAACAGTGCTAAAATGGCTGGCGCTAAAGAGTTTGTGCAGTCACCACCTACTGAGGTTCCAGAAACTTTTAAAACTGATATGTGAATACAGCTAGCATAAGAGTTACAGTTAGAAGTGAACAAATTAATGCTCTCACCCCGTGACTGTAACAGTCCCTTCTATTCCTAAATTGTTTAGGAAAGCTATTCAGTGATGTGGAATAGGAAAATATCAACAATATCTAAATTATGACCCCCAAAACAGCTAAATTAATAATGTTAAGGGGTCGGGCCACAATAGCTTTGAGCAATTTATAAATATAACGGCACCAGAGACTAATTACATATTTCTAAATGTGCATACGTTGGAGTCTCTTATCAGACAAGTTTGAATCTGGTGTTAGAGAAGAAGTTTAAAATTTCACTGCTGTCAATATAGATCCAGATGTTATGTTGAATATATTAATTGATAACTTGAATGCATAAGTTACTTACTTAAATATACAAGTTGCTAACCAAACCATAAAAAGTAGTCAACTGGAACGAGAAAGTTGGAAAAATATTATCTTTTGGATAATAATGTTTTGACCATAAAATATAGAAAAACACTGTTTCTGCTCTCCATCAATGTTTTTTTTCTGAAAAGCCATTTCTGCATACCTACATAGATTTTTACAGATAAAGCCTGTGAAGCCCGTGGAATCCAAAAGACACAACAACTAGAATGTACACTAAGATGCAAGGAAACACATATACATGTATACTGTATACGCAAGAAACACTAAAAACATGATATTTTGCTTACATTTTGTTCATTTTGTTTGTTATCTATATTTTCATAGTTGGGGTTTGGGTATTTTTGCACACAAATAACTGTAAGTTTTGGTTGTTTTTAATTGGTGTAAAATACTGAACATAATACTGTTTCACTAATAATTTCATTACTTTTGCAATTTTGTTTTTTGCAGTGGCAAAATATTACAAAGAAATTTGGGTAACTTAATTATTTCTAGTCTGAGACATAAAATGGCCATGGAAGTCTTCACATCCCTCCAGCAGGCAATGATCCATGTCATATCAGGATATTAAATAGAACTGAAGCCATTCAATTGTAAAACTCCCTCTTATGTATACTATACATACACATGTGAATTATAAGGCTTCATTAAATATAGAAGTAAGTCGTTATCATTTCTAATTAGAGTAATCAGACAAAAGTCATTTTTCATTAGACTGGCTGAATAGAGAGAGAGAAAGCGAGAGAGGGAGAGAGACAGAGACACAACTATCCATAAATTTAGACATTTTCTAAATGTCAACAAAACGTGAAGCAAAATAGTATCCTTTCAACATGAGAATAACTTTTTCCTAGTATCTTAACCTATCCTTTTATGAGCAACTAAAATCTATTTACAGAATTGTACTGTGTGACAAAGACAAATACATATAAGTTTGGGTTTGAGTGGAAAGTCTCGATGATAACTATAAACTGAATCTGTAGATATGCTAGTCTGAGGTTTATGTGACAACATCAATAGCTTTATTTCCTTTTGCCTCCAGAGTAATCACTGGGAGATCCAATAAATATGGCAGTAACCTAAAATGTCACTGTAAGATGAAGAAATAGCGCAACACAGGTAAACTGCTTGTAGTTAACTTGTTATCAAAAGTTGTTTTGTAGATTTCATTTGCCAAAGGTCTGAATCCGTAGCAAATAAAATATTGTATCAACAAGACAGGTTGGAATAACAACTAGTTAGAAACATAAAGATGATATTTGCATAGAGAGGTAATGTTAGCATTTAACCAACAAAGGGTGTTATATTTTGAGATTCTGCATTAAGGCAAATCGGTTATGGGTTATTCCTACAGGAATTCTTATTCTTACAGGAATCAAAAATATTACAAATTTCCAAATATTGCAAGAATTTATAGTGCTGCTATAAAAACATTCAGGTCCTTCTTCTAGACAACAGTCATTGGGATTTCTCATTGTGATAGAAAATTTTAACCTGGCTACTTTTGCTGTTCGGTAAATCAGAATCACCAACAAAAACTTACTAAACTTAGTTGAATGCATCTTAAACCTAAGCTACAAGAAACGAAAACAATTAAAATCTGGTGATAAACCAGAAAAATCGCCTCAGTTTGTAACATAAATAATAAACTGATAATACACATAAAGCAGGGTAGCCTTTACTCTACTACAATGTAATCTCACCTACTGTGTCACAGTATGACAAAGATAATTATCTCAGCTGGCAAGTTATTAACTACATGTCACCTGCTGTCTTGTACATTGTTACATTCTCTATGGTGTAATTTTGCTGTAAAAGGTAATGGCAGCAGATCGTGCATTATTCAGATATGACTAGTTCACATTTTCCACTGATGTGGTTTATCTGGACAAGTCACACTGAGTACTGTGGTGAGGAGGGTCGCACATGACAAAGTATAGACAAATAGGCATTGACACCTTAGTGTTGACAAATCTTTAAGGTAACCAAGTTCACAAGTGTTTCAGTCTACGTGCGTGAGATGCAAATACATCAGGGTAGTTCACTAGAATTTATGGAAGTTGGAGGACAAAACCAAATGCTGAGCCAGATACAGGGGCCTAGATCTCAGATGGTCATCTAAGTACTTACATAGCATATTGCTGCTTAGCTTTAGTGAGGAAACAGGTACCCCTCACGATGTACCACGATTAATGAAAGTCTGGTGACCCAAAAGGGATCTCTAGCACAAATATCTATCATAAAATTCTCCAAAACAAACCCTCTCTCCATTGAAAAACCATGCAGCTAGATTTTAGAGTTTGGGAAAGAACAGTTTAAAACATTGGATAACTTCTTTTACAAGTTTGAAAACAAACAAGTGACACACAGTAGCATAAGCTCTGACATGACCACCAATTTTAAAGACACGCTTCTCAATGTGGGTAAATCAGGGCCTCTTCTCAAGGGAAAAGGTTGTACAAATCACCTCAACATGGATTCAAACTCACAATTAACTTATATGTTTAGTGAGGGGCCACGGTGGCAGAGTGGTAACACTCTCACCTCCCACCTCTGAGGCCGGGGTTTGATCCCCGTCAAGGCCTTATGTGAGAAAGCTGGTAGTTGCTTGCCGTTGGTCGGCAGTTTACAGTACAGAACCCTAGCGAACTCTATGTACTGGTTTTCTCTGCCCTTCCAACTACCCGTCGTGATATGACCTGTACAGTGTTGAAAGCGACGTAAAACCCCAAATAAATAAATAAGTAAATAAATATATGTTTAGTGAGTTGTGTTTCCAATGTAGATCTATTACTAAGGAATTTTCCCAAATATTTCTTTTTCCATCATCAGAAGGAAGCAGTCATGTGCCACATTTATAAAAGTCTAGAACTTGTAAAACAACAGACTGATGAGAAAAATTGACCACGTGATTCACATAATATGATAATATAAGACCATAAATATAGTCATACAATCATATTACAACTATATATGTTACAATCTGTGTAACCAGGCATGTTCAGTCATTACGTGTAATGCCTGGTTACACAGATTGCCTGTAACATATATACAACAGCTGTTTTGCTCTCTTTTGCATAAATCATACATGAAGGGAGGCACCTACACCAGCACCTACAAACCAAATAAATTTAAGTTTGGACAAACCCCTACCAATGGCCCTAGAACAAGGTTTATTATAGGAATAATTCACGACCATGATATAAACAGAATTTTACCTTGGTTTGGAGTGATCAACCCCAAAGGCAAAGCGTATACCATGGTTTTGAAGGGGTTATTCCTATTCTAACATGAGCACGTGTTTAAATTTTAGAAATATCGTTTATTATTTACATTTTATGACAAAACTGGATCAATTGTTGAGACAGCCATAACGAGCGATAATAGAATACACAGCTTATGCTGATTTTAATGATGATTTTTTTTCTCAATTAGCCAATTAGAATCGCGGACGCAGCCGTGTCATGTTAGAATTTTCAGCTAATTAAAGCCATAATCAAAAGATTTTGACATTTTAATCACCATGTTCGTCTGAGTTGATGGTTTAAATATTTTGTTGCAGGCAAATATAAAAATATCTATCCATTTACTGTGATAGATATGTAACTGCCAGCTAGTTTAGTAAAAGTTATGGTAAAGATTAAAAACCCATGGTCCCAGATGCTTTAGGCGAGTATGTTGCAAATATACAAGAGCATTGTAGCCACAAAACTAACCCAAATCAGCAATATATTTGTTGAAAATGTAATCATCACACACATATCAGAGAGCAATAAAAATCTGTTAAAAGCTATTTGGTCTCACAAAGTAAGTTCCCTTTGGTCTACAGAACAACTGATCACACTATCCTTTAAAATACGGAAGAGTAGTGGGGTCACACTGAATCAAACGTTTCTTCTTGTTACTTAAGACCCTAGATAATTCAAACAGATGTCTGGGATTTTTGCAGAGATTATAAGTGAAAAAACCATGATATCTTTGTCAATTTACCAAGACTATAAGTTAACAAGTAATGAGAGATGAGTTGATTTATTGCTATCAGTAAGAAAACTAATAAAAACAGAACAATGTAACATGTAGCCCAATGATTTATGTATATCCCATGATGCACCAGAATTGTTTTTCTAATTGTTGACTGGTGAACTAGACAGTTTATTGAGTAATAAATCGAGTATTGACTTATATCTCTATTAGACTATGCACACATGAATTTAACAAGTTAGTTATTAGACAATCAGAAAATTACTTTTATAAGTGTGGCTCTACTACACCTCCGCAGGTAAAAAATTGAGCAGAATTGTTTCATCAAGTGGTTTTTAGGAGCTATTGTGTCAGAGACATTTGGATCATTAGATAACATTGCTTACAGCCCATTAATTTGAGAGCTTGCAGGTACAAACTAATAGCTTGTTTTGGTACACTTTGATATAGCAAATCATAAACAGAAATAGGGGCGTTGAGAGGAGGGGGAAAGCTTGTTTTTCAGTCCTTTCCAGGGATGCAAAGTCAAAGCTTCAATATACAATAGCCAGATTTAGATACTATTACAGCAATTCATAACCAAAAATATTATTTGTTATTTGTTGTTTTTTGGTAATACATAAAGTGTTTACTTTATAGGTCACACTTTTGTCCTTAGGGCTGTGTGCAACTGTCAACGACTGTCCAGAGCAATCCTGAAACCATTAGGCTCACTGTTTCTGATACATACCTGCTATGATCTGCTGATTATCTGGCAGGGGAGGAAATGTCAAATGTTTACATTGGTTCTGGGTATACCCCGAACCCACCCCATGGATATCACTTAAGACCCAGGCTACCCTGAATTCTTCCACAGTTGCCTTCCCGGTGATAAAGATCTTCTGCTACAGCTACAAAAGGTCCCCAGTGTTGATGAGATCACTCGGGATGAAGCTTTGGCTACCCTGGGACGATGCCTGGTGAGGGCATCAGGTGGTCGATATATGACACTAACCTTATTCTTTATTTTATTATCTGTTTTCATCTGTTTCTCTCTGTGACAGTGATAGTATAAAAAGGCAGTTGTCTGGATGTAAACAGTTGAGTTTTTATTCATAGAAAAAATTTCAGAATTTCAGTAGCCATGCATGCCACAGTTCCTTTAGATACAAATATGATAATAAATTTTATGACTACGATCACAAAAGGGAGATGGTGATTGGCATGCAGCTACAGGGGTCAGGGGTCAGTAGTCAAGGCTATGGCAGGGGCACTCATCCATGGATACAGATAGAGGGTTTCACGGCAACTATACCCTTGACTACATACCCAACCCTTAAGTTTTCTATGACACGGTAATGACTTTGCAGGGTAGGCTGCATGGGTCAATGACATGTTACCGAACCATCGCGTAAGCTAGTCTGAAGCTGGCCTTAGTGTTGAGGTTTGTGGCTAGATTCTGGCGATTCGACCAGCAGCTTGGTTTTGACTTCACTGTGGGGTGGTTCAGTGCCACAAAGATGATGGAGTGTACAAGGACATTATTAGAGGATTATGAAGAGTGTTTTGCATGCCATTTCACACCAGATGACTTGAGAGAGATAGAATACATGTATCTTTTGCAGCGGGTGAAATGTGCTTTGAATGCACGTGATGGCAGTATGGGGTCCTAGTTTGACTCCCAGATCTTAGGGATATGACTGAAGAAGACTCCATTGGATTCCCATAGCCACGACAAATCAGTCTGCACAGACCTCAGCTACCCTTCTTCCTGTTGGCACATAATGTATTTTCGCCGAGAGACTGGCTGATGGAGGTCCCAAGGGTCATGTCTCCTAAACAGAAGATTACAAATACCAAATAACTAGGGGGGGGGGGGGCGGTTGTGGATGCCTTTGGGATTCTCAGCAATTGGTGGCTCAAGCTACTTTCAACCATCCAGGAGAGGCAACCAACATCTCCATGGAATGCTGGGTCCTGCATAACATTTGAGGACCAAATACAGCCAGCTTTTTGTTGTTGAATGCATGGGAGAACCACAACTTCATGGCGATGACATTTCCACTGGCCAGAATGAACCCCACAAGAACTCTAAATACCAAAGAGAGGTGTTGGTCCAGCACGTCAACAATGAGAGCCAATTCCTTGGCAACACGAGCAGAAAATGAAGCAAAGTTCTGTGAAGGACTTAAAACTTTTTGCCCCCAAACAATCTATAGCCACATTGGCACAGAAATATGAAAAAGTGAAAGAAAATGCTCAACGTCATTTACAAACTGCCCCAACATGAAACAATTCTCATAAATACATACACCTCTAAACATTCACAAAGGTCTTGGATCAAATGAAGAATTATATTTTGTAAAATCTATTGGGGATCATGGTTCTCAAGTATTACAGCACTGAGGCTTATAACCATCCAAAAGTATTTTAAAATGTTATGGGTTAAGGCCTAAATCCATTTACCTTAACTTTAAAATCTTTTTAGTTAAGGGTTCTAACCCTTAAAATCTAACTTTAGAATGGTTTACAGTTCTGACCTTGTGGAAGTCTTGTGGATCTGGAGTTCTAACCTTTCAAAGTAAATTTTAACGCCTTGGGGATTTTGGGATTCATGCCCTTTTACATAACTTTGAAGCCCTGTTGCTTTTTTAAAAGATAATATGTATCACTTGTTTTTTATTTTTTTCTGTATTGGGGAAATGGAATGAATTCTTTGCACTGTGTGATTGTGCATTGGTGAGGCCAGTAAGTCTCTTGTTGTGAGGGCACCTTTTTATTTTTAAGCCTGAGCTCTAGCGAGGCTGGTGCTTCTAGAGATCACTTTTTTCTGCATATTGTTTTTTGTTTCTGGACTTTCATGAATTGTGGCATAGCATGATGGATGCACATCTCATCACTAAAATAAAGCAACAATTGGCTATATTAGTAACTGGACGGATAAATGGCTGAGTTCTAGGCCAGGTATTCCACCAGACTTTCATAAATTTTAGTGCACTACTTGTGTCTCTGATGGCCTTGCATCTCACATATGTAAACCAAAACTAAAATGTAAATGGAATATATCGATTGCCCGTCAACCTGAGATGCCTACTTCACTTAAATGTCCAAGACAAATCTGGTGTCTTCCTTCTTAGCTGCTGTGGCCATGTTCCTCTTCTTCTCTCCGCTGTTACTAGCTTTGGGTGGTATTTTCAAAGATATTTCCTAACAACCCACAAAATTCTACAGACAAAATTCTCAATAAGCAGTCAGTGCGGCAGGATAGATGTTGTGTTTACAAAAATTAAAAGCTAAATGGGGTAAAGATGCGCAGAGGCCCTCTATTTATACCCGTATAGGACTACCTCAGCTGACAGTTGTCACCTGTAGTCTACTCCAAGTGATTATCTACTCAAGTGTCTCACCAACTGAAATCGGAGTTCGGTTCCCTGCCTAACCTCATGTGGGAAAGCTAGTAGTTGCTTACTGATGGTCAGCAGTTTACAGTACAGAACCTTGACCAACTGTATGTACTGGTTTCCTCTGCCCACAAAACTACCCATCGTGATATGACCTACACAGTGCTGAAAGCGATGTAAAACCCCAAATAAACAAATCTACTCAAGTGAATAACCTGGGAAGCCACCCAGGGTAACCAGGAAACCACCTTCGTAGCCGTCATAGTAATCTATGTCAGCATTAAGCCATTCTGAAGAGCTTGAGGGTCAGGGCTGAAGGTCTTGTTTGATGTTGGCCTGATCGTTGGCATGGTCTATTTGAGCGAATGAAGTCAACCATGATGAAACCCAGGTCACCGGATTAGACCCCAGACCATTAGAAATAGCTGATGGCATTTCACAAAGTGGGGAGAGATTCTAAGCATGATGAGATTTTTTGTCGATCCAGATCATACCAAATGAACAGCCAAAAATACTTAAGATCATAACAGATGTCGTGAAAGTACAAGATAGCCCAAATAATAGTGACCCGTTAAGGCTAAAATCATGGTTAGGGTCAGGTTATCATGACAGGGCAACAGCTATTTGAGATCTAAGATAATTCCACACCAATTTTCCACAAAGTGCCACACGTGTGCATGTACCTGCCTCTAACTATTGCACTTGATTATTCATGATAAATATACGTTTAGGTCACAGACTAATGGCTAGGTGATATCCAGAGAGGAAATTGTTCAAAAAGTTTCTCTACTTTAATTCTTTCATTGAACAATGTTTTGATAAAGCTGCATAAAATCTGGCCTGTAGCATCTTAAAGCCATCAAACATGCAATTCTAATTCTAAATGGACTTTTATAGCGCTTAATCTCCCTATACAAGAGGACTCTAAGGTGCAACAAAACAAAAAAGCAGTAGACTAAATTTCAATATCCAGAGACAGAAGAGGGGTCAAGCACCATGGAGAACACCAGGGGATGATCTAGGCTAAGGTGGATATGCTTTAATGTACAGGTAGGTTTTAAGCTGCTTTCTGAAAGAAGCCAAGGATAGAGAGGTACGAATCTCATCTGGAAGAGCATTCCAAACAGTGGGAGCATCAGCAGTAAAACTGTTTAAACTGCTTGACAGATTTATGAACACAATGGTAGAACTTTGGAATGACAAGGAAATTGCCACCACTCTGGCTAAGCCTGGTGCTATAAGAACTGCTGTAGGAAAAAAGATATGGAGTAAAATACCTAGGCAACCTGTGTGAAGAAACTTGTAAACAAGTGTGGCTGTCTTAAACACCATGCGCTGCTCAACAGGAAGCCAATGCAATTTCTTAAGCACAGGAGTTATACTGGTACATCGACTGATGTTAGATACAATTCTGGCTGCACTATTTTGGATGCACTTTAATTTATGTTGATTGAACTTGGAGAGGCTCCTGAAAAAGTGAATTGCAGTAATCCAACCAACTTCTAACAAGAGCATTAGCCATAAGTACAGAAACATCATGAGTTAGAAACCGCATGACATGTCTGAAATCACGTAGTTTCACAAAACAACATGGTTCTACAAAGTTTTCCTGTTGTGATATGTTCATATAATGACAAGTGTTAATCACAATAAATTCTGACTCGCACAAGAAAGTACCACAGCCAATACTTAGTCATAGTATGATTCACTCTCTGTGTGCAGAAAGGTTTGTGACGACATATTTGAACATGGTGAAGAGCACACAATGGTCATAGTCAGTCAAGTATCGTGTTTTTAAGCATATGCCCTAATGAGTCTTACGCCTCTGGGAATCAATTTTTTTTTGTTTCAGACTTTCCCTGAATTGTGTCATAGCGTGATGAGTACCTGTCTCATCTCTGAAGTTAAGCAGCAATGGGCTACATTAGTACTGGGAGGGGTGCCCACTTCAATGCAATACTCGTGTCTCGGCTTGCGCTAGTAGACCCCTTTTGACCTTGTTTCTTTTTAATATACCTCCACTTTTGCAAGAGTATTTTGTGAGATAACCTTGCTTCTTCTGCAAATCAATTTTCTATTATTATTATTATTAATCCACTTAATATTTGTTTGTAAACATGTCTATTCAGAACTTAACAGCGAAATAACCTTGGTATTTGCGTTGATTCAACACAAAACAATTTTCCAGTTGTGTTTGTTTAGGGTTATCAAATATATGTCCTATAGGCCAACAGTGTTTTTCTTCAATTGTGACAACGTTCACTGAACCATATACAGAAGTAACAGATGCATGAGAAGTTCTTCTTGAAAATCTATTGTTACAGCCTCTTTTCAACATGATATAAGAGTTACCATATTTAAGATTTGTTTCTGCTTACTGCATTACATGCTGTATGTAAGATGGAAACTAGCTGGTTTTACTTACAAGATTACTACACTGCCTTCTATCCTAAATATTGTGACAATATTGTGTAATTGTATATTACCTTTAATGCAATTTTATAATTCTTTCTCGTATTTGAATGGATCCATACTTAAAATATATCTGATATAACATGACATACAAAGTCTAAAGTAAACGACCATCAAGTACAATCACTGTAGCAGCATAAATATACTGTAGGCTTAGTAACCTATTCCCAAAATATTGATTTATTTATTGCCATGGTTGATTGAATGATTGATTATTTTATTTAACACCATGCCTAGTCCCTTATATCGGTTATATTGTGACAGGACCGACATTTAAGTGTTCATCCGAATCACTATACATCTGCCCATACCTGGCCCAGAACTTCAAATGGTCACCATTCCAAGTACTAACCAAGCCCAGTGGTCCTTAACTTCAGTGATCAGATGGGAATAGGTCAGACGACACTACATAGGTAGATTTTTGCCATTGAGATGAAAATCTGCATTACAGTATATATATATATATATATTACTGTAGTCAGTCATATAGATATGACTGTGTATACGATGTAGCACAACATTGGTATAATGTTTTACTAGATGTAGTATTATATTGGTATAGTGTTTTACTAGATGTAGTATTACATTGGTATAAGGTTTTACTTGATGTAGTATTACATTGGTATAAGGTTTTACTTGATGTAGTATTACATTGGTATAATGTTTTACTAGATGTAGTATTATATTGGTATAGTGTTTTACTAGATGTAGTATTACATTGGTATAAGGTTTTACTAGATGTAGTATTACATTGGTATAATGTTTTACTAGATGTAGTATTACATTGGTATAATGTTTTACTAGATGTAGTATTACATTGGTATAATGTTTTACTAGATGTAGTATAGCATTGGCATAATTTTTCTTTGTGCAGGTATATTTTTATACTATGTGTAACATAGCATTTCCACATTTTTATCAAATAGAGTGCAACATTGATATATTGCAATTTATTTATGAATGTAACTAGATGGTTGCTAATGACTAATAGATGTGGTGTGACATTGTTATATTGTCACTATTTAAGCAAAAATGTCAATGTTAATATATAATAGTTTTTCACAGTTTTGATGTGGTTTAATTGGGACAGGTGGAATTTGGTTATAAGGGGACCACAAATTGTTTACTTGCACTGATTAATTAACTGCAAATTAGGGTAAATTTCGTGGAAAACAGTCCTGTATTAATATAAGAGCAGATTATAAACATAAAAAGTCAAAGTTATTAACCTTTTCGCGCTATGTGCGCTATAATAACTACTTTTTGAAATCAGTGGCCAAAATAAGTACTCACTTGACCAATTCAATACATAGCTTACACATGCTTACACATAGCTTACACATGGCTAGAATTTAAATTAAATTGCTTGGCACTCTGTCAATGCAAATTTGAGGGGTGTGACAAGACAATAGTGCATCAACGCATTAGGAGGTAAATTTATGGCTAGGTCATACCTTGCCTTAAAGTCGGATTGGTACGTATTTGATTTCCCCTCAATGATTGCGTGCTGATAACTCTGACCAGAGACGTTATTTCTGGAAAGTGCGAGTTGAAGACCGAGCCAATCCATATATTCACCCCATCCACCCCCTATATTTTAATACAACTCTCTCGTATTAGGCGTACTAAGGTCATAAATACTGCAAACATTCTACTAAAATGCAGATCCCAAGGAAGGTGTCGTACAAATATATTAAGTGGATTATTCCTGGTTTAACCGTAACTGAAAGTAGATGAACCAATTCAGTTGTACCTCGTGCCTGCAGCACAGACAGATGTGACTGAGGTATTAGGTGAAGATGTACACATTCATTCATCCATTTGCTTAGTTGGTGTCTAAATGGGACAGGGGTTTAACAGTTCAATATATTTACTGAATGTCAGAAACCTTCTCTCAGTTTATTTTAAAACAGTAGCCCTTCTGACAATGTTATCTTAATGTTTGTTGTAACAAGCAGTTGTTCTCTTCAGGTAAAACTGGCACTAGTAAACACAAGTTTGTTGACATTCTGACAACACTGCTGTCAGTAGCAATGTGACCAGGTATTGTACAATGTATTACTGTATCTATGGGAATGTAAACTCAGTGACCCATGTAATAAAACATTTGCCAAAAAGCCTCTTCTCTTCTCTTTAGACTTGTTATGGGACAGAATCAAGCATTAGGTAAAAGCGTGTGTAAATATTGGCACAACACAGAGCAGTTCTAAGGGCTAAAAAAAAAACCCACAAAGCTCTTGTTGGATGAGCCGCCTGTAAATCTAATTCCTGATGTAGGAACAGGTAAAAACCATTAAGGAAGTTCAGAGTGTCATGTAAGTGATGGCACTCTACCCTGGTTGCTTTGGCAACGGAAGTGATACTTCAGACGTCTGTGTGTGTATGTGAAAGCTAACAAAAACTGTAATTCGTCTTAACACACACGAAATTGAAAAGGTGTGTATGACATATTCTTGCATGCGTGTGTGTGTGTGTGTGTCGGGAATGGGGTGGGTTTGGGTGGGCGTTGTGGGTGGTATTTCAGGGCGTGTTTTGTTGACAGGTAAGAAAATGCACGGCTTGTTAATAGCAGCAGCTGTTACACAGAATTAATGTACACAGAACATTACACAGAATTAATGTATACAGAACATTACACAGAATTAAGCTGGTTTGACTTTAAGCCACTTAAAGAGGAAATTGAAGGTTAACTTTGGGGAATGGTATTTTACTATTTTGCACATTAAAGTGAAATACAGGTTCAGAATGATGTACATGAGTTGCACTAGTCAATTTAAATGGATTATGGTTTTAAAGTTAACGTAAAATGCATTGTTTGCTATCTTTTCCAAAGCTAAGACATTCTTAATTCTTCAAATCCGATACACCATCTTGACAATGTGTTGACTTTGCGGCTCTTTCTAATACTTTTCAAGCTATTGATCCTTCAGATCTGTTACACTGTGTTTTACTGGGTGTGCGGGAAAGAAAAGAGTCACAGAAAGAAGGAACAAAGACATCCAGGGGTACCCAAAGAAAAGGACACAGTTTTTTGAAAGGGGATAAAGGGGTACAATCTTTTTATAAATTTTAATTCATAGACCCGTCATAGCAACATTGAAAATAGATGTTCATTTATGGCCATATTAACACTGGTTAACATAGAAAAGTAACCTTTTATTACTTCACCACAAATTATTGGAAAAAGTAATTACCCAAATAAATAGATAAAAATATAATTAATACATTACAAAGCATTGTTGCATGAGAACTTAGAAACAGAACAAATGATTGAATAAAAGAAATTCTCCACATTCATAATACAGTTTTATACAATACCCAACTCCTATTAGGGAATTTTAATTATCATTGTCAAACTTTCTATTTGTGAAATTTTATTTTAAGTTTCACCTTAACCTGTCTATTTGTGAAAATAACATATTGTAATTTTTAAATCAAGCATTAAAGTATATATTCCACCCCTTCCCCCTTTCTGATCAACTGTGTGCCTCTTTTTCCTATAGCTTATGTGTGAAGATAGAAACTAATATTTTAAGATTCCATAAACCATATTAGGTAATGTTGATACAAATTTCATTGTCAGAAAGTCATATATCTGGGACCATATTCAGAAAATGGCTAACAGAACAATAATCCACAAGTCACCCCCAGTTTAACAGAAAAAAATCTACTTCAACTAGTTATTCTCCTTTGATCTTTGGTTTGATAGTTACAGACAAAAAATGTGCAGAATATTTCTTATTCATGATGAAATCATGGAAACTGTACCACAGTCCCCTTATCATGAAAACACCCACAAGCAGAACAAAATGATGACAGCTACAAGGTGACGCATTTTATTGGAGAGAAAAATCTAATTAACAGTATCAGCCTGAATATTAAGGTAGGCGCTAGGAGGGTATTGGAAATATCAACGAGGGAGGGGGTTTGGGAGGAGTGTAGATAATTAATACACACACATATACACATTTACCTGTGTCTCAAGAAAAGGCCCTTGGTTATTATTATTACTGGGTGAGTTTCTGGGATGTTAGCAAGTATCTCTGTGTTAAAGCCCTTCACAAATGCTTGGGGGAAATTCTCAGTGACAGAGACAACTCAATATTGTAGCACATGTAGACAGAGGCAGATGGGTCTCAGGGGAGACAAGTTAACAAAGATTCCATTTAAAATAATGGTTGTTATATTTTAGATGTAGAAGTTAAAGTAAACTGCAAGGTAGTATGTGGATATGAGTGAGCCTTGAAGTGTGGAACTGCTGACAGACTCGGGTGCAATATTTAGAAAGAAAAAAGATGTCAGGAAATGCACAGGAAGAAGGGTGAGTTCACATGCATGATGTTTTCTATATACACATCAATGTCCAGCTGTCACCAGCGGCAGGCACAGAGTTTGTCTGAGCTCCACAGTTTGAACTGTAGACACAGATCACTTTTTTTTTCCTTTTTTTTGTCTCTGGACTTTCATGAATTGTGGCGCAGAGTGATGAGTATTTGTCTGCTCACTGAAGTTAAGCGGCAATGGGCTACATTAGTATTGGATGGGTGAACTGGAGTTCTACACCAGCTGTGGGATGTGTCTTGAGTTGTAATTTATCTGTGTCACCAGACTTTTGTAAATTATAGTGCACTACTCGTGTCTCTGATGACTTTGCACTCTTGCTAAGGGACCAAAACACCTTTTGGCCTTGATAACCAAAGTTTCAGGGTAAGCCTAGCCTAAAAGAAGCTGATTAATGTTTATTTCATGACATAAGACAACAGCGTTTTGGACATTTTTGCCTGTAATTTGTTGGTGTTCTGTGGCCCAAACTGCTGCATGGAATTTACTCTGATTTCAAGATATGTTTACCTCACGAGGGACTATAGCTGATTATCTTTCATCAACATCTGGCAACAATTGTTATCAAGGCAATATTGTACTAATAAATGGGGGGGGGGGGGGGGGGGGGGGGGGGGGGGCGGGGGGGGGGGTATACATTCAAAATTCATGTAGACATTTTTCATGTCTTTGCATCTTTTCCATGTAAAATGGTGGGAAGACGAACTAATAAGACCTATAACCAGCATTTTAGATTTAATATATATTAGACAAGGTGATAAAAATGGTACTAAATACTATATGTTGGACTGTATTTGTATATCACAAAGATTTTGAAACTATATTTTACCTTACCCCAATGGTTTGTCCATAACCTAAAATTATTCGTGAGAACAGAGTCATATTGTCACACAAGGTCATACCCAACAGTGGCTCTGTCCTTCAAAGGAGATGTAGATCTACAGTGATACTCCATAATTATTTATGAAGTTCACAATATCTGCTCCATATCTCACAAAATTATTCGTTGCATTCTGGCCCAGTTTTTTTATACAATATGGCATCAACCCTTGGCTAGTTTTTAAACATACGTGATCCAGAACTGAATTAGGACTACAGAATTTTTCAACATTTTCCCCCAATGTCTGGTCCTAGATCCCTGTGCCAGGGTTTGTGCTCTCTCAGACACTGTTTGTTGTAGCTGTAGTTTTCTGTTTTAAGTTAATTGTAATTGAATATTCAAATGTTGTTTTTTTGTAATGTATGTTAATAAATAAATAACTACTACATGCGAGATGTACATTGAAAATTAACATATATTAAAGATATACATCATACAATCTTTAAAAAAATGATACATAAATGATAATTTATAATACTAAAATCATCTAACTCTGTACTAAACACACATATATATATATGTATATATTATGCTGGCTCTCTATGTGTCTCTATGCTTTTGTTGGTTTGACTATTTTATTGTTATAGTATTTATAGTCCTACACAAGGTTAACTAGACATTGTTCAGTAGGTATGGGGGTGAGGAAGACACAAAATTATGCCACCACACATAAGTCTCAAAAGCTGTTGTTTTTAAGTTACAAGTTGCATTCGGTTAGGGCTATATCATTTGATTTCTTATTAATTTCTTATTTAATTATGTCGCTTGCAACACATATTGAACATAAGTGATACTGTATACAAATATTGCAAGGAAGAAATATTGTAGCTGGGGGTAGCAATGGTGGAGAGTAACAGTACACACAAGTTGGTAGGATTTTGAACTGCAAAATAATTCTAATTCTAAGTCTAATCAGACATTACAAGGGGTCTCTAATGCACAACAAAACTGACATGGTCAACCAATATCAGTATCCAGTGACAGAAAGGGGGTGAAGCACCATGGGAACAACCAGGGTATATTCAGACAAAGGCAGGTATGCCCTGGTGTAGAGGAAGGATTTAAGCTTCTCTCTGAGAGAGGCCATAAGAGGTCCTCGGTGGCCTAGTGGGATGGGTAGTTTGGCATCTAATCATAGGCTGTCACCTCTGTGGGTTCGAGGCCCACAAGTGGAAGTGCTGAGGACCTGTCCCAATTTGACCCTGGCTGTTGAACGGGACGTAAAACCCCTACTCTGACTTTGAAAGAGGCAATAGAGGGTGATGCATTAATCTTACCAGGAAGAGCATTCCACCACAGTGATAGCATCAAAAGCAAAACTACAACCAAAATGTTTGACAGACTTTAGAGTGGATGGATGAAACTTTGGTATAACAAGGAAGTTACCACCACTCTGACTGTGCCTGGTACTATAAGAACTACTGGCAGAAGAATGATGTGGTGCAAAAATAATTTGGAAAACCAGCTTGAAGAAACTTGTTAACAAGTGCAGCTATTTTAACACTGAGCAATATTTATAACAGGTAACCAATGCATTTACTTAAGAACAGGAGTTATACTAGTTTATCCACTGGTGTTTGATACAATTCTAGTCATCAGTATCAGCATCAATAAGTAACTAACATATTTTCCATTTAAAGAAGGTCTGGGATTAACACACACGAATTTTACCATGAAACACCCTTCTTAGGTAGACAGTTTCGAGGTGGAGGAAATTGGTGCAGTATAATTGGTGAAAAATTGCAGCAAACTTGGACAAAAATCTTCTTTCAACTTTACCAAAGGAGAGAAATGCCTGTGATTCAGACAAGCATCGGTGCAGACAGCCAATACCTTGGTTACTTTGTTTATTTGGGGTTTTACGTCGCTTTCAACACTGTACAGGTCATATCACGACGGGTAGTTGGAAGGGCAGAGGAAACCAGTACATATAGTTCGCTAGGGTTCTGTACTGTAAACTGCCGACCAACGGCAAGCAACTACCAGCTTTCCCACTTACGGCCATGACGGGGATCGAACCCCGGCCGCAGAGGTGGGAGGCGAGAGTGTTACCACTCTGCCACCGTGGCCCCTATACCTTGGTTACTGTGTCTGGGTATATCATGGTTTTATGCGAACAGATATCAGGTATCCAAATGCTTAATCTCCGAACTAACAAATTCGAAGGCACGCCATCCAAAACTTCAGACATAAAATCGAAAGTCTTGAAATGTGATAAGGGTCATATCAAGGAGACAATTAATTTTAGCCTGCATACAACAAAGGGAGACATATAGTACATAGGATTTGCTTTCACATTTTATACAATAAGGCTATGTAATATAACATTCATGAAAAAACCTGTTTCATATTATGCATTAAAAATATATATATATATATAGACAAGGACCACACAATAACGCCATACTCTCAGCTGAAATGACACAAAATTAAACTTTTTCGAGTTATGTTGAATGATGACATAGATGTCCAATCCAAAGCAAATTTCAGCAAAGACATCCTGTCCAACTACGAGAGCTCAAAGTAGATAAGCTGCCTCAGTTGTTGCTTGTGACTCCTGTCAGGAAATGTGTGAACTAGGCATAAGTGATTTAGTCACGTGCTTTAATAAGGGTTTTATATTGCAAAAAAAATCATAATTACAGTTGTTCCTTTCATTCTATCATGCTTTTAGATTAATCATTAGATATAGTTTACGTGAATACTCTTTGTTTTTCACATATTACAATAAGGCTAAGTAATATCACACCCACCCAGGAAGCTGCTTTATGTTATGCATTATAATGACACAGGTGAGGTCCACACAATAATGCCACGCTCTCAGATAACTTGGCCCAATTCTAGACCACCTTTTAAGTTTAGTTTACAGCTACTTGTTATACGAGCTAACATTTAAGTAACTTAGTAACATGTTTACTAATAAGGGAGCCATATTGACAAAAAATGTATATACATAATTATAGTATTCAGTTTCATTCTATAACGAGTGTATTATGAATGCTGTTTGATATTTTGACACTAATGTATTTTGTGCTCTGTTTACCTCTAAACATGAATACAGTTCATCCAGAGGTTAATCAGTGGAATCCTAAAATGTACACACTCCACAATAAACAAACTGTGGAGCCGTTAGAAGTCAACCAATTAGCAGTTAATTAGGTGATCATCACAAGCTTGTGTACTGCATATAATATTCTGCAAGGATGTGCCACTTGTCAGTGTTGTTTCATTTTCTGAAAGGGCAAGGGGCTTTGTGAGATTTTATTGTTATTAGCCTTGTGGATACGGAAGAGAGTTGAATCCCTTCAATAGTTCTACAGAGTAAGTAGACTGATTTTATTGATATGTTGGAACATATTGAAAAGTTTTACTGGGTGGTTGATATAGCTCGATTTAATATAGTTTTCATATTTAACATTTCTGGGGCGGATTTCATGAAAGGTCTCAGACTTAGCCCAGTCTCAGGCTGAGCCACTGGCTCAAATCTGAGCCTTTTGGCTCAGCTAAGTCTTTGTCTCAAATGGTTTTCACAGAAGGGGTCTCAGTTGAAACCAAGCTTATCAAATAACCACAGTGGTTTTCTGTGTCATGTGACCATTTTTTGTAGTCAAAATATTCTACTGATGACATATATGTTCCTTGTTTGACACATAATATCTCTGGTTAAATACTATTTTGCAATGGGAAACCTTCTAAACATGTAAAAACACCCAAAGACCACTTCAGGGGGTTGTTTTATATACTTGTACCCTATTTTCAACCATTTCAAATTTTGAAGTGAGGAAAGAATTATGGCGGCCATATATGAGCCTTTGTTCAGAAAACTTAAGCCCACTTTCTACCAGTCTCAATACTTGAGCCAGTGGCTCAGCCAAAGCTGAGACTGAGACCTTTTGTGAAATCCATTAAGGCTGAGCCCATGGGCTCAAGTAAAATATTCCAATAATTTGAGACAAAAGTCTCAAGCTTGAGTCTGAGACCGGGCTAAGACCTTTCGTGAAATCCGCCCCTGGTATAGCAAGGTATTACAGGTATTACATTTATTTATTTATTTTGGATTTTACATCGCTTTCAACACTGTACAGGTGATATAACGATGGTTAGTTTGGTGTGCAGAGGAAACCACAACATACAGTTGGTCAAGGTTTTCTACTGTAAACTGCCAACCATCGGGAAGCAATAACCAACTTTCCCACATAAGGTTCAGGGTTTGAACCACTAACCTCAGAGGTGGGAGGCGAGTGTGTTACCACTGCGCCATGGTGGCCCCTACAGGTATTACAAGTATTAATACAGGTACATGTTTGATAAATTAATAAAATAAATAAATTAAGTAGTGAACTAAAATAACGTAAAATAAAAGTTACAAAAACTTAAGAATTTCATTAAATAACAAAGTACTCCCAAACAAAGCTATTACAGTTCTGTATTATTCCAATTCTGACAGTTTACAGTAGAGAATCTTGACCAACTAGTATGTACTGGTTTCCTCTGCCCTAAACCTGCCTGTCGTGATACAACATATACAATGTACTTTAAGTGGACTTTAAGTGGATTTTCACAAAGTCCAAGATTATCAAATAACCACAGTGGTTTTCAGTGTCATGTGACCTTTTATATCCTTCATTTGATGCATTTTATCTAAGGATAAGTGCTGTTTTGAAATGGAAAACCTTGTTACCACATAAAAACTTCCAAAAAGACTACTTTAGTGAGGTGTTATGTATAATTATAGTTTATTTACAGCCATTTCAAATATGAAGCAGAGAAAGGTTTATGGCAGCCATATTTAAGTCGTCTTTACAAAGTTTAAGCCCACTACATACCAGACTTAAAGTTAAGTCCACTGACTTAGCAATTTCATGGACTTAGCTGCTTTGTGAAATCCACTAAGTCTAAGACCATGGACTTAACATTCTGTGGACAAAATTTAAGACCAAAGTCTTAAATTTAAGTCTAACTCAGGGCCGGGATTCACAAAAGGTCTTAAGTTTTAGACAATTTTTTTTGCTTAGACCAGTCTTAAAGTTATGACTTTTGTCTTAGCTGAGATTTCTCTTAAATTGGGATTCACAAAAAGTGCTTAGCAAAATCTTAGCTGAGACAAAATTTGTGCAAAAAGTCTTAACTACTTTGAATTCAAATAAACAAAAACATTTTTCATCATTAAATACACCAAACATGCTCTTCAAAATTATAAAACAGATTTGTTACTTTTTTTGTAAAATTAGTAGTCTTTGTGTTTTATTGTGAGTCAGCCATTTTTATGACAATATTTTTACCACAAGAAGGTAAAATGTGGAACTTTATAAGTAATTAAATGATATAAATTTCTATTACAATCCACAGAAATTACTTTTATAGGAAGTATAGAACCCCATAGTATATTTTATATTTTCTGTTGGCATAACAAAGGGTAGAATGTAAATACATGCAATGGAATATTTTAAAAATGACTTAAGTCTGCCCTGCAGTGGTCTTAAAGTTATGACAAAATCTAAATTTTTGTCTAAGACCTTTTGTGAATTCCATTTTGTTTAAGCAAAAAAGTCTTAACTTTTTGACAAAATTCTTGCACTTTTCTCTTAAAGTTAAGACAATTTTTGTCTAAGACCTTTTGTGAATCCCGGCCCTGGGCTTAAGTCCCTTTACCACAAGAAGGTAAAATGTGGAAATTTATAAGTAATTAAATGATATAAATTTCTATTACAATCCACAGAAATTACTTTTATAGGAAGCATAGAACCCCATAGTATATTTTATATTTTCTGTTGGCATAACAAAGGGTAGAATGTAAATACATGCAATGGAATATTTTAAAAATGACTTAAGTCTGCCCTGCAGTGGTCTTAAAGTTATGACAAAATCTAAATTTTTGTCTAAGACCTTTTGTGAATTCCATTTTGTTTAAGCAAAAAAGTCTTAACTTTTTGACAAAATTCTTGCACTTTTCTCTTAAAGTTAAGACAATTTTTGTCTAAGACCTTTTGTGAATCCCGGCCCTGGGCTTAAGTCCCTTTTTGAAATCGGCCCCTGGGGCCGATTTCACAAAGGGACTTAGACTTAGCCAAGTTTTTGGCTAAGTCAGGGACTTAAATCTAAGACTTTGGTCTTAACTAGGTCTGGGACTTTAAATGGATTTCACAAAGGGTGACTTAGCTAAGTCCAAGCTTATCAAATAACCACAGTGGTTTTCTGTGTCATGTGATCTTTTATATATATTCAAAATATATTATTGGTGACATAGATCCTTCATTTGATGCATCTTATCTGAGGATAAGTGCTGTTTTATGCCTTGTTACCACATAAAAACTTCCAATGACTACTTTAGTGAGGTGTTCTGTATAATTATACTTTATTTACAGCCATTTCAAATTTTGAAGTGGAGAAAAGTTCATGGCAGCCATATTTAAGTCTTCTTTACAAAATTTAAGCCCACTACATACCAGACTTAAAGTTAAGTCCACTGACTTAGCAATTTCATGGACTTAGCTGCTTTGTGAAATCCACTAAGTCTAAGACGACGGACTTAACATTCTGTTGACATAATTTAAGACCAAAGTCTTAAATTTTAGTCTAAATCTGGGGCCGATTTCACTGAAGGACTTAAACTAAGTCCCTTTTGTGGCTAAGTCTTGGACTTAAATGTAAGACTTTGGTCTTAGCTAGAAAAATGGATTTCACAAAGGTGACTTAGCTAAGTCCAGGCTTATCATATAACCACAGTGGTTTTCTGTGTCATGTGACCTTTTGTATCTATTCAAAATATAATATTGATGCCACATATTCTTCTTTTAATGTATTTTATCTAAGGATAAGTGCTGTTTTGAAATTGAAAACCTTGTTAGCACATATAAACTTCCCAAACACTACTTTAGTGAGGTGTTCTGTATAATTATAATTTATTTACAGCCATTTCAAATTTTGAAGTGGAGAAAAGTTTATGGCGGCCATATTTAAGTCCGCTTTACAAAATTTAAGCCCACTACCTCCCAGACTTAAAAGTTAAGTCCACTGACTTAGCAATTTCATGGACTTAGCTGCTTTGTGAAATCCGCTAAGTCTAAGACCACAGACTTAGCAGTTTTTTGACAAAATTTAAGACCAAAGTCTTAGATTTAAGCCTAAATCTGGACTTAAGTCCCTTTGTGAAATCGACCCCAGGGCTTAAGTCCCTTTGTGAAATCGGCCCCGGGTGAAATATTTTTCAGTTAAAATTGTCTCTTTGAAACTTATAATGTCCACCACCCACTGAGTTTGTTTTATTTTGCATAATACTTTCATATACAATAAAGAATTATAAAATGTAGGTCATGGAAATCTTGTGAGGGTTTGTTTTCAGAAGAAAAATGTAAATATGTATCAAGTATTGCTTTTTATTCTAAGTTGGCCAGACTGCATATATATTACCAACTTGGTAATACACTTTGTAATGATTCTGTTTAAAATCAACGTTTACTTTTTCATTTAGGTTTGTATGTTTACTTTTGATTTAGGTTTGTTATGCTATTATTAATATTATTACATATGTTATACACACAAATGTGATCTCTACATCAATTTTTAAGATGCTAGTCAAAAGAAGAAAGATACTTGTGCTATATTTGGGTAGAATGGCCAATATACTTACCTCTTGGGCTCAAGTGTATGGGTTTAAATCTTAGCTGTGGCAGAACAGATGCTAATGGCCTGTTGATACTCATCTATTTAGAAACTTGACTAAAACTACCCACTATATTCTAACCAGCACACTTTATTGAAACATAAGACATTCAGGCAGAATCTACTAATGTTATCTTTATTTTGTACAAAATGTTTTATAGAGTCATAAATCATTGAGATTATTGAAGATTTTGCACCTGTATATATGATACTTGAATAATCAGTGTATACTATTTTACTATTTTGATAGGCAAAAGAAAAAAGTGAAAAATATTTTGATGTTTTTGTAGAAAGAACTGTGTTATGGTAAAATTATTGTTTGTTGTATTGATTATGTCTCCGTTATACAGGTAATGTTATTAGTTTGCTCAGGTAAGAAGCCCACAAATGTTGCTATGAAACTGATGGATGGACAAAAAAATCAGTCAACACCAAAACTACCCTGCTTAATGATTGTTTATGTAACCCACAGCTTGTCTCTGATTCAAATGTTCCATGCCAGAAAAGCAAAGTATTGAGGATAGATAAATGAATAGCATTTATACCTGGGTATGTTGATGGCAGATGAATGATAAGCCATATGTATCAGTTTAAAGATTTAAATTATCACTCACAAAAGAAGTTTTTCCTTTTAAATTAATTGCCGAATGAAATATTACTTCATATCATTATCAATATTTGATGTTATAAGTCCCAATATACATTACAACACCAGCTTAAACCTATTTTAAATAGATATGAATAATTTGAATTATTTTGTAAAAAAAAAACAAAAAAAAAAACATGAAAGTTTTCGTGGTTCAAGACAATCAGTTCCACAAAATATTGCAGTTGATGTATGTTGTCCGTTCTACCAATTCTATGACATAATGCCTTAATAACTACAATATTATGAACAAAGGATTCTGCACGTTACTCGGATTAACTGTTAATATATAAGTCAGTCTTCACAACCCTCGGGTCAAAAAACTGGTAGAGAAATAGAGATATAGCTTTGTGACTCTATCTTTTGGAAGTCATAAAACACAAAATATATTTCTAATTAATTCGTGACTTCTATTTCTAATAAAGGCAAAAATATTCTTACACCACAAATACCACAGCGTGTATTTAAGATGAAACACCTTTTCATGTACACTATTAATGAAGTAACCCCAGCCTTTGTTTTCAAGGGATGAATAGTCCCTTTTCAGTGTCCCTAGTCAGTTTCATGACGAAAATCATCAGCATGTTTTATTACACATATTGTCACTTTCTCTCACCAACACGCAGAGGGTGCTTTTATTCTCTCAGTGAACCTGAAAATATAGGTGTGTGGATAAATGTGATTATACACTGACATAAGAACAAATAGCAGCAGTATGAGTGAATATCTGGATAATTTAGTAACATTTTGTCTCTCTCTTATATACCTATGAATATATTGTTACATAAATAATAAAATAACATGAAGTGATTTGCAACTTAAATCAAAGCTAGATACATAAAAAAGCAAGCCAAAATATCAGCACCTTCATGACAAATTCATGATATACATCAGTTAACAGTTCCACGAGCTTGCAGACCACACAAATCAAGTAGATAAATATTTCTCCCCAGGAAAATTGGCACCAGTTATTGCATGATGTATGACTGCCACACATCTTGTGTAGTTTAATTTGTGTCAGTTCATCTTAATTCCCCTGATGAAAAATAACAAATCTGCCCAATATAGTTTCAAGATAGCTTTGCTTGCTTTAACCATTACACCTTTTTTCACTGCTTTTGCAACCCCTGGACATTATGTGGAAAAGTTGGTAGTTGCTTACCGATGGTCGGCAGTTTACAGTACATTGACCAGCTGTATGGACTGGTATGTACTTTTGCAACCCCTGGCCATTATGTGGGGAAGTTGGTGGTTGCTTACCAATGGTCTGCAGTTTACAGAACATTGTCCAACTGTATGTACTGGTTTCCTCTGCCCACAAAACTACCAGTTGTGATATGACCTTTACAGTGTTGAAAGTGACGTAAAACCCCAAATAAATAGAATTGATAAAGGAAATATGTCAATTCAATTGTTATTATTATTTGAGTAACAAAACCACATATCTCTGTGGTAATAAAAAAGTTATAACATAATATAATCTGTAAACATAGACTTGCAGTGCTGCGTAGAATCCTACTCAGTGCAAAATGTGCCACAAAGCTTACATCTGTCTCTCATAATGGACTTTTTTTGGTTTCAGATATTCCAAAGCTTTACTTTCATTTAAGTTTGTTTTTAATTTATTGGTGATAAAATAAATTCATGGTATGTTACATGATATTTTACAGATCATCTGATGAATGTTCCAGTGAAGAGATAATAGATCCAAACATGAAAGACCCTGTTGACTGGGTGTTGAAAGGGAAATTATCTGGACTACCCAGACAGCAATCTAATGTGGTGAAGATTTTCATATCATCTACAAATGAAGGTATTATTAACCAAGAAAATGAATTGATTCAAAATAAAAAAATACTTAGACATTGCAATATCTATGCCAAACACCTCGTTTCCACTCCTATTTTAAAGGTCCACAGTAGCCTAGTGGTTAACAAGTCTAGCATCTAATCACAGGTCACCTCTGTGTGAGTTTCACTCCAGTATGTGACAATGCTGAGGGATTGTCCTAATATGACCCTGACTGTTGTGTGGACTGTATAACACCAAATTTAAATGAACTTTGATCCACACTAATTCCTGTTCTGCGCCGGTATTCACGAAAGGTCTTAGCCAGGGCTTAGGCTTAAAGTTGAGACTTTTGTCTTAACTTTCGCAGAAAAATTGACTTAGTCTTAGTGGTATTCACAAAAATGTTAAGACCAGTCTTAGGCTGAAATAAGGGCTTAACTTTAAGACTGGTTGGTAGTGGGCTTACATTTTGTAAAGAGGACTTAAATATGGTCGCCATTCTCCACTTCAAAATTTGAAATGGCTGTAAATAAAGTATAATTATACAGAACACCTCACTTAAGCAGTCTTTGGAAGTTTATATGTCGTAACAAGGTTTTTTGTTTCAAAACAGGACTTTTCCTTAGATAAAATGCATTACATGAAGGATATATGTCACCCATAGTATAGTTTGAATAGAAAAGAAAGGTCACATGACACAGAAAACCACTGTGGTTATTTGATAATCTTGGACTTAGCTAAGTCACCCTTTGTAAATACGGTTTTAAGACAAAACTTAGCTGAGACAAAAGTCTTAACTTTAAGACTGGGTTTAAGCCTAAAACCTGGCTAAGTCTAAGACCTTTCGTGAATACAGGGCCTAGATCATCCATAATTTTAGAGAGTTTTTTGGATCACACTAAGATCTATTGCAGATATTACTGTGAGTGGCCTCTATATTTGGTCAACAAATCTTTATTCACATATACTAAAAAGAGTCTAATCTCACAATGCTAAATGATTCTTCAAACAGTTCCTCTGACCAGTTGATCTGAATCAGCATCATTATTACACATCTGTTCCTTGTGCTCTTGTCATTTTTTTTTTGAAAATTTCATCAAAATTCCATAACTTTTAGGATTATTTTACAACTGGACAGACAAACCAAAATCGTCAAAACATATCCTCACTGGCTGAGGTAATAACGGGTACAAGCAAATAGAAGTGTATCAAATTTAGTTGATTTTTTTGTCAGTGAAGTATGGATTATAAACATTCATGTCTCATAAACTCTTGAAGCTACAAATATACTGTATCTATCATTTTGAAGCCATTCTGTTTTAGGTGCGTGGCTTCTTTTAATTAAAAATGATTGTAAATCAAATTTCTTCTTCGTGATATGTGGCATGTGTGTGTAAAGTAGTTTTCATAATATTTACAAAAGATGAAAACCTTTCAATAACCTCCAACTTGCTGGGATTTTACAAACAAATGTAGATATGAGTTGATTGTGATGAGTCTCCCTGCTCATGGGATGCATGTCAATCCAAGATAATATTTGATAATTGAAGTCATATGGAAAGTAAAGGATCTTTCTGTTTCTTTTATTTCCTGTGGCCTGACCAGTGGAAGAATTCACAACATTTCATGAAAGATCTGGTTCATATTCTGAATAAAAAAAAAAAAAACACTTCTGTATTGTACAAAAAAACTCATTTTCACTGAAATTTTCAACACTTCAGCCTTATGTTCAACATTATCTTTTGTCGTTTTACATTCTATCATTTTTCATTATGAGGGTTAAATAAAAAAGTAGTATTGTGTAAAATTACAATGTGGAGATATTAGGTCTACGTTTTCTATTTACCTCCAGCAGGAGGTTATGTTCTGGGTGCATTCATTTGTCAATTTGCCATATTTTGGTCTCTGTTAAAGAATAAACAATTATAAAACTTTTTATGGGCCTGGCAAAAGGAAAAAGTGATTAAATTTTTGAAAGATCTGGATCATATTGTGAATACAAAAATTTTTCTAGAAACAAACTCTGGTGGAGGTCCACGTTCTATGAATGCTTTCTAATCCTAAATGGGTTGACTGTTCCCCCCCTGCTCAATACAACAAACATCCATGACATTATCTTTCAATTAGTGGCATGTAGAAAATTGACAAGATCAATTACTTCTTTCTCTCCGACTATTCTGTTAGCCACCTTTGATTAATGTGTCCATGTCTCTGTGTTTGTTGTTTCAGCCAGGAAAATACCATAGCCACATGTCATACCATCTTGCAATAACATATGACCTTTTATATGTAGAGAAAGCTAGAATAAACATAAGCAGATGACTTTTTTACCTGCCCTTTTTCAAACTTTTTTATGTCCAGCATACCTGTGTCATTGTGTTGCACGTTAAAGATTAAATGAGGCAGAGAAAATTGGGGAAGCATAACTTCCAGTGTTTTAGTTGTCAAACTGTGATGCAATGGAATCGTGATAACAATGATATATAACTGATTTATCTCATTACCTCCACCAGAGGAGACGATGTTTTAGGTTATGCTCATTTTTCTGTCTGTTTGCTGTTTGTCTTTGTCAAAAACTTCAAAGGTAATGATCTTTTTATGTTAAAATTTTTATGTTTGTATGGGCTGGCAATGAAAATGTGAATACTTCCTGGAAAGTTTAGGGTTATATTCTGGACACAAAAAATTCCATATTTTTGGAGACGCTTCTGGTGGAGGTGTGCAGTTTATGAGTGGTTTCTAGTTAAACATGTGTATGAACAGAAGAATAATGAAATAAAATTTCAAATGTTTTTCTTTGACCAGCATTTGCGTTTTACCCCACAGCCCCTAAGGGCTGTCGGGTATTGTTTTCACCCATGGTGTCCGGGTAGGTGGGCGGGTGGGCGGTCGGTAGGGCGGGTGGGCGTGGGAAAAGTTTGTCTGGCCTGTATGGGACATTGGTTAGGGGGTGTAGATGTGGAACGTCATGGTGTGACCTTGATTTCACCTTTGACCTTGCCACAGTAACCTTGAGTTTGAAAATCTTGTCCAGGCTATATCTCGGAAACCATAAAGTGTAGGAAGTTGATACTTGGTAGGGACATTAGTTTGGGGTGTAGGTGTGCAACGTCATAGTGTGACCTTGATTTGACCTTTAACCTTGCCGTAGTGACCTTGACCTATAAAATATTGTCCAGGCTATATCTCAGAAACTGTAAGGTGTAGAAAGTTGATACTTGGTAGGGACAGTGGGTAGGGGTTGTAGGTGTGCAACGTCATGGCATGACCTTGATTTGATCTTTGACCTTGCCGTAGAGACCTTGACCTATAAAATCTTGTCCAGGATATATCTCAGAAACTCTAAGGTGTAGGAAGTTGATACTTGGTAGGGACATTGGGTAGGGGGTGTAGGGGTGCAACGTCATGGCGTGACCTTGATTTGACCTTTGACCTTGCTGTAGTGACCTTGACCTATAAAATCTTGTCCGGGCTATATCTCGGAAACCGTAAGGTGTAGGAAGTTGATACTTAGTAGGGACATTGGTTGGGACTTGTAGGTGTGCAATGCCATGGTGTGACCTTGATTGGACATTTGACCTTGCTGTAGTGACCTTGACCTTTAAAATTATGTCCAGGCAATATCTCTGAAACTGTAAAGTGTTGAAAGTTGATACTTGGTAGGGACATTGCTTAGGGGTTGTAGGTGCGCATCATAGTTTTTAGTTTACTGATTAATGCTGTCATCTTGCTATTGAATTGTCTTGTTTTAATACTTTATCTTTGCATACATTTTGTTTCTCTTAGATGTTATTTTCTCTACTTAAATATCATTTAGACCTTAACATAACTGAAACTGCTCTGAAAGTATTCCAATCTTTGTACTGTTTCACTACTTCTATATCTCATGGTGTTGAAAACTATTTCCCCAGGCTGTGGGGTATGAGCATCTCTGATGCTATTTTTATTTGTTTGGGACAAATGTCCTGCTTGAGAACAGAATCTGAGATACCTTAAGTATATGTTATTATTCAGAATGTATAACTAACACTAAGATGTCAGGTAAATCTCACTAACATTGGCCTTTTTGTATGTGTATACATAACTCACTCTGGTAATTATGAGCCTTTTAAAAATTATCTTTGAAATATGTTGAAACTTCCAAAACCTTTAATTATTCAAATTTATAGATATAAAACTAATGAAGTATATCTTTTTATATTGTAAGTGAATTATAAGATAACTTTTCTGTCGGACTGCAGATTTTGTCCATGAGCGACAGCGTCTTTGGGAAGATACTCTTCCAGAGCTACAGCGGTACCTTTTGGACTTTGGGGTGGAAGTGCAGTTTGTTGATGTACACCAGGCTGCCCGGTTTGACCATGCGTATAACAGACGTATGTTTGATCGTCACCTTCAACTGCTAAAACAATGCCATCGAGTCTCAATGGGAGTCTTTTTCATCGTATGTGTAGTAATTGTATATTTTGTTATTTTATGTACAGTAATTGTATTGCAAGTATATATAATGTCAGAGATTAATTTCACAAGCAAAAAAGAAGTGTGGACATGTAATCTTCTATTATTCAATTTTGTAATCTTAAAACAGTGAAATTTTTGTTTTTCACATACAATCTGTCACTAGTGTCAGACTACTTAATTGTTGATTGAGGAGAGTTATTAAAATGTCATACCTATACAGTGTGATAAAGAATCACAGCTGATATTTATAGTTTATACTTAATGTGATTTATTGTTTCTATATTAGTCTTTGGTTGGAAATAGACATGGTGTGGTTCCTCTCCCTGCATATTTGGAAGAACATGAATATAAGGTCATAAAAGAATTGGCTATTCAAAATGAAAAAGGTAATTTATTATTGACAGTGCCTTTAAAATAAAAAATTGTCATCACCGTTCAATCAGTTAATATACATAGTCATGCATTTAATCAAAAATTGTTATCACCTTTCAATCAGTAAATATACATATAGATATGCATTTTATATGACATAAAACATTTGTTTATAATCAAGCAATAATTAATACATGACTCTGTCTCTTGAATAATCAATGGAAAAGGAAAATATTAAAATGCATTAACATTATAATGACAATAACAAACTACCATTGTTTGATTGACAGATGTTAAAATGTTAGAGACTTGGTATGTCAAAGACCAGAATGCTATTCCCCCAGTTTATGTTCTCAGACCAATTGGAAAAAGATACCCGGCTCTGGACGACGGGTAGGTTACAAAGGATAAAATTACAGTTCATTCAAGTGTTTTTAAAGACAATGACATATGGAAACAGAAGTTAACTTATAATTGCATTGTGGACACACATATGATACAAGTATATGTATATCTTAATGATCAAGTAAGTGTCCAATATATTTATATTTTATGAACTGTTTATGAGGTCCTAAAGGGACAAAGTCAGGAGTCCATTATTTTCAAATACTAGACACTTACTAGGCTATTAACCTGTGTTAAATTACACCATTCCTTTAATTTGTTATTTTAAAGATATTGGTGTACATTGCATTTTTGAGGTTTATATGATTAGTTTGATTATAATGAAGGTAAAGGGTTTCATTGGATTTAAAAGGGCTTCTATTTAAGGTCATCTTTACTGATCGGTACAACTGTCCATTCATGAAACATATCACACACTTTTAACAAAACAGAAACTCTCAGATTTAATTTATAACCCAATTATTTATTTAGGCCATATATTACCATAGCAGTACATTGCATCATTTATATGAAATACTGGAATTACAAATACAAAAAACTGGTATAATTAATACTTTTAATATTTGAAACGTATTTTAGTTCATACAATAAGAATGTCAAACACTTAGAAGCCGAGGTGTCAGAATGGCAATTTACATTCAACCAATTACAAGAAATGCTTCAACGGGGAGCAGAAGTGTGCTACAAGGATGACTTAAATGAGCAGGCAAGTTACAGGACAATGTCTATATTATAGAATGCTCTACAACTTGACAATACTTTGATAAAAGTAAAAAAACATATGAGATTTTATTTATTTATTTGGGGTTTAGATCGCTTTCAACACTGTACAGGTCATATCACGACGGGTAGTTGGAAGGGCAGAGGAAACCAGTACATACAGTTCGTCAGGGTTCTGTACTGTAAACTACCGACCAATGGCAAGCAACTACCAGCTTTCCCACTTGAGGCCGTGCCGGGAACTGAACCCCGGCCTCAGAGGTGGGGGCGAGAGTGTTACCACTCTGCCCCGTGGCCCCCATATGAGATTTTAAAGAAATAAAGACCTACTGATGAATGTATAACATCTACATGTTTTACATAACCTTATGCCTCTTAGATTTTATACTCTGTGTAAAGTGCCTTATTGGCTACGTCTTGCAGTCCCATGGTTCTACCAAAGTATCTCATTCATTTGTCTGTCTATGTTTGTCACAAAAATTGTTGTTAATGCTTCACAGTTTTAAAGACCACGACAAGAATGTTACTTTATTTGGGGTGAATATATCCCCCAAGAGAGCTAAAGTAATTAATTTTTTTACAGATAGGGTTCCATGGGAGCTTCAATTTATGTTGAACTTTTGATTTCAGTGAACCATACAGAAAACCCCTTGACAGATGTAGTCTAAATTTGGCACAGTTGTTCAGCCTTATGAGATACAGAGTTTTATATTTAGTTTTAGTCATGAGTTTAAGTCCAGTTTTCCTTTAGTTATATTTTCATAACAACACAGTAAATGCTTCGAAAAGGCTTCAAATAACTAACACCAAAGCTTTGCTGAATAATTGAAATATACACATACATTATAGGCTAGATACAAACACAGGACATATATGAACGTCCTAAACATATGTGATGCTTGTGCCTTTAAAGCGTAAAGAAGATGATTACACAGTACACTATTTGTTTCATTTTGTTTTGTTATGACATGTAGTCTTAAAGTAAAAGGTTTAATATAAAACTTCTTTGTGTCTATTTGTTTTACAGAAACACAAGAAACAGAGGTTTTTCATGTCAACAGTTGAACAGGAGTTACAGCAAGCTCTTGAATTATCTGTCTCCAACTGTTTGGTATTTGTAAGGACTTTTGAAAGTGAGTAATTTGTGCTACTATGTTTGTTATTGGAATAATATTATATGATAGATAGATATATATGAAAAAAAAAAGAAAAAAAACCATGGCAGCTTTGAAGAAAGTTTTGTGTTCTCAAAACCTTTTTACTAGTTTTACTAGTCTTCTTCAACAATACCTTTTTGCCATAAATTAATATTTTAAATAGTAAATTAACTACACATATTTTAACAATTTTGTATTGAGATACAGTTTTTATTATTATTTTGCTGTATAACAGATATGGGTTGGAAAGAACATGCAGCTGCTGTTTATGCTGATGTTAAGCAAAACGGTGAAATAGATATGGTTTCTCAACAAATGAACAAAACTTTCAGAGAGATCATTTCCGACAAGTTTAATGAAGAAAATAAGTCTACTTTTTCTGTGGCCTGGACAAAAGATGGTATTGTTTTGTGATTTTGCTTAAAAGCTCTTGATACATTCTCCAGAAAAAAACGTAAAAAAATGGGAGAATGCACATTACATTACATACACATTCGAATTATTGATTTAAGAAATATTTCTTTTGTCTAGTTTTAATCCCTACATTCCCATTAACAACAATAAAAAAATAAATAAATAGCATATTAACTTATTTTGTTCAAGTATTCTTATTTTCTCAGGTGTAGTATTTGTATCAGCTTTTCAACATTTCAAAAGCATTCATTCATTTTAGGACTGACACCTTCAACATTTGAGCCACATGCTGTGTATTTGGAAGACTTACACAATACAGTTATAGCCAAGGTGACTGACTTAATGGAAAAACACCTACATCAAAAGAATAATAACACCACCTTGCCCAGCCATTCAGACGGCCCTACCTGTCAGCTGTTTAAGGAAGTGTTAATACACTCCTACCACCACAGAAAGATTACCAAAGAGTGCAGAGCCAGAGGTTTTGAAGGTATAGAAGATAAAATCAAGAATATGATCACCAAGAATAACGGCACAGAACATAAAGTTATAGCCTTGGAAGGGCCAGAAGCCTCAGGAAAAACTGTTCTATCATCTAAGGTAGCAGCTTGGGCATCTGAGCATCTAGAACAGGATTGTGTGGTTGTGTTGAGATACATTGGACTAACATCCCTCTCTTCAAGTGAGAGCACTTTGCTCATGAATATATGTTGTCAGTTGGAGTACAACTTAAAAGGAACCATGGATTGTTTGTTCCTGAAACTGGATGGCCTTACCAGATATTTAGGGGAAATTCTTAACTGTTACAATAAATCAGGCAAAACAGTGTTAGTTATATTAGATGGTATAGAAAATGTAAACAGTAATGGAATGCCCAATGAAGAGCAACCATCTTTAGAGTGGTTGTTTATTGATCTACCCCCATTTGTTCATTTTGTCATCACAGTAAATAACACAGCTTCACAAATATCAAAGTTTGACAAGTGTTTTCAAAGGATCAAGGATTTGGAAAGCAGATTTGAAGTTCCTAGCCTGTCTGAAAACAGTTTGCATCAAGTACTGAAAGATGGATTTGCAGGTTCAAACCGAAAGTTGACTGCAGAACAAGAAAACATCATTGTAGATGTTTGTAAGACTAAAGGTATACCTTTTCACTTGAAACTTTGTGTTGACGAGGCCTTATTTTGGCCTTCCTTTGCCGCATCAGACTCTTTTAGTAGTAAATTTGCATCAACACTGGACATTGCAATAAATCATAGGTTTGACAAACTTGAGGAAAAGTATGGTGAAAAAGTTGTAGGAAAGGTTTGTCTGTATTTGTCAACCTCATACAGTGGTGTATCAGAAACTGAATTGCTGGATATTTTGTCATGTGATAATGAAATCATTGAACTGCTGTTTAAACACAGAGACATTGCTAATGAATTCACTGTGCTAAGGTTCCCAAGTAACCTGCTGTGGGGCATGAGAACTGACTTTGGTTGTTGTATCAGTGATAGGTATCTGCATGGGAAGAGGCTACTGGTGTGGTCACACGTTATGATTGCTCAAACTGCAAAGCACCGTTATCATCCAAGTGTTGAAGACACAAAGCAAGCTCATGGTGATTTTGCAAACCTGTTCCTAGAGAAGTGGCTTGGAAATAAACCCTTGGTTAATCCTGAAAAGGGACTGGAAATCATAGACACTGGTAACCGCTTTGTGAGTTACCAACCTTTGTTGTACAGTGACACAAAGTACAACCACAGAAGGATTAACACACTCTGGTTCCATTTATTGCATTCAGGTAAACTGCACCTGTTCATTAATTAGGATTTCCACAAAACTTAATTTTTGAAATAAAGATTGACTGTTTGAAGAATATGTTTGTTACATTAAATACATCAGTAACTATATGTTGCTTAATTATTTACCTTAGAAGGTTAGTTAACAAAATGAAATAAACATTAAGGACCAATTAGTTCTGGATTTAAACCCAAATTCAACCTACCTATTTCATTACCTTCCAGTCCACCGTTCATATGCCAAAAAGTATTACCTGTCGTTTCCATCTGTCCACATAAATGGAAGAAGCCTAAAGCAGTTTCAAGCTGAGAGTATATCCCCAAAAAGCATCATTAAAAGAAGTAGCATTATGGACTATCTGTATCACCTTATATCCACTTTCTATTTAGATATCATTCAGATGAGAATCAATTACTCTTTCTATTTTTGGCCACCCTCTTGCTTTGGTATTAGATAACAGTCGTATTGTTTGATTTCTTCTGTGCCTGCCATTTCTTAATTATTCCTTTCTCACATTTCACTTTGTAGGAGACAAAATCACTCTGAAGGAACACACATTCCTCTGCTTTGATTATCTGCTGTCCAAACTGGACTCAACCTCAATACATACCTTGGTTAGTGATCTTCAAGTTGTCTCATCACATATTTTGGATGCTGATCTAAAATTAGTGCTGCAAAGTTTACTCCATGCAGAACGGATTTTAGGTCATGACCCGCTGCAGCTTGCTGGAGAGTTGATTGGACACTTGAGGCAAATTAAAGGTATATCTTGAATTATTAATTGGCTTATGCATTGGAAATGGTGCATTTAGTTGATAATTTCTTAAATGCTTGCCATTTTATTGCTTTGTTTTCTTGGGGATTGTCCATACATTATGTTTATATGATGATCTTTAACATTGCTCATTAAGGTTACATTAATGTCTCTACTACAATTATTATTATTCATCAGAATTCTTCCCGCACTTTTTGGAGACCTTAGTTCAGCAGTGTATGGAGTGGTGTGATTCTTTCACCCTTCCCTTGCTTGTGCCACTTTCTACCTGGCTCCCTGACCCCAGGGTAGATCTTGTGTTGTCATTCTTCTGTGGGGAAGGCCCAGTTGATCATTTATGCATGACATCCAATTACCAGCATATATTTTGCACGACCAGAAGGTTAAAACTGCAAAAGGAAGGGGAAAACGAGTGTCTTGTGTTGATGTACCATGTGGCTTCTTCATGCCTAGTTAGGCGATTTACAGGTACAATGTTGGACAGATTTTACTGCTATCATCTATTTCTGCTATCATAATTTGAAAGACACTGGCAATTCAATATGAAATATGATTGATCATCTTACTTTAACAGATTTACATGTTGATATGATAAATGTCACATAAAATTGCATATAGATAAATAAGATATTAATAGAACATAAGATGTATTTTTTCCCAATTTTGTTGCAGGTAAACTTATGTAAATCTTTGTGGGTTAATAAGATACTATTAACAAATGCCTTTAATATTTACCCAATGTTACACATATCATATATATATTTCTAAAGTACTTTGTTAGTGTGTTTGCCTTTAAATATAATAACAACCATCTGATCTACTATATAGAAAACTTTCTAGTTTATACTTTATTGCTAAATGGTAATGTGATTGAACTTTAGCCAATTACGTCCACATGTCTGAGACTGAGGCTTTGTAAAGTTTGTGTATGTGTTTTCTCTCTCAGGTTCTGCAGGTAACATCACTTGCATGGATATATCTCAAACGAATCAGAAGTTAATCTGTGGCTCAAGTGATTCTCATGTATACATATGGGACATTGCAACTGGAGATCTCACCAAATTAAGGTATATATAGTGAATTTACAAAAAGGTGCAATTAGGTTGAAAATCTACTAGTTATTGGCAAACCTAACAGTTCATAGTAAAGATCCATTTTAACAGTGTAAATAATGAAGTTAAGCTAATTATGTAATTTCTGTTAGGTACACAATATTTATGGATATAAATTAATACTAGGTCTAATAATACAAGTCTATGATCTATTTTTACCTCTTCAGCTGTACTCTACTTTTTATTTCACATTTTTCATGCTTTTGAGACCATGTAAATTAGATTAGAATAGAAACATTATATAAAATATATATACAAATTTCAAAAATATAATTCTCAAAACTGAGCAGAAGCTGTTACCCAGCAAGCGCCTATCAGGGAAAAATGACTATGTGGTGGGTATGCCAGTCTGAACAGGAAGGTCTTCAGTTGGTTCATGAAACTTGGGATGGTCAGTTGCGATCTAACGGCTGGAGTCTTTCTAGTTAGTGTATGACAGCATTTAGAGTATTTTGAACTTTCTGAAGTTAAGTACCACTGGCGTTGTTGACCCCATTTAGTAAAGAATTAAGGTTTTCTAATTGACTACACGTGAAACTTCATTTTATATTCAGACCTCACTCAGATGAAGTGATGTGCTTAGCTTTTGCCAAACAGAATGATGTTCTTGTTACTGGATCTCGGGATAAGTCATTTAAAGTGACATCATTGACAACCCTGGAGACTGTGCATCATACTCAGGACCAGGAAGAAGAGATTACACGAGTTCTAGTGACCAATGGAGAAACAATGCTGGTAACAGGTTCATATGGGCTTTATTTTCTTATCATTTGTTTCTTTTTATATTGGCTTTGAATCTTCTCACGTTTGATATATTCATGTTTTAATCTTAAATCTGAAGAGTTCATGATGTTAGCCAAAGGCTGCACTGATTGTTAACACAAAAGTACAAACTTGAGCTGATGCAACAAACAGAGATTCCGTTGAAAAGGGATTTGACTAACAATTTAAGCAAATTTACTTGTCTGGTAATAAATATAAGTATATTAATTCATACATAGACTGTACAGACTATAGTAGTAAATTGCTTATTTATTCCGATATCTCAGTAACATGAACACACAAATAAACATTCAATGGAAAGAGCCTGACATCACCTTTTGGTTTTCTAGTCTTAGGTGACTGTAAAATCAAAGTCTGGTACATGGAAGATATGACTTTGCTGAGTACCATAGACTCTGGCATACCTAGCACAATATCTGCAGTAGCCTTGAGTCCAGACAACACATTCCTGATTCTAGGTATGTATTTATTTTATTATTCTAAAATAAAAAAGTCCCACTTACCAGAGAAGAGAGGGGGGAATATTGTATCTGGTCCAAAACTAATGGTGTATGATCCATTACTTAAATTTATGTTTATATTGTTTGATTCAATGCACAATGTTAATTTTGCTGGTGTATGACTGGATTTCCATGGAGTTTGGATTTCACTAAATATTGTTAAATGGCTTAGATTGATAAAAAATTAGAAAAAAATAAAACAATTTGTTCATGACGTCTTATGTACTGTTTATATTTTAGGCTGTGAAGATAATAGTGTTATTGTGAAATCCTTTACCACTGGAAGTGATGTGCATAATATAGAAGGCATAGATGGCCAGGTAAGGTTTATGATTATAAGTATATATTTTAAGAATAACTGTGCAAGTAATGTATCTCAAGCATAGCTCTGTAAAATAATATGATATTGATCAAATTTCTTTATTCAAATATTTCCTTGTGTTTGTAAGAACCCTGATTAACACAAAGCTAACATTTTTGCACTCTTTTACATCATCCAAAATAAGGCAACAACAATAGCAGTGTCTTCAGACAGTAAACACTGTGTCATTGGCTGCTCTGATGGTGGGATATACACTTTTAACTTCCGGACCAAATCCCTGGTTCACCAATATACTCACAAAAAGGGCCAATATTTCACTGAAGATCTGGAGATTATCAACCATGTGAGCAGTTTGCAGTTATCTTCTGATGAAAACTTCATATTTAGTGCCTGTGATGATGAGTTGGCAGTATGGACTTTTTTCAAGGTGAGTCAGACTTTGCTTTGTCAATAGAGAGGTTGCAAACAACATTTTATTGAAAACGTAGCACAAAAACGCAACATATATTGGTTTGACGTTGGGAAATGATGTTTAACACAGAAATCAGAAAACAGAAACGGGTTTCCAAAATATTGTTTGCAACCTCTCTAATGTACGGAGCCCAGGAAGGGACATAGAACTGTTTTCCTGGCATTTTTTTATCTCGTTACCACGAGTTAGTAACTCATTCCCACAAGATGGGAAGTTGTTGCCACAAGATAGAAAGTTCCCACCACTAACTAACTCGTTCCCACAACTTATTAAGTCGTTCCTACCACTTAATAACTCATTCCCACCCCTTACTATCTCGTTCCTACCGCTTAGTAATTCGCTCCCACCACTAAATAAGTCGTTCCCACCAATTATTAACTCATTCCCAGGGACCAATAATATGCAAACAGGGGTTAACAATATTTATTATACATAATAGATATAACAGGGACCACTTACAGAAACTAGTTAATAATACATAAATTCATTCAAGATTCTTACTAGATAAAAGACAGAAAAATTATTTACAACATACATGAGCACATAATGGTGTGGTTCCCCCCCTAAGATGCCACATGCAGACACTATAACCCAATTAGTAGTAAACCTCTACATTGCCCATACCCATACTAGAATAATTTAGAAATTTAGACAGGGGGTTAAGACCAGGGCAAAAATGGCAAACTTTTTGTAAGAAAAAGAAATGGTATATGAAGAAAGAAAATGAACTTATAGTGTAATGTATATAAAGAATGAGTTGAGAATGAGAAGACAGCAATTTACAGCAAGAAAATACTATGCAATTTGCAGCACAGCAAACACAAGTTTTGCTGTGTCCAGGTACAGGTTATATGAGAATCCGATGGAGATCCTGCAAAGTATGCTGTGCCAAAAAGCACTCAATCCAATGTAACATACTAAAATATCTTAGAAAGATGAAGGAAAGTGCCATAAAACAGGTACCTCTAAAAGACGGTAATGCAATATACCTGTAATAATAAGTAGGTGATCTCTGAAGGTCACTAGGTAGGTGATTAAGAAGAATAACCATTAAAATTGCTAAAACGATAACCATAATGGTATGAAAGTTGGACATGTAAAGTAATAGGAAACATGCAACCTCTGAAGGTCACTAAAAGCCTACAAGCATATGTAAACTTGAATGGTATGCTAGTAGATGGGTGACTTCTATATAAGTTAGGTATCATAGAGAAAGAAATTATATGACTTAGTAAAACTCATTGGAATGACTTCATATCTTGTGGTAATGACTTGCTATCTTGTGGTAACAACTTGCTAACTTGTGGGAACGACTTAGTGTCTTGTGGTAATGACTTGCTAACTTGTGGGAATAAGTTAGTATCATGTGGTATCAACTTTGTACCTTGTGGGTACAACTGATTATGTTGTGGTAATGACTTGCTAACTTGTGGGAATGAGTTAGTATCTTGTGGTAATGACTTTCTAACTTGTGGGAACGACTTAGTATCTTGTGGTAACGACTTTCTAACTTGTGGCTCCGTACGTATGTGAATGTGTATGTTAACAAAGGTTTCCATAAACTGTGGTTAGTTTATGATAAATAAACAATTTGTATTCTGTTTTACAATTATGTTTTAGTATAAATAGTTTTTCAATCATATATGCTTATTACTTTCGTCAAAAGTCGAACTAAAAAGCCACAAATATTACTTGTGTCCTTAAAATAATATTATAAAAATACTTTTATATCTAGGAAACCAGTAACAGCCTGGTAGATGACAAGCACACAGACATAGTCACGTGCCTGGGAATATCTAAGGATGGCAAGATTGGTTTAACAGGATCAAGAGACTGCACTGTTAAAGTGTGGAACCTGGAAATACCAGACTACATGACAACATGGACAGGACATACTGGTCAAGTAAGATGTGTATTTGTAATGGGATATATATGTTAGCTTATCTGTTATGTATTTTATTCAGATTGTTAAAAGTTAGATTCTGTTAGTCTAATCTTCTAAAAATGGCCGCATCAGTTTGAAATAGTTAATTTTGTTCCAAAACAAATAGCAAGGAAATTCATAACTTGAAGAATTGACATGACATTGAACTAAATGGTGGGCCAAACACATAATTTTTGAACAAAAATTATGCATTTCAGCCACAAATATCTTATTAAGAAAGACAAAGAGTAGTTTATGCAGAATTAAAGCTCTAGTAAAAAAATACATGCATATACCCTATGCCTTAAATAACACATCCATCAAAGAAAACTATACTTGTATCTATGCTTCTGCCTAATGTCTACTAATTATAATTATTTCTTTATTTATTATTATTTATTATACCTGTGTGTACTCATTACCTCTGATTCACAAAACCTTGATCAATCAGCTGCAAATGAAATATTTGTCCTGGAGAGGTTAGATATAACTGTTATTATAACAGCCTGGTTATCAAGATTATCACTGGGCACGAATGCATAAAACTTTCTAGCTGTAGTTATAGATACATATCTTCAATGTTTTACGTGCTTTTGTTCTATTCAGGTTAGAAAAAGTTAAGGCTTATTCACCAAATTGGGAAAGTATGTGTCTGTTTAAATTCTGCGTGGAAGTAATAGATACCCAGCAATAGCAGGCACAAAAGTAATACTCAATGGTACTACCACGAAGCTGAATATCTATTTTATCAACTCAAGCTACATATCCAGAAATGTCACATGAATTAAATCAACAAAGAATTTACATCGAAATAGTGATTCAAACTAAGCAACAGTTGACGTACCTTCAAGAAGCAGAGGGTAGCAATTAAAATTATTACTCAACATGGCCTAGGAACAATCTTTGAGTTGAGCACACCATATATTTTTAAATTGTCTGAACTCCCAGCAACATGCAAACCTGCAAAGCCCCCCCCCCCCCCCCATGTTGTAAACTCTCCAACATTATAATACATTACAAAAAGTGTTTTCTCACTGCAAAGTTCGTCAATACACCAACCCTCAAAATAAATAATGGATCCTTGACACACAAATATAACAAATCATCTTGATCTTCACTCATTGGTATCATTGTTACCTAGCATATTGCCAAATATAAAACTGATCTTTGAATTAACTCCATCATTTGGTGAACTTTTACAATCAGGTAAGCCAGTCAATTGACTTATTTTACCTGTAGTATTCATTTTGTAAGGTATTTGTAGTATAAGCAACACTTTACCAGAAGGAACTTATTGTTACACTACAGACTTTGTCTGTTGTGTTGTCTTTATGAAGTCTTACTTTACTTTTGTAAGAAATGTATAGTTTAGCTTTTATGTGTACTTGTTCAGGTTACATGTCTCAGTATAGCAGAAGACAATACTTTTGCTGTATCTGGTTCAGAAGATACCACAGTCAAAGTGTGGAGTGTAGTTATAGGTTCTGTTATCACAGATTTCATGGTAAGCTATTAATGAAACAAAGAGTTTCTGTGCGTGAAGACACAAACAACTATCTTTTTTTGCAAACTATCTTATTAAAATTTAAATAAAAATGAATTGTTTTTAATTGTTGGACACTTTTTTACTATTATAACCATTTACAATAGCTCCAGTTAGAACATTTCCTGCATGTTGTAATTTGCTAATGGAACACAATTTCTGGAACCCCCAAAAATCATCTTTGAAATTGCAACAAAATTCTACAGACCTCATATTATGCATAGTTATAGGTGATAAGAATGACACATAGTTTGATGTTGGTTTACACAAAATATAGATATTCTTGTTGCATAAGCATTTATAACCACAACTGCCAGCCTGGTACATCTTTAATTTAATAAAGACAACTGGTTTATTGTAACAGAACTACTGTGTTTCCTGAACAGAATATTGGATTCAATTATTCATGTCTGCTCAGATGCCCGATAGTAATTGTTTCCAATTTTTTATTTTGTCTTGAGTTATTCCAAAGTAATGCACTGATGTAATGCATTCAAGGAACACAAGAGCAGCATCACCCAGGTGTGTGCCATACGGGAATTCTCGCGGGTTCTCTCAGCTGAAGAGGATGGTTGTCTTAGAATCTGGAGTGCAGAGACTGGGAACACCATCTGGTCTATGGAAGCTGATGTCAGGTTTTGTGAGATATCACCTTCACTAACACATGTAGTGTCAGGAGACATGGAACAGTAGTATGTTTTATGTTTGTTCTTCAGCTAAATAACCTATTTAGTGTGTAATGTAAAAACATTGTCTAAAAACAAGACAAAATGTTGATATATTTCGATCTTATGGCTGTGTGAACAAAAATTGAAGAAGTACAACAAATGTGATATTATTAGATTGAGTTCATCAATGAACAAAATATGTAAAATGTAATAAACAGTTCGTACTTTTCTAGCCTTATTGTCCATTTGGGGTAATTATATATGTATGAATTACAAATATTTTGTGATATTTTATCATACCAGGATTCCATAAACATGTTATTCAAACAGGTGAATTTACAGGAGTATATAAAATTTAATGAGCATGTATGCATAGATTGTCATTGCATTAAAGGTTACTAATGAAATTTAAATGATATTTTGTGACAATTTTTGTACAGAGAATTTGTGTTTGTTTGTTTAGCCTCACCATGTGGCAGGTGTGTGATGGTCAGCCAGTAGGGAACAGATTAAACCATAGTGATTGCATCACATGTGCTTCCTATTCTCCAGATTCAAGTCTGCTTGTTACAGGCGCTGCTGATTGTTCACTCAAAGTTTGGGAGGTAGCAACAGCAAAACTAACACAGGTTAATTTTACTTGCAAATTAATTTGAATATTCTGATGATGTAATACAGTTCTGCAGAAGATAACAAATTTGGAAAAATGATCAATATGAAAAGATCAAGGTTGGCAAGGTTATATAAATTGCTGAAAATAAATGTTCAGTAATTCCAAGCTAGTTAACTTTAAAACATTGCAAATTATTTTGCTGTAAGCTATGTGGACTATGTTATGCATTTATTCTTAATAATTGTTTTTTTTTCATCGTAAGTAAATACCAAGTGAGACATCTATGTAGTTGAGTGAACTTGAACTCATGTTTGTGGCCTATATTTTGTTGTAACGTCAGTTAAGTCACCAGTTAAAATGTTTGCATTGACCTCAATAAAGATTAGAAGAAAAGGTATATGTCAGATTACATTTGTTTACAAGCATTAAAAAGCTAGTGACATGTGGTTTCCGTACAGGTATTGGTGGAGCATGAAGGCATCATATCCAGTGCTGCAATAACCAGTGGAAATCAGTATGTTGTGTCAGCATCTTATGACAAGAGGGTACTCGTTTGGAGTCTCTCTACTGGGGCAGTTGAGCATCATCTGTTGGGTCATACAATGCATGTCATGTGTGTTAAAGTGACAAAAAATGGTATAATTGCCATAACTGGTAAGAAAGTACTTTTGTTTACAAATCCTCAGAATTGATTATGGTATAAACATTTAAAATAAATATAGCTGTCTTGATTAAGATGCTATTCTACTGACAAAAGTGTCAGTAGATATATTAAATGTGTTTGTGGTATCCTGTGTGCATTTCTGGATAACCAATCCCTTAATAACCAAAAACAGACCAAAGCAGAAAATAAATAACAAAAATTGCCAAGTGTTTGTCATGTATTTGCAGACAACTATCTACAATGCATAAGAAAAAAAGCTATATGCAAAAATGTGTGCATTCAATTGTGCAAAAATCTCATTAATATTAGCAGTGGTATAAGTTTTTTCTGCATTTTTCTGTATCTTACACTTAACTATGTTTATATTTTATTATAATTTAAGGATCCAGGGATGGAACTATCAGAGTCTGGAATATTGTTAGAGGGACTCCAATCACCATGTTTGACATGCATGCTCCTGTGTTTTCACTTCACATTACTGGCAATGCAGAACGGATCATGGTCAATTTGGCAAGGAACTGTTGTATCCCTCTGATGTGTCTTCACAACTCACCCAGTGGTGAAATGAAAAATTTGAGTGACATAGATATACATCTTATCTCTGGTAGGGTGGTCCAAAAATACAGATTATGACAAGCGCTGAGATAAATAAATTTTTGCATTTAATGTGAAAGCTATTAGGAAATTGTAAGTTTAAAACCAAGTTTGGTACTGTATGCACTAAGTTTTGTGATTCTTTATAGTTTAACTGGTGTCATCCGGCTCGAGCCTTGAATGGCTAGACTTAGAAATGGGAATCCTAGCCAGTTGTAACACCTACCCATTACATAGGTCAAAGTCAAATAACTATGTGGTAACATGCTATGATTTGAAATGAATCTTTTCATTTCTTTTGCAATCAATTTTTGCTGACTTACGTTTAATGACAATTTCAACATAGAGTAGGGCATATATTATTTATGTGTTGGACCTAATTTGAACTTAATATTAAATTGTATACAGGTTTGTCTCAAAATATGACACTTGTATTTTACATATAATAACTAATACACTGCAAAGTTACTCAAGTAAAATAGCCCAAAGTAGAAGGGAAGATGTATATATTTATATATAGGTTATTAAAGAGAAAAAAAATGAAAAAATGTTTTTACTTTAACAGACAATGTTTGCTCTTTATAGAAAGACAGATCCTTCCTGTTAAGCCAAAACCAGTTGTCACCCACCGACCCAATACAATCTACACTTTGCCGAAGAAGAGACTAGCTGAGCGAGTTGCTTCAGTGTCCACAATACCTGAAATAATAAAGGTGAATAAACAGTTTAGGGAGCAACATGTTCCTTTGTCAACACCTAAAATCACAAATGTCAATCTAAGATATAATAAAAATGAAAGTAATTTAGAGGGACAGTTGTTTCTTTGTCACAAATGGATGAAACCATGATGTAAAATAAAAGAGCTTAAGTGAATTACATAGACAGTTGCTTCAGTGTTAACAATACCTAAAGATTCCCCTTATACTTGGCGTGAACACTCTGCATAAATATCCAACCAATCTCTCATTTTATCATGCTGAGTCTTTTTGTGTCAGTCATTTTTTTTCATTATTTAAGCCTGTGGATGAATGAGCATGTAAAATAATGATTTATAATTTGTATTTAATCTTTGGCAATGTCTTTTACAAATTCAATATATTTCCCACAGGAAGGATTCAGGAATGTTAAGTATCTATTATTCAGTTTTGATCTCAGGTTAAGTATTTTTGTAACATGAGGTTTGTGTCACGTCCAATAAAGGAACCCATTAGAGAGATTTGTAAAATATATGAGGGCAATGAATGAAAGTGTGAACCAAGGCTCATGCGAGTGTGTTAAATCAGGGATATTTGCTTCAAATCAGATATTTGCTTTAAAACCATCAATATATACAATGTAGTATTTTTTAAAATAGGTGCCTCCAATGAAAGCACCAACTTTACAAGATGCTGTAAAGGCACAGGAAGAAAATCAAGAAAAAAGGATAGCCATCTGCCGAGAACAGTCCAGTATGGGGCCAGGGAGAAAGAAAAAGATGTGCAAAAAAGAACAAAAGAAAACCAGCAAAAACTCCAACATTTGTATGATACTATAATACCCATGCATGGCATGGACAATCAAGGGTGACCTAATACATTAAAGGCTGGTGAAAGAGGAGCCATTGAAAACTGAATAGTATTAACAATATTGTTTGATGTAGTACAGTAAAGATAAAATTATGAATAAAAACAAACCAGCATAATCTTCAATATATCATACATATGGGTATAAAAAAGGGTGAGCCATAGTAAAAACCATCCATTTATTTATTTGGGGTTTTACGTTGCTTTCAACACTGTACAGGTCATATCACGACGGGTAGTCGGAAGGGCAGAGGAAACAAGTACATACAGTTGGTCAAGGTTCTGTACTGTAAACTGCTGACCATTGGCAAGCAACTACCAGCTTACCCACTTTAGGCCGTGCAGGGAACTGAACCCTGGCCTCAGAGGTGGGACGTGAGAGTGTTACCACTCTGCCACCATGGCCCCCTATAGAAACCATTGAAAAAAAAACAATGAATAAAGGTAAAGACACAGCTGAATATTTCTATCATATTGCAAATGTTTATTTTGTGAACAATATTGAGCATGGTATATTGAAACAAAGGCAAATTAAAACTAATAAGGAGAAGCTTCAATATTTGAATCATACTGTGAATATGAATAATGCAATGTAATGTGGTAGAGTGAAGACTATATCTTCTGGACAAGTATACATTGTGAGATATTTTTATACCAGCACATTGGCTTTTACAGTAGGCTGCTTTTAAGAGAGTTTGTTTTTTACAAATTTTGAGGGCGGAAACAACCTAATGAAAGGCATTGCTGATGTTGTATACTATTTGAACTTTCCTTGTCACAACCAAAGAGTTAAACAGTAGCTTTCTTTTACATCAGTATATATATACTTGGGTTGTGAGATATTAAATGTGTATTCAGATTTTCTATTGTATATCCTCAGTCTATATATATTATTTGTATAGTACATCCACAAAATATTACAAGACATATTATTATGCTCTGTATAACTTTATGTATAAGATGCATATGTACAATGGATTACTTGACAAAGTATTTTTGGATGGTAATATTATAATTTGTGATATGTTTTGTATAATTTAGTGCCTGTTGAAGAATTGTTGGTCCAGAATTTTACATTTTCTCTTAAGCTTTGTTGTATATATATATGTTGCTTAAAGTGAATGACATGTAATTATACTGGGTCATTTTTAATATTTCAAATTGTAATGTTACAATTGTATACATATTCCTTTAATTCCACCACAAATAGGACTTTACGTTCCTATTAAGGCACAGTGGATAACTTTATAAAAGATGCACATAACAAGGTGTTTGTCTAATATATATATCATGTACGTGTAAAAGCCAAGGCCAAGAATCCTGAACCCAGGATTCTTGTGTAAATTAACCTGTATCTTCATTTCTACATATTATGGTAATTCCAAGATAAGGCTAAAACATGAATAATATCTTGTATTTAGTAGGAGGGGGTCCTTCCTGAAATTCCAATCTCTGTCTAGTAATGACGAGGATTGGGCCATCTTGTAACTCTAAGACAAACTTAGTCCAAGTAGAAAGCTTTCATAGTTTAAATATATTTCTGTGTATTGCATGCTCCAATGATTGATTGATTGAAGTGAGGTTTCAGCAAATTATATAGGTTGCATAATAAGGAGTTGTTGGGGGGGATGGAGGAAAGTAGTGCATCCTGGTTGGTCAAAATTCTATACTGGCAAGAAGCCACCAACTACTTCATTTCAGGTCCGGCCTGGGGTTAAATATGCGTGTTATATATTAAGGAATGTAACTATAATTATAGTAATTATAACGATGTAATGGTGCATTCAATGTCACTGTCTAAATGAAATATTTGTATTTCTTTTGTTTTATTAGTGGTATATGTGTTGTTTTATTAATGTTTGTGTCCATCTCTTTGATGAAGATTACTCAGACTGCACTGAATTTATTCTTCCAAAGCATTTACGATATCTGGTTTAGTATGAATCTGGTAAGAAAGTTAAATTTTGCAGTTGAAGTTTGCTATTAATTTTTATAGAGTTTTTTTCAGCATTTCATCATAAAATCATTAATTTTATGGATTCAAGTTTCCTGTGATACTTTTCGTGTGACACTACTAAAATAAATCACTAGTATGGCTAATGTTGGTGACCGAGAGGTGTTACTGTGAACCACCAGTGGGGACATTGGGCCAGGATTCCTGGGGAGGGGGGGGGGGATGTGGTCACAACCTAAAAGCGATAAAATTCCTACTACTGTGTTGGCTTGTAGACATTCCCATTGTAGCTCATCTGGGAGTATGTGGGTCTCTTCAGTTGGAGGTTGCGAGTTTGAATGCCCTCTACCGTTTGGTCTTTGATATATGTATATACAAACCATTCAGACAATACATAAGTGTGGAGCTAGTTTGTAGAGCCAGAATGAAAAATATGTTAAATTGTCCGGCTATAATTTTTCATTAAAATGGTGTTCATAAAAATGATTTGCAAATGGTTTGCAAATATGGAAGAATAATTAATGATGTGTTTCTTCTCAAGATCAATAATTGTCGTCTGTTGTGGAAGGAGGGTTACTTGATTTCTAAGCTGGATCTCAAATAAAGATAGATATATAAGAAAGGGATTCTTCAATATTCTATTACAAGTCTTTACAGGGGAATGAGATCTTCGAGTGCTGTTGTTGAAATACATAATGTATAGGCATGGGAACTGGTAATATGTCTTTACAAAGACATGAAGAATTCCTCACAGCAATTTATTTATGTAGTTTGGTGCAGTATACAGTGATAATATAGTGATAATAAAAGTTTTACATACAATCTTCAAGTTTATTTTTATGTATTTACTTCCTCTTGTCTGTATTTGCTATAGTTTTCAGTTAGCTGATCAACTAGTTTCCTTCCATGCCTTTGTGATATGACCTACACATTGTATTTAAAGATACAATCAATCAATCTTTTTAAATTACCATGCATGGGCACGTGGCTATGCATTTGAAGTGAGAACTGTAACTTCTTTGAATATATTGTTTCTACTAACACACTTGTGTTCCCATTAAGCTTAACTTGTTGATGCCAAAAAATTACATTTACAATCAGTCACAAAACCTGCAAGAAAAAAATGTTTTGTCCCGAAGTAAAAGATAAGGCATCAGAAATATAGATCTTATAACCTCCTGCCAACCACGATTCATAAAGGTAATCCGTAAGACCCATCCCCAGTCACTCAAATCCAGCAGGGAATATTAAAAGACTCTTACAAATAATCCTTTCTTGAGACATGACCACTAGCCATGCTTTCAAGAAAGTGGACAGTGGATGTTGAAGCACCCAAGTGATAGATTTTAATACCTTTACAACTGAAAAGATTGGTGGCTAGGAGTCAGCAGAGACGTGCTCACTCATTAACACACTGGGATCAAAAGCCAAAATTTACATGTTAATCTTATCTATTTAAATGGTAGAGATACAGGATTCTTCAACAGCCAAGCGCCTTTTAGAATGATAATGTATTCATATAAGGCATGAGGAGACGTCTTCATGAGAGGAGATATGTTATCTCTCTGAGTATATTTACTGTGCGAAAGGCCTGAATGAACTGATGATGGTAAGTGCTGATTAGATACACCCCTATAACAAAATGAGAGGTAATAACCTTTGTCTATACATGGTGATGTCAATACACCATAAGTTGAATGGTAACAGGAAACACTTTACAGATCCAGTTTGTACATGAGTCACTCTGTTAAGAGTAAGTCATACAAGGTTAGTGGCTTTCTACCAGGAGACGCCCGCCTACCAGTGAACACGAGCCTTGTATTTCGTTGATAGAGGTCAAGGACAGATGCTTCTATATATCTACAAAATGGGCGTGCACTGGTATTTCTGGTTTGTGGTAAAAACAGCCCATTATTGAGATAAATTGTTAACAGAAGAATAAAATATAAAGATGTAACTATATTGTAAGCATATATTTACATCAACAGCGGGATTTACTGATAGAAAACCACTAGAGTTACAAGCACGTTTTATTGGTAAGTAAAGATTTGAATTGTGCTCCCTGTTATTATACAAAAAAATATCTATTTTTGTTTTCTTTACCAGAGTAATATATTGGTATCTGTGCACAAAATTATTGCACTGCTCAGGTTATTTGATTCCCACGTGGTTTTCAATGTGCACATTGGAAGTATTCATTTTCTGTCTGCCCAAACTGCACAGGTACTCACACAGAACCATAAGCATCGGACAACGTACTCGTATATTGTACTTTGTGGGATACACACTACTGCATGTGGACCTTTTGGCTTACAATGGCTAGATATCTTGAGTTATAAGAGTGCCTTTATTTTACCAAATCATATTTCATCACTCCAAACTTTTTTTTAACTCATCAGAATCAGACTGACCCAACTTTTAAAATTCAGAAGCTGAGTAAATGTGGTACTGATCACCATTCTAACATCCATCATACATCAAACCTGATGACCTGAAAATACAAACTCTAACATCCATCATACAAAACATGATGACCTGAAAATACAAACTCCAACATCCATCATACAAAACATGATGACCTGAAAATACAAACTCTAACATCCATCATACAAAAACCTGATGACCTGAAAATACAAACTCTAACATCCATCATACAAAAACATGATGACCTGAAAATACAAACTTTGTTTTCACAAATACATGGTGTTAAAACTAAGAGTAGGTACAACACAGGGAAGGAAATGTTTCTTCCAGTGTCACCTCGTTGTCACCAAGATTTGGAAAATGGGATAAGCATGGCTTCCGATTCAAGGTGGCCAACCCTTGACCAGGAAAATAGGAGCTAATCTGTCCGGCATCATAATGCTGGAACAAACAGTTCCCATGGAGCCCCATCAAAGACAGTAAAAGAACAGCACGGGTTTAAAAATCTATCCAATCTACTAAAAAATTTTCATGCACATTTATACAAATTATTATTTTAATTTTGCTATTTACAGATTATTTACAAATAGTTTTAGAGATATTTAAACTGACTGGCTTAAACCACTGGCGGGAGGAACTTACTGAGGAAGAAGCCCAACATGAATATAAAGGTAAAATAATTTTAGCTTAAGGTCAAGCGAGTTCTGCAAGACCTTGAAGTGAAAGGTCAAACCACAATGGAGGGGACAAGCCCCTAAAACACCAATGGACTAAAGGCCATGGTAAAAGTAAGGCCAAGCGTCTCTAACTGAGCTAAATTTTTTACATTAATTGACTGTTGACAATCATCATACGAGATATTTTTCATTTGATAGGACTAGTCTTAACGGTATCAGTAAAAGAATCTTGATCAAAACTATTAATAAGTGCCTCATAATCTGCCTCAGTTATAGATGACTCTTGACACTTATCCATTTTTGCTGTCGAATGAGGTCTGTCAGAAATTTGCTGTAATCTGCCAACTATAATTGTACTGCTAGTTGAATTGTGTCCTGTCTTCCTGAACGCAAATTATTTTGTCAAGTGGATGTAGCAGCCATATCAACAACAAGTAAAAGAAAAAAAACAAAAAACCCTGTAAAATATGATCGATATAAAAGATCTTCAAAAATGATATTTCTTCCAATCTCACCTCTTTGCCCATCCGAATTGAAATGGAAGAATCATGGCTTCTGACTCAAGGTGACCAACCATTGACCTTTCATGAGCCAGGAGACAAAACCCATGCTGGGTAATACTAGTGCTATCATTGATATCATTGCGATCATTATCCCCAAGGACTGATCTGCCGGGCTCCCTAAAACCTGAGCATATTCATAACAAAAAAGTACCGGATGACAATGAAGAAGGTAACACCAGGGTAGGTAGTCTCACACTTTTCCAGACAAACAGGTCCGATCTTTGATTACATCTGGCTGAATGGGATACATTATTTGTGACAGGAAAGTGGCAAAGCATAAATATTGCTGTTTTGATCAGGGATGGAAAGGGGGTCACTTTAGGAATCTGTTAGAATTACAGTTCCTCAAGTTCAGACCAATGTAGAATAACCAAGTGACCTCTAGGGTCAAAGTTAAAAATGCATTGCGGGTTAATATGTATATTTATTATCATTTAACAGTAATAAAGCCACACCACTGAGTATTTACAATCGATACAAAACATTTAAGTCTGGCATAGGGTCACCTTAAATTAAGTTGAGTTTAGGGTAACCTTACTTAAAGGAGGTAAAATAACCTTATACAGATTGGAGGAAATAAGATTACATAATGAAGGTGGGCCTGTGCCAGAAATAAATGAATTATTTAAAATGTTAAAGTAATGACATGGTAATTTTTAGTTTTACAGAAATAAATTTAACCAGCCACATAAGTAGAATTATATACAGTTGAAACATCATTGAGTTAGTATAATATGAATCAGAGTGAGGGGTCACCATAGAATATATGACAATTTAAAAACCCCTTGCAAATTATTACAAGTTGTAAATAAGACATCTCAAACAGAACTTACAATTATTACACATGAGATGATCAAGGTCACACCAAGGTCAAAATGAATTATCCCTTACAATGAAATTCATGAACATTATCGACCTCCCTAAACATACACATTATGCCAGTTCCTTTCAACATATGAACATTATTAGAACTACATTTCCCACGACCCCCCAAGACAATAAAGAATGATATGGGTTAAAAATTATTTTTATTAATACACATTCATTTTTGCAACATCTAATAATTTAAAACATGAAGGTGATGCAACAGCATATCACCTTGACACATGAACCAACAAAGTACTATTAATTTCAGAAAGTTCTAGAAACCCTACCGCCCACTTCAGGGCAGTAAATAATTTAGTGCCCTGAAGAAGTAGTTACAAATGTAAAGGTCAAGTTCAGGGCAGTATGTAAGTTTAATGCCCTGATAGTAATTGTAAATGTAAAAGTCATAAAAGTAATACGTAGTAAGCATTACAAGGTGACATGGTAGGCCATCCAGAGAAGTTTGGATTATAATTCATAATGTACTAATACCAAATTTAGTGTAAATGAGAAGATGGATGGCTCAATATAAAAGTATATTACCCAGTTATTGCTATAACCATTAAATCTTGAAGGAAAAATTGACAAAATGTCTGCCAAACACCAAACAACAAATAAAGCAGATCTCTAAAGGTATGTGAAACGTGAGAGTCAGGTGTAGGTAGGGAGTGTATGTATCTCCACACTACATCACTAGTCCAGGTCCATGCTGCATAATTTGGTTCATTGGTACACCATTGTGAAAAGCCCAGGTAGTTGCAGACTTACAAAATAAATGAAAAGTCAAAGGAGGTTGGATTTGCAGGAGAAGTGAAACTCGTTTCAAATGTTTTCTGGCTACTGAATCTGTTAGAGGGACGAAGGAGCCTTGTCTGCATTGCAAAAATAACGGTGAATTTTTGTCAGCTGGGTATTTTTGAAACATGAGTTGGAAGGCCTTGATGGGGCAAAGCAATGAATCTCCTAAATCTGGAATAGAAATAGTACGACTTTGCTGTCTATCTTGTAAGGTTTTTGTCCACTTGATGATAACTGTACAGTAATTTTGTAAAAAAATAAGATCACCCCTCAAGAGATGTCTAGTAGCATCGAATCGTACCACAGAGTGTGGAAGTATGTTTGACATCCTTCAAAAGGAGAAAAATGTGAAGAGATACAAAGATTTGAATAATAGTGGTTCATTCAAAGAATCACAAATGGAAAGGATCTGTTGTAACATTTGGATGGTAATAATTTTTTGTGATTTGAGGGATAAGGGGGCGTTGATGCGCAAAGCTTTGACAAACAATGGAATTCGTTCATCTCTGAAGGCCTGAGTGTCAAGGCCATAAATGATGAAGGAGGCCCTAATGGCAGTAAGGTGATTTGAGATATTTGAATGGGATAGGCCCTTTTGATGTAAACATTCCATGTAAGACAACAGAGTTACTGTATTCACCTGAAGTGTTGGAAGTTGCACCATTTCTAGAAATTCTAAGAAATGTCGAAACATGCTGTTGTACTGAAGGGCTGTGGCAGGCCTGAAACCAGAATGCAACCGCTCCAAGGCAGATGACACCAGAGGGTCTAAGAGTCCATGTGTTTCTACAACAAAATAAGAAGAATTAGATATTTGTATTTAACAATGTATGGTCAATATGTACAGGAAACCACTGATGATCTGGTATCAGATCATTCAATTTGGTTATATCATGATGGCTGCCTTGCCATCTGGATAAAAGGTCAGCCACAACGTTAGTGACCCCTGGAATATGAGTAGCCACCAGTTCAATGTTGTACATGGAGGTCAACAAGCAGATATTTCGTGCACTCGTTGCCAACATAAGATCTCTGGCCCGACCAGTGTTTAAAACCTCCACCACTGCCATATTGTCATATTGGACCTCAATGATATGGTCCTTCCACAAAGAGCCCCATACTTCCAAAGCCACAACAATATTAAGGATTTCTAAATGAACTATAGTGTAATTTCTGAATCCTTTTGGAAAAGACAAGCTATATACCATGTTTCGAAAGACCCCCCCATGCCTTGCAGGGAAGCATCTAGGAAAACTTTATCTTGTATAGGGAGGTTATCATAGAAAGTAATTCCATTATATTGGAATAAGAATGTGTTGAACCAGTTAAGATCTTTTTTAAAGTCTTCATTCAATATGATATAAGTTTTGGATGCATGTTGTCTTAACAAAAATAACATCCGGTTCAAGAAAAAACGAGCTGGTTTCACACATTTAGTTATATAAAGCAAAGAACCTAACAATGACTGAAACTGAGGTTTGGTAACTTTAGTTTTAGTTACATAAGAGTGGCAAATATGTTGTATTTCCTGCAATTTTTCTTGAGGAATCCTCAATGTCCTGTTTATGGTATTTATTTCAATGCCTAAGCAAACTGCCACCGTAGTAGATTTGACAAGCTTGGAGGTACTGATTTCTAGGCCCAAATCCTGGAGTAGATCCATAAGAGTATGGAAAGAGCGATATATATCATCAGGGAGGCCAATATAGATCAGATCGTCTATATAGTTGTATAAATTGGAAAATTAGAAAGTATCTTTCATAATATACCGTACTGCATCCGTACAGCGCTGAAGGAATACCGAGCCATGCCGAAACCCGAACGGCAAAGTTCCGTCAATGAAATAGTCGCCATGCTTAAGCCCTAGCAAGTCTAAGTCCCCAGGATCTATCCTGATATGCCTAAATGCACGGCTTATATCTATTTTGTAAAGTAAAGCCGTAGGGCCTAATTGTTTTAAGTTATGTACTATATCATCTACTGAGGGATATTTAAGTTCAAAGTAAGAACCTAAGTACCTATCTTTAGGGACCCCTGCATTTACAGAATTGCCTGGTGGAAAGCTGAGATCCAAGATCACCCTTCTATTATTGGAATTGGGTTTATCCCTAGTAAGAAAGGGGGATACATGACAATGAAAAGGAAGCTGTTTAAAAGGTCCCAGTATAGCACCATACTTAATTTCTTCCATGATATATCTGGAGACATGTTCTGAGTATTCAATTGCAGAATTATGATTAGTTTCTGTGGAATTAAGGACTACCTGTCTGTCGAAATCTAGGGGAAATCCAAAATGTATTAAATCCAGTAACTGCTGATCCCAATATGAATGTAAATATTTTCCCCAAGATTGCACTTTAAGTTGTGTCTGTACTGGAATACGTAAACTCATAAAATTTGGAAGGCCTGATTGCTTAATTTTTGCATGTGCCTCCACTATATTTGGGACTTGACCCCATACGATTTCTGGTCCCGTATAAACCATAAGATCATTTATTGGAATAAATCCAAAGTTTTTATCATTTTGATAAAGGCAATTCTTATGATCTATGGATTGAAATCTAGCTGCATATACGCTATCAGGTATTTGTCTTGCCCGTTTACCATGTAAATATTGTACATCAGAAATGGTCGGATCCGACGAATGTTGAAAGTGTGTGTATAAGTGCTGACTTACAAGAGGTTGTTGTAGTACTGCCCCTGAACCCAATGTGGTCCCATTTCCGTTTTTATTGCCCGAGAAAGTAAATAAGGCAGTATCAGGTGTAACTACATCAGCATTTGCAGTATTAACACGAGGCACATTATTTTTCATGTCCTCATGTTTGGTATGCATGTGACCCAATTTGGACCCAGTTTTGTTTTTATTGCCCTTGGAATGTAATTGTACATGCATAGAATAGTCAGATTGGCTTGCAAGGGAAGCCCTTGGACCAGGGTTAAAACATTGACCTTCTAAAGTGGACTGACCCAATGATATCCCAGTTTTGTTTTTATTGCCCTTGAAATTGGTTGCCAATGAGTCCATATTCATACAATGCCCATCCTTAGAAGCTGCTGTACCCAATGTTTGCCCAGTTTTGTTTTTATTGCCCATACATGAGGAAAAAGTAGCAGCTTGTGTTACATTGTGAGCATTTGTGACGTCATGTTCGACATCAGGAATGGTCAATTTGACTTCTATGTGAAATAGTAGAAGCAAAGTTATTTTGTTTCCTTTTGAAGGTACACTTCTTGAGTTTTGTGTCAGTACATTTAACCTGTTCATTAACATGAGTAGGTTGGACTACTGCTTTCTCTTGTGTTAGAGCTGTTGCATAAGAGCGATGATCACGTTACCTATGCCAAGCATTGGCTTGAGCCCACCAACTTGTCCAAGTAGGACGAGAACAAGGAATTTGTTGGCCAATTACTTTTCTATTTACATTGTTATTATATACAACTCTTGCTTTGTGGATAGGACTACACCTATCCACCATTATTCGTTTTTTGAATTTTGTTTAGTCTTATTTTTACAGTCTACTTCCGAATGGGGGAACGTTTTGCCACTGATTGCAAAACAGGAAGCACAAATGTGCTTGTATAGTACACCCTTTGTCTCATGGGATTTGCCCTGAATACAGGAGCCCTGATTGAAATACGTACAGGGCATGGACCTAGTAATTTTTGCAGATCTTTTGAAGGAATTGTTGGTTCCTGAAGCCAGGGTTTGTGGGTTCGAAACATGTTTTTGAGCATTTGCTCTTCGAATTCGATCTATAGCGAAGGTATCAGAAAAGTCCTTAACTTCACCCTGTTCCATTCGACATAACAGAACAGCATGACTTGCCTTGGCCGAAGTCCAGGAAAAGTCATTTGCATCATCCATGAGGGCTATGAGGTAGTCTAACATGTGTTGTTTTAAATCCGGATCCGATTCATCCCTCATGGTCCGACCAAAACCAGCCACCCATTGAGTTACGTTGAGCTGGTTGTATGACACTCGTTCTTTATTGAGGCCAGATAAAACGTATTCATGGGGCCACCTAACTCGATTTTGTATCAAAACATCAACTGGCCCACCATGTTGAGATTTAATTTTTTGAAAAGTACCTGACTTTGCCAGATCCGACAGTTCTTGCAATCTCTGGTCAACCTTAAGTTGCAATAACGTTTCATCCGCCACTGAAGATTGCTGATCTGGTTTTGAAGTATGCAATTTTTGATTTTTGATTTAATTTGATTTATTTGGGGTTTTACGTCGCTTTCAACACTGTACAGGTCATATCACGACGGGTAGTTGGAAGGGCAGAGGAAACCAGTACATTAAGTTCGCTAGGGTTCTGTACTGTAAACTGCCGACCAACGGCAAGCAACTACCAGCTTTCCCACTTGAGGCCATGACGGGGATCGAACCCCGGCCTCAGAGGTGAGAGGCGAGAGTGTTACCACTCTGCCACCGTGGCCCCCTGCAATTTTTGACAAACATGCTGTACTTTGATCGGTCCTATTTTTTGCTCTCGCCCCTTTGTTGTCAGAATTTTAATTTTGCTTTGTCTGTCGTTTTTTTACATTCCTTATTCTCAATTTTATCCAGTCTATGTCCGATTTTCTCCAACTGATCCAGAATCCTGGCATTGATTAATAGTTGCATATCCGATTCCGAATTTTTGTCAGAATTAACATGAGTCCCAGTTTTTAAGGTGCCAGCAGAATATTTATCAGTTACTGGAGTGGAAACAACCTGGTCCGATCCGTTCATCAAGCCACTACAATCCAAGTCACTACCGGATACATCAGAATCTGACATACTGTTTTCAATATCCGACACAGTAGTATTATTTTTTAACACTGTTTCAATAAAAGTTTTATCTCCTGTCAATTGAATTTCCACAGGCAATTCAACAGTATTGTTTTTTGCAGAACGCAAATTGTACATTATTCAAACTGGCAAACGTATACAACTAGTATATTACATAATGCAGAGCACACAAATACATAAGTTAAAACGTGTAAAAGCAGTAATAGTTACATAAAATACTAAAATAGAATAAAAAGGAAAAACCATACAGTAAATTCCACGTGTGCAAGTCCAGAATCTGTGCATATAAAAATTTCAGCTGTTTTCCCTCGTGTGTTCAACACATAAATGGAAGGTTACAAGTTGTATTACAGAGAGGCCCCACGCTTGACCGCTTGACCAATGAAGTTGTGTGCAAAGAATATCTAGTACTGGTTGCAAAAATTTAGGGTCGCCAGAAATGATCTAGATGGCACCCAAATGCCATCCCGCAAAATTAACAAAACAATATGTACGACCTGTACTGGTCACCAGATAAAATGTCCAGACTTACCAGGTAACTTTAAGTTATAACTATGATGAAATACTTTTCAGAGTTAACACATCATAAAAGAAACTTATGTTGTGTAAAAGTCGACAGTGCTCTTAATCTTAAAACTCAATACAAGATTTAGTTGGCATACAGCCATTATCACAGTACAAAAACAAAATCCATTTATGTACAAGCATATATAAAATGTTAATATTCTAGTTTACGGTTTGTGCAATGTTGAAGTATGAGCACTGATAAGGTGCTAAGTAGTTGTTTTGTTCATTACTTCAACTACCATTACTGGTTTCAAAAATGGTATTACATGTCACCGGAAATGTTTTGGGTGTTGGCGATGAAAACTAATGTTTGAATAATTTTATACATTCTGATTTGTGTCATGTTTAGGTGTTTGCAAAGTTACTACACTAAGCGGCAGAAGTACAATAATCTGTTTTTCTACTGTGATATCACAATTTATATGTAAGTAAAACAAAGGGACATATTTATCTACTCTAATCCATTTTATGCCCTGGTTTGATTTGTTACAATCAACCGCATACAATCTGAAATTGAATTATGTATGCATGCAGACTCAGATTTGTGGCATTATGTGTCTTAGAATCTGTCAACAGATAGAGATTAAGCGCTATAGAAGTACCATTAGAATTAGAATGTAGGTAACAAACCACATTCAGTTATAAACTGTACTGCATTTTTATGATCAGAGCAAAAATACGAATCTCTTTGACTTGTATCAGGACCAATTAGGTGTCTTGTGACACTAGTTCTCTGGTGTGGGAAGATGTAAATTTGTAATGGTTTTTTACAGACATTTATTACAACTAGTGTAGACAAAATACCTTAGTAAAAAATTTAAGTCCTTTTTATGTGACAAGTGCTACTTCTAATATGACTTTTTAATGCTTAAGCTCTGTCAAAAGACAGATGCTAAGGCACCAGATACCAGGAAACAAGAAGTTAAAAAAATTCATAGGTCAGAGACGTAAAAGGGCGATCCACAAAGCAGGGACAATTTGAAGAGTATGCCACCATAATAGGAGTGAGTACTATGTAGATACAAGTAAGGTGAGTACACAAATTAACAATAAAAGGACTAATTAAACTGTGTGAGCTTGGAGCTTTAATGATATAACTCCAACTGGTAAAGGTGATGTAAAAGTTGTATAAAGTCCACATTTGACCTTTGGTAATACATTCGATCCCATAAGGCACTCTTAGTATACTACTTTTTCCAGCTTGTTCCAGTTATTACAATTCGTCCTGCCAATCTACTCGGTCATTTGCTTGCTTTTAATGCAGTAAATGGATGAACATGTGTGAACACTGATCAACAGAATATGCCCAACAAAAATATTTGCTGGAATGTCCTGTTCATACTTTTGACAGGCGAATGGAATCTTTGAGGAAGATTTAGGGATGCCCCAAGAATCAAAGTTAAGATTTGAACATTCAACAGCCAGGGTCATATTTAGACAGGCTGTCAGCATAGTCATTGGTGGGAGTTGAACCCACACAGAGGTGACAGCTTGTGATTAGATACAAAACGAGCTTAACCACCAGGCCACTGAGGAATAATGGGATACCTAAACATTAGATTATATACAAGTTCATTATGATAAAACAAGTTCATTAATCTCTCATACATTATTACATGAGTAAAACCAGATACACAAGATAAAGGTGATCTCACTACTGTCATTATTTAATTTGATGATCAAGTCCATCTGAAACTAGGTAATTTCTACAAAAAAGTAGGATTTTGGTTAACGTGACTTTAGTATAAGTATAAAATGGGAACTGGTAAAGTTACACCACATAGACAGATTTTAAGTTTACTGTGAAGACAAATAATAAACTGGAGTAAATATGGGGTTTAAGTAACGAGGGTAATATTGCAACTTGAAAGGGAAAGTAGAGAATGCCATTTTTATAAGTTTTATACTTTATCCTTCAAAATAAACATTAGAGATCTGCAGAGTACGTGGTAAACAAGTCTAACCATAAGATTGTTTTATTAGGGCTGACAGGAAGTCACATTTCAGTGTTGAGTGACTGGCATAATTACAATATGTCATCTGCATACCAAGTGAGTTTTTGCCTTTTGTGTAGAATACACAAAAATAGTCTGTGTAATTGTATTTCTTGACACAGGGGGTATGTGATATGCAATTGTAACAAGATTGAACATTATAATCTTGAGGTTAATGTCTTCTCAGCATCATGAGCTGTTATATTTTTTGGTCTTCCAAGATCTTACACAAAGTACAGGTGTATGATATAAAACATGCAAAATATTAAGGTTTGAATTGACATATTTTCTTATTGGAATATTCTTGGAATATTCTAATTCATAGTTGGGGTGTTACCTTCGGTTCATCAGCCAGGGTAATATTGGGACAAGTCTTCAGCATTGTCATTTAAGGGAGTTGAACCCACACAGAGGTGACAACCTGTGATTAGATGCCAAACTTTCAAACCACTAGGCCACCAAAACCGTAGGATCTTCTAGGAAAACAAGTATTTTGTAAGAAAAGTCTAAGAATGAGAACAAATAGAGTTTATGAATTTTTTGGGTACATTAGATATAAGAGTATGACTTGTAGATCAACATAAATATTATGTGTTACAGAGTAGGGAATTCACGATAAACATGAGGAATCTGTCAGGATATGTGTTTTATGCCTTGTATATTCTTTGCACACTCACACTCTTTTAAAATATGTCAACATCGTATAAATTATAATTATTAAGTTCTTAATAATGTCTAATCTATTACTCAGTGCTTTATAGGTGTATTCATAATACTGATTTGCATAGCAGAGATTATTAACCAATCAGTGATACTTATACAAAAATCAAATGACGTAATCTGTATTTTATTGGTTTGTAAACAGTTAGGGTAGCCATTTAATTACAGAAAATATGAATTTATATATCACAAAATGGTTCTAAAAGCTTAGCTAAAATGTCCTCCACACTAAAAGTATAACTGTACTTTGCACCTGTATCAAACTAAACATTTGTTAAAGGAGATAGCATGGCGAGTAGGGAAAAAATAGAAAATGAAGATTGTTTGTTTCAGAAAATAGATTTTGCAATGCAATGTTACCTGTACAAACCAATTCTTTCTGAACGCATGAAGTAATGCTTTTAGAGTTACAGACATGATTACTTAAGTTAGGTTTACACTTCTCTGGCCAAACGTCCCCAATCTTAGATTTTATCTCTAGTTGGCTCAGTACACCAAATGCGTCAGGAAAGTGTATGATAGTTGGTGATAGTTGGGAAAGTGTGCATATTTTTCAATATTCAGTTATGACATTAGAACATAAAGAAACATAGATCAAGGCTAGAACCTTAAGAAATGGAGACACAAGTTTCTAACTTGATATACGTATCCCAAACAAATCAAATGCGATCACTGCACTGAACCTCAAAGTCAAAAGGTAAAGCCATTCTCTAGGCTGGTTGCCCATATGACAGGTGTTTATTGGCAGTTTCTGTGCCATGAAGCAACTTAGAGTGTTTCACCACCCATGAGAAAAAAATTTGTCTGCCCCTTACAGGTTTACCTAGGAATATTAGTGTTGATACCCATTCAAATGTACAAACGCCATGACTAGGACAAGCATTGAACCCAATCCATTGTGCTCTGAAGTACAACACAATAATAACATGGCTTCAGAGATCCTTGAAGTAACAAGAAAATAAAATAAAAAAGAGAATACAATGTACATTGAGGAACTACGATGTTGCACATCTACATGCCTAAACAATGACTCCTACCAAGTATCAACTTTGTAACCTAGCGGTTTCCAAGATACAGCCCAGATACGGTTTAAAAGATCAAGGTCACTATGGCAAGGTCAACAGTCAAATTACAGTCACACCATGACACTGCACACCTGCATCCCTAACCAATATTCTTTCCAAGTATCAACATATCATATCAAGTATCATACGCCTTACATTTTCTTAAATATAACATGGGTATTATTTCAAAGGTTGGGATAACTACAGCAAGATCAAAGGACATATCAAGGTGACATAATGACGTTGCAAACAACAAAACAAAGTTCTTAACGAGTTTTAACTTCCAATACCTCAAGGTTTCTGAGATACAGCCTTGATTACTTTTTCTGCCACACACCAGCATGTCATCAGGACACCTGTGGTAAAGCAATACAGCATTTAAAGGCTGTGGGGTAACAATATATGGCCTGATGTCAGATGTTAGAGACCCAGGTGGTATACCCAGATGCTCATGGAGAAAGTGTGAACGGGGTATTAGTTCAGGTAAAGAGCTGACACAAAGACACAACATTAAAAGAAGATATTTACCTGCCAAATGACATGTATAATGCACTTTTAATTACACTTTGATGGCACCAGAAGGTCATGTTCTGTAATACATGATAACCGTAATGTATGGAGGGATTGGCTTGCCATTGCCTTACCTGCATGTAGTCCCTGGGAGTGACATCCATCTTGCCATGTACATGTATATAAAGTTACATGTAATATAACTTATAAAATTCTTACCTCAGCCAAGGAGGTATTATTTTAATAACTGTCTGCTTCTCTGTTTGCTTGTTAGCAGGTAGCAGGATTTAGCAAATACAAATGTTTCATGAAAAACACCAGAAAATGGATCTAGGTCCAATGTGGATCGCATTAAATTTTGAAAGTGATCTGGATCACCGTCTGGATACAAAATAACATAATCCGGATTTTCCAATTTACCTATTATTATTTGCCTTGGCGGAGGTATGCACTCTCTGAGTGATCCTATTTTAAGTCTACTATACCTTACTCTGTTATATACTGCAATGTGCACAAAGCTTATTAGCTAGAACTCGTGCTGCAGAAGTTTAAATATGACAGTTTAGCTAAAGCAGGTAAAACACTACCACTGGCTTTTAATTCAGGTTCGCACAGAATTTGAAATCCTTCTCCTTGTCTTCAAATTCCGGGAACAACCAATTTATGGAGACCTTTTGTCTCTCAAAATATCCCTAAAGTATTGTAAATTATCAAACAGAGCCAATATCTACTGCTGACAAATAGAATAAAAAAAAAAAAAAGAGCATTGTAGATACCAGTATCCCACAGCCTAAAACGTGCAGGAGAAACAACACTCAAGACAAAGTGTTTGTTCGGCCAAAGTATCAAAACAAGACAATTTAATGGAAATATTACAGATGCAATTGTAAAATAAAAGTTGTAAAGCTGTACAATTTATCAATTGATCTAGTTATTAATTAAAAACTTAGCTGTCAATGGAGACAGAACAGTTAGGTAAAATAATATATTAATCAGTTTCCCCAATCGCTATAGCATTGTGATAGGAGAAATGTGTCTCAAACGTGGCAACAGAATACATTCTGACAGAGCCAAGGTCAAAGGTTGCACCAAAGTTACACCAAGACATTACACGCCTACAAACTCCAACCAATAATTAAGTGGTAACAAACTTCCCAAACCTTGCATGTTTCCAAGATATAGTCCAGACAAGATTTTAAAGGTTGAGGTCACTACAGTAAGATCAAAGGTAAAATCAAGGTCTTACCATAACGTTGCACACCTGCACCTTGTATTAATGTATACCAAATATCTACTAACTATACCAGTTTACCAGGTATAGCCCAGACAGGATTTTATATGTTGGACATCGCATCAGCAAGGTGAAAGGTCAAATCAAGATCACACCATAAGGTTATAAACCTATAACCCCTAACCCATATCTCCACAAAGAGTAAATTCCCTATAAATAATATTTTTGGAGATACAGTCAGGGAATATTTTGCCGCCATCAACTCATAGGCCATGGGTGAAAACAATACCTGGACAGCATTTTAAGGGTGTGGGCATAAAAAATCAAGATTGGTGACTAGTGTTTTTGGCCCTAAACTATTGAATAGCTTACAGAATTGTATGAGAGCATCCAGATACTGTAGAGAATTTCAAGAAACAAGGCCGAAAAGTGTTTCAGTCAACAGCACTAGTTGTAAACCATCAGAGGCAAGAACAGTGCAGTAGAATTTATGAAAGTCTGGTGACAAAAACAACTTCTGAGTCAAATCCATAGTACATCTGGCATACAACTCAGATGGTCAGCCATCCAAGTACTAACATAGCCCATTGCTGTTTAACTTCATTGATGAAACAGGTACTCATCACACTACGCCAATTCTCATGATAGTCCCGAGACAAAATAAGATGACAAAAATTTTAAAAAGGGATTTCTAGAAGGGTGAGCCTTGCTAGAGCTTACAAGCGTCACTAGAGCTTGTACTTAGAAATTGCAAATACATCATTTTAACAGTATTCATGTTTGATTACCTTAATGTTTAGTATTACTAATTGTTAGCTTACATGAGGAATTGTAATGCTATTCATACCTCAGGGGCGTAGAAAGCATTTTTCATTGAGGGGGGGGGGGGGGACCGAAGGAACTAGATTACGCTGACTCGACACCAACATATCCCAAGACAGGCTATCTCTCACACCAAAGGCATTCACTGGGCATTCTTGTACACCCGTTTTGTGTGATTCACAATTATTGTAAATTTTTTTTGTAAATTGTATCCAGGGTTCGCTAAGTCATCCACAGAGTGACAAAGTACCCCATGTAGCAGACTTTAAAAGTGTATAACTCCCTTATTATTAGTTCTAGAGGTTTGCAATGTGAAACCAACCTATAGGAAATCATGAGCTGGAAATCTTCTGATGTGGTCATATTTGACCTTGGACCTCTCCTTCAAGGTAAAACGAGGATACTAAACTTATAAGTGCTTATAACTCGCGTATTATTGGTCCTAGAGGTTTGCAATGTAAAACCAACTTATAATAAATCATGGGCTGGGAATCTTTTGATGTGGTCAGATTTGACCTTTGGCTTCTCCTTCAGGGTTAAGCAATGGTTGATTGGCTTTGGTGAGTTGTCTTTCTGGTGGATAAAATTTGTATCGGTTCTCCAATGCGCTAGGTCTAGTTTTACTAGATGTTTCTAGAACTTGTGACCTTTCCTCCAAATGCCAGGCTGATGCAAAATCAAATTTTAGCAATGTTAAGCCCTAAGTAGATGGGGATGTATAATCATTGTACTGGCTAGAGTTTTCTGGGAAATACCTCTTCAGCTGACAAATTGCTGTGCTAAACCTTTGCTCTATGTGAATATTGGAACTACATATTTAAGTTCTAAATAATTAGCAATAAGGTAAATTAAATATAGAAGATTAGTGTACACATGATTTTGGTCTGCACAAGTGAAATGTTTTACAGAAATTTACAAATCCCATGGCAGGCTAACTGAAAATATTCCTTTCACAAATCATAAAAATAAATATGTTATAGTTCAAATGGTAGCATATACAATTGTACATGTGAACAGTGAACAGGGTCAAAGTGTAATTTGCCAACATATTATTGAGTTACCTGAAAACTTTTGCATAAACTTCAAAATTGGAGTTTAGTTCCATTTCAAAAAGTTGGGGGGGGGGCGAAAAGATATCCCCGCCCCCACAACTATCTGGTTGGGGGGGGGGGGGGGGGGGCGCTGCCCCCCCAGTTTCTACGCCTATGTACCTGTTGTGTTTACAAATAACTGGAAATGGATTAGAGGAAAAATGTATCAATTCCTTACAGCTATGGTAAACCTCAGTAACTGTTTTATTCTGTTTTTGTGGGTCTTTTATCAAAGCCGATGTTAACTTTTTCAAAGCATCTTTATTTCTATGTCACATACATAGTAACTGTAAGTTTTATACAATAAATGGCATACACAAAATATGGGAATTGAATACAATCATTACATGCCCTCTTTTTAATAGAAAAATAATAGTTATATTATTTTTAAAACTCATTTACTAATCAAAGGAAACACAGATTTACTAATTAAAATTATTTTTCAAAGAGAGTCTTTGCCTGGCTAGTAAGAATCCTAAATGCCACTCTGGCAAGCATGTTCTGTGTTATCAGCTGCATGTGATTGACAGGTTTTATCTGCTGTGAGCTATAAATATTCTGACAGTTTATATGTTAGCAGTTTTAATGTACCAGAAGAAAGGTGTTTCCTTCAGTCATCAGGGAAAATTATAGAGTTTTGCATTTCAACTATTTTAATGCTTCATTTCTGAGAAAAAGAATGTGTGGGTTGTTATAACTGTCCGCTTTCTGTGAAAATCCTGAAATGTTGAAACTGAAGTATGTTTTTACTTCAAAGCTGGTATACAGAAAATAAGGGAGTGACTTTCTTGCTTTTTTTTTTGTAGAATTTTCTTAAATCCATTGTTAGAAGAAATTCTATGCATTGTAAGTTATAGCAACTTGTACACATTTTTTTTAAGGATCTTATTAACTACATTGGAATTGGGGTAGACTGCCCATATTCCTCTGGTCACAATAGGGATTATTCTGCCCTCTAAAGTCAATTTGTGACCCTAGATCAATTAACATTATTGCTAACATGGGGACCATCTATCTAGTGGCTGGCTTATCCGTCCATTTTGTGTTTTTGTCTCTCTGTCCGTTTACTTTTGAACTAGGTGAAGTATCTGTTGTTTCCTGGGTTTGATGTGCAACTGGAGTACTGTGATAATCTTTCTCTGGTTGCTCTAATGATTTGTTTAAATGTTTTTTATGTTTTTGAGTAGTAATGGCAGGGTCCCATTTTCCTACTTTCTGGACATGAACATGGTCACCTGTAGTAAGTGGTGGTAGAGCTTTGGCCTGTCGGTTGTAGAATGTAGCTTGATTTGTTTGATTGTTGAAAATTTTGTTTCTGATCTCCTGATTATTTGGGGCCTTCTGAGCGAGATGTTTGGTGGTCACTGGCAGAATTGAGCTCAAACTTCGACCCATAAGCTGGGCTGGTGAAGCTGAACCACAAATTTGTGTGTTCTGGTATTCCAGCAGACTAAGTGAAATATCACCTTTACTTTCCCTTGTTTTAGTAAGCAGACGTTTGTCAATGCCAACAGCTTTTTCAGCCAAACCATTTCATTTGGGATGATGAGGGCTGGAGGTCTTGTGAGTGAAGGCATATGTCTTAGCAAAGTTAGTAAACAGCTCAGACGAGAACTGAGGTCCGTTATCGGAGATGAGAGTTTGTGGAATTCCATGTCTTGCGAATATATTCTTGAGCTTGTTTATAACTGTTTGACTTGTGAGGGTGTATAGTTTTTTGAATTAAAAAAATCGGGAGTAATAATCCACTGCGATTAAGTATTGTTCGTTATTCCACATTAATAAATCAGTTCCTACACATTCCCAAGGCAGTTCAGGTATTTTATGGGACATCAGTGGTTCATTTTGGTGGGAAAATCTGTGTCTTTGGGAAATAGAACACTGACTAATAATAACTTCAATGTCATTGCCTATTCTTGGCCAGTATGCTACCTGGCGGACTCTGCTTTTGGTCAATACCAAGGTGTGCTGTGTGGAGTTTCTCCAGGAAGTATTTCCTCATGTTGGGGGGTATAACCAGCCTATTTCCTTTGAAGATTAAGCTGTTTACAATGTGTAGATCCTCCTTGATGCACCAGTATTCAGCTATACCTTTTGGGCAGCATTTGCGGTCATTTGGCCATCCATCTTCAATTGTCTTATGGAGCAATTGATATTGGGCATCAGCTTTTGAGGCAGTATGTAATTCTTGTAATCTCACATCTGCAACTGGAACATGGCTATACATAGCGTGAACATGGTATTCAATTTCTTCAGGAAACTTCTGGTTGCAGCTATCCAGTTTTGTGCTATTTCTTCATGACAGGAGATCTACATCTTTTCCTGGTGTGAATTGCATTGTGATGTCATACTTTTGTAGCTTGAGCAACATTCTCTGAAGTCTCAGATCCTTTTTGAAGATGGGTTCTAGGGGCTTGTGATCATTCTGAATTCGTATATTGTGCCCATATATATATTCATGAAATTTCTCACAGCCAAATACAACTGAAAATAGTTCCTTTTCTATTTGTGCCCATCTCTGTTGTGTGTCAGTGAGTGCTTTTGATGCATAAGCAATTGGCTTCTCATCTTGCATGAGACATGCCCCTACTCCATTCTGAGATCCATCACACTGGATTGTTATATCTTTTGAGCTGTCAAAATATGTCAGCACTGGGGCTTTACACAGTAATTGTATGATCTCACTGTGGACCTTGTCATATGGTTTGTTCCACTGAAACTGAACATTCTTCTTCACAAGCTGTCTCAGAGGCGCAGCAACATCTGCTAAGTTTGGTGCATATCTTGACAGGAAGTTGACCATTCCTAAGAGGGTCTGAAGTTCACTCTTCGATTCAGGTGGCTTCATATCTGTAATTGCAGTGATTTTGGATGGGTCAGCTTTCAAACCATCTCTGGAGATATGATGTCCATAGAAGCGAACTTCATCGATTCGAAAACTGCTTTTTTCCCAGATTGAATTTCACTCCATACTTACGAGCTCTGTCAAATAGCTTTCTAAGTATGGCATTGTATTCTTCCATAGTTGTTGAGAAGATCAGGATATCATCTGCAACTATTTCGATGCCGGGTATATCTTGAAATGTCTCATCGATCCTCTTCTGAAAGACATCTTGAGCTGATTTTAGTCCAAAGGGGAGTCTGAGAAATCGATACCGGCCAAATGGTGTGTTGAATGTTGTTAAGTATGAGCTTTCCTTACTTAACTGTACATTCCAGTAACCTGGTCTTGCATCAACTTTTGAGAATATCTTTGCACCTTTGAGCTTGTGTAGGAGGTCATCAATTGTTCTGGTTCTGTACTGTTCGCGTTTGATGGCTGAAGTTAGAGATTTGGGGTCAATACAAATACGTAGTGATTTTGACTGTGGTTTCTCAACAATCACAATGGAGTTGACCCAGTCTGTTGGTTTGTCTATCTTGGTAACAATCTTCAACTTTTCCATTCTTTTCAGCTCATCTTTTACTCTTGAGTGTAAGGCTTGCAAAATTCTGCAAGGTGGATTGACCACTGGTGAGACAGTTTCATCTATTTTGATGTGATATTCTCCAGGGAATAGCCCAATACCCTTGAATACATCTTGGTATTCTTCTTCTGGCTTTACATTGTCAACTGCCAAGATAACCTTGATCAAGTTTAATTCTTGACATGACCTAAATCCAAGGAGAGGAACTGCATTTGTCTTCACCACAACAAATTTTAGTTTGCTCTGCTTTCCTTTGTGTGAACACTCAAACTCAGCTTGCCCAGCAACATCTAGTTGTTGACCAGTATATGAAGTGAGTCTGACTTCAGTTGGTTTTAACTCAACCTGTTGAAAGGTCTTGAAGACTTTCATGGGTATCACATTCACTTCAGCTCCAGTGTCCAACTTGAAGCTGACACTTTTATTGGCTAGTTTTAGCTTTATAAATGCAGTGTCTGGGCTGTTTTCTCCTCTTTTCACCATATCTACAAAAAATTCTGTATTTTTGTCATATTCTGTACCTTCATCAGCATGTGTGTTATTTCCCATGTCTTCAACTGAGTGGGCTGGCTTTGACCTACACATGGATGAGAAGTGGTTTTTCTTCTTGCATTTGTAGCACTCTTTCCCTATTGCAGGGCACTGGTCTGTGGTCTTGTGATTCCTGCCACATCTTTGACATATACGTGAGGCTCTATTTGGCTGCTTGGATTTTGAGTTTTCTTGATTCCTCTGTTGCCTTTGTGGAATCCTTCATTTTATAGCATGTACATCTGTTTCAGACATAGACTTCATTTGCTCCCTTGACAATGAATGTGCATGTGCAATTTCCAATGTATTGACTAGGGTGAGGGTTGAACCCTTTTCGATCAGTTTTTCTCTCAGATCCTTTGACTGGCTCAGATCCTTTTGACTGGCACCCGAATACTATCCGGTACCATTTCATCAGGTTCGGTGTATCCACGATCTTTAACAAGCAGTTTGAGTTCTGTGACAAACTGATCAAAACTTTCACCCTCTTGTTGAACATGTTGGTTGAATTTAAATCATGAAAATACTTTGTTTGATCTGGGTGTGATATATTCCTTGAACTTTGCATACAAGATATCAAGCTTCTTCCGTTGGTCATCAGTAAGTTCCCATGTGTTGTAGATGTCCCTTCCTTTTTCACCAATCCAGATGAGAAAATAGCTAACATGCTGTTCTTCAGACTTACTAGCTAGGGGACCAGAGAACATCAGCTTAGCATGCTATAAAAACTTTTTCCAATTTTCTTCAATATTTCCACTATCCCAGTTCATTTGTGGATTTGGTAAGGTACTGCTAGCCATTTTTACAGTCTACCTTTTGCACTTTGTTAAACTTTTTGTTGAGACTTTTTTTTTTAAATTCACCAATGATTTTATCCAACAACGTCTTATGTACAGTTTTAACTATGTTCTATTTTCATAACTAGGCTACAAGAAGTCATATCCATAGCATTAATAGCCATAGCCTCAATATCCATAGAACCAAGATCCTTTGAAACAAGATCCCACTTCTGACACCATGTTTTATTCTGTTTTTGTGGGTCTTTTACCAAAGCTGATGTTAACTGTTTCAAAGCATCTTTATTTCTATGTCACATACATAGTAACTGTAAGTTTTATACAATAAATGGCATACACAAAATATGGGAATGGAATACAATCATTACAGTAACCATCTCTCTCAAAGTCATTGTTTGTGATGTAACCAAACAGAAATTTGGAATAACTTTTGATTGTGACAGAGAAAAACTAAACACGTGAAATGAGGTAGAATATATTATTTAAGTTAACATATAGTGGAAACCATATAGTGGATTACTGACCCAAATAATACAGCTTTATACAGATGTCTTTCAACTGAGGATATTTGTGTCAAGGACTATTTTTATAAAAATAAATCTACACCAGAGACATGAAAAAGTGATAAAAGGCGCACAATAACAAAAGAAACATCAGCTTACTGAAATTACATACATAATTAAAATGGCTCAACAATACAGGAAACCACTAGCTTGTTTTTGTCATTTTTTTACTAGCCAACAAGACATCAGGTGATGTCTGGTTTCACTTCCGTTCTCTTTCAGTGAGGAAGAGAAATAAAACATTGCCAAGTTTTTCCATTTTGTCATTTTTTTTTAAATAATATTTTATGCTTAGTAACATAAATTTAAATCCACGAAAGATTAAGGACAGCGTTAACCAATAATAGGTCATTGGCAATAAGAAGGAAATACAGCATTCTGTTTCTGGTTTCAGCCTTTTAATCACCTTAAACAACTGTCCAATTGTTCTGTTGCTATAACATTCTATTGTCTGGAAATTAACCATGAATTATTAAAGCCATCCCTAAAGTCTGCAAAGATTGTGTGTTTGATTCTGTAATCATAGTCATTGTAAACTGAGCATAACAATGAAGCGCACACCAGAAACAGTACATTGTTCGGGCCGGTGTTGGTTTGTACAACCTTTAAGTCACACTTCTCATTGCTGCATTCTTTTAGAAGGGTTATTCTTGTTTCTGTAATAATATTGTGATTGGTTGACTTTTCTCTCTCACTAAACCAGTTAGGTCTCCATTGTGAAGTAAAATTCAAAGAGGGTAGACGCCATTTTACTTGTTAAAAATTTTCTTTCAAGTTTTTACTATTTCACTTGACAAGTCGCCTTTTACGCAGTTAGCATTTAAGGATACTGTCAAGGCATTCGATGGTCTGTGGTTTGGCTCCAGGAAGGTTTCATCTTTTTCATGGGTTTTATGTTATATACGTGTTGTTATATTTTATCATCAGTTTATTATTATTTTATTTTATTTATTTATCTGGGGTTTTACATCACTTTCAACTCTGTACAGATCTTATCACGACGGGTAGTTGGGAAGGCTGGGGAAACCAGTACATACAGTTGGTCAAGGTTCTGTACTGTAAACTGCCGACCAACGGTAAGCAACTACCAGCTTTCCCACTTCAGGTCAGGCTGGGAACCGAACCCCGATCTCAGAGGTGGGAGGCGAGTGTGTTACCACTTTACCGCTAATTCCGTGTTATTCTGTATTTTTCGATGTCTCTAACAAACTAGCATGTTGGCTGTAGTATTAGTGTACTGTACAATAGCTTTTCTATAACATTTCATTGTTTAACCATGGCTATAGTCGTCCCCAGTTCTGCATCTCTTCTGTAGCATAACTAGCTAGAGATGTGTAACAGGGTTTTGTAGGAGGTACAATACTCCAATAACTACCCGTAGGGTGATTGAGGCATTATCTACTAACATTCACACCAGCTTACCTTTTATCGGTGCTTTTTAAAGGATGATAAGACAAATTATGTTTGAAAATGGCACCCTTATTTGGCTCTAAATTTGGAAAATGCACTGTAAAATTCACAATATTAAATTATTAACTTTACTTAAAATTGTAGGAAAACTTGGTAGAAACTTTGATAGGAATTGGTTATGCTCTTGTTATATGTCCTTGGCCTTCTTTGAATTCAAGTTACAGGGGATAGGAAAAACATAGTCATCAAATCATAAAAATCAAGTAGTAAATACAGTTTTATTGGGAAAAATATGGTAGCTCAGGCTAATATCACAATATAGTCTGTAAAATACATTTAAGGTTTTCACATCCATGTCTGATTCATAATGAATGCAGGAAGACTGGTGATAACTCAGATCTCTGACCCCCATTTAAAAAGGACAGCTTACCATGTACTTGCCCTTTCATCACATTAATTGCTATTTAAGGGGTTACTCTGGCTAATTAACAGAACCTAGAGTTGTGTCACATTTGTCTTTTCAAACCCAACTTTGAAATTGCTATATTTGCTTTCCCTAAACCACTAAACTTGAGTACTTAATCTTTTCAAAGAAGCAAAAGTCAGGTTCTGGACAATACATGTGTATTTTGATGTGAAGCTCTTTTAAAACTTCTCTTATGTTTTTCTATTTTTCACCAGCTCTTTGAAAAGAGACATATAATTTACCCATGATGAATTATTGAACCCAGAGTGTCATACTATTTACTAAATTAATATTTCAACTTTAATTGTAACTTTAATATAATTATACACTCAATAACACTTGGACTATATTCATAGTTACAAAAATTTTGAATTCAGACTGCAGACTTACAAATTCAACCAAATTTGAATTTCTACTTGGGTGGTAGAATTTGAAATTCTACTTGTAGAAAGTCCAATTGGGGTTTTTACCAAGCTAAAGTCCAATCAGAAATTCTACCGAATTTGAGTTTTTAGCATGACATTTATGTCGCCTACGTATGCCATTCAACAGGGTTTGCTTTTGACTTTTAATTCACCGAAATGTACGATTGTGCACTGTAAGCTTTGCATTTATTGGTCGTGTACCCAAAAATACTGCATTCATCGTCTTCAAAAATAAAACACTGTAGAAGGCTACATATATTTTAAACATTGTTGTATTTGTTTTGCTCATTATGCCCTTTGTGGTTATTCTCAGTAAATTCTACTCTAGTTCTAATCCTGTAGTTACATAATAATTGACTGGGCTTTGCTGCTATTTTGGCTGAAACAGATTTTCAGAATTTCTCCCAGTTGATAGTAATATTAGCTCCCCTCTCCACATCCTACCCCCTTTTTACTTGAAAAGACTTGTCATAATTTGCTTTCTGTTGACACTTTGCCTACTATCGAGCCTACATTATATGGTCATGGTTAATGTTATAGTTTAATTGTACAAACAGTGATAATGATGACAAGCGACTGATAATTGATTAGTTTTCTAAACTCTGATGAGTGTCATGTTGTCAAGTTAGGGCTGCAAGTTACAATAATTTTAACAAATATGTTATTGTAACACAGGCGTGCTGATTGTTTATAATCATCATTTGTGTCAATTTCTGTCAATATGTCGATATTTATTAACTTCAGATGAATATGACATGTCCATTTCAATCCCATTTTTCTTCAGAACGGTTTTGTTCCCCTGACTGCTGACTTTTTTGTTTTAAAGCTTTTCCCTGAAAAAAAAGAAAAAGCTGGGCAGTCGAGTTCAAGCTGGGCAAGATATTTCCTCTGTAAAAAGGTCTGATGATGTTATTAGTAGTCTGTTGTCTGAAAATAGTAACTCTTTAGACAGTACATATCTGTTACCCTAATGTTTGTTTTGTTTACCCACAGAATAAGAATTTGTACTGATGCAGTCCTCCTAAACAAACTCATGACCTATAAAAATATGTCTGAAACAGGAACACAATTTTTTGAACCTCAATTAGTGATGTTGGCAATTGTATCGTTTATGCTTTGATCAAATTGAGAGGTGCCACAGAGACACAGTGGTAACACACTCGCCTCCCACCTATGAGGTCGGTGGTTCAAACCCCAGACACTATGTGGGAAAGCTGGTAGTTGGTTACCGATGGTCAACAGCTTACAATACAGAACCTTGACCAAGTGTATATGTACTGGTTTCCTCTGCCATAAAACAATCCGTTATGATACTACCTATGCAGTGTTGAAAGTGACATTAAAACAACTGAAATAAATAAATGATTAAATTGAATGACAGTAACAGAATGGTTTAAAAGTATGGTATTTGTCCTAGGCATTATTTGTACTGGGCTTTACCTGTGTGGTTGTTACTTTGAACACATATTATCTGTCCTGATATGACCTTATATCAGGTCGCAATACAGGTGTTATACCTGGTGGTTATAGATGGCAGGAAAAGCAGTAAGTGTAGGTCTCTCCTGTTGCTAGGTGTCTTAGTGTTATTGCCAGTTTCAATCCAACTTCTAAGGGCTTCATGATATTGGTGACTGACTTGTTGACGCGGTGGTGTATGCATTTCTCAAAGAGGTAAAAATGCAGGTGACATCCTGACAAAATTCTGATAGCCTGGGATATCAGTCTGTATTAAGGCAGCCTGGCGAGTGCTATAACATCCTCTTTAAAGGACCAGGGCATCCTCCTTAAAGGACCAGGGCATGACCAAGGGGTTTGGTGACTTTCTTCTTCTCCTGGGGGCTGGCTGGGGTTGTGGCTGTGGTGGTGGCTGTAGGGCAGGTGCTGGTCCTGGCTTCAGAGGTGTCCTTTTCTGTCTGCAAATCAACATGAAAATCAAAATATTAAACTCTATAAAAAACAAAAGTACCTTAAGCTTCTGTAGAAAGTCTCTGTGATGTGAGCTGGCCTCTTTGCAGTGAGAAATGATGATTAACAGCAGCCAGAAGGGATGTATATACCAGACAGGGTGGGTCAGGAAAAGGCTCCAGTCCTGTCAGTTTGACAATACGGCTTGTCGGGGCCTGATGCAGCTTGTTTTGTCTTGGTAGTTTCCTGTCTAGTCATGGAGAAAAACATCCCAACCCAAAGTCTGGTCGGGATCTTGATTCAGACAAGCCAGGATGTACTACGTCCTGTCAACGAGATGAAACTGACCCAGTTTTTTTGCTTGCTTTTTCTGGATTTTCGTCCCTGATCCCTGACTTTTGCAACTGATCCTACAGTTGTGGAGTCGGTTGTAGGGTCGGCTCAAGTGGAACACCCCCATAAATTAAAAGAAATTCACGTAAAATATAACAAAACATGTGCACCAAAAAGATTTTTTCTTGTTTTGCTAATTTAAAGAGGCAAGGATTATAACATGGGTGGTGGTTATTCTTAGAAAAACTCTGGTCTGGTTCTCATCCTGTTAATACATATTTACTGGTTGGATTTTGCTGCTATTTTTGTCAAACATGTCCCAGTTGTTGGTGATATAACAAAACCTTATTCTCTTACTCTTTGTATTTGAAAACTTGTCTTGTAGATAGTGTGGAATGGCATTAGCCAAACAACTGTATCATGGAGGAAGATTATTATTTTTTTGTTAATCTTCCTGTATATCTATTTTGTATATGTCTACTGAGGGATGCTTTATTTTTACAATCTGTAATTTTGCCTAAATAATAAGTAAAATACCAAAAGATGGAAAAAAAAGATTGACTGTGAAACGTATCCATACAGACACCAGTGAATATAAATACTTTAATTTTTAACTGGAGTTTTTGCCGCCATTTCTGTATAGACTTAAATGAAATTACAAAGGAGCAGGAGGTCTGTAAAATACCTTTGTAGTGATGTTCACATCATAATTGTGGCTTACATAATTGATGAAATAATTACAAAAATTCATCACTTGCTTACGTATTTGAAACTCTAATTATCCTTAGTGGGTAGTGCATGGAATATAAAAAAATATTATCTGGTCTGTACGTGTCCAGGTATTTTGGAATGATACTAATCATGGGGATAATACGTTCAAAAAATAAAAACCCAACACAAGAATAGTTTTAGAAGACTTATTCCAACCATTAATAGAACTGTTCCACATTAAGAAATAGTGTTAGGAGATGACTTAGAAACAGACAAACAGATGGTTCGGTTAGGCAGAGTAGTAGACTGTGTGCAATTGTATGCATTTCCGGTGGTTTCATGTGTTAGTTATCATACTTTGTTGGTAACATGTAACCTTAGGGAACTGTTCACAAACACAGTTCTGCATAGGCATAGGAACTGGGGGGGCAGCAGGGGTGGCCGCCCCCCAACCATAAAGTTGGGAGGGGCGGGGATATCTTTTTGCCCCCCCCCCAACTTTTTGCAAAAGAACTAAACTCCAGTTTTGAAGTTTATGTAAATTTTTACAGGTAACTCAATAATATGTGGTCAAATTACACTTTTACCTTGTTCACTGCTCACATGTACCATTGTGTAAGCTACCATTTGAACTGTACAATATTTATATTTATGATTTGTAAAAAGGAACATTTTCAGTTAACCTGTCATGGGATTTGTAAAATTCTGTGAAACGTTTCACTTATGCAGACCAAAATTATACATATAGTAATATTCTACATTTAATTTATCATGTTACTAATTTAAAATAGAACCTAGACATGTAGTTTCAAATTCACACAGAGCAATTGCTTAGCACAGCAATTTGTCAGCTGATAAGATTTTTCCCAGAAATCTCTTCTTTCTTTACTGTGTGTTTATTGGACCTGGCCAGTCCAACGATTATACATCCCCCTCAATTTGGGGATTAACCTTGCTCAAAATACATCTTGTATCAGCTAACCACGTGAAGGAAAGGTCACAGGTTCTGGAAACATGTAGTCAAGATATTAGAAATACCTTTCAAATGCAGAGGTGACTATATGTATTTCTATACCCATACAAGGTCAGGAAAACTTAGGATTGATGTTGTCACAAAGATTTCCTTTGGTAAAGGTACTTTAAAATATTTTAATTGGACCATTTGAATATTACCTACATGCAATACATTCTGTAAAATTAACCAAAATTGTTGGTGTTGCGTCGCGTCGGTGCAATCTAGTTCCTCGCCCCCCCCCCCCCAACCCAAAATTGCTTCTTACGCCCCTGGTTCTTCTAGTTGCATTGAATTTGGATTCCTGTGGCATTTCGAAAGTTTGTACGATATGCCTCACTAATGTTTGTGATGCTAAGGCATTCCTTTGTGTTCCATATTGTAAGGTCCCTAGAATGCTAGTGGTTAGTAAGTTTGGCATCTAATCACAGACTATCACCTCTGTGTGGGTTTAACTCCCACAGAAGCAATTTTAAGGGACTGCCCAATATGATACTGGCTGTTGTCCTTTTTAATCTCCCAATACATGCCAAAAAATATACATCTGGGTTCAGTCATCTGGTCGATGGATGTAAACATAATTTGTAACTGAAGCCATTTCAAAGGTACATTATCATATTGTCTGTAAACTCATAGTTTCTATGCATTAATGAATACTAATGAGTTCTACAAGTGTACCGATTTAAAGTAAATTTACTGTGTGCAAAAGTAAAGAAGTGTAATTGTAAAAGAACAATATGTCGATAATGTAAAAAATGTGAGAATTTCACACAGATAACTTTGATGAGGGACTGTGGAGTGAGTGGAGCAGGGGTTTAAGGGATCAGCTTTTCTCAATTATTAGTGTAGGGACTAAGAAAGATGATGCCAAGGTTTTTAGTGGATTCAGAGAGAAATCCCAATGCAGAGCGTGAGTGGATGTTGGGAGATGCAGAATGAACCTGTTGTGGGGATCATGAATATAATATGATAATTGAAAAATAACTACACAGTGGATCTGAATATTATCTAATATCTTTGCAAATACCCACTACACAGTTTCTTGAAGTAAAAAGTGTCAGAAACCAAAATAAAAGGTTATAAATTAGCTATGATAGATATCATGATTATAACACCTGTAACAAGATATTACATATATTTTGACCCTATTTCAAAAATCGTAAGTTCCAATACAAAAATTTATACAGGTGTAATTCCATTGCTGCTGGTGGTGTTGTTGCCACTTGATATGCGGGGACAGTTTGCTTCAAACTAGATTAAAAAGTTGGATGTTTTGAAAGATGGGCAACTAAGCATGGTGCTAATTTACTTGAAATTTTGTTATAACTTTAGTTTTTGTAAAATTCCAATGGCTATTTCAAATATAAGAGCTAAAGTTTAGATTTATGATTGTATACACATATACATGTATAAGTGTTTATTTCCCCAAACACTAAAAGATCTGTGTGGCAGTTTTATACATTATCTAGTACTTCACAGGCAGCCACTGAATTGATTTAAGAACAGGTGCACAATCCAATCATCTCTTAATGCCTCTGACTACATAAACCAGAGTATTTTCTATGCACTGCTAATTTCAGATGTTGATCTTAGATAAACGTTTAAAAAATTGCAGTAGTCAAGCACACTGATGACCAGTGCATTTGCCAATAAAGTAGCTACAGACTTTGGATGGATACGCCTAGTTCCCCTGAGATCCCTTAGATTTGAGAAGCAGGCTTTAAAATTTCAAATTTAATATTTTAGGAACACTATTATATGCAATGGGGCAACTTATCAAACGATATGATCACATTTATCCATATGTGTAAAATAACACATATCTCATAAAAAATAATTTATTTCTGTTTTTGTTTTCTTTTTCTATGTTTTATTGCATCGTTGTTGACCAGAAATATTTTTAATAGAGGTATTAGCAGAAACTCGGGACTGTTGTGAGATGCAATTTGAGACTTTGAGATGCTCATTTATTTTGTAGAAATAGAGATTCTCTATTGGTGAGTACAGCTAAGTTGAATTAGCTTTTTTACATCAGGTATCATGAACTAGGAGGGTAATTAGGAAAATTGAGGTATTTTAGATATAAAAATGAAGATTGATGAAAAATATATCTTCAGAGGGGGGAATAATTGAGTGAAAAACGGGAACTAAAACTATTAAGGGAAAGGGGTTTGTATCCCTGGGATGACAACAATAATTTATTTATCTCCAATGTAAGATTTCCCTAAAGGTCAACCATTAGCAGAGAAATAACACATCTGTAAATGATATTAACTGTTGATTCAAAGCCTCAACTTCAACTTTTGCTTAAGGCCACAATAGCAAATTTATTTTTTAGCTAATCTTTTAAAAATACTAACGTAATTATAATAAAGGGTTGGTTTGTGCAAATTTACAGTGGAGAGAGATATCCATTAGAGAAAAATAATATTGTATTTGGTATAATTGGACAACCTTATATGATACAGAGGAGGCAGTTCTGTAGGAATAAAATGTAATTCGGGAAGAAATGGCTGCAGTGTAATTATTAAAGGAACTTGTTCACATAGCCCATATAAGCACTGACAAGAATAATTAATTTATCCTTGAATGTAAGATTTCCTTTAAAGGTCAAGTACCTATACACGAAACTGCATAATAAAAATGTATGAAGGAGGAGTGGGGTATTGATATTTCTTAAACAAGAGGCAAGAGTAAAATGGCAAGGGGTATTTATCTATAAACATTCTTAATTCTATGAGTGAGTTTGGAGGAAAGCTGTTGGGGGATAATGAAAGATTTGTCTTGGTTGCTTGGATCTGGGTTTAAGGCATCTGTTAACGCACTCTACAGCTCACATAAAATCTGGTAATTAAGGGGGTGGAGGAAAAGCGTGTATATTGGCGGTCATGTCCTAATCACATTGCATATTAATGTTGTCTATCTTTACTTTCTTTTATATGGCATTCATTTCTTTCATGTCCTGCCAGCCTTGTTCTGGTAATATCCAAAATTTTGTACCTACCAAAGGTGGTATTCCCATAACTGATCACAACTGCAAGATACTCTGTCATTTATGGAGCTGGTCTGTACCTCTGTGCTATTTTGTGTTCTTTTAAAATTATTTTGTTACCTTAATGATATAATAAAGAAAATACAAAGAACAGCACGAGAAACTGATATTGCAATAGTTAAGACATACAGATAAATTACTAAAGACAAGACAACACAATAAACAGACATTGCGGGCTGGCACCTTGGTGTTAGCTAGTTCATTCCTGGGGGTACCTTAATACTGGGATTCCTGTGTTTAGTTCTTTAGATTGACCATGTGTTTTGTAACACATCTTCTGATTGGTATGCCCCTCAATATTACTGATTTCTGACCCTTAATTCTTCCATTTGCATTTGAGAGCCACGAGGGGGAACATTGAAATTGTCATCATTCACAAGTTGGGTGTTTGTTAATTTTTACTGAGTTTTAACTTTATTTTTATCAAGTAAATTTTTAGTACACACTCAACTAAGTGATGAGACATGTCAAAACAGTACAACTTGCGTTCTACTAAACCAGATAGTGTACAGCTTCCAGTACAGGTACAACTTTGTGATGACGGTGAGTTCATGATACGTTTGCTGTCAGCCGGATCCGACATAGCTAAAGACAAGCAAATGGGTCAGTTCATCAGAAAGTGAACTTGACTGTAGTGCCGTCGTGGGCACCTCTGATAGCGATGACCCCAGTACCCTTGACGCTAGATCTTTTGACAAATTTAACTCTGAAAAATTGCCTGCAACTTCTAGTAGTTTGGATCAGACAATGCAGACTTTGACAAGTATTGGCAAAAGGTTGGGTTTGCTAGAAAAGTCAAATTGTAAAAAGTCGGCAGATAAATAAAAAATCAAGAGTAAAAGGACAAAAGTAGTCGAGCAGAAAGTGGCCACAAGTACACACATGCAGAATGGTGATACTGTAGGCTCACAAGGTGGGAGTACTGGTCACACAGTATCTGATATACAAAACAATAACCGCACTTTGCCCTCGCTGAGCTCTATCAGGCAAAATGCAAATATTCAGCAACAAGTTGACCAGAGAATACATGAATTGAGTCTCCTGGCAAAAACAAGTATGGATTCAAAAATAAAATCCCAGAGAGGTGGGCCAGTTGAAGTTTATATCAAAAATAGCCCCATGAGTATGTTTTAGCCGGTATCAATAAAGAACGTGTTGCCTATGATCAGGTGACTATGGGTCAATGGATGGCTGGATTTGCCGCACCATGAGAGATGAGCCAGATTAAAAAAATTAGGGCTTGTATTTTAGATTATTTAATTGCTTGACTTGATGACAGTAATGATTTCTCATGATCTGCGGCCAAGTCCAGCCATGCCGTCCTACTATGTCGCATGGAGCAGGGGGAAATATCAAATTTTACATGTACTGACCAGATTGACAGGGTTAGAAGAGCTCACGCTCAGAGACATGTCACTGGGGCTCAAAATTTTGAAAAAAAATTTAGCAAAAAGAGTAAGGCCACCAAATCCATGCCGTGTCAATTTTTCAATGCTGGTTCATCTTTGCATGCTCAGACTCATGAAATGAAAGGGGTACTGTATAAACATGTGTGTTCGGCCTGTCTGACAAAAAATGTAAAAATTTCCCTCATCCGGAGGCGGCGTGCAGGAAAAGTAAGCAGACAAAAAATGAATAAAAATGGGCATGTGTCCATAATCAGAGAGTTATTGTGAATAGTACTGTAAATAGAAGCAGATCTAAACAAGAATTATCTGCAACTAAAGATGAGTATTTGCAATGGTTTGCTAGATATTAGGCAGCTAATAGATTTTTAGATGGCAGATCATATGCACAGGTACTTTCCTGCACCCCGCATCCGGATGGCCAAAAATCACAGGTTCTCAACTCAATGAAAAGTTGTAACACAAACAATCACTATCAGTGGGCAGCGACGAAGTACTGAGGGCTCAGAGACAAGTATGAGTACTTTTCGCCCTTCCTGTACACACAACACCCGAGTGGTGAGGAAAAGTAGTGGTTTAGTAAAAAATAATACCCAGGGTGACCATAATATCAGTGATACACTTGCTCTGACAAACAGGTTTCAGGTATTACAAGAAATGAACATAGATATTCAAAATCTGACACATGAAAATGCAAATGCAGAATGCTCAACCCCATATGACACTGTCCCCGGGCAATCAAAAAATTCACATAATGATCATGTAAGTTTGATTTTAAAAGTTAAAAAAAGTATGCCGGGTTCATTGGCTGAGCAAACAACACAGCCTAATACTAGTCTAGATGGGGGTCATACTCATAACAGCGAGTCAGTGGGTGCATTTGAACCAAATCGTTGAAAGGGGATCATGAGCATTCTTTTGATCTGGTCACACCTACAAAATTAACTAAAAATGCAATGTGGCTCTACAGATTCAAGAATGTCAAATACAGAACATTCTGTTCAGCTTGCAAATACCAGTAATGGGGAATTGAACATGGTTGAAAACTTACATGTATATCTCCCTTATCCTGAGAATGACCTAATATCGAATCCTGGTGTTGAAAATAATTTTTCTAAACGTTTCCTTGCTAACACAGAGGTTCCACAATCTATCAAGCAATAATGTCAATATTCTAGAGATTTTAGGCTGTCAAAAATAGAAAATGGCCCTGATTTTGGCTTCATTCCTCTAAGGGATGTTTAGAGTTATGAGGGTCCCACAGTAACTTGGAACAAGCAAATTGATATTTTAGAAGCACATTCAATCATACGTAATAGTTGGGTGCCAAATTTTTTGAAATGTAAAATTCCAGTTCAGATCCAACTCAGACCTAAAGTGTGGGCACAAAAATTAAAAGACTATTGGGATCAACAGTTACCTTACTTCATAGCCTTTGGGTTTCCTTTGGACTTTGACAGATCCAATGGTTTGACCCCAACACTTGAAAATCATGCGTCGGCTAAAAACCATATTCAACATATAGATCAATATATCGTAGAGGACCTAACATATGGTGCTTTGTATCGGCCATATGAGTCTGCACCATTTAAAGTTCATATTTTACCTCTTATGACTCGTGACAAGCAAAATTCTGATAAAAGACATACAATACTGGACCTGAGCTGGCCCAAAGGTCATTCTGTCAATGCTGGGGTTAAGAAAAATTCTTATTTGGGTGCCTATTTTGACCTTAAATACCCTTCTATTGATCATGTTGTTAAAAAGCTTAAAATTATGGGCACAGGTGCACTGTTGTACAAGGTAGATATCAGTCATGCTTTCCGTCACTTACGTATAGATCCAGGGGATATAGACCTGTTCGGTATTTATCACAATAACCTAATCTTGGATGGATGGCATCTGCCACTGTGGCCTAGCGGGTAACACACTTGTCTAGGAACTCAGAAGATGTGGGTTCAATCCCAGGTACAGGCAGATACATAGTGGCTCGGATGACCACTTAAAATGGCGGTCCTCTGTTATTGGGTCCTATCCCCAGTGGCAGGTTAAAGAACCTCAAGGACGTTGATAAATGGTCATCCTTGAGCCTCTATCTTCCAATTAGGGGAATGTCAGTTACTTGTGAGTTGGGGATGTACCTGTACAGTCCGATTGGTTAAATAGCGCTTTGAGTCCTGTAGTATATGGAGATATTGCGATGAGTATAAATACATAATAATAATAATGGATCTTTGCTGTTCGGATTCCGACGTGTATCTGGATTTTTTGAGAAATGCTCAGACACCATTAGATACATGATGAGTCAGGCAGGTCATAACGGCCTCATGAACTACATAGATGATCTCTTATATGTGGGCACACCTAGTACAATTTGGGACTCATATCAAGATTTATTACAACTCCTTCAAGACCTAGGTTTAGAGGCCAGTCAGAATAAACTGGTTCCTCCATCTACACAGGTCATTTGCCTCGGTATCTTAGTGGATAGCGTGAACAACACCGCAGGACAAATTAAAGGACATTATAGATATAGTTCTGGCAAGATAAGAAAACTTGTACTAAGCCACAATTTCAATCTTTGCTAGGATCATTGCTCTATATTACCAAATGTGTACATCCAGCACGTTATTTCTTGAATCGTATACTGGTCATTCTTAGAAATAACGTTAATAACAGATATTTTTCACTGACCTCATCCTTCTTTAAGGACTTGAACTGGTTTCACCAATTATTGAAACACTATAATGGGGTTACGTACTTTGATAACAGAAAGGTGCAAGCTGAGATCCATGTAGATGCTTCCTTAGCTGGTTTTGGAGCGTGCTACAACAACATGGTTTATGCACTGCCACTTCCAGACTCTTTTAAAGAATATCACATTACTCAGCTTAAAATGCTGAGTGTAATTGTAGCCTTAAAAGTGTGGGAACAATGTTGGCAGGATAAAAAAAATTACCCTGCATTGTGATAATATGGCTGTGGTTGAAGTCATAACATCAGGTAAAACCAAAGATGAATTTTTGGCTACATGTGTCAGAAACGTCTCGCTTATCACTGCTATTTTTAACATTCAACTTCAGGTTTTACATGTCCCGGGGAAAGCAAACAATATTGCAGACCTTTTATCTAGATGGACCATAACCCCACATCCAGAACAAAAACTAAGAAATCTAGTACCGGATTTCATATGGATTAATACCCATATCAATTTAACTGCTTTGAATTATGACATTTAGTATATATTGCTAGAACATTTACATTACATATGAAAATAGTCTCATTTTCCTTCATACACTTACGTCTTTATTGTAGACCTGCCTCCACAGAGGTCCCAGGTGGCCACCAGGGCCCTGATCAAGCTACCACAGGCCTTTAGACCTTCTACATCTAGAACATATACTTGTATGTTTAGAGATTTCCTGGCCTTCCTGGTGGTAGTTGGGTTCTCTCTGCAACAGGTAACACACCAAGTTCTATTGGCATTCATGCAATACCTGCTGGACAATCAGTCCTCCCATGCTAATATCACGAACTACTTGACTGGCATTAGGGCATTTTTTGTGGTACATGGTTGCAACACAAATGGCTTTCGAAATGAGCAAATTCAACTTTTTCAGAATTCATAAAACTAAATGCACAGTTCAAGCCGAGATCAAATACTGTCATAACAATACAACAGCTGGAAAATATTTTAGCCATGTGTGATACATTACCATATCCAGTCGTCTTCAAAGCTGTTTATCTAGTGGCATTTTTCTCCTTCCTCAGGGTTTCCAACTTGCTTCCACATTCCATTAAATTATTTGATCCCACCAGACAGTTGGCTATTGGTGACCTCTTCTTCTCTGTGGATGGGGTCACCATTCTGATAAAATGGTCAAAAACCTTACAAAATAGACACGATACCAGTACTATTTCCTTACCAGACACTAATAACTCAATTTCCAGGTCATAACAATTCTCCACTCTTCAGGATTCCCAGGTGCCATGGTCCTGTCCCACTCACAGATTCTGTGGCCAGAAGGCATTTGAAACAATTTTAACCTTACTTAACGTTTCCCCACATTTCAAGTTCCATGATTTCAGGAGGGCTGGTTCCACTTGGGCCTTCCAGTTTGGGGTCCCTCTTGAGCAGATTAAAGCCCATGGCACCTGGGTTTCCGATTGCGTGTGGCATTATATCTCTTCCGTACCCCAATCTTCTTCTACTGTCAGTCGAGCTTTCCAACTACACGTACAGTCATAGTATGGCTGTTTGGGTGCATAGATATTCTTCTCATACACATACCTCGCCTAAGCCACAATACTTTTAAACCCATCTCAGTTGAATGTATGACAGTTATTTGTCATTTCTAATTTTTGGTCTACCTCACCTTGACCCAAGTTTCTAAAAAATTTCAAAATTTACTACATTTGACTGCGGGTTGACAACCCCCTTGGTGAATCTCATACATCCATTTCCTTTCTTTGGCACAATATCTTCAGATCATCTGAATTTGACCTTGTCACATGGCTTGACCTTGGATGGGTCATTGGGGTCAAGTTCTGTCACAGTCGGTCATCTGTACTGCTAAGTTAAAAAAATATAAATTCATGTCTTTTGGGTTCACCAGTGGGGTTGCTTGATTTTGGTTCACATATGTTACTAATAATCATGACACATACGTTTATCATATTTGTGGCCAGTCATGGCTAGATATTTGCTAATCAGATTATATTTTGCAATCATAATGTGTTATTTGTATATCTTTTTAAAAATGATCTTAGTAAAATAAATTATATATAATCCCAGTTATGTGATTTATTGCTATTGTTGGGGGACCCCGGGAAAAAACTCTTCAGCTTTTGGAACCTAACTCTTCTCCTGTAAAAATTTCTTTAAAGCAATGAAAAACTGTTTTGAATTTAGCTATCAACTCTTTCATATGTTTTTGGACAATTAAATTTTGTTACATATATTTTAGTTTTGCCTTTAGAATGCCTAAGTATTCATAACAAATCAAGGCTTTATTCTCTGATCATGTGTAATTTATGTACCATTTACCCACGAGGACGTTTGAATGTTTCACAGTAATTACAGGCAGTTTAAAATTTTTATGTCAATTTCTGTACCAAATAGAATTTAATAATAATGAATTCTGTTTCATGTTTTAATTCAGCACAAAAAACATTGTCCAGCAATGCTATTATATTTACAGTATCCAGCTTTGTTTCCATTGTAACGTCACAACTCCAAATTACCACATTGTATGGACAGATTCGTCAAGGACTAGTTACTTTATGTCTACTATGCTGTGTTTGTTTCAACCGGAGAAGTGTGAATACTGTCTTTACTTGCCCAGACATATGAGGAGTATATCAAAAATTGAAAAGGGGTATTGTCTGAAACAGATTGAAAAACAACAAGTCGATAAATTTCTTGTCATAGACAAACTGATGTTATTTGTAGTAGTGGGCTGAAAAATATGAGTTAGTTCATGAATAGAATTGGTGAAATATAATTTTGGAAAGAAAAAATATTACTAATTAATATATATATTTATTGCTTTAATGACAAATATTAAACAATAACACAATTGTTAAAATTAAAGAAACAATATTTCATCCCAGAAATATAAATTAAATATCCTGTCTTTTTTTTGCTTATGGATCCAAATAAAAGGTTCTAAAACCCTCCAATATATCAGGTAACTACTCATTGGATTTCAGAATATAACATGCTTCCAAGGGTTGTAATAAAGTAAAGGTCCTCACTTACCAGACTGGATAACATATGCCTCCTTTACTCATTTTGCCTTCTTATCTGTCTTTTTCAACCAATTGATCAATGATGGCTGTACAACCCTTGCTTTGACTCGGACATGTAAAGCTGATACACATATAAAATATACATGTAAAATCGTACAGAAACCCCGACAATAAGCAGCAGTTAGCAAATTAAACTGACCAGGGAAGCTCTAGAAGTTATTCTTCATTAATTAAAATCTGTTCACAACCTGTTCAGAATGGTTAAAGAGTTGAAAAAAAAATGAACAGACGAAGCCAATAACATATACCACAAAGTCAGAGTTTATATATGACCATAGGATTTCATATGTCAGAAAAAGATGTATGTAAAGACAAATTTAGACAATTTAGCAAGATGACAGCATTAATTCGTAAAATAAAGTTTTGAGGCTGTAAATGTATCTATTGATCTCCTCACAGAAGTATAAATGTCATCGAGATGGTACAATTTGGTTAAAATACATACAATATTTATCTGCAGCAATTGCTATATCATAGTGATAGGAGAAATATGTTTCAAATCTGTCAGTAGAAAACTTTCTGGCAGAGATAAGGTCAAAGGTTGCACCAAGGGCAAACCATAATATTGCACACCTACACCTCCAACCAATATATCTGCCAACTGTCATCTTCCTGCACCTTATGGTTTCTGAGATATAGCCTACATAAGATTTTAAAGGCAAGATCACAATGGCAAAGTCAAAGGTCAATCCAAGGTCACGCTGTTACATTGCACACCTAAATCACCCAACCAATATATTACTTTCAAGTATCTATTTCATACACCCTTATTTAATCTAACCTACTGCTTTGCAAGTGCAATATCTTCCCCACAAAGGGGAACTCAGTGTACTTAATTAAACAAAATCATTATCATAGGGAGAGTTGAGGGGTGTTCAAGGTCAGTAATCCAGGATTGTGGGTGTGACCAGGAGGGGAGAAAACTAAGTCGGGAAAGTAGAGCTGTAGAGTTTTGAGATGCTTCCTAAAAGATGCAACAGAGGGACTGTTTCTTATTTGGAAGGAAAAAGAGTTCCACAGAACTGGGGCATAGTGACTGAAGGAATTAGAAAAGTGTTTGATTGATTTATGAACTCTACAGTTGAAAGTGGAGGTTTGAAGGAACTTGAGTTTGGGAGTACTTCGCCTTGTATTTCTGGAAGAGGTATAGGAGTGGATTATTTCTCTTAGGTAAACTGGTTGACCTTGGTTGAGAATTTTGTATGTAATAAGGCCAATTTAAATTGTACCTTGTATCTGACTGGTAGCCAATGGAGCTTTTTAGTTGAGGGGTAATGCGAGAGAATTTAGAGGAACGGGTGACAACCCTGCAGAGTGAGTTTTGGACTAACTGCAATCTACTTAACTTAAAATCAGTAACCGATAAAACAAGTGAATTGCAATAATCCAACCTGCTGCTCACCAAAGCATTCACTAACAGCACTGATGTATTAAGGTCTAGAAGGGGACGAATTCTGTAGAAGTCTCTCGCATGTACTCTAGTGGACTTTATGACCTGTGACACATGGTTTGAGAGATTGAAATTGGAGTCACCACTCTGAGGTTCCTGACACTTTGTGCTGGCAAGACCTGATTTCCCAGAATATTGATAAGAAAGTGAGGGAGAAGTTGTTTATGATTTTTGGGAGCCTATGAGAATAAACTTGGTTTTGTCTGGGTTAAGTTTTAATTTATTTGTAAATATGAAATGTTGAATGTCGTTTAGGCAGTTCTTTACTTTTTGCATAGAATTAGTGAAATTTGCTGGTGAGAGTGTTATGTATAACTGGGTGTCATAAGCATGAAATGTGATAGTTGATGCTACTGTGGGAATGAATGATTGAGCTGATTGGGTTAGTGTAGAGAGAGAACAGAATTGGTCCAAGGACGGAGCCTTGGGGAACTCCATACTGGAGTGCAGCAGGATGCGAGAGTGTACTACCTACCTTGACCGAGTGAGTCCTTCCCAACAGGTATGATTTGAACCAGCCAAGTGCTAACTGATTCTACAATAAACATGAAGTGTCCAGGGGAATGGTGTGGTCAATGGTATCAAAAGCGGCGGATAGGTCCAGAAGGGTAAGGGCAGTGATAGACCCTTTGGCCATATTAAGAAGAATATTGTTATGAATATTAAGGAGGGCACTTTCAATAGAATGGTGTTTTTATAAGCCCATTGGAAGGCAGTCATAAGGCCGGCTTCATCAAGGTGAGTTTGTAGCTGGACAGCTACTACCCTTTCAAGTATCTTTGAGATAAAGTTTAAATTAGAGACAGGCCTATGGTTTTTGAAAACATCTTTGTCTAATGAGAATATCCAGATAATCAAGAACAAGGAAAGTGGGCCAAGGGTCTAAGGAACATGATTTACTAGGAGAATTGGTAATAATTTTAGTGACTTGATCCTCTGTTACAGTAGAAAAAGTAGAGAATATGGGGGGGGGGGGGGGGGGGGGGGGGTCAGGGGTGATGTGTTGCAAATTGACAGAAGCAGAGAATGTTGAGCATATTTTTTCTATTTTTTCTGTGAAGAACTCCACAAACCTGTCAGCCAAAAGCTGAGGAGGCTTTATTGATGGGAGGATCTTGGCTGGAAGTCTGTGTAACACATCACCTAGGACACACCATAATTTTTGTAGGCTGTGGTGATTATCCTGAATTTTTGCTTTAAGGAATTGAGATTTGGCATGCATGCAGATTCTATTGTACTGGTGGACTTTCTGCATGTACTGGGATCTATTGAAGGTGGATTTATTTATTTGCCAAATGCGTTCAAACAAACCCTTACAGTTTCTAGGATATAGTCCAACAAGATTTTAAAAGCCAGGATCAATATAGCGAGGTCAAAGGCCAAATCAAGGTCATACCATGTCATTCTACACATACACCCCCAGTCAATACCCACCAATTATAAACTCCTATGATTTACGGTTTCCAACATGCAGCTCAGCAACATTTTTCCTACCGTCCACACATCTGCCAGATTAATCATCCCCCTGATGGCCAACCAGCCAACCTAGATGCTATGGGTGAAAAGATTACATGTACAGCAAGATTTATCTGCAATACTTATATATTCTTTCGTCTGTATTTCAGTCTAACTGGAAAGTTTCCATCCTTTTAAATGGCTAAGTTTTAAATTAGCAGAGGTATAAATATACGTCTATTATTTTCAACATTAATTTGAAATATGGAGCCTCATAAAGAATGGACAAGATAATTTTGGAAGCACAATATCCATTTACTAAGAAATGGCAGCAAGGTAATGATCAAATGAACAAGTCTGCATACGTGGTGACAGGAATAATAAATTTATCTCTCAATATAAGCTTCCCTTAAAGGTCAAGTACCAAGACAAGAAATGACATAATAAAAAATACGCAGGGACAGTTAGTTACTTATTGGCCAAAAAGAGACAAGGGGCAAAAATAAATGATGAGGAATTTATTCCCAGACATTCTTAATTCCTAGCTTGAACAAGAAATAATTATACTTTTCGGAATTATCATTATGTTGATTACTAATTCTTTACTTAAAAGAATACATTAGGGTTAGATTCTTGTTCAGCTCACTGAGATTGTACTCTTGGAGGAGATACTGCACACATTAAATGACCCTCTTCCCCTTTAAGTAAAAATAGGTTAATTGGTTGGGGAGATAAACCAACAACAGGCCGGCTTCCTGTTCAAGGGAGTTTGTTCATGCCAAAGAGATTGCAAAAGAGTACCACCAGCAAAATTGTGCAGAGTCCCTATGGGGACATAAGAAATATGCAAAATATATATTATATGCTACGTTATGCACACCAGGAGATCTTTAAGATATTTAACTCATGAGTACGACATATTCACATTGTGATCAGGAGATGATCATGTGCATATAAGATCATCTTGTGATCATAAGGTAATTACATTATATGCAGGACATGATCTCCTGATCTATGTGATCACAAGATCATCATGTAAAATTGAAACTTAATTGACAAAGATTATTTATATATAAAATAAACACCAACAATCAATTGGAGCTTTTCCTTGCTAAGCAAGTCTGACAGAGCCTGAAATGCTCAATATCGTAAAAACTAGGCCAAGGTGATTATAAACAAGTAGAAAGCACTCCTAGAATGCAGACCTCCGCCAAAGCACCCCTATACTGTGATTCCACCTAAAATATCTGTTCAGAATTGTTGGAGTAACTTCAACTACAAACCTAAAGTCAGTGAATTTATTTATTTGGGTTTTAATGTCGCTTTCAACACTGTACACATCATATCACGACAGGTAGTTGGGAGGGCAGAGGAAACCAGTACATACAGTTGGTCAAGGTTTAGAGTGTGGGGTTTGAACAGTCGGCTTCATAGGTGGGAGGCGAGTGTGTTACCCTTGCACCACCATGGCTCCCAAAGTCAGTGAAAATAGGACTGTTGAAAATTCTGGAATTTATTCTGTCCAAATTATGATCCGGGTCCCAAAATTTAAATACTTCTTCCTTTGGTCAGGCACGACTCATATAAAAATTACTGAATGATACGTTCATAAGTGTTGAAATTATAGAAATCATAAGCAGACAGACATCAAAAACTGACAAATTAGTGAACAAATTCACTCAAGAGCATTAGTTCTTTGGCTGAGATAATAGATACTAGTACGTTTGTCAGAGACATGCTGGTGAGCCCCAACAGCCATCAGTCCAATCTCTACATCTCAGACAATGTAGTAAGACCATGACACTTGAAAATGTGCAAGCATGGTGGATTTTGATCATTTTTACATAATTAGTGTGGTGACACTGGGCTCAAATAATACTTATTATTTACGCTCAAATAATACAAAAAGAGGCTGGTTTCACCTATATAACCTTCATCCAGTCTATTTGAACTGAAATGCATTGTGATCGTAAATCAGGAACTAAGTAATTTTTAAGTAATAAAATTATTTATATTAATTTTACAAAGGTTCAAGCCCATCACATAAATATATTATCGAAATTATATTGAAAATAAAATAAAATACTATTTATTCAGAAAATGCTTTAAAGGAAAAACACATTTTTCGAATTACAATGTACAATTTAAACTTCTAAACTGATGTATATTTTCTATCCAAGACACATTTTTAAAAGTTATCATCTCATAACATTCTGAATTAAACATTGGACATAATATCCAAATGTGCAGCTATTAGAGCCAGCATGATTATCTATACTTAAGATTATACTGTTACCATGTGGTACTAGCAAAGGTGCTAACCTAAACGACAGCAGATACTTCACCCTTTGCCACAAAGAAGGTGAAAACTATCAGGACACCATCTCCAGTGAGATGTTCAGTTGGAGGTCCTATGAAGGTCAAACAAAGGTCAAGTTCAGGGATAAGTGATAAGATAGAATTTAGGTTTGGACTTTATTTTACATGTTAGTATGGTATGAATGACTAGATACAAGGTATTTAAAACATTTTATATGTGACATAGAAAATTTTTAAAACCACCATATACGGGTCACAGACCCCGACATAAAATACATACACAGAGTTACAATACAGGAAAACAAAGCAAAGCAAATCCAGTACAATATGCCTAGAAGATAATCCTTTTTGGGATGGGTCACAGAGCCCGAAATGTCATATTCATGGCGAAAGTTGCAAATTGCAGAGGGGGCACCAGGGTCAGCCTGGCCCAGCCTATCCCAAGTACACCTAAGCCCACATCAATCCCTGTGGAGACCTCCCTTGTGCCGGGACAAACACAAGGGGTCAAGGCAAAGGAGGGTTCTGTGAAACTGGATTATGACTAAGCGACCTCAGGATACCAATCTGAGGAGAACATCAGAAGCACAGGATCAAAACTAATTCTCTGAGTTGATCATGTTTAGAGAAGCGAAAGGTCATGTTCAAGGTCGAAATTGTAAATTTGAGAGGGGGAGCCAGGGTCAGCCTGGTCCAGCCTGTAATCCCAAAGTAAAACCCTGCGCCTACATCAATCCCTGTGGAGAACTCCCTCTTGGGGGATGACAAGAGGGGTCAGGGCAGCAGAGATAATGACCCCTAGTAAACAGAACGGGGGATTGGGGAGTCCACTGGACTCAAAATAGCTTAAGCAAGCAGTCATTTGTGCTAGGGAGTGGTGGTGGGAAAATACTTGTTTACACTTCAAAATCTGAAGTTAGAATGATGGAGGGAAATTTGGTTGTGGTTACTGAAGTGTAACCCACAAGGTGATTGGACAATAGCAGTAAACAATGGTTACGACAATAAGTGGAGGAATAAGCAGATTGTGAAATTAAGGTACCTCCTAACTGAGAAAGCAGGCCCCTACTAGTCCGTGCTGTACACAGTTGGAGGTCCTATGAAGGTCAAACAAAGGTCAAGTTCAGGGATAAGTGATAAGATAGAATTTAGGTTTGGACTTTATTTTACATGTTAGTATGGTATGAATGACTAGATACAAGGTATTTAAAACATTTTATATGTGACATAGAAAATTTTTAAAACCACCAAGCCAAACTAAAAGAAGGAAGGGATGGCCGAGGCGAAGGTGGAGGGAATGATGGAAGGGGCCTGAGAGGCGTTCTGGAGGTAAGTCCAGACTGAGGAACTACGCCAAAGGCCATGAGCCATAATATTCTGTAAAGGGACATTATTGTTGAAGGCAAATGTGGCTCCAGAATGCCTGAAGGTATGGAAACCGTGGCCCGTTGGAGAGATATTGAGGGTGGCCAGAATGGTTTTGAGTGCATCTCTAACCTGAGTATCTATGATTTGTTGATAGGGAGGGAAGGATTGAGCGAACAGAGGGGCATGTGGAGGTAAGGGACGGGACTGAAGGAGAGTTTGTAATGCTCTAACTGGGCATAAGAAGAAATTATCAATCAAGGGAAGTTGGACAATGTGTGAGGAATTGGAATCTTGTAGATTTTTTGCCCATTTCACCAACAGGTGGGCCCCTGGGGGGTGAAACATGAGGTCTTGCCTCAGAAAATGTCTGTCCTGAGAGAATTGATGAACAGAGTGGGGAGCAATGTTGGAAAGCCTAAAAAAGGCATAAAAGGCTACCAAGAATATTGCCCTGAATAAGGGAAGGTCCCCCAGGGAGTCGCAAGCTTTGGAAATGGCATACATAGTTCTAATGTCAAATATGCCCCTGGGGGTGGGACGGAAAGGGGAACTGATTGAAAGGCCTCTGAGGTATCTAGTGACTGCTGGGTGTGAAAGATGGGTAGTATGAAGGTTGAAAAATTTTGAAAGAGATGAGATTGAAGAGAAGTAGTTTCAAACCACTCTGGGTGAGATGGAATTTCTGGCCAAGAATTAAAAAAATATGAGGAGATTGCTGGCACAAACTTCAATAGGAAGATTATAGAAAACTAAAACTGACAGAAAAGTTTTAAAATGAGTCCTTTGGGCTTGAATGGTCCCTGGTCTGTATGCTCCCAAGACTCTGTGCCATGCCAGTGAGAGGAGTCCTTGCGGGTCTTGAGAAGAACCTGAAATCATATTTGAAGATTGAGGTCAAAACATTGAATAGGAACCTCGTCCCAAGTAAAATTATGAGATAGATGGTGCATCATGTTGTCAGAAATACCTTTTTGTGAAAAAATTCTGGACAAGGAATCCGCAATTATATTCTTCTTACCCTCTATGTGTTCAATGAACAGCTCAATATCATAGGTGGCTGTAACCAGCCAGATATTGCGTAAACAAGCATTGAGGAAACTGTCTTTGGTCTTACCAGAGGTGACCACTTGCACAACTGCCAGATTATCACAACTAAAGGTAACCATGGACTGGGCCCAATGTGGTGCCCAAACCCTAAGAGCAATCAGCACATTGATCATTTTTAAATGGGTAATGTTGAGATTAAGGCCCACAAAGGTAGGGATAGGCGCAGCATAGACCCTGTTATTCCATATACCCCCAACCCCAGTGAGACAAGCATCAATATGCAGGGAGTTGATGTGAAGAGCCTCATCTCTGAAAATTTTTGTGGAACCAGAGAAGAAGGGCAGGAAGTTTATGAACCACTGTACATCCTTATGAAATTCTTTTGTCAGTTTGATTCTGCTCTTGTGAGAATTATCTCGGAAAACAGCCAGAATTCTGTTAACAAATATCCTTGCTGGCTTAATGCACTTGTGAAGATATAGTAGTTTCCCCAATAAGGATTAGAACTGCTTCTTAGTAAGAGTGGATTTTTTTCTAACCAGAATACATTCTTCAAAAATTTGGTCCATTTTACTTTGCTCAATGCTGAGGGAGTTGTTGTCCAGGTCAACCCTAGTGGGGGGGGGGTGTGACTTTGTCCTGGTTCATGGGAAGACCCAGATCAGAGAAAAGGTCAAATAACTTGTGAAAATGACGCTCTGCGTCATTATCTGGGTCTATCATGATAAAATCATCAATGTAAGCAAAAAGTGAGCAGGTCTCATGTCTCATGATATACAAGATGGCGTCTGAGACCATCTGGAAGAAAGCTGTGCCATGGATCCAGCCGAACGCGGCCGCTACGTCCAGAAAGAACTGGCCCTCCCAATGTATCCCAAATCTGAAAGCGTCAACTGGATCTATCCGAGATTCCTGAAAGCTCTTGCAATATCTATCTTAGAGAGGAGAATCCTATCTTTAGCTGACCTGATTTTTTCCAGAATATCATCCACAGTTGAAAACTTCAGTGTGAATGGTGTACCATCAAAGGCCTCACTGTCAACTGCGTCATTAAGTGACGCCCCTTTGGGAAAGGAAAGATCCAGAATGCCTCTCCTCTTGCCATTGTCCTTGGGCCTGGTAAGGAGGGTTGAGCAATGAAATTTGTTAAACGTGATCTCAGGGAAAGGGCCCAATATGGCACCCAGGGATATTTCCTTATCTAAGTATGACTTAATATCTGCTGGAAATTGTCTTGCTGAATAGTGATTGACTACCACAGTATTATTAAGACAAGTGTCATGTTGAAGGGACAAAGGAAATCCATAGGTCAGGTACTCAATTAGCTTTTCATTGTAATAACCTTTCAAGTGGTGACGCCAAGCCTCTATGTTCAAACCTGACTGGATGGGGAATCTAGCGAGCCTATAATTAGGTAAACCAGTGGCTTGAATGACAGTGGCCATGTTGATATAGTCCTTAAGAGTGGTGCTGGTGGGGGGGGGGGAGGCTACCTGGGCCTATAAACTTGAAATCCATGGATGTATGGGCCAAGAAACCCCTGGTTTTACTTGGGTCTTGGAAATCTCGAACGACGGTGTCAGAGAAGGCGTCAAGCTGATGCCATGTGTGGCTAGGCGGAATGTGACGATGGATGATAGTTGACTCAGCAGAACCCACAACAGTTTGACGGTTGACCACGTCATTTGTACTATTCTCATCAATTTGTTCAATCATAACATCAATGAGGTGACACATATATTCATGATAGCATTGAAATCCTAACTTCCTACTATTACTGTCTTTGACAAAATCTTCAAATGCTGATCTGGGATCAGATTCGTATAATTCTTGAAAATTAATCAAAATTTTTGCAGTGTGACTCACCTGGAGGAAACCTACAACTTCACCCTTGCACTCCGTGATTGTGATTTCACTACCATTAATTTTTTCATTCCAATAACAGAATTTTTGAAATTTTTCATCGTCAGAAATGAAAACCAGAGTAGTGTTTACATCAGTACTTGACCAGTATCTGTCCATAAACTGAACAGTACACCAACGTGTGGAACACTGGCAGGGGTGAAAGGGAAATTCAATAATATTGTTTGTCACCTTGTGGAAGCCTTTATGAGGCTGTCGCACTGCATGGGGTTCCATGTAATTAACATTCTGACCCTGAATATCATAATCAGTAAAATAATGCTCATGGTTCTGCAAATTCATAGCTTTTTTCCTATACTTTTGCCAACCATTTGATACAATTTCACTGTCAAAGGGGGTTTCATAACTCGTATCATCCCCCACTATACCATCAATTGGGTTACCCATCACAGGATTACACCTATCCATTACACAAGATACATCAAAACAATTTACATAAGAAGCATGACTGAAATTATTTACAAAATTACTGTCTTTATGAAATAACAGCCACAGTTGTTGCTGGTATTCAGCCCAAGGTTGTACAGATTTATAGTCACTGTCAATTGTTCCATTACAGTTCTTCCATTCAAATATATCATTATCACCCCCCCCCCCTTTTAATGTCATTAGGATCTTTACTATTACTAATCACAGGTGGCTGTTGAGCAAGTGGCCCAACACAGCCCTAGCTAATAGACGCCTGCTTGTCTTTGGATTTAAGTTTTTGAAAACATTTTGACTCTGGGTGGGCTGCTGTTTTGCCTTGTTTGTCACAGTAACTGCATTATAGTGCCCGTGACTGGAATCATGGGAGCAAACCCCTTCGTTGTAAAACCTGCAAATCTTCTTTGCCTGACTTGGGTAGTTTGCCTGAGTGCCTGACATGGATATCTGAGAAGCACTCAGACGGTTGATGGACCATTGGGTAGTGTCTTTCCAAGTCAAGTTGCCCTCCTCCAGGTCATGCATTGACGTGGCCCATGCGCTTCTCACTGCTGCCCAGGGTAATGATGTGGCATCCTTCATAGATAGGATGACCTGAAGGAGGGCACTCCTGGCCATAGTTTGGTCTCTCATGTGATAGATATTTGTCAATTGTCCCACCACCCACTGAGGTAACGTAAGATCATCATAGATCACCCTTTTTTCCCTCCTGGGGCGTGGTAGCCTTCATTGGGCCAGCGGAACTCAGGGGCTGTCTGAACAACATCCACAGAATTATACCTCCCCGACTTCCTGGACTGCCTACCTTGTAAACTTGTCCTAGCTTGCTCTTCGTAGGCGCCAAGAAGCGTTGAAACTGTGTTGGATACAGGGGGAAGTTGCCTCAGCGTCTCCAGTCGTGGCAGTACCCCATCGTTCTGTACGTCCAGTTGTGTGGTGGCTGTGGCCGACGGCTGTGCCGAACCCATCGCTTGCGACACAAGTTGTTGCCTCCCGTTCCGGTATTCCTCACCGCTGGTTTGCTGTGATGTAGCATTGAATGGGGGCAGCTGAACATGGCGGTGCCCCTCTTCCCGACCCACGGTATGTGACGGAATGTGAGAAAATCTGTCGCTGCCATAGGGACGTAGTGGTGTTTGCCCGGCATAAGCCGCCGTTGATTGCCTTTGCTCTACTCTCTCAATTCTGCTCAGTAGGGCACGGTTCGACTCAGAAAGTTCAGTCAACATAGATAAGATGGCATTAGAGGAGTCCATACTTCTAGGGTCGGGATTCGGATTGGAACTGCTGGACATAGTACTCACTTGTGGCTGTGAAGCCGCCTGTATATACGATTCATTCAAGTCCTTGTGAGTGTCCTTCCTGATTTTTCTGGTGGAAATTCTCGCTCTGGCCGAAGCAGTAACCTTCTTCCTAGCCATGGAAGGTGCTTTCTTTGAAGAAGGCATCCCAACAAATAATACGGTCTTATTATTAAAAAACAAAACCCTAAAATCTCTGTTAAAAGAAAATACTTGTTTACACTTCAAAATCTGAAGTTAGAATGATGAAGGGAAATTTGGTTGTGGTTACTGAAGTGTAACCCACAATGTGATTGGACCATAGCAGTAAACAATGGTTACGACAATAAGTGGAGGAATAAGCAGATTGTGAAATTAAGGTACCTCCTAACTGAGAAAGCAGGCCCCTACCAGTCCGTGCTGTACAAATTTTTATCGCATTTCTTTACAATTACACCCTTCTGACTGTGTTGTGATGTCATTTAAATCCGCCCAAGACTACAATGATTTGTAACATCATAGCTCAAAATGTCAAAACTAAGCCATTAAAATTCGTACTCAACCAGAGTAGAGAAGCTCCAGTGGAAAGATTTGTGGAAAGATGTGACGGCTGCTTAACGCTGAGTTATTTTAAGGCTATGTGTCTTCCTCAGGCATAATGCTGATAAATCGTAAACCATGATTATACTGCAGAATTTATTTTATTGTGACAACTATTCTGAGTTTTCACTGCTGTATATTGCATTGATGACACCAAATATTGTCTTAGCTCTAGGATATTTTCAGATTTTTCTTTCTGTTTTTAATGGAAGCAATGTCAGTGGTATTTTTAGAACCCGCTGTTTTGACAGGAAATAGTTCCATTTATGCTTCTGATGTTTAAAAGAAATTTATTTCTGAGTGCCATCTTATTTTCAACCGAACGTCTTTATCTTATAATTACATATCCGTTTCTGTAATTCTTTCTTGGATTTCAACGTTTTCTTTTTGTAGCATTTGACATTTTTGCTATATTTTGTTTTTCATAAGAAAAGAATCATCTGATAGAGTGGTTGCCATTAATATTTACTTGTTTTTTTTTGCTATTTTTAGCATAACTATCTTACCTTACAGTAACGTAAGTACATTAGAAACTCATATCATACCTTATATGGCATAAACTTCCACAAATCAATTGGTCATACATGACTCAGTATATGGTTTCAGAAGTTATATAGATTTAGAAAAAAGACTGTCTCCCTTCCTTCTAACTCCCCTGTTAGAACGCAATTTGGTGAGGACACTTTTTTCTCCCACTAGTTTAACAGTTCCTTGCGTACCAGTAGGTTTGACCAATAAAATGTATAGTTTGACCTTAAAATGTATAGGGAAAAGGTCAAGACAGCATTGCAGTTAATATATATTTTATTAATACATTAATAATGGTTCTACACTAAGTGTATTTACATATCAATAACACTTTGCCAAGACATAGGGTCACCTTACCTTGGGCACAATTTAAGGTAACCGCAACACAAAAAGTGAGGAGGGAAAGATTCAACATGAAAAAGGTGACACTTCAGAACAGAAATTATATAAGAGTGCCTTATGGAAAGGTGACCCTATGACAATATAATGTTAAATTCAAGGCTACTATAAGAGTAGATGAGAACATATTTACCTATAAAAGGTTATAGAAACTACTTGTTCACCCAAACCCCAATAGGTAGTAGTGGATTACGTAGAGGTTAATTTTTCTTTGAACATATCAGCTAAGTGTTCACCTGCATTGACAGTATCAGTGATATACCTCCAGACACAGTCCGACGTCCAGGTGCCATGTTATTGGATATTTTGAAGACTTACATTATTGTTAAAAGCAAAGGTGGCTCCTGAACGCCGGAAAGTGTGGAAGGTATATCCAGAACCCAGGTTCAATTTACTGAGAACCAGTGAAAAATGGCGTCTGACTTTAGTATCAGTCAAGGGAACCCAAGTTTGGTTAACTTTGATTTGAAACAGGGGTAAGTTAGAATCTTGGGGGTAAGTGTCAATAAATTAGCCAATGCAGTAACAGGACAAAGAATGGAATTTGATATTCTTGGTACAGTAATGAGTTTGATATCATTGTTACTTTGCATGGTTTTAGACCATTTAAGCAATATCCCTACTTTATCAGGGCGAAACATTACATCACCTTGTGCCAGATGTTTGAGTGGTGAATACTGGACAATGGCATGTGGAACCAAATTTGACAGTCTTAAAAATGAAAAAAAAAGACTAAGCAAATATACAGCCTTGAAGATTTGGCCCATATATGTGAAATTACAACATTGTACGATACTCTTTAACAATGGTATATCAATGATTTTGTTATGTTTGACAGTTAAACAGTTTCTGATAATATTTCAAGCGACAATCATTAAAGCAAGCGGCATCCAGACCCATGATAAGAAACTTGGTTTTTATAGCATACAGGTAGTTGGCCATTTGTGTGTACTTAATCCTGTTGTATTGGAGGCATTCTAAGAAACACAATAAGTTTAACGTGGTCACCTGATGAACGTCCCAGGTCATGAAGACCACAAAGGCCAGGAAGGTCATGAATAAAATGTTGTAGGCCTTCTTGGTTGAATCTGAGAAGGCATGGGTGAGTCTGGAAGTCACCAGCTGAGTCAGGTGATGTTCCAGTGGCAGTTTGCCTGTAACAACATACAATTAAATAGAATCAATACCATATAGGAGATCCTGAGAGGTAGGGACCCAGGTCACAGGAAGCAATTTGGAAACATTATTGACAGTAATATTCCATCTGGATAGCAGGTCCGCCACTGGATTCAATTTCCCTGGAACATGAACAACCATAATATTGATATTAAAGGCGCTCAGCCACAGAAAAACAGTTCTAGCATACTTGGCTAAAGTACTATCACGAGTTTTCCCAGTAGTTAAAACAGATACCACAGCCTGGTTATCACATTTAACAAGTAATTTATGGCCTGACCATTGAATGTGCCAAACTTTAAGAGCAACTAAAATGTTAATCATTTCTGTATACGCAATGTTTACATCTTGCCAGCTAGATGGGAGGGTCATAGCATAGACCTGATTGTCACAAATGGCTCCCAGGCCTGAGGGACAAGCATCCAAGTGGACAGATTTGCTCGTAGCATAGTTGAAAAATGAAACACCATTGTAAACCAGCAAGAATCTTTGAAACCAATTTAGGTCCTGCTTGAATTCTTTGGTAATTTTTATGATTTTTGAACCCGTGTTTCCACGCAATAGAGCAAGCATTCTGTTCAGAAAGAATCTGGCATACTTCACACATTTGGCTACATACAGCAATGAACCCAACAGTGACTGTAATTCTTTTTTCGTACAAATAGCTTTGGTACCCCATTGGTTACACTTGTCTTTGATAACTTGCAATTATTCGACAGGGATAGATGTGGAGAATTCTACTGTATCAACCACAATACCCAGACAGGTTACTCTGGTACTTGGAGGAACCAATTTTTTTGTGCTAATAGATAGGCGTAATTCCAATAATAGGCTTTGTAATCTGGTGAAAGTTTTCACAATTTTTTATGGTACAGAAACACACAAAAATCATCTATGTAGTTCCAGATACTGTGGCCCTCCTGCCTCATAATGAAGCGTACCACATCCGAAATTTGCTGGAACATGGACTAACCGTGTTTGTACCCGAACGGCAGCAAAAAATCGAGAAAGTAATTATCCCAGTAAAGCCCAAGTAGATCCAGATCCCCAGGATCAATGGGAACATGGCGGAAGGCCATGCTGATGTCCATTTTAAAAATTTCACAACCTTTGCCCAATTTGAGAACTTCATCAGTTATATTGACTGAAGGATATGTCAGAACAAAATCTGTACCCAGGTAGGAATCACTCCCCACCCCAGAGTTCACAGAATGTCCCAAGGGCCAGCTGAGATCGATAATAACTCTTGTGTTGGTGGAACTTGACTTATCGTGTGTCATAAATGGGCTAATGTGCAAATTGTCAATCGGTGGATCAGTAAATGGGCCTAACATGGCTTTGTTTTCAATTTCATCACGCAAATATGTTGCTACATGTTCTGGATACTCTATGGCACTCTTATGATGGATAATGTCACTAAAAGGGCCTGATTTCGATCAAAGTCCAAAGGGAAGCCATATTTTATCAAGAGAGGTAACTGCCAATCCCAGTAAGTATCTAGATATGCAGCCCAGTTATTATAATTCAATTTTGACATAACGGGCATTTGTAAGCCCCAAAAATTGGGTCTACCATCAGCTTTCAATTTTTTATGCAATTCTATGATATCTGTGCATACTGATTTATTGCTTCTGTCATAGACCCAGCTTTTTAGCCCATAAATGGGTATGAAGCCGTATAATGGTCTATTCTGTTCTATGCACTGTTTGTTGCCAGGGGCTGCTTTGGTTTCCTGAATTCTTATGCTTTTGGTGGAATTTTGAATTTCCAAGGCATATTTATCCATATTCGAGTTTTGAAGGGAACTTGTGCCATTACATACATTTGTGACCCCTTTCTTGGTTTCGGTTGACGATTTGGTTGTTGCAGAATGAGGCAGAACGACACAACTACTGACAGTATGATGAGCCCGTTTGTGACTAACACCATGGCCCCTGGCAAGATTTTTCTTCTCAACCACCTTGATTTTTGTTTGTTTATTTGGGGTTTTACGTCGCTTTCAACACTGTACAGGTCATATCACGACGGGTAGTTGGAAGGGCAGAGGAAACCAGTACATAGAGTTCGCTAGGGTTGTGTACTGTAAACTGCCGACCAACGGCAAGCAACTACCAGCTTTCCCACTTACGGCCATGACGGGGATCGAACCCCGGCCGCAGAGGTGGGAGGCGAGAGTGTTACCACTCTGCCACCGTGGCCCCCCAACCACCTTGATTTACAACATGAGCAAAATACATACATTTGCCTTTATAATCAAATGCATAGGCAGTCTGTATTTCTTCCAAAGACTAAGTTTTATCATGAATTCTTCTGAATTTTTATGCTTGACTAAAACCAAAAAAAAAGGTGATATGGGCATGGGACCTAGTGTAAACATACCCGGTTTTAATTGATTTTTGTTTGACGATTTCTGTTGTGACAATCCTATTCAGAAACACTTCAAAACACCTTTTCAGCCTTCTTTATCTACTTGACTTTAATCTTGAATTTTTTTTTGCTGCACATCAAGAGAAATCATTGGGTCATCCATCAAAAAAACTAGAAAATCTAACATATTTTCTCTAAGTTTGGGATTTTTCCTCCTGCATCATGCAGCAAAAGCTAGAAACCCATTGGACGATTATCATTTAATCACAAGTCATCCTTTCCTTAGTGGACATGGCATGGACATACTCGTGTGATAACTGAATTCTATTTCTCACATACACATCCACTCCCTTTAGGGTTTATTTTTTGCTCCGTTAATGTGGTTTCTTGCCATGCAAGCTCTGCAAGTCATTGTTGCATGCCCTGTCTGAGTGAAGCTAGACCAACTCATCCAAACTGATGTTTTTGTTTGAACATAGCTATTTTCTGGCAAAGTAACCTGTACTTGTGCATTTTTTTCGAACTTGTCTATTTTTTTTAGTGACCGCAGAATTATTTACAGTAGTTTTTTCTTCCAATTTATCCAAACAATGCCAAATGTTTTGTGATTGGTTTAACTGTCAAGTCTAGAAAATTTTGTTACCCACCCTCCCTCCCTAAGATTCCATACTTCATTCTAACATGCATATGCAGTCAACTACCTGATTCAGGCCACATTCATCTGTTATCGAGGTGTAACAAGTTATAAAATGTCTCCACCTTGTTGATCAGATGAGAGACAGTTTTATTTTTAGGTGGCATTTGAAATATCTTGACCACATGTTTCCAAAATTTGTGACCTTTCCTTCAAGTGCTGAACTGATACAAGAACTATTTTTAGCAAGGTTAATACCCAAATTGAGGGGGATATATAATCATTGGACTGGCTAGGTCCAATAAACACTCAGTAAGAAAGAAGAGGTTTCTGAGAAAAATCTTATCACCTGCTAAATTGATGTACTAAACCATTGCTCTGTGTGAATCTGAAACTATATGTCTAAGTTCTAACTAATTAGTAACATGGTAATTTAATGTAAAAGATTACTATATGTATGATTTTGGTCGGCATAAGTGAAATGTTTAACAACATTTTACAAGTACTATGACAGGTTAACTGAAAATGTTCCTTTTACAAATCATAAAAATAAATAGTTCAAATGGTAGCTTACACAATGATACATGTGAGCAGTGAACAAGGTAAAAGTGTAATTTGACCACATATTATTGAGTTACCTGTGAAGATTTACATAAACTTCAAAATTGGAGTTTAGTTCTATTGCAAAAAGTTAGGGGGCGAAAAGATATCCCCATCCCCGCTCCCCCCAGTTCCTACGCCTATGTGGAAGGCAGTTTGCAAAAGATAAAATCATCAATATAATTAGACATGTTCAGTTAATCATGTCATGAATGTGTTCACAAATAAGATTCCCCTTGTATCCAGTGATTAACTGACATACCCTTAGGACAGCTCAAGTCAATGACGGTTCTTCTCCTTTCTGAACCATTCTTTTCTGTGGTCATAAACGGGAGATATGGAGGGAAAATGGATGGGAGTCCAACGGCCCTAACATGGCCTTATGTTTCAATTTCTCTGAAAAGTACTCTTCATCAAGAAAAGGGTACTGCATTGCTGAGGTATGATTATTTTTCGAACAATTGAGGGAGCAAGCCCTTTCAAAATTTAGAGGAAAACCAAATATGATAAGGTCAGGTAGCTGTTGGTCAAAATAATATCTTAAAAAGAAATCTGCACTCTCCAATATTTAATAGAGATTTTACTAGAAAATAATAAGACCCCCAAATTTGGGAGGCCATTTTGTCTGATAAGCTTATGAGCTCCTATAATATCCGGAATTTCTTGATAATATGTAGGTTCCTGAATGTAGAGTGCAATGGGGGACAAAGGAACACAATCAAACCTATGTCTAAATTATTTTGGACAATTTTGCAGCAAAGTATCTTGAGAGTTACATCGACTTTGCTGAGAGTACCTGGGAGTACCTACATGAGAAGTATTCCCTACCAGAGTTTCTACTGGACAGGACTGGCTGATCTGACAATTGACTATTTGTAATGAACTCTGATTCTACGAAGATTTCTGATGTACTACCCAGGTCTTGTGTTTGTGTATCATCTTGCAGTACCGCAAATCTATTATGTGTTGGCAATACTTGAACCAAGGAAACATTTAAGTGCACTTGACCAACTGATCTGACCTGTCATTGGTGACCACAGATTCATAACATTCATCATTCATATTTTTGTTGTTACACATTGCCAATGTATGTGGGCTTTGGTTCTGTATCTGGGGGATAGACGAAGTCAGCGTATGACCTGTTACATCTGAATCGAAAACATTTCTTTTATCCAAACGTACAATGCTAGAAAATACAACCACATATAACCTATTATATCTCAGCCGACTAGCAGCAAGGCCTTGCAAAACCACTGGCTTCATATGAATTTTTGAATGAAACTTTAGTTTTATATAATATACTCTATTACTATAAGAAGTTCTAGTTTTTGGGGGCATAATTAGTTTTTTGGTTGACTCGAGCTACTTTTGCTAACATCCAAAGGTTGAAATTCCATTAAATTTGCCTATTTATATCACTTTGTGAAATACTGCTAGCTTAGGATATAGCTTGATCAGAAATCTGAGCCGAAACACTACCCCTGGCATGCTTACTGAATCCAAGAATAGGGGATTTAAATTCAAATTTTAATTACTTTAAATCCAAGGTCACTAATGTCAAGGTTTAAAGCGATGTTGCTGAGAGACTGATCTAACAGAACTTGCCTGGTCATGGCTTGATCCCACAGCATGTGAGTGGAAGTCAGCATCTGAAGACAGTTGCAGTTCCACTGGTATAACCTTCTCAGTTCTTCTACTCGACCTAAGATTGTACCGAGTACCCTCTATTTTTTTAAAACTAAACACACCCAGAGTACAATTAGCATCAGTGTAGAAAAGTTTTCATGCAAGCTGTCTGACTTCAAACATTCATCTGACAACTGTGGCAAGTGTCACCGCACATTAAAGCCTGAGCAATTCTAAAAACATAGACAAATGGGGGGTTCACATTCTTCAAATAAAAACTATAGGGATCAATATTTAAAGGTAGATTGCGGGTTTAGGAATGAGGCCTCGGTCACCCAAATGATTGATTACAAAAATATCCATTGCTATAAAAGGGTAACTTTGTTGTGTAATTAGAATAAAAAAATAACAATTTATTAGTGTTACAAATGCTTTAATTTTCATGAACACATTATCGAAATTTTGACATTTAAGTGATCTAAGTCAACACCAAATCAATCAACTTTCACATTACAAAGGTCAAACTCTTCTTTCATATATCATTATTAAGTAACTGTCACATTGTGCTTGTAACTTTTCACTGATTTTTTGTGTGTGCCGACGTAATTTGAAATAAATGGAACATGTTCTCCAGCTACAGAACCCAAATTAGAACATAGCAGTGTACATTAAGGAAGAAGCTGAACAACATATTCCTTAAAACAGTAATGCACTGTTTCCACTGGAACCGACCCTGTAACGACCCTACGACCCTAGGGTCGGTTACAAAAGTCATAGGATCATATAAAAAAAGACGTGAAAATGATGAGTCGGTTATGAAATCGCTGACAGAACGGTATAGTTACAGACAGGACGTAATGACCCTCCCGACAAGACGTAGGGTCAGGGACGTTTATTGCACAGCCAGTCGTAGAAGTATGACAAACAAGCCCTAAACCCTTAACAGACAAGCCGGATCACAAACAGACAAGCCGTAAAGATAAATAGTCAAGACTGGAGAAACACACAGAACCCCACAACCAGACTTAAAGTCGGTATTGTAATAACAGTTTTTGATGAATTTTTGGGAAAAAAGAGGATCAAGTGTCGACCAATAAACAATTCTTAAACTAGGTCACTAGTAAATATTTGGATCCCATCACGTGACCAGAATTACAGCAAGTTTATTACGTTGCCGTAAACCCCTAACAGAGACAAGCCGGATCACAAACAGACAAGCCGTAAAGACAAACAGGCAGGCCTGGAGCATGTTCCCGACCATGTTCGGGATCCAGAATCGTGATCCATATCACACTATATAAACCCCCCTCTCCTGTGATATGCCATTCATTTCACACTTCAAAGATGACAGGAACACATCAAGAGCAACTGACAGATCACTTGAGGTTTTTTTTGGTTTTTATTGAGTTTAATTTTTTATTGTACTTGATATTGTCAAGACACAGAAGACAGCAGAACCCAGCTCTTGCCCAGCCAGCATCACCATCACCCCTACCCCCACCACCCAGAAGGAGAAGGAAGCCACAGAATCCATGGGTCCTGCCCTGGATACTGCAGAGAGAGGAGAGAGGTTGCTACAGAACACTCTTGGACTAATCACTACTGACATACCAGGCTACAGAAATTTCACAAGGATGGAGCCAGCATATTTTTATTTGATTTAAGAAAGAATCACCCCCCCACCTCTGGAAGTCATTCACCAACTTCAGGAAGCCACTAGAAGTCGGCTTGAAACTGGCAGTTACTTTGAGACACTTATCCACAGGGGAAAGCTACACTTCACTGTAATACCACTGGAGGGTTGGAAGATCGATCATCTGCAAGTTTGTCCCCCAGGTCTGCAAAGCCATTTTGAAGGAATTTCAACAAGAATATCTGGTGTGCCCCACTGATCCTGAAGACTGGAAGAAAATTGAAGAAATATTTAGAATCAGATGGAATGTCCCCCATGTAGTCGGTGCATTAGATGGAAAACACATTGCTATCAAGAAACCAAAGAAGTCAGGCAGTGAATATTTCAACTACAAGGGCTACTTCTCCCTAGTACTTTTGACTTTAGTCGATGCAGATTATAAGTTCCTGTGGGTGAATGTGGGGGCCAGTAGGTCATCATCTGATGCACAGATTTTCAACCGCAGCAAACTGAAAAGAAGAATTGAGAATGGAACCTTGGGACTACCACCACCTGAACCACTTGGACCTGGGGGGCCAGATCTACATTACTTCCTGCTGGGAGACGACGCCCTAATGCCTTGGCTGGTCAAGCCTTACAGTAGATGTCAACAGACCAGAGAAGAGAGAATAGCTAACTACAGGATATCCAGGGGGAGGAGGGTGGTTGAGAACTCATTTGGTATACTTGTCAAGAGATTCAGGGAGCTGTTGACCACCATGGAACAGAGACAGAGACATTGTGGTAACATGTGTGGTACTACATAACATGTTAAGAACCCATCAGGGGGAGCAGACAGACCACCCACTCCAGCTGATGACATACAACCACAACAAGGGGACCAGGGAGAACAGAGATATCAAGAGAACTTCAGAAACCCATCGAGGGAGGCCAAACATCAACAAGACCTACTGAAAGACTACCTCAATCATGTGTGGGGTCGCTGGCTGGGCATGAGGACAGAGTTTAAGAAGACTGAGGGCAGAAGACTGAGGGGGAGAAGATGCTATCATATATCAGTCCTTTTCAGGACTACCCAAATAATCCAAGAACGTAGATTTAGCAAAGTGTTGCCTCCCCAAAAATAACCCCACCTTTCCAACTATTTAATTCAAATACAATTTCACCAAAAATATTCCCCATCACAAATAACAACCCATCCCACACTCACTTGAAAAATGTAAATTGTTTCACTTACAGATTCAAACCCAGGTCCTCACTCAACAAAGTTGCAATCTCACGCAAACATGACCTGGCTTTATTATCTGAAAAAAATAATTTACAAAGTGGTATTAAAAAAAAAGTTTCCCAAAAAATAACTGGAAATATTTCCAGCCCAGAATTCAGAAGAATTGAAAAAAAGAAAAAAAAATGCTTTTAAATGTGCAAAACAAAATTATACAAGTTTTTCAGTCCCATGAAATAAATTTTTTTTTACAGTTTATCAATCCATTGCCACTGACATTTTTGTAAATTTTGTTAGGCCTCACGTTGGTTAGTGTGTCAGTGTGGATGTGGCTTTAAAGTGGGGTTTTGGGAGACAGGGACGTGGGTTTGAGTCTGGATCTTGGTTTTTGAGGGACATGGGTTTGAGTCTACAACTTTGTTTTTGGGGGTTGTGGGTTTGAGTCCATATCTTTTTTTGGGGGGATTGTGGGTTTGAGTCCACATCTTTGTTTTTTGGGGGTGGGGATTTTTTTGTAATTTTGTTTTGTTTGGTTGGTGGTGGTTTTACTTTGATTTCTTAGGGGATTAGTTTTTTAAGGGGAATTTTTTTTCTGGTGTTTTGTGTTGGAAGCTTATTTATATTTGTTGGAAAAGTTTATTTATATTTGATTAACATTCACACATTCATTCACACAATTTTTTTCTGTACTGTGGGGAGATGTAAGTGTTGGACGGTGTGCTTTTTGTTTTTGGGCACAAATATGTAGCTTAATAATGGTTTTTGGATGATTCGGGTGGCCCTTAAAAGGGCCGGGTTTGGTGCGACTTGTGAGAGCTAATCCGCTGATTTGGGCTGACTTTGACTCTGCTGGCTGGACTGGCTGGGAGGTCTTGAATGTTCATGATGAGTGGAAGATGGCAATGGTGACGATACTGTTTGAAGTTGAGAGGCTGAAAATGGCTGTGTTGTGTCCATCTGTTGATACGTTAGCTCACTGGGATTAGCTGAGAAGAGACTGGATAATCCAGAAGTGTTGTGCTGACTCTCCTCCTGTTGTGAAGGTGCAACTGAAGGTGGGTTGAAAATCATCTGTCTGGAAGTCCCAGGCTGTTGGTCATCCGGCCCCGATGGTTGCTGTATTTCACAATCACTGTAAGAGGCTGTCCTGTGGTAGTCTGTTGAGGCTGCACAACTGGAATGGACACTGGTTGAGTTTCCAGTATGGTGAGTACTGCTGTGGACTGTGCTGCTTCTGGAAGTTGATATGTGGTGACGTCTTGACTTTTGGTGACTTGTCTCTTATGTTCTTCGGCCTTGTACAGTATTTCACTCAGAAGCTTCACTGTCTCATTCCTGAAGGTTAAAAGTCCCTTTCTTCAAGATGTTCAATCTCAGAGTGGAGATAGTTGCAGAACGACTGTCGAGGACAGGAGTTTGGTCCTGACGTGCACCTAGAAATGGTGGAAATCATCGACCTCATCTGCTGGAACTGATCTAAGACTGGATCTGCAGACGTGGTGGTAGTCGCGACTGGAGGCTGTGGTCACTTAGGACTGGTGATTGAAGGCTGATGAGTAACATCTGATGCAATGCTGATTTCCATCTCAGATTCTGTGTCCCTGGATGCATCTGGAACTGAAGCTGCGACTGCAGAGGGCCTCTGGGGTGACTTGAATGTAGAAGGCTTGGAAACTCCCTTCCTTCTGGTGTGACCTTGTAGAAAACTGAAACTGTCCTCAAGCCATGTCTGACGTTCTGTGCTCTTCTTAGCTGCTTGTCCTGACTTCGTCTGAGTGAGCTTGCCATATCTGGTAGTTGAGTGTCGAACCACTTCTTCACAGTCTTGACGGGCAAGTTTCTGCTAGCTGCTCCCAAAGTCTTTCCTTCTTCTGCTTGTCTTTGAAACTGTTGTCGGTCTTGTCATAAAGTTCCTCATGCTGTTTAACAAACTCCACGATGGCTTCTTCGTCTGAATCACTCCGGAAAATGGACTTCATCTGGCCCTTCTTCTGTCTGGATTAAGTTGATTCTGCATCAGTATCTGTATCAGTTCACACTCTCTTCTCTCCTCTTTCCGGGCTCTCTTCCCTCTCTCTCTCCATCCTCTCTCTGTTCCTCTCCTCCTGCTCTCTCCTCTCTCTCATCCTTCTCCTCTCTCTCCCTCCTCCTTCTCTCTATATCCTCAGCTGTATCTCCTAACTCAAACTGTGGTTGAGTGTCTCCAGTTGGTACTTCAATCTTTCTCCGTCTGCCCCTTGGCATGATGATCAATCAAGCAATTGTACAGCTTGTTTTAACAAACAAAACTTAAAATAAAAGTGAAACCTCACAGAACAGATTTCACTCCCAACCAGTCCAGCCTAGCTCAGTACTTAAGCTAATTTCCCAAAAAATAAAAACCTAAAATCAAAGCTGCACACCAAGTTGTCTCTCGACAAGTCAAGCCCAAATATACGCAGATTGTCTACCGACTAACCTTTTTATACCCACAGCTTACACGGTTACATTTCCTTGCTTGTCTGTTAGCGTTACAGGCCTGTCGGTTATTGTTTATGGCTTGTCTGTTTCAGTTTACGGCTTGTAGGTTACAAATTTTCCCGATTCTAGGACCCAGTCTGTAAAAGTTACCGACTGGCCTGTAAACTTTACAGGCCTGTCGGGAACAGTTACAGACAGGCCGGCTAAAGTTACCGACTGTACTGTAACACTTTCCGTATGGTCGGTGAGTCATCACGTACAGTCTGGAAGTCCATATTTGGGACAAGCCGGATACTTGTTACAGACAGGCCTGTTTGATTAACCGACAATCCGGGAAATGTAACCAACAGGCCATTAAGTTAACCAACAGGCCTGTTGCTAGGGGGCTGAAATTAGGGTCAGATACAAGGGTCGGCAACGGTCGTAGAAATATCAAACATGTTTGATATTTTACCGACTCTCCCCGACACGCCGGGAACTTGCAACCGACCCTAACCGACCATGTAAACATTGGTTCGCACCCTCCAAAAATGCATAGTTACCGGCCTGTTGGTTCCAGTGGAAACACTGCATAAAGTAAGGCTTGAGAGCACTATGTGTGTGTGTGTGTTCTGAGTCACAACTTTCAATGATTAACAAACACAATTTTTACACAGCTATTTGAGGAATATCATGGGCTTTTCAGATAATTAAGCTCTGCTTTTTTGACAACATAAGCGGTTTATGTTAAACATCAAAGGTTGCCGCAGACAAGACAGAGGATCTTAAAAAGATATTGCAATATAGCATTTAATATATGTTTCAACATCTCAGATCAGGGGATGTTGTCAGTGTTACTGATGTGGTATAATTGGTGGGATTCAAATCCACATCCATTGATGTGAGAATCAGGTGATTATGTATCAAGCTTGTTTCTGCGCTTATGGCTCTTGGCCTGTTGAAATTTTGAAATTATTGATACTTGAAACTTAGGGCAACCTCAAATGAAGTTGGTTAATAATAATAATATTAATAATACATTTTTGTGTCTGTGTAGTTCTAAAACAGTATCAAAGATATAAAGCTTGTCTGTAAAAACAAACTTATTACAAGTAAGGCTGAAAATGATTATTTTTTTTTTCAATTGATGAGATTTCTTTAATAGATCCAGCACACATTTCCTACAAGGAACAGGATAGCACCCAATTAATAAAATTAGCATCAGCAGTTGGGTCGATGTGACTCTCGTCTTGGGGTTTTGTGGCTATAAACCTCAGCTTAGTTTCTCATTCAAAAAGAATTTTATAAAAAAAAACTGTGTTCCTGGTTTAGTTTTTTTCATGTAACCCTGTGCTGCTAATGATACGTTCATTCGGAGAATTTCAGCGTTTTATATGACAAGATTGCCTTAATATCTAAACTATGGTAATGGAAATTCTCTGATACTTTCCCAAATACACCAAGACAGGCATTTGAATATCATAAGATATTCTAGAGAGGTATGCATGCTAAAACAGCTGTCTCACTTTTCCACCAACATGCCATATTAAGGTCCATTTTAGAGCTCTGTTGTTTACTGTGACACAGGCAAATCTACAAACTCAAAACAGACATTTTCTGCCCAGCACAGGTTACACGACATTCCTGTTCATGAAAGTTACTAGGACATTGTAAATTTGACACAAAGAAAGAAATATATAAAAGTTTGGGTGTTACTGGAAATCCTCAAACATCACTGTATAAGTGAGAGGCAATGGAAGGCATTGTAATTATAGAATTAAATTACATATATATGGGCATTTCCGAGTTTTGTCTAAAGTTGGGGTGCTGATTGAAAGTAAAAGTTACATAATCATCCCTTCAAAATGGTGATGAAAGGTAAATTTGTTGGTGGTCTAAGCATATTTATCATTTGCACTTGTGTCAATACATATTTTATACAGTACGTTATGGTAAGATCTAACCCAAATACACACCAAGAAGCTTGTGTTTTTTCCACCACTTTGTTTTAATAAGAAGTCAAATAAGTCCTTATTTACCAAAATAAAGTCAAAAATAATTTGTAGCCATGGTTACAGGGGACCAGTGAATTTAGAAACTTCAAATTTTGTTTGGTCTTTCTATATAGATTTCAATGCAACAGAAAAAAGATCAAAAGCTCTTTAAAGATACTTTGTAATGTTATATACATCATATTTGTAGGAGAGATAGTTTACAAAACATTAACCTCAAATTGAAACTTGTATGACAAATTTACAATGCTACTTACCCATAATGCGGATCAAGCCACATCTTTACTTACAGTTGTATCTGTACATATTTGAGATTTACTGGACGACCTGGTTTTAAAGCTCCGAAAAAAGACTATGTACCTATGTTTGCTCATCATGTTGAAAATTGAACCGTCCTGTAAATCTATCACTGTAAATCTCTTCACCTCGTCAACAGGTTTATTTTAATACAGCTCATAAGAGATCACGGGAAGTGTTTTTTTTTAATTTAAAAAAATTGTTTCTTATGCAAAATACATTTCACATTGTATTCTTATGCAAAATACATTTCACATTGTATTTCACATTGTATTTTAACAATACAATAATAATAGCACTGAATAATACACCAAATACACCCTACCCAATTCTGAAGCAGATAGAATAGGGTTGAACCACAACTGAAGGTAGACAAGCCAATTTGGTTGCATTGGTAAACCCATCCTTGAAAGGTGTGGCCGAGGTATAAATGACATCCAGAATGCCAAAAAACACATGTATCCCCGCCTGTATTTCCACCATCTACAAGAACTTATTACACATAGATTAAACTAGAGTGATTTCGTTCTATCATTGCATAAACCAGAAGAACATTAAAACCTAAACCTAAAACCTATATGTTCTGACATCAGTTTATAAAATTAGATATATTGACAGATGGGCTTTTTTTTAACATGCTCATGAGTAAAACTAATAAATTACATTACTTGAACCAAATAGCACCATTTGTAATAACCTGCTAAAGCCAGGACAAAGCTACATGAGATGGAAAAATGCTGACATTCCCGTAAGCACATAAAAATCTGAATTAGAAAGAATGGCATGCATACATGGAATGATCTCCATGTAAGAGTTGGAGGCTTTAAGACACGTTGAGAATTTATTTTTATAAGTTACTTTAAAAACTGTATATTTATTAAGGGTATCTGTGTTTGAAGCAATTAGCAAGCTAGCATTCTGGAGCAGCCTTCAAAAGGATAATATTGGCCCTAAGAGAAGGACTCAAGACAAACGCAATACTTAGTTCAGTGCCAATCTCTATGTTAGCTGTCTCATTATTGTAGAGAATTACAACTGTGGAAAGAAAAACCCTCTGTTTATATAAATGAAAAATATTCCATTCTGTGAGGTAAAAATTATTGGGGTTAATCTGTCTAAGTTTGATAAAAAGTGGATTATATAAGTGTGTATATCTGAATATATTAGACCAAAAGGACCTGCATTGGGTGTATAGTAAGAGTATATATTTACAATGCAGTGTGAGCCTGGAATATAAACAGTAAAGACTTGATGGACTGGTATCAACTGGATAAAGAGCAACTGACATTTTTTTTACTGTTTGTGGCTGCTAGAACTCTGAATTGTTAAAACACAAAAACGTACATCAGTGAATTGTGTCTGACATATAATCTCATAGTATATACATATAAATACTTACTTTTCAGTTAGAAAAGATGGATGCAGATTACAGTTCAATAGCTTATGGGGTTGGTAGCCAGACAAGCAACTTGACAGATATGTATTTACAGACCATGTTTAGTGATGATTATGTTGATGTTAGTAATAACAGTCTCATGAATATCCAATGGCAGACCTATAGCATGGTTGACAGGAACATGTCCATGGTACTCGATGAAGAAAAAGGTCTGCTGAAACAGCCCCCATTGCTGATAGTTTTGCTGATTGTACTGTACACAACTGTGTTCATCGCAGCTATCTTCAACAACTATCTGATTTTAACTGTAGTCTACAAGTAAGTGGCTTATTGTAATGCAATGGTTTTGTCTTTTGTGGTGTACCTAAAGCCAGCTTAACATGATGTTTGAATTTGTAATAATATATGTTTTGGAGTTACATCCCCCAGGCAGATGTTTATATGTATATTCCCATAGTGTAAACTTATGAATTTAAAACGTGTTATATTATGTAATTAAACATATACATTGTTATACAGCATATGTTTATGAGTAAGGTGGTTTCAATATCCCTGTCAATATATATTGTGACTCCAATATAAGTATTTAACTCAAAATTTTAAATAACAAAATACATTGCTGAAAAATTAATTTAAATGTCCATTTAATAACTAGTAAATGTGAAGACGTAAGCAGAGCTATAACAATTCAAACTTTCTGTGATATCTTTAAAGAGGAGGATGTTAAATGTAATAATGCCTTATATACTCTGCAATTGCCTAGCCTCAGGGCAACATTTATAAAAATGAAAGATATGAGGGCCAGCCCTGATATATGTCTTAATAAATGGTCATGTGAACAGATTTTAGCCAATCAAAATAACAGGTTAGAGACTGAAGTATAATAATTTTGTTTAAACTATGTCACGTGAGCTGATTTCACCCAATAAAATAAAAATAACCAATTTATCCCCGAGGTTCAATAATCAGCCATAACTTAATCATGTTAGTGCTAAAGTAAAGAATAACATGTTTGGTGTATCTATTCATAAGTAATATTTACATAATCCTTACATGTGAATGCGTATAAAATATTAAACCAGGTAGACATATATTACACAAAACATTTATAATTTATTGTATTAAGTAGTGGTCTAAACTAAATTTATGTACTTATTCTACATATTGAGCATAAGAAGAAATACTCAAACCTCTACTATTGTGACATGGTACATATTGAGATAAAATTCTTATTTGTACTTTTTTGTGTAAATACGTTTGGTATTTCTTTAAAAAAACATATGTTGATACAAGATCTAAATGAACTTAAGAAGGTAATATTAGGCAGAGTAACACACTTTCGGGTGTTTTTAGACGGCGATAATATAATTTCTACTTGAAATCAGAGCTCCATAATGACAACATGGCCAATCAAAGTACAGCTTTCACATTATTTATTTTAATGTTAGTATTCCTGATTGGCTAGAGGTTGAATCCATTGTTTTCATCATTTTGTACCAATTTAAAAATCCTTTATGCCAGAGTTTCAAAATTAATCAGCAAAGTAGTACTCATGTACTTCAATGAAAACCAGGTATAGTTTTTATAACAAATTTAGCTTTTAAATTCAACACCCCATTATACTCCCCTACTTGATGTCATGATGTACCTCAGCAAAGCTTCCTTGTGATTTATGTTGTGGTCTTGGTGGTGAATATTGCAAAGAAGTAAACAATACTGCAAGCAGTGGTTGTTTTTTTTCTAGTTAATTATGCATCTTTTAATAAAGAGACTGAGGAAATCTTTTATGTCAGAAATAAACCATTCCCAGGCTTTTAGGACAATAACTACAGAAGAGAGTAAGTGGTTTGATGTGTTACAACAAACTCAGCAAGTCCAATAAAATATTCCTGCAATTTATTAAGATTGCAACTGACTTTCCATACGGATATACCGTAGATTGCTAGAAGCTGTATGTATGAACTATATTATGAGTAACAAATATTAATTTGATATCAATATGGGGGGGGGGGGGGGGGTGTCAGTGCACTGGTAATGATAACCATCTTATATCAACCTGTTAGGCGGCAGGTTTGAATCAACAGTCTGATTTTATACTGTAAAACCACTGAGCTATGGAAATCACAACCGAACACACGACCCATTACGAGGTGAGCACATTATTACCACACTTGCAGCCTATTGAATAAGTGGTTCCTGTTTGAAACAGCTACTTGGGATTTTAATGGCATTGTTCCATTGATTACCACTTGGATAAGTGATTGATCTGCATCCATACAAATGTGTAAGATTCCATACCAAATAATATTTTGGCAGAGATTCTTGTCCACATAAGCCAAGGCCTAACTCCACGAAGAATGAATAAAAACAGCAAAGATTGGCAGGGGTGGTAGTCGTGGGGGTTGGGCCATCTGTGGAGTATCTAGCTCAGTTTTGCCCCTTCTGAATCAATCATACTACAACTGGTATTTTCAGTGGCTATATAATGTAGGAGTAAGAGAGGCTGATCCTTGTACCTCCTGTGAAAACCAGCTACACAGATCTAGTTACAATTTCCGACAGAAGAAACTCAGAATTAGGCAGAACAATGATCACAGGTTGTCACCGAAAGATCATTAAGAAAGACACAAAATTTATAGAAATAAGTGTGGCAGTGCAATGGGAAGAATAAAGAGTTAGATAAAACACCTATAAACGTCAAGACCACCTGGCACATGATTGGCTCATTAAGTGGCTGAATGATACAGTCCCCTTAGCTCTGAGTTGACAATCTTAATATAGTGCTGTTCCTCTTTTCCAACTGTTTTTCCCTTATTGATGTTGGTGGCCCTGTAATGAGAAGTCGAAAAAGAGGCTGGGAAAAATTGACCTTCCAGTTAAAGCTCTATTATCTTTTGGCTATAAAATAACTCTTATAACTAAAAAGATAAGTTCTAATGAAAAGATCAAACAAAATTAGTGTGGATAGAGCCGCTTATTCTCGAAGACTAAGCGTAGGTCTGTAACCACTGCAATTAAATTTTAAACTCTTATGACTGAAGAGATATATGCTGAACTAGCTGCATGATTATACATCTGACCATGGAGATAAATCATTCAGGGTATTCTTTCACTCAATTGTTTTTTTTTTGCATTTTCAGTTTCCCTTCATGTCTTGTCAAACTTTTATTTTAAAACGTCAGACCACTGTAATTGTTGTGAACTTTCTATCTTTCTCTGCTGTTAATTTATTGGATACACAGAAAGAGACAGAATAACGCAGAATGTGCTATTAACGTAACAGAAGAACCACAGAAATGATAGCCCACGTTTCAGTTACCCCATATAGCTTGATACCAGCCATAGCTGGAGGAAGTTTTGCACAGCTTAAGGCTTTTACTTATGAGGCAACAGAAAGCAGGGAATGCTACAGAATGCACAATTTAATGACGGAAGTGTGGCAGTACATGGAGGAATGAGGCGTTATACCAAGGCCGATAAATATATGAGCAGTGTCAGCTGGACATAAGGTAAATTACTTACTAGGGAAAAGGCAAATACATTACACAGTCTTGTAAAAAGAGGGGCTTCAATAGCCTAGAAATTGAAAAAGTTTGGTATTGAATGGCTTGGTTCTAACTTACGTGGAGGTCCACAGTTGCCTAATAGTTGGTTGAAATCATAGGCCGTCAGTTTTTGTTTGTAATAGTCTCCAATAAATTACAAAACTGAAGGCCTGTCCCAATATGACCCTGACTGTTGGAAGGAATGGAAAACCAAAACTTTGACCTTCAAGCTCACATTTCTGTTCCAATTCAGCTCATGGTAATCCGTGGGATGCACTGAGTGACTTTCCTGTTAATACCATCCTGTTAGAAACATAAAACAATAACTTGGTTTTTGTGACTTCAGTAAATATTTTCTTCAATATTTGTCTTGGTGGGACTAGACAGAAACCTGTGATGGATATTATCCATATGAAATTCGGATGTAACAAGTCTCACAGTTTATTTATATATTCATATATTGCTGTGGATTTATTAGGCACAGATTTTTTGCAATATATTGCAAAGCCCAGTCACCAATTTTGTTGGCAGGATATTAATATAAAGGCATAGGGTGTTTTTTGATTAAAATCCAGCTTGATGTATTTTCTGAGACCCAAAATTATTTTACCATTAGCAATACCACCCCACCATCACCGCTCCTATATGCAGAGTTTAAAATAACTTGTGAGAGGACATGAAAAGATTTTTAAACATTTAAAAAAAGTGTTGAAGTGGCTGTCCTCATTGTAGCGAATCTATCCTATTCTGATATGAATCCTGACTTATTTACACTAATGGAACCGAATACATACTACTTAATACCCCTTTTCACTATAGGCTGTATCACCTGCGATGACCTGTATTTGGTGAAACGTCCCTGTCCTTGGATCACCGTCTAACATATAAGGTGTATATAAGACTGTATTTTGGGCATCTTCTGTTAGCAAATGCTTTGGTGAGCAGAAAATTGGACTATTGCAATTCTATGTCCTTATCACTCACTGATTTTGAGTTAAGGAGATTGCAGTTAGTCCAAAACTCACTCTGCAGGGTTGTCACCCGTTCCTCTAAATCCTCTCACATTTTCCCTCAGCTAAAAGAAACTCCACTGGCTCAAAGTTAGGTACAGGGTACAATTTAAAATAGGCCTCATTACATACAAAATTCTCAACCAAGGTCAACCAGTTTACCTAAGAGAATTAATCCACCCCTACACCTCTTCCAGAAATACAAGGCAAAGCACCCCCAAACTCAAGTTCCTTCATACCCCCATTTTTGACCATAGAGTTCATGAATCAATCAAAGACTTCTCTAATTCTTTCAGTCGCTATGCCCCAGTTCTTTGGAACTCTTTCCCCTTCCAAATAAGAAACAGCCCCTCTGTAGCATCTTTTAGGAAACACCTCAAAACCCACCTCTTCAACTCAAGTCTTCCCCAGTCTTCTTCCCTCCTTGTCACACCCACAATTCTGGATTACTGACCCTGAACCCCCCTCGCCTCTCCCTATGATGATGATTTTTGTCTAACTAGCTCACTGAGTAGACATTGTGCCTGCAAAGCAGTAGATTAGATCTTTCAGTTTAATATGGTTAGTGGAGGTACAGGGACATTTCACCACTGTGATACAAAGTCGCATACCAATCTCGAAAGATAGTTGAAGGACAGGAGTGTTTCAACAAATGCTTTTAACCACGAATTACACATCCTGTAGTGAGAACAACTTGGATGAAATGAGGCAACCTTGGAGGCGGTTCCTCCGGCAAGGAAAACCTGTAACCACCTGTAGTGTGAAAGGGGCATAAGTAAACAGCGAGCCAGAAACAAGCCTAAATGAGTTCAATATTTTTGGCTCATATGTAGTTTGTGGGGAACTGTGTGACAGGGATGTAACATTATTTTAAAAATGGTTTCAAATCTGTTTGATCTATAAAAAAAAATGCAATTCAAATGGAACCATAAGACAGAGATTACTGATGCTTGACTTTGATTCCTAATTTTTGTATCTCTGCTGCTCCACTAACTCAGCACAATTTGCACAGAAAATACTTATTTGTGCTGATTTTATGTGCCAAATTTAGGCATGTGCCAAGTTTTAGCCAGAGCAGACCTTGCAGTAGTTTGTCAATATTGAGCCGATGTTGTTACATTCTCTTTAGTTTAAGTTTAGTTGATTTATCAATTCCATTGTGACGTCGCAGCTTAAAATTAGACCCTCTTTCCAGCCTAATTTGGTTTGCACTAAGATCGATCAAGTGGGAATCTAGCATTAAAAATTTCAATGTGTGGTTTTATTGCAATCAAAATTTGCAGATAACCAAACAATTCCAGAAAGTGTCTGTTATAAACAGTATGCAGATAGGACCCATGCAGCAGTGGACACACTGGGCATCAGCAATGAGGCAGACTGTGGCTATTGCATAGCTGTAAACAGTCTGGAACTGCACCACAACAAGACTGGGCTTATTTTAAACCCGCCAGGCAGAGATTTGCTCTGTGCAACTAAACTGAATTATTGATGCTGACGTGGATATTTTATTTCAGCATGCAAGGGTTTCCAGGGTAGTTTCTTCTGGGTTCCTTGATGTGACCCACAAGACCACGTGGGTTATATTAATGAGCCTGTTATATCGGAAATTCTTTGTTAACTAGAGTTTTTGAGAGTAAATTTTACTCAACATTACGAGTGTTTTTAAACTCGATGAACAGGGTTATTTGCAGAGTTTATGTTTGTTGAAGTGGAGTCTTTGTTTTTGCAAAGCATTGGCTGTTTTAGTTGCGGTGATAATTAAAAGAGATATAAGTTTACTGAAGGGTGTTAGTTGTTCTGGTAAAGAGAACCACATGGTTTGGTTGTTGTGATACTTAAAAAAAAACTTAAGATGGACAATTGTGTACTGTGAAACTTTTTTCAGCTTTTAAAAGGATATTGTTATCTTACATGGAAAAAAACTGTTACAAGTGGTGTTAACTTCAACGACATATTATAATAGAAATATTTAAAAATACATAATTTGTATGCAAAATTAATGTAAGATCTAAATCAATAAAGTGAAACATTCTTTTGCGCAAAAATAGTTTTCAATGTACAATAGTTGAGCATATTTTGATATGTGGATGAAGATGAAAGAATTCTTTTAAGATAAAAATGGATGTTAATGGTATTATGACAAATAAAACAGATACTAATAACTTTGCAGTAAATATTACAAAAGATGGATCTTTTGGCAAATCTGTAAATAAAAGTGATGTATATACGACTGGATATAGCATTGATGTGTACACTAATTTCACACTTGCTTTGGATGAGCAGTTGAAGTTATTAAAACAACCACCTTTGGTGACTGCAGTATTAATACTTCTGTACACTGCAGTGTTTCTGGTAGCTATATCCAACAACTGCCTCATAATAACTGTTATATGCAAGTAAGTTGACCTATATTTAATGTTTTACATATATCTCATAGAATATGAGATGGTTAACTGATTTCATCCAATTAAATTGACATGTTTAGTGTTTAGGAATAGTAATGTTTACCATGTTTACATCTCTATATATTGATGTGTTATGTTGGTTTTCTAGCATAATGCATTTATTAATAAATGAAATAATTAATTTAAAGGTATGTTATTATACCCCAATAAATATAAGTATAATAGCTCTATGTTCCACTAATAGCCTATATAATGGTGTAGTGTTTGTCTTTGGTAAAAAGTTTACATAAACCTATCATATCTAAGAATGTTTTACAAGCTGATAGCTATAAATATAATTTCTGTTACATCCCACCAATATCTGTAGAATTGTGTATCTCTTAGTCAATAAAGTATGTATTAAGAAGAATGTATATAAGTCTCACACCAAGCAAGTTCTATTTATTTATTTGGGGTTTTACGTCGCTTTCAACACTGTACATGTCAGATCACGACAGGTAGTTGGAAGGGCAGAGGAAACCAGTACATACAATTGGTCAAGGCTCCGTACTGTAAACTGCCGTCCAACGGCAAGCAACTACCAGTTTTCACACTTGAGGCCGTGCCGGGAACCAAACCCCGGCCTCAGAGGTGGGAGGCGAGAGTGTTACCACTCTGCCAACGTGCCCCCCCCCATGCAAGTTCTAAGGTCAATGACTAAGATTACCACAGTACAAAAACAGACCTTAATAAACTACAAAATGCTTTCCTGTTATAATTTGTCCCAAACCAGAAGTAAACAAACTGTACCAGATTACCATTTCAGGCCTATCTAACTAGTTATGGGATATTATCAGATGCAAAATAATCCGTCACCTAGCCTTCCATGTGTGCTTGCATTGATGTGTTTCATTGCCAAGATGTGCACTTCATGTTTGTTGCTATCAGTCATTCATGTCATGATACATTAAGTTCCAGCAACAGATAGTTATAGAAAAAGTTGGTCTATATGTAATCCTATCAACATATAGACAGCCGTGCAAAAATGATTGTACCAATGATAAAATGCAATGGTAAAATAATAAAATGAGGGATGGGGCGGGGCTCTTTTAATAAAACTTTCAACAGGTGGGACAGGAAGTTAGTAAATTCTACATGTCATCATTGGCTGCATTGAAAGCCAGAACCATAGAAATGATAGGTGATCAAATACCAAACATGTCAACCTCTTGGATGCTGAGGCCTGTGGAAGTGTGAGATGGAAAATATTACTTACAAGTAAAGATGCCACGATAGTGCCACCACCATAACTATATCAGTTCTTTATTTAGGGGATATTATTTTTGCACCTTTTTAGATACAATGTTTGTGTATAAAGTATATTTGACAAATACTTTATTGATAAATTCACAAACTGACCAAAGCTTGTTACTTTACTTATTTTTTTGGAATTCTCTGAAGTATATATTTACTATTACTGTTAATGTTCGGAGAATACACTGTTGAGTTCTGCATTTATTGCGAAAATTTATAATTTGGCAATAGTCTCAAATTAGCATCAACATAAAGTAAACACTGAATTGAAGCCATAGCATAGTATGTTGATTGGTCACGTGCCAATGTAAGTCCCAGATTTCATGCAGGAATTGCATCGTCGCCCTTAAGAATCCCTCTGAGAATTTGTGTATTTTTTCGCAGCCAATCTTTTAAAACTGTTCTTGTGTCAAGGCATATTCTAATCATCAAAGAATCAACACTGATGTAGTAAAAGCAAGTGTAAAAAGTAAGTTTGTGTTAAAGGTTTTGTCAATATAAAGCGAGGTAGCAGTATGATAGGGCAGTTTTACCTCTCTATCCCATATTTTGTTGGAAGGAACATTAAATTCTGTTTGATTTCCTATTCAAATGTATTGAGGTCAGATTATTGACCCAGACTTTTATCGTAAGATGTATTATTAATACGTTTCTACATTATTTTGTAATATTGGCAGCTCTAATAACGACCATGGTGTGACAGACAAGTAAATTAGTCCAATATCCTAGGGCTAGTCTAATACACCAGTCACAAAAAATGACTTACAATAAGAGCTAGGTGATTTATTACTCCGGATGCTATGACAACTAGTCCTGTGGAAGTAGGATTGGAAAATAGGCAAAACATGTGATCTGGCTCGAGTCAAAAGAGAGTAGTATGATCAGTAAGACTGCCCTTAAAACCTGCTCCTGACTATTGGGATTCATATAGATCAGTCACAGTGGTAAGCCTTTTATCAGCAGATCAAACCAGTACATACAGTTGGTCAAGGTTCTGTACTATAAATGGCCAACCATTGGTAAGCAACCACCAACTTTCCCACCAATGGTCTGGGGTTTGAATCGCAGACCTCAGAGATGGAATGCGAGTGTGTTACCACTGTGCCACCATGACCCCACTTAGTCATTTAGACAGACTACATAGGTCACTGTAATGCACTGTTTCCACTGGAACCGACCCTGTAACCGACCCTATGACCCTAGGGTCGGTTGCAAAAGTTGTAGAGTCTAGAGAAAAAGCGCGTGAAAATGGTGGGTCGGTTATGAAATCCCTGACAGGATGGTAAAGTTACAGACAGGTCATAATGGCCATCCCAACAGGCCATAGGTTGGGGAACCTTTTTTGCACGGCCACTCATAGAACTTCTACGATAAGCCCTAAACCCCTAACAGACAAGCAGGATCACAAACAGACAAACGGACAGGCCACGGGAGCATGTTCCTGACCCTTCCCGACAGGACTGATTGTTTTTGTGGGTCAGGATCCAGAATCGGGATCCATATCGCACTATATAACCCCCCTCTCCTGTGATATGCCATTCATTTCACACTTCAAAGATGACAGGAACACATCAAGAGCAACTGATAGATCATTTGAGTTTTTTTTTGGTTTTTATTGAGTTTAATTTTTTATTGTACTTGATATTTTCAAGACACAAAAGACAGCAGAACCCAGCACCTGCCCAGCCAGCATCACCATCACCCCCACACCCACCACCCAGAAAGAGAAGGAAGTCACAGAATCCATGGGTCCTGCCCTGGATACTGCAGAGAGAGGAGAGAGGTTGCTACAGAACACTCTCTTGGACGAGTTAATCACTACTTACATACCAGGCTACAGAAATTTCACCAGGATGGAGGCAGCATTTTTTTATTTGATTGAAGAAAGAATCACCCACCACCTCAGGAAGTCATTCACCAACTTCAGGAAGCCACTGGAAGTCGGCTTGAAACTGGCAGTTACTTTGAGACACTTCACTGCTATACCACTGGAGGGTTGGAAGATCGACCATCTGCAAGTTTATCTCCCAGGTCTGCAAAGCCATTTTAAAGGAATTTCAGCAAGAATATCTGGTGTGCCCCACTGATCCTGAAGAATAGAAGAAAATTGAAGAAAGATTTAGAAACGGATGGAATGTCCCCCATGTAGTCGGTGCATTAGATGGAAAACACATTGCTATCAAGAAACCAAAGAAGTCAGGCAGTGAATATTTCAACTACAAGGGCTACTTCTCCCTGGTTCTTTTGGCTTTAGTCAATGCAGATTACAAGTTCCTGAGGGTCAACATGGGGGCCAGTGGGTCATCAGCTAATGCACAGATTTTCAACTGCTGCAAACTGAAAAAAAAAATTGAAAATGGAACCTTGGGACTACCACCACCTGAACCACTTGGACCTGGGGGCCAGATCTCCACTACTTCCTGCTGCGGGACGACGCCTTTGCCCTGATGCCTTGGCTGATCAAGCCTTACAGTAGACACCAACTGACCAGAGAAGAGACTCATTTGGTATACTTGTCAAGAGATTCAGGGTGCCGTTGACCACCATGGAACAGAAGCCAAAAGTTATGAGACATTGTGTTAACATGTGTGGTACTACATAACATGCTGCGAAGCCATCAGGGGGGAGCAGACAGACCACCCACTCCAGCTGACGACATACACCCACCACAGGGGGACCAGGGGGAACAGAGACATCAAGAGAACTTATGACGCGGGGGTGCTGGCTGGGCAGGTGGACAGAGTTTAAGAAGACTGAGGGGAGAACATGCTGTCATATATCAGTCCTTTTCAGGACTACCCAAATAATCCAAGAAGTTTTATTTAGCAAAATGTTGCCTCCCCAAAAATAACCCCAACTTTCCAACTATTTAATTCAAATTCAATTTCACCAAAAATATTCCCCATCACAAATACCAATCCATCCCACACTCACTTGAAAAATGTAAATTATATTACTTACAGATTCAAACCCAGGTCCTCACCCAACAAAGTTGCAATCCCACCCCAAAAAGACCTGGCTTTATTCTCTGGAAAATAATTTACACAGTGGTATTAAAAAAAAGTTCCCAAAAAATAACTGAAAATATTTCCAGCAGAGAATTTACAATAATTAAAAAAAATGCTAGGAAATGTGCAAAACAAATTATACAAGCTTTTCAGTCCCACTTAAATAAATTTTTTTTTTTTAGTTTTTCAATCCTTTGCCACTCACATTTTTGTAAACTTTGTTAGGCCTCACATTTGTTGGTGTGTCAGTGTGGATGTGGTTTTTATTTAAAGTGGGGTTTTGGGAGACAGGGACATGGGTTTGAGTCTGGATCTTGGTTTTTGAGGGACGTGGGTTTGAGTCTGGATCTTGGTTTTTGAGGGACATGGGTTTGAGTTCACATCTTGGTTATTAAGGGACGTGGGTTTGAGTCCACATCTTCGTTTTTGGGGGATGTGGGTTTGAGTCTGCAACTTTGTTTTTTTGGGGCTGGGGAGTTTTTTAAATTTTGTTTTGTTTGGGTGGTGGCGGTGGTTTTACTTTGATTTGTAAGAGGATTATTTTTAAGGGGAATTTTTTATTTTTATGTTTTTTATTTTGTTTTGTGTTGGAAGTTTATTTATATTTGTGGGGGAAGTTTATTTATATTTGTTTAACTTTCACACATTCATTCACACAATTTTTTTTGTACTGTGGGGAGGTGTAAGTGTTGGACGGTGTGCATTTTTTGTTTTTGGGCACAAATATGTAGCCTAATAATTGTTTTTGGATGGGTTAAAAGGGTTGGGCTTGGTGCGTCTTGTGCGGGCTAATCCACTGATTTAGGCTGACGCTGCTGGCTGGACTGGGTGGGAGGTCTTAACTGCTCATGATGAGTGGAAGATGGCACTGGTGACGGTTCTGGTTGAAGTTGAGAGATTGAAAATGGCTGTCATGTGGCCATCTGTTGATATTTGAGCACACTGGCAATATCTGCGAAGAGACTGGATAATCCGGAAGTGTTGTGCTAACTCTCGTCCTGTTGTGAAGGTGCAACTGAAGGTGGGTTGAAAATCATCTGTCTGGAAGTCCCAGGCTGTTGGTCATCCACAACTACAAATGAAGTTGCTGTACTTTTGCAATCACTGTAACAGGCTGTCCTGTGGTAGTCTGTTGAGGCTGCACAACTGGAATGGATACTGGTTGAGTTTCCGGTATGGTGAGTGCGTATTCCCATCCTGCTGTGGACTGTGATGCTTCTGGAAGTTGATATGTGGTGACCTCTTGACTTGTGGTGACCTGTCTCTTGCGTTCTTCGGCCTTGTACTGTATTTCACTGAGAAGCTTCACTGTTTCATTCCTGAATGTTAAAAAGTACCTTTCTTCAAGATGTTCAATCTCAGAGTGGAGATAGTTGCAGAACGACTGTCCAGGAGGTGGAGTGGGGTCCTGACGTGCACCCAGAAATCATCGACCTCATCTGCTGGAACTGATTTAAGACTGGATCTACAGATGTGGTGGCAGTCACGACTGGAGGCTGTCATCGCTTGGGACTGGTGCTTGAAGGCTGATGAGTAACATCTGATGCAATGCTGATTTCCATCTCAGATTCTGTGTCCTTGGATGTTTCTGGAACTGAAGCTGATGCTGCGGCTGTAGAAGGCCTCTGGGGTGACTTGAATGCAGAAGACTTGGAAACTTCCTTCCTTCTGATGTGACCTCGTAGAAAACTGAAACTGTCCTTCAGCCAGGTCTGTCATTCTTTGCTCTTCTCAGCTCCTTGCCCTGACTTCATCTGAGTGAGCTTGCCATATCTGGTATGTTGAGTATCGAACCACTTCTTCACAGTCTTGACAGGCAAGTTTCTGGTAGCTGCTAGCTGCTGCCAAAGTCTTTCTTTCTTCTGCTTGTCTTTGAAACTGTTGTTGGTCAGTTTCTCGTGCTGTTTAATGAACTCCACTATGGCTTCTTCGTCTGAATCACTCAGGAAAATGGACTTCATCTGGCCCTTTTTCTGTCTGGATTGAGTTGATTCTACATCAGTATCCATGTCAGTTCACACTCTCTTCTCTCCTCTGTCTGGGCTCTCTTCCCTCTCTCTCTCCATCCTCTCTCTCTGTCCCTCTCCTCCTGTTCAATCCTCTCAGTCTCATCCCTCTCCTCTCTCTCCCTCCTCCTTCTCTCTGTATGCTCAGGTGTATCTCCTAACTCAAACTGTGGTTGAGTGTCTCCAGTTGGTACTTCAATCTTTCTCCTTCTGCCCCTTGGCATGCTGATCAATCAATCAATTGTACAGCTTGCTTAAAAAAACAAAAACTTAAAATAAAAGTGAAACTTCACAGAACAGATTTCACTCCCAACCAGTTCAGCCTAGCTCAATGTTTAAGCTAATTTAAAAAAAAAACTCAATAAAAGCTGCACACCAAGTTGTCTGTGGACAAGTCAAAGCCCAAATATATGCAGATTGTCTGCCGACTCGCCTTTTTATACTCACAAACTTTGAAGCCGACAGGCCGTAAGAAGCAAAAATATTGTCGGCCTGTTGGTTACAGTTCCTGGCTTGTCTGTTAGTGTTACAGGCCTGTCTGCTGTTTACAGCTTGTCTGTTTCAGTTTATGGCCTGACGGTTACAAATTTTCCCGACTCTAGGACCCAGTCTGTAAAAGTTACTGACAGGCCTGTAAACCTTACAGGCCTGTCGGGAACACTTACAAACAGGCCAGCTAAAGTTACCAACTGTACTGTAACACTTCAAGTACGGTCGGTGAGTCATCACGTACAGTCTGGAAGTCCATATTTTGGACAAGTTGGATACTTGTTACAGACAGGCCTGTTTAATTAACCAACAATCCGGGAAGTGGTGAATCAAGAAGTGGCCCAATTTTCCGATTTGGTCTGTTTGAAGAAACAGCTGTTGTATCATTTATTTGTAGACTACATGGGCTGTTGTTTAAAGTCTTAAGATTGGTTAGCTATCAAGTTATCCTGTACTTGTCACAGGAATTACTACAATGTATTAAAGGCAAGTAACTGAAATTACCATATTGGAATAAAGTTTTCTGCTATGAAAATAAGTTTAATTATATTACATAATATTTTAAGAGCAGTTATAATAACAACACATAGGGTATTAGTACAGTGGAGTTTCCATCTTCCTAGTTATTGTCAATTATCAAGTTAATTAAATAATCATATCCACACAGTGAATAAAAATAACTTGCTCACTGTTGTCTTTGCGTCAGCTGTTTTTCTCACAATCTTTACTCTATGAACAAAATTTTTATTTCCCAACAATTTTGGAAAGTAATAGTTGTACTCCATGTTTGTTTAGTCAAATGATATATCATCAAACCAAAGTGTATTTTTTCCAAACAGACAACTTACAATTCTGAATCATAGTCAAATATGTATGATTGAATGTTTCTATAAGTTCTCCTTTATGGCATATTTAATATAGTTATAATAGATATTCCAAATAATAAACTGTAAAATATCTTTTAAATAAAATATAAAAATAAAGTTTGTCTACACAATAGATTGGAGATTAGCAGACACAAATGTGGAGACATGCACTGTGTGTTTGTCAAATATCAGTTCCAATACCGCGACATCAGGAGCAATTTATCAACTACTTCAAATTAACTTTTTATAGTTTCCCTGTTCTTCTTTGCAATAAAAATGCAGATAAAATTCTTTAAGCCAAACTAAACTGAAGAACTCACGGGGAGCTGTCATGTTGAATAAATCTGGCAATTCCAATAAAGGCCTCTTTGTTAAGAATAAGTATACAGGCTTAAAATGATAGAAATTTAAGACAGATTCAGACAGTCCCAACTTAGATCTGTAGAAACTATATGAAACTGAAACATTTATATTTCAATTAACACATTGTTGACAATCTCAAGGTATAATGCACCAATATTGAACATTTTAATTGGTGCTATTGTAACAATTATCTACAAAAGTGTCCATTAAAAATCACACATTCTAGTTTCCCAAGTAATTAACCTTCTAAATCTCTTTAATGAAGCATTTCTTTTTTCTCTATTGTCGCCAATCTAGCATCACTCGACTGTAGTTACCTTGAACAAGAAAAACACGTTTTTGTTAAAGATAATCTTATTTGATCAATAGACTTCACAAATACCAATAAGATTTTGAGAGTAAGTAATATCAAAACAACAATAAACTTATATTCAGACATCACAGAAATGGTTGAATATCAGAGAGAATATCAAAGGTGTAATAATCGTTTCCATTTATTTGTTTGTACATGTGCAAAACCCAAAAGTTATACATTGGATATGTGCCATGTTTTGACACAGTATGGAATCCACTCATGGGTCGGCCTCCTCAAAGATGATCAAGATCCGGTTTAATACTCATTAATTTTTAATGGATCTTTTCATGATATCTGCTCTATATTGCAAAAAAACACAAAAATTACCAAATTCACATTAAGGTCTCATTTCCACCCGGCCCAGTTCTCCTCAAAATGAGCAAACGTCACATTGAGAGGCAAGAGTTTTTTATCAGGAATATTTTGTCAATATCTTGTACTAGATCCTCAAATGGGGTTTGTCCCTCCTATCACTGCTTGTTGAATAATGGAATTTAGTTTTCACACTTATTTGCTTAGTAATTAGGGTAAGACTCAGCCAAAATTAGAAAAAAAAAGATTTTTGTAAATTTTACACAGTAAAAAAAGACCATTGATTCAAATTTGGTCGGTGTGAATCAGTCTATTGAGAAAAAGTAAACTCAATAAGAAAGGGTCCATTTATTGTTTCACCAATAGTCTATTGAACTGTGATGTGACCCATTGAAATATATGATAAGAGATCGTTTTAAGGCATAAATAGTTTCAGCTTTCTGAGTTTCTCCATTTGATGTTCACCCATAAAACGTCTAGACTGTCTCCCCATGGGAATACTTTGGTTAGCCGATTTAAGCTCCCATGAAATTTCAAAAACATGACCTTTATGGCTGTAAGGGTACTGTTTCCATGCACACAATCTTTAATAGATAGACTACCTTTGGCAAATACCATTTGCAAAGTATTTCTTTGCATTAAAACAATTTGTTGGCACAGCTTAATGGTAAATGTAATCACAAAATGCATATGAACACTGAGTTTGAAGTAATCATCAATAATTTGCGTTACAAAGGGTCAGATATTTGTTCATATTCTCACTCTCGAATCCACCCCCAGTCTACACCCAAAATAGCCAGTTACACGCCCTTCTTTGCAAAACTCTGATATATGAAAATACTTTTTATTTAACAATTTTGTTAGTTGAATAAAACATCTTGTACATAACAAATTCACCACTCTTACTTTACCCTTGGCACAACTTGTATGCAAAACTTATGTGTGATTGTTTTACATATATTTATTTATTTATTTTGATTATATTTTGAGACAACTCCTTCTTTGCCAACAATAAATCTGTTACAATGATTTTAAAGGTGGGCTATAATATAATTTCTATTTTGAATGACTTTTGTTCAATGAAGTTAAATTGTTTAAGATTTGATTGTAAATGGTTGGGGCACACGACCAATCAAACAGCATGTTGTTGACGTTATTATTTGTAATTTCATATTTATCTGCTTCTACTGTCTGATAAATTCTTTATCCCACACTGACCATACGTTACTGTTACTGTATGGATTTGGCTTTCAGCACATATTCATACATTCATGATCGATAGTTTACAGTACCTTTACCCATATATGTCCTGGTTTTGTCTGCCCACAAAACCTCTTGTCCTGATGTAACCCTGTACAGTGTGGAAAGCAGTGTAAAACCCCCAAATAAATAAATGTATCTTGAGTATGGTACACTAGCAAAAGTCAAAGTTAAGGCAAAAATTCAAGACATGGTGTCTGATTATGACAGGCATACAGCATTGCCACTTGTGTTAGTTGAACTCCACTGTAGTCCCATGGGTAACACACTCACCTAGGAACACGGAGGACGTGGTTCAGGCAGATTCATTGTGACTCGGATGACCATTTGAAATGGCGGTCCTCTGTCATTGGGTCCTATCCCAGTGGCAGGTTAAGAAACCTAAATGAAGTTGATAAATGGTCATCCTTGAGCCTCTGTCTTTCAGTAAGGAGACTGTCAGTAATTTGAGAGTTGAACTGTACTTGTACTGGGCATTCATAGTTCTTTAAAACATATGGCTGAAGAGCAACCCATGCCCATGTGTTGATATTTAAAGACTAAAATAATCAAGAAAAAAGTGGCCCCAGAAGTGGTCAGTATTGATTCTTTTCCATATCAATCAAAGTATAATTGTTCTTACAATAGTTTTTGACTTCAGCGTACCCCATGCCAAACATAACTCTCTAATCTTTAAAAACTACACCCAAAATTTGCCTTAAATTTAGAATCAATTATATACAAATAACTGAAAGCAAGAGAGAATTTTTATGATATCTTTTAAAATATTACAAATGTCCCAATAAAATCTGTTTCCTTGCTTAAAAATATTATAAAATATCATCACCCAAACGGATGTGTTTAAGGTGCAGTTCATGTGTTTGTGGAATTTTTCTGGGGGGTGGGATAATTCTGTTTCCAAATTTGTGTGTCAGTTCCTTGGTTGGTGGTTATGTTTACTAGTGGGTTTGTCTATTTTTGGGTTGGTGGCTATGTGATAGCCAAAAATCTTTAACTCTAGGGATGGTGTGAGTGTTGGATTTTGTTTTTACAAAGTTAAAACAATCCCATGGATTTTAAGTTACAAATGGGCATATTATTGGCCAAAATTGGAGTTCATTTATCAATATTTTTATATGTGGCCTTATTTTTCTTAAGTGTATTACCACGGGTTATTTTATGTTTGGGGTGGTGTAAGTGTTGGGCTTTTTTTTTCTTGTGATAAGTATTAGTACTGTTTTTTTGTTTTGGGATGGGAATTGGAATAACCTGCAGCTGAATAATTGTTTTTGGAAGATTTGGTGGCCCTGAAAAGGGCCTGGCAGGTCAAAGACCCGCCCTGACTGGATGGCTACTGAGGAGGCTGCTGCTGTTGAGGCGGTGCTGAAGTGGTGATGGTAAAGAGCTGCTGCTGCAGTTGCTGCTGCTGAGGCTGCTCGACGATCTGTGTTGATGTTAGATCTGGGAGCTGGCTTGAAATTCCACTCAGGTTGTGTCTGCTCCCTTCGTCCTGTACAGTTAGGACTGATGTAGGGTTACCGAAGCCAATGGGACTTGATGTATAGTACACAAAACTGCTGCCAGCTGCTGCTTGAGTGGAACTAGATGCCTGTGGAGTGGTTGTTGGCAGTAGCACGACCCTCTGGGACTCTTGCTCTTAATACTTGCATGTCTCTTAATATCCTGCCCTTTAGGTCTTCAAATTCTTCTTGGCTCATCTTTTCGGCCTCTGATGCCATGTAGTCAAAGAAGGGCTGCCTGTCTGACTTCTGCTGCAGAAAACCTGAGATCAATGTTCTCATCTGGTCAAAGTGCTCGAGAATCTTGGAGTCTGTTGAAATGGGTGTAGATGTAAAGATGGACTGACTCCTCTCCCTCAGGACACTGGACTCAAGGTGTTCTGTGTCAGTAGTAGAGCCACGAGATTCGTCCTGCTTGCTGGTATTTGGACTTCCTTCAAACCCTGAACTTCTGTTGGCCCCCTTCTGCCTGATGTGGGTTTTAAGGAAACCCATCTGTTGGTAGACCCAGGACTGTTTCTTGGTCATCTCCCTCGGGGCTTGGCCAGATTGGAGCTTGGACAGCTTGCCATAACGTGTTCGCTGGGATTCGAACCAACGTCTGACATCAAAGGGCTGGAGCTTCAGTTCTGCAGATATTTCTGCCCAGAGAGCCTCTCTTCTGTTCCTGTCATTGAACCGTGGATGTTCCTTGTCATACAATTTTGGGTGCTGCTTTACAAATTCAACAAAGGAAATTTCCTGACTGTCAGTAAAAGTTGCACACACCCTGGCTCTCTTGGCTGATGAATGGCATTCTATATCTTCTTCACACCTCTCTTCTTCTTCTACAGCTTCCTCAATAGCTTCTGGACGTTGCTCAATCCTCCTCCTCCTCTCTCCTCTCAATCCCTCCCTCTGCAACCTCAATCCTTTCCTGTTCTTCACTTTCCTTCTCCCTCTCATCCATCTTTTTCCTTCCTCAAAATCCAGTCGAAAAATAATAAAAAAATAGTAAAATGTGTCTCCTAACTGTAAAATTTGCCTTAAGCTCAAGTATTATATGATATTTAAAAAAAATGAAAATCCCTACAAAACAGAGAGACACGTCTCTCAGTAGCCAAACAGTCAGTAACAACGAGAATGTGTGCGCGATCGCTAATATAGTCCCAGACCTCTTCATTGCCTCGTTTTAATTTCCGACGCGTGGAAAACAGTCGGTTCTTAATCGGTTGTTAGTCCCAGGCCTCCTCAGAATGTCGCAGACAAAATCTGTGTTGTCCCAGGTGGCCTGAGGACGCCGGCTTGGATCGGTTAGGGTCGGTTACCCTTAGTCGGGGCTTAGTCCCAGACCTTGATTTTTGGGTCCCAGGACACCGCAGATGGTCTGAGGCTTCCGGGGACTAATGGAACTGATTCACTTTCACACGCATGAAATTCATACGCATCTTATATGAGTCGGGGACTAACAACCGGCCTCCTGGGACTAAGCTACGGAGGTCTGGGACTAATGCCCTTGTTCCACCAAAGGATTAAGCCCCGATCCTGTCGGCGACCCTTAATCGTGGGTAGTCTTGGAAAAAATGGAAAAAAAATTGACCAATGGGGTGGAATACAGAATCGGTATGAAGGTCTGGGATTAACTACAGATCGGCCTCAGGACGCCCCAGGAGGCCCCAGACAGTCCCTAACTGGTCTGGGACTAAGAACAGACTAAGCCATTTTTCTGGTCGGTTTGAACCACGATCCTGTCGTAGACAAACCGACTGGGTCCCCGACTGGGACTAAGCCCCGACTAACCCAGGATTAAGTCCCGACCCCACAAGGTGTCCTGAGGCGTCCCCAGGCGTCCCCAGACCGAGATAGCCGATTTTTGCTTTGCAATGGGACTAAGGGTCGCAGGAAGCCTGGGACTAAGGTATAGAGGATCTGGGACTAAGGGTCGGCGACTAAGGGTCGCAGGCGGCCTGGGACAGCATAGGACTGTGTAAATTTGATCTGAGGAGGCCTGAGGAAGCCTGGGACTGGACATTTTGTTTATGGCGGGAAAAAATAATCGGTTGGGGTCGGGAGAAATATCAAACATGTTTGATTTCTCACACGGCCTCAACCGACCACAACCGACCCTTACAGGAAGCCTGGGACTAAGCATATTTTTGAAACCGACCCTCAAAAACCCTTAATCGGGAGCCTTAGTCGTGTGGTGGAACACCCACATAAGGGTCGCAGGCGGCCTGGGGCAACACACGACTGTGTAAAATTGGGTCTGAGGAGGCCTGAGGAAGCCTGGGACTGGACATTTTGTTGAGGGCGGGAAATATGAATCGGTTGCAGTTGTGAGAAATATCAAACATGTTTGATTTTCCTCATGGCCTCAACCGACCACAACCGACCCTTACAGAAGGTCTGGGACTAAGCAAATATTTCAAACCGACCCTCAAAAACCCTTAATCGGGAGCCTTAGTCGTGTGGTGGAACACCCACATTAGGTAATAAATGCTACTGTGGACATAGAAATATTAATGTTGTCCAATTTTTCCACAGCTAAAATGTTTGGTCTTACATAAGGATTGGGACATTACAGCAAAATAATCGTGACAATAAAGCACAAAAACCTAATCAAAATCAAAGTTCCTTCCTATTGTTATGAAAAATTAATCACATATTCCTGGCCCATTTTATATAATGCTTGAAAAAGTATTACTAAATGTTTAGATTCGATATAAACGATTTACATCTGGTAATCTTGATTTTTAGGTGGGAGTTATGAAGTCAAAACAAAATAGGGTAAGGTAAAGTTAAATCTTGGTATAATTACTGTAGTAGTTTCCCCTTAGAACTAAACATACATCAAACATAGTATTCGTGCAGATATATATCCCTATTTTCTAAAAGCTTTCTGAGTCTGTGTTTTGCACAACAGTTTATGGCGTAAAAGTCCAAAAAAGCCATTACAGTAAGCATTATCCATAGTTACTGGTGTGATATTATCTTGAAAACTGTTAAACTTAGTCTTTTGTAGCAGACAAAGTTTATTATTAAATATTTATTTAAATTTTTATGATAAACTAATCCAAGATTGTTTTTCCAAAGTTCTTTATGTAATCATAGAGAATATACCTAAGCGGAATACATTTCAATTTCTCTTTAAGAAGGGAAAAATAAATATTTTTTGTTCTGAAAGAATAATATAATTGCTCTAGCTCTCTCATTGTTTTCTAGGCTACAACCATATCCATGTACACTTAAAATGACTTATTTGTGACGTCAATATGCCACACTGTGATAGTATCCCAAATGTGCTTACTGAAGGCCTTCTTGAAAGGAAAACCTGTAGGGTAAAGCTCAGCAAAAGTGATGTAGATTTTTATGATGATTGCTTAATGCATTTACAGCCCAAATGGCTTTAGAAACAACTGGTCAATCATAAAATATCCCAACTGTCTCTGAAGGTGATGAGCGAGTGCAATAGGTTAGTTAGGTTGATAAAAGTGTTTCAAACAATTTCTAGAACTGATACATGTATTTCTTACATGGAAGGGATCAAGGGCCACGGTGGCAGAGTGGTAACACTCTTGACTCCCACCTCTGGGGCCGGGGTTCGGTTCTCGGCATGGCCTCAAGTGGGAAAGCTGGTAGTTGCTCGCCGTTGGTCGGCAGTTTACAGTACAGAACCTTGACCAACTGCATCTACTGGTTTCCTCTGCCCTTCCAACTACCCGTCGTGATATGACCTGTACAGTGTTGAAAGCGACGTAAAACCCCAAATAAATAAATAAATACATGGAACGTGTTATTCAACAACAACAACTATTTTTCCCTGGTTAATGGTCTGGTGGTTAAACAACTCACGAATCTAATCACAGATTGTATAACGTCTGTCTGGCTTCATCTCGCACACGTGGTAAATGCCATACACCTGTCCCAATATGACAGTTGAATAGGACGTAAAATCCTTACTTTGACTCTTTGTGGTTAAATAAAAAGGCAGGCTTTTACCCTCTTAGGTCTCAGTCTGTGTGGTTGTGATTTGACACCCACAGCATATAATACATGTCAGGTAGGTAAATATTTTGCAAGGAGAAAAATGATAATGGCAACCCCTCCTCCCCCTTCTTGTAAGATTGCTAGTGCCCCAATGACAAATCTTGGGAAGTTACAAACTTGTCTCAACAACCGTTTTTGCTTCATATATAACAGAGTAGTTGAGTAGAAGCCAACCAACGCAGCTGTTTATTAGACACTTCTCCATTACATTATTATGCAAGGTGAAAAATCAGCCCGGGAACATGACCCCATCTGACTATCATGTGGGTGTTATATGGACCACACTCATTTTTAGTATAATTCTAGTCAGGGTGATTGAGTAACCCCTTTTCAAAAATTTAGTCGTTATGTAAACAGGTAAACTATTTAACAGAGTAACTTTATTTTAGTTTTGGGTCACCTTCACATTATGTCCTCTTGTAGGGCTTGTCAGAGTAATTGAATTGTTTGTAAACTGACTTTAAGTAAACTAAACTTGCTTTAACTTAAGGTGACCCTTAATAATATTGCTATTGACTGTATCACGTTTTGTAAATATAAATAGTATAGTAAATAAATATTATGAACCACAGTGCTTGTCTGACCTTTACCCTTTGTCAAGGTCACTGATAATTTCAATTGACTGGGACTCGAGGAACTGACAGTATAAGCCCTCTTAAAAAGTTTTTTTTTTAGTGTACTTTGTCTACGAAAGTAAAAGTAAATATAGTTTATTTATTGTATTTTTGTTTCAAAATTTTATGCTGTTATTTTTGTAATATGGGATTACAAGTTGAAATCCAAGAGTGATAATTCATAGACAAAAAGGCCAAAAAGTGGCTGAAGCCATAACTGAAAGACAAATAGGTCCATATATAGGCTATTGTGGATAAAAGGCAGTTACTTTGTAGGCTATAAATGACCATAAATAGCATGTGTCTTACAAAAAATAACCTTTTAGCAAAGTCAATGTAATTAAGGTCTGGGGTTGTGTTCCCTCAAACTCATTTTGCCCAAAAAGAACAGTTCTCACCATTGTTTCAACAACTTTATATTTGAAGAAGTCTGTAAAAATGCTGTCATATATATGTATAGATTGGTAGTTAATAGTAACACTTTAATTGTTAACGTGCAATTTAAATGACATTTCTCCATGAGTTTTAATGCAACAATAGTAAGCAGAAGATCTGTCAAAAATACCGTTCAAATAATATAACAGGTAAGTTGCATAGTTTCCTAAATATAAACGAAAAAAAAAATGCAGAACTTGTTGATGAATCTGTAATGCTAATTAAGCAATGTAAGTGGCACAAGATATAAAAAGATATGTTGCGTCTGTTTGCCTCCCCTCCAACTCTATTTTAAAATAAGTTTTACCCTTTGGAAACCAAAACAACAGCCTTGTCTGTGCAGAAATGTCTCCTAACCTTGAAATGTCACACTGGTCGCATTGAATCGAGTGTTTTCTTCTCTCCAGGTGCCATTATAACCGTGCCACTATTACGAAATTGAAAGTGCTATTGAAATGGCAAGTAAATATTGAATGAAATTGGTTGGAAATTAAAAGCTTATCAAATGAACAGGATTGGTTTATTACATCTATAAGATCTACATTGCACCTCAAAATAAAATAAGCTGACCGGGGCTTGCAAATTGACATGAAAGGCAGAAATGATAGATATGTGGCAATGAAATATCTAAGCAGTATCGCTGTTGCTGTATTGGCAAAAAGTAAAAATATTATGTTTTAGTCCAACTGAGTAGTGAGTTTGTTCCAAACAGCCCCAATCATGCACTGCCTAGTGTAATTTGGGGCAACTCCACATAGCTGAGAAAGATATTTGCATTCAGAACCACTTTTTCTGACAAGTTTGAAATAGCCCGAGAAGTCCTCTCCCAAGCTGTATTAAAGTGTACATAGTGGAATAGTGAAGGGGATGGGGTGGATATACAGGGTCGGCTTGTTATCCAACATACAGTAGCCAGATATGAGGTCTTTGTTATGCAGCAATAAGGACAAGGGTTTCTAGTGAATATCAAATATGTACACATATGACCACACAGAAAGGTTTGACAGAGCCATTATGATAATTTTGCAAACACCAGCATTATAACAGGATTCTATGGATATGCCATACCATTCGAAGATGTCATCTCACCTTGGAAATTGACATTAAACTAACATAGATTTTTCTGATTGAATTTGGTTTTTTCTGATTGAATTTGGTTCCTTAGTAATGGTTGTCATGTATTGTTTGTCAGGGTGTTGTCATGTTATATGGCTAAAATTCCTTTTAGAACATTTGTGGGACCACAGTGGCAGAGTGGTAACACTCTCGCTACCCAGCTCTGTGATCAGAGTTTGGTTCCTGGGCTGACCTACAATGGAAAAGCTAGTAGTTGCTTGCTGTTGATCGGTAGTTTACAGTACAGAACCTTGACCAACTGTATGTACTGGTTTCCCCTGCCCTCCCAACTACCCGTCGTGATATTACCTGTACAGTGTTGAAAGTGACGTAAAACCCCAAAATAAATAAATAAAATTTCAAACATTTGTTGTTGTATAAAAATAAATAAATATATGATCCCATCTGACATGTTTTCATGGCTTGGGTGTGAGGAACTTTGGAAATGTCAACACATAGCACAGACCACATCATGATTGCTTGCTGAGGGGTGGAAGAGAGTATTGCAAACTGGTTAGTCAACCTTTGCATGGAGAACAAGTGGGATAGCAACTTCCAACTTTTCAACTTCAGGACATGACCCTGACTCAGGAACCTAGGGAGTAGGTAATTGTCTTACCCACTCTCTCACTGTGCCCCTGTATTCAGGGATATTTTCATTTATAATTAAAGAAAAAAGACTTTTGCATTGCTTTAATTGTTGCATTAAATCTATTAGTTTAGAAACCTTTTACACTAGGGTTTATATAGACAAAAACATCTATTCTTCACTATGCAAGACTATTTTGCGATGTTTATTTAAAGATAGCCCTTAATTTTTAGATCGTGTAATATATGTTTGCCTCTTTCTTATAACTGGACTGCTTTATTTTAGACTATTAGCAATTTAGACAATGTTCATGTAAATTTGGTTGTTTGTAAACCATACAGGAATACAAGGGTGGAAAAGTTTTAGCCAGTGAGCCACGGTCGTGAGAATTAATTTCCAAGTGAAATGTTAACTCTGTATAAATTTCGATAGCATGGAACTCGCCATTTAATAAGAATAAAATAATTTCCAGCAAATTTATCTTAAAAGTTGAAAAAAAAATGCTTTAGAGATGAAAGTTCCACTCTTAAAACCTTACATAAAAGACCATCATTCAGTTAGTTGAGAAAACATGATGCAGTTGATGAACCCCCGCATATGTGTCAGCCAGACAACACCTAGCTTTGCGGTTTCTCTTCCCTCAGTGGGGGGTATTGGGTTCAGCAGCAGACGACAATTTTAGCAGTAAATTGCAAATAGCTATCACTTTGGATTTTAAGTTTGTTGTGGTCACGTCTCATTTACATGTATGCTGATGCATTATTTAACTTTTGGAGAGAAGAATTCTTTATGAGAGAGAATATGAATAAAATATGATGGAAGGTAGCATGTCAATGGATAATAAAACAGTTGATGGGAATGTTTTAGAAACAGTCCAGCAATGGCCTTTAGAGAGCTGTGTTAATGGCTGCAGACTAAGTTTAGGCGGACATAATTTTAGTGCTGATGAGCCTCTGGCTCTCATCTTGGATGAGGAAAAGGGTTTATTAAAACAACCTCCCTCAGTGATCATACTTCTCATAGTTCTCTACACTGCTGTTTTTGTTGTGGCAATCTTTAATAACTGCCTGATTTTAACTGTCATTTACAAGTAAGTTTTTGCTGTCTAATTGTGTGATGTATTACATATCTTATACGTACCCTTTTGCTTTGTTTTTGTATATTTAAATATTTATGTCAATTCTAAATCATACAGCCTTATCTTAACGGAGGTTTATTCCTAATTTTTGACAAACTAACATAGTTTGGTCTTTCCTCCTTTTATTTATCGGGATAAACACTTTATTCAACAATAGTTTGCAGAAAAAAAGCAGGTATCTAAATCATTAGACGCTGAATATTTTTCTTTTAGTTTTTGATTTGGTTATTATTACACCTTGGCATTATGCTAATACTTAACAGTGGCCAGTCATTATAACACCCACAATACAGTGTTAAACTTGAAAAGGAATTAGCATCACTAGTCGTGTTTCACAATTTGAGATGTATGTCATCCCGGTGGTCCAGATTTAGATCTAGATCCTTTCAGTTGAATCTGTAAAATGTAAAAAAATGACCAAAATGATCATCCAAGTAGACCACTGGAATAGCATGTTTGACGTTTTGGCAATTACTTAACACACACTTTTGTAACCATGAATTTGGTTTCAGTTCAACACAAAACAAATTTGCTCTAATCTTTGCTAATGATTGTGGGTAATCCTTTAGATCTGAATCCGCTGATCCACCCCTTGAGCTGGATCAGAGAGATAATGATCTGGATGATGATTTGTCATCCTTCATAAAAAGTCTATGGATCCAGATCACGCAGGTCAGACTGTAAAACATGCCTAACAGAGTGGCCTTACTATTTTACTAGTTTTGGTTAAAACTACAGTAGTGTTGGGTGGATAGTAGTGGTTAGTGACAAAACTTAACCAGTGCTGACCAAAGTTTGAATAATGTTAAAAACAGGGGTACATATAAAGGTGGCTTATTCTAAAAGAACATAACTAGTGGGATAAAAGATGTATTTATGACATATAATAAGGCTTTGAACCTTCCACTTTTCCCCACGAAAATGTGAACCTGAAGGTCATGCTATAATGACGACATCTTCATCATCATAAAATGTTCATTTATCTTTGTCATACGATGTGCTTTTCCTCTGTTCAGGCCTGATTATGTTGCTGCTAAAAATGTGATAAAAGACAAATTACTAAAGAGCAAAGAGAAATAATGCCTTGTAACTTGATCTCTGTTCCCAATAGACACCATCATTTATACCTTAAATATTCTCTTTACATCATTTGGTCAAGATATATTTTGTACGGGGAAATGCATTAGCCAGACATTGGTTTGTTTGTATTCAGCACAATATGAACAACAGTATATAATGGTGGCTTGCTCAGGCATTGATAAACTATAACTTTTCTCAGTTTGTAATTTAGATATATTTTGTCCATTAGCCTTAGTGCACTCTTTAACGGGTCATAATACAATTTCAATTTCATAACTTTTACACTGGTGTGATGATAGGTCAGAGTTTGAATGTTTGGCTTTTACTCCGTTTTGTGCTGAGCTGAGGAATATGCCAAATAAATAAATGCCAAATATATGTTTAGTCTTTCAGGCTTCAAAAACACAAAAGAAACTGCTAATATGTAGTAAGTACATATTTGTGATGTGAAGATACTGTATCAGCACATTCTGTCGACATTCTTGCTGTCACTGAAAAACATATTCGCCTGGAGAATACGGACAGTCTTCTACATTCCATCACCCCAACAGGTTTCAAATTCTGCCACAAACCCCGTATTCATGGCCGGGGCGGTGGTGTTGTATTTTTTATCAACAAAGCTATACAGTTTAGATCAGTGGATACTCCTACATTCAGTTCCTTTGAAAATATTAGCATTGCAATTGGGTCCGCAGCTCAACCGCTTGTGTTAACTTGTGTTTATTGTCCACCTGGCTCATGCTCTGATAGTTTCCTGGACCAATTTCTCAATCTTTTAGAATACTTATCCTCAGTTTCTCCCTCATTCCTAATCTGTGGTGATTTTAATATTCATGTGGATACTTCTTCAAATGATAGTATTAAATTCCAGAACTGTTTAGAATCATTTAGAATATTACACAAAATGTTCAGACGGTTACCCATCTTCATGGTCATATTCTAGACCTTGTTCTCACTCCTACTGATGCCAGTAGCTTTTCCAATGTACGAGTTGCTGAATTTATCTCCGATCATGCTCTTGTTCTTGCTCAGCTTGATTCAGTTAATCCTCCTTCAAATAAGGAAAAAGTGGTCACCTACAGGAGGTATCATAAAATTGACTTGGACAGTTGGTGTAAGGATTTGGGAAATTGCACATTCGTAAGACGCCTGGGTGATACAGTCAGTGTTCTGTGTGAACAATACTTAGGTGACTTGAGCAGATTGCTTGATAAGCATGCACCATTGGTTACTCGAACTTCTACTAAACAAGCTACTGGTTGGCTATCTGATTCCTACCGACTGGCAAAAAGCATCAGACGACAACTGGAAAGAATCTGGCGTAAAGATAAATCTGCCTACAATCGATCTAGACTTCGAAAACAGATTGCTCGGTGTAATTCACTGGTCAACAAAGATAAGACAAGTTACTTCAGAAACCTGGTCAGAGAAAATGCTAATGACTCCAAGAAGCTATGGCAGGCCTTGCGTTCTGCACTTCACTCTGGTCCTGAAGCAGTGCTCCCTTCTGATGAATCTAAAAAGATTTACTGACAGGTTTGTCACTTTCTTCAGTGACAAAATAGCTAAAATCAGAAACTCATTTTCCTCTAGTTACTCATTCTCGATTCCTCCTCCACCCGATGTGCCTAATTTCAGCTGCTTTAAACAAGTTTCTCAGGAGGAAATTAGAAAAATTATCATGAAGTCACCCTCTAAATCTTGTTTATTAGATCCATGGCCCACATTTCTTGTTAAGGAATGTATAGATATTTTACTGCCCTCTATTACCAGGCTTGTTAACTGCTCATTGTCAGAAGGTGTTGTACCTGATAAGTTTAAGAAGGCTATTGTAACCCCATTGATTAAAAGTCTTCACTACCATCAAATGACTTGAAAAACTACAGGCCTGTTTCAGGGCTGGGCTTCATATCGAGATTTGTTGAACGTGTTGTTGCTTCTCAATTGAATGACCATGCTAGTGTGAACGGACTAGAGAATGTCAGGCAGTCTGCCTATAAACTAGGTCACTCAACTGATTCTACATTGCTTTCAATTAAGAATGATGTTCATCTGGCTTTTGCTAAAGGTGAGGCTACTGCTATCATTCTCTTGCATCAATCAGTAGCATTTGATACTATTGATTATGATACGTTTCTTGATTCTCTCAGCTCCTGGTTTGGTGTCAGTGGGGTTGTCCTTGACTGGTTCAAGTCTTATCTCTCAGAACGTGTACAGTGCATTAAGATAGGGTCAATTTTATCTGATGTCAAAACGTTATTGTATGGTGTGCCTCAAGGCTCTGTTCTGGCGCCAATCCTTTTTTCACTCTATACCACTCCGCTGAGTAAAGTCATACAGAATCATCCTGGTATTAGTTTCCAGTTCTATGCTGATGACACACAATTGTATGTGCATCTCACACATAAAAATGCTGCCTCAGCCCTTGATAAACTGTCACACTGCCTTGAAGACGTTAAGAGATGGCTCTCTACAAATAAGCTTAAGCTAAATCCTGATAAGACCGAATTTATTGTGTTTGGCTCTAAGTCTCAGCATGAAAAACTTAATCACTCCTTCCGAGTCAATATACTTGGTAATCTTATATCACCAGTAGATGCAGTTAGGAACCTTGGTGTCTGGTTTGATTCAGATTTCTCATTCTCTTGCCATGTTATGAAAGTCTGCAAGGCTTGTTTTGCTAGTGTCCATGATCTTAAGCGACTCCGAGGACATCTGACACATGAAGCTGCCCTCATGGCTGCCAATGCTCTGGTCGGAAGTTGTCTTGATTACTGTAACTCTCTGGTCAGAGGTCTCTCAGCTCTGGATCTGCGCAAAGTTTAATGTGTTCAGAACAGTCTTGCCAGAATTGTTGCCAACACCACCAAGTATTCACACATCACTCCAGTTAGAAAAGCACTACATTGGTTGCCAGTTAAGTACCGTTCTATCTTTAAGACTGCCATGCTTGTTTATAAGTTCCTACACAGTGGTAACCCCAAATACTTTGAACCCTTTCTCATACCCAGACATAGTGCATATAACACTTGTCGAAGTTAGTCTGATGGCATGTTTCTTGAGGTTCCCCACTTTGCTTCAGTTTTCAAGTCTCGAAAGCATTTTGGACTCAGTTTTGCATATGACGCACCTATGATTTGGAATGACCTTCCTGACGAGGTCTGTTCTGCAAACTCACTTGCCTCCTTCAGGTCAAAGCTGAAGTCATACCTCTTTGGAAAAGCATATCCACCCTAAATTTCCAATCTCCTCCTGCTTTCTCCGCGGTGCTGACCCCTGCAATGTCTCTGGTTTATGAATATTGAACAATGTTTTTCGTGTGATGCACCTTAGAGTCTGTCTTTATGACAGAGATTAGGCGCTACAAAAGTCCAATTAGAATTAGAATTGTCCTGTAAACATTGTATGAAATATACATTATCTCCAGCCTTAATGAACCTTTTGGCAGTTGGCTCCTGTCTCATGGATTAAATGTGCTTAACCAGTAAAATTACAGGTAAGCCACTGGCTTTAGAATTTAGTCTTGGACAATTTCTTTCCTGACTAGCCTACTGCCTTCCATAATCAGTCTCAATAAAAATATTTTAGGATACCAATTGGTAATCTGCAACTTTTGATTTCCAAGTTAAGATTATCAAATAATACATTTTGTTTCCCTTTTGTTTTCATATATTATGAGGAGTCAGTGGAGTAGTAACACACTTTGCCTCACATCTCTGAGATCTCCTGTTCAAACCCAGACCCCATGTGGGATAGTTGGTAGTTACTTATCAATGCCCTGTACTTTACAGTGCAGAAACTTGACCAACTAGTATGGGCTGGTTTCCTCTGCCCTTAAATCTAACTGTCATGATATAACCTATACCATGTATTGAAAACGACGTAAAACTGATTTCATCGTCATGGGGAAAGCTTGGTAACAATTACCAGTTGATTTTAAGTTGCAGCAGGAAAAGACAAAATCCTTTACTTAACATATTTATTTAACCATTCAAAATAATGATTACAGTCAACTGGGATGCTCTCAATATTACGAACAATGAAACAATAGTGAAACCAATTCAACCTGACCGCAATCCTACCTAATTTGTCCAACTATATCCAGCAATCTGTCCTGTGATCCATCTGGTGTCCATTAACACAAATATCTGTATCTTGTGTTTCAAGAACAATGTCCAAGAACACAAAATGTCTTTATCCTGTGATCATTTCAGTGTCCAATAACAAAAAATGTGTGTGTACAGATATTCAAAGAGTTTGAACAACTATGCCGTACACTCCAAGATATGGACAATATCCAAAATGCAGTAAATCCGCTCTTTGGTAGATCCACACACTACATTCAGATGTAAAAATGTCCATAGTACAGCAAATCCACTCTCTGGTATATCCACACACTTTACCCAGATACAAACAATATCCAAAGTACAGCAAATCTACTCTCTGGTAGATCCAGATACTGTGTCCTGTTTACTACAACCAGAGTTCAATCACAAAATATAACAACACAAGTAGTTTATATCCAAAATTAGTTCTAAGACACCATTAGCTTTCCTTATAGCCAGTGAAAACTATGTTAATCTGTAGTCAGATGTACAGCATGTATATACAGATGTGGAAATGGCCAGAAGTTTAAAGAATAAACTGACTGTAAACACTGTTTACAAGAACCACTGAGAAGGCTGTGGAAATGAGTTTATGGGGGTTTCCCCAAATCTATAAATATATCAATACAGTAGAACTAAGCCGATCCAAACTGATCCAAGCTGGCCTCCTCAGGCCACCTGGGACCACACAAATTTAGTCTGAGACGGTCTGAGGATGCTCCAGGTGGCCTGGGACTAAGTACCGATTAAGTACCGACTCTTTTCCGGGCACTTGAAGCCAAAAAGAGGCAAGAGGGGGTATGGGACTATATAAGCGACCATGCACACGTTTTCTGTATTTAGACTGGTTGTCCACTGAGAGACGTGTGTCACTTACTGCTAGGGTTTTCAGGTTTTTTTACATTTTACTTGAGCTTAGGACACTTAGAAGACACATTTCAGTTTTTTTAGGAGAAAAGAGAGGAAAGAAGAGAGATGGAGTAGAGGCAAGAGGAGAGGGGGAAGGAAGGTGGAGAGTTGGAGGAGAGGACAAAAGAAAGGACAGAGGAGAGGACAGAGGAGACAGAAGAGACAGAAGAGAGGATAACGGATAGAGAAGATGGTTTAGAAGTTACTGAGGAAGCTTGCGAAGAAGATGAGAGGTGTGAAGAAGAATCAGAGTGCCACTCAGCAGCCAAGAGGGCCCAGGTTTGTGCTACATTCACTGACAGCCAAAAAAATGCCATTGTAGAGTTTGTGAATGAGCACCCAGAGCTGTACAACAAGGAGCATGGATGTTTCCATGACAGACATAGGAAGGAGGCTGTCTGGGCAGAAATCTATGCAGAACTGAAGCTCCAGCCCTTTGATGTCAGAAGGTGGTCTGAGTCACAGAGAACTTGTTATGGCAAGCTTTCCAAGCTACAGTCTAGCCAAGCCCCAAGCGACATGACAAAGAGACAGTCCTAGGTCTACCAGCAGATGGGTTTCCTTAAGACCCACATGAGAAGCAAGGGGGCCAACAGAAGCTCTGGGTTCCAGGCCAGTCCCAACAACAGCAGGCATGAAGAATGTCGTGGATCTACTACTGATACAGAACATCTTGAGGCCAGTCTCCTGAGGGAGAGTAGAAGTCAATCAATACTTACATCTACACCAGTTTCAACAGATTCCAAGATACTCGAGCACTTTGACCAGATGAGGACACTGATCTCAGGTTTCCTTCAGCAGAAGTCAGACAGGCAGCCTTGCTTTGACTACGTGGCATCAGAGGCTGAAAATATGACCCAAAAGGAGTTTGAGGAGATCAAGGACAGGATTTTTAGAGACATTGAAGCAGTAAAGAACACTCATAGACGTCAAGTACTACCCAAGAGATCAGCCACTATTACCACATAGGGTCGGGATACTGCCAACAACCACTTAACAGGCATCTAGTTCCACCCAGGCAGCCGCAGGCAGCAGTTCCAGCAGTTACGTCTACTACACACCCAGCCCCATTGGCTTTGGAAACCCTCCATCAGTGGTCACAGTACAGGACGAGGGCAGCAGACATAACTTAAGTGGAATACTAAGCCAGCTACCAGATCTAATAACAACACAGATCATTGAGCAGCCACAGCAGCAGCTCTACACCATCAACACCACAGCACCACCTCAACAACAGCAGCCTCCTCAGTAGCCAGCCAGTCTGGGTGGGTCTCGTACCCCCCATAGGCCCTTTTCAGGGCTGCCTAAATATTCCAAAAACAATTAATGCTGCATGTTGTTCAAATTCCCCTGCCAAAACATAACAGTTCAGTACAAATACTTATCACAACACCAAAAAAAAACCCCAACACCCACACCACCCCAAAGATGATACAAATAACCCATGGTAATACACATAACAACAGAAAGCCACATAGAAAAAAAATTAGATAAATGAACTCCAAATATGGCCAATAATCTGCCCATTTGTAGCTTAAAAACCATGGGATTGATTTAAATCTGTAATAAAAAAGTTCAACGCTGACACCATCTCTAGACTTAAAGATATTATTCTATCACATAGCCACCAACCAACAAACAGACAAACCCAATACCAAACATAACCCCCAACCAATGGACTGACAAACCAATTTGCAAACATAACTCCCCACAACCAACAGACAGATAAACCATACTCTAAAGAGAACCACTAGGGTGTTTATATTATCTTAATTTTCTTGAAGTAGAGGAAAAGAAATATTTTGAGATTTGCAAAAGGAAAAACTTTTAGTTTCAGTTATTTTTCCAGAAGACAAGAAAAATTTAACTCAAAATAGGGTGTTTCAAAAGGTCTGCAATATTTATTCCATTTAGCAAGTTGTGTTAGGCATTGGGTTTGTCTGTTTGTTGGTTGGGTGACTTATGTTTGGCACTGCATTTGTCTGTTATTTGTGGGACTTATGTTGGGGATTAGGTTTGTCTGTTTGTTGGTTGGGTGACTTATGCTTGGTAATGGTTGGGTTATTTGGAACAAGCACAGCTGATTAATTGTTTTTGGAATATTTGGTAGTTCTGAAAAGGACTGGTTATTAGTCCTGAAAAGGACTGGTTACTGCAGTAGCAGTTATATTCTGCCAACTTGTCAGGCCACTGCTCCCTCATTATTGAAGTAGTCCTTGAGGTAATCCCTCAGTCTTTTGGCTTCTCTGGCAGGGTTTCTGTCGCGATCACCAGGCACATCATCATCACCACCAGGCTGTTGACCACCATGTTGACCTTGATACTGGCTTCTCAGTATGTTGTGCAGAACCACAAAGGTCAAGACCACATCCCTGACTGTTTCTGGGGGGAAGTTCAATACTGGTCATCATGACTCTAAATCTTGAAACCAGGATGCCAAAAGCATTCTCAACAACTCTCCTGCCCCATGATATTCTGTAGTTAGCAATCCTTTCTTCTCTGGTTAACATCCTGCTGCCATAGGGTTTCATTAGCCAGGTCTTCAGGGCAAACACATCATCTGCCAGGATGAAGTAGGGGACATCTCGACCACCCTGGGTTATAGGTGCTGGGTCAGGGAAGCCTATGCTGCCGTCATCAATCTTCCTCTTCAGGTGACAGGTATTAAATATCTGGGTATCTGAGCAAGATCCAGCTGTATCCACATCCACCCATCTGAACTTGTACTGTCCATCAACCAAGGCCAACATTACTATTAAAAATAATCCCTTACAGTTGTGGTACAGGGCTCCAGAGTTCTTGGGTTTCTTCAGAGCCACGTGCTTGCCATCAAGGGATCCCAGGGCACGTGGAATGTTCCAGCTGATCCTAAATTCTGTTTCTAGTTCCTTCCACTCATCTGGTGTAGTAGGACATCTGAGGTACTCTCTGGTGAACTCATCCTGGATGACCCTGCAGACCTCTGGTAGAAACTTGGAAATGGTGGATCTGCCAACCCTGAACTGACAGGATAATGGTGTGTATGACTCTCCAGTAGCCAGATATCTGATGGTGAGGGCTAACTTTCCCCAACACTGATTGGAGCTCTGTAGTGGGTGGCCTGCCTGGCTATACATGGTTCCAGTCTGGTCTTTATCATTTCAAAGAATTCTGGGGTCATCCTCATGAAATTGGTGAATCCTGGAATGTCTGTGGCATACAGATCAGCCATAATGTTGTGGTAGGCCCCCTCTCCTCTCTCTGTAGTAGCCATGGCCTGACCCACATGTTGTGCCTTCTTCTGGGTCTCTGTCTGGCTGGTGGAAGTGCTGCTGGTAGTGGTTGCTGTGGTCGAAGTAGAAATAGCAAATACATCATTATATGTAATTGAATAAAAACTAAAAAAGCCCTAAATTGTTGCTGAAGCTGTCTACTATTGAGAGGTGGCATCCTGCTGTGTTCCTAGAAGAGTAATGATAATTACATCTCGGAATTTATACATATATATATATACCCAGAGAATGCAGTTTTCTTGCAAAACAAGAATCAGCCATCGTGGTCTGAGGAACACTGAGGAGGCCTCAGGACGCCTGAGGAAGCCGGGACTTAATCGGGGGTTAGTCGAGGCTTAGTCCCAGGAATCCTGAGGCGTCCTGGGACACAGTTGGTATGTCTATGACAAGATCATGGTTAAAACCGACCAGAAACATGGCTTAATCGGTTCTTAGTCACAGAACAGTTGGGGACTGTGTGGGGCCTCCTCAGGCTTCCTGAGCCTGAACTTAATCCCAGGCTTTTATACTGATTCAGTATTTTCACCCATTTTACCTTTTTCTTCACCGACTGTCCACGATTAAGGGTCGCGGACAGGGTCGGGGCTTAGTCCTTTGGTGGAACAGGGGCATAATTTAAATCAGATGCATCTTCACATAAAGTTCCCTATGAGGAAGGTTCTTTCCCTTGAAATCCACAATATTCACTTTTAGAAACAATTGTCTTCCCTTCACTGACCACATCTTTAGGACTATTACTTGATAAAATAGGGCACAGCTGCAGAGTCCCTTTTCTGTTTAAAATTGACGAATGGTTAATGAGTCGCTATCAGGCATTTCATGTTATACAAATGCCCGTATGGTGGCGAGCTGTCTAAATTATTTCAACTATGTTCTGTCCCGCTTTTGCTATTTTCGTTCTGAGTCAGATAACACATGACATTTAGACATAAAAAAACATTTTTGGTCATTAAATGCTGAAGTGGTTTTTAGTTTTTTTCCATGTTGTAGACAGTGAATCTGTTACCATGACAACCTTATTCGACTGACATGTAGCTGTTTGATGATAGATTTCATTTTTACTAGGAAATAATGTCACAACCTAAATATAACATTTTAACAAAAAAAAATTGTGAAACAGTTTAAAATGTTTTACTTGTAGATTTATTATTATTATTTTATGTTATCATATCATAAGAATTAAGTGAGGTTTTCCTTGTTTTTTTTCTGATGTCTTAGTGTACTGCTGACTGTCCACGCTTGTACGAACAACATCAGGTCATTTACTTCTATGCTTTTACACAATATTTTATTGATAAAAAGCTGTTACATAATTTTAGCTTATACAATGTACACCAAATGATATATTTAAAACTATTATGGTCATCTTATATGGTGATTAAAATTTTTTCTCGAGCACTTCAGCAGCGAATCCCACCTCTGAGGCCAGGGTTCAGTTCAGGTCTCCACCTCAAGTGAGAAAACTGATAGTTGCTTGCCGTTGGATGGCAGTTTACAGTACAGAACCTTGACCAACTGTATGTACTGGTTTCCTCCAGCCTTCCAGCTACCCGTCATGATATGACCTGTGCAGTGTTGAAAGCAACATAAAACCCCAAATGAATTAATAAATAAAATTCAGCAGTAAAGTTTGGTTATTGTAAATGTCTGTTGAAAAAAAAATTCAAAACCAAAACTCAAGGAAGTAAACAATATTGATCTTTCTCACGTATGTCACCAAACCACTGTGGTTTTTCAAGAAAATTCCACAGGAGGCGGGTTTTGGTATGATATAGAATTGATTTAATTTTGGGAATGATTCCTAACCAATTCTCGATCCAGATTTTTTCAAAGGATTTTTTTATCATTTTTATTGGAAGTGTTGGCCTTTAATGCTGTAGGAATGCTCTGATTATCAGACTTTTTACAATTAGTATCACATTATAATGATTGTAACAGAAGCAGTGAATAACTTGACTGTACTGGTGGTTGCCTTTCTAATTGTACCTGTCACACTGCTGTTATTGTTATAACAATAATCATAACAGGTTTTGTTTATGTTTACATCAGGAACCAGCAGATGAGGACAGTGATTAACTTCTTCCTGTGTAATCTGGCTGTTGCAGATCTAACTGTTGCAATTGTTGTTCTACCCGTCACCTTGCTGTCCAACATCTTTACAGGTAAAGGAAAACTGACTTAAACTCGGGGACCGTACTTGCTAACATTCTTGCAATAATTCTTAAAGTTACAGATTCCATGCAGTGTTTTCAGAGTGTATCATTCGACAAGAAGTATCTCTCACAGAAGCTGTACGTAGTGTCCATGTTCCATCATGTACATTTTAGTTCATGTTATTATTTAAATGTATATAACATAAAATATTTTAACTAAAAGTATTTATATATTGTAACAACAGAGTGATATTTATTTATGAACCCTTGCAGTGTGTGTGATGACTAGTTGTCTGTTAGGCAACCTACTTGTCTTGGGATGATATACTTACTGATGAAATTAAATTTTTATACTTTTATATTCTTATACAAAACAAAAAAATGTAAAATAAAAAATTTAGAATAAAAACAACAACAACAAAATGATTTTGTTTGAAGTCCATCAGTTTACCTGAGTTTTAATATAGTGAAGGATGTCAATAGTGTGGTGACACTGCGTACAAATCAGGCGTCATTGGAATTATGCTTTTAATCAGGATATTGTTAAAAGAAAATTACATTATCCAAGAAATATTTTGAAATACAGAGCAGGCAATACAAATAACTATTATGTATACACTGTTATTGTGGTAAAATAGTAAGCTTTTTTACGCAACTATTCAATGACTATGTAACCTACAAATATTTTATATGCATCATTAAAAAGGCAATTTTGACAGAGCTTATGGCCGTTGTTGATCAAAATCCACGCACAGAAATGGCTGACAAATATAGGGTTAGACGTTTTTAATTAATATTTACTGGCACCCCTTACCATAGAAACCTTTCATGGATGATTTATTTTTACATTATTTAGGCATATTTAGACTTCAATCACAAAGATCACACTGTCTACAGAAGATTAATAGGGAACCCTATTTTTTCTCATTATCAACTTACTAACTTCGAAAAATCAAGGCAATTATCTGGTTATATCGGTCAGTGATTTACACCAGTTAGTTTAGCTGGCCAAGGCAGTAGTAGCAATTCATCAACAACTTGGGTTCTATGATATTCTCCCCTGTACAAATGAAACTTATTTGTGATTCCTATTGGTTCACAGTGACCAGGACCACTGGCTCTCTGCTATGTTAATTAATCCAACCAGTTTTACACTGTCGGCTAAATGTTACAAGACAAGGTTTCTACAAGACTCCAATTCACTACGTCTGATGCTAGAGGACCACCTTTTACCAAATGGAAAAAGACAAATCCCATCTAGCCAAGGCAACATTAGTCATTCTAGAACTCTGTCCCTTTGAAGTTGTCTCTGTTTTTATGAACATGTACTTTAATCCTATTTTAAATCAAATAAAATGACTCAGATTTTATTTAGGTAAGATTGTAAATCTAAATGACTCAGATTTTATTTAGGTAAGATTTCTTTGTTGTTGTATATCAATATGAGTAAAACTTAATTTATAAAAAGATTCAGATTTGATCAGACAGAATTCTGCTGAGACCTAAGACCTTCAGTCGATGTAGCTCCTTAATCAAGCCATCCTCTGCTTACATAACAATATAAAACAGAATTTGATGGTATTTCATGAAATAGAAACACTCAGCACTGCATGAAAAGACAGAAGATTCCAGATAAAAAGTCAATATCAATCTGGGATTAATGTCACTGTGGCTCCCTCTAAAAGTCCCATTAAAACAGAGAAAGGCAGATTTTCTTGATGAATGAAATTCATTTTCAGACTGACAACCTGTCAAATACATTCTAATGATAAAAAACAGGAGATTGAGTACTTTAATTACTCTAACAATCGCCTTAATCACTCAGCAAATGTGGTACAAGACAATAAAACCCTGGGTTCAAAGGTCACAGTTAGGTGTTTTATATCTGGTTCAATAGGCACGATCATATTTTGAACAGACCCTCTGCTTGTCCACTTATGGGAGTCAAACATACACAGAGGTGTCAGCCTGTGATTGGATGCCAAACTTGCCATGGATTCAATTCCAAGTCATGGACACATGTAGTGGTCTCTAGCAAATCATCACCCTAGTTATTGAAGGGATGCTGTATTCAAATTATAATGTATTAAAAAATGCGTGCAATATTTTACCAATTACAGAATGTATAAAATATTCAAAAAGGCTTTAACAGGATTAATTGCTGTATATCCAATACAGTTCTCTAAAGAATAAGGCATCCTGTTTATTGTACTGAAGTATTTTATTTAAAAAAATCTATTTCTTGAAATGTTTAAGTGTCTAAGATATGATTATTTGAAACCAGTAACCATCTGGACAAACTATAACAATCAAACTGGTTATTAAAGTCCATATATTACAAGAGTTAGACAAGAATTTTTTGTTTAATGCGAAAATAGTAATGGCAGATCTCTACCTGTCTTTACATCGGTAGTCATGTGACTTAAGCCAATCAAAGCGCCATTTTCAGCACTGACTACCTTACTCCAGTGGCCTGTTTTTCTAATTATAGACTAACCTTTACTGTGTATGATCAATATATATTTAATTACAGAAAGATTTAAGGACAGTTATCCATCTAGATTATGGAGAGAGCTTTGAAGTAGTGGTAATGTCCATGTCCTAGACTGCAATTAACTGTTTCATTACCAAGCCAGAATCTCATGGTTTGGAATATACGGGTGAAACGTATACCCCTTTACTGAGGGGTTTCAGTGGTTAGTGGTTATTAAGCATAACAAAAGCTCACCTTGGCTCTCATCTCTGTGGTGAGGGGTTCAAATCCACCCTGTAACAATTTGCTGCAAATGATGATGGCCAGTCTCGCTGTGGCATTAGTTGTTAAACCACATTTCACTTACTTTGACAGATGCGGAAGCTAACAATGTGGTTTACATGGTTCTACTTAAAGAAGCCTCATTATTTGGCCAGTGCTCTTGTTAGTAGTTGTTTGGACTACTACCATTTACTTTTCAGGTGTCTTTGTAAATCCAATCCACACAAGATGCAATTCTCTCAAAACAGTGCTGCCAGAATTACATCAAATATAAGGATACATACTAGAAAATTACTCCTTTTATACTCAAGAAATTGCATTGGTTACTAAATTAATGTAACACTATGTTTGAAACTGCCTCACTGGTCTATAAATGTCTTCAAACTGGTCATCCTCAATATTTTGATGCATATTTTTTTTTATCTTATACAAGTTTGTATATTCTATGGGAGTGTGGAGGCGATGTTAAACGTCTTGTTGTTCCACAGTTGTGTACATTATTCTATAAATTAGACTAGCAATTTTGGTTATAGATTGGCTTTTGATGCAGCGAGAGTGTGGAATGAGTTACATGCTGAGGTTTGGGCTTTCTCCTCTAATGCCTCATTTGGCAAGTAACTTAAGGCGAATACATTTCTTATTCCTTATTTTCCCCCTCTTTTTTGTTCACAGATTTCTTAAATTGGAAATTTTTCTTGTGATTTGCGCGACTTAGAGACTTAGTGGAAATTATGCTATGCAAAGGTTGGTTAAAGTTAACATTATGTTTAAAGATATCACTTATCTTGTGTGTATTCATATCAAATATAGCTGTAAAAATTTAGACAGCTACCACACAAGTATTTTATTTCCAATCATTTTAGACGAGTACATTAGTAAGTTTTTTAGAGGTTTGTAGGCTCTGGTTCTGTTTTGAAAACAGCCATTTATTTAGCTACTAAGTCAACCACTAATTACTCCATAGGGTATTTGTGGAGTTTGTTCTGTGTCTCTTTACTCACGAAAATATATCCTACAGTGATGGAAACAATTTGTCTTTCCTGTTGAAGTATTGTAGCCACCGTTAGAAACTTTTTCCTAATTGCACACTTGTCTTTTATTTGCATGACAGTAAGCATTGAAGTTCTTACTTGGGTTTAAAGTAGAAGTCTTCACATCAAAGTAGTTATCGACTCAGGTAAATAATTACTTGGTCTCTAGGTCTGTACCTTTGTCACCTTCACCCCACTTTCACCTGTCTCAATTTGGTTGTAGACATAAAAAGAGAAATAAAATATAGGGACAAATACTTTCAATCACCTACTGAACCTGTCATTGTGTCTGTGTTAAGTTTTCTCCAATTCCTTAATAATAATAATAATAAAGTAACCATCTACTAAGGAGCTGTTATCTTTTGATTTATTTATTTGGGGTTTTACGTCACTTTCAACACTGTACAGGTCATATCATGACAGGTAGTTGGAAGGGCAGAGGAAACCAGTACATAGAGTTCGTCAGGGATCTGTACTGTAAACTGCCGACCAACGGCAAGCAACTACCAGCTTTCCCACTTGAGGCCATGACGGGGATCAAACCCCGGCCTCAGAGGTGGGAGGCGAGAGTGTTACCACTCTGCCACCGTGGCCCCTGGGAGCTGTTATCGGAAAAGGGAATAAATTATCAAGGCAAGAGTGGCCATTGTAAAGCCAAACCTTTGTGCTATGTGAAGGAGTGGGACAAAGTATTGGTAATAGTATTTCGAATAAAAATTTGATTTCACCTAATCAGCCTACTTGCATCATTTAGCTTAAAACCAGTCTAGTAATATGCAATGAAAGCCATTGAACAACATGGATAAAGGGAATGACAAAAGTCAGTACTAACTTGCTTCTCCATATACACGAGTGAAATAACCTGCAAACTTTGCCAAGATTCCCGACAAGCATTCTCAGTTTTAGGATCAAACTCAAAACCTGTCTGTCCAGAATCACTTTTCCACCACATTAAAGACTCTCTCCCACATATGTCCTCCATATGATGTCATATTTCTGTCTCTCAAATAATCAACAAGAACACCCTTTGCCTCACAGGATGTACTTTAGCCTTAGCTCTTTTCCTCCAATCAAATAAATGTAGTGTAACCTTTGTTAATAAATGTTCTGTGTAATGCCTCTTTCCTCTGTGGTCACACACCAGAACTACCCGGATTTTCCAAAATTTCCAAAATCAATGTCACCTAACGCAACTGGCCATAACTTCAGGTCAACTCGAATTTGCTCTTCCTTCCCTCCCTTTTTTCCATTCTGTCTCTTCTCTTTCTGAAATCTTAATGAGCTGACAAATGGTGGCAAATCAGGCAAATGGCACTTTGTGTCTCAGTGTCTTGAAGAAATGACTTTTACACAATGGCATACAAAAAAAATTTTATAAGGCTGAGTCAGCACAAGAAAAGTGGAACGAAATATTACCAAAAATGTGTAATAGTATTACTCATTACATCAGTTTTAATGGTAATAGTCACTGTCATTTCTATTTACATAAAGTCTGGAAACCGTGTCATTCCATATATTTGTTTAAATTTAATGTCACTTGAATAGTATTCTGAGAATCTAAAAGCTAGTTCTGTTTCATTGAAAATGAAAATTACTTATTTCAATCAAATTTGTATTACCGGACTTGTTTGGATTTCTTTATTATATGAAATCCAAGTTATCATGTGATAGAGATTGAGATATAATGACAATAATAAGGTCATGATAATTTGACCAAACTATCCAGGCAATTAAATTATAAAACCTTTCTATGATTGACAGGACTCTTTGTGATCATATCAATTATTATATTGCCACTGAAGAGGATAACAGAATTTGTTTAATCACTTAACTTTCTCTCCTTTCACAAAAGGATCAGAGACTCTATATTGATTGTGTTGTTAAAGAAATTCAGTATCCAGTTAATAGGAAATGGAAAGAGAATATATAATGATCATTTACCTAGAACTTTCAGATGGTTCATTTTTAAACATGTATTTACCAAGGTCTTTGCAGAGTCATAGGGGCAAGGTCAAAATGACAATTTTAAAATATGATTTGTGAGCATTGCACTGAACTGTGTTTACAGGACTTAAATGGGCGAGTCATGTGACAATAGAGATACAATAACGTAATCACAGATTTAAATGTCAAATTGCCTATAAACGTTAATGTCAAATTTTCACAATTAACATTGGAAAGTTATGAATGTTAACTAAACCTACACTTTTTCCAAGATCATTAAAATAAACTAATATATTTCTTGTAATCTAAGGAAATCCCACAGAAGATACAGCCTTCAAAATCAGTTTTACAAAAATTGTATGAAAATTTTGTGCAGAAAATATGTTATGTGAATAGACTATGAAATATTTTATGCAATAATTGTAAAACAACCCCAATACAGTTTTATAGCAATTTCCGAATGCAGTATGAAACAGAACAGGGGTGGTTAAGATGTTTGTTAAGTTCACAAATATATCATGAAATCTTTGCATAACTTATGTTAAAGAGTTGGATATAAAATATTAAGCAAACAACATAGTTTGTATTTGGAAACACAGCGGGGCTTTAGCGGCCAACAATGGTCAATAAACTTGGTGTTCAAACACATGACTGTTAGCTCTGGGATATCAGTTTGTTCTGATCATTAGCTGGTAAACCTTAAACCCTAACGCTGACTTTTGCAGTCAAAAAAGTATTATTAACCAATTGACCTTACTACATGATTACTCCAAGGTTTTACACATTAACCCAATGTCCAATTTAAAAGTCTGATGAGCCCTGATTCAGACACATAGAGAGGATACTGACACTCATCATCGCCTTTATATAAAACTCATCTTCTCCTTTATGTAAAACTCATTTATTTCTGTTTTGATGTCCTCTTAAGGTCAGTGACATATTCTTCCAGAAGGGTAAAATTGATATGAAGTTCGGAAATAGTTTGGTTTGTGTCGTCCGAGTTTATAAATTAACTTTTATCTTTAAAAAATGCTTTCAAAATTTAGCATTTAGAAATAAAAGCATTCTACTGCCAAAGAAGTGAGAGCCAAGTGACCATTTGCTAATTTGATAACTGTATGGCGACACCTTTGCCTAATTTAAGATTAAATATACTCTACAGTAAGTATTCAGATTTTGATACACTTAGTAGTAAGCCTTCAGGCTTTTTATATTCTGCAGTATTAAAGTACACCCGAGGACAGTTATCCAAAGACAGTAAAACTAACCAATCAATTAAAATTAGACTGTGACTTGTGTCACAATGCCATGGTCTTAATTTCCATCTAAAGTCACTGACCTCCATTCTTGGCACATTAGAGGGGAGGGTATTAATTATCATAGTGATCATTCATTATTTCATAAGATTTACAACATGTTACGGCAGGCACAAAGTCTTGGAATAATGTTTGGACCTACAGATAGATAGCTGATGCTACAAATTGTATTTATGCAATCTAAAACATGTAATATAGAAAAGTATGTCCCAACAGAAAAAAGAGTGAAAGTTTGATGCATGCGTGTGCATGCTATTGTTTTATATTTTTGGGTTTGATTGTAACTCTTAATTAAGTCATATATAACCCAGTGTAATCTTACTTTGTGAATACATTTGAAAACTTGCTGTGTTTGTCATCAACGTGCTTTCTGGGTTCTGTGTTGCAGAGTATTTATCCTTCACATTTTACTTATACTTCTGATAATCCAATAAACAACATGTGACACCTGCCCTTTGTTTGGGTGTCACATGTAGTTTGTGTAATGTGATCTTTTTGCCAAGGCACGTGATGTATTTACTTTTTTATATCTACCTTAATTTTGTAGTACACTGAGTATTCCAAATAATGTGTTGCCCATTTACACTGGTCATGTGACTTCTGCAATTCTATTTTATGATTTTTTTCTTACCAGTTGGTTACTCTCCACTTCAGTGTGAACATGTCAAAATAGATTCTTGTGTCAATCAGTATTCTAAGTTAAAAAGAGCAAATCAAACTGAAACAGTCAGAAATGTTTAAACAAAATATGTCTCTCAATTTTGAAACACATAAAATGAATAACTGTTTGGCTTTAGTACTGAAATGAGGTAAAATATCCAGATCCACCAGACAGATCCACTGTCCCCAGGTGTACTGGTATACTCAGTGTGAGTATTAAAGTTTTGATAAATTGTTTAGTAAGCATTCAACTTTCCATGCAGTCTGCAGTAAGTATTCAGCTTTAAGTATATTCTGTAGTAAGTATTCAGGTGCTGGTGTACCTTATAGTGAAAATTAAGGCTTTGGTGTGCTTTGCAGCAAGTATTATTGTTTTGGGATGCTCGGTGGTAGCTATTCAGGTTTTGGTATTCTCAGTGCTAAATGTTAAGATTATCCTATATTCTTTAGTAACTATTTAGGTATTTGTATACTCTGATAAATATTTAAATTTTGGAGTAAGTATTTAAGTATTCTGGAATGCTTCACTGATGATAGACACAATGCTGGGGCTAATTAAATGTATGAAACATAAGCTTAAAATAGCAAGTTTTCCGTTTAATGCCAGCTGAACAAAGTAGGAGACTGTGATATAATATTACTTTTGTCCTTAAAATGGGTTGTCTAAATCTAAATATGGAAAACGCCATGCATCCACAATCCTGTAATCAGCATCACATCAAACAACAACCAACATAACTAAGAGAACACTAATTTTTAATACTTCAACAACAATTAAACAGATGGACACATAGAAGTGAAAACAGGAGACACCATGTCACAACAGAAGTAAAGGTGGGAGGTGGTGCAAATTTAAGACAATAAAAACAAGTTTGTTCTTCATCAAGGGCAGTAAAATATGCCTATTAAGGCTTAGACTTGAAGGTTTTGCAAGGTTAAAAGTCTGTAGCCAAGTTGTTCTTTTTTTCAAGGAAGATGCAATTTCAGTTGGCAGGCTATTATGCTAAAGATTTTCCTTTTAAAACCTTTTTTTCAATTTTACAATAGCTTCTAGTGACACATATGTACTTGTGACTTGTTATATTCCAGTATTTCATCCACTTGTTACTTATATGGTGAAAACATGGGCATTTACCACTGTAATATCTTGGAGGAGGACAAAGCCTTGATAGACGGCACCTTGTGTAAAAATATAACACTGTTATGTAGTGATACATTGTTGCCAGCGGCGCAGGACACATCTGACCTTCTAAAGGAAGCCGAAATTAGGTTGGTTCAAATGTAGCAAAGTGAGAAGCCTATAAAGGCAATTGCTGATCATGGGGGCATTGAAGATAAACAGACCGAAGGATCTTGGTGGGGGGAAAGAGGGGATATTGAAGCAGGAACAAGGTAAAGCAACTGATAGATTGTCATTATAGGGCACCAAGAAAAGTTGTTAAGGAGAGGGATTTGAAAAAAACTTGTTGGTTTGAAGTAGACGGCATGGCTTTAGTCCATGTCAGGATGATATAAGTCCCAGGGTGGCCGAAAATGACATTACCTCTGAGGAAATGATGTGTAGGATCAAATGTTTTGGCTGTGTCAGAGGCAATGTTTCAGAGCCTTAAGAAGGTAAATGGGACAAAAGAAATGATATTCTGTACACTTGGCCACCAACAATGGTGCCCCATGCTTGAACAGGTCACTGTAAAATGGGAATGTTGATTATGGCTTTGGACTTCTGGGCGTATACAAAATTCACAGAAAAATACTTAAGGAAAAGATGCATTTTGCTGTGACAGATACCCGAATTATCAATATCAAAAAATTTAAAGTAATGACTGATAACTCACAGCTGTACTATGTTTCTTGGTGGGAGGAAAGTTGATACCACATTGAAAATGTAAGAAAAAGTTAGAACTTTAATAAATAGCCACTGGTAGTTCTGGGTATTAAGATTGTTTCAATTCTAAGATTAGCCTGTGATGTGAACATGTGGACTGCATATCCTGAAATAAAAATAATTAATTTCAGTACTGTATCAACATATTTGGGTAGAACATTTGGCCATCGACCTTCTACCAAACATAATTACTGAATTGTTTTGCAACACATTTCAAATTTCAATAATGTCATCATGCACCTTGGCATACATAGTTGCTTGAAGCAGCTTGTTAAGAAGCCTGTTGAGACAAACCCTAGCTGTGATGACATAACAGTGAAGGCATAGTAGCTTTCCCAGAATTACTTAAATCTTTTTCTTTGACATGTCAGAATGAGTACTGTAGTGGTGATACAAGTCCAGAATCTCAAGGTAATTATTCTGTGGTATAGCAAGCTGACTTGCGTTGATGTCCACAATGACGCCCATGCATGTTAGGGCCCTGGTAGGTGGCACAACTTTTTGGAGGTTGACTGGTATGCCATTCAAATAGAAAATGCAGTAGGTTGAACTCAGCTATGTCGCTTTCATGTTTATGGACAGATATGACATCATCAATATAGTTGAAGAGCATCAGCATTTTGATTCTCATGATGTGTCTGAGAACATCTGTGACGCACTGGTTGAGGACAATACCCATCTCCATTCCCTTGGGACACTTACTTGCAGGTAAAAGGCATCACTCCACCTGAAGCCCAAGTGGTTAAACCTCTAGGGGTTGAACAGTAGGTTTCAGAAAGCCCTGCTAATTTTTGAGAGTAGTACATCAGACCAAAGAGCTTCAATTTCATCAACAATATTTTACACAGCAGGATATTTTAATTTGTAAGGTACACTGCCATTCATTCGCTATACAGTATTAAGTGACGCACCCACATGGAAAACTTAAATTGACAATGATTCTTCATGTCTCATCTACCTTTGGTCAAAATGTGTGAAAAGTGCATAGGGGATAGAAAGTTTTGAAATGGGCCCACTATTGTTTTATGTGCTAACCTCTTTTCCAACACTGGCCTCCCACCTCTGAGATAAGGGTTCGAATCCCGTTTTGACCTCATGTGGGAAAGCGGGTAGTTTCTTACTATTGGTTATCGGTTTAGATTACAAAAGCTTGACCAACTGCAAGTACTGGTTTCCTCCGCCCTTCTAACTAACTGTTACAATATAACAGATGAAGTACTGGGTGTGACATAAAACACTAAATAAATAAACTAAACCTTTTTAAAATACACATCCACATCATTAATGCAGCTGACAGCTGATCGATGATTGTTTACACCTGGGTTAAGTTGGAGGCTGCTTCTGTTGAACCAAAGGAGAATCCTGAATTTCAATTTATCTAATGATAACCCCATCTTGAAATTTGCCACCGCATAATGCCCTCCAATTTGCAATGTTTCATTCAGTTGGGACTTTAATACTGGTACTTGTATAGTTAAACCAGCAATATCGCCTAACAATGGTGTAGGCTTCACAAACCCGTTGTCTCATGTCTGTGAATTCAATAACTGTGGTAGGCTTAAACAATGGGGTGTGCTGTGTTGATTTAGCCATGAAGCCAAAGTCATATGTCCTATTGCCCATGAAAATTCCATGGTGAACAAAAAAGACCATACCATGAATAAATACAATTTACACATTTCGTACTTGGTCTGGCCTACGTTGAGCTCTTGAAAAGATTACATGAAATTCCTGCTAGTGTTATTACAATAAATCAAACTATCACCATTTACAGTGTGACCCAGTACATAAATGCTGGACAAAACATTGAGTAACACAGATGCATCTGACACGTTGTCACATTCAAAGTGTGTGGATACAGTATTATTAAGACTAACCAATGAAAACCTAAATTTGTTACTTGATCAACCAAATTCATTATTTATTACTGTTTATTTTCTTAATTATATGATTAAATTTCATTCAACTTGCAGTGGCCTTTGTTACTGTATTACTTCCTGCTAATACAATCCTGAATTGTATGTATGCACCATCTACCTACTTCGTGGTAACAATAAGAGAAAGCATGCTTGAAAATGACACATTCTACAACATGGTCAGACAAAAACTCACAAATGTTGAAATTTGCATAAATCTTGTGCTTGATTCCTGTACTGCTCTTGGCTTGAACCATGGATGGTTTTAGAGCTACGATTGGTGACGTATTTCTGGTTTGAATTCTTCTACTTGTCAGATGAATGACAAGAGCATTTAGTTCACTCAATTTCTTGGAGGAGGAACATAGAAGCATGTATATATGGTCCAATTCACTTCCAGAGCATCCTGGAAGAGATGTCATCCGTACTCTATCATATTTAATCGAATACTGTTGCTGCATTCATCCTGCAGCCAACTTAGACATCCTATCATTAGTTGCAGAGAGGAAAGCTCTTGATATTCTGGTAGTGTACCCCCTATACTGGGGAAACAGTAATGATATGACCAACCTGTCCTACGTTGTAAAGCATTGTTACCAGAGCGATGTAAACCAGATTTGAAATTTGTATTACCGTAAATTGATGTGCGAGACCACCCTTGAAGCTTCTCAAGTTGACGCTGTACTTGATGCCACACTCTGTCATTATATTTCAGTTAGTTTGCAGAACGTGATAATTTCAAGTGAAAAAATTGTCTACTTGCAAGTGCGTACAAGTTACTGATCAAGGAGTCACCCAGGAATTCAGCAGAACAATCTAATAAAATGACTTTATATACCTTGGGGACCATTCTCTTCTCATGTTTGACAGATGAACATGAAGTTAAGCATTTGTGAGATCTGTTGGGTGAATTGTGTGAGAGTTTTGAAGTTGACTTGACTGCTGATTACATGTGAAATTTCTTTTTAAAGTTTAGGTTCAACGCATACTTGTCCAAAATGTGTGGAGCCTGTACCTGACTCCCCTGATTATGATTTGCCTTCTGAAAGCAGAGGAGATGCAATTTTTCCTGGCTGGCTGGTGACTGGCTGGTTCTAGAAGTCAACTCGAATACTACTATGATCCGAGTCTGCAATGGAAGCAAGGACAGTCAGATTTCTGTGGCATCTTCCTCCCACAGTTCTGTCTGGTGATAATTGGTACCCGTGGGTAATTGGTAGCAAGGCAGTAAAGCAGTGATACTCCATCTGATTCAAAGTTCTTAACAGAGAATGGATTTAGAATACAGGTGGCAAGTTGGTCATCACGGTCGGAAGCTTTCCCACTCTCTGGAGCTGGCTAGTGCCAAAGCCCTCCATCTCCAAGAGTGAGCAGTTGGTTCACATGAATGCTATTGTCTCCATGTATCTCATCACCTGCCTTGTCTCTGTCTTTTATGGGGATTTTTTTATTTTTAACAGTACAACTAGGTACCATATTCTGATGTTTGGAACGTTGTGTCATGTTGGGAACAACAGGCTGACTGTTGTGATTATTAGTACATTTGTTGCACTGGTTCTGCACTTGTGATATGGTACTGTGATTTGTAATGGTAATGTGTGGTGCTGTGACAGCACTAGCTAGATCCCTGGAGGCGTTCTCTTCCATCGCAAACTCTTCATCCTGCATACCTCCTAACACTTCAAAATTATTCTTTGTGGGAATTTTGAAAGAGGTAAAGGAACTACCGAAAGGTTGCCTAAAATCAGTTTTTGACTTGTGATTTGAGAAACAGAACACCCCCATATATCTGTGTGAGTTGTTTTGTATACTAACCTTGGAAGAGGTAACGAATTCGTCATTTGCATTTCTTGGTGAAACAGTGATGATGTGAGTACCCATTTCTTATGTCCATGGTTAACATTTCTCCTATCAGAATGCTCAGATTTTTCAGTAGCAACTTGGGCATACGTCCTTCCATCATAAACATTGGCAAAGGCTTTAGAAGTGTGGAACCAATGACTATACACTACTTTATCAACACCAAATTCCTGGTCCAAATAATTCTTTGGTTAAAACCTTTACCAATATACTGACCCACGCCCAAGTTACTCGTTTTTTTTGCATTTTTATGTTTGTTTTTGCAATCTAAATCTGCATGTGGAAAAAGCCTTTCCATTTTTTGTAAAACATGCTGAACATATGTGATGGTATAACACACCCTTAGTTTCGTGAGTACTTGTGTCCATGCATGTACCTTGATTGAAAAATTGACAGGGCATACTTTTGGCATTTCTATCTCTCTTGGAAGGATTTTTATTGTAATTTTGACTATTCTGATACACATGTTTCCGTGCATGGGCCCTTCTAACTCTGTCAATAGCTTCAGTTTGAGTAAAATATTTAATTTTACCCTGTTCCATGCGACATAGGAGCACTGCGTGGCTGGCCTTGGCAGCTGACCATGATAAATCGTTTGCATCATCTAATAGTGTAATGAAGTAATTTAACATGGCTTCCTTACAGTTTTAGTCAGGCTCATCTCTCATGGTCCTGCAAAAACCAACCATCCATTGCCGCATAGTCAGTTGGTTATACGTGACCCTTTCTTTGTTATTACCAGCCAAAATGTACTCATGGGGCCACTTAATTTGATTTTTCACTAAAACTTCAACTTGGTCCCCTCGCTGGGACTTTAACTTGGGGTCAGTACTTGTTTTACTAATCTGTTGCAATTCTTTGATTCTATCTTCTACTAACTGCTATATACATACATTTTTCTTCAGATTTTCTAATGTAAGCAAGTTCAATGTTTCAAGCTCAGTACTTGAAGTACTTGGTGTGACTGGGGTTCGGGTAGAGTGAATGTGGGTCCTTGGAAGATGTACTGTTTTTAGCTTTGTTCCGCGCACTTTTGCCTGTTGTTTTGGTATGTTTAGATCTTTTCACTAACTTATCGTGCTCCAATTTATCTTATCTAGTCCCAATCACACATAATTGAGCCAAGATTTTCTGAAATACTGTGGTCTGATCCGAAACAATGGCAGAAGTGCTTGGAGTTTCCGACTGTAAACAGTCAAACGAACGCACTGGGGTACTCACATCGTCACTGTCCGACCCGTCAACTACTGCACTAATTCTAATTCCGAATCTGAAGAACTATCAGAAGCTTGTTGAGTAAAAGATGAATTCCCCAACAAGTTCATAATGAAATCGTTGAAATCATCTGCTAATTGAACCTGTGTTGGAATTTGAACACTTTCAGTCTTAGCTGAGCACAAATTATATTTCTTTTTCTCCATTGAAATCCAACTATTAAAACACTTAGCAAAATAAAAACTAAAAACCTAAAAACAACAAGCATTCACGTGGTTCAATGAAGAAAAAGAAATTTTTCCAATGTTACCCCTTCCAAGTCTGAAATGCAAATGTAAGAGTGCACATGGAATTTTGGACACCAAATGTGAAAGGACCAATGAAAACCTTCCTAAGAAAGCTTGTACTTCAAATGCAAAGTCAACATGATAAAAACTGACCCTGATACAAAATTAAGGTGGCCCACTAGGAATGAACTCACAGTTATAGCCAGCTGACCGCAGGAACACAATCACTGCCATGCCATAATGTTGACACATTATTAACACATTACACACCTAGGATTGTTGACACAAGTTAACAACACAAGGACTCTGGCTTCAACTGAGCAGTTGTGACAAGCATCAACAAACAAAATTAAAATTGATCTTCTCTAAAGTTTTGTTAAAACTAATGCATAGCACGGAAAAACAGGCTGTTAATTTTTGTTTCACAAATTGCACACATTTATCAAACGTTCTATTAATGCTGAATATTAAAAATCTGCTCAAAGTGTCTTTAGAAATTTTTCAGTTACCCTTTATTACGAGTATTAAACTAAATTAATCTTAAACTTTTGTTTCACAATGCTAGGATGTCCCTGTACATGAAAAAAAATTATGTCACGAATGAAGATGACAATATTATGGGGGGTAGCATCAAGGTGCTACCTTAATCAGTGCTAGTTTGGAAAAGTTTCTCTGGTCATCTAGGTCGATATCAATGATTGGCTGACCCCTCTGATGACCCTAGCAATTGCCGCCAAAAGCTATCCACCATCATTAAATAATTTGATTTCAATCAGGCAACTTGCCTTCTTTTAAACCTAACATTTAGAATTTTTATTATTTTTGTTTTATGGTCATCGACGCCAGGAACTGATTAGTGTGGAGAACATACACTGGACATTTATTTACTGGAACTATCTGCAGTGTTTACTACTTGACGGCGTCAGATGTACAGCTGACACAAGATCCTGGGAAGGGATGTGTCTTGTTTAATGCGAGTTTTGCTCTGTTTCAGAGCGGCAGTGAAGGGATGAGTTTATTTTATATTTTATTTTAATATTTTAGTATTTTACACATATTTTACAACTGTTATGAATAATTATTTTATGTAAATCTATCTTACGTGAAACCCCTCACTCATCTAAACCCGTATTAAACAAGTCATCACCCGTGGGTGAATATATTTGTTTCAGAAACATTAACTGTAAAAGCCATTTGATTACACTCAGTAACTTTGTTTTACAATATGGCTCCGAGGAAATATAAATGTAATCAATGTGATAAAACCCACAAGAAGCCAATTAATGAACAATGCCCGTCTCTGTTGCATAATGACAGTATTGAAAGTGTGAATAGTGATCAGCAACAGAACAGTGATGTTAGTAGCCAGATTCTGGCGGAACTTCAAAAATTGAATGGCAGAATAGCCACGGTTGAAGAGAAAGTTCAAACTAACGCTCAGAAACTGTCAAATGTTGTACCTCAGGTGTATAATGCCCCTGTCACACAGCACCAGGTTGCCGATACGTCAAATATCAGAAGCAGACACTCCTCTGCAGCGTATGTAGCATGATCATTGTGTTACTCATCTAAAGAGTGATAAACTTAGCAAGAAGAAATTTTCACTAGGGTTTAAATTAGCCATTTTAAGCTTATGTATTTGGATAATGAAAATTACTTCCCAGTGAAGAAGAAACAAATCTATTTTGATCTATTAAGTTGAAAGTAGCCATCAGTAAAACTTTATTTCAGTGAATTCCTTAAAATTAAAGAAATTAAAGGTGAAATTCTTTTCTAGCAAAACTTTTTCTTCATACAGTATATCTTTTTGCATATGTCTAATGAAGGATGTTTTGCCATATTACATGAATAGTAAGTTGAATGAGTCCACATTTTAAAACCAAAATTAAGAAAAAGCTCTGTGATATATGAGGGCACCAGTTAATATTAAAATTCTCAGTCTCAACTTGAGCAAAAACTTACATCTAAGACATAACCAATTTTTTAGTTATCTGCTGGGGAGTTTCAATGAAACTTGCCTCAGATCAAGTACATAGTTTGTTAGCAATGACATCAAGAGGCTTAACGTGACATCTGGGGTCGACTCTAAACTCCACTTTACGACCATTTTGTATCAACGGCAGAGAACTGAAGTCACTTGAAGGCATAGAAAGAACCAAAGGGGTTAATGTCTGCTGATCTATGTCTTTTTAACACCATTCGTCTTGTGTCTATATTACCCACAGAGAGAGAGATAGAGAGAGAGATGCAGTTTGCAAAGATTTCTTATGAAAATTGCTGTTAATTAGTCTACCTGATATGTCTATCTTACAGGTATCAGTTTTTAAATGCTTAATATTTCTTTTCCAGCTTATGCAATCCTTTGTGTTAAATTTCCATTTTCCTGATTTTTCCCATTTTATCTATTTGTTCTTTCATGCTTATATTAAGGTTGCTAGCTAACCTCGTTTTTCTATTTCATAGATCTTTAGAAAGTGGTTTATCTTTCTTCTCCCTTAAAGCAACTATAAAGATACTTGATCTTATTTATTGAATTAGCGCTAGGTATGATAGTGGTTTTGGATGTTTAAAGATAGTAAACTATTTACCAGGTTCATGGACATAAAGATTCATTAAGGACGCTGGGAGATCTTGAAATAAAGATGTATTCATATACAATGTCATACTAGAAGGTTTACAAACGTAATAATATTTAGATACAAAATGATGCCCTGAGATTTACATATGAAGATATATGTAGATATAATATTATATTGTGAGATTTACAGAAGATGTAAAAACATTAAATGTCTTTCTGTGAGCTTGATAAATAATGACGTAGGTGCAGATATTTATGTTTAAAAATTATAATATTACAATCGTTCTGTATGCTGTATAACAACAGACATGGTCAATCTTGTTACATCATATTAGAAGTTAAATCAGTGCAGTTTCTGCAACAAAAAGGGCCTTAAACTAGTTGCATGTGAGAATGAAGCTCACAGATACTTAAACACTATTGAAGAATTTAAACTAAAATGACATCTTAAATTAAGTATCAAAAGATAGATCAACCTGAAGGCTAAGCCCAGACCACAGCTGGATGTGTGAACAAACTTCACAGGCAATTTTTGGTATAGATTTACTTTAACTGTTAACCCTAAATAATGATAAATAAGATTTACTAACTATGTAGCAATAGAAATGCTAAACTGTGAAGTGATTTAAAACCAAAGAAACTGCCTTCAAGCTGTAGAACTCATTTGTATGTTGCCATTGTATATTGCTACCATTTTTAACATCTCATTTTGAAAAAGACCTAATATCTGTAATTATTTATACAATTTTGTCAAGGAGGTGTTATATTAAGTTTGCCCAAATATGGTGTAGGTTATGCACTACGAGGCAGGGATGATATTCAAAATCAGTGACCAGTGTAAAGATTCAAACCCAGACCAGTGGATACATGTGCATTTTAAGTCAGTAAAACACAATTTGAGGAATTTTATTTACACATTAATAAAAATGATACAAATTGTCACCGGAGAATAGTTTACACATTTGTATAAAATAGCTCAAATGTCAAGTAGAAGGTCATTAAGGTCATTCCAATTACTATTGTTGAATATTATATATATTATTATTATCGCAGAATATAATACCAAGTAGATATCAACACCATGTATTAAGTAATATCTATACACAATGCACACATATACGAAACACTGCATACAAGTTTTTTTTGTATTTGTATTTATACTCAGCACAATATCTCCCTGTACTACAGGACTCAAAGCGCTTTATGACCCATTTGACTGTACAAGTACAGTCAAACTCTTAAATTACTGACATTTCCCTAAGTGAAAGACAGAGGCTCAAGGATGACCATTTATTAATGTCCTTGAGGATCCAACGACCGCCGTTTAAAGTGGTCATCCGAGCCACTATGTATCTGCCTGTACCTAGGATTGAACCCACCTCCTCTGTGTTCCTAGGCAAGTGTGTTAGCCACCAGGCCACAGTGGCAGATAAGTTGTTATGTATACTCATGAGATTTTAGCTTGGGATAGTGTGTCAGTATGCCTTTTTGAGTACTTGTCGATATGAAAGCTATAGTTATCCACCGTATATGTCAAATCGAGAGAGGGGTAATGTGAGTCTGTCTGGGGTGCCTAATCCTGGTCACAGAGAGCCAACAACACAGATGAGAATCACACTTATGGGGTTGAGCTCAGTTTTCAAAAGAATATCACATCCCAGGGAGCCATATCAATCCAATCCAGTACACCTCCCATGAGTTGATTAGACTTGGGGCATGAAGCTCTGAGGCTGAAAATTTACTCTTATTTCGCCCTTGGGTTGGGTAAAGTCTCAAGCTTTGGTCAAAATCGGTTGTCAGTTTGGTAGTGGAAAACCAGAGTCTGGGTCACCTAATCCAAAATCACAAAGGTACGTCAATCCATCTGAGGGAACCTCCCCCAGGTGGATCAAATCTGAGGGGTCCAGTTTAATGATCGACGGTTGATCGGTTCTCTGTGAGCCATATCAATCGAGTTAATAGAGAATTCTCAAGATGTCATCAAAATCAATAGGTCAAGCTCCAAGGTCGAAAGGAAATCCATTTTCTGTGAACAGAAAAACACTCTTAGGAAGGGTCAGGTCCAAAGAGGGAAAAAATGATTAGTCATAGTTGGTAAGCACCCATTAGTCACTAAACTTCTGTGCTAGAGGTGGATAAGTAGGTTCAAATCTTTGTACATGTGATTCTATTCACTACCAGTCTGCAAATGATCAGTAAAACCTAAATCATTGGTTTATTCAACCTAGGCCAATCTGTGACTGGTAAGACCAATCAATAATTAAAGCTTAAACTAGTATCCAATGTATGTAATACCCATGATATTAAGGTAAGGGCAAACTGCCACACCAGTCTCCCGACATAGCCATGCTTTCTACAGTACTATGGACATATTTATAATTTCCAACTTTCTGCTTCCATAGGTTATTCAATGGCTTTTTGCAGGTTTATGGTACACCGTCGTATCTCTTACAAGGATCGTTTACCTTTCAATTAAAAATATATTTTGAATTTATTGGAATTAATAATTGACTAGCCCATGCCGCTAAATTAATTAATTAGACTAATTTAATTAGACTAATTAATTAATTAGACTAATTTCAGATTGAGACTGTTAAGGAAATCTATGAGAAATTTGTAGGAATAATTCCTTGCAGTTCTAAGAATTTTAAAGAAAATGGTGATAAATGGATACATTAGTTATGTAAGTAAAATGTGGTATAAGTATTTTACAATTACTTTTTGGCATGGAAGTATGTTTTGTTGTAAAGCTCTGTTGAAAATGTTTTGTTTTAAAAACTCTGAAAAATTGTTAACTGTAAAATATTTTATACTCCCTATTTTTTTAAAAAAAAGTTTGCGAAGAATGTTAAAATATGCATGTTATTTCGAAAAAAAATCAGATTTTCCTAGACCTGGCCCCCACAAAAATATTGGCAAGCGTCAAATAATTGACACCTAACCTCTCCTTCACACTACACTCTAGAAGTTCAAAGTCTAAAGTTTCTGGTAAGTGATGAGATAAAGCATTGTGGAGTAGATCAGTAGTTTTATAGTAAGAGGCGCTGTCAGAGTGTTGGTAATTTCCTCATACCAAAGTTCCACCCATCTCCTGAAAAAGTCTGTCAAACAGTTTGGTTATAGTTTTGCTCTTGATGCCCCCACTGTTTGGAATGCTCTTCCTAATGAAATCCGTACAGCCCTCTCTATTGCATTTTTCATCACATTTAAATCCTACCTCAACACTAAAGCAAACCTGCCTAAGCCTTAATGCCCGCTAGTTGTTCTGCATGGTGCTTGACTAATTTTCTCGCCCTTTGTATTTATATTGGTTGACTATTTGGTTATTTCCCCCTCAGAGTCCCCCGTCTGTAGGGACGATTTAGCACTATAAAAGTTCAATTAGAATTAGAACTATATCATGAAGCTTTTTGCACTGAAAACCATCATCCTTCGATGAGTTTTTAGCAGCAAACTTTCCACTTTAGGCTCAAGGTTAAGTTAAGATCAGAGTCAACACTTATTTCCCTCTTAACAACTTCATTAAACGACTGTTATGATTGCAGTTCTTTTTGGCAAGTTTGATGATGAATAAAAATTAAATTAGTGCAGAGTCGTGATATAAAATGAACATAAACAATGATTTACAAAGCCAAAGTTTGGGCTTTTTTTGCAATGCAACAGGATCATATTGGGGAAGTCCCTTCGGCAATCTCATTTGTGCTAGTTGAAACCAAACAGAGGTGGCAGTCTGTGATTAGATTCTAAACTTTCTAACCTTTAGGCCACTGGGGACCTCCACAGAGGCCAGAGCCAATGACTAAATGCCAAATTGTGAAATAATACTGTAATAATGCAAGAGATGCAGTCTATATGTATCGAAATGTACCAGGGTAAAAAGAGATCTCTGGACAGCTTGGTGTCTGCTTGATTACTTACATTCCATTTACATCCTCATAACAATATTTTCTAGGCCATACATCACTTATTTCTGTGGTTCCAACTGAGGTGGATTCAACTGAGAAGCATATATATAGAGTAGATCAGAATATATTGTTCTTTTATAGCCACATCACTCTATCAGGATTTGCTTAAATTGGACTTTTACAGTCTGTTTTCATTAACTAAGGAAAACAAAACTTATGCAGATTTATCTGTAATTGTTTTTAAAAGTTCCATGTGACACCATAATAACACATCTGTAATTTCACAAGTGATTAAACTAAGGTTGCTTTTATTTAAGAAAAAATGTACAATATGGATGTTTTAATTACCGTAAGTCTTGATTAGTATTTTTCTGAGTTTGGATTTTCACACATAATGACCTAAGAAGATTGCTGCGTGACAATCGTATTTGAGGACAGGTAATAATTTAACATTTGAAACCTTTTATTAAATTAAAACTTGGTCAAAAGGGGTTGATTCTTTTTCTAATTCGCTATAACCTTTACACAATCAAGAAGTGTTTTATTTATTTCAGTGATATTTTTCTCAATGTGAACTTCTCGTGAGAACTCTGGTCACATCAATAAAAGGTCTGCAATCTCAAATCTGAGTCGTTTTTGTCAAGTTTAAGGTTAGATTGAGACTTGAAATCATTTTATCAGTTACCATTTGTCTTAAATGCAAATCTCACACAATGTTTGATTAAAGCAAAGCCTAATATATCAAGCAAGACCTTAAGTGAAATTGGCAGTTGAATGAAGTCACGTCTTAATGGCAAAGACATACCCAAGGGGTAATTTCAGCTGATCTATTTGTTTTAACACCCACCCGTGTTGTGTAATTATTGCTCTTAGAAATGTGCGTTGTTTTAAAAGATTATTCATTTGATGTACCCAGTAAGTTATGTTTTATTATAAGTTATATATTTCTTATATTGTTTTTCAGGGAATATTTTTTGAACATATTGCTTTGTATCTGTGAGTTCATAACCACTTCGCTGAAGAATTTTGAATACTGAAATGTTCTTAACTGGTTTGCCTGAGCGACTAATTCTGTGGTACTTACACTAAGGCTGTTGGTTGAGAGTTTGGTCTGTTCTATTTCCTTATAAGCTGTTGTCTGATTTCTACTTATCACTCGCATCATTTCTCTTCAATATTGCAGTTGTTTAGGACTAGGTGTGAATTGTTAATATATTTCACGAATGTTCTTACTTTGACAGATATAGCAATGTCTACTTATAAATAAACTTATTATATTGATGTTGGAGCCAAAATTGAGATTTGGACAAACTTAGGATCCAAAGTTAGGCTAGGGCCAGTCGTTAGATTGGCGAAATCAAGATGTATAGAGATAGAATTGTACCCTGTGATATTTACAAATAAACATGGATATAGTCATGGTATTGAACAATAAGATTATTATCTTTCACTGGATAAGTCTATCACATTGTTTATTAATTTTTTTTGCTTTCAACACATTGTATAGGCCACATCATGACGGGTAGTTTTATGAGCAGAGGAAACCAGTACATACAGTTGGTCAAGGTTCTGTACTGTAAACTGCCGACGGCAAGCAACCTACCAGCTTTCCCACTTGAGGTCCTGCTGGGATTCGAACTCCGATATCAGAGGTGGGAGGCGTGAGTGTTACTGTTGAGCGCCAACTTGTGATCGGGAACGTCGCGGGATTGTCCTTACCCAAATTCAAGATCTTGAGTTGAGGCAAACATCTTGAGATGGGAGAATTACCATCGGTAATCTAGGGAAAGTGATTTTAGCTAAGGGATATTGCCTAAGTATTGTATAATATCAACTTAACTTATCTTAAGTTTGTGCAGCCCAATCTCGAGATGTATTGCCCAATCTCGAGATGTTCTGCACAATCTCGAGATGTTTGCCTCAACTAAAGATCTTGCGCTTGGGGCAAGGACAATCTCGAGATGTTCCCGATTGCAAGTTGGAGCCTAACAACACCACTCTGCCACCATGACCCCTGTCTACCTCGTTGGACCATACTAGATGTAAAAACAACCCCTGAGCAATGGTTTTCTTTCTCAGCTGAAACTTTGAAGTGACCCAGAGTTGTTTCAAGTGTTTTAAGTGTGTTTTGTAATTATTTATATCTATGGTCCCCTTAATTGTATACACTCTTTTAAATGACTGTCTAATCTCTTAGCTGTATTCTTTTCTTACTTATCTAAGTGCATTTAATACATATCATTGTATAATTACATTATAATAGTATACAGGTTATACAGGAGAACGCTTTGTCAATAGATGTTACATAATACAAGAAATACAAAGAGTTAATGCCCTAGTCACAATTAGGACAGTATCTGGTGGTCACTTACAAGGGAAATTTGAGGATATCACTAGTTTAATCGTATTTAAGAATGCATGCTTAAATGCTACTGAAATCGCCCAGTTCATGGTTACAAAGACTCACAGAGAGCAAAAAAAAAGTTTCCTCTTAAAGCCAACTGAACACAAACTTCTGATATGCGAACAAGATTTACAGGCAGTGTATTTTACATTTACTTTGCTGTGAACCCTAAAGCATTTAAGTGAAAAATTAAAGCCCTTATATAGGTTAGAAGAAAACCTTTTGGTTTACTTGCGGAAGCCTCAAAGTAGTGCACTGAAGCAGTCACCCATCCCAGTACTAATGCAGCCCATTGCTGATTAACTTCAGCTAACAGACAACTACTCATGCTGCGCCACAATTCATGAAAGTCCGGAGACAAAAAAAAGGATAAAAACAAGACAAAATGTGTTTTGGTCCTTAGTGTCAGTGCAAAGACATCAGAGACACGAGTAGTGCACTAGAATTAACGAAAGTCTGGTGACACAAAGATATGCCAACCCAGACACATCCCACAGTTGGTGTAGAACACAGACGGTCATCCATCCAAGTACTAACGTAACCCATTGCTGCTTAATGTCAGTCAGCAGACAAATACTCCTCATGCTGCGCCACAATTCATAAAAGTCCGGAGACAAAAAAAAAGTGATCTCTTAAAAATTATCTCTTAAAGTGCGAGCCTCACCAGAGTTTGCGCTTGAAAATCAAAAATGTAAACTACTGTAAAAAAGGTAAGCTCTCTTAAAGACACTTATATAGCTGTCATAACTCATCTCTCGCCCATACAGGCAAGGCCTTTAAAATCATTGTTGTACCTGGGATTTTTCCCCATTTTACCTTTGTTTTACTCATCTCATTTCAAGAATCACCCCATCTATTTTTATGTTTCTATAATTGTATGTCAAGGACACTTAATGCTATATTTGCCTGTCAGACATATGTATTTTAACATCTCTACCGGAGCAGAAATTAGTGCTATTGACAGGTTTTATTATTTCCAGTTGCTGCAATCATTATTTTAGGGTATTCAAAAGCTAATTGTATACAAAATGGCTCAGGTAAATGTTGTTATCAGTTTTACAACTATGTATCTCCATTACCAGTAGCAATAACCGATTGCAATTTCTTGTGAGATTAACTTCATTAAATTCACCAAACATGAAAGCATAAAGACATTGTGGTTTGATATAAATTTATTTTACTTAATATATACTTGTCTCCCCTACTGTTTCATTTGAAAATTACATATTCTTTGGTTCTATATATTTTTTTCATTTAAAAACATCAAGTGGTCGAATTTGAACATACAGGAACAAAGTTATGGTCATTAAAATTAAGATCAAGATTTAATTTTGTTCGGCAATTGCTATAATCCCTGCAATATGTGCCCTGTTAACCTTCTTTATGTATCTGTGATGACTTCAGATGCAAATTGTCTGGTTACCAGGGGTGCACCAACAGAGACTTGCATGGTAACCATGAATACTGTAATGACTGTAAAAAGGACAATGCATAATGACATGTTGACATATCAGTTGTGTTGGGTTAATTTATCTCCAGACAAACGGCTCCAGACCAATATTTATCAAGTTAACTTATTATTCTTAGGATTTTTTCAGAGAAAATAACCTAAAATAGCCAATTCTTAACAAATATTCCTAGAGCAAGAAATATTTAACATAAATAATGATATCTAGGGTTTTAAGCTTTTACAGAACTTATTATAGAACAAATTAGAGGCAATAGCTAGGGTTAAAACAATGAGCATTTATGTTTTAATTGTTGACAAACATATGAAAGTACTCTTTTATGGCAAACTATGAGGAATTCCTTTTCTCTGAAGTTTTTCTTGCCTATTAGATATTTTAACAAAAGTATTTCTTATAAACATTACCTTTTATCAGTTTTTAGATTTCATATAACATTTTATTCAGAATAATTAAACAATACTGTTTTAACAGGAGGTACAGGAGGTACCTACAGGGTTAGCATCCAATTGTAGATCATAGTAGGAAATACAAAAGAAAGAAAATAAGAGGAAGAGTACAAAAACAAAACATCAGAAGTGACTGAATGAATGGAGAAATATTTAACATCTACTGGAAAACAATTTCAAACACAGTGACAGAGTAAACAAAAAAGTTCCATCTAAAGATAAATGTCCGGAAAATTCTACATAAATTTCCTTTATAGTTTTCCAATTTATCCAGAATTACTTTCCTTGTTCATTTGGCCTGTCTTTATTGGCAATTTGTCATCAGTCCAGAACCAACAGGTTAATAGAATGCTGACAGAAGTGTACATTCCCATTAACACGATTTATTCTCTTTTTTTTCTAAAGCATTACAGAATGTTCCCATGCATTTGATTTTATTAATGAGATGTGTCCCACGTATTAGGAGAAATTTCGGATAGACATGTACAGTATTTATTTCAGAGGATTTGGAAACAGAGAACCACAGAAGTATAGCAGCCAAAAAATGTCTACATCAAAACACACACTAATAGGATACTTACACATTTTGTATTTAAATAATGCAGGTCAAACAATTATATACCTATTATGTTTCTATTTCCTTGATTTTTTTTATTGAAAACTATCTGTCCATAGTGTCTTCTGCAAATTTTATACCTACAGCTACTTTAATTCATATTCTCAGTTGCAATTATTTTTTCCTATAAATATACATAAAAATTAAATAGCAAGGTATACTATCTGTATATTTTTCATATTATATGACCAACATTTACATATTGCATTGACTGTTGTAATTCTGAGGCCGTATTCACTGAATGGATCAAGATCAAGTTGAGCCAAAAATCAACTCAAGTTTAGTGTAAACAGCTGTAAACTTGAGCTGATTTTTTTTGGCTCAACTTGATCTGGTTTCCTATTGCGAAGAGGGCCCCCCGGTGAATGTCCAGAATTAATCACAGTTTCCCTGATGGTTTATTTTCAATGAAAATCAGTAAACATCCTTGTATACCTCTCAGGTGTACTTTTTTCACTGCTTGTCCAATAAATTTCTACTGATACTTGAATTTGTTTTGGCTGCTTATATCAGATACAATACATGTAGCATTTCTGGTATAGATTGACAAGTTCTAGTATATTTTGGAGCCATGGATATCATGTAATGTATTCATGTATAGTACTTCGTATAACATATGCTAGTACCTTTGGCTCTGTAGCCTTAGCTGAAAGGTTAACATTTTTCATGTGTAAATAACAGGTAATGCAGGTATTTCTCTTTTTTTGCAAAACTTCTTACAGACTCTAAGTCAAGACTCTGTTTTACTAGCATATGTTTTACCAAGTATTATGTATGAAGACATTGTACAAGTTATATGACTCCATGTGTACATGGAATTGTAAACTTTTTACATTATTTCATGTGAGCTTTTGTGTCTTTATATACTATATTTAAAATATGCAAGTAATTTTATGTACTAGTTAATCGATTGTTATACACATATGAAAAAAATATACTCAATATAGCACTGTATACCCTCTGGAAATACCACCTATAAGTGTGACCTGGGCGTCAGACATTAAATACACAACCTTCTGACATGACAGAAATGAAAGGTTAGTCAGACAAAAATTACCCTCCATGTAAACTTTTTATAAAAACAATGCTATCCACAAAATGAAACCTGACAATTTGTGGCTTTTCAAATTCATTTTTGTTCAAAATATCACAAAACATTGATTAAGTGTTTCTTGTGTTAAAACAGAAAGAGTCATGTCATCAAAAGGTGTAATGTTTTAAAATCCCTTTTCATGTGGTCATGTGTAATAACTAAATGCTCGGCAATATAAATCGACACCATTTGACACAAGGAAGGAAACAAGGCTATCCTATTTTCTGTTTTAATTTTATGAAGTGTAATAGGTGATTGTTGCATGCAGCGTGTTTTTAGTGTTAGCAAAATTAAGAAAAAAGAACAACTGTGCAGATTTAGGTTAAAATTTTTGTCTGGTATAAGAGTGACTGAATTTTGAAAAAGTTGCAGCCAATTCTAGATTTAGTTTTTTTTACAAAATTATTGTTTATCACTGAACTCATTAGCAACAGTGGACGTATTGAATCTTGGCGGAGATATGTGCTCTATGGGTGCTCTTGTCACACATATGTTATTTACAGTTTATAATGCCTGAATTTTAATGATAGAGTAGAAATATTTGCAGGAGTTGAGGGTGTTATGAAAGGATAAAATGCTTTAATTTTAATGATAAAGTATTATTCAATTAGTGAAGTAGCTGCAGTTTAGATTTAAGTTCAGTGGGATCCTATGACTTGCAAGATTGCTTGAGTAGGGAATTAGTGAAGTGAGTTGCTGCAATTACAATTATATTCAAAAGAACCCTGTCGTTTGAAGGATTGCTTGGCTACAAAATTAGAGAATTTAATAGCTGCCATTACAATTTATATGCAATGGGATCCTATCCTATGAAGGATTGCCCGAGTAGGAAATCAATGGAGTGAGTTGCTGCAATTAAGAATACATTCAATAGAGCCCTGTCCTTTGAAGGATTGCTTCACTAGAAAATAAGTGAAGTAAGTAGCTGCAATTAAGCTTTTCACTTTAATTGGGACCTTTGATTTGGAAGGATTTCTTGAGTTGGCCATCATCAGTAGAAAGTTTTTGTAACAAAAGAAATATAAGGAAGGATTGTGTCATGATTATAAATACAGGACTTGATGGTTCAGATTATTCAAAGTATATTTATACCCTCTAATACATTTGCTATGGTTTTGAAATGGCAAACAGGTTCACTTGTCCTTTTTTGAAATGGTCAGTCCAGTTTCAGAATCAGACCAAGGTTTTACTTGGGCCAATTATTTCAATATAACAGGTAGCAAATTTAATTGCAATGTGTCTAAGGCTGTGAAAGTTACTTGAGAGTGATTGATTCTCGTCAGAGCAGAAACTTGAATAAACTTGTATGTACTACTTCCTTCCATCCATTCAACTTATTGGAATGGCTTGAATCAAAACCATGTATTCAAAGTATAATATTCCCAAATCTCTCAGTCAGTTGATCAAAGCAAGGCCGTGGCTTGTCAATCTAGAAATTTCAGATGTGAATCAGTATCAGGAAAGTTACTGTGAAAAAGGGAACACATAAAATATGATACATAGTATCATGGTCACTAATTGATAATTTTCATAAATCGATTACTTTACAAAAACCTTGGTTTCCCATAAATATTTAAATATCCTGGTGTATATTTAAATTTAATTGTACTGTAGTGAACCACAGCTGGCCCCAGTTGGCACGTGTGATCTTGCATAAAAACATTTGCAGTGAAAGATGACATCTAAGAAAAAGACAATGAAATCAAGCTGACAAGACTCATTGAGGGATATTTGAAGGAATAAGTGTTTTATTCCTGTGTTTGTTTTATCCCTTGCAAAGGAAGAAAAAGAGTGGCTCAGATGAGGACTCAAAATGGTGGTCCTCTGTTATAGGGTCCTCTCCTCAGTGGCAGGCTAAAGAATTCCAGTGACGTTAATAAGTGGTCATCCTTCAGACTTTGTGTTTCAGTTAAGAGAATATCAGTCACTAGAGAGCCTGGGCTGTATTTGTGCTGTCAGGATCGGTGACATAGTGGATTGAGTCCTGAAGTAAAGGAAATTGATATGGCATGCTTAAACTTCTGAAACTTTTGTAAACACAAGATATGCCTTGGTATGACATGTTCATAGATAACTTTATCTGACTGGAAAAATGAGAGAAGAGATCTTTCTTCAGGTTGTGTAATGTTGTTTCAATACTCTGAAGTTTGGTTGTTTACAGAATGTACTTTTTCCACACATGTTTAAAAATACAAAATCAGTGACAGCGCTGTATCAGGATTCACAGCTTTAGAAGAGATGAATATATTGTCTTGATGGTCAATAAATAGGTTTGACCTTGGGCAGTAAATCCTGATACAGTCCTCTAATACATCTTGGATTTTGTGAATGTATGTGAAAATGAGACTCATGTTATGAAATATATATGCAAATAACTTTTAACTAGCATACAAGAATCAGGGGAAGATCAAACTTGGGGGGGAAACACTTACCCTTTGGCAGGAAACCAACAAATGGAGTCGTCTTTTTTGCTGTAATTTCAGAATGGTTACTTGGTGATTTCCTTGTTGAACATTCGCATTAATACAATTTATTGTCTTTTTTTCTAAAGCATTACAGAATGTTCCCATGCATTTGATTTTATTAATGAAATGTGTCCCACATATAAGGAGAAATATCGGATAGATATATACAGTATTTATTTCAGAGGATTTGGAAACAAAGAACCGCAGAAGTATAGCTGCAAAAACACTGTCTACATCAAAACACACTAACAGGATACTTACACATTTTGTATTTAAATAATGCAGGTCAAACAATTATACACCTATTCTGTTTCTATTTTCTTGATCTGTCCGTAGTGCCTTCTGCAAATTTTATACCTACAGCTACCTTAATTCATATTCTCAGTTGCAATTATTTTTTCCTATAAATATACATAAAAATTAAGTAACAAGGTATATTATCTGTATATTTTTCATATTATATGACCAACATTTACATATTACATTAACTGTTGAGATGTGTAATTCTGAGGCCGTATTCACTAAATGGATCAAGATCAAGTTGAGTCAAAAATCAGCTCAAGTTTAGTGTAAACAGCTCTAAACTTGAGCTGATTTTTGGCTCAATTTGAACTGGATCCCTATTGCGAAGATGGAAGATGGCCCCCGGTGAATGTCCAGAATTAATCACAGTTTTCTTGAGGGTTTATTTTCAGTGAAAATCAGTAAACATCATGACAGGATACTCTCCTTGTATACCTCTCAGGTGTATTTTTTCACTGCTTGTCCAATAAATTTCTACTGATACTTGAATTTGTTTTCGCTGCTTATATCAGATACAATACATGTAGCATTTCTGGTATAGATTGACAAGTTCTAGTATATTTTGGAGCCACAGATATCATGTAATGTACTCACGTTTAGTATTTCGTATAACATATGCTAGTACCTTTGGATCTGTAGCCTTAACTGAAAGGATAACATTTTTCATGTATAAATAACAGGTAATGCAGGTATTTTTCTTTTTTGCAAAACTTCTTACAGACTCTAAGTCAAGGCTCCGTTTTACTAGCATATTTCTTACCAAGTATTATGTATGAAGACATTGTACAAGTTATATGACTCCATGTGTTCATGGAATTGTAAACTTTTTACATTATTTCATGTGAGTTTTTGTTTCTTTATATAATATATTTAAAATATGCAAGTAATTTTATGTACTAGTTAATCGATCATTATACACATATGAAAAATTTAACTCATGAAAATGAACAATATAGCACTGTATAGCCTCCGGAAATACCACCTATAAGTGTGACCTGGGAATAAGACACTGATTACACAACCTTCTGACATGACAGAAATGAAAGGTTGGTCAGACAAAAATTACCCTCCATGTAAACGTTTTGTCAAAACAATGCTATCCACAAAATAAAACCTGACAATTTGTGGATTTTGAAATTCATTTTTTGTTCAAAATATCAGTGTTATCTTTTTCACAATTATGGATGTTTAGCAATGATGAATCATCTTGTATCGAAATATTGTTGTCTACTTCAGCCAAATGGTAGTGTCACAAAACATTGATTAAGTGTTTCATGTGTTAAAGAGAAAGAGTCATGTCATCAAAAGGTATAATGTTTTAAAATCCCTTTTCATGTGGTCATGTGAATAACTAAATGCTCGGCAATATAAATCGACACGATTTGACACAAGGAAGGAAACAAGGCTATCCTATTTTCTGTTTTAATTTTATGAAGTGTAATTAACAGTTTAGGTGACTGTTTGATGCAGCATGTTTTTAATGTTAGCAAAATTAGGAAAAAAGAACAACTGTGCAGATTTAGGTCAAATTTTGTTCTGATATAAGAGTGACTGAATTTTGAAAATTTTGCAGCCAATTCTAGATTTAGTTTCTTTTACAAAATTATTGTTTATCACTGAACTCATTAGCAACAGTGGACGTATTGAATCTTGGCGGAGATATGTGCTCTATGGGTGCTCTTGTCACACATATGTTATTTACAGTTTATAATGCCTGAATTTTAATTATAGTGTAGAAATATTTGCACGTGTTGAGGGTGTTATGAAAGGATAAAGTGCTTTAATTTTAATGATAAAGTATTATTCAATTAGTGAAGTAGCTGCAATTTAGATTTAAGTTCAGTGGGATCCTATGACTTGCAAGATTGCTTGAGTAGGGAATTAGTGAAGTGAGTTGCTGCAATTATGATTATATTCAAAAGAACCCTGTCATTTTAACGATTGCTTGGCTAGAAAATTAGAGAAGTTAATAGCTGCCATTAAAATTTATATGCAATGGGATCCTATAACTTGAAGGATTCCCTGAGTAGAAAATGAATAGAGTGAGTTGCTGCAATTAAGAATACATTCAATAGAGCCCTGTCCTTTGAAGGATTGCTTCACTAGAAAATAAGTGAAGTGAGTAGCTGCAATTAAGCTTTTCACTTTAATTGGGGCCTTTGATTTGGAAGGATTTCTTGAGTTGGCCATCATCAGTAGAAAGTTTTTGTAACATTAGAAATATAAAGAAGGATTATGTCATGATTATAAATACAGGACTTGATGGTTCAGATTATTCAAAGTATATTTATACCCTCTAATACATTTGCTATGGTTTTGAAATGGCCAACAGGTTCACTTCAGTCAGAGTGTAGCCAATTTCCATAATGTTCCAAAGTTTCAACCTAAAATTTACAAGTCCAGTAAGGAGTTTGGTTTCAGTTTCGCCTTTGATGCTCCCACTGTTTGGAATTCCCTCCCTGAAGACATTTGTGCATCACCCATTATTGCCTCTTTTAGAACCAAACTCAAAACCTATATCTACGCAAAGGCTTATCCTCCTTAGATCATTTTCTCTTATGGCTTCTCCGTGGTGCTGACCTGTTTCTGTCCCTGGACTTTGAATTTGTATATTGCTATTGTCTGGTTGCGCCTTAGAGTCCACTATTCAGTGGAGATTAAGCGCTATAAAAGTCAAATTAGAATTAGAATTCACTTGGCTTTTTTTGAAACAGTCATTCCAGTTTCAGAATCAGACCAAGGTTTTACTTTGGCCAGTTATTTCAATATAACAGGTAACAAATTTAATTGCAATATGTCTAAGGCTGTGAAAAATTACTTGAGAGTGATTGATTCTCATCAGAGCAGAAACTTGAATAAACTTGTATGTACTACTTCCTTCCATCTACTCAACTTACTGGAATGGCTTGAATTAAAACAATGTATTCAAAGTATAATATACCCAAATCTCTCAGTCAGTTGATCAAAGCAAGGATGTGGCTTGTCAATCTAGAAATTGCAGATATGAATCAGTATCAGGAAAGTTACTGTGAAAATGGGAACACATAAAATGCGATACATAGTAATTGTAATTTAATTTACTGTAGTGAACCACAGCTGGCCCCAGTTGGCACATGTGATCTTGCATAAAAAACATTTGCAGTGAAAGATGACATCTAAGAAAAAGACAACGAAATCAAGCTGACAAGATTCATTGAGGGATATTTAAAGGAATAAGTGTTTTGTTCTTGTGTATGTTTCATCCCTTGCAAAGGAAGAAATAGAGTGGCTCAGATGAGGATTCAAAATGGTGGTCCTCTGTTATAGGGTCCTCTCCTCAGTGGCAGGCTAAAGAATTCCAGTGACGTTGATAAGTGGTCATCCTTGAAATTTTGTGTTTCAGTTAAGAGAATATCAGTCACTAGAGAGCCTGGGCTGTATTTGTGCTGTCAGGATCGGTGACATAGTGAATTGAGTCCTGAAGTAAAGGAAATTGATATGGCATGCTTAAACTACTGAAACTTTTGTAAACACAAGATACGCCTTGGTATGACATGTTCATAGATAACTTTATCTGACTGGAAAAATGAGAGAAGAGATCTTTCTTCAGGTTGTGTAATGTTGTTTCAATATACTGATGTTTGTTGTTTATAGAATGTACTTTTTGCACACATGTTTAAAAAATACAAAATCAGCGACAGCCCTGTATCATGATTCACAGCTCTAGAAGAGATGAATATATTGTCCTGACGGTCAATAAATAGGTTTGGCCTTGGGCAGTAAATCCTGATACAGTCCTCTAATAAATCTTGGATTTTGTGAATGTATGTGAAAATGAGACTCATGTTATGAAATATATATGACAAATAACTTTTAACTTACCCTTTGGCAGGAAACCAACTAATGCAGTCGTCTTTTTTGCTGTAACTTCAGAATGGTTCCTTGGTGATTTCCTCTGCCGAACCTTGTCCTACTTACAGGCAGTAGCAGTGAGTTCATCTGTGAATACCTTGGCAGCTGTGGCCTTAGAAAGGTGGGTGTTAAAATGTATAAAGCTATACAGTTTTTTATGAACAAACAGGTTGTTTTCATGAAGCCCACAAAAGGATTTTTGTTGCCTTTTGTCAACAATCAATACAGATTTACTTATGATGTCACTATTAATAAAGTTTAGCATGATCATGGATTAGGATTCAGACATGAGTCAGACAGTATTGTTAGGGTTAAAATTATCTGATGTAAAGTTTGAAAAAATTTTTAGTCTAGGATGTATGTAGAAAATAGCACAAAGATAAGTATAACCTTAAAGTGAAATAAGAAAAGAATAGGTAGTTACATTAACTGTAAAAAGATAGTAGTTGAAACTGAATAACACTGGAACAATTGTGATATAAGCCACATGTTAATTATTCCTGAAAAATATAGATGGCAAGATGGAGAGCAGACCATACACACTCTAGGAATTTGCCAATTTGTTATCTGACAAAAATGCATTTTGAACTTTTTGTTATTTCTGCAGATATGCTGCAATTTGTCATCCACATAGTAACATTATCACGCCAAGGAGAGCTGTGATCATTGTCATCATCATCTGGTTCATACCGGCATGCGTGCAGATTCCCTGGGTGATATATGCCACTGCTGATACATTCCATGGTAAATATGGAGACATTATGGTCTGTTTCCCCAAATTCCCTGGCTATCCTAACAGCAAGGCTTTTGAGAGGGGATTCATCCTAGGAGGCATGGTTCTCTCCTGTTACCTACTACCATTGCTGGTCATCAGCGTGCTTTATACGCTTGTTGGACTACGGGTGTTGAAGCGGAGTGTGCCAGGCATGAGAGGTACACAAGCTCAGAGGAATATTCACCTAGCCAAAGTCAGAATCCTCCGTATGCTGATGATACTGACTGTCATCTTTGCCATTGCATGGCTACCACTGTACTGCATTAAGATATACCTGATGTTTGGCCAATCGGTTGGGCTGCAAAGAAAAATCCTGAATAGATACATGATTCCAATTGCTCAAGTGCTTGGGACTGCCAACAGTGCCATTAACCCCTTTGTTTATTGTTATTTCAGTGAACAATTCAGGAAGAGTATTCTGACCTTACTGCGGAGAAATACCTTTTGTTCCTGGTACTGCTACCTTATGGCTAAGTTTTATGACATAAATTAATCTATTTATTATTTATATGTATACATTAACTTGTGATTATAGCTTTGGTAATGTAACATGGCTTCAGTTATTCCATATATACACTACTTATTGTTAACTTCTTATTTATACATATGCCTATATTTGAATCTTGTATGGTTAACTTCTTATTGATACATATGCATGTATTTGAATCTTGTTTGGTGATAACATATTGTCCAAACTGCTGGTAAATAAAGTGCTTTGGTTTTGCAATAAAAATATCACTAGATACCAAAATGCCGAATTTATAGGGAGGTTCCCCAATGTGCAAATGTCCTTAACAGGAAAATTCGATGCCAAGAAATAATTTCATTACCAGGAATAATAAAATCACCTCAGAGATCGGGGGGTCTGGCCGTAGGCCATGCTAAAGAGTTATACCTTAGGTATCTTCTGAATCCACTAACTGTATCCTGTGTATTGTCAGATTGGGCAGACCCACCAACACAAGGAATAAATCAATGAAAAGGCATAAGCTTTATAAACTTACATGAATTGTACATTCAGGAATTAAAGAATTTTAAGTATATAATATTAGATTTCAAAGTACAGAAAGCTACAAAATTAGAATCCCATGATCAGCAGTTGAGAGTACTTTGTGGCAGAGTCTTGAACAAGTGTTGCCCCTCTGTGATTGTGCGCTCTACTCCAGCTCAGATTTCGTGTGAGTGATTCAGTAATAGCCTATTCTGGTATAACATCAGCTTTTTGAGTTTAGTATGAAGTCCCAACTTCGACTTTTATGTACTTTGGTTCAGTTGAAGACTGAGTTGCAGCTTTGACAGCAACCAAAGTTGTTGAATTGGAAATATTATTATATCCTGAGTAAGATACATTTGTCAAACTTTCCAGTTTATTATTACATTGCAGAGTAATCAGGAAGGATCCTCATGAGCTCTTTATTTGGCAGACATCTGGTAAGGATTTCATAGCACAGTCGTTGTTTATAGCTGGACTAACCAAGTACATGTGTCTCCAAAAATGAACGAATTAGCCATATTTTCACTATGAATGTGAAAACATGTTAAAATTGGAAAGAACTCAAAATTACTTCTTCCTTCTTTCTTAACCACATAAAACATTTCTTGAAAGTCCTCTTGTTACTTTTGAAGTCATGTCCACCAGCAAGTTGGTCATTAAAATACATTGAAAATGTTACTTTTGAAAATTTGGATTTTTTTTGGTATATCCAAATCATGATCTGAAAATATTTCCTCAAAATTACTCACTTGTTCGTTAGTCAGCCCCTACTCACATAAAAAAGTTCTGATCTGTTCATTATTTTGGGTGTTTTTGCAAACATAGATGGACAAAGAGACACAAAAATGCACCCAAGAACATAACTCCTGGTGGAGGTAATAATTAGCCAATCAGATTACAATATAAATTTAGAACAACACAAATACAATTAACCAATTAAAGAACAGCAAAAATATAATAGACCAATCAGACAACAGTATAAATATCATTGGCCAATTAGATAACAGTGCATCTATAACTTGTAATCAAAAAAGATTTCAAGAGTACTTACTTACTTAAGATTAAAAATATTTGAAATACTATTTGTGGTTTTGAGGTTCACGGTAAGTAATTCACCAAAAAATTGACCAATAAACTAATCACTGCTTCTATGGTATTATTATCGGCCAGTTATCAAATAATGAACCTATTTTGCCCAAAATAAAGTGTGGTTTAGTGTTTCTGCATGGTTCTGGTTTTAGAAAATGAAGTGATGTTTGGTGGAAGCAATGACAAGTTAATGGGTCTAATTTTGGTGAATTTTTGACTTTGAACCTTAATAACACATGCAGTATTTACTATATTTAGTGGTGATAGCTCAAATGACATGACTTTGTCATTGCACAAGATATCATTTCCCAAATTGTAGAAATATTTAAAAAAAATTCCTTTCTTTGTCAAGCATTGCTAAAAGTGTATGAGTCTATTCTTTTGAAAAAAATGTCGCACTTGAGTGGTAGCATGAAAGATTTACCATGTATTTTGTGTTACCTGTTGTCACTGAAGAGTGACAAAGTTATGATTCTACACTGTCCAAGTGAAATAGTGAGCAAATAGAGGATTTATTGTTGCCATGATTAAATGTTATATATGAGGGTTAACACTACTCTTCATATCTGGAAAACTCAATGGTCTACAGTCTCATGATTATTTCGTGATATATTAAAATATAAGACAATTAATTCAGTTGTTGCATCAAAGCATTGTTCTGTATAGGATGATTGTGGTAATTTAGGTCACAATGAATGAATATGTAATCAGACTGAATGTGATAAATGTACATTTCAGTTTATTTCCCAAAGATATCTGAATTCATCATAGATTATTTAATCATATCAAATTTGTTATGTTTGAGTAATGTTTTACCACAGAGCCTTTGAAGGCTGTGCAGGTGTTTATCCATGGAATCCAGCTGCATGGGTAGGTGGGAAATATCCTGCTGGGACTGTATCTCAGAAAATGTAAGGTGTAGGATGTTTGAGACTCGGTAGGGACATTGGGTAAGGGTTGTAGGTATGCAAAATCACGGTATAATGTTAATATACCGATTAAGCTTGAGATAATGACCTTGACCTTTAAACTGTTGCCTGGGTTACTTCTCAGAAACAGTAAGGTGTAAAAGGTTAATACTCGATAGAGATATCCATTAGGGATTGTAGCCGTGTAATGTCATACTGTGATCCTAGTCCGACGTTTGACCTTGACTCTGCAAGACACTTTTTCTACAGTCATGTTTGAGACATATTTCTCTGATCACAAAGATATATGGATTGCTGCAACAGATTATATGTACTCAAACAGACTAAATTTTTTACAATTACAAGACTTGAAGGCACACACTATACAACTGACTTGGCCAATACAGGCTCACAATTTGATCACTGTCTACATTCAAAGTATGATGAACTTAAAACAGCTGGGGGTTCAGTCAAGTGTAACATTTTTTTTTTGCAGAATAGACCCATAAACTGACACCGGGATTTTCGTCAATTAGAGACAGAAAAGGGAATATTTTTAATATTTGTATAAATGGGATAAATTTAAAGAAAACACAATAGAAATTGACAACTACTATTGGAAATAAACACATAAGGTATTTTCAAGTGTTAGTTGTTTCCAGGACATAACTCTAGTGGTAAAATGTGTTTGTGATGGCTTAAACCCATCAATATCCATTTAAATACAGTAGTGAGTCATTGAGGTTTTCTGGACTGATATTATGTTTAGCTATAACAGATTGAAACAGAGACGATAAAGGCTGACATATATAATAACTGAGTATTTTTTTGCTAATATATTGATCAACGAATTAAACAGGGTGAATTGATGTCACTACATTTTAATAATTTATCTTTAATTCTGATGCTGTCATAGACAATTTGCAGTTCATATAACAAAACTTACAACAGTTTTAACTACATTCATCAGCACAATAGACATGAGACGGATGGTGTTAAAACACCATAGATCAGCAGACATTTATCCCTTGGCCCTTTCTACGCCACTAAGATGTGACTTCAGTTCTTTCCCATTGATACAAATGGTCGTAAAGTGGAGTTAAGAGTTTAGCCCAGACGTCAGGTGAAGCCTCTTTATATCATAGCTAACCAAGCCATATATTGGATGAGTTTTCTCATGCAGTTGCCCATTTGTATACAGATATATTACATTAAAGACTACCTAATTAAAAAGAAAAATAATTAATTATGATAGAAAAAATCAGTTATATATTGTTTGTTAAAGTAAGTACTTGCCAACTTCAAATTGTCACACAACCAATCCTCTGTGTTAGTAGGAATGAATCCTGTTAAGCAGAGAGGGCTACCCCCTGGTTCAATTGATATTTTGCCTGTTTTTTTATACTCCTGTATTGCTGTGTTTCCTATATCATTTATTTGTTTTAAATTAAATTTTAATATAGAAGTGAAAGCTTGAACTAAACAAAGATAATCGGTTTACTGTAAAGATTTATTAACTAACAACTTTGTCTAGACAAAGCCTAAAATCAACAAGCAGCACCTATTACCTCCTACTGCCACAAACAAAATACCTTTGTCCATTGCTCCTTCAATGTGTGCATTGCTAAACTTTTGAACAGTATGTTAATTTTCATCAGATAATTCCTAAACTAGAGACCCTCAAGGAAAAAATAACAACTGATTTTTTTTTATAAATATTACAACTGACTGAATGAAGAGGGCAATGTGAAATGTCGTTGGTCAATGTACATTGTGCTATACAAAAGTATAGAATGATATTATATTGATTTGATGATGTATTAGTCCTTCATAAGTTTAATGATATGACAAGGGCCAAATTACAAATTGAAATAAATTTGTTTCTGGAACTTATGTATATGTACTGTTCAGTGACAATACATTAACATTGACCTGCAGAAAGCATATTCTAGTTACAAATGAATGGGTCTGACATATTTTATCTTATTGAAAAAAGACAATACTCTCATTACCGTCACTCAAAAATGCCTGAAGTTGCTATGGGATCAAATAACACAGTTGCTGTGCTATGGAGTTTGATGGGTATCTATTTGTAGAGAAAATTGCAAAAATATGAGTAACCGTGTCAACTATTTTTCCGAATTTTAAAGAATATTTGACAGTCTTTTTTACCCAGTTTATTCATATCTCTCTGGCCATGTTGGCTTCACTAGTATGCCAAGCTGGTTAACATTAAAATGCATGCTCCTTGATTTGAGTTGGTTATTGTAAAACCTTGTCCCATTAATGACCCCAAGTAACACACCTGTTTTGTACTATCAAACTGGAATATAGTCTGGCAGAAATTCAAGAACGCCATTGACTTTAATTAGTATCTAGTACCACAATCCTTTTAAAGGAACCACTGTATATGCTGACCAATCACTGCTACCCAGGGAGTGTGACCCATTCTACAGAGAATGATCACTGAAGTGAGTTGGCAGTAATTGTACAGTTAGGTAAAGGTTAATGAGTCTTTAAATATAGGACAGGAATTATTGCTATACTATGGCCTCCAACTACTAAAAGGACATTGCGGTATAGTGGGTAATGCATTTGTCTACTTCTCCCAAAGTATGGGTTCAATTCCTACCCAAGTCTAATGTGGGAATGTGGGTAGTGGCTTACCAGTGTAGCAAGAGATAATGACTCCCCTCAATTTCAGATCAGGCAGTCAGTATCTTACAAGCAGTATTTTAACTCCACTAAGCCCTATTATCTACAGCACTAAATGCAAAATACTTACTCTCCCCAAAGATCAAACCTTCCCATTCATTCATGTAGTGGTGGTGGACCAATTCACACCCGGGTACCAATTCAGGCCCACCCTCAATTTTCTTGAAGATTTATCATTTTTCATGGAGAAGATGTTTACCATCCCATAGATAATCGTCAAATGGATCATTTACATTTGTAATTTATTGTTTAACTGTGATTGTTTTGGGTAAATTTAGGGGTGGGCGTGAATTGGTACCCGGGCGTGAATTGGTCCACCACCACTAGGCAAAAAGAGGAAAACAGCAGACACCACTGTGTCATCTGGAGACCCCCCCCCCCTCAATGGGATGAACGTCCACTGATACATGTACTTGGGTCAAAGCATCTGGTCAAATCCAAACACTTCTATTTTCAGACAGGTCTGTCCCCGTCTTAGCTTCTTACTTTGATATCATGATGCCTTTTTGGTAACAGCTTATCTTTCTTAGGATGTTGATGTTCCTCTGCCCCTCGTCATTTGTCAACCATCGGTATATCAATAGCAATTGGTGACGGGACAGAAACTCGGGTTACTGCTACTTGTATTAAGTGATTGCTGACATAAATATTCTTTGCACCCATGCAAACCCACAAGCCAATGCAGCAACTATAATGCACTCGTATATAATCGGTTTTGTATATAAATATTTTACGTCTGTGATAAAATGCCATTGTAAATTTGAATTTTAAGCCCTGGAAAACATCATCAAACAGACACACTTTATTGCAGCTTTATCAAAAATTCGTATTTAAAGGTTTGGATAAATCATCTAATTTTAAAAAGGTATATTTTAAGCATTGGATAAGGTTTCAACATAAATATGTATTTTAATAAAAGAATTATCACAATGAATGTATTTTTAATTTTGCAGCAAGAATCATCTCAAAGGTGTATTTTTTTTAAACAAGCGGCAAATGAAAAAAAAAATGCATGTGAAACAGCAAAAATACGATGTATCTGCGCTATCAGATTTTAATTGTCTATATAATTACTCCTTTTGGCCTCACTGACAATATAAGTCATGCTAGTAATTTGGCGACAATTGAGGATTTTGGTTGTAAAATATAGCTTTACATAATCTTGCTTCAGATTCAAATTTGTAACATACCTTTTTCAAACATGTACGCAAACGTTTCGTATTCATTAAGCAATTGTATATGTTAGGAGAAATAAGCAGATCAGAGACGACATACAAGTATACTAATATAACAACATGTATATGTAACAGTACATAATAAAAATACAAGTTTAATTTGAAACTTGAGCCTGAAGCAAGAGTATGCTTTACATGGCATGATAATATATATTTATACAATGTTTGAATTTTTACGTTATCTATCTAGGTTTAGTCATCAGTTTCATCCTCTTGTGTAGGTGATGTCAGGATTGTAGGTTACAGTGATGGATGAAGACAATGTATAGTATATAGGTGGTCAGAATTGTATAATGTAAACCATTATACATCAGAGTTAAAACTAGGTTGTCTTTTCATGTCCCACTTAGTAGGCAGGGGAGTGTTGGCACAGACTCTCAGCATTTGCTACTTGTGTGAGTTGAACCCATACAGAGGTGATAGCCTGGGATAAGATCCTAACCTTGCTTACTACTAGGTAACTGACATTGTGCTGCAGAAAGCAATCACCAATTTATGGTCGGAGGTGAATTTCAAACCCATGATTTTGGCGGCTGGATGCAAGCGTGTCACTAATACACTACCAGTCTGCTTGTGAAACAGTGCAAATGGGTATATCTGACATCTTAAATAATACACGAGGCACTAACAGTGAAAACACCTTGCTTAGCAGTAAAAACATACCTATAACATTTGGGTTCAAAGTCTAAACCAACTTCCAACTGAGAAGGTTTGTGATGACTTCAAAATGAAAGCCTGGTAGAAATGCCATGTAGGGGAAGGTTTAACTGAACTAATATTACAGATTTACTAACATCGACACCTTTCACATTTGACCGGTTTCTACATTAGAAATGAAGATACTTAACAGACAGAAATAAATTATCACTTTCAGGGCACATTTGCAAAAAAAAGGATTAAATTTAGATCCAGGGAACCTTTATAATGAAATGGTTTTGGCTAAGTCATAAGCCCCGCCTCCCACTACACATTTACTTATTTAATGAAAATATATTTCCTATAAAAGGTACTAAAACGGTCATTAAACTTAAACAAGAAAATAAAAGACTTATATGTGTATTTATAATCTTTATTCATTTGAAAAAAACAATCTTGATAAAGAACTTTCTTTTTAATATAATATAGTAATATGACCTAATATGCCATGGTGCAGTGAGATATGGTCATTTTGTACGCCATATAACCCATGTAGCAAGTCCAATATGCCCCATATATATAATGTCCTGGTAACCATTGATATTCCTTGGTGACGAGGAACACATTTATGTGTAAAATACCTCGTACAAGGGTGTAATCTTCAATACACTTGCCAAAGATTGTGCCTCAGACCTCCCACTTCATAGCCCACCGCCCTTACCACAGGGCATAAGAGACATACATTATACACTAATATTACTACAGCATCTCTTCTCGTGTAAGACAGCTATGATGCTCTGGCGGAAATTTTTGCTATAATAAACATAAATAAATGGGTTCACACAACTATTAGAAGCACCCAACCATTGAGCAAAGGGTACTAGGTAGTTCTGTAATATATCCTTCTCTTCCGGGCTTGGGGGCCGACCAAAAATAATCCGCAGTTCTATGGAATATAAAGGAAGCCATGACATCACAAAGACCAAGAATACCACCACGAGCATGCGCACAATGCGTATTTTAGATCTATTGATCGACTGTCTGGCACGCCCACGCAAGCCTCGAACCTTCCTCTTCCACACCCTCAGGCCGATGAAGAGGTAAAATATGGCTATGAATATGAGAGGGATTAGGTAACAAGTCAAAAAGACTGCAAACAGATTGAACATTTTCCTCTGTTCTACATAAGGCCAGTCCGCATGACACATGACATAATCAAAGCCATCGATTCTGTAGACTAGCTGGGTGTAGACCACTATCCAAGGGATAAATATACACATTGGAATGATCCAGATTAATCCTATGATAATACAGGCATTAGTAGGAGCAATTCTTCTGGTCTGTGGATAGAAGATAGCCAGAAATCTGAAAGATATAACAAGAGTAATATGATAGGGGAGTTACCTCAGCAGTTTGTATTTAAAAAGATTTTGAAATAAGACACTAGGAAATCTTTCTGAATGACCTATATGACAAAATAAACATGAAGATGCAAATGAAGATGACAATATTGTACAAGTGTATAACATGAGCAGTATAGTGTTAATCGTCTTGAGTGATATATTTTCTAGACTCTCCAAAAATCTACCCCATTTACCCAGAATCTACACCCCCTCTTGTGATTAAAAACATTGAATTACAGAATAGCAATAGAAGAAATATTGATGCTATTTTATTGCCTTTATAGCATCTTCATCGGGCAAACATGCAACATAAAAATCCTTAAAACGGGATGATAGTAGTAGAATATAATGACTCTAATTCTTTCAATTGTTGAAAGCACACATTTAGAATTTCATGAATTTTGGAATACATTTATTTATTTAGTGCTTTACGCCATGCCTAGATACCTAGTACCTATGTATCTGTTATATTGCATTGGGTAGTTGGAACGACAGAGGAAACCAGCAAATACAGTTGGTCAAGGTTCTGTACTGTAAACCACCGACCAGTGGCAAGAAACTACCAGCTTTCCCAACTTAGGTCAAACCAAGATTCAAACTCCAATCTCAGCTGTGGGACGGGGTGTGTGACCACTGTCCCAAGATGCCTGGAATACAGAATAAAAACTTTGGCATCTCTGGACTAAAGTATCTCAATAATTTTGCACACACTTTTTTCATCCATTTTGAAAATATGACAATTGATAATAGGCAGATTAATTGATATCGTTATACACAGTTCTAACAAACCAATCCTATTACTTTCAGTTGAAATTATTCCTATTTTATAAACTTTAATTTAAATCATTGATCTCGTTGTGGAATCAACAAGCTAGTACAGTTATAAATTTAATTAACTAAATTGGAATTAGTGGTATCATACACCATGAGCCTCAGTGTAAATCAGATGTCAGTGATCCTTTTAATTTGATTGAATTTTGATTAACATAAGTTGCATTAATTTGAGACACCAGTTCCTCCGGTGAAATATCTGAATTCACACTGATAAAAGTATATCACATGTTGCACTGTAACTCACAAACTTTCAATAAACACGATCTAAATACATAGTGGTGCACATAATGTAGGCGTAAATTCATTTTTAGATGGGCATTTCATCAATCCCTGTGAAGTAGGTCACAAGAGTACATTCTATGAGGTTTCTCATGATATACCCTGAGGTGTTAGAAAGAAGTTAGTTAGTTGAAGATGGCTGTGTCACTGTGGGAAATATCCAAGATTTACTGTAAATTAGAGACACCAGAAGTACAAGAAAATAATTTTGTGTTGCAGCACCTTTGTACAGAATGATGCAATATTACTTGGTGTCATTACTCTAAAATCATACTGGTGATTGTAAATGAAGTGTAAATATATTTCCAAAAGGTTTGGTAATTTGTAACAAAGTTGTTAACGCTCAAGTTTTGAGCGAAAATTCTGTGAAGAAATGAAATTTTAACGTGATCAAGTCTGTTGTATAAAATAATATTGATCGATCAATTATATTGCATTATATTGTTTTAAAGATTTAAAAAGCAAACCTATACCTAATACAAAGAGCAACACAGCACAGTAAAATGTCCTCATGCAAGTAATGCTACAAATCCTTTCCACAAAAGTTGTGGATTTCATTCTTACAAATTTCAGAACTGGTATAATTTAGATAAGCTTCAATATATTTTCAATATATATTTCATTCTTTTTACCACGATTGGGTTTCTCGTCATTAAATACAACAGGAACAGAAATCATTATTTGCAAGTGCTTTATATAAACCGGTGTGATGTCTCTTCATCATATTATGCATATTATTATTGAATTATAAATAATTGGCATTATAAATAGACTTTTCCCAAAATAGGGCAAATAAAGCTGGCGTCCTAATTTGGCAAATGACCAATCAACTGACAATTTACAATGCCCTATGTGTGTGTCTGATTGGCTAAAGATTGGTGAAATTGTTCACTCATTTTTTTACATATTGAGGAGAGTGCTAAATTACGGTTGTACCTCTAGCACATGTGACGCCATTGCATATACACAAAATAAATACTGAATAAAAACTGACAGTTTTAATTCCTTTGTTTCTGATATTGTTTTTATTTTGTATTTTTCTTTTCTTTATTTCTGTTTCATAATGTAACACATGCAGTATAAAAACATTCTTAACACAAACCGACATATATAATTCATTGTATTGACAATATCATCTATCAATGTTTTAATTTCATTAATATTTTTAACTAAAAACCTAATTTTCCCGTGTTCTTGGTAAAAAACTGTAATATGTCATTTCTTGAAAAAATCAGGTCGTTTTATCGTGCTGATAAAAACCTAAATATTGCTATGAAGATAATTTGTGACATCAAATAATGGACTGCTAGGTCTGTTGGATAATACTCTAAGTGACATGTTTTTTCCAATCTTTTCATTTCTTGTTTAAGATGCTGTGTTCTTTATCCTATGGAAGTACTTTGTTCTGCTTAATTTAATTAATAAATATCGGAAGAGTTTGTAAAATTACAATAACAATGGCTTATGAACACTGAGAATGACCCGATACAAACCATTTGAAATTAAAGTTGGAACTCTTATAATAAACCCTGTCCATTGATACCAGTGGCAATAACTGGCATGACAATATCAAGCAATTTTTAAAATTTTAAAGAATTCTCCAACTTTTATTTAATTGGAATGTATTATCAGCATATCCCATGGTACTCCACAGCTAAAATTACCACACAATTCCTTATTTATGTATTACATGCCAATAAGCCTAAGGAGTAACAAGATGGTTACACTAAAACTTTCAATTCGTTGTATCCTATATTCACCTGGGCCTACATTATATGCTAGCCATGATATATATGTCCAATAAAAATTTAAGAATTCTTTAAAAAAAATTTCAATCCATGACTTTGAATGCCTGTTGGCATAGAGAATGATATTAAATGAGATTATACAATAACAGAGCTGGAATGCTTAATAAATACCTTGTCTTTAGGCACTGATGTGGAAACAATGACACCCGACACACGTTGGTTTATACTGTGAAAAATTCTCCAATTTTCATTGGATTGGTATTGTTGGCATGTAATGTAAAACTAATTTTAAAATTAACATACCTTCTAAATTTCTTGTCTGTTCAATTTAAAGATACCCTATACCAGAGTAAATCAATTCTGATTGTGTCAGATCAGTTCAATGTGTCTGGACCTTTAGACTCACCTCTCTATGGCTACTGCAGTCAGTGTATTCACTGAAGCACCCACAGCCACACCTTGAAGGTAAGGGGCTGCTTTGCAGACAAAAGGGCCGTAATGCCATTCTGGAAAGACAATAAATAAACATATAAATCCAATAAATGAAACATGTGAAATGTAAAGTTATGCATACTAATCTGGGATGAGAGCTTTAGTCTAAGATGTAATATATATTTATAAACAGTGCAATATATTTTTACTGTAGGATTCATAGTGCTATTTGACCCATCACAAGTACAACCCAACTCTAGTGACTCCTATTCCCCTACGTAAAAGACAGAGTCTCATAGATGATCATTTATTTACTCCTTTAGATTATTTAGCCTCACACGAGGGATAGGACCCAGTGACAGAGAATTGTAAGTTTAAGTGGTCATTCAAGCCACTTTTTGTATCTTCCTGTACCTGGGATTGAACCCAAGTCCTCCATGTACCTGTGCGGGTTTATTACCCAGTAAGCAGCTGTAACAGATAGAGAACCTCTCTGGTAATGCAGGGTATACATGATACAACAAATAAGGTAAAAATGAAATCGGTGAAAAACAAGTCTGTCTATATCTTTTCATGTATTGAATTGTCACTGTTTGGTAGCCTTACAATTAAAATAAAAATACAGTAAACAATGGCATCATGTTTGACCAGTCAGGACCTCTGATAAAAAATAGTAAGCTGTTTGTTGATTGGTCACATACCAACTTAAGGTGTCGATTCCATAAGATATCATATAACCCCTTAAAGGTTAACTGATTGGTAATTTTTGTGTAAAGAATATTTATAAAACACTTTCTATTATCTTTCGTGAACCATATGTATCCCACATACCGAGACATACAGACCGGGCAATATTTTTTTGTATTCTTTGGTACTCCTTACCGTGTGGATAATTAATGTCACATGTGTGTAAAAAAGCGCCGATTTTTTTGTAAATATTTCTATAATTATGGATGCTGCAAATTTGACATATACATCATTGAAAGGGTATTTCCAGAGAGTTCTTGCTCGTTTTCTGTATTAAAATCTATGCAGACATGTTTTTTTGTATTCTTTTAGCAAATATGGACTTATTTCATTTATTATTGACTCAAGGTGTCATTAGAAAATACAAAATTATATATTTATCACTCAACAAAATAGGGGGCTGAGCGGTGTGGTGGTTAGAGTGCTCGATTTACAACCTCTGAGGTTGTTGGTTCGAATCTCTGTCGGTCACTTAATGTTGGAAAGTTGGTAGTTACTTGCCGATGCCCGGTGGTTTACAGTGCAAAATCTTGACCAACTAGTATGCACTGGTTCCTCCACCCATAAACTACCCGCCGCAATATGACCCTGGCTGTTAAATACAATGTAAAACAAAAAATAAATTTAAATCTAAAGAAGATAAACCAGTTATCCTATTGTTATCCAGGTATGGTATAACAGGCAGCAGGATGTCACAATGTAAAACGAAGGTGATATTATTTTCAACATGATAGAATGTATCACTATAGGTAAAATGATAAAAATACTCATAAAGCAGCCATGTTTTAGTATTTGGGTCACGATACATTCAAACTATATATAAAAGCCCTGGTATTCACCAAATAGATCAGCCGGAAGTTGCCTCCAATTAAGAGATTTTTATTCTTAACTTAAGCTGATTTTTGGGTTTATATTTCAATGGCCACCATTGTGAATAAGTCCCCAAGACGAATTTTGTAATGGATCCAAAAGCCACCTGATAATGAAGCTTATAAAGATCTTAGTTAAATCTTCACAATGTCATTTTGGTGCAGTCTATATTCAGACAGACAATACCATATCACAGCACTTTGTGGTGAATTTAAGCACAGGACTTCCGGTAAATTAATGGTCTGGTGTTATGAACCCCGAGCACATTATGCTAGAAAGATGTGCCTAAATCACCAATAAAGTACAAGATTTGGGACTTACCTTCTATTATAAACAGTGTCCCCTGTGGTACTGTTTTCCATTATTGTTTTTTTTTTTGAGCCTGTCTTTTTGAGACGAGTTACAAATTCATCATCTTAGCTGATCTATAATTTACATTTCCTCTTCATTTTACCAGATTCAATATAGCTATGAATTGTGTACTGAGTATAATACATTTTGATGCTCACTTCCGGTCTGTAAAATGATTAAAGGGGAAAGTTTTTGTTCTTGGACAAAAATCCTTTTTAAATTCTCTTGTGGCATATCTTTAGGTGTCGCCTACAAGAACTAACAATATCAACTAGCTACTGACACCAAGTTCACACTATCCTGATCTTGTCTGTGCTTTCCTCACCAGCACATATAGATCTAGTTGTATTTTATGTTTTAACCGTATCCATACGGTTTCATAAGCATCCACAAGTTAGGATTTGTATCTAAGTAGGATGCTCATTGCCACGACATTGGCAGAGTTTCCATAAGATAGTGGATTAAAAACAACTTTGAAAAACCTACCAGGAACACGCGTGTACAAAATTTAAATACACACATTGACGGGGTGAAGGTTAGGTGGCAAAGTGACAACAAGAAGTAACTCATTGTAAGACCTGTACCTCCAACATATAAGGTCCTTTTTACACTTTGTTAGGGTCCTCGGTAGCCCATTGGTTAGCAAGTTGGCTTCTAATCACAGGCTGTCACCTCTGTGTAGGTTCGAGTCCCACAAGTGGCTATGTTGAGGACCTGACCCAATATGACCCTAGCTGTTGAACGGGATGTAAAATTCTATTTATTTATTCAAATTTTATCCTTTTATGGGTAATTAGGACAAGGTCGTAAACCAAGTTTCAAATACGAGTTGCTACGACAGCACCAACCTATTTGGATAGGTTTTCATGTATTGTACACAATCTATTTGACAGTGAAATCATCAATAAACCCTTATGGTCAAGGCAGTGTTACTGTTTTAATAAGTAAACTAATTTTGTGGCACTTGCCATGCATGTGTTAGAATGGTTACTTTGGTATCGCAGTTGACAGATGAATGGATGATTTTTAATTCTTCTTTGAAATCTCTCAAGTTTTGAATTCAACACACTACCAGAGGGAGTAGAACCATCAAGGGAAAGATTTGCCAAATCCAGTCATCATCAGGCCATTGCCCCCTGTCAGACTTACCGTGGTTACGATTTGCTCTATTAGGTACTGTTATATGTGTAGATTGTATAATGTCTGTTAATCCACGTGTACAATGATTTTGTGTCCCATTAACAGCCAGGGTCTCACTCAGACAGGCCGTCAGCGGTTCAACACATAGGAGTGACAGCCTGGGATTAGACCTCAAACTAGCTTACTGTTAGTTTTGTAGTAGGTCTGTCTTATTTTGTCTAGGTGGCTTTGACGAATAAAATTAACTCAAATTTCCAATAGGCTAATTCTTGAAACTCTTTCAAAGACACCCTCTCGGCCTAATGCCTGATTTTCAAATGTCATCATGACTGCCTCCAGCGCAAATGGAATTGCAGTTTTTGGTAAATAGCATCTCTTTTCGTGAATAACATCTCTTTTAGATCAAAAGTACTAGTATTATTAAAGTATTAGTTTCTAATGGTCTGTCACACAGCTCCGTAAAGCTGTAACAACTCGTATTTTAATTTGTCTTCAGGGGCCACGGTGGCAGAGTGGTAACACTCTCGCCTCCCACCTCTGAGGCCGGGGCTCGGTTCCCGGTACAGCCTCAAGTGGGAAAGCTGGTAGTTGCTTACCATTGGTAGGCAGTTTACAGTACAGAACCCTGACGAACTGTATGTACTGGTTTCCTCTGCCCTTCCAGCTACCTGTCGTGATATGACCTATACAGTGTTGAAAGTGACGTAACACCCCAAAATAAATTTAATTTGGCTTCACGTCCTTGTCCTTATGACTCAGAAAATAGACCACATGTCTTTATCATGTATATTTAAAAGTAACCTGTTCCATATAGTGACACTGGTCACTCTTCACCCATTTTGTCTGTACATGTTAGTTTACCATGTGAGAGCTCATGGTAGGTTTTTCAAACATTCTAAAAAATCTTGCTGTGAAAGCAGTCTATGTTGTTGACACAGTGTCTTATACAAATACAAATTGTGACTTGTACACTTGTGAAACCAAAGGGATCCTCCTAAAACAAGAAATGAATTGATCTGCAAACAAGTCCAGACAAATGAAATATTTTTGTATGTAGCTTGTAAGGCCAACAACGGAAGAGTGGGAGGGACAAAATGTCAAATTTTTAATCTCGATTTATCGACCTTGTAACTTGATTTATCGACTTTAGTGTCTCAATAAATCAAGTTAGTTATCTCCATTTATCGAGTTACTAACTCAATAAATCAACTTAGCTATCTCGATTTATCGAGATACTAACTCAATAAATCGAGATAAAAAGTTTGTCATGTTGGCCCTTCTACTCTACTGTAGGTTAACACAGAACTTTGAGAAAAAGGTGTAACATGATTTAATTAAAATGTCACATTTTGACAGATCATTTCTTTGAGAGTCTTGGTAACAGAAGCTATGTCTAACCAGCTTAATTTGATTTTATTCCAGGCACCTGATCTGTTAAATAACTCTTTGGTAGTTCTCCACGCGTATATTCTTTACCAGACAAAGACAATTGTTATAAAAAACACCACTTTTTCATCTAAAATGTTTGTTTTGTTTTGAGAAAATGAAATATTCAAAAGTACCCTTGATAAAGTCACACAAGCGCAAACGTTAATAGATAACTATTTATCACTGAAAAATAGACTTCCTCAATCCATTTGCTAGGAGACATTTAGGTGTCTCGGGGCTCATTCCTTTATGTCCCACCTTAAGGTTATTTCAGATGCTGTCATGCTGTTTGTTATCTGGTTTTCTATTGGTCTAGGTCTTGCTGTCCTTGTCACCCCCCTGTTTGCAGGTCACTTTGACTTTGAAAGTTGACCACTGCACATCAAAAAATTTTAGATTTTAGTTTTTATTTTTGAATTGATGAGATTGTTCACATGGAGGCAACTAGATACAACCTCAGATCGAACTGAAGAGAGTGCAGTGTTCCTGTCCAGTTACAGTTGGCCACTGATGAAGAATTCATGACGGCATCAAGGAGTCACATGGAGTCAGCGCAGGCCGGGTAAGTGTTTTCTGAACTTTCAGATAGTGAGTCGGACATTGACATACCAAATTTCATTCGTAGTTCGGATCAAAATTTGTCCCCTATTTGTTCGGATAAACAGAGTGCTTTAACTGGGGGTGGCAGGGACAGGCAGGCAGAAGATCTTGCAGCAATTAAATGCATTGGGTCAACGGTTGGACAGTATTGAAAATAATACCCTTTCCAATACTGGTGCTAAACCCAAAGTCAGAGCTCAGCTGAAAAAAGTTAAATGTCAAAACAAGGCTAAAAGGATGTTAATGAAGTCACAGTGTCCCAGTGTAGGGGCTATATTCCCCCTCCTGATAGGTTGAGACATGAATTAAACATTCAAGAACAAGTTCAGGAAAGACTTAGGCAACTGGCTGAAAATGCTATCCCAGGTAAGCCAAAGATTAAGTCACAGAGGGGTGGATCCGTGGAGGTGTTTGTCCCACGAATTCATTCTTGCTGGTCAAAATAAGGACAGGGTTACCTATAATTAATTGTCCCCCATACAGTGGATGGCTGGGTTTTGCAGGACCATCCGGAAGGAGTCAGATATGGTTATAAAAGAACATATGCTAGATTATGTAATTAATCTTCTGGATGATGCCACTGACTTCTCCTGGGCTTCTGCAATGGCCAGCCATGCAGTTCTGCTGTGTCACATGGAGCAAGGGGAGATTGCGGGGTGGCAGGAGACTGAAAAAATTGATAGGGTCCGCAGAGCCCATGCACAGCGACATGTTGTTGGTCAAGGTAATGTTCAGAAACCACAGGACAAGGGTTCGAATGGGGGCAGAGTGTTTCCCCGTCTTTATTTTAATAAAGGTGCCTGTTTGCAGAAGCAAACTCATGAGAATAAAGGTGTCACATATAGGCACATTTGTTCTCATTGTTGGAACAAAGAAGGTAAACTGTTCAGCCACCCACAGGTGGAATGTAGGAAATTCCAAGGCAATGTAAAGAATGATGTTAAAAAAATGAGTAAGTGGGGGTACGACCCCTTTTGGTCGTACCCAGGTTACTAGATTTTTCACTAACTCATCTGTTAATGCTTTGGAGGTTGACAAATTGTTCAGGTTGAATGTTTTACAGGCTAAACGCAGGGCTGACAGGGCCCTTGCTTTTTGTAATGTTACCACTACCAAATCATTTGCTTCTGTTGTAGCAGGTAAGTGGGACAGGGGCTTCAGCACAAGTACCCATAAACAGAGTGCAGGCAGGTCAAAGGTATTTAATACCAATGCTGTACCATTTGCCCCTTATAAACAAGTACACAGAAATACTTCATTCAAGTCACATAGAAATGCTGTTGGTGGAGTTTCTGGCGTTCTGTTACAGAATAGTACCCCTACAGGTGAGGCAGTTAAGGTACATCATTGCCGTCCTACCAGTGTAAAAAACCCAGTGACCAATGACCAGGTTTTCAAAATACCATGTGCTAATCGTTTCCAGCTATTGGCCAGTATGGAGTCTAGTGGTACTGATAATCAGAAGGGTCTAGGGTTTGAATCCAGTCCCGTTTCGGATCTGATGGATTTCGATGGTCTTTCTGATGATCACTTGCCTGTTACTAAGGTTACTCCCATGGCTAACACATCAGCCACCACTTTGAATAATCAGAAGGTTGATGTTTGTAACAACAGGGAGGGTTTGGGTCTGGTTGATGGCCAGCAATCTACAATTACTGGTTGTACTGATTTTCTCATGAGCACACAGCAGCTGGGTTCGAACTTTGGCTGTATTCCACTTACCCCTATATTATTATACCAGGGCACTCAGAGAGTATGGCAGAACGTGCCTGAAGTTTTGCAAGCACATAGGATGATTCGAGATAGTGGGGTTCCCAATTTTATGGGACTACATATTCCTGTTAAGACCAATCTCAAAATCGCCAGTTGGAGGGCACATCTTTGTGATTATTTTGACAAACAGCTGTGTGACCTGATGGAATTTGGGTTTCCGCTCGACTTTGATAGATCTAGGCACTTGGAAAGTACTCTGGTTAATCATGCTTCGGCTAGAAATTTTTCTGACCACATTGATGAATACCTTCGAGAAGAATTGCAGTTCCAAGCCATACTAAGACCTTTTGATGATCCACCTATCAAAATGCATATCTCCCCTTTTATGACCAGGGAAAAATCCAGATCCGACTCTTGTCGTGCTATCATAGATCTGAGTTTTCCTAAAGGTTCTTCGCTTAATGATGGGGTGGCAAAAAATTCCTATCTAGGTACAGAATTTCAGATGCACTACCCATCAGTAGATTCTATTATCTGAACTCTCAGGACTCTGGGTCCTTCGGCTAGGATATTTAAAGTGGACATTAGCCGAGCTTTTAGGCAGTTAAAAATTGATCCAGGTGACATTGACCTTTTAGGTTTACAACATAAAGATCAGCTTTATCTCGATTTATCGGTACCATTCGGATATCGCTTAGGTTCTTTTTTCTTTAGTAAGATAAGCGATAGCATTAGAAATATCATGGCAAATAATGGTCATAATGCCCTCATGAACTACATTGATGACCTCATATACTACGGTTTGCCCTCATATTGCCTTTTGTAAACCAATCTTCTCCATTCTTGTTGAGTTTGTTACAGGATCTAGGTCTGGACATCAGCGAAAAGAAGCTGTGTCCCCCAGATACCAAGGTTATCTGCTTAGGTATCTTATTTGATACTGTTGATAGGACCATATCTATACCTCCAGATAAGCTATCTGAGATTGTCAAGGTCTGTCATGACTGGTCAGATAAGAAGGTGGTCACTAAGAACCAACTTCAGTCCCTCCTCGGTTTATTGCTATATATTTCCAAGTGTGTTAAACCAGCCAGGTATTTCTTGAATCGCATGCTACACCTCTTGAGAGACAATTTTGTAAATGATCATATTGTCCTTACTCATGAATTTTTTCGAGATTTAGTCTGAAATCAAGTCTTATAATGGAATTACCATTTATGACATTAAACCACTTAATATTCGCATATATCTTGATGCTTGCTTGCAAGGCCTGGGAGGTTTTTATGACAACTTTGTTTACACCATTCCCATCCCCAAGCACTTTAAGGGTTATAACATTGTACACTTGGAGATGTTAAATGTGGTTGTTGCCCTTAAGGTCTGGGCTGCCTCTTGGGCCAACAAGTGTGTACACATTTATTGTGATAACCATGCAGTTGTAGATGTGTTAACTTATGGAAATACTAGGGATCAAATCCTGGCTACTGAATGAATGTTTGGCTTCTTACTGCCATGTTTAACATTGACCTAGTGGTTTTACATATCAAGGGGGCAGATAACAGAATGGCTGACCTCTTATCTAGGTGGTATTTGACCGCAGATAATGCCAGTAAATTATCTCAGTTAGTCCAGTCCCCTATCTGGATTGATACACATATTGACCTCACATTATTCAACCATGATATTTAGCCTATGACTTGTGTTTCAGATTCTGATGCAGAGACAGGCCCCTTGGCTGCCAGAGCCTTCCAAAGACTTTGGTTTGGCTTCAGACCGGCTACATTGGCCTCTTATAGACACATGTTTCGATTGTTCCTGACCTTCGTGGTGGTACTGGACCTGTCCCTGCATCAGATCTCCACCATGGACATTTTGGCCTTCATGCAGTATTTGCATGAATCGGGTATGTCTCCTGACAATATTGTTAATTATCTCACTGCTGTTAGATCATTGGCAATAATCTATGCTTGTGATACTTTAGCTTTTAGGGATCATAGAATCCCTATTTTTATAAAATCTTTGAAAATTAATAGAACTTTTCAACCCCAGATTAAACTATTGGTGGATGAATATCTCCTTTTTAGGATCGTCACTGTTGCTCAGCATCTTCCCAATTCTCAAGTTTTCACACCTTTATATTTGTTTTGTTTCTTCTCATTTCTAAGGTTGTCAAACATATTACCACATGCTGTCAATGGTTTCGATTCTACCAGGCAGCTTTGTGTAGGCGATGTTATTTTTTCAGATGCTGGGGCCACAGTCATTATCAAATGGTCTAAGACCATTCAGGATCGAGTCTCCTCCACCACTGTTAATATTCCTTCTTTAGGTGCTTCTGCCTTGTCTCCCATCAGAGCCCTCAGATCTATGTTGGCATCTAGGCAGGTTCATCCCGATGAACCTTTATTCTTGCTCCCAGTAGCCTCACAGTGGCTCACCCTTACAGATTCCAGGGCTAGAAAGCACCTTAAGGAAGTTTTCCAAATCTTGGACCTCCCAAGAGTTCTTACTTTTCATGATTTTAGGAGAGGGGGTGTCACCTGGGCGTTTTCAAGAGGGGTGCCCATTGAGCAGATCCAGATTCAGGGTACTTGGTCCTCCTCATGTGTGTGGAGGTACATTTCACTACCCCCCTCTGCTGCTTCCCAGGTTGCCTCTACCTTTCAATTCCATCTTACTGCTTAGTCTACCTATACTGGGTGTTTGGGGACTTGTTTTCCCTTCAAACAGCAGTTTTTCTACAACCCTTGCAGTGTTATGTACTACCCTAGGGTTCTAGTTTTCATGTGACCACCCATAGTTACTGTTGTATTGAGTTGGCCTAGTGTGACCTTCACATTTTAATATTATTCTTAATCTCATTTAACTATGAGTCTTAAATATTTAATGGTTGCTTTGACCTTCGGGTGACCTTTGTGCCATCTGAGATAATTCAGGCTGGTTACTATATATACGTACTCTTAATTCTTTTATTGGTGACCTTTCACCTTTAACATCTTAACATGTTTCACATTCCCTCCCCCCTTTGGGGCAGGGCTCTGTCACTAGTTATTTTTAACTCCCAAGTATCATTGGTCGACTTGACCTTTACTTGACCTTTATGTATATTGATTTTATATCATAACCAATTTCGGTCAGCTTGACATTCATTTGACCTTTATGTATTATATCAAAGTCAGAGTATGTTGTTTATAATTTATGTGCTATATATTATCTTACAAGTCTCTTAGTTGTCAGATTTATCTATTATTGTTATTATAATAAATATAATAACCCCATAATGCATTTTCTTGTGTTGGGGGGGGGGGGGACTGGAGGAATGAGGAAAAACTATCATTGTCAAAAAAACTTCCTAGGCAAAAGTATGTAGAAAGGTCTACCTGCCTTGTATTAATAATAATAATAATAATCAATTGCCTCTCAACCCTGTGCCTTCGGTTTGTATCTAGTTCATGGTATCATATGTGATTTGCCGAGGGCCCTGTTGGATATGAGCCATTGGCAAAAACGTTATGGACACCAAAGCCATTGGCAAGCCATTGACAAAAACATTATAAACACCAAATTTGACGTTTTCATTTAAATATTAAAGCAACGACTAACTTTCTAGTTGCAAATTCAATGTGTTTCAAGAATAGCCTCAAATAAAGTAAACATCATCCAATGACGTCACAGCTCTTCAAATTCTCATATTACATAAAGCTGTTCAAAGACCTGTGGCAAACAATAGTTTTTATTTTATTATTTTTGTGGTATTTTTAGACATAGAAACAAAGAGAGGATCTATTGCATAAGAACTAGGTTATTTTGTTTTGATGTTTTTTTCCTGGAAAAAAGGTAGAATAATTATGACTGTTAGTGATTGTCTCCATGCATGTCATTTGGGTTTTTTTGCAGTGCAGTTGTTTTGATATCTGCTGTTTCATGCATTCAAATGTGGGCTGTAAGTTGGCAATGATTATTCTCAGTGAAATAAATATTGACAAGAGTTGGAGAAAATGGTCTTTTAATAATCGATTATTTCTTGGTCAATGGAAAATTGTAAAATATATACAAACTCATACATGGAAATATGATATATAAATAATAACTGTTTAGATGGAGAAAACCAAATGGCTTTCAGAAACCAAGGATCACAAATCCCATGTATTGAAACATGCACTTATTAAACCATGCAGAAGCATTTCCCTCATCAAAGAAAAGTTAGAAGGATACAGCTAATTGTTTTTTAGTGTTGCAGGTGCTTTTTGTAAGCTTCTTTGATCTTCATACATTTCTTTCACTAATTGCTAGTTTCAAGGTTATGCTCCATTTTAGTCCCATCTGATGGACGTTTGTCATATGGCTTTGTCTTTGTTGCTGATTTTTGTTTTTGTCTTTGGAAGGTAGCTTGCTATAACCTCTTGTAAGTTCTTTTTTGACAAAGTTGAATAAAAATATAAAAACATTGATTTTTAAGAGCATAATTTTTTTCTTTAATTATCCACTGACATGGTGCTGTAGTGATTAACAAACTCGCCTCCCATCTCAGAGGACGATGGTTCAAACTCCGGACCCTTGACCAAAATCTTGACCAGATTCACTGGTTTCCTCTACCCTCAAAATTATCCATCGTGATATAACCTACACAATGTGTTGAAGGCAACGTTAATCGCAAATGAAACACATCGTTCGCACAGTATCATTTTGGCTCTTTTAGGTGTGTATTACTATATCTTTTGTACCAATTAAAATATTTATCGGAACATGTTAAAGTTACAAATATACATGACACATGCAAAAACAGCCAAATAACTCTTCTTTCAAAAGGGCTTTAAGAAAGATTATACAATTACTGTACAAAATCGGTGGCCTAAATTGGCATACTAATAATCAACATCCAATTTGTTTACATTATTTTAGTTTTCATCATATGTATACACCGATTGGTTCAGATTAAACATATAGTGTAAGTCATTTAATGCCAATTTAAGACCTGTGCTACATTATAACCAAGATAAGCCGTACCTGATTTTGATACACATTCTACCACAACTTATCAGAGGTAATGTTTATTTTTCATTTGTCACTATAGTGTGTGTGTGTGTGGAGACACAATGTATAAGCTAAGGTGGCCTTAAACTTAAAATCCACTCTGTGGAAACCCCCAAAATACTTTTGTTTTGTATTCCAGATATAAGTTTGAATGAAGAAGTATATTTTTAATAATATGAAGGTCATGCCTGAAGGTTATATGATATGTAAAGGCCAAGTAGGGCCATTCTTATGTTTTTCAATTTATAAGGGATCTAAAACTACAATATTTCTTTTTAGCCAAAAAGAAGTCTAAGATATAGTGCAATTTATTCTTTATAAAACTTGCGTTTCTTTTTTGAGTAAGTATATATTGTTTAATCTTGACGTATATCACGATATCGTTAAGATTTATTTACAAAATGCAAAAAAAATGGTGCAAACAATATTTTCTTCTTCAAATTTGATTAAATTGTAACACTTGTACAGTGCATGAAATCTTAATCAATTATTGAGTAACTGTTAATTCAATAAAGCCTATAAGTCCTGTTCGTGTTTATTTTTTACTGCGATGCATAAGCCCATCAGAGGGTTGGCTCACCATTTTGTTCTTCTTTTTGTGTATTTGTCTAATGTTACATGTTACCATGAAACATGGAAAAGAATACCAGAAATATAAAACTGTTTTAGCCCGGTTCTATTGAGCTAATTTGTCACTTTTATATTTTTAAATTTATTTGTTTTGGATAATTTTGTCAAAAAATATAATTTTGTCTCGCACTGAAGACAATTCTTTGGGGCATGCTTATCTTGACTTTGTTTCATTTCCAGATAATATCTACATTGTTAGTCATGTTAATGTAAACACTTAAAAATAAAAACTACATAAAAGAACTGAAGGCAATATACTTATAATAATGTAGAGATTCTGGGCATAAGTGGGTCAAATTACTGAAAAATTCTTAATATTTAAACACAATAATTTTCTATTATTAACTATATCCTTTATTTAGGTTGAGTATTATGGATATCTAATTGCATACTTCACATATTTGTGGTTGTAGGTTCGAGTCTAGTTCATGCCAACATGTACACTTCCTTTGATACATTGTGCAAATGAACATTAAAAACTCTTATATTGTATTGAAAATGATTTTAAAATAATGAAAGTCAATTATGGTATTTTTGTGGACATCATTGTAAAATATTTATAGATGGAAAGTTATGAGTCTTAAAATGCAATTTCTCAATATCACCTGCTGTGATATGTTGTAATAACAACTGTATTATTACCACATAGTTTACAAATAAATGATGTAACAATTATACACTAAAAGTAACAGTAAACAAGTGATAGTTACATTTCAAAAGAAAAACAGAGAGGATTATAAGTTTCTAAGCAAGCAGACATGAAGAGCTGCCCCTACTTTATGGAGGGCATTGCCACCAAGGTCCTCCTATGAGACCGACCCTGGCTAATCCAGGATCAATACATTTCACTGGAGAGGAAATGGAAAGGTCAACGGAGATACAATTAGGGTATCGCTTCCGCCATTATACCAAACAGACTTTCCACAACTCCCCTGGGCAAAGTTCTACTTACACGCTCGGTTTCCAATTATACAATTTTTCTTCACATCCCAGATCTTTGACTGGAAATGAAGACTATTTATAAAAATTTGAAATGGCTTGACTACATAAATTGGCACAATAAAATGGAAATAAGAAATTCAACATTTAGCCAATCAATAAGAGTGTTATAAGTAAATATTATTCAGTAAACTTTATGTTGATTGGCCTTGTACTAATTTGGGTCACTGATATCAAGAATAAATTGTATTATCGCCCATATAAAGCTTCTCTAGAGGTTAACTGGCAAAACATTCTTGGTGGAGTACATTTCTAAATTGCAAATGTGTCTGCGCATGCTTCTACAAATAGAAATATTGATTTTGTCTGCAAGTTGTTTCAAATTACTATTCCAAGCAATATCCGAACATCATTTGTCATATTATTTTATCATTATTATTAATGTTGTTGGACTGGTTAATATGACTAACAAGATTTCTAACTTATGTTAGATATTGGCCAATCAGCACCAAAGTTTGAACAATATTTCTTATTACCTCACCCCTTAATGTTCAAGTAATTCTTATTTTGGTTACTTTTTGTGTGAAATGAGAGCAAGAAAATAATTCGTCTGAATGAATGCATATTGGTCAATTTCTTAATTTGTAGTGATCTACAAGCCTATACAGGGCTAGGAAGTCCTTGAAATGCACATAGTGTATTACATGTGTTTTTTACAGTACACATAGCAATAATAATTGAATAAAAGAAAAAAAATATATCTAAAGTTTACAATGTGTGATGTTTATTTTGCTTTATTAATGCATATATAACAAAATGGCAAAATGTATAATTCAGTTGGCAAAAACAGTGTCGTGGATCCAACCCGTTTTATTTTAGTATGAACCAAGTGAATGTAAATTCAATAAGACGGTTGATGTACAAATGTCTCACAATGAAATGTTGAATATCTGTAAAAAGAAGACAATTATGTGAAAAACAAATCTGACTGAATAGTGGAACGTAATCAAGTTATTAGTGTATATCAACAATAACTAAAATATTTTTAAGAATATCCTGTTCACTTATGTCTACATAATTTCTCAACAAAGCCATTTACCCCATGAAAAAAGCATGGTGAGATGCCTAAAGATCCTTCCTCTCACAGCCAAGTGAGTTAAGTGCAATAATGTAGTCATGTAAGACCTGAGGACAGGTCTTTCTTTGGAGGGGTGGTATGTAATATCCTCACATATATAAGTTCTATTAATATGTGGGCTTCAGGGGATTCCCCTTTAGCTCAGCTGGTTAAAGAGCTAGACTTGTGTTTATTTCTGTGTGTAATCAGAAAGCTGTGAGTTCGAGACACAGCAGAACAAATCAATAATTTCTCCATTCTCACTACTATCAGAGTCTTCTCTCTATATATATATGAATTCAGGAAGAAATATGTATAGTCATAGAATGGAAGTCTGCTAAACAGCTAGACACCGCTGATCAAAGTTTTGTAATTGGCTTTTAATATGGATACCTCGAATCCAAAGAACAGCCAATGTCTCCTTTAATGCTGTAGAAAGTTTAGGCATGCTAAGTGGACAGTAATGAGGGTATTGTTCCTTCAGTAAAGATACAATACACCAGACCCATTTATTGCCAACTGCAAGATGCTCTCTTCAGGTCATTGTTACTGTTTTGCCACTGAATAGTACATTGACGTAAGTTCCACAAATAAATTTGTTTATTGTTCAGCTTGCAAATTAACCCTGTCTTGAAGAAGGCACAAACATGAAAAAACACAAAGGGAAAACGCCAATTTCATTGACTGAACCCACCACAATTATATTCATGATTCATATGGTACTGTATTTTTAACTTACCATAAGTAATGGTACATAATTTCTTGATCTGCAAAAAAAAAACTTATTGATTCATACATGTTTTCAATCTAACCTTATACTTATGAATAATACTTCATATGTACATATAAGTATTTGATAAATATCAGAGCTAAAATAAGCTTCTGTATAAAAATATAATTACTTTTAGACTAAATTCTCAAGAGAAATCAAGAGACAAATAAAACAGTTCCTGGGCAACATCAAAGTCACTTGTGACTCAAAATGCATGTTTTATATTCCAAAAAATTACAAGACAAAGCAGGTTTCCTAATCATTTCTGAAATAGACTATTTTCATTTAATATCTGGAGAAAACACTATTAAATTTCAAAACAGGAAAAATACTGTAGCCTTAACAGGGCAATTAAATTTCCATTATTTTAGTAATATATTACAATATAATATATTACAATAATATTCAGGTACTTAAAATATATTGTTTTGTTATTGTTATTAGATAAGGTATCCAAAATCTTATCACTACAAAAACGTCTTTCCCACCTTAGCATATAATCTATCTACCATTTCCGTGGTATTAACCTGGCTATGTCTGTGGAATGATTACTAGGTTGGTTCTGGTGTCGTGCCTTAGAGTCTGCCTTAGCAAAGATTAAGCACTATAAACGTATAGAAGAGAATAGAATATCCTGTAGTCACAAAATATGGTTTATTACTAACTACAAAGATCTCTACTGCTAACTACATTACTCACTACATAAAAATATATTCTAATTATAAGTTGTTGGCCATCATAAACAATAGTTCTGAGTTCTCTCAATTGTGGTGAATGCAAAAAAGTTCAGCGTCGCAGATCATTGTTCAAAAACAGTTTTTTTTGGTGTATGAATTGGTGCAGGGTTGTCATATTATTTAAAATCATTGCACAAGTCGTGACACAAGTAAACATAACCACAGATTATTTTCATTTCCATGTTTCAGATCATCAGTTCATAAATCAATAATATTTTCAACAATACTCCTAGTCTCTGAAACATTCAAGTGGAACAACTTGCTTCTTGATTAATGTAGTGCTCTGTTTCTAACCCTTTCTAGGAAAAGCCTTAAAGTCTATTCGGTAAGGCTTTTCTGCGTTAAGGTTTTCTTTGGTTTCCAGGCATCTCTGGTTAACAAACAAGTGGCTGCATGGATGTTAGACGAAGATTGCTGTTTAAGAAACCTTAGAGTTTGCCAGAAAAGACAGTAACGAATGTAAAAATCTGATTGTATTTGATTAGACTACTTATATTGTTATTACAATGATAATTTTATTAACAACATGCACCAGTTTTTGTTTCAATCTTCTACCGTATCTTTTAGAGAAAGGGTACAAGTATTAACTGAAAATCTTCATTCGTCTGTTGCACAAAACCTTTTATGTAAGGTAAAAATGTTTAAGTTATGCTAACCTCAAACTAATTTTATCTTAAAGTAACCTTAGTTAAGGTAATCTTAATGTTTGAAATTTTATCCTTAACATAAGTAAAAATTAACTGTTTAACACTACAGCTTATTATCTTAAGGCTAGCTTAAATTCTATAGTGAGTGTAACTAAAGCTTGACCAAGTGTTTTATAGACTTTAAAAGTTAAATTTTGGTGACCTCTGCTCTTAAGGAGATCTTAAAATTGTAGTGATTATGTAATTATGTTTTGTATTACAATTTGTAATAAGAATGTCTTAAGAAGATAACATACATATTTGCATTTGCTCAGATTAAGTTGGAGTAATGGCCCTTTAACTTTAAAACCAATGCAACGGTTTCTTTCTTATATCTCTAAATCAATTGGCACTCAAAACATTCTTTGAAATGTGTGTTTAGAAATAAAACATCATTCAAACAGACTTATGGTATGTTCACACTTCTGCAGCTGTGATTGTAGCTCTCTCCACATAAATGGATTACATAACAAAGACAGGAGACTCAGTTTACATGATGAAAGTGCCTTTGTGTTTCTGGTTTACACTTTTTAATTACTACCATCATTTGATTTTATGTGGTGTTGTTGGAGTTACTGCTCAGTGTACTACTCGCTTTCTGGTGATTTTCTGGCTCTTTCAGGATTTCTGTCTTCAGTTGGTTCCACTTTCATCATTTGCTGGGACATAAGTGTTCATCTGAATGTTGAGTGTGGTGACAGGTCCAGGTTTAATGACATCCTTCAGTGTTGCAGTTTGGTTTAAGGTGTTAGTGCCCTGACTCATATACTCGGTCACAATCTGGATGTTTTGATATCTCCTTGTGACTCCGATTTTGTCCAGAATGTTAGTGTTGGAGACTTCACATCTGACCATGCTGCTATAAGATACCAACGTGGTTTCTCCTGCCCGTCAACCAGTATTAATAAATTAGTCTCTTATCGTCAGTATCATAAGATTGATATCAATCAGTTGAGCAATGACCTCAAAAATATACCATTTTGTCTATCCTCTGAAGAAACTGCTGCTGAATTATATGATCAGTATGTGGAGGGTCTAATCCATGCACTTGACAAACATGCTCCTTATCATCTGCACTTGGCAAAATAGCAGTCAGAAGAGTGGTTGTCTGACTCATATTGCATGGCTTGCTCTCTAAGGTGGCAAATCATTCATTCCCACAGTAGCATCAACTACCACTTTTATGCCAATGACACCCAGTTATACATAGCACTTTCACCAGCAAATTTCTCTCACTCTATGCAAAAACTAAATAACTGCCTAAACAACATTCAGAATTTCATGTTTACAAATAAATTAAAACTTAACCCAGACAAAACCGAGTTTATTCTCATAGGCTCCCCCCAAAATCGTAAAGAACTCCTCCCTCACTTCCCTATCAATATTCTGAGAAATCAGGTCTCCCCTGCACAAAGTGTTAGGAACCTCGGAGTGGTGTTCAACTCCAATTTCAATCTCTCAAACCACATGTCACAGGTCATAAAGTCTACTAGAGTACATGCAAGACACCTCTACAGAATTCGTCCCCTTCTAGACTTTAATACATCAGTGCTGTTAGTGAATGCTTTGGTGAGCAGCAGATTGGATTATTGCAATTTACTCTTCTTATTGCTCACTGATTTTGAGTTAAAAAGATTGCAGCTAGTCCAAAACTCACTATGCAGGGTTGTCACCCGTTCCTCTAAATTCTCTCATATTTCCCCTCAACTAAAAAAACTCCATTGGCTACCAGTCAAATACAGAGTACAATTTAAAATTGGTCTCATTACATACAAAATTCTCAACCAAGGTCAACCAATTTATCTAAGAGAATTAATCCAGCCTACTACTCTTCCAGAAATAAAAGGCGAAGTAACCCCAAACTCAAGTTCCTCCAAACCCCCACTTTCGATCGTAGAGTTCACAAAACACTTTTCTAATTCCTTCAGTCACTATGCCCCAGTCCTTTGGAACTCTTTTTCCTTTCATGTAAGAATCAGTCCCTCTGTTGCATCTTTTAGGAAGTACCTCAAAACCCACCTCTTCAGCTCTAGTTTCCCATCTTAGTTTTCTTCCCTCCACTCCCTATGATAATGATTTTGTTTAATTAGCGCACTGTGTTCCCATTGTGGAGAAGATATTTCGCTTGCAAAGCAGTAGATTAGATTAGAATTTGACTGATGTTGAGAAAACAAAAGACACAGTTGAACATATCAAGGCTACCCAAGCAAATTGCCTGGTGCAACCGACTAGCACATAAAGACAAGGGTTCCTACTATACCAGTCTTATAACTGCAACAAGTGATGACCCACGAAGTTATGGCAATCATTAAGGAAGGTATTGCAGTGAGACTATTCTGTCTGCTCACAGCTCCAATAAAATAAGCCAAATCAGGGATGCATTCCCACCTTCTGGCTCTTTCAATGATGCAGACAACATGGCACCTCCTGCTTTCAATACCTTTGTGCCTGTTACTGAAGATGAGGTTCAGAAGTTTATAAATAAGCATCCCACCAAATTGTGCTTATTGGACACTTATACCAACATTCCTCCTTAAGAATTGTCTGCCATCCCCCTGCTGTCTATTACCAAGTTGGTAAATTATTCTCTCATTGAGGCTCTTTTGAACACTTTGTCACCCCCTCATAAAAAAGGCTTCCCTACCCAGAAACGACTTGAAGAATTACCACCTTGTGTCTGGTCTTTGCTTCCTGTCAAAGTTGGTTGAGCAAATTGTTGCTAAGTAATTAACATCATACATCAATAACAACAAACTGGACAATCCTCATCAGTTAGCTTATAATCTGGGTCACTCCACTGAAACCTACTGTCAATAAAAAACAAGATCCATCTCTCTTTAGCACGTGTTGAACCCACAGCTCTATTATTACTTGACTTGTCAGCAGTGCTTGATACTATCAATCATAACATTCTTCTTGGTTACCTTAAATCTTGGTTTGGTCTTGGTGGAATCATTCTAAAGTGGTTTGTATCCTACCTGAGTAATCATTGCCAGGCCATCAAGATAGGTTCGACACTATCTGAATTAAGGAAGCTCATCCACAGGGTTCCCCAAGGTTCTGTTCTGGGTCCACTGTTGTTTTCACTTTATACAGCACCACTTAACAAAATCATCAGCCTCCATCCACATATTAAATTCTATTTCTATGCAGATGATACTCAGTTATACATCCATCTCTCCCATAAGAATGCCTCTGCTACTCTTGCCAAGCTAAATGCCCGCCTTTAGGATGTACAATGATGGATGGCTCTCAGTAAATTGCAGCTCAACCCTGAAATAACTGAATTTATTGTTTTTGGTTCTAAGGCTCAACATCAGAATTTCCTCCCTGTGAGTATTCTTGGAAGCCTTCTTCATCCGGTTGACTTTGTTAAAAGCCTATATGTGTGGTTTGATACAAAATTTTCCTTCTCTGAACATGTCAAGAAGAAGGTTTGTCATGATTTGTCAATCAAAACAAATTCAGAACACCCTTGTTTGTATTGTTACAAATCATAGAAAGTATGCTCATCTAATCTAATCTAATATATTGCTTTGCAAGGGCAATATCTTCCCCACAAAGGGGAACTCAGTGCACTAGTTAACAATTGTTTGATTGATTTATGATTTATGAACTCTACAGTCGAAAGTGGGGATATGAAGGAACTTGAGATTGGGGGTGCTTCGCCTTGTATTTTTGGAAGAGGTGTAGGGGTTAATTAATGCTCTTAGGTAAACTGGTTCACCTTGGTTGAGAATTTTGTATGTAATGAGGCTATTTTAAATTGTACCCTGTATATGACTGGGAGTCAGTGGAGTTTTTTTCAGTTGAGAGGTATGTGAGAGAATTTAGTGGAATGGGTGACAACCCTGCAGAGTGAGTTTTGGACTAACTGCATTCTCGTTAACTCAAAATCAGTGAGGGATATGAACAGGGAATTGCAATAGTACAATCTGCTGCTCACCAAAGCATACGTTAAAAGAACTGCTGTTTTAAGGTCTAGACGGAGACAAATTCTATAGAGGTCTCTCACATGAACTCTGGTGTACTTTATGACCTGTAACACATGGTCTGAGAGAGTGAAGTTGGTATTGAACATCACTCCAAGGTTTCTGGCACTTTGGTGAGACCTGATTACCAAGAATATTGGTTGAAAAGTGAGGAAGGAGTTGTTTACGGTTGTTTTTGGAGCCTATCAGAATAAACTCGGTTTTGTCAGGGTTCAGTTTTCATTTATTTGTAAATTTTGTGAATTTTTGAATGTCGTTTAGGCAGTTCTTTAGTTTTTGTATAGAGTGTTAGAAACTTGTGTTATGTATAACTGGGTATCATTGGCATAGAAGTGGTCGTTAACACTGCTATGAGAATAATTGATTGAGCTGATTAGGATTATGTAGAGATATATTGAAATTGAAAGAATTGGACCAAGGACGGAGTCTTGGGGAACCCCATACAGGAGCGCATCAGGAAGTGAGAATGTGCTACCTACCTCGACCGAGTGTTTCCTTCCCAGCAGGTATGATTTGAACCAGCTGAGTGCTAGTTTACTGATTTTATAGTAAACATTAAGTCTGTCCAGGATAATGGTGTTGTCAATGGCATTAAAGGTGGCCAAAAAGGCGAGGGCTGTAACAGACCCTTTGACCATATTAAGAAGAATATCGTTCTGAATATTAAGGAGGGCACTTTCAGTAGAATGAAGTTTCTATAAGCAGATTGGAAGAGAGTCATAAGGCCGGCTTCATCAAGGTGAACTTCTAGCTGGACTGCTACTGCCATTTCAAGTATGGGGGCAGGAGAGTTCATGTTCATGAAGAGCTCATGTTACATCCATCCTAAAGCAACTCCACTGGTTGCCTGTTAAATACCATAGAATGTTCAAAACTGCAACACTGGTTTACAAATTTTTACATAGTGGTTCTCCTTATTATTTTGAACCGTTCTTGCCTCTCAGCAGTTGTTCCTATAGTACCAGGCATAGTCACCCTGATCATCAACACCTTATAGTTCCTCCATTTCACTCATCAGTCCTTAAGTCAGTCAAACATTTTGGCCATAGTTTTGCCTTTGATGCTCCTAACATCTGGAATGAACTCCCTAACGATGTGCACTGCGAACATCAGTTGCCTCTTTCAGGAAAAAGCTCAGAACTTATCTGTTTGCAAAAGCCTATCCGCCTCCCTGTCATACGTGTGTCTCCTTGGTTACGGCCTGGCTATGTCATTGGATTAACGTTTGTTGCCATGTTTTATGTTCAGATGCTCCTTAGAGTCTGTCAATGATGGAGATTAAGTGTTATAAAAGTCCACATTAGATTAGATTAGAAGACAGTAAGAGCACAAAAGTGAGTAAACATTGGTAAACATGCTGTGGTTGAGAACCTACAAACCCTTACCCACAGGTTATGTTTAATAAAATTCCGGCCTTTTGATCCTGATCCAGATTACCTATCCAGTATTATGTATCCAACCTCAAATAAAAAATATACCCCTATCCAAAGTATACTTTCAGGGGTATATGTGCTGACAAACAGAGACATGGATAAGATTATAAGAAGAATGGGAGGGGCCAGTGTGACGATACTTGATGACGTCAGAGAAGGGCTGTTAAAAATTCAACACTCTTATCAAGAGCCCAGTGGCCGAACATGCATAAGTAAAAGTATTCTAAACTACATTCATGTGCAATTGATGCAAGCCTATTTAATAGTTATATATAAAATTATAAATATGAATTAGTTGTGGACATGGAAGAGGAAATAGATCCTTGAAGAGACAGGAAAGTATTGAAACCTGAAACAGTCAACAGCAATGCATAGGGTCTGTAATAATATAGTTTTGAATTGTTTAAAGTATCCAGAATAACTACTTGGAATTCAAAACCAAGTGCACCATATAATGTATGCAACTTCTGCTTGTTGTTGTAACTTGGCACACTCCTCAACTTGGCACCAAATTGAATGTAGAAAATTAATCAACCATTGCTTGCCATTGATAACATTCGTACATTTCCGACAATGAACCATACAATATAAGGTAGCTAAAGAGGTGACAGAAATAACTTAAATGTATTCCGTAATTTCAGAGTGCTTTCAGGGTCTATCTTTGCCTAGTTTGGGTACATTTGAAGCAGACGTTACATTATCACCCCTTGGAAACCACCGTAAAAAGTAAATTTATGCAAACGTGCTAATGTGTATTTTAGTCCAAATAAATCCACTTTAAAATACATGAAACAAATATGTGTGGGGATTTTCTGTTTAAATTGTTAATAAGTTACTGTGCCAAACATTTGGTGATATGGTGTCACAAGTGAAAGACAAGTAGCCAATGAGTGTACACTAATACACCTTATCGGAGCAGTGTGAATGGGGGTATTATTTTTTCCCATAACCGATAGGTTTGTTTTTTCATCTTTTTAATTCAATCTGCATTGCGCGGAACTCTTTGAAATTTTCTAGTTTATAAAGGTAACCAATTTTTACAGCTTAAGTAAGTGGCACAGACCCATTCCTTATTAATTGAATTCCGTATTTACAAAGGTCACACAAACATGTGACGTTTTTACAGCATTTGATCTCAAATCTACAACCCTCCAACCAGAATGAAGCTCAATGAATGAACTATAAAAGCCATAAAAGTGAAAAAAAACTATAGGTTTGTGAAATTGAATCCAAGTTTCCAAGAATTGAGGAACTGAGACTTTTTGTGTGTCTCGCAAAAAACTGCAATAAAAATAGCATCGGAAAGGACAACTTGGGTTCTATTAGTAGAGTTTTCTAAAATTTTCAAAGTAATTGATAGGGATGAGCTTAATCAGATAGAATTAATTGATTGGCATAAGAATTCAATTTGACAGCCACAGAAGGATAGTGGTTGTATTTGTGAATAAAAATTTAAAGCTTAAAAAAAGGTATGCTTTAACTAAAAATCTCAGACTTTAAAATAAATGTCTTATGATTAGGCCACAACCTTAAATATAAGTCGCCGTTCCAGTTAAATCTGAGGCTTAAATGGTTTTGTAAAAAAGGCGCCATAGCTGTATGCATTAAAAATGCAAGTATTATTAAAATGAATATTTCCAGGCCTAATTATGTAATATCAAACCATCTAAGAATTTTATTTATTTATTTTTGTTAATTTTGACCTCCGCTATGGAGATTTAACGCCATAACCATTTGTTTCTCTATTCATCTGTTTGTCTGTCTGTTTGTTAGCAAGATTACGCAAATACTACTGGTTGGATCTTCATGAAAAATTGAAAAGATTTGTCCTTGAGCTGAGAGTAATCTGGATCACAGCTTGGATAAAACAATCAAAGATGTTCCCATTCACTTATTATTGAGCCCTGTTTAATAAAACATAGGTGTTTTGGCGGAGTTTTTCACTCTTGTATGAGTTTTTGTTCTATGTATTTTGTTCTTTCCAGTTCCAATATACTACCTAAATAAGTTCTCAGGCTGAAAATTGGAAGAATTTAAATTCAGATAGCTATGCTTATGTATCATAAAGTTTGGTAACACTAAAGCTGTCATTAAAGGCATTAAAGTTAAATAAATTTCTATAAAAAGCCATACTTAAGACTTTAAGCCAAGTTGATGTGAAAAACTATTTGTTTTCACAAAAGTCTTAAATGAATACATTATAAGTCCAACACTGATTTTGCTTTGATGGGGGAAGTCGTAAGGCTAGATATAAATAAACTATTGAATATTCTACATGTCTTGTATGAATACATTATTTATTTCTAAACTCACGTGACTGTGATGGGGGGGGGGGGGGGGGGGGGGGGGATCTAAAAGGCTCTCTGTCAGTCAAAGAAACTGTTGTATGACTGGTGGCATTCCATCCCAGTTTCTCTATATGACTGCACGTAAGCCTTTGTTTAACTTTAAGATAAATTTAAAATTGTAAAAATATATACAAAACTGTTAGATTTAAACGTAAGTCTTTTTGTGTAAAATATATTTTTCAATTTGTCTTCAGCAGTTTGGTTGATAATTGAATGAAAATTAATTTCAAGATTATGCATTTGTTTGCCATTAAATTTCAAGACTAAACTCTGGACTTATACAGTTATCACCAAAGAACACAAAAAACTACTAATTGCACTTTTGAAAAATGTCACATTAATTTTTACTTTAAAAATAAACCTAAACTATTTTACTGCTTAAAAGAAATTCATTGTTACACAATATAATTCAACTATGAGAAACCAGTCATGGTATAACATTAGCTGTAAAAAAAAGAGATATAAAATTTTCAACATTTTAAACAATATCATATAACATAGAAACTATAATTCTGAATATTTTAATCTTGAACACTAAGTATGATGTGAAAGAGTCTGCAGCAAAATGCCTGTGAGCACCTCATTAAGCAGGTTTGGGGAAACCTAATTTGATGTACAAAATCAAAGTTGGGGTTTAACATCTTCTTCAACATCTAAGGTATGACAAAGCCTTGCCCTCAGTGCATCTTGTATGAGCTGGATCCAAACCACTGAGCCAAGTGATGTTAAATGCCAAAGAGAGTCAATTGGATAAAGGGCAATGAACTGGTAAAGAATGGAGATTATTTGTATTGAGAAACAAGCAGGGCTGAACATTGTCCCAGATGTGTTTATTGAATATACTGTTAACCTACAGCTACCTATGTCATGCAATATACGTGTGGACTCAGATGGAAGGTCAAAGTTGTGGTTTTTAAGTCTCGTTTAACAGCCAGGATCAAGTTATGCACATTTTAATCAGATGAAATTTGTGTTGAAATCAACAAATTAAATACACATTGTTAACTTGCCTATGCAAACGTGGCCCGAGGTTATTTATGTCGGCAGTTTACCAATACTTGCCCAGGGTAACTACTCTTTTGTTACTTTTGCAGTTTAAGTAGAGTCTTATTTTGTTTTGCTAAGTCTTGGTTTCCATTTTCATTGCATTGTTGGTGCAATTGAGAATAAAATACATAGTTTATGACAGATTCATTCATTTCAGTCAACCACCTTTTAAAAGTATATAGTATAGGTCATATCAAGGCAGGTTGTTGGATGGAGGAAAGCACAGCATATGGTCAATAGTCTACACTGAAAATAGCTGTACACTGGGATGCAAGTATCAACCTTTGCCATCTAGTTGGGCAGGGGACTAAACCCTGGAAATCAGAGGTAGAGGGTCAGTATGTGGTCCACTACACCACCATGCCATCTTCTAGGGCGGATAGTCTTATGGACAGGACATTGCAATAGACAGTTGGTAAAATAATTGTTCTTTGTACTGTCCAGTCCGTAAAACTGTTCATTCTTGTAAGGTTCACACTGCTAGGATTTGTTATTTGGTACAGTTGTGAAACCTTTGTTTTTACACATATAATGCCACTTACGATTAGTTGATCCATTGATATCGGACAATCATATGAATGGATGCAGAATGGTAGATGGTCAACCAGCTAGTCAGTGTAAAGTGTATTTAAGGGCAATGATGCACAGTTTCTATACATAATTAATGCCTTTAATTGACACACAACCAATCATCGGAAAGCATGCAATAGTTAACTTATGTATAAACAACACTGATTGGTTACAGTTTAAATTTATTCCAATCTTCAAGTTGTGCCAATGTGGGGGGTGTGCAAAATTGCTGAATCAAAAAGGTGAGACAAACATATGTGAAACAGTGAAATCTAAATCCCTTTATTGCTCCAGTTGTGAACAAATCATCATGGTTAATCTGCTGTTGTTGTTCACAAATTGACTTTGCCCGGCCTGGCCTGATGGGCACCTGCTGATTCAGTTTCAAGCTACCTAAAATATTAAGTATAATAAAATAGCTAGCCTCACTTATAGGCCTGTTACTTGGTAGCCACCAATCAGTCAGTGTTGCCATGCTACGGTTGCTTTTCCTTCATCCTTGTTGATATTGACAGTTGCATTCCAAGGAAATCTTGACATCCGAGGAAATCTTGACATATGTTATTTACTTTATAGTTGGTTCTCTTTATGTAGCCCCCTTAAAAGAGTTTGTATTAAAAGATTAGAGCTCTAATTTCATTAGGGTACAGTGATTCAGGCTGACTGTGGTGCCCCCCTCTCAATAAGACACAGGCTGATAGCTAATACAACCACTTTCAGTTGTAGTTTGGTCTGATATGTATTTGGGTAGGATGCATCTGGTGCAATTCAGTGGGATTTATATTCTGGTATGACATCTTCAGAGCGAGTTAGGAACTGCTTTTAATAAAGGTTTTAAAAACCTCCCACAAACCCTCATGAGTTAAACTGCCATATACACACTGTGAAAAGGTGATGGGGGAGGTTAGGTGGTGAGGTGGATATATGGGATGGCTTGTTTTTCACTATACACTACCCAAATATAAGGCCTTTGCTTGGAGACATAAAGATGAGGCAGTCAAGCAGAAATCAAATATGTACAGATACAACCATAAGCAAAAGTGTGACCTAGACATAACAAGTAAGCCCAAGGCAGGGCTGGATAATAACCTGATTGTATACTCCCCATTGTGATTAGTAACCAGGTAGTTACCTCGGTTAGAATATTGTATTGTGGTGTATTAAATGGAAGAATATAACATTACATAAGTTAAATTAGATCCCTCACAAAAAAATGAAGGGATCAGAAGAGATTTTAAAAACATTCAACATGATGCCATATACTTAACTAGCCTTCAGGAACAAGGAATCTTAACATGTGATGCTGAGAGATAGCTAACAGCTGAAAAATATAACCTAAAAAGTTCTCAGATGAATAGCTATAAAATGCTTGGTACAAAAAGGGCGAGGAACACCTGCCCCACAGGAGATGCAGACACCGATGACATTGCAGATGCTTTCATCTTTTTTTTACAGCCAAGAAACTGAATTGCACTTGTCAGACTAAAACAGAGCTATAAAAGTCTGTCAGCCCCAGTGAAATAAAATGGTATCGAACTACCTAAAATTGAAACTAAAATTCCTTATTTTATTCCTGATATGAAAGTGTGATGCATTGTGTGACACATAAATATTTATTCATAAATATCTATGATAAGGTGACTATCACTCAAATTTGCTGTTAAACAGATAAATATATATATTTAAGACATGATTTAAGACATTGAGGTTAGGTTTCTAGAAGTAATTCTAAAACTAGTCAAAAGGTCATGGTATGTAACCATTTTAAATGTTTGTCCCTTCTGTTTAAGTGAACATTCCATCAATTTATCTGGCCAAATTGGAGTAGCAGGATCGAAAGTTTTCATTTGATTTCTAGACACCCCCCCCCTCCAAAAAAAAAACAAACAAATGCTTTTGTGCCTGTTTACATGTCCTTAATTTGCCATTTCGATTTTCTCTCACTCTCTCCCTCTGATGTACACAAAGGGTTTCCATGTAAGCGAATGTGACTGGAAAACACTATCTGTATTTTTGTAACTACAGGAAAAATAAAAGAAACCCCCTCCAGTAAATATTACGCATGCAAGCAACCAAGCAAGCAAGTAAGTAAGGGAGTAAGTAAGGAAGGAAGTAAGGAAGGAAGGAAGTAAAGAAGTTAACCTTACAAGTTTGTCAACAAGTGATGAGTTATTGTTATTATTCTGGAAATCTAGGTAACCTATAGATATGTTATGTATACCATAAGATAGGAACTTTAACCGAGCTTCTGGTCATTTTATTGTATTGTGATTCATGTAGAAATGATGGAGAGCTCAAGTTCAAAATTGAAGTCTTGAAATATATTTACTGGTGCCCCAAATATATAGGGCAGCATTTTTACATTATCTCTTTAAATATTGACTTATTATACTATTATTCATACCAAGTGGTGAAGAAAAGTAAAAGTAAAACATCTTCCATTTGGCATGTACACAAATATATTACTCAGTAAGATGAACCATATAACATTCTTGCATGCTATGTGGAATTTTTTTTCATGTATGTCATTTGTGCAGTTTTCCCTGTTATTAAGAAATACAAAAAAAGGCTAAAATACATTGTCACAATAATAGCTAAATAAACTAATAAAGTCGACAAAAACTGTACGCAAGCAATAAATAAAACAGAAAAAAACACACAACAAGATGTAAAGTATAATTATCACAATACAATGGTAGACAATATGATGTTACAATACAAAATAAAATATCACAAATTTAAGACAGACACAGGAAACTACTACCTTCAAAACAAACCGATTTCTTTTAAATAACTAATAAAATTAATTAATAATAAAATAAATAAATATAGCAACATAAATAAAAAGCTTGGGGTAATGACAATAAGACTGGAAGCTTAAATCTCTGAAACTAAAGGGACATCTGGGTTTGGTATGAAAAAGAGGGCAATACCCTCATATAAACACATTGATGCCTTGAAGCTTCAGGCTGGGCTGTGTCTGCTGGAGGAATAACAGCTAATAACCTCACTCATCCCTTGTATAACATTAAAATCCATACCTTTTATTGTGATATTCCTGCAACAAATCTCCAGATACAGGGTTGGATCTTTAATATTTATGATCCACCACAATCTGTCTCTGAACTAAAAACTTGAAATAAAGACTGGGCACATAGCTTTATACACCAGCGCCCTGTACTATGGATACGTTTGGCCACTTTTGTGTTAGCAAGTGTTGATTTTTAGTAGATATTTCTGAAAGTATATAGCATACAAATATGTTATATATCTACCATTAGAAGGAGATTTACAGAACTCTTTGCTTGCCTTTTCTAAAACCAGGCAGCAACTGCAGAATTATCAGAATGAAAAATCTTGTAGCTTTTATATTCACTGCTGTCCTTGCAGGCACTTAAAAACTCTTTTTGTAACCTAGTGCAGTACAAGTATATGTTAGTAAAATGTGAACTTATTCAACTTACTATTCAAAAAGAGTGGAGGATTATAACCTAGGCGATATCTTAGTCTGTCTTCACATTCAGATATATACATCACTCAGTTAATTTTCCTGTATTAACCCTGAATGTGTCTTCCCTGTTTCCATTTAAAAGCATTTCCCTTACTCTTCAGTGAGGCATTGCTTCAATAGAAAACTATGTCTCTCAGAAATAGCTAACTAGGGCCCATTGTCTTATCTAATCTATTTGATGTGGATTTTATAGCACTTAATCTGCATCATTGATGGACTATAAGGGGCAACTATACATAAATGCATTGCATACTTGTAGGTCCTTTGACCATAGCTAGGTCATATTTGAGAAGATACAGGGGTGGCTACAGGAGACAGGCTTTTACAAACAGTTAGACTTTGAGCTTTTTCATGAAGTAGGCAATAGTAACTTAATGTAAATATCTGAATATACAGCAATTAATGAAATTATTGAATTTATGATAACAATAACATATTATTTTACCATATGTATTTATTGAGAGAGCTAGAGGGTGATTATATAGTTAATAATAAAGGGATGAGTGTATGCGAATATATATATTTTCTCTGCAAAAATTCCTCGCCGGTTGCTTTAAGGGATTGTTTAAAAACCACAACCATGCAAGGGTGGGACCTGCTTTCACACTAAAAATCCCTGTGTCTATTTATGTGCAGTAACAAATGAGTGGAGTGCGTGTGAGATAATGGGAGCACCCACTTCATTAGCTGGGTATTAACACTATGACATGTGGGTCACCTGACCATACCATCACAAGATTCTCAATGTTCTCAATCTGTGTTTCCATTCCATGTAGGTAGGGCGTGACCAGAGGCAGAAGTGATTACATTCCTGAAAAGCTGTGGATCGTAATCGGAATAAGAAAATATCCTGAATTTTCAAAGGTGTAATTTATTATTTTATTTTCAATAATTGAGGCCTTCTGGTTAACATTACTCCCAACTGTATGAGCAGATCTTCATGATGTTTTCGTGGGTAGGACCTGGTCAAAGGAAGGTCATAATTTCAATGCTAAAAACAACAACAAAAAACCCTGAAATTTTAAGAAATACACCCTGGTGGAGGTATGCACTCCATTAGTACTCAAACTGATGCATGAACAATCATCTTACGATCTACCAAATATTTCATATCAGACAGACAGATTAACCAGAGTCTAAATTCATTGTTGATTTCATTTTGTGTGTCAATCTGGGACAAATTTAATTGATGTACTTAATGTGGGTTCATTTAATAATCATTTACACTCAGAACACCCCTTCTCTAATTTTACCATGTATACCAAATTACCACATCAAAAAGTAGCTAAAAAGTACAGTTTTTATTTGTCCTGCTAAGTAGTTATTGTGTTTCTTGACACCATGTTTATCCACTTCACCGAGGGGATGATCAGGTCTTAAGGAATCTAATGGTTAGTAAGTGTGGCCTCTAATCACAATGTGTTAACTCCAGGTGGTTCCTATGACTGAGGAACAGTCCCAGTGTGACCAAAGCAGTTGAACACCACGTAAAACACCAACTCTGACTTTGACCAAGGGCATTATCTGAGATGTGTAAAATATGTAATTTTAAAGGAAAGTCTAGTTAAAACATTTCAAGATGTAAATCAATTATATAGTTTGACTTGAAAAGCACCTTAGTGTTTGTATTTTTTTAAAAAAAAATTATACTGTATATTTATGTCAATTGTGGTATAAAAGAACATGTGAATAAAAATGACTTTTTGAAAAAATAACCCCACCTTGGTTTATCTTTGGGTTCGAGGGGAATGTGCAGGCCCCATATAAGTAGGTGCATATTCATTCTGGGGAACCTTAAAATATCAACTGGTGGTTACCACTGACAGAGTTTCCCCTGTGCTTGTCCTTGTCATTCAAACTTCAGCTGACAGTGGTGTCACATTGAGAACACCCACCCCATCTAAAAGTAATTTGACCCATCCACATAATGAATAGAATGGATGCACAGTCATAGAGCCTAGATACTGTGTGTAGTTATATATCTCAGATCACCTCTATGTGGACATGATTATATCAAATCAGGTGATTACAAGTTGCTGAAAGAGTTGCAGTAGTGGCTCCAGGACGACTGGTCTGGACAAACTCTTCATGTTTAGTCTTTGCCAGCCTCGCAACCCAAGGACACAATATCTGTTTGCAATATGCCATGCTAATTACCTCCGCCAAGGAGGTTATGTTTTTGCCTGGGTTTGTTTGTGGGTTTGTGAGTTTGTTTGTGAACAAGATAACTCCAAAACTTATGGACGGATTTTGATGAAATTTTCAGGATATGTCTGAAAAGGTAAAAGGAAGAAATGACTCAATTTTTGGAGTGATCCAGATTACTAGCTGGATCTTCTGGATCCATGAAATGTAATTTTTAAAGAGAGGTAACTCAAAAAGTTATGGATGGATTTTGATGAAATTTTCAGGATATGTGCTCCCTTGGCGGAGGTCTGCGCTCTCTGAGTGCACTTGTTCTGTAAATGTGACATATATTATTGCTTATCAATGCTAACTTGCCAACTATATGCTTGATTGCTTGTAAATATTATTGTGGTATATCATATATTATATAATTGTATTGTCTGCTATCTACATGTGTTAACTGTATCCTCACCGTGATATAATGTTATATCCATTTAGTATGTAACATTTATTGTGTTGTACTAATTTTACAGTGTGATGCACCTCCAGTTGTTCTGATCTTTCAGATGTTATTGTCTAGCTAAGGAACCATAATGCACAGTTTGAATGGAGTCTGGATTTTGAGCGAGCTGGATCAAATCATGACAACAACCTTATTATCCAATTTACATGGCCTATTTTTCTATTGGCATATCACATCGGTACTGTAGGACCCCTAGCAATCCATCTTAGGTAAAGCAAAATGGAAAGCAAAGTGACCCGTAATTCTGTAATTAGATTGCTCTGACAAGATTAAGGAAGACTCTGTTACAGGATCCAGTAGTTTATGAGGATATAAAACCATAAGGCAATTACTAATACTGGATTTCTGGGAAGCATGCAGTTACTCTCAAATTGGACCATTGAAATCACAAGCATGGAGGTTCAAGGTATAAATGCGATCTTTGCATGTTGTGTATACACACCATGTTCTTGTATGTTTTATACCATTATTATTATAAATGTACTTATTATTTACACCGAGGGAGTCACATCCCAATTATCTTTTATAGTTGTAAATTTTCTAGTAGATAAACCTACAAAATTCTATTTTTACACAATTCCAAGTGATAGCAATCCCATGTGAGTTCAAACAGTTCTTGTAATATATCACAAGTATAATTAAATTTAAGTCTGTTGAAGTTTGAACTGCTGAGTAATTAATATCTTGATATTAATAAATGTAACACCTTGCTGAAGTTCGAATGACAATTATTAGTACGGCTATGGAGGAGCCTACTATGGCAGTTTAGGAGGTACCTTAATTTTATGAATTTTGCTAGGTCTACCTTTATTTCCCTCTGTTTACTGGTGATATCCAATCAGGGGTCTTCATGCTTCATTAGACCGCCCCTTTTACCAGTACTTTCTCACATTTAAACTTGAAGTCAAAGTGAATGGATCAAGATTTTTACATGAAAAGATTTAGGGTTTTTAGTTTTTATGTTGATTTTAGTTATTTGAATTTTAGTTATACTTTTAGTCGATTTTAGAACTGTGCTTATATCATTACTGAAATGTCGTCAGTAAATAAGAAGACACCTGCAACTAATGGTAGAAAGAAGGTGACGGCGTCAGCTCGAGCAAAGACATCAATTCGAAAGCCAAGGACAAAGACTACTGCACACAATGGTTCTTATTTACAGCCTGTAAGTACTGAAGATATTATCGCTAAAGACACCGTCATATCCTCCACCACCCCTAGGGACACAAACAACGCCATTTTGACACTGTTGCAGGACATGAGTAAGACCAATAAAGACATTGTCAATCGTATAGAGGCATTGGAGCGTCAACAGTCAGTTAATTCGACGCCTCTCATGGGAAGACAGCAACCAAGAGTTCACATTGATCCGAACCCAGCACACGCCATGAACACATTTGCGCCTCCATCTTCTAAGTCCACAAATGTGAATTACGCGTCACAGCAGAATACAATGACGGGAAGGGCGGTTCTCATGGGGGCTGATAACAACCAGGACATCCCCCACCCCTTGCTTCCAGATTCAATGAGGGTAGGGGAACAGAATGTACATCATGTGGTACCCAACATCGATGCATTGCGTCAGAATTCAACACTGTCACAAGCTGTATCACGCATCATGGCGACATATGATGACCATGCAAGGATGGAAGCAGTCCAAGGTAAGGCGTCAACATTACGACGCTCAGGGCGTTATAATACAACCGATTTAGTCCAAGCTCCCCCAGAAACGAGGTGGGCGAATGAGGGATTCCATAGTGGGCAGGGAAAGAAAAGAGTAGTGTATGATGACCTGTCATTAACGCAGTGGGCAGTTGGGCAACTCTCAAATGTCTATCAAATGAAGGATGCTACTGTTTCGAAGCAAGCTTTACTGCAAGTTATACTAGCACTTAAAGATGCAACTTCCTTGCCATGGCAAGCAGTTAAAAGTGCGTGGGCCACTTCCATGCACGAAATTGAAGATGGGTCTCTTACTTGGGCGGATGCAACCCAATGGTCATTAAATCGACTTAGTGCCTCGCAAATTGCAATGGCCAATGCAAACATAGCGTCAAACAATGCGTCACAACTTCATCAGAAAAAGACATGTAAATTTTTCAACGAAGGAACCTGTTCTCATGACTCACATCATGGTAATTACAAACATTTTTGTGCTTTCTGTAGTCGTCAGGGACGTCATTTGACTCACGCTGAGGTCAAATGTCATTTCAAGGTCAAATCGTTTGAGAAGAATGATAAATAGGAATGGGAACGACCACCTGAAGGCAGTTTGGCTGTGACTGATCAGTATAAAAGTCAAAAGGGGGGGGGGGGAGTGTGAACAACGTGTCAGCAGACAATAACTTTAGAAATGTGCGTACAAATCAAAGTACTGAAAGTAAACATGAAAATACTTGGTCAAAAAGGAATGTCAGTGAATTATATAATATTGTGAAGCCTAATGGTAATATTAATGATCAATATTATGATTGTATTATGTCCGATAGGGAATGCTTGTGTGTGTGTAGGGACAATGATGGCAATGGGAGTACACAGAGCAAATATTTTAGCAAAGTATATGATATGGTACGATGTGATTTTATGTCAATACTGAGATACATCAACACAAATGAATGTTGGTTAGTATACTTACATGGAAATGGTACTTTTAAAAGTGGGTTTTACGAGTTGCTGATAGATAGCATTGATGGCAGCATGTCCTTGCACACACATAAGGATCCTGAACTAGGTTATTTAGCTGTGGCATTTTCTTGCATGTTGTATGTAGTGTTTGATAACTATATCAATATTGAGAAGATCACGAATCAAGAAAAAGCACAGGCTAGAGTGATCTTTGACAATTTTAAGCAAGATGATCTTTATATGAAGAGTGTTAATATGACATATGATCAATATATGGATCAAGTGATAGCTAATATCATATCAAGTCAAGAAAAAGTGATTAAGAATATGAAGTTACAAGATGTATTATCTGAAGAAATGTCATGCATGTATGATGTGCAATCAGACTTACATGACGTATCCGTCGACGCCGTTGTTCCAAATATGCTGGAAGATTTGGAGTCTTCTGGAATACCTATGTATCATAAGGTTAGAGATCCTATGTTTCCAGATAAGACTAAGGGTTTTATTAACCATAAAACGGCTAATTTTACATTTATAGGCCCTGACAGAGCCCCTGTTGATATAACTACCATAGAACAATGTATCAAAGTGGCTAATACCATAAGGTCAACTGGGGTACCTAATTACTGTGAAGCTAGGATACCTTTGGTCTCGGGTCTGAACATTAAAGCTTGGGAAACATACCTAAGAGATTACCCGGACACCCTTTTAATTGAATATCTTAAGTTTGGTTTCCCCATGTCCATATCAAATAATGATCCTCTTAACATAACTTCTGTGGTTAATCATCATTCAGCTACTCAATTCACTGATGAGGTAGATGAATATTTTAAGAAAGAACTTGAAAAGGGGGCAATTTTAGGCCCCATTGCGGAGGTCAGATCTGACATGTTTCATTGTTCCCCCCTTTTGACCAGACCCAAGGATGTGATCAAAAGAAGGGTTATTTTAAACCTTTCCCATCCTAATGGGAGCTCTGTCAATGAGTTTGTGGACAGTTACAGATTCGATCACAGACCTTTCACACTTAAACTCATCTCAATTGATGATATTGTTAAAGAAATTTTGGACCTAAATGACCCCATGTTATTCAAAATTGATGTCGCCAGAGCATTTCGTAACTTAAGAGTTGATCCTGTAGATGTTCTGAAGTTAGGTATGAACTGGGATGACCAGTATTATTTGAGTTCAGCAGTTGTTTTTGGCTGGAAGCATGGGACAGCTAGCTTTCAATTAGTAGCCGATGCAATATGCTATATTATGGCCCAAGAGGGCTGTAAAGTGCTGGCCTACGTAGATGATTTTTTGGTAGTAGCGGAGCGTCATATGGCAGAAAAATTTTATAACAGGTTGTCAGAACTATTTACTGAGCTAGGGTTACCAATGAATTTGGACAAGAAAACTCCCCCAGCTAAATGCCTCACTTGCTTAGGCATTTCCATTAACATAGAAGCCAATACTCTTAGCATTGATAATGCTAAACTTGTAGCTATTCATGAAGAATGCATGTGTGTATGTGGTAGAAAATATTTAACAAAGAAATCTTTCCAATCTTTGTTGGGAAAGCTCATTTATGTCCACAAATGTGTGGCACCTGCCAGAATTTTTATTAACCGTATGCTAGCTGTATTCAGACAGAATGCTCATAAGAAGAGAATCAAACTAACACAAGAATTTTTTCAGGATTTGTCATGGTTTTTAGAGTTTTTACCCACATTTAACGGTATCACATACTTAGTTAAAACTGAAGTCTTAGGTGAGAACTATGTATACTTAGATGCATCATTGACAGGCCTAGGGGCAATATGGAATAATAGAGTCTACAGCACACCCATATTTGTAATCCCTGGGTTTCAGCTGAAAATTGTTCACTTGGAGATGCTGAACATCATTCTAGCTTTGAGAACTTGGGGGTCTTATTGGAAACATCACAAAATAAAAATTTTTTGTGACAATTTAGCTGTTGTTCAGGTGGTCAAATCTTCCAAAACTAAAGACAAATTTTTGGCAGCTTGCATTCGCAACATTTGGTTGATTTCAGCTTCAAATGATATTGAGATTGTTATCGAACACATTGAGGGAAAGAAGAACGTTATAGCTGACCTCCTTTCTAGGTTACATTCCCAGGTAGGGGTGAATAATACCCTTCTTACTGCATTGAAACAAGATTATATATGGGAGAAAGTAGATGTTTGCAAATTTGACCTTAATCTGACCTTGTAATTTCAGGTGGAACTTCATCTTCATTACCTATCTTGAAGTCGGCTTGGACAAGAATTTCCGAAGCTTTTAGACCTTCAACCACCAGAGCTCATCAGTTACATTTCAGAACATTTGTAGCATTCATGTTATTCATGAAACTACCACTAAATTTCTCGTTGCACAACATTCTTACATTCCTGAGGTACCTTTATCAGAATCATATTTCACCACAAGTCATAAAAAATTATGTTTCTTCTTTGAACTCCATGGCTAGGACTTATAACATTCCAGCTGAGGATCTGACACATATTGCAGTATCCCAGTATCTCAGGAGCATTTCCATTAACTCAACTTTCAGACCTACCCCTAGGGGTATATTTGACATTAGGACACTATATCACATCTCAAAGGCCTGCGATAGTTTAGCAGACCCACTTTTGTTTAGAGCCATTTTTCTGACTGCATTTTATGCATTTTTGCGCATGTCAAATATAGCCCCTCATAGTCTGAAAGCTTTCGATGTCACCAGAAATTTTTTAAGGCAAGACCTCATCTTTCATCACCCTGGGGCACATCTTCTGGTCAAATGGACCAAAACTTTACAAGATAATCGTTCCCACCATTGGGTTCAACTTCCTAAACTAGAAAACATGTACCTGTGTCCGGTTAGAGCTCTTTCAGCGTTGCTTTCCTCCAGGAAATTACCTCCAAATGCTCCTTTATTTGCAAACAATGTTCCCCCATTCACACAGGTCATTGACACACATGTCAGGGACTCACTTAGAAAGATTTTAACAACACTAGGCATTTCACCCAATGGTCATGGGTTCCATACCTTTAGAAGATCGGGAGCTACCTTTGCTTTTCATCATAATGCCTCTCTACAGGACATTATGGCACATGGACTTTGGCGTAGTTCAGCTGTATGGCTGTACTTACAGAACTCACCCCAATCTCTTTCCTCTATTCCTCTTACCTTTACCTCGGCTGTCCCTACCTATTTTTAGTTTGAGTTTGGGTCAATATTTTAAAATTCATATTTCATTTTAAAATCTTAGTACTTTTAATACTAACATGTAAATAAAATTCTTCAATCTAGAATACATCTTTAATGCATTGGAACATATGACCTTCTGACCTTTACCCTCACACAAACTGTTATTAGTACGGCTATGGAGGAGCCTACTATGGCAGTTTAGGAGGTACCTTAATTTTATGAATTTTGCTAGGTCTACCTTTATTTCCCTCTGTTTACTGGTGATATCCAATCAGGGGTCTTCATGCTTCATTAGACCGCCCCTTTTACCAGTACTTTCTCACATTTAAACTTGAAGTCAAAGTGAATGGATCAAGATTTTTACCCACCAACCCACCACTAGTACAGAAGCACACCCCTGTCTCAGGTATCCCTACTGTGGCAGGGAGTACGTAGGGATCCAATTTTTAATTGGCTTTGACATCTGGCTATTGGTACCTGTATTGATCACACAGGCATTGATCTGATTGACCAGATTAGTAGATCACCTTGACCCTTGGCTGGGACCCCTTTGACATAGTCTCACCAAAGGGAGGTCTCCATTGGGATAGATGTAGGCCTTGGGGATGTTGGGACTTACTTTCGTATACGAAGAATTTCCAGTTTACACATAACTTAAGGAAATTGTCAGTTAAATACAGATTAGATCTGTGTATTATAACAACTTTCGAGGTTTCACTGAAACATAAAGGCGAACCAGGCTGACCCTGTGATTCCCCTACCGACTGTGTCATGATATAGAATGTGACCTTGATGTGACCTTAGTGGTGGTAAATATATTATAATTATGTGGAGAATACATCAGTGTATATAGTTAACATAACCAGTGTGGTACTTATTGTGTGTTGTAACCTATGTATGGTATACCCGTATGGGTCAATGTTTTAAAATTCATATTTCATTTTAAAATCTTAGTACTTTTAATACTAACATGTAAATAAAATTCTTCAATCTAGAATACATCTTTAATGCATTGGAACATATGACCTTCTGACCTTTACCCTCACACAAACTGGCATAACTGAACATAAGCTTGTTCAGGTTTGAATCATTTTGTAATTTTTATCCTGATATTAGTAACTGTAATATCTTGCTCAAGTTTGAGTGACATGGACTTTCATATTTTACATGACTTTTAATGATTTGGTATAAATGGACTTTACTTAACCGCTATGTTCTTATCGATAGAGTTATTTTACTATGTATTTATGTTTCATATGCTATAAAAGAACATGTTATGATTTTAATAAAAAAAATGAATCCCACCTTGGTTTATCTTTGGGTTCCACTGGATGTTTTACAACTGGGTTCTGGACCTACATTGTACTAAAGAAGTATATCACGTGACATAGAAGGTCTAAATCAAGATAAACTTATAAATAATACTTTTTCCTTTTCAATGTTTGTTGTAAACTTCACTCAAATTATATTATAAATAATTTATGTTCCTTAAGAAATATTTCAAATATTTCTTCATGTTTTTGCATGACAAAGACCTTCAAATTGGTCTCAGCTGAGGGTCTTTCTACATCAATAAAAATATGGACTATTTTCATTTTGAAAAATTCCAATATTCATTTATTATGACGTCTTTTCGAAAAAAATAATATTTCAATTTAGACATAACCTGTACCTAAAATGAGCAAGAAAACATGATTTGAAGCTTTCAAAAAATACAATCCAATGAGGGAAAGTAACCTAGTTATGTTCCAAAGTCTTGACAAAAATAGCTTTATCACAAAAGAGGCAAATTGTGTAAAACATATCTGTTTGTAATAAGGAGAGAACATATTTTTTCACATGACAAGTTCCTTATTTTTGAGTCATGTATTTCCATAGGATCTGTGAAAAATCAATCAGTCAATGTTTCCATGTGGTTAACCAGCGATTCCCAATGAATATAGTACAACTATTGATTGCAACTTTTAGCAGAGGTTTACAGTATTCGAGTGTTCTTATCCACGGAGAACTTTACATTAAAAAGATACTGGTTTATAAAACTATCAGTGAAAACACAAAGCATTAGGAGAGTGCACACATCTGCTAAGGTCCATCACCTCGAATATTACCTTTAAAAGATAACCTTCCGAGTTATTTTGCAAAGAATCAAGCAGATAAACAGACAAACACACGCCACAAATAACAAAACTCCTTGATGAGGTAAATTAATGCCAGATTCACTGTTGTATTTGTTTCTTGTCAAGCTTAAAATCCGATTTCAAATGCCCAGCAGAGACTTGCGATTGTTTATTTGATGTCAGACTTTATTTCCGTTTGCTTTATCAGGTATCACTACAGAATCAAATTAGCCAACTCCAGTTTGAATTGTGTTTTGTTGGAGCAACGCAAAAAATAGAGAAAAATGTGGATTTACTTTGAGTAAAGAGGGAGACTCTAGAAAAAGGTTGATGATTCTTGTCTTGCATTTGTAGACTCATTTTCTGTATCTTCCCACTTGAAATTGATTGTGTGTCACTGAACTTACTGTGTTATAAACTGATATAACGTTTTTTTCAAAGCTTTGTTTTTAATTTAATGCTTTACAAAAGGCTAAAAAATTAAAGCTCACTACAACTACGGGTTTTGTTTAATAAATTTTTTTTGGAAAATTTAAATTTAAGACATTTTCAAGGACAAAAGTTTTGATTTAAAAATATAAGTTTCACTTGATTTTTTTACAAATAGTTTGAAGCTTTTAACTCACATGAATTTCACTTTTGACATTTCTATGGAAAGTTTTACCCTCAACATTTAACTCTTACAACTGGCAAATGTTGCTTGAGACAAACGTTTAGATGTCTTTCAACAAATTTTTTTCAGGGAATTGTCTAACATGTGTTTTACTCGTTAACATTTTAAAATACCACCATTAAAAGAAGTGCACCAAAAATTGTTACATTTTTTCTCACTGAAAGTTAAAAATGCCACAAGGAAAGCCCTTCATGGGGCAGATATACGTCTTTTCCTCAGAATAGAAGAGTTTGAGAAAAAAATTGACTGTTGAACATCTAATAGGTGAGTTTTTTAATGTCATCCATCTCTTCTTAAGACACCATTTCTCTAAGCATATTTCAGGCTTTTAATTGTAAGTCATCTAGCCTATTGAATGGTTACAACCCTTGAGAAATGTGTTGACTGACAAGCAGACTACCTTTGTGATTTGATGTCAGACACCAATGCCAACCAGATCACCCAATAAATATATAAAGAGTTATGAACTGAAGAAGTGAAAACCATGAACTACATTTGATGGTAGAGTTTTTGCTGTAATGGGCTTCAAGGAGTGTAGAACCACTTGTAAGAAGACAAGAGAATCTCTTCAAATCATTCTGGGGTCGTATTCATAAAAGCTATCAAGATCAAGTTGAGTTAAAAATCAGCTCAAGTTTAGTATAAACGGCTGTAAACTTGAGCTGATTTTTGTGTCAACTTGAGCTTGATCCCTTTTGTGTACACCAACCCTGAACATTCATTCTGAAAAGAAGATTTGATGAATGAAAGGGAGACATTTTTTAAAAAGTTCTGAGAAAACAGCTGAAAGTAGCAGATTCAATTATTCATAACACTTTTGTACTCGCAGTAAAAATGGTAGGACAAATATAAACCTGTAATTAAGTTATAGTATAGATATAGTTAGAGTTTATGAAGAACTGTGAAACATATTTTCATATTGGATATTGTCATTAACAGCGTTAACAGACATAATATTATGTTGATGATTATATAAGACTGATTTGTAAAATAACAGTCATTCTGTTTCATTCCAGACAAGAATGTTTTAAGTGTAAATATGTAACATATTTAAATAAACATAAACCCCCTTAGAAGACGAAATACATCAGGAGATTAATGACTTATATTAATGTACTTGCTTATTTGTAAGATAAAAAATGTCTGAGTTATAAATGAATATTTACATTGGGATCACATTTTTATGTTGACTATAAAGCTGTCATAAATGGATGACTCTACATTTCCTTTTCATCAAAGGAAAAATACCTCATAAATACACTGACAATAATTCTATTTATTAATATTAATCATCATCTTATGCATATTAGTCTAAAAAATGAATGCACTCAGTGACCCTTTTTGTGAGACCATTTTTTTTTGCAATCGGATTAATTAATCTGCCACTGTGGCCTAGCGGGTAACACACTTGTCTAGGAACTCAGAGGACGTGGGTTCAATCCCAGGTACAGGCAGATACATAGTGGCTCGGATGACCACTTAAAATGGCGGTCCTCTGTCATTGGGTCCTATCCCCAGTGGCAGGTTAAAGAACCTCAAGGACGTTGATAAATGGTCATCCTTGAGCCTCTATCTTCCAGTTAGGGGAATGTCAGTTACTTGTGAGTTGGGGCTGTACCTGTACAGTTGGATTGGTTAAATAGCGCTTTGAGTCCTGTAGTATATGGAGATATTGCGCTGAGTATAAATACACAATACAAAAATACAAAAAATTAATCTCATGACCAGCATGTCACGTGATTAGAAGCATGACACTCTGTGGCTTGGTGTTTCTTCTTCTTGTGTCCAACAAATGAAATAATTCTCTGCGTGAAGAAGGTTACCAAATTGCCAATGTGTGTTTGTTCGTTTGCAAAATAACTCAAAAAGTTATGGATGGATTTCAATGATTTTCAGGAAATGTTGACATTTGGCACAAGGAATAGATAAATAGGTCTGGATCACCGACTGTATCCGGTAATTTTATCATGCCACTCATAAGAAATATTGGAGAACTTGGGCGGAGGCATGCACCCTTTGAGTGTTCTTTTGTTATACTAGAAATGGGAGTCATAAAACAGTCTATAGCCAATAAAATTAAAGCTTACAATGCTTTATTTGTATCAGAGATCCTGAATGAATGCAAATTTAATGTTTGTTTGGGCCAATTTTAGATATTCGCCAAATTACAACCAACCAAAGCAGCTGTCTAAATACTTTTAATTGATAATTACATTTAAAATATCTGTGGCGTAGTGGGTAACACATCTGCCCAGGAAAATAAGGGACATGGGTTCCATCCCAGGTATGGGGAGAATGACCACTAAAAACATTGGTCCACTGTCATTTGGTCCACTCTGTCACCAATCTTGAGCCTATGTCTTTCAGTCATCGGTATGTCTGTCCCTAGAGTGCATATGCACTCTGGATTGGTCAGATAGCAATTTGAGTCCTATACTGAAGGCGATATTGCAGTAAATATGAATATACAATACAACCTGGTCTTACACATCCAAAATACAAGTATTTGCCTTTGGTTAATACAAAATGAGAGTTCCATTCAGGGATTAACCATGTTAAATGCTACTTAACTCTTTGAAGGATAATGATATAGAGTCAATATCAAGGACAGTATCCACCAAATTTGCTTTAATCCAGGAAATAAGTTTTATCCATTAAAAGCTCGAAGAAATGGGAAGTATTAGAAAAGAATATTACTATGTAAAAAAACCCAACTATAAGTGACCTTTTAAAAGCTTGGAAACTTCTTTGAAAACTATAGTTCTTTAATCTTCTTATAATGACTGTTATATTTTTATTTCTTTAGAAATATAAGGTAGGTTTTTTTGTTATCCCTGTGAGAGGTCATTATTCCACGAAGAAGGCCAAATATATTCCTTTCTAATTTGGCACATTGTATTTTTTTATAACCTCATTTATAATATCATGAAAAAAATTGTCACTATTTATTATAAAACACACGCTGTTTTGGTCTGAATATGGGGACATAGGCCTACAGACATTATTTGCAGAGGGTCTGCTCATATTTGTAGCAGAAATTGTAAGGAAATCCCAAGTTAAAAATTGAGGTTTTTCCATTTTCCGGTGCCCCTGTAATAAAGACAGATCAGAAATTTTGCTATTGTATTCCCCATTTGTAAATGAGTTTCTAAAGTCTGGCACATTATCTACTAAGTTTACAAAAGTATAGAAGCTGCTTGCACTTGGATCGGGAACAAAATTTGACCCAGATATTATAAAATATTCAAAACTATCCAGACCTAATCATAAATGCCCCAGTTCGACTTTCAAGAGTTATTGTGAGACCCCCCAATTTATAACATCTGAGACTGACTACAAGATGCTAAGCCTGTTCAAAAAGGGCAGGAACATAACAAAACATGAATTTTTCATGAGTGAAAAAATAAGTGGTGCGACCAATTAGACTGTTAGGATTCATGAAGGTTAATGTCAAGCGTGCTAGCCCCTAGACCACAGGAGACACTTGCATTGATTTGAAGAGCTTTTGTCAAATTTGGCAGGAACTAGTTTAATAACATATCTTATCAGTGGGTGCAGGAGTGAAAAAAAAACATTGAGGAAACAATACTTCATCTGGTAACTCGAGACACTCTGATCCCCTTTGTTGCTGTAAAGAACTACATTGACCGATATCTGTTTATCATGGATTGATACCGGATTTGTCAACGGCGGAATCTGTTTAAAGGAAATATAGACTATACCGTAATCACACTACATGCGATATTACTGGTTATTTTGCCTAACTATTAGACAAGAACACTGCACCGTATCCCGGTATGATGTGTTTATTGGTTAATAGTACTGTAAAAAATATTTTTACCTTAGTTTCACCCGTATAATTTATTTATTAGGTCATTTATGCAACTTCTTATCTGTGAGGGTAGTTTGAAGGACAGAATGAACCTGTATTTTAAGTTGGTCTAGATTCTGTTATGAAAACCATCTACTAGCTTTCTGATCTGAAGTGAGAGGCAAGTATGTTACCACCACACCACCTGGGGCTCTGCTTTAGTTATTAGACTCAGAATAAACATAAATTATCATCCAAATGTCTGTATATGACATTTCACGATTTGCTTTAACCAAGGATATATTGAGACAGGTCAATGCTTTTTAACTTCCCCCATGTTGTCATGAGATGGGCTGGAATCCATGGCACAGACGTGCAAACCAAGTAATAGTATACCAAACCTTATAATAACTAGACCACTTCACCCCATCCACACACCATCACACCCACTCCATTTGCATGTATGAAATAATATATTAACCATATATGTGTAAAATAATGAATGATACATTAAAATAATGAATGGTCCATGTGTATATGAAATAATGAATGATCTATGCTTATCAGAAATACTGAATGGATCCTGTTTGTACGAATGTTCTCTGATTGCCACAAACTCGGAATTGGTCTGTTTGTGTGAACAAAATTGCATGTCTCCACTTCATTAGCAGGGTATTGACATAGTGTTATAGTTCAGTCAAGCAGAAGAATGGAATTTACTATGATGTCTTGTCAGCTTGGGATGGGGAAAAGTAAATTAGATAGAGACTATCTCTCTACTGTGGAGTTTATTTACGAACTGTTACTACTTGGTAGGACTGCAATTTAATCTTTAGCTTGAGTTTGACAGTATTAACATGGTCACTTAGGTTTTACCTAACCAAGACAACTGCTTAATTGCCAAAAACAAAACAAATTTGCTGCAAATATCCATAGTACGTACAGTGAAACTTATTTGTTAAGATTACTGGGAAATAGAAAAGTGGCCTTAGCAAGTGGTTGGTCTTTATATAGAAGTAAAAATTAAGGGATTAAATGCAATATTGGGATTAAACAGTCTTTATGTAGAAGTAGGTTTCTTTATAGAGGTTGTCTTTCACACCGGTTAGAGTATATATTATAAGTAAGAGCATGATTTAAGTAAGAGCCAGATTTATTTATTTATTTTGGATTTTACTTCACTTTTAACACTGTACAGGCCATATCATGGTAGTTTTATGGGCAAAGGAAACCCGCACATACAGTTGGCCAAGGTTCTGTACTGTAAACTGCCAACCATCGGTAAGCAACTACCATGCAACTCTCCCACATAAGATCCAGGATTTGAACCACCAACCACATAGGTGGGAGGCAAATGGGTTACCACTGCGCCACCGCAACCCCCATGATTTGCTAGAGTTAGATTTCATTGTTTACTTCATTTCTATGCATATTTAAAGACCTCAGATATACCCTGATATACATTGACCAAAAAAACCCAAAATCTTGTGGAATCATTAATTACATGGACCTATCAGGTGAAGGTTTGACATGTAGTTACCTGGCTCTCATTCCTGTGGTTGTTGGTTTGAGTCTAGCTCATGACTATGTATATGATGCAGTGAGGAGCCTGTCTTGATGTGACCTCAGATGTTAACATAAACCCCCAAAACTTTGTTATTTGTACATATCAATGATTGGATACAGAGGTCAGTAAATAGGCCAAATTACCACGACGTGAATGTCTTTCAAAGTCAAGATCAGGGTTTTATCTCCCATTCAACTGCCAGGGTCATATTGAGACAGACCATCAGCATTGCCACTTGTGGGGAAGGGGGGGGGGTCAAACCCACGCAGAGGTGACAGCCTGTGATTAGATGCCAAACGTGCCAAACCACTAGGCCACTGAGAAGCTTATGGTAAATAGTTATACAAACAAGAGACTTTACCTACTTTCTTTCCTAGTTTAGTTTTTCCTGTTTTTATACAAGATTGGAGGTCCTTATGCAGAAAAGTGTGAACATACCTTAAGTATTGTCATAACAATATGAATCGCAGAATTAGACATGCTGATTCAATCATCAAATATCGCTTAAGCTTCAGGGAACAAACTAATGTCAAAATATTTACTACACATAACATCACTTTTATCACCAACAGTAAAAAGGTGTTGTTTCAGGTTTTACCCTCAAAGGCGAGGGTTTGTTTATCGGTGTGCATAGTAGAAACCTGTATATCATAAAGGGGTCATATTTACATTCATTACATTTAACCATGATTCGTCAATGATAAACCAGACCTGGACCGGGACTCAATAAATCTTATAGGGGCTCCTTACATTATCTGCTCCCTAACTGAAAACCTATTTATTGTATAGGGGCCTTATTTTCACAGAAGTGGGGTCTTCTCCTGGATTAGTTCTCATCAAAGATCTGAATTTCTATTGGGGATCCATAATTTTTTTTTTTTTTACAATTATCTGGTTACCGATGCCTTAAGGAGGGTTTGTACTACCTCAGACTTACTTCGGTCATTTAGTTTGTAATCTATCCCTTCATAAAACTGACATAAAGCTGCACTATAATTACTAGGGGTGCAATGAATCAAAATATTACGAACCGAATCGATCCGCGAATCAATCAGTGCAAACCAAATCAATTCACGAATCAATTTGACATAATTTAACTTGCCTGTGCAGTAATCATTTGATGCTTTACATGCAGCTTTTGTATAAGTTTTACATATTTTATAGATATTTTGATTCAAACATAAGCGCAAACGAGATTCGCGAACTTTCGTTTGCCACCAAGCGGTTCGCGGATATCTGTTCCACCGAAAATGACCGAATATACCGAACCACCGAACTATCGTTGCAGTACTAATAATTACCTATATTTGTATATAAGCAGGATATAACAAAAGTATAAAGTTATGTGAAGTCAGATGACACTATTAAGCCATGGTTGGGCAGACTGTACACGATTGGCAGTAGACAACACAGTTTCTAAGAAAGTTTTTTAGGGAGGAACAAGGCGGAAAAGTCTTTGGTCTACATGCTCCAGCTGCAAAGCCTTCAGAGTCACAAATATTGCACTAAAATTGATGTAAGTTTGGCGGCAAAAACAAATTCCGAGTCAGATACATTCCATACCTGGCCTAGAAATCAGAGAGTCACCCATCCAAGTTCTAACATAGAACACAGTTGCTTAACTTCAGTAATGAGACTCAAACTCATCATGCTACACCCACAATTCAACGAAAGCCCAGTAACACACACAAAGAAAAAAGTTATCTCTAGAAGCGCGAGCCTTGCCAGAGCTTGCAGTCAAAAATAGCCTTGCAAGACAATGACAACCTTCTATACCTTGTAAATTGGTAACTGTTGAATAAATAAAGAAAATAATAAATATGTGAATTAATACAAGAATATTCTAGAGAACCAAAGACTACAGTTCATCAATATTTTCAAAAATAAATAAAAAAAGTATACCAACATTTCAATTGAGTTTCATTCACAACTTGTATAGGTGAAATAATTTATGACCCCAGGAGTATGTTCGAAATAATGAATGACCCGCAGATCACTCCAGTTCTTTCGGGTCTTCCTTTAGGCAATTGATGACCCATACATTCAAGAAAAGAGAAATTTGCTGGCAATTTGTAGGCAATGTCTGTGTGATATAGGGTGGGAGCTGCCTCATTAAGGACTTTTCTAAGATTACCCTACTCACTCCAGTTCTAAGACTGTCTCCAAAGAAGGTGTTTGCTTTTGTTTATGGGTGTGGTGAAGCCTTGAGATTTTTTGTTCCAAGAATTTGGTGACATTTTAAGAAGACTTGGTTTACGTTTTTTTCATATGCATCCATCTTACTTGGATGTTTGTATATGCATCTTCAGATATTGATTCTTTTCGGAAATTATTTTGGACGCATATGTACAAATTTTCAAATCTTAAAGAAAATCGATCGCTTTTAAATGAAATAATGAAATTTTGAGGGAGGAAAATGATAAAATCATTGTTTTCTTTTTAATGATTTATCGTTACAATCTGATGACAAATATTGTTACTTAAATCAAAGTGCAGGGACTTGCTGAAAAATAACTACATTGGCAGAAAACAGTGGAATCTTGTTGAAACAGCATGTTTTTTGTTTTCTTTATGGTGTCATAAATAGACAAGAATGATCTGTCTAACTGATAGAAATTGTCCAAAGAACATGTTTGTACATAACAAGACTAAAGTTATTCATAACAAGATGAAAGTGACACAAAACAAGATGAGAGTTATACATTTTGAGACAAAGTTGTACATCAAAAGACAAAATGTCCTTATGTTATTTTTATATAGGCTTTTAATCTTACTCTACTAGAAGATTTGTGACTGAATGCAATGCTGGGGGGCCATGGGGGCAGAGTGGTAACACTCTGGCCTCCCACCTCTGAGGCCGGGGTTCGGTCCCGGCACGGCCTCAAGTGTGAAAGCTGGTAGTTGCTTACCATTAGCCGGCAGGTTTCCTCCACCCTTCCAACTACCCGTTGTGATATGAACTGTACAGTGTTGAAAGCGACGTAAAACCCCAAATAAATAAATGCAATGCTAATTTTTCCCTTTTATTTTTTGATTCAGCAAAATTCAATTAAACAGTGCAGAGTGACCAATGCCATATGTAGTCTATATATACACTCATTCATTGTAAAAATATACAATTTATTCCAAATTTGATTTTCTGACAGAACCCACCCCACCCTCTTGAGAATTGTTAACTTGTGTTCGTGTTGTGTACATTTATTGTGGATTTCTTATGATTAAAACTTGCATTGCAATAAGCACATTTTTGAGTGCTTATTTAGAGTCAATAATACAATTTGTGGTTAAAATGAACATCCTGAATTGACCAATCAACATAGAGTTTATGAATCATTATATCCATATCAGTGATCCTGATTGGCCTGAGTTGATCATTGAATTTTTGTGCCAATTTTTACTGTGTACCAAATTACCTAGCAAAACAGTTACAAAACCTGGCCACACTGACAATTACTTAAATATATCTTAGTCATTTCATATTTCTGCCAGTTTAAGACGTGTTCCAAATTACCACACCGTATGCACACAGTTAGTTTAAATGTTATCTTAAAACAATTGTTATACTATCAATGACAAATCAAAATACTAAAATATGTAAAACATTTTGTGTCTGATTGTTTTTCTTTCTTTTGAAAAAAAACGCTTTAAAAAGGAAAAAATCATGAACTCAATTACTCAAGAAATCCATTTAGTTCCAAAATGACGTCATCACTTTGAAGCCATAGAGTTTACACACATAGATGTGAGGGTAAAAAAATGACAAAATCCAAGCAAAGGAAACGTAGTTAAAGACCATTTTTTGTAAAGCCCTGTTTCCATTATGCCAACAACCTGTTTTGAAACATGGCATGCAAGCATATTCTGTTTATGGAATTTTTTACCGCAAGCCACATCTACCTCACATGTAAAAAGGTTACATACTCGTATTTCTGATTGTGTTAACTAGTCCCTTTTTGGGACCATGATGGCACAGTGGTAGCATCCTCACCTCCCACCTCTGAGACCGGAGTTTGAATCCCTGTCTGACCGCAACTGGTAAAGCTGGTAGTCGCTTGTTGTTGGTTGGCAGTTTACTGTATAGAACCTTCGCCAACTGTTGGCACTAGTTTCCTCCACCCTTCTGGCTGTCCATTACAATGTAACTAATACAAAGGTAGCAGGTGTGACGTAAAACAATAAATAAATTAATGAATTAAACTAACCATTTTTTTTAAATTTGCATCATGAAAGTGTGAATGCGTCCTCCAAATGTTGCAAAAATTTTGGAAACATTCAGGAAATTTTAACCACTCGAAACTAAGTACTTATTTGAACTGTGGCAGAGTAACAAAGTGCACCTAAAGCACACTGCCTGTGTTCAGAAACTGAGAATAAACCCTCAAAACGGCACTTGTAAAACTGTTAAAACATTTAACATTTAACATCCATGACAAAGTTTTAATGAAATCTGTCTAGAATTTTTTTTTCAAAAAAAAAAATGTTTACATCAACCACCATATTTGCTTAACCAGTGCAGAAGATTGGTGTTTACTAAATCGCAGGGAGACAGATTTGGAGTGGATTTTACAACATAGCCACCTCAGTTTCTTTGCTACAAATCACATAACTGCTGTCATACTTTTTCAGGTCAGAATGGTGACGTCATGGCTGAAAAGCTATTTTGGAAGGTTCATGATGCTTGCTACATTAATGGCTTCTACGGGTAAATATGCTGAAAGAATGTACTCGGTGTTTTGTCATCTGTTGTGCCGAGTGGATCAAAATCATCAAACTTGTAGCTTTAAGACACCTTTCTCACTGAAGTTATGTGAAAATTTGGGTATAATTTTATTTAAAATCTATTTGTTACAAGAGGAATAGAACCGTTTAATCTATTCTATTTTGAGCTTTTATAGCGCTTAATCTCTGCCAAGGAAGACTCTAAGGTATAACACCAGGTCCAATTAAATAATAATGTAATGTATGCGTTATTGCCCAGCACCATTTAACCTCCCTTTATAAGTACCAAATCTTAGTTTATTTTCATAAATCATACAAACATTTTTCCAACTCCCTCAGCCATTATATATCAGCCTTCTGGAACTCTGTCCCTTTCCACACTGGAAATTGGCCTTTGTATCATTTAGGAAACTTCTCTAGACTCACCTCTTCAACTCAAGCTTCCACACTTGTTAGTCTTCCCTTCATTCCCATCCTACAACCCTGGATTGCTAACCTAGATCGTCCCTTGACTATCCCTTTTGAACATTCCTTTTTTAATTTAGCAGACTGAGTTGGTGGGGAGGATATTGGGCCTGTATTACATTAGACATATATATATATATATTGTGCAGACAGCATGGACCTTTGCATTGTATTTTGTATAAAACACTCAGTTTTGGAAGAGTGGGTAAAACAGCAGTAATAATTATGCTACCTTTAAAACAGATATTTTCTAAAAGTACACTAGACCACTTATGGCTGACCACTCAAGCAATGTACTATTTTTTTCTGTTTCCAATTTTCAACCATACCACCCATATGTGTGATCAGTAAACAGTCTTGCCACAAAGAGTAATTTTCTGTTAAATAGGTATGCTTTGAAGTCTTCACATAGTGAACAAGTTCAATATTCCATCCCTTGCCTCTCACTTCTGTGGTCCTGAGTTTAGAATTCAGTTCATGACAGCTTTTGAAACCTTTCATTGAGGCTCTCTACTCATGTAACCTTAACTAATAGACCATTAAAACACTATTAATCTCTGTTAAAATTCGTAAACAATCTATTTTTACTATTCTTACATAATTCAATGTCTTTCTAATGAACAAATATACATATATATTTCTTATAGCACCAATAATTTGTTTTTACCATTTTTACATAAGTTAATGTGTTTCTAATACACATCTTATAGCACTATTAATTTGTTTTTTACCATTTTCACATAATTTAATATCTTTCTAATACACATCTTATAGCACAATTAATTTGTTTTTATCATATTGACATAATTTAATGCCTGTCCAAGAGTACAATATTACTTCAGCTGTGACAATATTAACTGTTTTTAATCATACCAAAACAAACCCCCATTCTCTCCTTTTTTACAATAGACTTTCATTTTGTAAAACTATCAGTGAAACAAAGAGAATCACTTAAGGCAGTTGGGGAAACAGTTTTCCTTAGGAAAATATCAGAGGGTTTGGGAGGAGGGTTGCTTTTGTGTCATTGAAATTGAAGTCATTAGTCTGGCAAAAAATACACACAATATTTCCTTCCCATCCTCCCCTAGTGAGATTTGGCGGGGTTGAATAAACCTTCACATTATATTGCAGTTTTTTACTTTCTGGGCATTAAGCATGGCTTTTGTGCAGTATAACAAATAGAAAGTTTTTTTAAGGGTGGCAGGCCTTTACCCTCACACAAGGGAGATTTCTCCATGTGTGATATGGATAAATAATAACTAATAGCCACCAGCCCCTGGGGTGGCAGTAATAGCTTAAACTGTGTGGCACGAGTTAAGTGGAAACTTGGCTTATAGAAGAAGAATCAAACGAGAAAAATCTTCATAAAGAAAGTTTATCTTTAAAAAGCTTGCATAGATGACAAAAAGATTATGATAGTTCAATGTCTTATCATTTCGTAATCATCCTTTTGATATTTTTACTCAGAGAGGTGGGGGGCATAGTTCAACAACTTGTCTTTATGAAATCTCTGTTGCTCTAAGTAAGTGTTAAGCTTTGAAGTTGTGACTAGAGTTTTGTCACAGGCTGTGTAATCCTATTGTGTTGTAAAACATGTCACTTGAGGCCTTTAACCTGGGGACTCTTTTCTATTTGTGTCAAAGTAAAGCTACACTGTCTGCTAGGTGTTCATGAAGGGTATTCTGGTCTTTTGAGTTAATGTGGCTAACAGGGGTGTCCCAAATAATCAGTAGGGTTCAACGTGACATTTCAACATATGGAATAGGTCATATCAGGGCGGGTAGTTGAGGGGTGGAGGAGAGCAGTGCATACAGGTTGACCATGATTATGCGCTAAAATCACATCAGCAAGCAACTTGTCACTTTCCCACTTGCAGGGGATCGGGCTTTGAACTCAAAACCTGTGAGGTTTGAATCTTTACAATTAGGTGTGATATATGGAATATGACAGAAGAGACGTCTATTGGAGGAATTATAAGTAATTTTGGTGTTCAAACACTTAGTTCTTCCCTTTATAGTTGAGGGTTCGAGTCTGGCTTTTAGTAGCATACGGGATCCACAAATGACCAGTACTTAATGGCCCTGATTGTTCAAACAGACATTAACCCTAAAAACGAATTATGGATATGACAGAAACATTGGCATTTAGATTTATTTGAATTTAAGTTAAGAACAATTTAATTCAACAATGTTTTCGACGTACAGTTGACTCTCGCATATCTGAACCATGAGCATCTGAAATCAGGCTTAACCAAGCTATTTTTAAGCCTCCCATAATTAATTATAATTAAGTATCGTCTTCGAATGCAAGTGAAGCAAGTGCATTTAAGTGAGTTTAAAGGGCAAGTTTTGATCATGTCATAGCCAGCAGTATTTTATGGTTGATGAAGTAGTGTGTAGCTGTTGGACAAAACTCTGTAGTATAATCCAATGTGCTTTACAAGTAATTTTTTGTTTCAGGTTACACTAATCATAACCTGACTAGTTAAGATAGGTAATGTGGAGCCCTAATACAAGATATTTCATTGGCTAATTGTAGTAGTCTGATAGATGGCCTGCAAACTTGTATTTATTTATAAATATTTAAACTTAACCTCCAATCATTCATTGCTTCCTGGTTTGTGTATGTGCTTCCCATACCTAACTGCCCCCCCCCCCCCCCAAGTTGAGGGAGGTTAATTTCATAAATTACGGGCTGGACACTCCGAGTGTTACATATAACACTATGCTCTTTGTGAAAGAATATACAAGATAGCATATTTAAATTTATTCTGTGTTTTAGAACCAGCTTTTAGGGTAGTTGTATGTGTTAGCATTAAAGTAATTCTTAGTCTTTCTTAATTTGTTTTGTATGTAGGTCTTAGTCTGTGTAAGTATTTGTATTTGTCACTGCTAAGAAATCCCTAACACTGTCATTTTAATATAGGAATAAAGATAAAAATGTGTACTTACTTGGTGAATTAAAGACTGTATTATGGTGGAATATTGGACTAGGAACTTACATTGCCAGCTTTAAAATCAACCTGACGTACTTCCATAAGATTAAACCCTTAACATTTCCTTTTTCAAGATGGAATATTCTGTTAAAACCTTCCAAATGTTTTTCTAACAATATAGCCACGAAATTACTAAAGAAAGTAGTCAATTTGATCCGGTGTTACGATAGTTTTTAATATAATATACATTTAGATTGGGGTTTCCATAACTGTTTTTTAACATTCTCACAGTGTAAAATATTTTATTAATTCTGTACATATACTCATCCCTAAAGCACCCTTGTATTCTGAATCTGTGTCAGTGATACACAGGGGTATTGCAGGCCTGTCAAAAGTAATCATAGAGTTGCGTGACATGACTTTAAACCTAGGGTAAAGAATTACATATGTCAGACCATTTACACCTTAAAGGTTTTCTGTATTAACAATTACTGTTGAGGCAGACCAAAATAGATTTCCTAAAGTGTCTGGATATGAGTTATTTTGTCCATATTTTAAAAGTTTGTTAAATAAATAAGTAAATAAATAAGTAGTGTCCTCATCACCGATTGATGTGTTGATTTTTTGGGGGGTTTTTTAACATTGTTTTAACACATTGGATTCGTCATACCATTGGTTGACAAAATATGTCACGCTCAATGGGTGAAAGAATTTTGAAGAATAGTTCTGGTTTATGCACGTTAGAATCACCTAGTAAAGACATTAGGCTCTAAATTTTGTAATAATTGGATCAGTTTACAGTAGTATTCACTGTTTCCCTCCACTTCTGAAAAATACCCATCAGGAAATGATCTACATTTACAACCAAGCTTAAAAGCTAAAAATCTCATTCTCACAGCTAATAACCTTAGTATTAGGTCATACTAAGGTTTAACCTTTAACTGAAAAACTCACTTAATTCCTTTGGGTTCACTTGAAGGACTCAAAACCACAAAGTGTGGCAAACCTCCGCCTAAACAATTTTAAACTGAAAGATTTTAAGATTACCTCAAATGAGTAATTAAGCTTAAAAAGTAAATTAAATTTAAACTCACCTTAAAAATAATCGACCCCAACGTCAGGTCCTTGAATTTGAATTCAGTAGAATATACGATGGAAGTGTAAATACAAGTTAGATTTAGATATCAAAATACAAATGAAATTTTCATTTTATGCCCAGTGAGACTTTATCTGTACTATCATAAACGAATATTGAGGCAATACAGCTTGGTAAAATGACAAAAAAATTATAACATAGCCATAAAAGTTCTAGTAGAAATTGTAACAAAGTCCATTAATTAAAACCTTCGAGATTTATCAAAATGTAAATAAACCCTTTGCAAGCACGGTTTAGGTTTATTCTGCTGTGAGTAGTGAAATTTATGCATCACTTACATATTCGTTGAAATTTAATTGATCATTAAAAAACTGGATTATTAAAGTCAAACGGCGTGGCTATTTCATTATTTAAACACATCACCCACACTTATTAATAATTTGTCACTCTCTGTATTTTAAAGCAGCTAATAATTCAGCTAAATTTTTATTTGGTGTAACATTTTCACCAATACAGTTACTGAAGTAGCTGTAATTTTACCTATCCCATTTTATTCCCAGAAAAGGGACACAATTTATTAGCAAAAGAGATTTCATTTTTGTTCAGTTTGTTTAATACCAAAGAGGACTTCATTATGTGTTGACTCTTTTAGCAAAAATTCCAGGTACAAGTATACCCTGGATGTATCAGATAAGCCATCAATTCAATTACACATTATATAAATTGATTTTTCCCCAGTGCAGAAGCACGTGGCCTAAAAGAAAGGTATAAAAACAACCATGGATTTTATGAGGTGTCAGCTGTTAAAAAGTGGAGTAATGACTTGCCTTAAAGAAAATGATTTTCTAATTAATTCTGCTATATATACTCATATCCTTGACATGAAATACTTCTGTATAATATGTTGGAATTTCATACAGGATATCACAGACATTGAAGATAATTGGAATAATTGACGTAGTAAATCCTCCATAAGGAAGATTTAATGATAACCTTTCTACTAAAGGTCCACTTACATTCTAGACAGACCAGTACTTGGATGAGAGGATAAGGTAAGGTTACAGCTTTCCTGAAGGTCATACCTGTACATATTTCTGTTATCCACTTGACAGTGTTGTCCTTATGGCTCCTAAATTCGCCCCTGAATATCAGCAACCCTGAATATCCACACCCCCACCCCTTCAGCAGGCATATTTCTGTACAGCACGAGAGGGGATTCTTTGAGGCTTTTCAAACATTTTAATATAGTAGTCCTGAATGTGAAATGCATTCTGAGTTGTGTCAAGGAAGACATCCTAACCAAATAAGAAGAGGACTAAACATGGTGGAGTCACAACTGGAAGTAGATAAGTCCAGCTCATAATAATATAATAACAGATACTATGTTGCAAAGTGTGACCTGGGTATTAGAATGTTTGACATGTAGGCATTTGTGTTTGACCTCTGTCATCATGAGTTCAAATCTAGCTCATGGGAACGCGGGCTGTGGGATTTGCTGGGGACCTGTCTGGATATGACTTGATCTGTTATTTGGATGTTAAAAACAAATTTGCACATTATATTTTTTGTGTCTATAAAACATCTAAAACGATAAAAAGTGGCTATTCGTGGTAATTTATAACTGCCATTTTCTATTTTACCCATTATATATATATACGTATATATTTTGTAGATATATTTTTAATTTTGCTAGCTTGAGTATTCCAATCACTGATTCTATATTTAAGATAACATTTTTATGTTATTGCTATGCTATTTATTCAATTTAATACCTGGTACGTTGAAGGTAGATTTTTGTTTCTAACTCGCACATTTTAGTTACTAAAATATTTTCAGATTACTTAAATATTTTTTCCTTTACTCATATATTCAAGCTCTTGTCTTTAAAATTAAATTTTAAGTTGCTATTTTATTTCCTAAATTCTTATATCAAAATTACTAAAACAACACGTTTCTACTAACATTTAAGTTATTAACTTCAATCTATCACTTAATGACTCGAATATACGAATTATTTAATTTATATATAATGTATTAATTGATATCTTTAACATGTGTGTAACCAAATGAATAAAAATGAACTTTAAAATATTAAAAAGACAGTTCCAATCCATGGTAGCTATTACTGTGATTGGCTAAAGACTTTTCTCTTCCATATAATAATTTTATTGTATTATTGAAGGTATATTTCTTAATAAAAACATAACAGTAAAGTGTTATTAATAAATGGTGAAATTATGATGCTGAACTGCAATTGCAAAATAAATAGATTTTATAGCTCACTCCTTAGAATATGAGAAAAACCAGGTTGTAAAATGTGGTGTAGCACTTGTGATATGGAGGGGAAAACACAACTCCTTGCTTGCATGAAGAAAACTTGCATTGTCATGTGCTGGCCTCACATAAGGTCACAATATATTTAACTTCTTGGGGGTTCTGCTGTGGTTGAATGTGTTTCGTATTTTAGTAGGATCCATCAGGTGTAATATGTCAGATTTCGCACCTGGGTAAGAGAGACACGACACAGAACAGAAACCTTGTGCTAATCTAATCTAATCTAATCTAATCTACTGCTTTGCAGGCGCAATATCTTTCACACAAAGGGGAACTCTATGGAAGCCCATTAGTAACATAAATTCTGAAAAAAAATTTAGAAGTTTGTTTCCCATTTCTATTTTTTACTATCTCGTTATTTTGAGATAGTATCTCGTTATTTTGAGATAGCATATTTGTTTCCCGTTTCTAAATTTTTGCTATCTCATTATAATGAGATCACTAGTTTGTTTCCCATTTCTATTTTTTTACTATCTCGTTATTTTGAGATGGTATCTCATTATTATGAGATCACAAGTTTGTTTCCCCTTTCTATTTTTTTGCTATCTCGTTATTATGAGATAGTATATTTGTTTCCCGTTTCTAAATTTTTGCTATCTCATTATTATGAGATCACTAGTTTATTTCCCATTTCTATTTTTTACTATCTCGTTATTTTAAGATGGTATCTCATTATTTTGAGATAACAAATTTGTTTTCCGTTTCTATTTTTTTGCTATCTCGTTATTTTGAGATAGTATATTTGTTTCCTGTTTCTATTTTTGCTATATCGTAATTATGAGATAACAAGTCTGTTTCCCGTTTCTAAATTTTTGCTATCTCATTATTTTGAGATAGCCCATTTGTTTCCTGTTTCTAAATTTTTGCTATCTCATTATTTTGAGATAGCCCATTTGTTTCCTGTTTCTAAATTTTCGCTATCTCATTATTTTGAGATAGCAATTTTGTTGAGGGGCATTCTCAGCACTGAAGTGAGTGCATGCGATGGGGGATGGTATGTACGTAGTGGGGGACGTCCCCCACCATGTTATGTCCATAATGGGAGATGCCTCAAAGAGAAATCATTATTTGAAGAGAAAAAATAGATTATTGAAATGTTAGGTTTTATTTATCACACAATGCGAGTATAACATTATGGAACACAAACTAATCATTCAGAAAAGATAGTAACAGGTTTGGTCCCCCTCTCCTCTACAATCCCCCACTGGGGACATTTGTCACCGAGTGTCCCCCCACTGTGTACATGGCTGAGATCCTCCTTTCCCCCCTCACTCCCCTGTGGGGACATGTGTCAGTGAGCGTCCCCCACTACTTACATATCGTGCCATCGCGTGCACTCATTTCAGTTCTGAGAATGTCCCTCAACAAAATTGCTATCTCATAATAACGAGATAGCAAAAATTTAGAAACGGGAAACAAACTTGTGATCTCATAATAATGAGATACTATCTCAAAATAACGAGATAGTGAAAATTTAGAAACGGGAAACAAAATTGCTATCTCAAAATAATGAAATAGTAAAAATTTAGAAACGGGAAACAAATATGCTATCTCAAAATAATGAGATGCAAAAATTTAGAAATGGGAAACAAATATGCTATCTCATAATAATGAGATAGCAAAAAAATAGAAACGGAAAACAAATATGCTATCTCATAATAATGAGATAGTAAAAAAATAGAAACGGAAAACAAATATGCTATCTCTAAATAATGAGATAAATTTTCTTCTCACAATTAATGTTACTAATGGGCTTCCATAGAACTCAGTACACTAGCTAACAAAAATCATTTACCATAAGGAGAGTCATGGGGCAATTATTTTCAAATATTTGAAAAAAAAACTTTCACAGGCTCTCACACGCTGAACTCTCATGGACACAGGGGTGGGGTGTCGTTATATATGGACCAGCTGATTTTAACATGCACTACCTAGATATGGGGTGACTAAGAACAAAGTCGTGAAGGTAAATTCAAATACATGTTGATACAACCGTACAGCACAGTATGGATTAGCCATTCGAAACTTGTGGTCTTAGTTTCAAAGTAAAATGGTATAATTGCTATGCTTGGTGTGAAAGATGAAAGTTTAGTTCTAAAAGAATTGTTTATTATTTAAATGTAAAAGTACTAAGAGTAGGAGGGCCACGTTATTTATTCTATTTGCCAATTATTATCTCATCTTAATCATCTATAATCATCTCAATTTATCAACATCTTGTCTGATAGATTGGGATAAATCTCCCACTCTTTGAAAAACACTTTTTAGGCTCCATGAAAGTATGGATTTATTGTCCTTTTTGACTGGAATGTGATATATTTTAAAATAAAAATGACCTTTGTAGACTGAGTTTCATAAAATGTACAAAGAAACATTCACAGAAATATGTCAAAGTCTTTACCATAATGACAATTCTTAACATTAAAGTCCCATCATTTTCTATGACATTCAGTTGTTTAATGTCATTGAAGATGATATTCATTTCTTGTATACTTAATATTCGTTTACAAATTATATCTTTGTGGGTTCATTTAATCACATGACAAAGTATGTCATGTGAGCTTTAACTTTTTCATGAGGTCACATAGTATTGGTTAGGATTACTTTATTCTCAGTGCATACTTATGTCTCACTTGTGCTTGCTGCATACAAATCAGGGCGTGATTTTTGATAAACATTTGCCTTGAAACAAGCTATAATTATACTTAATGTCTAGGCCAGACCTTTTCATGTGACTGTAATTTTATGTATTGGATTTCTGGCTAAAGACTTCATTCCTACTGCTCCAAAAAGAATCCGTGTATGTTGGTGGCAATGAGCTGCCCTGTATATCCTCTTATAATCATCCCACTGCACCCCGCTTCACCCCAAGCATGTTGTGAAATGATTTAACAGTTTTGTTAAAATATTTAACAAGCTGCTCCAACTCAGCTGTCTGGGGTGTGTCAAACCACAATGCTAAAACAACATTTTCCTGAAACCCAGACATAGTGTGTACAGAACTTGTAGAAGTCAATCTGCTGGCATGCTCCTAGAGGTCCCACACTTTGCATCAATAAATAAGTCTAAACAGCATTTTGGCCTCAGCTTTGTATATGATACCCAAAGATTTGGAATTGATCTGCCTGATGATGTACGCTCAGCAAAATGTCTCTCTTTTCATTCAGGAAGATGTGGAAAACCTATCTCTTTGCAAAGGCATAGTTTTCTGTCTTTCTCTGCGGGTGTTGACACAGGTTTCTGGCTTAATCATTATGTATCTCTGCCTTTTGGTATTATGCCCCTTAGAGTCTGTCAATAGATTAAGTGCTGTAAAAGTACTATTAGATTTAGAAGGTAGATGAGCTCGTCAGCTGTAGCACATGATCCTAACACAGGAAAGGTGTGACTTATGTGTAACGTAAAAACATCGAGTTTCTATCCATTACTCACTTCACAGCTGTGCCAATTAAGGGCTGCTGCAAAATTACATAGGTAAGCAGTATATCAGTCATACGACCTAGTTTTATTTCTATAGTGAAGTGCTGTAAATATGTGAACTTATTACAGAGTAAACCACTTTTACAAACAACAGAATAAATCATTTCCTTCATTCATTTTAGATCCTCATTACATGTTAACACCAAGTTCACACCGTACTGTGCTGGGCTTATGAGTTACATACAAGCTGAAAATAACTCATTGGGGCTCATTCTCCAGGCGTTTTGTATTTTACAAGTATCCATTGGGTTGTTTATGTAGGATACACATGCCCCAACACAGACAGTATTTCCATCATGGAGTTGATTTTTGAAAGATTTAAAACACCTGTCACAAGGCCTCGTGTGCTAAACTAAAAGGTACATGATGGAGGGTAAAGTGGTGGACTGGTTATATGACTTAGGAGGTCCAATTACAGGGCAATAAAAACAAGTCTTGAACTAAAACTCAAATATGAGAGAACAAGCCTTTAGTTAGTTACTTAGTCTCTGACTGGTGGAGGCTTGGCAGTGGAGCAGTTAGAGTGCTCACCTTCAACTTCTGAGGTCACTGGTTCAAATCTCGGCCCGGGCACTTCATGTTGGAAAGTTTGTAGATACCTGCTGACTCCTGGTGGTTTACAGTGCAAAATCTTGACCAACTAGTATGCACTAGTTCCTCCACCCATAAATTACCCGGCGCAATATGACCCTGGCTGCTGAACGTGACATAAAACAAAAACTAAATCTAGGTCTAACTGATTGAGGCATATTGCTCATGAAATCCATCAACAAATATAGATATAGACATACATGAAAATATAGATAAAATATAAAAAGAAAAGTATCCACAAAGAGTTACAGGTTTCCTGCCCTTTGAGATTACAACTATATATCTATCAGTTGAACAGCTAATAAGGAGATGGATGAGTTTCTCACTTTTTCCTGAATCATCATAACTCACACCTTTATCTCTTTGTATGAATTTGTTAAGGCAATAACCGAGGGAAATCTGTTTCTTCTGTGTGATCTCTCTTTGGTAGAGACTCTATAGTTCTTCCTCAATAGTTATTCATTCTCCATCAGATAGAATGCTTTAGTTAAGTGAAATGTATGATGTCTATTCAGTTGTAATCCCAGAACTCACTGCCTCTAGTGTGTTCTAGTTAGGAGAAACCATTTGTTGAGTAGTTAGCACTCCTTTCACCACATAGTAAGAGGCCTTACTGGCAAAATGTTGCCACATTTGGACTTTAAAACATTTGGCTCTCAGCTCTCTGGGTGTGGGCTTGAATCCACATACCCACTTTGCATTGTAACTTGAACCCTGATACTAACCGGAACACAGACTCCTAATTGACAATTGTCATCAGCAACACTTTCGAGGATATATGAATACAATAGAAACTAGTCAACAATAGGTATCATGTAAATTACAGAAGATTGTGCAGGTCATATGACAATGCCAGTTCCAAGTTAAAAAATTGCAAACTGATCTACAAATTTCTCCATAGTGTCTCCCCCCAGAAATTTGGACCATCCTTGTATCTGAGCAGTTGCTACTACAGAACCAGGCATAGTCACCCCAATCAACAGTACCTGGCAATTCCTTCTTTACCATTATTCACTTCAAATGCCAGTACAACACTTAGGTTACAGTTTTGCCTTTGATGCCCCTAAGGTTTCAAATAACCCACAAAATTATGTATGCAGTGTAAGAGCTATTGCCTCCTTCAGGAGAAAGCTCACAAGCCTATTTGTTTGAAAAAGCCTATTCACCTTAGCTACCCTGCCACCCCAGTGTTTTCTCTGACATGACCTGGCTATGTCAATGAACCTATGATATATTAATATGTTTATTACAGTTGTACCATAGAGTATATCAGATGATGGAAATTAAGGACTATAAACGACCTTATTAGATTAGATTACGATGGACAATTTTAGCAGTGGAGCAGAGTAGGTGAAGACCAATTGGTCAACATTCTACACCATAAACCGCCAGCTATTGGCAATTGAATAACAAAGTTTTCCTTTGAGAAAGACTGGACTGTGTTGGACTGGCACTCAACCTCCTTTATTCATTGATAGGTCTCACTTTACATCTTTTTTCAGTAAACCTCACTTTACAAATAAGCCAACATCCTTTCCTTGAATTTAAAGATTGTCCTTTAAAACTGACAAAATTCTAAAGTTTAAAAGAAACTCTTTACTTTGATCTTAACGTACTTTCCTTCCATAAGGAATTATCGTTTTTCATCCTTTTCATTCTAAGTTTGTGTATCTAGTTTAACAACACAGGGAATTTTTATTCTTTATTCGAGGTTTCCCTACACAAGTAAAGCATACAGAAGCCTTCGTGAATAGATCGAGTTTTAAGGTCACCTTACCAAGTAGAGTGACTATACTTATTTTATACTTATTTTGAACAGTGTTGATTATACTTCTTTGACTAATGTAAGGGAATCATGAGGTAACCTTCCTGAATAATGTTTTATGGTCAGCTTATTAAACGAGAAATTTTTAACTGCCTTTAGTGAAGGGAACCTTAAAGTTGTTTGGAGAATATAGGTGTTCATTTCACTAATAAGCATACAGTGTAAGGCATAATAAACACTTTCTACTGAAGTATTTCATAGCATCTCAGTAAAACCCACCTCTATATCAAATTCCCTGACTAAGTGCTGCAATTTTACCATCAGAAATCAACGGTTTGCACAGTAACACAGCCTGAATTCAAACCAGCCACCAGTCAGGTTTGAGTGAAGAGTTTTTAATGCTACAAAGGTCAATCAATAGAAATCCTCTATATTAAACACATAATAACAACCCATAAGGATTTTGTATCCAAGGTGTGCCAAGTAACGACAGGGAAGCAGTCTATATAAACTGTTTGCAGAAATGCATTGACTCCTGGGATCTAAACCACAGCTTTTCCTTTGGAGTGCATAAACAAGGTTATTTCTAAGACCCTGTTGTACACAAAGGCTATGGTAAACCCATTTTTTTGAAACTGGGTTAATAGTCAGGGAACATATGAGGTTAAACAGGTCCAGTATTTTCTGGAAAAGTAGCTTTAATTGTTGGCTGAACCAAAAGTCTTCTTCAGAGCTGCTTAATATTCAGTAAATTAACCAAATTAGTGGGCCTGTTAATGCAATCACTTGGAGCCTCATTCGAAAGAGTTCTACAGGAAAATTTGAATTAATCCATGGAGGTTTTGAAATTTAAAAAAAATAGGTACATTTTACTGTATATCCAAGAGTGAAATAAAATGTTGAAGAAAACATGCATACAATATTAACAAAATACATCCTACAACCAATTTTGCATCAGGTCCTCACAGTATCCCACAAGTTTTCTTAAACTGGATCCTACTTACACAAGGGAGAAAAGGCAAGTCTTACATGGCTTACTGCTTAGCCCTTTGGTCATTAAAACCTCTAGAATACATCAAAGTAATTTACATAATAATATAAATGTGATTACCAAAATGACAATGTTAATCAAGTCTGTACTGAACATCACTGCTATGCAATTAAAAGCGTTGCAGTGCCCGCTGTATCTTTGACAGGAGATATTTGCAGCTGCTAAAATGTCTTTAAATTCATATATAACCAATATGAAATACATTTACAGCAACTCTGACACACTATTTAATCAATGAAACAAGTTTTCTTGAATTTGACTATTCACCATTGATTAATGTAGAAAAAAAGTAAAAACTTTCAGAACTTGTTCGGCCCTAATATAAAACACATTGATGTAAAAGTCCAAAGATATTATGGTGGTTGAACCATAAAATAAAATAAATAGTCTTCTTAAAGCTTTACACATTGATACTAAAACAAATGTCACCACACTTCATGAAAATATTGCTTTACAAATTACTTTTTCTTTATAAGTCACCCCATAATTTCAGACTAATACTTCTTAGATGACAAAATGTTTTATCTTTGCAACTGACAACTGTTTCTGGACACAAATCTTCAGGCATACCATACTGGATGTCTGGCATTGATTTTGATGCAAGAGAAGTATCAGAGTTATATTGTTTTTTATCCTAAAGTATCGTACTCAATATATCACTTGATTGAACTAAGTGATTGGTTTTGTCTAGAATACATTGTTTTATTACTGACAGTGCCCAGATGTGTCTCAGTCAGATAAGCCACATTGAACAGAGGATATTCATGATTTACTGTTGCAAGTAATCCACAGTATTACATACTGCTCTCATATACTTGTTACAGATGAGTGAGTAATTTGATTTGATTCAGGGCTTAAACATAGCCTTTAATTCCCTGTACATAAATCCTATCAGGATGGATAGAAGGGATAGCGGGTTCAAGGGAAGTGTTCGGTTTAACAGACCATACCCCATATGTATCTTGAGAAGAAAATCCTAATTGAATGAGGTTTTTCAGGATTTTGGGGCTCCAGTTTATCAACATACTTGAAAACTAATCTCTCAGATATAGGGGAGTAAATAGTCCGATTTGATTGATTTGCAGATTCAATGTCGCTTTTAATGTCCTGTACAAATATTCTGTGGGGATGGATCGTCCAGTTAGTAGAAAATTACTTTTGACTTGGGTTTAACGTCGCTTTTATCACACTGTATCTAAGAAATCACAATAGTTAACTTGACGGAGTATATACTAACTGGTCAAGATTCTACACTGAAACCATCTGCCACAACCAAGTCACCAACTTCCCCACTTCTGAAGTGTGGACGAATGTAAGTTTTGACTCTCACTTCAGTGGTTGTCGGTCAGGGTTCTCTTTTATACTAAACATTTGTAGAGCTTACTGTCTACACTGAAACCCACTCTAAGGTGTAAGAATCATAAGTAGTTTTTTTTTGTAAAATTCTGTCCATGGACAATCCTTACCACAGAATATTTTGCGGGGCAGATACCTGGGAAAGTTCGAGTTGAACAGGTGCATCTTAAAATGTTTCCCAAATGATGTTACATAGGAACTGGTTCTACATGAACAGTAAGACAGTTTCAAAGAGTTGCTGTTTCATGATTAAAAGACTTGGAGAAATGTTTGCTGAATTTGAAGAATATACAATTGAAAGAAAGGGATTTGAAGGGATGTAAATTTTAAACTGCATCTGGTATTTCTGAACTGTCTTGTTGAAGTATACTTAGAAAACCTCAGAATTGTATATGTTGTCAGTCTGGTTTTGAACTGTTAGCTGTCTGTTACTGGGAGCCAGTGCAGTTTTTAAGCGTGAGACTCTGCAGAGGTCGTGCTTCTAGAGCTCCCTTTGTTTTGTCTCCAGACTTTCATGAATTGTGGCAATGGCTATGTTTTACAGAAGTTAAGCGGCGATGGGCTACGTTAGTACTGGGATGGGTTAGCGACTGCTTCAGTGCACTACTCATTTTTCTGATGGCTTTGTGTGGGGCCACAGTGGCAGAGTGGTAACACTCTCGCCTCCCACCTCTGAGGCCGGGGTTCAGTTCCTGGCCTGGCCTCAAGTGGGAAAGCTAATAGTTGCTTGCCGTTGGTTGGCAGTTTACAGTACAGAACCTTGACCAACTGTATGTACCGGTTTCCTCTGCCCTTCCAACTACCCATCGTGATATGACCTATACAGTGTTGAAAGCGACATAAAACCCCAAATAATCTAATCTAATGGTTTTATTTTCGTGCTAGGGGACTGAAATACCCTTTGGCCTTGTTTCTAATTATGGTGGGAAAGCCTAGTAGTACAAGTTAATTTTGAGTACCCTAAAATAATGAGACATGACTACACAAGAGCGGCCAACCTACCCTTAAAATATGTCAATATACTGTGTCAAGAAATTAACTGCTAAAAGATAACATTTTGAAAACAAAATGTTTAAAACAATAACTTTATTTTACTTTTGTTCATTATCACCAGGTGCTTTTGTGTCTTTGTTTTGTAAATATTCCTTTATTTTATATTATTTTGTTCTGTTTTGTGTTTTGAATCCTGCAGTATCATTACATCTATAACCATTAATAAATTGAAAGGACCTTATTAAGGGTTCATCTTACACCATCACCCCAGTGCTATCTCTCCAAGTTCCCTGACAAAAATAACAAAAATAGCAGAAAAGACCTTTGCTTTTTGGCACTTAATACTCCTAAATGGAGACATCAAAATGATCTATGCATCTTGGGAATTGTCCACAGGAAAGGCAAACATTATGTCTCACGCAAAGATTGCAATAAAAAACAGTTTTAATGCAATGTTTACTTGAGACTAGAAATATAATAAAGAATGTTTGAATGGTGTGTCTTTGAAATTACAATATAAAGTGGTTGCTATATGTGCACTACACTAGTGAGTTGTAAAAACTTAAAATTCTGACAATAAGTTAAATAAGTCTTGAGTGTTTTTTGCAAAGCTGTCTCACAACATTTTTGTCTCCATTTCATCAGGACAAAGAGGTATCTGTCTGTTTTCTTCAGACAGAAAAAAGCTATAAATTACTGTTGATACAACAGAAGATGCCAGATGTTTCCATTAGGAAAACAGTCATTTGATTATTTTTTTTCATTTTTGAAATACTTTGCAAAATGTTTTATTTTAATCTGTTGGAAGATGTTTGGTTAATGCACTTCCGTGGGCTCATATGGGCTCGTATTTGAATTTAGGACCATGGCCTTGTCCTTTATTATTTTGTAAATGGACCTTGTATGTGGGTACTGTAGATTTAAAACTGAGGTGCATCATAAAGCCAGACCACCATCCATCCACCTCTCCTGTGTGTAGTGTTTAATACAGCTCATCAGAGGATGTAACGGGATTTTAAAACATTGAAGAATATTATATGTATTGAAATATCCTTATGTGTTATTTTGGTGAATAAATCCTATCCAAATATGAATCCCGACTTAATGGATAGTATTAAAATACACAATCCATTGAACCACAAATGACACAAAATAGGTCACTTTCATATGTATATGAAAATTTTCCGACTAACTCAAATGAGCAATATGACCTATTTTGCTGAACCTAATGAGTAACTGATATCTCCCAGATGATGCTACAATCGTGATCTACAAACTATAATTTAGCAGTGAAATAGCTATTTTACAGTTTTTGTATACAATAAATAAGCTCCTGTTACATCTAAACCAGAAGTGTCTTCAATCATGTAAGTAAATATTAAAAAAATATTTTTAGGCAGTAACTGGTCCCAATCATTAAAGTAAAGTAAAAAAGGCAGCCATCAAAATACAAAGGTAAGCCTACACATGATGTCAGTGTCCACTATTACATGCTATCTATACACATATATACATGCAGCACATCTATCCATATAGATAAATTGAAAACGACTTACCAACAAATATATTATTGAAGAGAGTTATGGGTAGTACCAGTATGCAGACTAATATATCAGCGACCGCCAAGTTTGCAATGAAGTAGTTGGTGACAGTCCTCAGATGGCGGTTTCTGTAGATGACACACACAACCAGACAATTGTTTACCACTCCTAGCAGGAAGACTAGAACATAGGCTAATGTCAGAATGATGATCATAGGCATTGGCTGTTTCAGGAAAGGCCATGGTTTGGTGGTCTCATAGACCATAGGCTGAATCACAGAGAGGCTACTTGCGGTGGTATCGGAATTCGAACTGGAATGCCATAGTGTCACGTTCAAACCATCTTGGCTATAGTTAGCACGGCTGTAGAGTCCCATCATTTCATTTGATTTCACTCTATATATATTACTTTGTTGTTATCTATCTGTCTGTACCATCATTTTTCTTTATTTTGGTTCTTTGTCATCCATGTATGTTTATATATATACCCATATCCATACCTTTAGTTTATATATTTGAATAAGTAAGGACTTAAATACTGGTATGTTATTAATAAGATGATCAATCCATTCCCACCATTGGGCCACTTGTTTCTGTTAATGATTCTGCAAAGTCAATAACCACTTCTGTACAACCAGGGCTCTACGTTCAAATGTGCACAATACTCACATCAAAGTTTCTGTAATTGGGATAAAGCAACATAATTCTATTTTTGCCAGTCTTTATGAAAATATTCCTCCTCATTAGCTTGTCTATATTTACTCAGGTTAGTTCATCTCCCACTTGACCTACAACGACAGAAAGTAAAGTTTAACTAGGATCTACCATATTTGCAACAATATTACATTATAGGCACATATTCATTCTGAACCAGATACAATGGTATAAAAACAAACACTATCATGAGTTTGCCTCCTAATTTTATTTATTTATTTAGTGTTTTACAGTATACCTGGTACTTTTGTATTGGTAAAATTTTGACGGGTAGTCGGAAGAACAGAGAAACCAGCACATACAGTCAAGGTTCTATACTGTTAACTGTTAACCAACAGCAAGCAACTACCAGCTTTAAGATATTATTCAATAAGTAGTGTTTTACCCTGGTTTTGGTGTTTATTCAAAACACCGGGAGAAAAACTAAAAATTTACATATTTGGAAGAGGCAATCTTCATTTAGGGTTTTCAAGGCTTTACTATTCAAATGATAGTGTGTGTCATTTTACAAATTAATTAGTCATAGGGCGGCTTAGATTGGGAAATTTGTTTTTTTTTGGTAGAGGGACAGCTGATTTTCTATTTCTCTCTTTTTTTAGGCACATTTATTTTTAACAACAGATCTTAAGCTCTAAGTTCCAGCATAATATTGCCATTTTGAATGCACTTTGTTGTAGATCTATGTTTTGTTTTTGGTTTAAGGAAAATAGTGCCTATTTGCTAAGATGTTAAATAAAATATTGTTTATTCCAAAAGTCAAGTATAAGAAAAACATGACTTTCAATAAAACAGATCTTCTGTTTCTGGAAATAGATTGTTCCAATCTAATCCAGCAATATATGTGTACATCAAACTTGTGACTATGAATATACTCAATATAGCATATTCTATGTGATAAACACCCAGGGTCAGTTTGAGTAAAGGAACTTACCCCAGGGGTCAGTGTCAGAAAATAACTTAGTCTGAACTTAGACTTAAAGTTTGTCTTTAATTCAAGCTGAGTCTGTGGTCTTTCACTTAGTGGATTTTACAAAACACCAAACCCCTAAGGCTTTGGCTAAGTCTTGGGCTCAAAGTTAAGTCAGTGTTTCAGTGAGCTTAACTTTTCTAAATAAAGACTTAAATAATGCTGCCATAACTTTTTTTCAAATCAAAAATTTGAAATAACTGTAATTAAAGTATAATGTATGGGCCACCTCCCTAAAGTAGTCCTTTGGAAGTTTTTATGTGGTTACAAGGTTTTAATATAAGATTAAATGTGTCAAAGGATTTATGTCATCAAGAGTATATTTTGAATAGAAATAAAGGACACATGACACATGAAACCACTGTGGTTATTTAAAAGACTTGATCTTTGCTATTTGACCTTTTGTGAAATCAATGTAAGTCCTTAGACTTAGTTAAGAAAAAAGGCTCAAATTGAAGTCCCTGACTTAGCCTATGTCCAGGATAAGTTTAAGATCCTTTGTGAAGGGCCCAATGCCCGGTATTCATTGTCATAAAGAGAGCATTTATTAAGCAAGAGACATTTCATTACAAAATTTATGGTATCTGTAATGATTTGCATTCAATTTCAGATGTAGGTTAATATTGTGAAAGTAAGTGATGACAGAAAAGGCAGTGAGGACTCGAATCTTTAATTATTAAATAAATTGTTTATGCAAGATTATGACAATAAAAAGTTTAAATATTTTGATTTCCACATGCATATTTGACCTGAAACACAGGCCGGTTAAAACCAATAAAATAGAAATGCATTAAAATAGAGGTTTTTAAATTTAAATAGCAACTGTAAGAGATGGATTTTGTCAAAGGTAAAAAAAACTCTTTTTGTCAATATGTCACATTTAGTCACTAATAGTTTCTAGTTATTAAGTGAAGAATGCATATTTTATACCATATGTATAAGTTTGGTGATCTTTGTTTATTGAACTTTAAAAAATAATGATTAAAATTTAGTGAATTATTTCAAATGGCATAGATAGATATTCGTATTTAAATATATCAAATTGTTCATTAGAATAACTTTTCACTTTAAGTTTCAGGTCATTTCTTCACTGAACATAGAATCAAAACTAGCCTGATTCCCTTACATCCCTAACATAACTACTGAATCACCAATTAGCATACTAATGAACAGGAGTTTTGGTAGAAACTCTGGTGGAAACACCAGGTTTACATTAATTTTAATTGACTGGAGGATATTCAAATTACATTGCAGTGGGGTAAAACATTACTTATTGAATAATATCTATTAGAGGCCACGTCGGGATTCAAACTATATCTAAGAGGTGGGAAGTGAATGTTTTACCACAGGGACACTGTGGTCTCCTACCAAAATGTATTATTGTTAATGGTATGACTTGTGGTTTTCAGCTATTATAACTGGGCTAATAGAATCTCATTCTTAATGTTAAAGGTGCTTAAAACATGAGGGCACCTTTCAGCGGGGGATATACTGTGTTCATCTGGTCTTTTAACAATGTGGGGAAAGATATTACACCTAAAAGAAGTAGATGAGATATACGTCAAAATAAGGCCAGTGAAATATTGTTGCAAGAGTACAATTTCGCACGAACCCTCCAATAACTGTACAAGTGTTACCCAGACGTAGTGTTAAAATGATATTTACAAATTGTGGCAGCTGTAGACAGGACACAAAGGCGCTCTTTGTGGCTGTAAGATGTATGTTTTTTTACTCATGACAAATCACTTAGTTAGTCTGTTTCCCTACACTTTACCAGTAGGACCAGTCGTAACAGCCTCCTGGGTATGAGATCAGATAGGTCTGAGCATAAGTTTCAAAAATGAAACAAGGGTATAAGTAGTAGTGTTGTGCATGTTACATTATTCTCTCATATCTGGATAGTACTTCCTGTGATTATTCAGAACATGCCACAAATCAGTCACATGCCACAATAACCATGTAGCAAGCACTAACTTTAAACTCTGAGCAATCAGAATCACCGAAACATAATTGATTATTTGTGAGCTGTACATTCATTGGTTGATTACCAACTGAGAGTGTATATGTGGAACAAATATACAATGGATTGGTGTTAAAGAGCAAAAGCTAATACAATCAATTTGTTTTTATAACACATGCCTAGCAGTAAGCTTAAAGTCAAAGTTAGTGTTTAACTCCTGTTCAGACAGTCCCATAAACTTTTGTCACCTTTGGGGGTCGAACCCAGACAGAGGTGACAGCCTGCAATTAGTTGCCAAACATGGTAACCGCTAGGCACGAAGTGTCTCTATGACTAGTTTAAATACACTTTGTTGGTATGTTACAAATTTGGCTTGCTAAATTCGCCAGGTATCCAATAAAATGTACAAAAAAAGAAGTAAACGATACATTATGTATGCAGCCAATCAGGAAAAATGATATAAAATTAACACAGTGTAAGCTATATCTTGATTTTTTGTGTGTTGATTTAATGTGAGGACTTCATGTAGAAATATTGTATTATCGCCCTTTAACATGTCTTCCAAAACATGTATTAGTGGAGTTTTTCTTGCGTGTAAAGTCTACTCAATGCACGAAAAAGAAAGACCTGGAAACTCATACAAAACATTCATACAAATAGTTTCTGTTCAATTCTACCAAACTAATAATGCATGGCATGTAATGGGTATAGTGATGTTAGATTTGAACACATCTATAAAATCACCTTCAAAATGTGTATAAAACATAACAATGACGTCTTTTAAAATTTCCTTTGTCTGGATAAGCTACTTTTAAATCTGAAAAAAGTATTTGCAGTCTATTTAAGAATGATTTACCAATCATTCCAGTAAAATACAAAATATCGATGCAATATAAAATAAAGTTAAAACATTTTAAAGGCAATGGTCCTCAGTGGCTTGGTGGATAGTAAGTTTGCCATCTGATCACAGGCTGTTAATTCATTGTGGGTTTGAACCCCAACATGTGGCAGTGCAGAGGGTCCATCCTAATATGAACCCGCCTGTTTAAATGGGATAAAAACACCCAAATGTGTTAAAGGGAACGGATATACACAAAAGATAGAGACTGCAAGGCTCTTATTTACGTGTGGACTTCTATTAAGGTAAATACTGTACACAGGGAACAGCTTGACATGTGATCATTAGTGAACAGAGTGACCTAGTGACTTAACAACAAAAAGAACATGTGGGATTTTCTGCTTTGTCAATACTGTTGTTAAGAACTACAGATTTATCCACTGCACGAAAAGCTTCCTTTGTTCTGTTGCAGCTAATAATGGCACGCAAACAAAAGCCGATAAGTAGCTACGAAAAGTATCTTAAAAAAATTCTCAAGGACCAGTGGTCTGTCATTCAAAAGGAATGAAATTTTTTATTTAGAATCTATTTTAATTGGCCTTTCTATATGTCCACAAAACCAATTTTTTTATCAAAGAATATAGAAAAGACTCTTGAACAGAAAATAGTGTGCACCATTTACTGTAATGTGTAAAAATGGTACCTTGAAAATGTCAGTTTTTAAACTTTACCTTTTTGTTGAAAGAATCTTAAATGCCATCAATTACATCAAAACATTGTTAAATGGTGTTGATATTTGTACTTTGAATAGGTTTTCAAAATGACAGAGTTATAAAAAAGGATGTAAAATAGACATATAAGTATGGCATAATGATCTTATTGTCCTTATACTTTAAAAGTCATTGGTATTGATCATGAATCACATGATTTACAGAATGGTTAAAGCAAAATTCTTCTCTTTGCTCTACAACTTTTCTTTGAAGATATTCTGGTCATGAGTATTATTAGCTTTTTTCAGTTCCAGGAACTTTCAATCATTATTGTGATCTATTGTGATTGCAAGATTAGCCATATGGTTTGGTAATTTGGTACATGCCGTAAATTGGCAAAAATGAACTGAACAATGCATTGAAACTTTTGGCAATCACTATTGCCGATAAAAGAATTATATGATTATTAATTTCATTGGTGATATGCCGATTTACAAGGCTGACTTTAAGTACAAATGGTATTATCGACCTTTCAAAAACATTCTAAATGGTTATTTTGTCAGCCATTTATTTGTCTTATCCATCTTTATATCTTGTGCTCAGTTCATATTTTATATCAGCAAGGTCAAAAGGTGTTTTGGTCTATTAGCGTAAGCTGCAAAACCATCAGAGATACCAGTAGTGCACTGAGGCGGTCACCCATCCAAGCACCTTGCTGCTTAACTTCAGTGGTGAGAGAGGAAGTCATGTGGCTATGGCACAATTCATGAAATTTCAGAGATAAACAAACAAGTGATCTCTAGAAGTGCACGTCTCTCTAGAGCTCGTGCTTGAAGAGAAATAGACACTCGGTTACATACAAAAAAGAGCAGTCCACCATTTAGATTCCAGTTTTGCCAAACGATTACCCCAGGTAGTAGGTTTATTTACATTGCCATTTGTAAGTCTAGATACTTGATAAAATAAACTATTGCCTGTGTGATTATGGCCAAAACACACTAGACCAGGTGATTGTGTTACAACTCTGCCATCGAGGCCCCAAAAGCATCTTTGAATAATACAGTAATGGATGTGGTGATCCATCTGAAGAAAGTCTAGAAAATTATTTCTCAAGAGCAAATACATCAATTATTCATAGAGACATCTCTCGTATACAGATAAAAAGGACATGTCTTTTTAGCAAAACTATACATATAGTTTATATATTAGCATACAAAAGTGTATAGTAAAGTGTGTGTCCACTAGCACAAAGCACTGGTAAAGTGTGTGTCCCGAATGATAAAAACAACAAAAATATACAACTAATCAAAAGAACAATATAATAGAAATGCATATAGACTGATATCAGAGATATATTCTTTTCTTAATCCCTAATGAGGGGTATTTTACTTTGATTATCCACTTTTTGACTCAATATTTTACATGCCAATTTCAGTTTCATCAAAACATACAAGTATGGGGTGAACAAGAAAAATATGTACCTGTCAGTATTTTCCTCTATATATAGAAAATTCAGCCTTGAGAACATATTAAAGTCATATGCTCTGTGGTGCTTTCGTATAAAATAAGGAAGATTATGTTCATTCAGCTGCCTGCTTATGTATCACTTGCAATATCTGTTAATCTAAACCCCATCATTATAAAATACCTGCAGCCCCATCTTTCTAAAATAAGCCTCACCCAATATAAGGGCTGCTATCCTGATATTTGTTAAATAGGTAGTTTTATGGGCAGAGGAAACTAGTACATACAGTTGGTCAAGGTTCAGTAACGATAACTGTCAACAAACAGCAAGTAACTACCAGCTTTCCCACTTGAGGTCAGGCCGGGATTTGAACTCCGATCGTAGAGGTATATAGCCCCATCTTTATACAAAATACCACTTGACCAATGTCTTTAACAGTGGACTTCTGGGTGACCTAGTGTATGTCTGATTGACTTTCTGATTGATCAATTAACACATATGATCATTGACGTCTGATCATTAGCCTCAAGCTGAATTTAAAAAAAAACAAGTAGTGGTTGAGGATGCACAAACTTTCACCCTTCTGGGGGCTATATCTTCTGAATGTAAGATTTTGCGACAGAACACTGCAATACCTTAATGCATTCTGCCAGACAAGCCAAACCCAGCATTTGCCTCTTGAAATAGGATTTCTGTTAAACACAGAAGGTCCCAGTGTACCCTGTATGTTGTCATGAGTTGGGCTTGAACCCACCAACCCAGAGATGTGAGAAACCAAGTAACATATATCATTATAACCAGGCAACCAAAGGCCTACCTGTGAAAACGGGCATGCCCAGCTCCACATTATCCCTCCCTGTGGGCACTTGCTGGGTAATGACTTCTGCTCTGTTTGGGACTCTGACCTTTTTGGGCTTGAGCACATTAGAGGATTCATATAAATTTGGCGCCATAACAATTGTTTCTATTCCGTTCTTAGGCTGATATGCCCCTCAACGTTACTTTTAAAATATAGTTGATATACCCCTACCCCACAAATATACATAGCTTTTTATCTTGTATATAAAATATTGTGCAGTACAAAAACAAAGGCTTTTTGTGAAGGGCAAACCTCCAAGGCGCAGTACCTCAAAATATGGCTTATGATATTAAAAATCCTTCAAAAGGTTTCCTGGATCGAAAACACCACTACATTTTATTTTTCTGTTACTTGTGCCATTGGCAATATTTCATGGGAATTTTATCAAAATCTGTCTCCAACTTTTTTTATTTATTTTGCAAACACCACTAGTTACATATACCTCTTTGTCATAGATTAATAATCACCCTTAGGCATCTAAATATCTGCTTTGTGTATTTTACATTTACTGAGAAACCCCATGTTTAGATGCAGTCACTGGCCACCTTGAGTACAGAGAACCCAAGTAATCAAGTTGCTCCATAAACTAAATAAAGATTTCTCGTGACCTTTTGATTAGAGTCAGATTAACTCACACAGTAATTACAGTCTCAGCATTAATGTTTGTTTCTGGGGTTAATAAGACAAAAACAGCTTTAAATCAACAGGGTTATTAAAAGGGTCCGACTTTCTTTTTTTTTCAGGGGTGGGGGGCAACGTTGGTGGGGTGGGGGCGGGCTGCGGCTTTAACAGATGCACTGGACTAGTGATTCCTTTAATTAAGTTGCTACTGGACTATTTTGGTCTGCAGAAGAAAGATGGGATTTTAAAAGGAAAGTAAAGATATTTTGTACCAGCTGAACAATGTATTTACACTTGGTGACACCCACCCAACATGTGTCTATATATACTACTTTACTGTCAATTACAGTTCTAAGATATATATGTAATTTGTTTACCAAGTTCATCATAATTATATGTATAAGGGCTCTTGGCTTATTGTAATATGACACAGTTCTCTAATTGGCACAAAATGTCCTTGGTGGTCTAGTGGTTAGCAGGTTTGGCTTCTAATCACAGGCTGTCACCTCTGTGTGGGTTTGAGTCCCACAAGTGACAATGTTGAGGACTGGTCCAATATGACCCTGGCTGTTGAATGGGACGTAAAACCCAAACTTTAGCCTTTCCACTTGGCACAATAATTGAAATTCTAACCATTTTCGATCACTTATACCACAACAGGATTTAGAAGCTGTGTGTTACTTGTTTTGAGGATATTGATTTCCGGAAAAATTATTGCCAGATAAAAGCCAAATATTTACTGGCATGTGAGTTGAAGTGGAATACCTCAGTCACATGACAGAGGCTATTTCTGGTGATTATAGATTGAGGGAAAACACTTTTTGTGACACTACAAACCTTAGCTATAATTTCACTGAGAAGAAAATCAGAATCTGAGAGGACAATGGCTAAGTTTAACAGAGAAAATATCCAGTGAAGATAAAGTAAAGTTATGGCAAGCTTACCACCTGACTGGAGACACAAAAAGAGACAGAATAACGCCAAATTGGGAGGAAAAGCAGCAGAACAGCTACATAAAAAGGACAACCTATGGCCGGTTATAGGAGGTGACCAAGAAAAAAAAACAAATATCAAGTTTTGATCAAGTTGTGTTGAGTTAGTTGTGCTTGTAAACATTTACTGAATTACAGAAGCAATACCAGTCTTATACCAAAACAAAATTCCAAAATAGGCTGTTATTAAACTGTCAATAATCCTGCCACAGTATTCTCACGGAATGGGAGAACCTGACAATCACATTAGACAGATGAAATGTCTGTAGGAACAAAACAGGACTGAAACATAAACCAGCCTAACATAATGATAAACTCTGCAAAATGTCTGCCATGTAATTCTCCAAGAGGTCAAAATGTCCCAGTAGCATAGACTAAATTAACACTTTTTCTGGGTGTTTATTACGAATGTTCTATGTCTAGAAAAGATTCAAAGAATCCAGCTTTTATTACCCTTAAGGGGCTTTCCTTTTCTGGAATAACAGTTTTTATTTTCAGAACTATTATGAATACGTATAACTACTGTATTTACTCACCTTACGGACCCATCAGTGTAAATACTTAATAATAGAAACCTTACCGACTGATTTGGCATTGTCAATGGCGAGCTCTCCAAGGCTCGTGCTTCTGGAGATCACTTTTTATTTTTTTTAGTGCGAGCTATAGTGAGACTTGCATTTTCTTGCTAATTTCGTCATGGGAATCTGTCCTTCCAGTGTGTACTACTTGTGTTTCTGATTGTTTCCAAGCTCTGATGCCAGTGCCCTACTGATGGCGTTGTAACTCACCTATAGATCGAAAGACTTTTTGGCCTTACTTTTTGTATTTATATAAATACTAAATATTATGAACATTGCAGACCCATCATGCATTTGTACAATAAAGGATATGAGGAAAATGAATTATGCTAAGGAAGTACTACTGAAAGTAAAATAAGGATATTATTTTTATACAGTTTGGAATTAGGTTGAAAAGAATTAGACATATATTTAACTTTTTACTGAAACTAGGAAATGTACAAATAAAAGATAAAGAAAATATTCTGGAAAAGTTAATGTTTCATTTTTCTGTGAAGTAGCATAGTGGCAACACGCTGATCTCATACATTTGAGGTTCTGGGTTTGTACAGTATCCAATCTAAAGTGAGTTGCTTGCAGATGCCAGAAAGTTCACTGAGCACAATTTGGACCCAGTATGCAATGACATTTATCCATCAAACTGTCTTCATGAAAACATAAGGATTGAAGTAATTAACATATTATATTACTTCTGCAGAGAAATTTAGAACATGTTCTAAATCAGAGAAACAGTAAGACATAAATACACAGGTTTGCCATTAGACAGGCATACATAGACACAATAAGTTGTCATGTGGCCAGTGAATTAGCTTAGTGTCCAATTCATCTCTGTCATAAAAGATTTCAGAGAGCACATTCCTCCACCAAGACCCGACTCTACTATCGCTTTTCAGTTCAATGACCAAAACCCCTGAAAAAGTCTTGGATTCAGAATGGGTTGGGGATAGATCCCAAAATAAAATAGTTTTTATGTTAGACCAAGGCTAACGTACTGTAAAAGATATGATGTAATTTGATGCAAGAGTTTCTTTTTTATAAACTTGCTAGCAAACAAACAAACCAACAGACAAACAAACAGAATCCAATGATTACGTAACCAGTGGTAACAATACAGATTTATTTTGTTTAAAACATGGATTGACATGGATGTTTTAGGCGAATCAATCAGCAACTGACTATTTGAAATGATTTTTTTGATAGGTGTTAATATATTTTCTTTCAGAAACATCTATTCTAAATTGACATATGGACCAATTAATATATCACTTACAAGGCTCTGTTTTGTATCTGTGAATCTGATTGGCTACACGTCCCTTTAACTTTAACAAGCCAAGTAATATAATCAGCCCCAAAATACTTGTTTCTTTGTTGGCAATATACCCGCCTGTGAATTCATAGGACATGGGTTTTAACCCAGATAAAGGCAGACACAAGGGGACCCCGCTGTCCATTCTAAATGACGATCATCTGTCATCGGGTCCTATCCCAAGTGTTAGGCTACAGAACCCAAGGGGTATTGGTAAATAGTCTTCCCTAAGACTCTTTCCTTCAGTTAGGGGGGAATGTCAGTCACTAGAGACCTTGGGCTGTACATCTGCAGTCGACTTGGGTAAAACATCACTTTGAGTCATGTAAGTAAAATGGAGATATTGAAAATATGAACATACAATATAATACAACACAAATATTTGTCAAAATGTCTATCAGTAAAGGCCTAATCATATTTCTCTGGTGTATATAGGGTGCATTTTAAATTTGACCCGATCTACTTCAACAGATGAAAATGTTGATTACATCTGTTTCTCCCCTACTCATGATAAAACCCCCACTATTTTGATCTGCTATTCAGGAGTTTGAAGCTGTTTTCAATAACCAATGCATATTTTTGTATATATATATTACAGGCAATCTGTGTAACTAGGTATTATTCGTAATGACAGAACATTTCACAAAATGCCTAAAATGTTCAGGCATTTCGCGAAATGTTTAGGCATTCCACATAATGACAAAATACAAGGTTCAGTGTTACACAGATTGATTACACGAGTATTTGAAGTTTCAGGCAATCAAACAGACATATAAACGGTCATGCAAGCAATACTTCTACTGCAGAACTAATAAGTACAAAAATTCTCTGAAAAACAAGCCGAAATAATCCTGTTGGCTTCCAGTTTTGCAAGAGGTACCAAGCATAACAAAATCAAAATTCTGTCTTTATTGAGAATCCATTCAGATTTTAGACTTGGATATTTAAATGGAATACCAGATGAACCCTTATGTTCAACTGTGATCTGGTGAACACTTTTTATTCTAAAGATACTTATTTTTGTCAATTAAATTGTTCACTGAACTATCAATTATTTCCTGAAGCTTATTTCTTTACTGTGTCATCTTTTGCATATTAAAGGCACATGAGATTTATCGCTTAACCTTACAACAAAAAAGTTTGTCAAAACTTCTCCTATTGGTAATTCACCTCAGGAAATCTAAGATCTGATATCTTCCTCTAGATTTTCTTTCTATTGCAAAGGTTAAAATTAAATTTATTTTTAAAACCATAGCAGTAAATCTAGCTCATAACAATATGTTGGAAATGCTGATCAGCTTTCTTAACTTGACACAGCTGCCAAAGGGTCATAAAGCTCAAGTTTGACCTATGTACTGCGGGAAAGGTCATTGAACCAATATTTTGTGGAGAAATGATGTTTCTTTGATCTAATGGTAAGGGAGTTTGACTTCAAACTGTCAGGTCTGGGTTCTATCCTTGCCTGAGCCATGGGGCTGCTCTTTATGGCAAAGGTACCTTACACATGTTTGTGTCCGTCTTTGTCAACCAGGTGACATGGTGGTGAAATGGGTAACACTCCTAACCTCCCACATCTTAAGTCTTGGGTTCAAACCCTGGCCCTTACCTAAAGTGGGAAAGCTGGGAACAGGACAGCTTTACTGGGATCCAAACCATGGCTATGGAAGTGTAACATTGGCACCTCACCACTGGAACTCAGGTTTCTCACAGTGCCTTAAAGTTGGATGTTTTAATAAGACAAATTCTAGCTGGAATTAACATTGCATGATTTTGTTACTAATTACCAGTTTCTGTTTATTACACATGCTAGGAAAGTATGCAACATAAAGTTTATAGGCTTTTAAAGAAATTCTCCCAAATGAATTTTGACTAATGGTCAATATTTACTTCAAATTAAAAACAGATTTTACTTTAAACTAATTACTAGTAGTAGTAGTAATAGTAGTAGTAGTAGCTAAATATAACGTTAGAACATATGATTTTTATAGTCAACGTAACGTGTCTCTTAGGCAGTGAAAAGGTTTTCACATTTTTCAGTGGATGTTTATAGAATAACTAGTGGAAAAAAGAAGAATTATAAAACAGGAGTGATTTGCAATGCAAATCTTCCAACCCTTGATTGATGTTTCAAACATTGCCAGACACATTTTGTCTGGAATATTTTTTCATGAATAATTGGAATATGATTGAATATAGATTGATAACGGACATTTCAATACAGCCTGATGAAATAGACTTTGTGGATAATTCGGGTTTTTACTCTATTACAAAAAGAACTATTACCTTCATTAAGAGGTTATATTTTGGTTGTATTTGTTTTCCTGTCTGTCTGTCCGTCTGTTTGTGTGTTTGTGTTCATGCTAACTTCAAAATCAATAAACAGATTCTGAAATGTTTTATTTGAGTAGGCCTAATCAAAGGAAGAATTGATTAAATTTTGGGCAAAAGGATTATATTCTGAACACAAAGAATTATTGAATTTTCAAAGCTCCCATTATCACTGTATTTTCAATGATTTTGGCTTTCTGGTTGATGTTACTCTAAAACTGGGGAACCTTTTTATGAACTTTTTTTCAATGTGTAGGTCTTGGTCAATGGAATAAGTGATTACATTTTGGACAATGTATGGATTGTATTTTGGATATCAAAAAAAATCTTAAATTTTTAGAAATCCACCCTGGTTGCGGTCGGCACTCTATATGCTACCATGTTAATTATGTCAATTCGGTTGCCTATAATTTAATCACATGACTCTATATACATAAAGGTATAGCAGAGCTATAAGAGGCCAAAGAGACATGTGATTTTAATGGCCCTCCCGCCCAACAAATAATCCAGTAAATGTTGAAACATAAAGGACACTTTATCATACGCGTATCTGCCCTTTAACTACCAATCCTGATATGACCCTTGAAAACCTCAATATCATGTAAGTGTTGTCTTGAGTGTCAGAGTCAAGATATTATATATCAGTCTGACCTGGGACATAAATCCTGATACAGCCCTCGGGGCTACTATTTAAATATATGCTAATTGCTAAGCCATAATATAACACATTGGATGAATGTGATGTAACATTAACTTTCAATTAATATTTTATTATACTATACTTTTGAAATTAATGACTTATTATTCTATATAATCATACTATATGTTTAGTATAATTTACAGAAACTATTTCAGATAATACAGCTGTGAAACCTTAGAATCACCACTCCCTGTAATTATAAGGGGCATCCCATAACCAAGCTCATGTCCTGATATTAGCAAGTCCTGCAACTGATGACAAAAGCTGTCTGGGGTAATAGAAGTAATAGTATAAAATGGGGACAGAAAGGTCTAAATATCAGAGACATTATCACATGATTTGGTTCTCCAAAAACCAGGACACATAACTGATATTAAAAGTATTGGCTTTCATGTTTCAGTATCTCTTGAGTCATTCAACAAAAGCAAAGACAGAAAGAATTATCTAACACACAAATAAGCCAATTTACCATTTTTACGTTTTCATAAATTTCTTTGATTTCTGATATACATTCTAGAGTGCCAGCAATTCATGTTTTGGATTATCTAGTGTTAAAATGGACATCTAGTGTTAAAATGTGGGGGGTTTGCATGAATTTTAACAGCCATAATCAATCTGCATGCTGTCCTGAGCTGGAATTATGCCCACAACAACACAGGTGTATGGAGAGTTATTTACCAAGATGCCATGCTTCTTATCCATTTGAAAAAGGAGACCTCAGCTTTCAAGTCAAAACTTTCCTACCAGTGGATCTGTTTGGTCAGACATGACATTTATTGGCGTTTATAAAACTACGGTATACAGTCGGCGTTGAGTATTCGTCTTTCTATTGTAACCAAGCAGAATCAATTTGAATATGTAATTCTGTCAATACATGTTAAAATAATGTTTTCGTTATATATAAGTTAATTAATTCCTACAATGTCCACTTTTGATAAAAATACATATTACAAAACAAAAACAAAAAAAAAATACACAATAATAAGTTTCCTCTGTGAAATCCTATCTCCTTATCAGATGATTTCAATCATTTCCAAATTGGTAACCCATAAACTATGCATTCTATTTATATATTCCTATATCAATATAAAACAGCACGTGTGGAATTTCATTTGCTAGAAGTCTGGTTATGTATGGCTCATTACGTAGTTCATGCCTTGGAATAAATTTGGATTTAATCAATGCAATCTAAATTCAACAAAACAGCACTGAACTAATATCATATAGTTTTTTGCAAACAAGTAAATTACAAGCCTCTATTTTATATTTTTATCATACCTGAGGAATTTATAAAACATAACTTTTGTTCATTGATTCCACAGGTGTTGAAAAAAACTCAGGTGTTGACTTGAAGAGTTCTTTACTGATTTGAATATGATACAACATAGAGCCAGTAGACAAAATCACATGAGAAACGTATTTGGAATGGACGGTTATTTTATTGCTACTACTAATGTTGTCATGTTTTTACCATATATACTAATTGTATTAGTGTTTAATCTTTACTATAAAAGTTACTTTCGACTGTGCAGACTTTATCTAGGACAGTCTTCCTTTATTTGAGATTATTTTGTGATTGATGAAATACAAGCGGAATTAATTTATTTCTATTATAAAATGTCATTTAGTGTTTTTAAATTTTTTCTTTTATATTTATTTTCTTCCAGATTATCAACTAATTTTACAGAACAACCGAGCTGAGAAAACATAAAATCCAATGACAAACTAATCCTGCAAAATACATCAAAAACTGCTATTGCCCACTTTTTAGTAAGACTAACTAATTGGGTTTGGGCCTTTTTCAGTGTCAAGTAATTGTTTTAGATTTTTAATATGCTTAGAATCATGTCTTTGTTATTTTACACTTAACAATGTTTTTTATTTGTGTATGTGGAATAAAGGCTCTTGTCCCAATCACGTATTTATATTGCATTCTTATACTTAAACTCTTAAACTCGTGTACTTAAGTTCACCTTAATCTCCTCTCCATCTTCTCTTCCTCTTATGTTTACATTAACTCAATATTTCGGACTGTAGCCTTGACTGTTTATTAGGGGCTGGCGTCAATTAGAGGCTGAGCATTTTGTTTTAAATAAATTTCTATAATTTAAATATATAAATTTCCGTTTGTTTTATGAATTGTATATCACTATAATGAACAAATCAGTGTATCCGATGGCACAACTATGATTCTATATAAAACAAGAACACTCAGAGAGCGCACCCCTCTGCCAAGACCCAACACCTTTAATATTGTTTATGAGTGCAATGATATAACTTCGTAGATCCTTGTAGTGATCCAAATCTCCACCAAAAACAGCTATTTTTTATGCCATGGTCTACATTTGCGGAAAATTTCATTAAGATAAAAAAAAGACAAACACTGTCAAAACATCACCTCTTTTTGGATGTAAATATAACTCAGTTAAAGTGACATTTGGGGGTTTGTATCACTTTTAAGAGCTGTGGTTATATCAGGTCCAGCCTACATGTTATCATGGGTTGGAGTTGAACCCACAACCATAGGCCTGACTGTAAAGTCATTTAATACTAAACTTATAAAGGACTTTGAGCCTTGTCAGAGCAAGGAGTGTTTAAATTTTGGGAAGGATCCTTATTATATTCTGGGTAGGAACAGAATTTCCAAGAAGGTCCGATTTCCATGTGTTTTTAATGACTTTGGCTCTCTGACTGACATTACACAGAAAAGAAATGAGTGAAGATTCATGGACCTTTTGATGTTGGCAGGGCCAAAAGAAAGAAATATTTACATTTTGGATAGATCTGGATCATATTCTGGATGCAAGATAAATCCCATATGCCTCCAGAGATCTGTGCTCTGCAAGTGTTTTCTAGTTTGTGCATTAATAGATTCTGGTCATTTGAAATCATTATCCGACTCGTGCATATACAAAGCAATTCTCATTTACATTGATATAAAGGATATAATCTCTGTGTGTCTAGACATGTGAAACAACTTAATAACCACAACTAAAGTCATACAATTAGATGCAAACATGTTTTTCATTAATGCAGGCATGACACTGCATTCACATGTGGACAATTTCTATTGTATGCAACAAAAATTACAAAAGATACAGTTTTTAAGTATGATCTCAGTTTCCATCATTTCTGAGGGGAAAAACATCACACACAATGAAGCATGGACTTTTAAAAAATGCATTTTGAACATAGAAGGCGTTGGTATAAAAAGGCCAGGGATTAATGGTCGCTGATCAAAGACAATTACAAATACCAAATGAATGGTGTCTATACATATATTAGCTTACATATAAAACATTTATTGTTCCAAGTATTCAACAGCAGTACTCAAACTTGAAATTGATCCAAAAGCTTAGTTTCATACTCTATAGGTTACAAATGTTAAGCCCAAGAAGATCTTATCAAGAGTGTTTACTTGGCATCGGAACCACCACCTAAGATGCCACATATCTTCAAGATTTGGGGTATCCATAAGGTATGACGCACATGGCCAGTGGTGGGATATGGTGAGTAACCGTCAGTATATAGTAGGACCAAAGAAGCACAAATGTTGGTCACCAAGAGGCAACCTCCATTAACCTCAACTCATCTTCTGTAGCCGTCAAACGGACACCTGCTACCAAAATGAGAATGAGTCACAACCTTCTATAAACTGCGGATGATGGCTTTAGTCACTGAAATGGGTGTACGGGCATGGAGGCACACTTATAAATTGACAGTGGTTGGGCTGACAAGGGACGGTCACTGACAGTAACTGATGCAACCTTCAGAGGCGGAAATTTTACATTTTAAAACTTCCGTGCGACACTGAAGGATTGGGATGGTTGGTCACTGTACCACATGTTGACAAACGTAAGCCAGGCGACAGATAATGAACAGGGACATTTTGACCAATGGCCAATGTATATCAGACCTTCTAATATGTTTTTGGGGAAGATGGGGTATTTTACGCTTGTTGGTCTATTTTGCCAAAGATCTTAGTCTGGAGAGTTAGTTGTTTGCTTACTTATAGCCATAGTTATCATGGCCAACCCTTATGTATTATGTTCTCACATGTCCTCGTCTAGCCATCCTAATATTACCTGTTCAGTTGTCTTTCACTATATAGCTCTAACTTCCATGTATGACTTAAATGTGGAATCTTTCTTTCAAAATATTATTTCAGATCACTCAACTAATCTTTTTTTATTTTTGATTACAAGAGTAGCCTTGATTTTAAAATATCCTGTTCCTGCCTGTTGAGGGCGTCTGCCATATTACTTCACTGAGCACTCATAAATACAATCATATCTAACAAAACATTGTCTTTTCAGCAATTTCTAAATATAGACATTCCTTTAAGATGCAGCATTTTGAGAAATGCCACACTTGTAATGATGCTGATGCCATGTGTAACCCCAATTTGTATCAGGGTGAAAGATTCTTGGACTGAGAGACAAGGTTAATAGATCATCAATATGAATTTATACACACGTGTCAGATGAAGTCATATGTGTTTTCATTAATATTCAAGACCATTCTAAACTCTGAATTAATAAGGCATACATTATTTATATCTAATCAGATATGGTATGTACCTAATTTCTGCACTAACTGCACTAAGATCCAAAACATAAAACCATTATTCACAAATCACTGCACAAGCATTGTTTGTTAACATCTACACATAGGCAACCAAAAAGAATATGAAAAAGTCTCTGTTCAGGGTAAAACATTTTAAGGCCACTGATCCATTTGTACTACCTACCAAACAAATACATGCATACGACTTTATGTACAAATATGAATAAATTACTCCAGTACCTCAACACATTGGGCATGTTCAATCAAAGTCTTTGACTAGCGATCATAACACATGTGTTTATCGTATGGTGTACACTCGTACAATTGGAGCCATGGGCTTAAGCTTTCTGGACACAGGTCACCAATGCTTATGGAATATTAAATATATACTGAATGCAACTCACTACTCCAAGAAAACTGAAACTTCATACATCTGAAATACTGATATAATTTTGTGTGATTTGGTCAGGACTTGAACAGACATGTGGTACGCACCTTTGCTTAACCTTGGTTTATAGTTGTGTTGCTGTGTCTTGTGCTTCAGCAGAGTTACTGACAAAGTATTTATGTTATCATTTGTTTCAAATAAAGCTATTGAAAAACCTTAGTTGAAAGTATATAGAGAACCAACCAAGAACTCCAAACCAACTTTAACCCATAAACTTGCACATTAACTCAATGGATTTGGAGCAAATCTACTGGTCACATTTATTGGTTCTCAAAGACCCACAAAATCAACACCTTCTATCTTGTTTTTCTTTTGAAAAAAATTCATGGTGTCTCATTAACTGAATAACCAGTTTAGCAGGATCTGCTGTTTAATTGTTGTGGGTCTCAGCTCATGGTCACACGTGGGGTTCACAGATGGTGTGTCCAATAATGACATTAACTGTTATAATGGACACAGGAACCAGATTCTGCCAATTTGTCCTTCTTTATATTTGTATATTTGCAAAAATCCGGTAGAGACTATGGTGATGAAATGCACCTCTGCCCCTAATGCAACGTTCATGCAGATAAGATATGAATACTATCTGCCTGTACATTGCAAATGGTACAGGGACATGTTTTCCTGTATTTTCATTGTTACATTCTTTTCTGTAAATAAACTTCAGTATCCCAGTGATTATCTCTGTGGTCATACATTGTTACATTCTTTTCTGTAAATAGACTTTAGTATCCCAGTGATTAACTCTGTGATCATACATTGTAACATTCTTTTCTGTAAATAGACTTTTAGTATCCCAGTGATTATCTCTGTGATCATACATTGTCACATTATTTTCTGTAAATATATTTTTAGTATCCAGTGATTATCTCTGTGATCATACATTGTTACATTCTTTTCTGTAAATAGACTTTAGTATCCCAGTGATTAACTCTGTGATCATACATTGTCACATTATTTTCTGTAAATAGATTTTTAGTATCCAGTGATTATCTCTGTGATCATACATTGTTACATTCTTTTCTGTAAATGGACTTCAGTATCCCAGTGATTATCTCTTTGATTATACATTGTTACATTCTTTTTTTTTTGTAAAGGGACTTCAGTATCCCAGTGATTATCTCTTTGATCATACATTGTTACGTTCTTTTTTTGTAAAGGGACTTCAGTATCCCAGTGATTATCTCTTTGATCATACATTGTTACGTTCTTTTTTTGTAAAGGAACTTCAGTAGCTCATTGATTATCTCTGTGATCTTACATTGTTGCATTATTTTCTGTAAAAGGGGCTTCAGTAGCCTAGTTATTACCCTATTGATTATATATTATTACATCTCTGTTTGCAGACTGACATCAAGTCGCCTAATAATTTTTTGTCACGTATTATCGTATTATAACTATTAAAGTGCTTCAGTGGCCTAATTGGTATAAGTTGTGTGGAATGATCACCTTTTGCTGTGGACTTTGGTTTGGATTCAGCAAATGATAAAATGTTTCAACAGAAATGACCTATCTAAACTCTTGAGTTGGAAGTAAAACCTCACCTTTGACACAGCCTTGGCTTCTATGCGATTTGTTTTAAATTTCTACTCTTAATTGACCCATCCAATAATTTGATAAATAATGGTAATATTAAAGGTTTTGTTATTTCTAATTTAGAATATATTTTATTCATTTCATTTGTATCTGTGGAGTGTCAAGGTTATACATAACATCTTAGTGATATTCATTTTTAGACACCAGAAGAGTCTTAGACTCTAGTATGAGTCTTAACTATAGGCAATAGTATCTTAATTGAATTGCCCCAAAATGACTTTAAGAGAGATATTCTGTTATTCAGCTTTTTAAAATATATTTCTTTTAACCTGTTCCAATTTCTGTGAAGTATATTTTGGTCTTCCAAATGCATTTAACATTATTTTTTTTCGGTATAACACAACTAACATATAAAAGCTTGACTACTTGTATCCTCCAAAAGATTTTATTGCCTTCAACATACCCAAGAACACATAACACTAATCTAATACTAGTTTGAATATGAAATAAATAACGTCAAAGATAGACAGAAGTTTTTGTAACCTCCCAGATAAAATTTCTACGATGGCTGTGAAGAGGTTAAGAATAACTAAACCCAATTATCACAAATACAACTGCTTAAACTCGTGTAACCTTTCTGGGATCTCATAAAAGTCTGTTTGCAAAATCTATTTATGCCACATCAATAGGACTAAAACAAACATAAATATTCTATGGTCGTTACGAAAGAGGTTGAGTCATGGGTTTGACCCCTTTTATCTACTGAGTAGTCTTCCTAATTACTCAAATGGTTGCCAGTGATAGCTATTTGTGGCAGGCTAATGAGTTCACTGAACAACTGTCACATGTAAAGACATGTCATGAAAAAAATGTCTTCAGCCTTAAATTTATACATAATTCATAGTATTTTCTTATTTTAAAGCTATCTAAGAAACTAATTTTTTTTGGTATATTTTAGTATATAAACACTGCTGAATATCACTGCCTTGGCTGCAAACCCTGGTCCCAGTTGGGCATGACATGAATGTTAGAAGTGGACTTGTCGACACAACCGAATTCTCCAAGCATGCTCTGACTGACAAATTGTTTTAGTGTTAACCTAAAACCTCAAATATTGCTGTTAATTTCATTTACCAGTACTCTGTAGTTATTTAAATTGAACTGACACTGATTACAAGACTCTTTGTTACATATTTAAACTCATTTCTACAGACATATTTATTTTGCTTTAACTATTACATCAGTCCAACCTATATTTTGACATCAACTAGATTGGACCCCAAGACCACAGGAATGTTAGCTAAGTGATCATTTTTTTAAACTTACTATAATCTCACCCATCCAGACCTCTCACTTACCAAACCGAATGGGTTGTGTTTAATAATAAAAGGTCAAAACTTGGGTTTTCCCTTCAATTCTATAGCTAAGGTGATGCAGGCCTTTAGCGCATGCTACATGTTCACATGAAGAGGATCTATACCCAATATTACAGGGTTGAAAGTAAAGTGGTCACATGCCCAACTTGCTTAAATCACTCTATGACTGTGGTCTGTGGTCATATATTTAAATGGAACTCTGCACAAAAATGTCTGTGTTTTGCTTTAAGTGAGAAAACCTGTGTTTTGCTTTAAGTGTGAAAACCTTAGATCTAATGTCTGGGTCACACTTTTCCATGCAGTTGTATCTGTATGTATTTGTTTTCTACTTCATGACCCAGTCTTATGACTCCGGAGACATTATATCTGGCTAGTTCACATTCAGACGAAGCTGCCCATATATCCATCCGTGCCCCTGTTCACCCCTGCGGGGTGTATAGTATAATCCAGTTTACAAGGGGATGCATTAATTATTTCAAACATTATAAAAATGCATTCCGGAACTCAAAATATTTTCAAAATTGTGTCAAATCACCCTGAATACATCCTACACAAATTCAAATACAGCCAAGTCATAATGAATGCGTCCTGCAGAAATGCAAGGTGGACTGAACTCACAACTGGAGGAAGAGCAGGCCGTTTTTAGCTCATGATCCCAGCACAGAAAAGTGTGACCTGGGTGTTAGTAAAAATTTGTCCTTTTCTACAGCTAATGTGATAGCAAGACAGGTCCACATTGTACATCTCACATTCTGCCATGAGCTTAGATCAAACATATGCCCATAGTTGTGAAAATCGAGTGAAATATATCACATGTGTTTATCAAATTGGCCACTGATACATTACACTAAAGTGAACTAATTTTCTGTCAACATAGATTTTGTCTGAACCTAGACAGACTAATGTTATGATGAAGTCCAAGAGCTTGTATTTCATTGGAAATTTAAGGACAACACTTGTGTTAGAATATGGATGAGAACTTTTAAGCCTTAGGAGCCCATAATACCCCAAAATATGTGCTTAAATCACCAAGAAAATACTAGCTCAAGGACTTTCTTGTTGCCCCTCTCCCCCTCCTTTTTGGCTCCCAAAATGAAGCATGCTTTACTGAAGACACATTGTAGTACATCCATTTTGGAGATTTCTCCATGATCTTAAACCTTTGGAATCTGTTATCTTTTCCACTGTATAATATTCTCAGATAACTCAGACTTATTTAAGGTACTTTACACACATATGTGTTCACACAGGAATATAAATGGTAACACCCACTTCATACCTGTCCATGATATCCTCATGAACTACTTACAAGTGCAAAATATTCAACTTATTGGGGCTTGTTTGTAGCTCGATGAGTTTTATATTTTAGCAGTATTCTTTAGGTTTCATAAGAGTACATAAGTCGGGATTTGTATTAAGGTAGTATTCTTTCACCACAGAAGTGACAGAGTTTCTAGCATGAAAAGTATGCTTAAATTCTTTAAAAAAACCTGCCACCAGATCTCAAAGGCCTGACTAAAATGTACATGCCAGGGGGTGAAGGGGGACAGAAAACATACAATACCTACATACAAACCCAAAGTTGTGGTTTTACACCCCGTTCAACAGCCAGGGTCATATTGGGTCAGGTCCTCAGCATTTGTCACCTGTGGGAGTCAATCCCACACAGAGGTTTGACAGATGTAAAACCACTAGGCCCTTGAGGACCTATACCAACATACAATATTCATTTACTCGGCAATAATGAACAAGGTCATAAGACAAAATTTAAGCATAAATTGTTGTAACTGTAGAGAACTGTGTGAGTAGGTATCCATCTGAACTAGTTTGGAGATAAACCTGCAACAGACTGGTATCATGTTCAGAGGAATGGACATGAAGGTCCCATGCCATAGAAACCGGACATGTTTGCAGGCCATACAGATAACTTGGCCCTGACAAAAAGATTACCTTTGGCAAATTGTATGATGATGGATTTTCCATTAAAGGGGCACTTAATCACTTGATCATTTTATTATTTAATGTGAGCATCCTTACACGGGTCCATTTTTACTGAAAAATAACCTTCTCATAACCCGCGAGGAATTCTGAGAAATCCCAAGAACTATGTTTATGTATATATATATATATATCTATTGGCCGTATATTTAAGTAAATGTATTTATTTGGGGTTTTACATCGCTTTCAACACTGTACAGGTCATATCACGATGGGTAGCTGGAAGGGCAGAGGAAACCAGTACATACAGTTCATCAGGGTTCTGTACTGTAAACTGCCGACCAACGACAAGCAACTACCAGCTTTCTCACTTGAGGCCATGCCAGGAACCGAGCCCCGGCCTCAGAGGTGCGACGCGAGAGTGTTACCACTCTGGCATGGCCCCACACAAAGCCATCAGAAACATGAGTAGTGCACTAAAGGGATCACTAACCCATCCGAGTAGTAATGTAGCCCATCGCCGCTTAACTTCTTCTTTTTACTTTACTTAGCTTTAAGTAAATGGATCTTACATATATATAAATATCTATTGTTATTTATGCTTAAAGTATATTTGTTGGAAGATATATGCAAACTGAATTGTAAAGTAGATTTGTACATAGGTAAACCACGGGCTGGGGACACAGTGGTTTCTAAAATAGTTTTCAGAGGGGAAAACAACCTTGTGAAAGAATGTTCCCCCTTATAATCAACTCTGGTTAAGTCCATATTATTAGCAGCTGCTAAATTTAGCAGTCTTTATCCAGAAAAGTCATTGGTGTAGCATTTCACTACCAGAGCCGCTTATAAAACAAAGTTACAAATATCCACACTGACACAGACTTGTGGTCTGTGCCAGATTGGTTCAGACAGGTAGAAGCCATGAAGTGAACACTGCTTGTAAAACACCCACATATTTACTGACGTCACATTTGTCTGTCACAGACCAAAACACCCACCAGGTTTAAGGTGGTGCACTAACGTTTCATAAACCGTGTTCACACTTTATGGATAAGGCATCCAAAATACTCTTGGGTTGGCAAAGTCTTTTTTGGTCTTTATTATCTGCCACTGTGTTATGCTCCACTTAAGATTGGATAATAATCATCCAATTCAGAACTATCATAGTTCTTAACCTAGTGAGGGCAAAAATTCTAGACTTTCCTGATAATATAGGGATCTATGTATATATATATGGATGCAATGTTTTCTATGGTGTCCACATGTAATCCATGTTAATGATATATTCTGTCACTATAAGACTATTTATAGCCTCTCTTCATATGTACAAACTCTCTCAGAAGCTGGCACTTCTAGAGATCACTTTATTTTCTATTTTGTGTTTCAGGAATTGTGCAAGACAGTGTATCCTAAAGCCTTTATTTCAATTTATCATTTCACTTGGTGATGGGTTGGGGAGATCGGAGAAGAGAAGGCGGGCATTGGGCAAAGGTGATGGACCAAAGGCAACAGTAATGGGATATCTTTCTATTTATAAAATATTGCTAGAAACCCCCATGAAATTCTGTAAACTTATGTCTACTCAATAAGATTTTTTTATTTTAAAATTTGTGTGAGGAAACACCATGGAATTGTGACACTCCATACTTGCTCATTAATATTAATGAGTTGGGTGTTATGTTTACAGTTCACTACTCATGTTTCTGATTGCTTTGCAGCTTTCGCATGCAAACTAAAACAAATTTTAGTCTTGTTATTAAATTATCTAAACATCGGATGATAGTTCCAGTTTAATACAACCTCAAATGTCAGGTATTTAGGTTCCTTTCACAGACCTAGGTCAAACCAGGACAAACCTATTTTTGAGAAATTTGTTAATATCAACCAGTATATTAGCTTTAAAAATTCTAAGTGGATTGGGGTTGGTTGGTTGGTGCTAGCATGGGAACAGGGATTAACAGAATGTACCCAGAGTTCAAACATGGTGGCATATGTCTCTTGGTTCCAGAGTGTGCAGTTCAAAAATTTCAATTCGGGACAGTTCCTGCCTTCTCTTGTCTCATTGAAATAAACCTTTAGTGTGCACCACTATAATATTTGCTTCACTGAGATCTCTAGTTAGCTACCACTAAATACCTATTTCTAAATCCTTCAGTTATTATGTACCAACATCATGGAACTCTGTTCCTTTTTATAGATATTGAAAACCAGTACTTTAGTAATATCCCCTAGGAAATATCTTAAAACCTAACTCTTCAATTCAAGTTGCCTCTCTTAGTATCTTATCCTTGTTCACATCCAAAACCCTGGATTACACACCCACAATGTCCCTTGACTCTCGCTTTATGTCAATTTTTTTTTTCACTTTGAATGGACGACATATTGCTGGTGCAATGCAGTAGGTCGGATAAGATTATCCAGATTCTGGTTATGCAATGTTTTGGGGGAACAGGTAAACTGTTAGTTTATAACCTCCATTCCCAATTTTTCCCGTCAGATGCAAAAATGATATCACAGACATGACATGATCGGAAAGTGTGAATCTAGCTTAAGGTAGAAAAGCTCCTTTGAATAAGTTCGTGTTAAAGCCTTTATCAGAAACATCAAAGTTTGTGTGCTTTGAGTTTTTTTGGACAAATTATTCATGATGTATTTAAATTTATACTCACAGTACTGAATTTTTTTCTATCTCCTTTCAAAAGAAACTCCCCTAAATGAATTCACTATTATAACTTAATGCCAGACACCTTACATACACCCTCTTTCATCCCTGGTAACTGAAGGACAGTCCATTTCTTTTATCCATGAAACTGTCTTGTGTGTTGAAGTCAATTTGTCACCAAGTGAGGTGGGTTGCACATTTCAAACATCAACAGGATACAACTAGAAACAGGGTGACAATTAATCATTGTTGTCTTGACAAATGACTGAAAAAACTAAAGAAAGTATCCAATGGGCTTACGCCATTCTTGGCAAAAATATCACCTAAGACCTTTGCTGTAAGGAAATAGGGAAAAGTTTAAAAGAGTTGTACTTAAACTGTTAACTGACTATGTTGACATATTACCCTCAGGATAAAACAAGTCAACATATCAAAATCGGTGGTTGATAAATGGAGATAGTTGAGATGGCTTACTAAGATAATAAGTCGAAAAATCGAGAGTTAAGTCAAGTTGCCAACATAATAAGTCAATAACTCAAGATAGATGAGATGATAGACATCCTTAAGTAAATTGACAGAATGAATAAACTGTATTTACTGTCAATTTTAATAAATAACTGTCTTGATTTGTGGAATTAGTGATGAGTTAAAGTGGAATAACTATGCTGACTTTTGGAATTATCATTGTAAAACCTGTATGAACTTTAAAGATATATTAGTCTTACTTAAGCCTCAAATTTGCATGATAGTTTTTCAAACATGCACACAGATATTTGGTATTCATAAAGCACTCATACATGTTAAGAGAAAGAACTGTATCTTTCTCTTAGCTGTATGCTGCTCTAAAAGTCAGTGCATGTATGAGTACATTATAGAAACTGAAACCCCATTATCTGAACCGAAAACTTTCTCTAACTGTAAGGAAACTTGAGCCTTCAGCAAGGCTAAATATATGTTAACATAACTGAAGCAATATAGCTTGTTGTAGTGATTTATTGGGTTAATTTTTTTTCTATTTTATTGACAAAGTAACTGGACAATTGGATACCAGAAGAAATCATATGTCTATTCTACTGTTCAATACAAAATACACTTATGGCAGGTTCGCAATTCCATAGATGAGCAACCATGATCTTATACTGTCTCTAGTTGAACAGGGCTCATCAAACTAGGCAGGACTTTATGTCAACACGTGTGAAGATCTTTCTAATTTCCAATTGCAACGCCACAATGGAGACAAAGATTACTATAGTTCTAACATGATAGCCTGTATAGGTCTATCATTGGACAGTGCAGTGGTAGCAGATTGATGAACTACCAGGGAAATCTAGAATCATGGCCACTACTTGAACCAAAGACCAGCAAGAAATAGCCATGCTTTGAACAGTTCAAATATCCCGGGTCACTGCTGTAAACTCCACTTGGGGTAATGGTGGAGCTGTGGGTTCCAAATACAGTTTCAAATGGCAGTCCATTGGGGAGTCTTATCGAGAAAGTGTGAATACAGTATACATAAATTTGTATTTGTCCGAGATTGCTGTATTTGCCCGAGATGTTGTCAACCTTCATACCCAAAAAAGGAGGTTATTCAATGTCTGCATTCTGTATGTTTGTCTATCAGCAAGATTTTGAGAAAAAAAACTTAGTGAACGGATTTACAACAAATTTTGCAGAGTAGTTGGATTTGGGTTTAATGCAAAACTAGTTTAATTTTGGAAATAAACCATAACCAATTCTCGATCCAGGATATTTATTATCATTGCACTCCTATATAATAGTGCAGGTTTTGGGCTTTGGAGGAGATATGTATTCACCCAGTGCTCTAGTTTAAATATATATGTATACAAAAAATATTCACACATCATGTCACATGACAAAAAAAAAACAAACAAAAATCATTAGCTTGGAATTGAAGGATATCAAATTAGATTTTTGACATGTCAGGAAATTGAGCTAAAAATGATTATTTCCCAGGGATCAGATTCACCACAACAATGCCAAGAATGATTAGCTTTACAAAGTATTTCATAATTCATATATGATTTCTGACAGAATAAGAAAAAGAAAATAATTTAAAAAAAAATTATGTACATTAAAAACATTATTGACCATTATTAAAGTAAATTGTGAGAAATAATGGAAAATGTAATTGATTTTTAGCTGGTAATAATTTATTGATTTCTTTTGGGAACCTTATTGAGGAATTTCAGTTTAAACAAAAGATTGTCAACCCCCTCAAAATGTTATTGCTATTGTTATTCTTTAGAATAAGTATTACATCTCCAACAGCAAGAATATCAATTGGAAAGGGTACGGTGATCTAGTCTAACATTGGTTTTACAAAATAAGACTCAATAGTTTTAAGGTTTAAAGTAACATGCATTACTAATACCTTTTTGTATACAGAAACCATAAGGAGACACAGAGGCTCATTACCACAGGATTTTGGGTTGCTACTACAATATACTATATCAATACCTCATGATACCATTTTTCAGGATAAAAGGGAATTGAAATATGAAATTTACCACACCCATGTGAAGTTTACCACTATGGCAAAATTATGGCTGAAGGTAAAGCTTGCTACATCATGTGACATTTACCACAACCATGTGAAAATTACCACTACTGGAAACTTATGGCTGAAGGTGAAACATAAATCATATGAAGTTTACCACAATCATGTGAAATTTACCACTACAGGAAAATTATGGCTGAAAGTAAGACTTACTACGTCATGTGAAGTTTACCACACTCATGTGAGATTTATCACCAAGGAAAAATTATGGCTGAAGGTAAAACTTATATGCAGTTTACCACACCCATGTGAAATTTGTTCCTGCATATGATATTCAACCCACATGTAAAGTTTACCACATCCTGTAAAATTGACCACCACATATAAATTTTACAACTGCATGTGAAATTGACTGCAACAATGTGAAAATTATCACTTCAGGTGAAATTACCATATGTTAACATGCGAAAACAGTTACAAAAACTTTGAACTAATTTCTAAACAGCCAAAAACTATCTAGTCATATCAAAGTAATAGCATGAAAGAGACACATGTTGAGAGGATACTACATGATTTGTCAACTTATTGGAGGTCCAGCTATCACTGCACATTAGTTCTATGGAACAAGACATGGCCAATCTGATAGCAAGTCTACTTAAAGATGTCCATGTTGATTCTGCTACCCATGAATCCAAACCTCAGTTAAATCTTTGTACTCTAAATGATGTGAAGCTAGGATTACATGGGCCAGGAAATGACTGAATGACCTCATCTGTGACACCAAAAACCAACATGCAAATCACAATCACCACAGAGTTTTCCCTGCAATGCCCCATGAAGTCCTCGGTGGCCCAGTGCTTAACAAGTTTGGCACGGAATCATGGGCTCTCACCTCTAATGAAGGTTCCAAGCCCACAAGTGATGAAAGACTCTCCTATTATGACCATGGTTGCTGAACAGGCCGCAAATCACATGACTTTGACAATGCCACCAAACCATGGAATGATATACTTAAGGATGTTCATTCTGTAGTACCTATATTTTACAGCAGGCTAATAACCTAGTTCTGAAAAATTGTTAGGACCCAACCCAGCACAGTCGTACTAACTCTGTCACCCCTTTGGTAACAATTATTCATGTTGATTAAGGACTTTTGTGATTTTATAACTCCCATTTTAGAATATCCATGTGCATAGAGTGTAAAAATAATTTGATCAATCGTAACAAAAGACGATTGTTTCTATTTGCAGAGGATTATGGGACAAATTAATAACATTCGTGGTTCTTGTAGCTATTTCATCTAATATGTCACAAAAATACTAACAATTTGAATGTGGTTACAGGAAGTTAAGCAAGAGGGTTATTTGTCCAGCTTATTCGTACATACTAAAAACCATTACTTTGAGGTCAACATATTGATTCCCATTTAGCATGTTTCAGAATAGATTTCATCATTACATTACTCCTAACATTGTGGGTTGCATAAGATCAAATTATTTTATCAGTATTAGATATGCAACCGCCACAGTGATGCATTCTCAGATTAAAATCGGATGTCTCTTATACTGACTAATAGCAACCACACGTCTACCTTTTTTAACGGAGAGGTTTGGGTCCTTAATTTGATTCTGATTATCTAATTCAAATATAAACTCCATTAACCTTTGAAGGTAATTCCTCATGTGAGTGAATTGTATACAGTAAAGATATACAGACTTTTATTCGAATAAAATAGTGGTCTTTACAATAATTAATGAGCAAATTACCATAAATGTTAGTTATGATTATGTCAAAATGACATGCAATAAAATGTCCTCTACATCTTCAGGTACATATATTACCAAGGTTATGTAACATGACAATTTTAGTCACCTCAAAGGCCAGTTGGTTAACAAGTTTGGCACTGAATACGCTCCTCTTGGGATAAATATTCTATATGCATAGTCTTCATTTGACATATGTTTGGTGCTAGAGAACTCATTTTAGTTTTCACAATTCTAGAGGCAGGAATATTGCGGCAGTTTTAATGACGGTTAAGGCTTTTATTTTGGACATATATCATTATCTGTCACCACACACAATATAAATTATTTAAGTATATGATAAAAAAAATAGAGGTCCTCAGTGGCCTAGTGGTTAGCAAGTTTGGCATCTAATCATAGGCTGTCACCTCTGTGGGTTCGAGTCCCACAAGTGGCAATTCTGAGGACCTGTCCCAATATGACCCTGGCTGATGAACGGGACGTAAAACCCCAACTTTGACCTTTGACCTTTGATAAGAAAAATATTCCAATTCAATGGTTATAAAAACACCAAGCCTGTGAGGCTTGTGAGTCACTGAATATATAACAAAGAGCACTTTTATAATATAGTGTGAGATGATTTTTTAAAATAAATGTTGTCCCTGGGCTCCTTGGACACTACAGTTTTTTATAAGACAACTGTTGACACTGTGCTTTTAAATAGATTTTCCCAAAAGTATTGGGCAATCAGAAAATCTCTGAAGTCTTTAAAACAACTCATCACTATCAAAATCTGGATATTGCTCTTTAAATATATGAAATGTTACCTGTCTTAAATTATATATTTCATGGAAATGTAGGTAATCAGGGGAAATGATACGGAAATAAAGCATTGTAAAACACTCCATTGAATGGTTTTATGACAAGGTTCTGAATAAAATCAGGAACTGTATTATTGTTTCTAACTAGCCTTCTAGGTGGTTAAGTAGCAGTTAACTGTGCACAACGTCTATTTGGGAGCTTTACGTATATCTATTCATCTTCTTCTCAAAACATATCTCTGCAGTTTTTTCCCAAAATAATCACAAACAATATATGTGTTCATACTGTATAGAATTATAAACTAGAAACAGGTGTGACAAATTATTGCTGCTACGTGGATCTGTATGTTGGTAGGTTTACATAAGCACTTCAAAATAAGGATTTCATTGCCTGATCAAACTGGATGATGATACCTGTGATATAACTAAGAATTGATCAATACGCAGTGACAAGTGTCTAACGCAGTTGTTATAAGCTATGTAATTGAATAACTAATTTATTTTTTATGTCATTTTAAAAAGCAAATTTTAGGAAAATTATATTACTGATAAGTAACTAAGGTGTGAATAATGTTATTACTCACAAAATGTGCCGAAAGTCCCCCAAGTATCTGCTTAAGTTAACAGGATTTCTGTCAGAAACGTAATCTAGCTGAGAAGTTGATGGCATGGAAGCCATCACTTCAAGATATTCATTTCGAAGTGCACATTCATGAAACTACCAGAAGCAATTGAGAAATCAAACACATAAGAAAAGCTTAGTGAAATGTATGTATTATTTTTTGTATTATTACAACATAATTATGATCCAAAACATATGACCGAACCATAGTTGTATTTGAATTACAATAGAGATAGAATAATCTGAGCAATCTGATCTATTTTACAGACAAAAGTTCAAAGTTAGGGTTTTATGTTCCATTCAACTGTCAGGGTCATATTGGTACAGGCCGATCCCTTATGGGAGCAGATCTCACAGATGACAGCCAACTTTACAAATGATTTGAACTGTTTTGTTTACAAGTTGTATTAGATGCCAATCTTGCAAACCACTGGGCTACTATCGACCTCTGTACAAAACTTTATAACATAACAAGTACATACCTGACTAAAAGAAAAACTTGCCAGTGCACGGTTCAACTCCTTCCCTCTTCTTTTTCCTTTGATACCCCTGTTTACTCCAAAAGAGAAATCACATCCATTTGACACCAGCAGAAAAAGCATGAATGTATATACTATTGCAATAAAATCCCCACACACATGTTCAAAGTGTCAGTCACTATGGCTACAGTAACAACACATCCTTATCTTATTTATATCTAGCTGCCAGCCAATGAATATCGTGTCCATGTAGAGATAACAGCCAAACCGAGGCTTAGCTGGAACTAACCAACATTTCTACATAGAGAAACTTTTTTTATACATCTGTTACACTATTACATAATGACATTTTTCTTTTTATGTTCCTTTCAAATATAAATCCTCTGAAAAAGTGTAGAGTTCTGCCGCATTTAGTGTTTCACTAATGCTTGCAAGCTATTCCATAAAAGCCTTCCATTAATGCATGGTCATACACATCAATTATCCCCTCCAATACTTCATTAATGCCTGAGCTGGTTACAAGCCATATCCTGGGAAAGAAATGCTGACACCTTATATCACTCAGGACAAAACTGACAAGTTATACAAGCCCGCCAGCACACGTGGTCACAAGCTTATCATTCCCGCCCAACTTCAAAGCCAATAAACACACACACACAGAGGAAAAGCACAGAACAGATGAGGTCAATTAGATTTGCTCTTTCTTTTTTCCATATGTTCACCCAAGTTGAAAAACGAGGACCAACGACAGGGTGAATTAGATTCAGTCTTTCTTTTTCTTTGTCGGTCATGCGGTAGGTTGTGGGTCAACTTCTAATACTCGTAGAAACAAAAGTAGTGGAAACAGGCGACTGGGCGATGGGTTTTTAAAATTCTGACCGGTATTAAGGTTCTGACCAGAATTTCAGCCCTGGGGGGACGATTGGAAAATTAGTATTGATCACCAATTGGATTGGAAAATTAGTATTGATCAACAATTGGTTTGTTAGCTTGAATTTCATTGGTGGTTATCTGGTCACGTTAATATGGATACTGGCCTCTTTCTTGGATCTGGACTATCCCTTTTTGGACATCAGTGCCTTAGAGGATGTTAACATCACTTTCAGCGCTTTATAAGTGTTTCTTACTTACTATTTACCTTGTAGCAGATCTTGATGCTCTGTCATTTGAATTTTGGAGGTGAACGGGGTCACATTAAAATTTCAGAAACTTTTATTTTACAAGTTACTTTAGGGGTTTTTATGGTTTATATTTCACTGGTGACATGGAAGAAACAGCCACTCGTCCTTATAACTTGAGATCTAGAGAAGTTGTGGAGCTTCCAGTACAGTTACAGTTGTCGGATGACATCAGATTTATGTCGGATCTTCTGACCAGTGACAGGACAGATACTGGGCAAGTTTATGATTCAGAATCCTCAACAAATGACAGTGACTGTGAGGTGTTGATAAATAGCCCTAGTTCTAAGACTAATAGCAGTTCAGGTGTTAACTTATCTGATAAAAAATCGGATTCGAATCCGACTGCTTCACACAGTGACTCTGTTAGTCAGCAGGTGATCAATATGCAAACTCTAAACCAGTTACAGTCGTTGGGCAGGAGATAAGATGATGTGGAAGCTAAAAATTGCAAAAAGACTAGTGATCAGACAAATATTTTAAAAAACACTGCCAAGAAAAAGGCTTTTGTTACAACTTAAAGTTGAGCAGAGGCTTAAAGAATTACCAGAAAATGACAAGCCAGGTAAATTCAAGAGTTCGGTTGAGTTCATGGTTCAAGACAAAGTTAAGTGGCCCCATGAATATGTTCTATTGGGTTCGAGTAAAGAGCATATCTCATACAACCAATTGTCTGTGGTTCAGTGGGTGACTCTTTTTTGCCGTATTATGAAACACGAAAAATATTCTGATTCCAAAGATTTCATGTTGGATTATTTGGTGTCCCTTTTGGATGATGCCCAGTATTTTTCCTGGGAGGTGGCAAAAGATAGCCACACAGTGCTCCTGTGTTGTATGGAGCAAGGGGAGATTTAGAATTAGTCTCAGGTCGAGAAAATAGATCAGATCTGAAGGGCGAATGCACAGGCACATTCCCTCTTCAAGTACTTTTCAGTTTAATAGAACGGTCTATCAAGAAACACAGAAAGTAATGTCAGTACTTCACAACAAAAGTTGCAAGATTTCTGTGATTTTCAGGACAATGACATTCATGATGACGTCCACACGATTGAAAGTGTAGCAAAACATATTGATACATCAGTACTTCCAGCCACTGATTGTGTCGAGTTTAATGAGACAAAATAGCACTCACAGGAGTGCAAACCTCCTCTATACTGTTTAAAAAATGCTTCACTGCCCTTGTTGGTTGGTCAGACAAAAAAAATATATCAGACGGGAATAAAAACAAAACTGGGTCTTTTGATGGGGTATTGCGTAATATTCAAGAACAGGATAACAACATGTCAAATCAATATAAAGTGGTTGACATGGATGCAATATGTTCACTTGGAAACATGTTGGGTGACCATATGGAATCATATGACCTTGGGCAGTGTAGTTAATGTTGAAGATCTGCAGGAGTGCTAATTCACTCCTGGCATTTCTGATTATTCAGTTGAAGACCCACTTGGCTTCCCAAAAAATTAGTTCGGAGGGGAATAAAAACAAAATCAGGTCTTTGGATGAGATGAATGATCATGTCAGAAATCGTACCAATCAAAATCTTGTATAACAGCTGAAATTTGTGATCAAGTTTGCACAGCAGATTTGTATTCAATTTTAGACGGAAACTGTGACATAATAGTTTACAACTTAGTAAGTGTGGTGATAAGCATATCAATATGAGTTCTCAAAAAATTCTTACTAATTATATGACCAATCAGGTTCATACATTTGGCTTTTGTCCTCCTACTCCACTTCAGTTATATGCAGGTAATCCAGTTCATTGGGATTTGATTTTAACAGATTTTAAAGTCCATCATTTGATAAAAGATAGTGGTAAGCCGAATTTTTGGGGGTTGCAGAATTCCATTTGATTCACAGCTCAATATATCCAACTCCTATTCATACTTATCTGATTATTTGGATACCCAGTTGCTAGATTTATTAGAATTTAGCTTCCCTTTGGATTTTTCTCGAGTTTGGTTATTTTAGTACGCACCACAGAGACGCTTTTTTGGAAGTCTCACTATAACAGTCGTTTTATGTATATGTAGCACATTTTAAAAGGAATTATCATCTTATATATTACTTATGCAACCCCAGTACACTGTTATTCCAACTTCCTCAAAAAGCGGGTATTATCACCCATCTTGCTGGCAATGTTTTCTGTAAATCAAGTGTTGGGTATTATCAACAATCTAATTTGTGTCTTGTACGTTTACTTTTAATATATTTCCGATCAGTATATAGCCATTCTCCTATTTTTTGTGTCTGATGGTGTTGTCACTTAGCTTAAGGTGAGGCTGTAGTGTGGCATGTTACGGTGCCTGTGAGTCGCCCACAGGGCGAAGAATTGTGACTGTTGTAGGGATATATTTCTTGAGGCCCCCCACTGTTGACCTTAGACTAGGGCTTCTTACTTATGAACAACCCCACCAGTCATGTTTAGTCTTCGGGTACTCCTCTTCATGGCACTGTTTACAGTTGCACTGGCTCACAGGTATGAGTGGTTCAACACTAGAGTGTCTAATACAACATGTCCTCCTTTAATACAGGTTGCAAAAAAATTCTCATATTTGTGTTCCTGCCAAAAATTTTCAACCATGGTTAATAGAAGAGGGATTATTTTGTTCTGCTACTGGGAGGAGATGTGTCCCTCAACCCTGGTCCGCTCACACTTGGTGTTTTGAATGCCAGATCCGTAAGGAATAAGGATCCACTCCTAGCCACTATGCCTCACGGAAACTCATATTCGTCCCTTCGATTCAGACAGCTTTTTACGGTCTATAACTCCTCCTGATTTTATTTTTCCTCACAAACCTCGTCCCTCAGGTATTGGTTGTGGTGTTGTATTTTTGATTAGATCCTCCTACAGACCGCATATAATAGAATCTCCTTTTTATCAGTCATTTGGGGGGCCACGGTGGCAGAGTGGTAACACTCTCGCCTCCCACCTCTGAGGCCGGGGTTCGATCCCCGTCAAGGCCTTATTGGGAAAGCTGGTAGTTGCTTGCCGTTGGTCGGCAGTTTACAGTACAGAACCCTAGCAAACTCTATATACTGGTTTCCTCTGCCCTTCCAACTACCCGTCGTGATATGACCTGTACAGTGTTGAAAGTGACGTAAAACCCCAAATAAATAAATAAATTATCAGTCATTTGAGAACATGGTGGTGTCAATCGGGCTTCATGGTTGTTCTTTGTTGCTTGCCTGTATCTACTGCCCTCCAGGATCATGTACCTGCAATTTTCTGGAAGAATTCATGTCATTTGTTGGTTACGTCTCATCTATTAATTCTTTATATTATATCTGTGGCGACTTCAATATTCATGTTGATGTTCCAGTTGGCGATAGTTATAAATTCATTACCTTTCTTGATTTGCGTGATCTGAAACAGTTAATTCAATAAATCTACTCATCTGCATGGTCACATATTGGACCTCGTTTTATCCCCCAGTGATCAGGATACTATTGCTGATGTCAAAATTTGTCATTTTGTATCTGATCACGCATTAGTCAAATGCACAATTGCCTTCCCTCGTCAAGTGGCTCGCACTCCAAATATAGTTCAATATAGAAGGTACCACCATATCAACATGTCTGAATTCCGCTTAGTTCTCAAAAATACTTCTTTTGTCAAGTCTCCAGCTGATGCTGTAGATGATCTTTATGAATAATATGTATGTGATTTGGGTAATGTTCTTGATAGGCATGCACCTCTTATTTCTGGACTGACAAATAAATATTTCACAGATTGGATGTCTGATGATTATTGATGTGCAAAGTCCCTTAGGTGCCAATTTGAGATAATCTAGCGTAGGGTTAAAAATTCACTGAACAGAAGTTGGCTTCGTCGTCAGATTGCTCGGTGCAATGCACTTGTAAACAAGGATAAGTCAGACTATTAGAGCAAACTGATTTCAGACAATAGTCATGACTCTCGAAAACTATGGCGTGAGCTGCATAAAACCTTGAATAGGGTATCTGATGCCACACTTCCATCCCACGAGTCTGAAAAGTCATTGGCTTACCAGTTTGCCTCATTTTTTCCAACAAAATTAAGAAAATTAGAGATACTTTACTCCCTCTGGCACTGAATACGAGGTTCACCCTCCTTCAGATCCTCCAAAAATTATTGTCTTCAGGCAACTTTCTGAAGAGGCTGTTGATAAAATAATTAAAACCTCACCAACAAAATCATGTCTGTTAGATCCTCAGCCAACATTCCTTATCAAGGAATGCATCGACATACTTCTACCAATGGTCACAAAGCTGGTTAACTGCTCACTCATGGAGGGATGTGTGCCTTATGCTTTCATATCTGCTGTGGTCACTCCTCTTATTAAAAAGCTGAATCTTCCTTCAGATGACCTGAAAAATTATTGCCCTGTATCCGACCTCAGTTTATATCAAAACTGGTAGAACATGTGGTTGCTAAGCAGCTTTTAGAACATATTCATGTTCATAACTTAGACAACTCGTACCAGTCGGCATATAAGGCTGGTCACTCAACTGAGACAGCTCTTCTCTCCATAAAAATGAAGTTCACTTATCATTGTCAAGAGGTGAACCCACTGCCTTGTTATTGCTCAATTTTTCTGCTGCCTTCGATACCATAGATCATTCCACTCTTCTCAGTTGCCTCCGAATTTAGTTAGGAGTTGGTTGCTCTTTTCTGAAATGGTTCACGTCATACCTAACAGACCGTTATCAGTCAATAAAAATTGGTTCTACTTTGTCAGATGTTTGTAAATTCCTATTTGGCATCCCCCAAGGTTCTGTCCTGGGCCCTTTGTTGTTTTCATTGTATACCACTCCCTCAGTTTGATTATCAGTAAACATAAAGGAATAAAGTTTCATTTCTATGCAGATGACAGTCAAGTTTGTATAACTTTATCCCAAAAGAATGCATCTGCTGCCTTTGAAAAGTTGAACAGGTGCCTAGATAATGTTAAAGAGTGGATGTCAACTAGTAAGCTCAAATTGAATCCTGACAAGACCAAATTTATCATCTTTGGTTCGAAGAGACAGAAGGACAAGTTGAAAGAATGTTTTCCAGTTGGGCAGTCCACTCTGCCCTGTTCATTCAGTCAAAACTTTGGGTATGTGGTTTGATTCAGAATGTCTGCAAAAGTTGTTTTGCTAAACTCTGTGATATACTGATAAACTCAGACATATCAAGCAGTTTCTTACTCATGATGTTTCTGTGCTTGTGGCTAATGCTGTTGCTAGTAGTCGGCTGGATTACTGCAACTCACCTTTCAGGAGCCTCTCCAAGTTCAATCTATGCAAATTACAGTGCATCCAAAACAGTTCAGCCACAATTGTATCAAACAAAAGTCGATGCACCAGTATAACTCCTGTGCTTAAGAAATTACATTGGCTTCCTGTTGGACAGCGCACAGTGTTTAAGACAGTCACACTTGTTTTTAAGTTTCTACGCACTGGTTTTCCCAGGTATTTTGCTCGATATCTTTCTTCCTACAGCAGTTCTCATAGTACCAGGTGCAGTCAAAGTGATGGCAATTTCCTTGTCTTTCCAAAGTTCTACCCTTCTGTTCATAAATCTGTCAAACAGTTTGGTAATAGTTTTGCTTTTGATGCCCCCACTGTGTGGAATGCTCTTCCAGGTGAGATTTGTGCCTCTCCCTCCCTGGCCTCTTTCAGAAAGCAGCTCAAAACCTACCTGTACACCAAAGCATACCTACCTTAGCATACCCACTTTACCCATCCCCTCTCATTCTCTGTGGTGCTTGACCCCTCTTCTGTCTCTGGATACTGAAATTTTGTCGACTGCTTTTTGTTTTATTGTGCCTTAGAGACCTCTTGTATGGGGAGATTAAGCACTATAAAAGTCCAATTAGAAAATCATGCCTCTGCAATTCTAAATCCTCAAGATGATCAGTCTTATATTGAATAAGAGTTGTCCTTGTAAGCAGTGCTAGACCCGTTTCAGGCCAAGCCTATTCCTCTACATGTATCTCCCTTAATGGTCAGAGATAAGTAGGATTCTAACAAAAAGAGGACCATAATGGACCTCAGTTGGCCCAAAGGGGTTCCCGTTAATGCTTCTGTACAGAAAGGCACTCAATTTGTCTTGAATAATCCTTCTATAGATTTATAACAAGTTCTTTGTCCAAGTTAGGTCCGGCTGCACAGATTTACAAGGTAGACTTTAGTTGAGCCTTTAGGCAGATAAATATAGATCCTATAGACATTGACCTCCTTGGTTTGAAATTTCAAGATCAGTATTTCAGCGATAATTCGGTCCCATTCGAATATCACAATGGCAGCCAAATTTTTCATAGTTGCACAGACACCAAATGGTTTACAATGCAACAACATGGCTTTGCTCATCTATTTAACTACATAGATGATTTAATATATTCTGGTTTACCCTCCAATACACATAGTTCTGTTCATTTTTTAATCAAATTACTAGAAGACTTGGGTTTGGAAATTCCCACAAGAAATAAGTGCCACAAATACATTGCTCACTTGTTTGGTTATACAATTCGATATGGTAAACCGGACTTTGTCCATCCCGGACCAAAACTTAATTGAAATTGTTGAATTTTGTAAATCTTGGACTACCAAGACTTATTGTACTAAACAAAGCTTTACAATCTTTGTTAAGTAGTTTACTTTATATCAGTATATGTGTGAAACCTGCACGTTATTTCCTCAATAGAATGTTGGCTTTGCTTAGAACCAACTATGAAACAGAAAAGATTTGATAAGACCAACCATTTTTTTCAGGATTTAGCGTGGTTTAACACCTTTCTTTGTAATTTCAATGGTATCACTTATTATGACAAAATTATATAGTATATCTGGATGCATGCCTAACAGGTTTAAATGGACACTTTGATCCAATGGTTTACGCTTTGGACATCCCATTTGGTTACAATAATTATGATATTTGTCACCTGGAGATGTTAAACATAGTGGCAGCTTCTAAACTTTCGGCTGGCCAATGGAAAGATAAGAAAATTCAGATACATTATGATAACATGGCTGTAGTTCAGGTCTTGAATACTGGTAAGGCTCCTGACCATACCGTGCGGAATGAATATTTGGCTAATTGCCGATACTTATAACATTGAATTCCTATTCTCTCAAGTAGCAGGACAGGCTAACAACATTGCAGATCTCTTATTACGTTGGAGTGTAACTGTCAATCCTATAGAAAAATTAAATGACTACCTAAAATTATATATGGGTTAATGCACATTTAAATTTGACACTCCTTGACTATAACATATAATTAGCTCCGCCAAGGAGGTTATGTTTTCGTCTGGGTTTGTTTGTGGGTTTGTGAGTTTGTTTGTGCATTTGTTTGTGATAACTCAAAAACTTATGGACGGATTTTGATGAAATTTTCAGGATATGTCTGAAAAGTTAAAGGAAGAAATGATTCAATTTTGGGAGTTATCTAGATAACTATCTGGATCTTCTGGACCCATGAAATGTAATTTTTCATGACAGATAACTCAAAAAGTTATGGATGGAAATTTTCAGGATATGTGCTCCCTTGGCAGAGGTCTGCTCTCTCCGAGTGCTCTTGTTGTATCTGTATTTCTTGATCCACAATTCTGTTTTATATTTGTAGAATTACCAGGAATGGCAGTCCAGCTGGCCACCTCGGCTTCCACAAGATTGCTGCAGAGTTTTAGGCCCTCTACTAAGGCATTATAGGGTGTATGTGGGTGGATTTTCTGGCATTTCAGGTGGTGGCTTTTACTTTCTTTCATGGAATTCCTCCATTTGAATCACTTGTCTGCAAGTCAAATTTCTAATTATATGGCAGCACTTAAGGTTGTTCATATTATATATGGTTTGTAAACAGCTTGCTTTAGGGAGTTTCCAAGTTTTTGAAATCTACAAAAATTAATGCTCAACTGCGCCCACATAGATATCAATCTTTTGAATTCCATAATTCGCCAATGTAATTCTACTACCCTGAAATTTTAAAACCATTATATTTGCTATGCTTCTTTTCAATCTTGCGCCTTTCAAATATCCTGACTCACCCAAACAAGTCCTTTGACCTCAGTAGACAAATGGCCATGGGGGATTTCATAGCATCGGTGGATGGAGCTGTGCTGCTCGTAAAATGGAGCAAAACCATACAAGATAGTGAAATTCACATTTAATACTTTAGTTTACAGACTTATCATGCATTAAATACTACTTATTCAGATTTTATCACTGGTCGTCATGTGAGTAACACACTCTCCCTCCGTCAGTAGCTAGTAACAACAGTTAGTAGTCTGGGATTTGAACGAGCTTATCAACTATGAACTTACCATTGGGTAACTGATGGTTTCCTTGTGGGGTATTGTTTTCACCTTCTCGTAGAGGTCATGGCAAGGTCACTCCAACTATGACCTTGAGGTCACTTCATGTTAACCTTTGCTAATTTCCATGTATTTTCAATCGTTATTTCTCAAGGTCGTCATTAGTCCTTGACCTTTAGTGTGATGTGACCTTGGTTCATGTCAAATTAAGTAGTTTCTAATCCCAGAATTGGTTATGATCAGAAATAAAGATTTATGTAGATAAAATTGTGCATATGTCAAAAGAATTAGAAATAGACATATATTAAACCCACTTTATTTCTTGTATTGGGACTTCCAGGGGCTGTTTGAGCCGGCAAGTTCTGCCCTGAGGAGGTTCTATTATCAGATGATTGGAAAATTAGTATTGATCACCAATTGGTTTGTTAGCTTGAATTTCATTGGTGGTTGTCTGGTCACCTTGTAGCAGACCTTAATACTCTGCCGTTTGAATTTTGGAGGTGACGGGGTGATATTGAAATTTCAACCCTCCGTTATTTTGTACCCTCTCTTATTTAGAATAATGTATTAGTGCTATCATAGTTAGACTATATCATGTAGAACATATTACTGCCATCTACTGTTTTTCAGGTTGCCATGTGTAATAATGGCTGGTGTCAATCACCACACTCATACATTGCAATTGCTCTAAGTGCAACTTTGCCTCCAGCCCTAGAGGGCTACTGGTCTACTGGAGCTTCCTATGGACACAATATGGTGGCTTTTGCATTCCTGCTCCAGCTGTTATGATGCAATTTATTGTTATTAATAGTAATTAATCCGTTGTTGGACTCTAATTTACAGTTTATTGAATCAATTATGTTTCATATATTAAATCACAGCTGTAACTAGTCATTGTATATTGTTTGTATTACATGTTTGATTAAGAGTGGTGTCGCTATTAAAGAGCTTCAGAGTATAAGTTATACGCCCCTTCTATCTCCAATTTTCATTATGTTTACATGTTTTTTTTATTTTTATGGCTATGCTATTACCACTTTTACAACAGTTAGTGCTATTATCTACACAACATTGCTATTATATTCATGGCAACCATGATGTTGCTATGTGCTTAAGATAATTTATAATTTGTTTTCTAACTGGTCAGTATTAAACTTATGTTGTTTTTACATTTATTGCCATCAAGATGTTGCTATGTGCTTAAAGACGATGTTAGAATCTTGTTTTACAACTAAACAGTATTAAGCACCATAATTCCTAAATAATTTTAAAATATTTTATACCCTGTGTACATATTTGATTTATGGATTACGATTTGGAGGGCGTGCTTCAGAATTTGCTAGTTCAAAGATTAAGCACATGGATACATGATATCTGATTATATATATGCACATGAATTGTTGGTCAGTACACTATTTGCAATTCTTATGTGGTTTATGTTATTCTAGGGGGGCCGTATTATTCGGTCATGTAGGTGTACATTATTGAGCTAGACCAATTGCAGGCCTTCAATTCACTGCTGATAACTCTGTTGTTTTTCTGGCTTTATTTCATCTATTGGTTTACATCTTGGATCTTCTTGGCTATAACCTTCCCTTCCTTGGATCTTTCTCCTATCTAGTTAGCTTAAAAGTTTATCTGAAAATGATAAAATTTCACATTTGGTGACCTTCTTTGTATGCTTGAACTTTGACCACATTGTGTAGGTGATTGGTTTGACCTGCAGCATTTCAGGTTAACTGGATTTAGATTTTAATTATATCAGCATATATTTGCATAATTCACCTTCAAAATTCCTGTTAACTTTTTTTTATTATGTGCTCCTATATATGCTTATTCATGTCTTACTACAATGCTGTTACAGGACTTTTTAGTAGTTATGTTTCATCTTGCATTATAAATTATATAATCATATTGCTTGTTTTAGCAAAAACAGTTGTATAGAGAATGTTTATCATATGATTTGTAAAAATTAAAGTAAGCATTTACTTGAAAACGTTTAGTAACCCAAAATAGGGTTTAAATATGGTTAAAAATGGTTTGTAAATGTTTAAACTATTTCAAAACGTTTTCCAAAAAAAAAAAGTTTTCCAAAGTTGCGATGATTTGGAATTTTTTTCATATGTTTTTTTTTCTAATTTCATTAAAATAAATATCGACCTTATGACGGTTTCAATATATTAGAATGTTTTGGCAATGTTTTGCTCCAGTCACACTACAGGTGAAACTGATACAGTTTACAAGTATTTTAGATAATGCCTCATTACTCTATTTACTGCCACACTTCTGCCAGTAAAATTTGCACACTGATTCTCCCCACTATCCCGGACCACAAATAGAAGTTTCAAACTGTTCTAAGTTTCTGTCTTCTCATAAGAGGTGATATTACAGTCACTTCCCATAACTGGCAATAAGTGCAGGATATCCTATCATTTCTTTAGCTGCTCTGCAGCCTTGCTAAACCTATGTTATTTTGTATCTTCCTGTGCCTCAGATCAAGTTGTATGTTTTCAATCATAAAACTGTCTTTTACAGTTTCATTTCTGTATCCGTCCTGTGTCAAACTGTGGCTATTGTCCTGGATTCTGATTTTCTTCTGACGCCAAACTGTAGCCAGAGGTGTGTGTCTGGGTTTTACAGTAGGTACAGCATTCGGCCTATTTTTTCCTGTTGTCAATAACTCTCGGAAATACCACCTGTAATAAGACTAGGACATAGCTATTGGTCAAAACGTAGACAGGAAGGGCTGAAACTTGGAGTCACACCATGAAAATTCCTTATTTCTATGATGTTTTGCTGATATATTGTGAGGACACCAAAATATAGCTCAGAGTTAAAAGACAAAGATGAGACAAAGTGTTGAAGATCGTGATGAGTTTCATCAGAATGGTACAATAGTATACAAAGTTGTACCAATGTTCGAGTGTGTTGAATAACCTGTGAAGAAAAGTATAAACGGTGTGAAAAGTAAACGGTTGGTTGTCTGCACACTTACTGTTTTTTTACAATTGCAGATATTCACTGATTCATCACTGTTTGACCTGGACATAGCATACGGTGACTTCTAAAGTGCACTTACCAACAGTTTAGGAAGCCTCAATAATTCCACTTGGGTCGTCCTGTCGGTAGGTATGGATTTTTTTAAGATTGGCAGCAATTTTTACAGAGTGATTTATTATATGTTGTCGTGGTGGGTCAGCAAAATATCAAACATGTTTGATATTTCACTGACTCTCCCTGGCTCTTGATCCTGAATGTGGCTTTGCCCACCTGGAAAACACCCTGTCTTGTCTGTGTACGTCTTCTTGTAGTCACTTCCAGACCTGTCCTATACCGTTACCATCTTCTCAGGAAACACTTGCCAGCTGTTGTTGTCAAGTGTCCAGACTTCACTCCATGACAGTTAGGAAGTCTCCAAGTCTTTGGTTGCACAGTCAGTTACAGCAACAGACAAGCCAAGAAGTGTGTAGGACAGACTGGCTTCATTTAACCAACTCTAAGCTTCACAGTTATGCAATCTGTGTGTGTGAAATGTGAGTCGGAATGCGGAATGCATCATTTTGATTTTCATCTCCAATGGATTACAACTGGCTGTGTTGACATAGGTTTTTATTTTTGCAAATTAACTTAGGGTTTAGTTTACAGATAGAATCTTTTCTGGCTAACTGATAGGCTTTTGTTTTTACAAACCCTGCTTTGATTTGATTTATAAGATAGGTCCTAAAACAAGAAAGAATGTAAGGAAGATCGAGTCCCCACAGACACATCTACAGAGTTGGAGTTGGGACCCAGTAAACATTAGAAACGTTTTAAAATGGTTTAAACGTTTACAAAACCTTTTAAAAACCTATTTAAACGCTATCTTATGGTTTTCTAAATGCTTCCACGGAAATCTTTACGTACACTATAATGTTTGAAAACCTTTTTATAAACATTCTATATACAAACTTTTTTACTGAAAACGTTAGTTAAACGTTTATAAAATAACTCAAGAAGCTAGGTTTGACTGGAAACATATTTTAAGCATTTATAAAATAGCTAAATAAATGAAGGTTATGTTAGAAATGTTTTATAGACAGTACACATAAAATGTTTAAAAAACATTGTTGATCAAATGTTTTAAAAACATTCTTTCAAAAACGTTTTTTAAACCCATATTTTCAGATTGCTTATCAAACCTTCAGCTTCAAACATGTCCAAACAAAGATGGCGGTGAGCAATAATAGGGGATTTTAGAGGTCAAAAAATGCCCCACAAACAATACCAAAAAGTAAGAGTTGAATGGAGGTACAATTTTTAAGCCACTATCATACCATTTGAGACATAAAAATAATATTTTTATTAGTGAGCAACCTTAAAAGGTATTGAAATTGACCTCTGACCCCATTGCTATTTCTAACATTTTTCATTAAACATCTAATAAACGGTACACATAAAACGTTTTAAAAACATTCTATTATAAATGGTTTTGTACCCATCATTTTTTTAACCTTTGCAAAACGTTTCCTATCAAACGTTTGCAAAACCTAAAAATGTTTACTGGGGAGATACAGCTGCTGATATACTGAGGAGTGGGGAGGAGAGAGAACAGAGAGGGAGGGGGCAGAGAAACAACAGAAGGAGGAGAGGGAGAGGGCAGAAACTCCACAGTCACAGACAGAGGAGGCAGTGGCTGAAGAAAGACCAAGAACTGAGAAGAGTGAAAGTGGAATGGACACAGAGGGCAGAGGAGAGGCCAGCGCATCTACTGAGTGCCAGTCCAGGCACAACAAAGGATATATGATGAACATTTATTGACAGACTAAGAGGAGGCTATTGTAGACTTTGTCAATGATCATAAGGAGCTTTACAACAAAACCAACGTGCATTTAAGGACAAGGCCAGGAAGGGTTGCCTGTGGGAAAGATTGGCATGGAGCCACAAACTCTCACTGAAAGTGTGCAAGACTTGGTTTCAATCCCAAAAGACTCACTATGGAAAATTAACCTAGACCAAGTTTGTCCAGGCTCCTAAGGAAATGACTGAGAGACAGAACTGGATTTAGGAAACAAGTCTTATATACCTGGCCCATATACATAGAGTCACATGTGGAGACAATGTTAGTGAGGGTTGGGATATCAATGATGGTTTTGAAGGAAACTCGCAAAGGGGCCTTAAGCTTGAGAGCCTTTGTGAAGTAAGATACTCTATAATCTCTAAGAGCTGCAGTCTGGATACCATAAAGTTGCAACATGGTTTTAACCGCAGAAAGATAGTTATTTATACTGGCCTGCGACACTTGGTTAAAGACCAGGAATTCTAGAAATGCCAATGTATGGCCTGCATTCAGCTGGGTGATATCAATGGCGAAGAAGATGGAGAAAGCCAGGAAGACCCTGAACATGTGTAAGCTATTGTAGTGGACTTCCTGAAGGCCCCACCCAGGCACTGTGAGGCTGAAGCCAGTAACTTCTGGAGACGAGGATGGTGACCTACAGAACAGAATCAAATTTGCCAGTTAACTGATAAGTCTGCAAGGGTGGGGTACACCCAGTTGGCTCCTGCAAGCAATTGGTGGACTTTGTCTCTATGTATGGGTGACATGTGAAACCTAGACAGTGAATCAGCTATGATATTGACTTTTCCGGGTATATGGGTAGTTCTGAGCCTGATATCAGCCTTGGCTGTTTCCATACTGATATTTCGACAGATGGCAGCCAACAGAGGGTCCCTTGTCTTGCCCGATTGCAATATAGTAACTACAGCCTGATTGTCACATTTGACCGAGATTGTTTTGGTTGCCCATTGTTTAGCCCATACCCTAAGGGCGACCAAGATGTTCACCATCGATATTGTCGTGTTTGAAGAAAGCCGAACCATTAAAGTCTGGGAGAAACTCACAGAACCAGTTTAAGTCCCTCTTAAACTCGACATTCAAGTTAATAGATTCCAGCTTGTTGGATGCCCTTAGCAGATCCAGCATTCTGTTTAGAAAGGGTCTAGATGAGTGTACACATTTAGAAACGTAGAGAAGGCTGCCTAGGAGGGATTGCAGCTCACGTTTCTTACAGCTGACTCTGTCTGTCCATTGAAAACATATTTTAAGTATTTTTTCAAGCTTATCACTGGGTATGGAAGCTTCAAATGTCTCTGTATTCAAATCAATACCTAGACATGTACATTTAGTGGTAGGGGGGACCATTTTCTTGTTGCAAAGGGCAAAACCTAGGTCTGTGAGAAGGGCCTTCAAAAATTGAAAGGAGGGGCCTGCTTGGCTCACTGTGGCATGCCCAATGACGTCATCAATGTAATTTGTAACCTAAAACCATTCTTGACGCATGAAATGATGCACAGCGTCGCTGAGGTGCTGGAAGATCGCCGAACCGTGCCGAAATCCGAAGGGAAGGCAGGAGTCAATGAAATACTCCTTAAGCTTGAGACCTAACAGTGAATAATCCCCAGGGTCAATTTTGACATGGCGAAAAGCCCTGGAGACATCTATCTTGTACAGAAGTGAGCCTTTTCCTAATTTGATAATTTTACTGGTGATGTCATCAATAGTGGGGAGGGTAAGGAGGAAGGGTGTACCTAAATAAACTTCTGAAGTGACGCCGTCAATTACAGAGTGGCCAAAGGGGAAGCTGAGGTCTATAATGACCCTTCTCTTGTCTGAGTCGGCCTTTTCTCTAGTCATGAAGAGGGAAATGTGCATTTGTTTGATGGGAAGATCTTTAAATGGGCCTAATATGGCTCCATACTTTATTTCCTCTTGCAGGTAAAACTCGACATGGTCCTGGAAGTCAACAGCTGACTTATGATTCGATTCATTGGACTTGAGAGGTACTTTATGGTCAAAATCCAGGGGGAAGCCATAGTGAATGAGCAAACCTAACTGTTTATCCCAGTAACTGGTGAGATATCTATCCCAAACGTCAGGATTGAGCTGAGATTTGACTTGAATCTGGGCTTGCATAAAGTTAGAGTGACCTGACCTGCATATTTTGTCATGAATGCTAAAAATAGATTCATCACTTTGGTTTTTCTCATTGGATTCAGGTATCATAAGGTCACCTAATGGAATAAATCCATATTTATCAGTTGTTTGTGCATTCCAAGTTTGAAACGTTTTGACAGTCCCAGCAGCAGTTATGGTGCTTCTATGACGTGGTCGAAACATAGCTTGTAAGTCATATTTGTCTTCAGTGAGGGGAAATTCGCTCACGACACGTGAAAGGATGCCTTCACTTACATGGGGTACTTCTTTTTTGTTTCCAGAACTCACCTTGGTGTTGCCGACATTCTCACCAGCAGTCATATCACACACATGGTTTTGGATTGTATTTGCATCAGTGTCAAGCTCAGCTAAGACAGCAAACTTATTTTTTGAAACAAAATCATTCAAATCATTATGACAAATCTTACCTTTTGATTCAGTTTGTATAGGACTGCTGGTGGAATGAAATTCTGTAGCCCTTGACCACGTATTGCCAGTTTTCTCCCCAGTGTTTAAAAGTGAAGCCCTCTGACTCCCGATTTTGACACTTCCAACGTTGTTTTGGTTTGGCAATATGTGAGGAAAGTTGCCAATATGATTTGTTTTGGCCTCGTGGTCAAGTGCAACGTTAACACCTTGATGCACTTTGTTTACACAACCTTTGTGTTTTGCACGTTTTGTATTTATAGGTGATTTCTATTGTTTCTCGACATTTGTCACCTTATGCAACATGGTTTTACTGTTAACCCAAGAACTTTCGCTCTTTACTATATCTGCATAGGTTTTGACATTTGTGACATAGTCGCACCTCCAGTTATTACTGGCTCGACATTTGGTGATACTATTGTAAAAAATTTTGGTTTTGACATGATCTATTTTTCGTTCACTAACCCCTTTATTAGGCACTGCCCTTGCCCTTGGGCAGTGCCTCATTCGTTTTTTGTACGATTCCTACAGGTGGAGCTGGTATGTGTGAGTGACTTGCCTTGGGTGTAACAGAAACTACATACATGCAAATATAACTGACCATTGGTCTCGTGGTCTTTGGTATGAGAGCAAGAGTCTTTCTGGTAGAACTTACAGGGGATGGCCCTATCTTTGCGTTCACCTTTTTTAATCTGGCCATTCTGTGAATTACCACTGGTCAATCTCTGAGCGTGGGCACGCCTTACCCTATCTATCTTGCTAGTTTCGTCCCAAGTAATTTTACCATCCTCCATTCGACATAGGAGGACAGCATGACTCCCCTTGGCTGCCTGCCACCCGAAGTCATGACTGTCCTCCATCAAGTCGGTTAGATAGTCAAGCATTTGATTTCTGGTGTCAGTATTAGACTCTTCCCGTATGATCTGACTAAAACCTGCAACCCACTGGCTTAGTGATAGGGCGTCATACGATATTCTAGATTTCTTGGACCCCCCTAGAACATAATTATGGGGCCAGGGGACTTCTTTCTTTACATAAACAGTCTCACTGCCGCCCCTTTGGGAATTGAACTTGCCTTGTTCGTTGATGGTCTGCCACTGCTTGACCCTCTCCTCCACCTGCTTCTGAATCTGGTGCGACTGCTTCAGCGTTCAGAGGGAAGGCAGCAAAAATTCATCTTCTGTGCCTTGTATCTGGCTGACGCTAGATTTGACGCTAGGTGATGTCTGTTGTAAGTCTTTGTCTTGCACTTTTTTCTCCATAACCGCCATGCGGCTACTTAAACTTTTAAGTTCTTGCAGTATTAGAGCATTTGAGTCCTGGATACTCATTTCACTTTGAGTTATAGAGGCAGTGTCCATCTCTTCAACATTTTTACATTTTGAATTAATGGGCCTCTCATGCACGCCCCCACACTTCACACAGTCCAGCAACTTCTTCGGCATTTTCTACACACAAATTTCAGATCTCCTTTGATACGTGCCCGTATAATATTAGAGGGTAAGGTGATAAAATTTTTTGTATAAAATTGATAAAAGTATAAAATGACTAAAATAAATGTAAACAGCCCTCAGCCTAAGCTCCACAAGTGAGCTATACGAGCATGACTCAAAAGAGCAAGATATGATGGTGATCCACAGCCAGAGGTCCTCCCAGCTAATCCATACAGACAATATGAGGTGGCGCCTGGCTCTGAAAAACACTGAAACTTGGGAGTTTTAGTGTTGTGAAACTCGCAAGTTTCAAATCGAATTAACACAAATTTTATATTTTTTAAAATGGCGTGTTGCCAGCTTGATTGCAGAATTTGATATGAATATGGCCACCCCAGGCGGGAAATTTTCCCCTTAATTAGGTCAGGGGTGACCAATGGCTTCACAGGTCAATTCCCAACAAGAATAGTTTTCGAGGGACAGCACTGAATTAGGTGGCACCTCACTTGCCACCCAAGCAAAGTCACCACAGAGAGGAGCCAGTGCTTGTGCAGCCTCAGTCCATAACATTTCATTAGGGTCCACTGAGGATGGAGAACATCACATGCTCTGACAAAACACACCAGCCATCCAACTGCAGCACTGCTAGTACAAGCGTAGTTTGGCAGCCTTCGTCAGTTGAACAGCAGGCCATAGATCAATTTGCCCAGATGAAAACTATGTTCACATCTTTCCTTGGGCCCAGACAGGAGACCACCAGAACAGCCATTTACAACGATATGGCATCTGCAGTTGAAAGCTTAGAGGAAAGATACTTGCAGACATTTTAAAATGGGATAGTTAAACTTTTAAGTGGGATACAGAGCAGGGCAGAAGCAAGGAAACATCAGCCACAGCAATCTATACTTTCTAGGAGGTCCAGTACAACTTCTGCATGTCTGCCAAATACTTATCAGAAGCAACCAGTAGCCAGGGAATATATTTTGAGTATTCCAGAAAACCAGATACCAACAAGCCAGGTCACACAACCAGCTCAACAGACCAAAGTGGTACCAAGACCACAACAGCCCAGATGTCCACAAATTTCATACTTTATTGTCCACAAGTAAGAACATGGGACTTCAAGACAGCATCATTTTACCATCAGACCTAGCAAGAGTTTCGACCGACTGTCAGTGGCTTCTGTCACAGGAGAAGAAAGCAAGAGAAGAAAGTTCACATAACATCTCAGACCATTTTAGCCTTTTTTTAGAATATACAATCAGTCATAAGCTACCAGCAGATGGACATATATTAACCATTTACACCAAGTGATCTGTATCAACACACTGCCTCTCCTCTAACCACCCAGAAGTATAAGCCTTGACAACTGCTTATTCATAGGTCATTCTCAGGACCACCCAAATCCTCCCCAAACAATTAATAAGCTCAGTGTTAAAAAAACAAAAAACATTATATTACCTTCACACCAAACACATGACCCCAAAACACGAGAAACAAAAAGAGTGAGTGAGCGAGTGAGTTTTTAATCTTAAGAAAGTTGGGAATTTAAAAAATATATATATATTTTGACGTTTGAGACATTTCTGAGATTTCAAAAACACTCTGACCTTACAACAATTTGGCCATTTTAAGCGGGTTTGAACTTTAAAATGTTTCTCAAAATGGAAAAAAAGATTGACTTTTGATAAACTTTGACAGTTTTCAAATGATTTTAAACTTTAGATTTGACATTTGACTTTTTACCTCGGAGAAAGTTTGAAAGTTATAGAGTTGTATAGAGTCCTAGGGTCTGTTGTTGAGTCAGCACCAGTGGAACACCTCGATAACTGGTAAACTCATTTGACATGACCTAACCTCACCCCTCTGGTCTTAGGTTCTAATCTAGCTGATGACAGCATAAGGGATTCACTGAGGACCTGTCAGGACAAGATGTTAGCTGTTGAAAGGTGTGTAAAAACTCAACTTTGTTTTTGTTTTAAGTATCAGTTTATATTTTAGTGAGCTAGCACTAAAATTTATCTCCTGATAAGACAGATGCTTTATTTTCTTCATCTTCACCCTCTCTGGCATATTTCCTTCCTGCTATACCTGTTCTGTTGTCCGCCTCCATGTGTCTGTAGAGTTTTATCCTGTTGGTAATCCCTTGTCAGTAATCATATCACAGGAATATTTGTGTTTATCCGGTGGATGTCTCTGCAAAATTTCACAATTTTGACATCATTCACAATTGATGTTGTCCATATCGTCATTTTAGCTCCATTTTGCAGTCTGCGCTTTGCCAAAATATCTTAAGAAGTTACCTCAAACAACCTTTTCCTTCTGTATCCAGTCCAGTCAACTATTCTTCAAAAACACTTGGCCATTTTGTTATTAATAGTATCACAATTGTAACACACATTTTTTTCCAGTGTACTTGTGTATATTGTGATGGTGCAGTAATGTTATACATAGGGGGATTTGACAAATGTCTGCAATTACTAAGGCTCTCCAGCAAAACCAAATCAGCCATCAGAAGCAATTATGACATTTTGAACTGGTGAATAACAATGTAGTAAATATCTGGAAAGTAGCTAATTTATGTCATTTATTTATTTTGCTGTTATTGGTCAAATGAAAGACACTTTTCTAGATCCTAACTGCAACTTTGACGTTGTACCTGTGGCATTCCATGATAGTAAACATTCACAGTACACACCGTTCATATTTTATATGTGGTTTTTCAAAAGGTATTCATACCTCTGTCACGAAGGTTAAGTAGTCCTTGGAAGCTTTTTCTTCACAAATGTTGTACACAAGTGAGTACCGTAGATATTTAATTAATTATATCATGGCCTGTCCTCATATTTCTTTTCCCTATTATGTAATTTTGTTTTAAGAAACTCAGTCATAACATGCAAACTAGTAAAGTTTTACTTTTTGTCAATACATGTATTACTCCAAAATGGATAAAGCCAAACTATTTGAATATGATCTCTCATCTTTTGATAACATCCTTCCCGGGTAAAGGTGTGATTCTGCTCTCCGGAAATGGATTGTCGATGCAAAACCTGGCCGTTGGCTATAATGCCCTCATGTGATATTGTAGTGCTATGTTATTCCCAATAACAACTTTATATAAGCTGCAGTCATGGTAAATACTGCTCCGGGCGTACTGATATAGGGGGTGACCATTCATGTTGATTGTCATAAGAAAAAGAGCTTGATGTCACATAATGACGCAGTCCATCTCTATAACACCATCCGTGTTTTTTATCCCTAAAATGGCCTCTGCCAGAAAAACTATTTGAGAAATAAATGCCAACAATGAAGCGTAAAATATTTGTGTATGTTGTAGGTATGAACTGCTCAGGTGTAAAGAGGGGTCATACACACTGTATGGAATGGTTATGATGATATGTAAACGGGGATATGACCATCCTGTTGTCATAAACATTAACTCTGATACCAGTCTAAAACCAGAAAATCACTCAACATGGAGTGTTTTTGTAAATCGGGACTTTGTGGTAAGAAATTATGAAAGGTTTTCCTGGTGTTGGTTTGTGCTCTATGAGTGTTTTGTTGTTGTTCTTGTAATCTGGCAGCCATGTAATGAAATCTGAAATATTTTTATTTACATATTTGACAAGGAAAGATTGTCAACCCAAAGTCCAAAGTTTTATATCTGATTCCACAGTAACAGCATTTCCTTATATGGAAGTTGAACTTGCACAGAGGTGATAATCTGTGATATGATGTAAAAGTTGCCAACCACTTAGCCACCTATTGAAAAAGTATTCATTATCCAAATTTCTTTCATGTAACACAATTTGAGAGTTTCACAGGTGGGAAAATATGGCTTAATTCCATGTGGTTTTTCTCGGAATCGTCTTTTTTTTCAAATTCACTTTTGGCTTGACCTTACATGACCCTGGCTGTAAAGACGAACATAAAACCCAAAACATTGAACTTACTTACTGTAATATTCCTCAGATTTGTTTTGTTAAAGTTACTTAATCGTTCTATTTAGTTATTTCTTAAATGAATCCCTCAGTAATTACGTTATCATAATGTTTCTTAAATATTGACATAGTACAATAATCAACATAATCATAACAGAGAAAAACAGGTGAAATGAAGGATTGTGGTCTTTTCTTGAGGTTTTATCAAACAAAACTCCTTAGTTGAGGTGATCTATTTAAGTGGGTTCATCACTCAAATGGACTGAGGCCATTCAGGAAAACAGAAAAATAAATGAATGGAAATAGAAAAGTTCATTAGAATAGAGTACTACAGCCAATCTGCTTCATCAGTCAATGTAGTGACATCTACAATTATGGATGGCATGGAGATTAGGTAAAAAACATACAAGCCAGAGCATTGGCATTTATATGTGCTCTAGCCAGGAGACTTACTGAGATTATGTGGACAAAATTTGTGAATGACGTAAATGGCTAACCTAATTTGGGTTCCAAATGAGAGACACTCTTGCTTGTAACCTAAAGTTAGTTTTAAGAAAAGAAGCGTGATTTGACATGTATATAACGGACAAGTTTAAAATGTTCTTCTGTGCATCGGGCAATTGGGATGATGATTTAGTTTAAATAATTAAATTATTTATATCAATTTTGTATGCATTCAAAATATTTCACCACATATATTATGACACTTATAACATGAAATTTTGCCAAATAAATATAAAAATAACTTGGAATGACAATAATATTTAAAAGCAAATATGTGCTTTGGGGTGATAATAAGATATTTACAGCACTTAAACTGATGCACATTTTTATTAAACACCTTGTATATTTAATTATTATGCGATATCATTATACAGTAGAAAGGGTATAAAATGTCAAAGTGTGCACCAAATGAATTGACCAGAATACATTGTATTTATTTGTTTCTCTTATGTTGTTATAGGTGTAACTATGAAAAGTCATCATCCTAAATGGTAGCTGATACCTCAACCTTTATTGCATTGTAAGAGGTCATGGGAACCAGAGTAGACCAATAAACTGTTCACAAATCAGATTAAGTATAACACAAATACCCTAATTACATTAATGTAGTAGAAGTGATGGAATATATGATGATTCTAATGTGGGACCCAAGGAATGAATTCCTGGACACCTGGATGTCCATTCCAAATATTTTAGTTATTTATTTATTTGGGGTTTTATGTCGCTTTCAACACTGTGCAGGTCATATCACTATGGGTAGTTTTGTGGGCAGAGGAAACCAGTACAAACAGTTAGTCAAGGCTCGATACTGTAAACTGCCTGTACATAAGGTCCAGGGTTTGAACAGTTGACATCTGAGGTGGGTGGCGAGTGTGACACCACTGTGCCATCAGGGAATTCTCTTGATTATATATTTTCAGATCAGGGGTCATTACTGTTGAAGATAAGCTGAACACCTCAGCTGAGATGCTGATTCATTTCTGATATCTGTACCACCTTCACCTGTGTTCCACAGAGGACACAGATTTTACCACTCTTGGTTACATTAATATCTCATGTCACATGGTTGTCACTTGGCATCTATTTGCCTGTGGTTGCATACCAACTGGCGTAGATCCTGTTAATTGTGGATTTCTGGGCCAATGTCACAGGATTGTCATCGTGGAACATTTATGTCTCTGCTTATGCTTATGATACTGTCAAGTGTTCTGAATGACATTTCACTGAGCTTTATGCTTAGTTATAAATTCAGCGAACTTAAGATGATGTCTTACAAACAGTTCATAACGCCCTCTGTCAACCTCAACCTGTAATTTATTAACTTGAAATGACTTTCACTAGAGTACTGTAAAGTTGTGGACACTATTTTACTGCTGTCTGACAAGCTGGAGGGTAAGCAACTTATGTAACAGCAATCTATGTAATAGCTCAGTACTGCAATTCATTATCTTGGCCCAGGACCTGAATTATCTTTATGGTTCTGTGCTACACTATCTGTGGACGTTATGGTTTATTTACATTGTCATCATCTAGGACGTATGTGCCAGGATGAGCTGTGTATATTTTTATGATTGTTCACACCATCTCCATGGGACATAGTCCAGGGCCTTATTTACTAAAAAGGACCCTACTGTACTTTAACACATGGACTGAACATATTACTTTTACATTGACTGATCTGTGTTTACATGATAATCTTGCTAAAAGCTTATAATGATTTGATCCTATATTGTTAAAGAAATATTTTTAACAGATGAATATAAAGTCAGTCCCTTGTTGGGTAGTATTGCCTTGGGGACCTGGGAAATGTGCCTACATTTGTATGTGTTCAAGTACCAAACAGACAGCCAGTGAATACCCCAAAGTACACCAGTGGAAGTTTGTAGCAGTTTCAGCTTCTCTGTGAGTGGCCTCACAGTATGCAAAGGTTTATTATTTTTTTCTTGACAAAATATTAAAGTGTACACTTTCTGTTACACAAATGAAATTGCTATATAAAGAATGTACTTTTCTAGTATTAAATATAATGCTAACTGACAGTACATGGAGGAATGAGGTGTTGTACAAAACGCCTATAAATATGGACAATATCTCCCGTAGTGAGATAGGGGAATTGCATAAAACAGGAACAGGACAAGGAGAATATATGTAAAATAAATAAGAGCACTCGGAGAGCGCAGACTTCCTTCATGGGAGCTCAATTCCTGGACTTTCAAAACCTACCATTAGTACTGATCTTGCTTTTCCTCCCTCTATTTCATATTTTTGCTGATAGTGATCCGGATCACTCCTAAAATCTAATCGCTTGTTTTTTGTCCCATTTAGGACATAACCTGAAAATTTCATCAAAATCCGTCCATAAGTTGTTGAGTTATCGGTCTTGAAAAATTACATTTCATGGATCCAGAAGATCCAGATGATCCGGATTGCTCCCAAAATTGAATCATTTCTTCCTTTTATCTTTTCAGACATATCCTGAAAATTTCATCAAAATCTGTCCATAAGTTTTTGAGTTATCTTGTTCACAAACAAACAAACTCACAAACCCACAAACAAACCCAGGCAAAAACATAACCTCCTTGGCAGAGGTAATAAACATGTATGAAATTTACTTTTTTAAAACTACAAATTAAAATGTACATCTATAGTGTGAGTTATATCAAACAAATTTATCTGGTCACCACTGCAAAGGGAGTTATGAAATCATTGGATTCTGTTTTCACTATGTTAGTAAGATTACAAAAAACTACGTAACAGTTTTACATAGAATTTTTACAGTAGCTGGGTCCTGGTCTAACATAGAACGGATTTAATTTTAGGAATCATTCTCAACCAGTGTTTACACAGGATTTTCATTTATGGATCTTTTAGCATTACACTAATAAGCAAAAGTGGGGTAACACCAGAGCTGTCGATACTCATCAGTTCCATGTGGATGATAAAGTCAGTAATAAAGGTTTTTATAATATATGTTAACTGGTTCGGTTCCATTCTGTCATTTGACATTGTTTATACATTATTCACATAAATTATTCGAATTAGCTTTAGCAAACATTAGGTTTATCATTAGGAATAATCTCAAAAATCTTAGAATATGAGAACCAGAAACTGGCACCCCAAAAGCTCAAAGAAGGGATACAAAATGTAATGGGAAAAATGGTGTTTTTGTATCAGTGGTCCAATTTATATTTTTATGGAATGTCTCTTATGCCCCTGTTCCACCAAAAGATTAAGCCCTGATCCTGTCGGCGACCCTTAATCGTGGGTAGTCTTGGAAAAAATGGAAAAAAAATTGACCAATGGGGTGGAAGACAGAATCGGTATGAAGGTCTGGGATTAACTACAGATCGGCCTCAGGACGCCCCAGGAGGCCCCAGACAGTCCCTAACTGGTCTGGGACTAAGAACAGACTAAGCCATTTTTCTGGTTGGTTTGAACCACGATCCTGTCGTAGACAAACCGACTGGGTCCCAGGACGCCTCAGGCCTCCTGGGACTAAGAGCCGACTAACCCAGGATTAAGTCCCGACCCCACAAAGTGTCCTGAGGCGTCCCCAGGCGTCCCCAGACCGAGATAGCCGATTTTTGTTTTGCAATGGGACTAAGGGTCGCAGGAGGCCTGGGACTAAGAATAGAGGGTCTGGGACTAAGGGTCGGCGACTAAGGGTCGCAGGCGGCCTGGGACAACATAGGACTGTGTAAATTTGGTCTGAGGAGGCCTGAGGACGCCTGGGACTGGACATTTTGTTTATGGCGGGAAAAAATAATCGGTTGGGGTCGGGAGAAATATCAAACATGTTTGATTTCTCACACGGCCCCAACCGACCACAACAGACCCTTACAGAAGGTCTGGGACTAAGCAAATATTTCAAACCGACCCTCAAAAACCCTTAATCGGGAGCCTTAGTCGTGTGGTGGAACACCCACATTACTGTTTATCGTAACATTCCTCTTATTATAGATGCGCCTAATGGGATTGTTTCATTTCTGGGATAATATATTGTAAACCTTTTTCCTGATTCTGAAAATGTGGTAATCGAGAAAATTTTCTGTGATTTAAGGCACAGCAGGTAGGAGACTAACAGGTTTGTGATGAGTTTGTGATCCACTCAGGGATCCTATTTCAGGGTTTATGGATGCTATGATTGGACCCTGATAACGTTTGTGATGGTATCCCGATATGGCAAAAATATTGGGGGTGTACTACCAAAAGTTGTACACTGCTCATTGCTCCACTTGTTTTGTAAAAATCTTCTTGTTAATTCGTGGCTTTCAGTGATTGGTTGACCTTTGACATTGGGTCAATCTTTCCCGCTGAAAATATTGAAATATTTTGAAATATTTTCAGGGTTTTTTCTATGTTGTATTGCTGACATTGTATATGCAATTGTAAACTCAACTTAAGGTTACCTTATCATCTTAACTTTACTCACCTTAAAATCCTTCTTTTACATTTCTTATTTATTGTTCCCTTGTACTTAAAATTCTTAACTTGTGTTTCACTTAAGGTGACCTTAAGCTTGGGTATTTCCATGTGTGTATTGTGATTGTAAACATAACCTAAACTTTAGTATACTTTAACTTATCAGATAAAACTTATGCTTGATGTTATACATATCAATTGTACTATATTTATGAACATGGACAATGAACTGTACATATGCATAAAAGACGCTGGACTGTACATAATTGTAGTAACTATGCATTTATACCCTTAAAGTATCTATTCTCATATTAGTATTACTTGTTTTGTATTAATAAAGTCTTAAGGCTCCGCAATATGGATATGAGGTTCAGAAGAACAGTTGTTCAACAGAGGAGAAGGAGAAGGACCCAGCCTCTTGGGTCAGAGAGTGACTATGGAGACGTGAGGACAGGGGTCAATACCATAATCTCATGATAGAGCTCTATGACAAGATCAGTCTGCTTTCACCAATTTCATGCGAATGTCTCCTGAGATATTCACTGAAACTGAGCACCAATTAACACCATACCTCCTGAGGCAGACAACATTGTTCAGAGAGCCGCTCATCCCAGGCCTAAAAATTAGTTAAAACACTGAGGCATCTGGCCACAACTGAGAGCTATGTATCATTTCACTCCACTTTCAGAGCGGGGAGGTCAACCATTAATCCCTTTGTCCTGAGATGTGTTGCATCATAATCAGATACGACCGTGATGAGGTTGACGTCGTATGACTACCTGCCCTAAGGACTGGTTGGAAATCAGGTAGGGATTCAGGTAGAGGTGGAACCTATCCCATGCTGTTGGCACCATAGACAAGAAACACATCCCCATTCGATGTTCCCAAAAAGCTGGGAATCTCTACTCCAAATACAAGGGATTACACCCCCTTGTCCAATGAGCCTGGCGGATACAAAGTGAGTGACTTTAACCAAAAGATAGATGATAACACACTTGGCTTTCCTCCGGCAGAATCACTCATTGACCACAGGCCAAAAAATGAGCACTTCTTTGTTGGTGATGATGCCTTCCCCCTCTGAACCTGGCTGATAAAACCCTTCTCCCACAGAAACCGGGACATCAATGAGCAGGTATTCAACTACTATCTGAGTCACAGGAGAAGGATTGTAAAGAATGCTTTTGGGAATTTGGCCACCAGAATTTGGGTCCTGCAGACCACCATGCAGCAAAGATATGATGTGGTCATGCGGATAGTCACAGCATGTGTGCTCCTGCACAAGAGGACAATTCCTAGTGGATAATATGGGTTTGAACCTGGACAATGTGTTGCAAAGGAACCAGATGGCTTATCAGGGAGGAAACCCCAGTAAAGCTGCCAAGGCACAGCGAAGTTTTCTGGCAGATTACTTCAGGAATGAAGGAGCTGTGCCTTGGCATATTTGGACAGAATATAACATCTTTTCTGTTAATGCATAGTATTTTCCAATTTGTGTTACTTCTGTGAACTCAGCAATTTCATAATATTTTATTTGTACGGTTTTTGCATGTGACACAATTTGACATATCTACCCCTAGAAAAGTTATAGTGTTAGTTTTCATTAATATGTATTTCTTATCACATTTTGTCATGGATATTGTTGTTAATACATCAATAATTAAATACGTGTGGTATCAAATAAATTTTATTTCATGGAATTAACTTTTACCCACGAACCATTGAACTTGAATCTTGTTTTGACTTTAGCTGACAGAGAGGTGACAGGGTTTGAGCCCTCCCCCAAATAAATGCAAGGTGGGGGGGGGGGGGGGTTAAACGCTGGACTAAATTCATTTTTTGGGTTGTGGGAATCAAGTGTTAGACTGTGTGGTATAACACTTTGTCTAACTATGAGGGTAGAAATCAAGTGTTAGACTGTGTGGTATAACACTTTGTCTAACTATGAGGGTAGAAGGTTCATACCTGAATTAAATTAATGTTGTTTTTCTTTTTTTCTTTTTTTTTTTTTTTTTTGGGGGGGGGGGGGGGGGGGCATAAAGTATTAGGCCCTGTGGCATAACACTTTGTCTAAGTATAAGAGGGCGGGCCTCGAACCAGAATTAAATTTATGTTTTTTTTTGTGTGTTTTTTTTGTGCGACTAATGTGTCAAGCCCTGTGGCACAACATTTTGTTCAACAAGAAGTGGAGACTTTGAAATAGGGACTATTGCCTCTTTCATTTTATTTGTATGTTGAGGGCTTGGATGAGTTTAACTGTGTGTATCAGTATTTTTAAAAGTTGTTTTATTTTTAATTTTTGTGGTTTTGGGAATTGTTACACTGCTGCATTTGCTGTGGAATAGGCTGCTGCATCTGTTACATATGCAGTACCATCTGCTGTTGGATGTAAGTGTTGAAAAAGGGCTGGGGTTGAAACGTTTGCTTGTGGTCAGCATTGCTTCCAGACTTGCATTGGCTGCTTAGTCAGTATTGCAAGCTGCTCGTTGGAGTAAACGCTGTTGTTGTTCTTATTGCTGACTGTCTTTGAATTTCAGTGACCTTATAAGCACAAAAGTCTCGACCTTAAAGGACCCTGTGGGGAGATTCTTCTATTCTGAATGCAGCCACTCACAATATGCAACTGCAGTGTCATTCTGAGACTTCTGGTAGCTCATGCATTCGAACTTGTCTTCAACTCATAGCTCACGGCTAAGCTGTAATGCTGATGAGATGATTTGGTTACATCTTTGTGACAGAGATTTTTTTTATCAAATTACAACATGGTCAAACATAAACCTTAATAAAATTGATAAATATAATATTTCTATAAACAATGGCTCATAGCCACATCTCAAAATCTGTATAACACAGTGTAGCACAGTGTATATACCAGACTGATATATAAAACATTTGGATGAAGTATTATTTCAGTTTTTGCCATGGAAAAAGAGCAAAGTTGAAAAGAGAAGTTAACAGTAATTCCAAATCCGTAGGTGCAGATAAATAATTTGGAAACACAGAATGTTTTTCTATGAAAGCGCTTTGGGTGAAATATTTCTTAGCTTCAAAATCAGTAGACGATGATGGTGTTAAGGACAATCGCGGCTTTTGTCACGGCACATATTTATTGTACAGCAAAAAAAAAGAATTTAATTAATTCAGACGTCTGAGAGCCTTTCTCCCTGTGTGTGTGTGTTTATGTGTGGCGGTGTGCGTCCTTGTGTCGCATGACCCCTCAGACAACATTGGATTGTGTAAATTTGGGTCTCAGTAAGCCTGGGGCTGGGAAATTTGTGTGTAGGGGCAAAAGTGGATTAGTTACTGTCATGACAAATATCAAATATGTTTGATATTTTTACCGACCAAAACAGACCCAAACAGATTCAAGCCGACTGTCTAGGATTCTACATTTCTTGAAAACCGATCCCCCCAAAACCCCTAATCGGGAGTCTCAGTCGTGTGGTGGAACAGGGGCTTTACAGGTCATATTGTGAGTGAAATAAAGAGAGAATTTATTCAAAAAATATATGGCCTTTTTGTCTTGCACCTAGATTCTGTGTGCTGTGTGTTGAGGGATTCTATGTGCTGTGTGTTGATGGATAAGTATAACAAATTAAGTATAACAAATTTCCATTGTGTTTTACCAAGCCTTGCTGCTTGCTGTGTACGATTTTAAAATTTTTTTATCAATCATCAAAACATTTTTTCTTATAAATGTTTTCCAACATCAACTAAAATGGTCAGTTCAAATAGGCACAAATTTATGTCAAATATAAATATTATTGAACTGAGGAGTCATTTCATAATTTTATAGTTCAATATATTGCAAAAAAATTAAATCAAAATCTATATTTATTTGAGGTTTTTGTGCCAAAAGAAATTAAAAACATAAACCAGTTAAAAGAGATTAAAACATCTACAGCATCACAAATACCTGAACAGTAAATATCCAAGAAAAACATGGCCGCCCTTTTTGATATTGTGAGGCATCAGAACACTATTGATCTGACCAACTTTGTATTTATTTATTTATTTGGGGTTTTACGTCGCTTTCAACACTGTACAGGTCATATCATGACGGGTAGTTGGAAGGGCAGAGGAAACCAGTACATACAGTTCGCTAGGGTTCTGTCCTCTAAACTGCCGACCAACGGCAAGCAACTACCAGCTTTCCCACTTAAGGCCATGATGGGGATCAAACCCCAGCCTCAGAGGTGGGAGGCGAGAGTGTTACCACTCTGTCACCATGGCCCCTGACCAACTTTGTATGAAAGCATTTTGAATTTTTTATAATATAATAGGAATTAATTCAAAATAAAAATAATATAATAAACAATAAACATATAATTTTCACTGTATAACTAGATGAAAAGGGGAAGAGTTTGTAAACTATATTATTTATTCCAAAGGAACTGTGATGCTATTAACAACACAGTAAAATGGTTGATGTATGGTGACTGATAACCTATCAAAAAGTTATCGACAAAGTCATTTTTTTGCAATTTTACTCAATATAACTGAAGTAAAGTAATTGAACTGGTTCTCAAAGGACCATAGCGCATTTTTTCAACCAACTGACTTCCATAAAAAATAATGGCGATGTCACAAACCTCTGTGCAGTAACTCCCACTTTTTATGATTGATATTGCTTAAACTCTGTTTCAATGAAATATTACAAAATTCGAAATGTTATAATTTTCACAAATAACATTTTTGTCTGAAATTAATTGAATTTTAGTCAGAAATTCAACTGTTTTGCTTATTTTTGTACAGTTTGATATGAACTAAAATATGACAAGGTGATATTAAAAAATAAGTGAAGTACAGAATGAATCAAAATGCAAAATGTTATGTGTTCTCCTTCCTTACTTCAGCTCTGTAAATTACACTAAACTTACACTGAGAAATTGTGGATCAGCTTCTTGCTTCAATAAAAAAGTTTCATCTGTGACCCCCCTATTTTTTCATTGTTCTGGATATAACATCAAGATAAAATTATTTTTAAACTTTGGTGATACCGTTAATATTAAAACTATTTACTCTGTTGAATAAACTTTGTGCTGTCAATTGTCCTTCAAGTTTGTCAAAATTGCATCGTCAAGTCATGGTTCAAGTTTCCTGTTATAACCCTAACTTTCCTTCAGAAATTTTAAATTGGACAACTGCTTATAATTTATACATTTTAATTAGTCGAAAAGCTATTAGTCCTGGTCTGAGTTTTGTTAAATTAAACATTTCACAAGTCGGGAACTCAGGTTAATCATAACTGATTCAAAATTTAACAAGAAATTGAGTTTTTGTTTTGCAATTTAGAAGATCTAATGTATAAGTCTGTTCTGTCAGATATTCTGTTAGATCCTCCAACACAAAACAAATGATAGAAATTTATTATTTTATGGACAGATTCAAATGGACTGATATTATGTTCTTACACCTGAAGTTACAGACAATTTAAAGTTCCACAGAATGCTGTTTAGCATGATACATAGATACACAACTGGCAATTATAACTTGAATCTATGAACATAAAAGAAACTTCAATGTGTCAATCCTGGAAGGAAACAAATTCAATTGAGTGTTATTTTATTGTGTTCATTAATTTGTGAAATGCTGTCAAAATTTTGTCTATAATATTTCTTGGCTGCTATTGTCTTAGAAGTACTCTAGATAATCCATGTGCCAGAAACACTGCCTTACACTTATTGAACTTGATCAGTTTATTTACAAAGCAATTTATTTTTTTATCTAACAAAAATGAAAAATATGTTTCAGAGAAGAAACATTAATCAGCTTATGGGTTTAATTTGGTTAAATTTTTTACTTTGAACCCCATAACACAATGACTATTTGGTATATTTTTAATGTTAATACCTTAAATGATAGGTGTGTTACCTCTTATAACTGTACCAAATATTATACCCATAGTATGTATGCAAATATTAAAAATATTACTTTTTCTATGTCTAATTGATAAAAACACTTGAATCAGTTTATGGATCTACTTTGACAAAAATGTAAACAATGAATAAATACTTTAAGCATTTGAAGTGTAACATAGAATCTGTGTTATTTATCAAGTTTTACAATCTCTGTGAATTATAGACGGCCTTATATCTGTTCACACTAAAATACAAACATAGACTTACAATGTTTACAAGAAAATGTGTATAAGTTTACAATAGAGTTTGCAATAGGAGTTAACAGCAATCTAGTTCTCATTATCCTCCATAAGCCGTATTTTGCCATGAATAAAGAGACATACAGAAGGGACACTATTTTTCTGGCGCCACATACCATGCATATGTAGAGTTAAAATTACAGATTCTGGTTTAATATTTATGAAAATATAAATACTACAAATATGTTCTATGCATAATTAGAAAGGAAATTTCTGATTACTTTTGTTACATTTAATCCATGCAGAAACAGAGGAAAAATCGCAAGTTTTAAAATAGAGCTTTTATATTCTCAGGGGCATTAAAATGTACATCACAGCCGTTTTTACATTCTTTCTTATGAGTTTATTTTATCTATTAATCATACACACAATAGTGGTTAGTAAAAGTAAAACATTTCTCTATAGACATATATCAAAGCCTATATCACTCATTGATTAACAATAAGATACTTGTGCACACACATAACATATTCATCTTCAGTCATTTTATGGTTTTTGTATTTATGTCGTCCGGAAAGTTTTCCTGTTATATAGCAACAATAAGTACAACAATATAATCTAATTTTTGACTTTTATAGCACTTAATCTCCATCAATTGAGAGATTCTAAGGAGCAGCCAAACAAAAAAATTGAATAGTTATGGGTCCATTAACACAGCCAGGTCATGCTAGAGGGTAATGGGAAGGTTGTGGCATATGGGCTTTTGCAAACAGGACAGTTTTGAGCTTTTTCCTAAAGGTGGCATTAGATGTTGTATTGTATCCATTGTCTGAAAGCTCAATTCAAATCATAGGAGAATCAAAAGCAAAATTAGTGCCAAATAGTTTGACTTGCAGAGTGTACAGCAAAATAAGGAACCATCCAAAATAGCTCGGAGAGTGGCTAAGGAGCCACTATACTGTATTTGTTATACTATTATAATCATGTCTAAATCAAAACTGTTTTTGACTTCTATTATATGACTTTGAAATAAGGATGAAAAAAAGATAATCAGTGATCTGAAGCTGGGAACTAACCGAAATTGATGTAAACATCCTCTAAGGCGCTGATGTGCAAAAAGGAATAGTGGTTTGTTTCCATATTAGTGTCCAATAGGGGAGATAGGCTATGGTGGAGGATAAGCCAGTCTAAAAAGATATGTTTTAAGTGCTATTTCAGTGCAGTAGAAACACTGATACGCTGACTGGTGAATATTTGACAAACATTCAGTGAGAATATGTTTCTTTAATTGTTTGGCAACAATTTTTTCAATGAGTTTGGAAACGACAGCTAAGGCTGGAAACTGGATAGTAATTATTGACATTGCTTTTGCCTAGATTCCGTCTTATTCTGGAAAAACGGATTGACAGAAGCAGTAATGGAAAAAAAGCCTTCATTTAATAAAATATTAGAAATTGATTTTCAGCGTTGACCAACAAAAAAGTTCAATTCAGAGACTGGTAAGCTCACTTAACTATAATTTTCTCTGCTGTTACTTCCAGTATACTTACCAGGATCTTAAAGCTTTAACTTAAATCTCAAAGTCAATGTTGTTACTTTCTCAGTTTACTATGAGTGACGAAACTTACACACAACACAACCGACCCAGTGTTTTTCAATTATATCTTTTACTAATAAGAGTTAAATATATTTAGCTTCTAAAAATATCGATAGTGAATTTGAGAATGTAGTTAAACCTTGACAACACTAGAAAATGATGAATACCCACAGACATTTAACAACATTAAGCCCAAGAAGATTTGACCACATTATTGTAAAACTGTTCAGGGCTATAGCATTTCTTATATGGATTCCAGTGGAGATCTAGTCTATCATAAGTCTTCCTGACATCTTTTGCAACATTGAGATACTCACAGAGATTGCATTGCATCGGTGGATGCTTTGCAATTTTATAAACTCCTTTCCAAGAGAGGTATTTGTTATATAGTTCATCATTGCCATCTAACTTAATTAGATACCCTGCCAGTTCCTTGGGTGAAGCAAAGTCCCCGATGTCAATGTATGAATTTGGTGGCATCAGTTCTGAATAGTTGTAAGCACCCAATACAACTGGTACAACATCAGCGTGTATAGCTGTCCAGAGTTTCTCTGTCACATAATCATCACACAGGCTATTCTCAAAGGACAGGTAAAATTTGTAATTTCTGTTCAGCATACTGCTACACACACTTCTATTCTTAAGGCGGTCACACTTCAGAGGTCCACATTTCCCATAGATATCTACATCAATGTATTTCTTTAAATGCCTGACATATTCAAGCCTCTTACTCTTTGTCTGGCAATTACTCACAAACCAAGCCACCACTTTGAACCTCCCTCGGGCATAATTTCTCTTTATCAAGGCAGTATCTGGGGTTTGCCTTTTAACAAATAGTCCTCCATGCACATAGCCAAGGTGGCTGCTGTTGGTCCAAATATCTGAGGTGCGGTCATATGTCCAGGTTGCATTGAACCTACCATTATATCGGCGATAGTTGCCCACATTATGTGGACTCTCGCGAATGTGCATGATCCATTTCTGATTTGGCAATCTTACAACAGGGAAAGGATTTAAAAATTTCATATGAAATAGAACTGCATCACTGGTTAGCAATTCATCCTTGTCATCAGTTGAAAAACAGTTTGTAAATTTACATGACTTGAATATATCACTTCCAACACCAAACCATTTTCCTGCCCCAAACTGTCTATAATATGAGCTTGTCCAGTACAATATCTTGAATACTCTTGCTTCTGTGCTATTTTTGGCAGACTGTGACTTGATATTAAAGCTGTAATTTTTAGAGATAACTGCATTGCTGACATTTACCATCTTAAAGTGTGGCTGCAAAGGAAAAGATGGTTGATATATATATTTGAAGAAGAAAACAGAAACTAACACACATTTTACAATCACTAAATAGAGTAAAACTTTGGCATAACAAGGTTCCATTATTTTTAGATTTTTTGTAGAAATTTCCTCTAGAAACTTTGTATATATATAATGACATAGGTTTATGCTTCATAGAAAATACCTGGTACTACAATGTCGGTGATTCCATCACAGATATAGTGATGTAAATAACATATTTGTTAGTTTATTCACTTCAGAAGCATCTGCCCCATGCAAAACCTATACTCTACACAAATAGAGTTTCAAATACAAACTGACGCTTATACATTTCAATTGATTAATATGTCAATCACAAGGAGGATAACAAATAAGTAGTCTCATTCTAAAAGATGAATATTTGTTATCTGTCCTCCTAGTTTCATTCCAAAATATGAATATTTGTTATCTGTCCTCCTAGTTTCATTCCAAAATATGAATATTTGTTATCTGTCCTCCTAGTTTCATTCCAAAATATGAATATTTGTTATCTGTCCTCTATAAAAATGATACTTTCATCTGAAAATGTCTTAAACGACAATATCTGGTGTTCATTTAATTGTTGTGTTAACTATTTACGCCATTACGTCATTAGCCAAACAATAATCAAGTCAGGTCCAACATTTCAGGGAAACGCGGTGCAAAAGAGGGCTAACATTCCCCGACCTCTAAAGTGAAAAAAAAAACAATTTGAGATTAAAACATTTATTTAAAATGAAATACTAAATACATGATGAAATACATTGTGACTAGATAAAATGAAAAGTACTTTGACTATGTGACATTACCCTGAAAGCCCACGTAAAACAAGTTACCAAATATATCACAAACAAGAAGGTGTCAGAGTTCGACCTCCACCACCGCCACCCCCCACCCCCCGGGAAACCAGTGGTAAATGGAATTCCAGGTATAAGATAAATGCAATAATTATATAAGACTGAGTACTGTAAATCATCTACATGTTTTTACCGATTGGCCAAGGCCCAGAGGCAATAACAGGGGGAATAAAATCCCACATGTAAATGTAAAACAGGGTACTGAACACACTTGCCCTGATCATTTGGTCACTTTCATGTATTCTCAGATCTATATTTACTGTTTTGATGACCTTCTTGGACAACACCGTTAAACTACAACTTACAATTCATACCCTGATATTACCTATTTTAAACCACACTCTTGATATCAGACAATAGAAAAAGTGTGAATTCTTTTTCACGAATCCACACTTTTCAACTTCAGAATCCACACTTTTCAGCTTCATAATACAGACTTTTAAGCTTCAGAATTCACACTTTTTAGGTAAAGAATCCACACTTTTTAGATGGAAAATTCACACATTTTAAATTGGTTAATTTATTGGCCCTGATGACAATGTAATCAGGTAAACATAGTCTGACAATTTGAATGTTGATTTTTTTGTTTTATGAGCCATCATTTTAACAATTTACAAACATAAACCACAGTAGTAAAATACATACAAATGAAGTACTTTACTTTGCATCAAAATTATAAGCATTTCACAAAAAAAATATTTGAAACTTGACACTGACTTTGAAACAAGCAATCTTAATATTTGGAACAAAAATCACTTTTAACATTTGTGAACAATTCTACAATCCCTGGTGTTTTTGGTGATGTGCTGCAAGTGGCAGTTCTACAAGTCTCTTGTCGGAAAAATATCCAAATGTAAGATGGAGGATTATAAAGCTTCATTGGTGAACAAGCTTCTTATGGTATCATGTATCAGTTTCCTGAATTGAAGGAAAGGTCAAATGTGAGAGGTGAGATGTGAAGGTGAAAAGAAGGTCAAGGTTGTGGTTTGAGGAATTTATTTACATGTTAGTATGTAAAGGTAAAAGTTTTAAAAGTTTTCAATAAAATTGAAAGGTTTTAAAAACACCATACAATAAGTATCACAGATAATAGCAACTCGTAATCACAGTGCATCAACTCGTATTAATTGCACATACAATAAGCAACTCGTGCTAACAATACACAATAGTAGTACAAATTACCTTATGGGTTAAGTGATGACATGTCAGAGAGGGGGACCAAGGGTCAAACCTGGTCCAGCCTAATTCTAGTACAAGTGAGTAATCTTCGAGAGGGGGCTACCAGGGAATTGCCTGGCCCTGCCTTGAACTACAATACTGTGTCTTGTTATATGTCAAAATCGAGAGGGGGTCATCCAAGGTCAGCTAGGAGCTGCCTGAAGGTCAAATCCGACCTACATAATGCTGTCCGTAGTCCCAGTGTACCAGGGAGGGGGGAAGGGGAATAAAATTCTGAATTCTTGTTTACCCTTCAAAGTCTGAATTCAAAATGGCCCCACAGTACTGGAGTAGCAAAAGTGAACCCTAGTCGAATGTGATTGGTTGCTATGTAATTAAGGGAGGAATAGAAGACCTATGAAGTTAAGGTGTGCAGTAAACTGAACTAGCAGGCCCCTAACAGGCCGTGCTATCCAGACCAAAGCACAATTTTTCTTTATCCAACAATACAAAACATTTTGTAAAACAACACCATGTGTGACCCACATCCATTAACAATCATCTCCATATTGCTATAGGTGTATTTGAATTGAGATGATATCAAGCAAAGCCTCAGCTGAAAAGACCTCCATCCAAAGTGAAGCAGTGAATGAAATCCAGCAAGTCTGAAAACAAGTTTAGATAAAAATACAATGAAATATTTGATGCTGAATCAATTTTGGGAACAGTGTATGATGATGGCGTTTGTCTGAGAAACTAGTACAGAATTTTGTTTTGTCATTTCATAGGGCAGGCATTAACTTCATTGTCAACATTTATATTAACATTTTTGACGTTTAATTTCATATTTAATAAAATGTTTTAAGAACACAATAAAATGTAATGAAATCTAGCAAAAAGTGAAATACCTTACCTTTTGACACAAAGATGCAAGTTTGACACCATAAATGCTAAAAACAAATTTACCAGCAGAATACAAAAGATTTAATTAAATCAATTGAACAGATTTTGAATGAACATGTTTTATTGAATGTTCAGGTCGCCTTCGGCCTCGTATTTTCTGATTCACGAATCCACACTTTCTCGTAATTTCTCCTACACAGAGTCTATAGTTATATATTGACTGTGGTTGTGGTACATTCTGTGTAGAGTGAATTGTTTTATCTTTCACCCCTTTACTTTGTGTATTTTGTGAACCCTCGGGTTTTTTTTTCAAAATAATCAAACTATAAAACATTTGAAACTCATTTCCATACTTATCACACATATATTATCATGTAAATAAAATTGAAAAATAATGTAAAGGGGTTCAACCCAAAGTACAAAATTATTTCTTGAGAGTGGTGTTAAACCTACAGGAGATGCACTATATTTTTACCAAAAAATAATTTTTTTCCTGGGGGGCATTCCCCCCGACCCCCTTTGTCTGATGTGAACCCCCACCTTACTTAAAGGCTGGATCCGCCCCTGAATTTATCAATATTAACAAGATTATTTTGTCAAGCTCAGACAATAGGCTATCATTAATAGGATCAATAATATCTTTCAAAACACCCACTGTTGCAAAATCGTGTTTACTGCAACCCTTCAAAGAAGTCTGTTCATTGTGGACCTGGACAAATTGGCTCTTTACCATATTGGCCCTAGTCAAATCAGCCCCCTAAAAATCGGCTCTTTAACTCAGGCTTCCAAGTAACTGGATTACAGGAGAACGCCACAACTCCCAGCCACAAATCGGACCCAAAAATATTCGGCACTTGGAAATCGGCCCCAGGTGAAACCTTTTATAAATAATTTATTTATGGAATTTATATTGACCTACACAAAGCATTCGACCCGTGTTGATAAAGATAATTTTCAACAGAAACTGCATTCCATAATAAAAATGGTGTTGAACCACTTCAGTATTAAATATTGTATTTTTGTTAACTGTATGCAGGTGGCGCTAAAAAATACCTGATATTATATAGGCACATCTATTGATCCAACAGAGTGGCTTGCCCAGTTTGCTGGGGCTTAGGATTCCAGTACATACACAAGTGAATGTTCTTAAATGGAGGTTACAATTGTGTAATTATTATGATCAGCAGTTATTAGATCTTATTTAATTCGCTTTTCCCTTGCATTTTGATGGGACCAAAACACTTGGGTTTACACAAAATAATGATACCTCGACTATTGAGTATTCTTCCCATGTTTAAGCTTATATTTCAGAGGAGCTGAGCCTGTTAGGTCCAAAAGACAAACAACCATTCCCAATTCATATTTTACCCTTCATGACCAGAGGTAAACCTAGATCTGATAGGAAACGAGTCATCATTGACCTTAGTTGGCCCAAAGGTCTGGGGGTTAATGATGGGGTGAATAACAACACATATTTGGGTACACAATTCAAGCTCTATTACCCTTCTGTGGATGATATTGTGCATAAACTAAAAACATCAGGAGTTGATATTAGGCGGGCATTTTGCCATATCTGTATTGATCCTTGGGACATTGACCTATTAGGTTTATGTCATGATCATAGCAATTATATTGATTTATCGCTGCCTTTCGGTTTCACATTAGATTTTTTTTCTTTTAGAAACTCAGTGATGGAATACATTATTTCATGAATAAACATGGTCATAATGTCCTACTGAACTACATTGATGATTTGATCTTCTGTGGATTGTCCTGTATAATCCATCAGTCATACCAATTTCTCCTTAAAATTACTCCAAGACTTAGGTTTAGATATAAATATGAAGAAGTAGTTACAGCCACGTACCACCAAAATGGATGTTTAGGCATATTATTTGATACTGTTCAACATGTAGTGGAAATCTGCCTACTTTGGTTACAGAAATCAGTCTCTGAAAACAGGGAACTACAATCCTTGTTGGGCTCACTCTTCTATGTGGGCAATGTGTCAAACCACCAAGAATTTTGTGAATTGTATGCCCCAATTTCTTAGACTGTTTTTCTTTAGAAGAGACTTGTACTGGTTTCACACTTTTCTTAGATCCTATAATGGGGTTACTATATATAACATTCATCTCAGTCTGCATCAAGCGCATTTAGATGCATTCCTTACAGTCTTAGGTTGGGTTTACAATAATCTAGCACTGTGGTCTAGCGGGTAACACACTTGCCTAGGAGCACAGAGGATAAGTATAAAAAGTCAAGTATAAAAAAACAATACAATCTGGTATATGCAACTAATTTTTCACGTGGTTTCCAGGATTATGACTTTGTTCACCTGGAGATGACTAATGTTATTGTGGCACTTAAACTTTGGGGTCAAATGTGGGCTAACCAGAGGGTCCATACATGTTGTGCTTACCTCTGGCAAGGCTAGGGACAGCATTCTTGCTACCAGTGCCAAGAATGTTTGGATGCTCACAGCACTGTTTACTGTTTCCTTGGTAGTCATTCACAGACCACGTATCTTACAATGTAGTTGCAGACTTACTTTATAGGTGGCAAAGTACTGTGTCTTGCCTTAATAAGTTACATGAACACATTCCATGTCCAATCTGGACACAAGTACACATAGATCTTATGTTATTAAATTATAAAATTTAGTATTGAGTACTCTTTCATCTAATTTTGTCTTGAGTATTTGTCTTGAGTACTCTTCTCGCTTATATGTGCATGTTTGAATATTTTCTGGCATCCTTGTTCCTCGTGAGTCTGTCGCTTCTCCAGGCTGCTACACATTACATACTTGCCTTCATGGAGTACTTGCATCAGTCAGGTTTGTTAGCTTCTAATATCACCAATTACATAACTACCATCAGATCCATGCATTTTGTTCTTGCCTGTGCTACCACCTTGTTCAGTTTCCAGAATTCCCCTTTTCATTAAATCGTTAAAAACACCAATACCCAACCTTCTCGTTCTTTAGTGTTTGATCAAAAAATTCTACTTTCAATAGTGTTAACCTGTGAGCATTTTCCTCCCCTTGTTATTTAAAACCTTGTACCTCCTTGCGTTTTCTTCATTTCTTAAGTAATCAAATTTGTTGCTACATGTTGCCACCAGGTTTGATTCCATCAGACATATTTGCAGACTTTGTATCATTTTTAACCAAAATAGTGCCATTATTGTTGTTAAATGGTAAAAAGCTTTGGAGAATAGCCAGAAATTTACCACCATTTCCGACCATTGTCTGGGTGAGTCCCCCCTTATGCCTGGTGGTGGCCATCAGGCCGCTTCTGGCTACTACTCCTTCAGCTCCTAATAATCCTTTATTTCAGATTTGTTGGACTGGCTGTTGGGCCCCACTGACTCTCAGACCAAATAGCATTTTAAAAAGTGCATGTTTTTGAATTTTCAACAGCATTTTACTTTTGGTGACTTTAGGCATGGTGGGGCTTCCTGGGCCAGGGTACTTGGTTATCTGATTGTGTTTGGAAGCACATACGTACCTCAATCACTTCCCCATCTTCTGTGTCTGCAGCCTTTAGGTCACATCTAACTACCTCCCTACTGGGTGTTTTGGTGACTTTCTTTTCACCTCAGTCCCATTTAATGTTAACTTTTAATTATATAAGTGTCCTTGTAAAGTTTCTTGTATGCCTACACAGTGGCTTATATGACCTTTGACCTTTGAAAGTCATACTTATATATGCTAGTGCATCCTGTATTTGTAATTTGTATCATAAAAAAAACAGTTTGTAGAATTGTATGTAAATAAATAGTATTTATCCCAGCATATATTTTCACTGGGATGGGGGAATGTAACGTTTGAAAACCTGGTTGTTACCCCAGGAAATTGTGAGTTCTGAAGATCAACAAAGCAGTTCTTACTGGAGTATTCTCTTGCTGGGAATATTCAACAAGGTTGTGTCTACTACAATCAAAGTGCCTTACATTCGCATAGCCAGTACGTTGAAGCTGTGCTTCATTTATGGGCAGAGCTTTGAGGGGAATTATTCTTGTTGCCAATCTGATTGAGCTGGTATGCCACGGGGTGTTCAGTTGTGTGAATGTTGTAGCCCCAAACTGTCCACCCTCCTCATTAATGCCTGATTTGAAGCGTCAATTCTTTTTCAGATATATAATCTTCATAATTTTCATAATATCATGCTACTGCCCACTGTCATTAATCATAGGAGTGGGATGAACTTTAGGCCTGTTTTTCTTAGTCACAGTCTTGATAACGTCCTCTGCATTCAAGTATGATCTTTGCTCTTCTTACTGACTTTCTTGGTGGAGACCCTTGCCCGTGCCGATACCATGGCTTTCTTACACGCTTGTGTGGAAGATATTTGCTTCTTTCTAGTAGACATGGCTGGTGTATAATGATAAAATATAAATATTCAAACAAATAAAATGGCACAACACTAAGACTTCTTTGTTTTTAATGTGCATGATTCAGATCCAATGCTGTAAGTGAGGCCAGTACGCATTGAGGGCTAGCTTTAAGTTCATTTGGTAGTCCTAATAAACAATGCCAAAGCAAAATACAACATACCCACAGATTTAAGATTGATAAGGAACTGCCATGGCAGGACCCTATAATAGGCCATGCCACCCACAGTAAAGCCACCGTAGGTGTTTGAAACAATTTTGTTGTTTATATGTGCTTGCGACGCAAACAACAGCAAAACACTGTTACAAACTCTGCTCATTTTGGCTCAGTTTGATCTGAGTTCAAGAGAATACAAGTGGAGACAATGGCATTTTAAATGCATTAGAGACTTTGAGCTCTAGGCTCTTAGCAATTGAGCAACGAATAGAGAATACTGCGGAGATGTTAGAGGCTTCCCCTGCTTGAGCTGGACTGCAGCAATCTGCAGGAAGAGTGTCAACCTCCACGCTTAACGACTCATGGCACCAGTACAGGATCCAGGAAACAGTTGTACCTTCCATCCAGATTCTGAGGAGCTCTCAGATGGGAGTGACTTCAGCATCTAGCACAACTAAACAAAAAGGCACGTTTAAGTCCCAGCATGTGGGAGCACATATAGTATGTGTGAAACAGCAAATACCATGACCCAGAATTTCCTTTTAGGGGCCCATATAAAGGTACAGTTAACTATGACAGTCTGGATCTTCTATTTTGCCAATTTTTAAAAGAAGAGTCAAACACAGATAGCAAAAATGCAATGTTAGATTACATATCTGATTTGATGAATGACGCCCAAGATGTTGGGTGGAATCCAGCAAAAGTAAGCCATGCAGTATTGCTCTGCCACATGGAAGAGGGTAAGATACTTTGGCAAGAAATGGCCAAAATTAAGAGGATAAGGCGTACCCATACTCAAAGATCCTCCTATAACCAGTCTGGCCCAGGTTTGGCAAACAAGAAAGCCCACAAAGTACACAACAAGGTGATTCTACTACAAAGTGCAAAACTGAAGACCATTACCCAATCCCTTCCTACAACACATTTGCCCCATTTGGCTGAAAATGATACAGGGAATATTAACCACCAACATGACACCAAAATGTCAAATTATATTGATATCAAATGGGGTGTACATACTACAAGGGTCAAGAAACCCAGCTCACCGAAACACACCATTACACACCATTTTCCATGGTAAACAACAGAACGATTGTGATCATGACAATACCCACACTCCAGTCGGCCAGGTTACAAAAGCCAGTGCAGACAACAAGTATGCTTTATTATTGGGTAATAAATCTAAGTACAAAATTTACATACCAGCCCAAAGGGAGTACAAAACTCTTCAACTCTGACATAAACAAAGTCACAGAAAGTTTTGTTTTATACCTTGGCTGATCAAGCACTTCCTAAACTCTGCATTAAAAAGCAACAGGATTTGAATCCATCATAAAAACTGAATTTTTTGGACTGAAGGATTACTGGGATCAACAGCTCATTTATGTAATCCACTATACATTTCCTTTAGATTTTGACATTAATTCTCCCCTCTCACTAGAATCAAAATTCAGCCCTATAATATCCTGATGATATTGACACTTATTTGCAGGAGGAAATCAAGATTAGAACTATTCAGGGCCAATTTAAAGACTCTCCCATGCCAAATATGCATCATGCCGCTTTTATGACCCCAGAAAAACCGGGGTCCCATAGAAGAGTGATAACTGATCACAGCTACCAAAGGGTCATTTAACCACTAAACCCCTTAATTTTAAGCTCTCACCTTAGTTTTAGGCTGCCTTAAAAGTTTAAATTGTAAATTATTGTAACCTAAAAGTAAATGTAATATTGTAATTGTGTAGGTATCCTTTACCTTGTGTTTAGGTGGCCTTAAGTTCCTTGATAAACGTTTAGGTAACCATAACTTTGTATATTGTCTTGTTGATGTATTACTTGTGTATAGAGCCACTAGAAATCAATATTTTAGCCCATAGGTGGCTTTCAATGATAATTAACATGACCTCATGACCTTGAATATGACCTAGGGGGAGGCAATGTGTCGGGATGACACCTAGGCGTCAACCTTCTCATTGCAGCCCTACACAAAGTACTTGTCACTTCAAAATGTTTGTCACTTCAAAATGTCTCATTGATTGACTTTTGACCACTTTATTTCATTTTCCCGAAAAAAACAATCAATCTGGCCATACTTAATTTGGAAGTTGAAGGGGACACACGCCCCATCTTAACGTTTATACATTTTCAAAACTGTTTCCCCCCAAACCCATCCCAGTCAATCAAACATATTCTAACTGTAAGTTAGGAATTTCAGATACACATGGAGGCATGAATAACTGGAGTCAATTCACTGCTCTCAACACATAACCGTCAATTGTGTGACGCTTGCAGTAAAAATCAAAGAAAGTCTGTCATTCAGCCCGAAAGGGAGTGGGTTGTCTACTTGCAGAGACAGCAGCTTTGTGTATAACAACAGTGGAAGTCATTCACCATGACAGTCTGACGACACGCCACAAACATGTCAACATCTTAAGTCAGGTCTACCCAAATTCAAGTCCCACTGCTCAGGCGCATGTTAAATGGGGCCCCAGGGGCTGTGTCCTGGTGGAGGGTGCCTGTGCTTCTAGTGTTGACTGTTGACTTATCATGTGGTAAAAATGACATTTTAAATTTTGCAACTGAAACAGATACAGTTTAAAGAATCATAGGATTGCCAGTAACATACAGTAAAGTAGAATTTTGCATATTAATGTAAAGACTCAGTCTGTGTAGATTTAGACTAAAAATATTGTCAGAATAGATGTTAATATGGTGTCAGGTTCATAACGTACCACAGTTCTCTGCAAATGTGTCTTGTCAAATAAAATGGTGCAAGATGACTTTGACTAACGTGTTATGGCTGTTATACAGGTGTACAAATTGACAAATGATAAATTTATTTATTTGGGATTTTACATCGCTTTCAACACTGTACAGGTCATATCACGACGGGTAGTTGGAAGGGCAGAGGAAACCAGTAGATACAGTTCGCTAGGGTTGTGTACTGTAAACTGCCTACCAACGGTAAGCAACTACCAGCTTTCCCACTGGTTCCCACTGGCCGTGACAGGGATTGAACCCCGGCCTCAGAGGTGGGAGGCGTGAGTGTTACCACTTTGCCACCATGCCCCCTGACAAATGAAAAAAAGCACAATAAGTAACCAATACGTAGCACCAGAACCTCTCTAAGTAATTTCAACCAGTAACATCACGAACTCAGTTGGATGACGAGTCAGACCTTTGTATATTTTTTGTAGGATGGGTCATATTGCTTGTCTCTGTAAGGTGTTTTTACGTTGTTTAGCTGGATGCTTTGGTCCCTCGTCTTTCATTATATTTTATTAATTTCATCTTTATTGCACTTAGATATTTTTGTTCTCATGTAGACATACTGTTATTTTACACTTGTTTGCCTTTTAGAACTTAGTGGCATCTTCTGTCTATTATATCAAATGATGCTTCGATTGAATGTCAGAATTTGCTGACATTTATAACTCACAGTTCAAAATTAACAAAAAGTGTATTAGCTTCAAATTTACTGTCTGGGGTAGTCGTACAGCTGTGTTAAAGTCGATCAATCACATTATGTCATTAGTATTCAATAAGTAACTTGAATACATCTGATATCAGAGCTGGGGAAAGCAAATGTACAGTAAGTTAGGATGGATTTGAATAATTTGTCTCTTATAGGGGAAGACAGTAAGTATGCTCTATTTTTTCTTCAGGAATTAAAAGCTATTCTCCAGGATTTGTGTGTGGACTTAAGTAAAGACAAGTGTGCATCTAACTAATACTGTTCTGATGCATTTGGACACAAGTCTTAATTACACTAAACAAAATGTCAAAAATTCACATTCACACCACAGATAAGGAAGTTGTAATCAGTTTAACTGGAGATCTAGGTACTTGGCATGTCTGTAAATTGTTGAAAAGTGAATGTGGCTTTAAGTCAGAAGTGTTTTCTGTTTATTGATATTCTGTATTTGTATTTATAGATCTTTTTTGCCAGAAATAAACTAACTAGTATTCCCCTGCCCCTCCCGAAGTCGATAAACAATGAAGTGGGATTTAAAATTTATTTTAACATTCACAATAATATCTATAGATGTGACCACTGATTATGTTAAGCAAATATATATGCATCCATTATGATTGTAAATTAACAACTAGATACAATGAGAATACATACATGCGTACATAATAATGTCAGAAAAAGGTATTTAAAGCACACACAGGAGATCTGACCCCAATCACATAGGCCCATTCAAAGGGGCTATAATTATGCCCATTGTTAATAGTAACATAAAAATTCCAAAGTGAAATGAGGTAGGGGTCAGACCGCGACCCCAGGGGCAAATTACAGCTCAATTATACATAATGAAGAATATTTGAAATCTAGGGAATAAATAAATTGCAGAATGAATGACTAGACGCTGACTTGTGGAAATTTGATCATATTAAGGGCACAAAGTCCAATTTATAGTGAAAGCAAGGCCGAAAAGCCATTAGAGACACGAGTTGTGTACTAGAATTTACGAAGTCTGGTGACACAAAGAAATCAGCCACATCCCACAGCTGGTCTAGAACTCAGACGGTCACCCATTCAAGTACTAATGTAGCCCATTGCCGCTTAATTTCAGTGAGTAGACAAATACTCATCACGCTGATGAAAGTCCAGAGACAAACAAAAAGTGATTCCTTAAAAAAAGTGACACTCAGCACCCCAATCTAACAATTACTTGAGGATAAAAAATGTCAGGTTACAGATAAACCCAGGACTATAAGAACCTGAGAATACACAATCAGTATATGACAGCATTATGGCCACGAATAATGACGCCTAAAGCCAGCATGACTACTGATATACATAATATGAAAAGGGTAGAGTTACATATAAAGTAAAGTGACAGTACTATATAATATAGGTTTTGTCGAGTCACTGTCTATGGGACTGCATTCTCATTATGTTTGCTTCTATGAAATTTAATGGGTCTGTAACGTATAGAAATGTCGATTGTGTTAATTCTAGCAAGGTACAATACAACTGCAGGGAATGCATTTGATTTTATTAATAATCATTTTCATGTGTGATTTTTAATTTCTTTTACAAACAAACTTTACTTATGTTATATTTCCTTGCACATGAATTGGTATGTAGTATGTCTACAATACCCACTTGTAAGATTTAAAACATTGATAAAGTGGTAGGAAAATGCTTATTTTGACCTATGAATGTTGTTCTGGAATTATCTCGCTTTCATATTCTCCTATGACATGGTGTCAACTTCCACATATTTACTGGCAGTATACCCTTTCAAAACTTTCCGCCATTTTTTGCAACTTACTATGTTCCCAAGTGGTGGTGCCATTTTTCTTGTCTCTACTACTTACCTGGAAGCTTTCAAAATTTTTACCAAACTATTTATCCGTTTTCTTATGTTTCCCGGGGTTGTGGGTGCCCACTTTATCTGGGTAATGGGGATATGACCGCCTGGGGTCATAACTCTCAGTTCTGGCACCAGACCATTATGATGCATTGTGAGTTGTTACGGTTAATAGATTTTGGTATAAAAGCCAGTCTTTGTGTGGATTTGGCGCCACACTCGTTTGAATTTCATGGAAGCCACTTGTTTTGAACTGAGCATCGTTGTACAAATTTTATATTTTAGTATTTTATCTTTTACATGTTTTAATTTTTGAATTTGCTCAGTTCAACCAACAAAATGCCTAAAGTGTTTCATTGCTCCAAATGCCAAGAGGAACATGTTCGTCCGGTGGGGAAGAAATGCATGAAGACAGCAGGTGAGTCCTTTTCTAGTGCTGACCCTTTGCCTGCACCCCCCTCCCCTGGCGATGACATTACGGCTTCTGATCAGATTCTGTTACAATTACGTAAAATTGGCGAAAAAATGGAGGCCATGGATAGGAGGGTGCAGCGCACAGAAGCTGCACTTGAACAGGGTAGCTCACACGTAAGTCTGCCTGGCACTTCCCAAAGTCAATCACAGTATGATACAGTTTTACACGGTACCGGTAAGGAACTGGCTTCTTCTCAGAGTGTGGTCCCCTCAATGTCGTTCTTGAGGACTAATGAATCCATACAGCATGAGGTTGAGAAACGCTTGACAGAATTGCGCCATCTTAACGAATCAGCCAGTAAAGGTAGGGTCAAATCACAGAGAGGCGGTCCTGGTGAAATTTTTGTCAAAAAATCAGTAGATTGGCCACAACATTTCATACTAACAGGCACACACAAAACTCGTCCTAGTTACGACGATTTGACCATCACCCAATGGGTTTCCGGATTCGTACGGTGTATGCAAGAGGAAAAGTCTGAACATAACAGAACATGTATGCTGGATTATCTAGGCAATATTATGGAGGACGCCTCTGACTTTGCATGGGATTCGGCCAAAGCCTGTCATGCTGTTATTTTAACTAACATGGAGGCTGATAGGCTTAACTGGACTGATACTGATAAGATTGATCAGATACGTCGTGCCCATGCCCAAAGGCATACTTCTGGAATTCAGACCTCTACCTCACGCTCAACGGTTAAGAAGCATAAAACTGCTTACTCTAAGAATGGTGTTACTTGCAGGTACTTCCAGGAAGGTACCTGCAAGTACCCCACACACCACAACACAGCTGGTCAGTTTTTTAGACATGTGTGTGGTAACTGTGATGGTACATATACCACAAAGTCTTGCACTCAGAAAAATGTAGCAAAAAACTGAGTAACCACTGCAGTAATGCAGTGGCTCAAAAAGTAGATAAAATTGTACATAAAAGTAGGTGTATATATAATTCTAATTTTCATGACAACCAATTGTTTGAGATACAATATGTCAATAGGTTGATGTCAGTGTACAAGGTAACTAAACCTTCAGTTTCCTATTCTGATATAGTCAAACGTGGCAATGTTGCCAATGCCAAAAAATGTAAACCAGAAGCTGTCACTGGTAATGTAGCCAAAGTGCTTGGTGGCAAAAATTCACAGGTTTATGGTAGGCACAGAGGTGTCAAAAAATTAAATCAGCGTGACAACACGCATAAAAGTGTTAAAACACATTGTCAAGATGTCAATATGGGCAATATGGGCTCACATCATACAATGCAATGTAGTGAACAAAGTCAAGGTGTTCACAATGTAGTTCATGCGAACAGGTTTGCAGTATTAACTGAGGCAAATGTATGTAATGATGTTGAAAATAACTCTGACGATAGTGTCTTTGTAGAATTAAATGATGCAACAACTAGTAAAGGTGTGAATGTGGAAACTGTGAGCCAAAATGCTCATAAAGGTAAGAATGCCTCTTATTCTATAAATAAGACAGTCTTGTTCGAAGAAATTCACCCACCAATTCCACCATGTTACACCAACAAACTCGATTATGACTCAAATAGCCCTTGTTCTCCAGCACATACGACTTGTGACGTGAAAAACGAAGAGTGTCCGCGCCGGGTTCACATAGGCGATACGACCAACCCTGTACTGGGTGCTGTTGACAAATATTCGCTCGAGATGCACAGTAGTTGTAAGAAGTATCACATGCGGGAGGCTAGAGGGGCCAAACAAAATAAAATATTGCTGGCACAGAATAAACTACTGTTCGGCTTTATTCCTACTTATGGGTTACAAAGCCGTATATATGACACAAATAGAAATGAAGAAAGTACTGATTTATTGCAGTTGCATTCAAAGCTTAGGAGTGATGGTAGATACAATTACAGAGGGTTGCAAATACCTGTTCCTTCAAAACTAAATTTCCGGAAGTGGGAGGAGTACTTGGTTGATTATTGGGATTGGGAACTTCCCATGCTCATTAAGTACGGATTCCCTCTTGATTTTAATAGAGAAACTGTGATCAGTACTGAGAAGATTAATCATAAAAGTGCCTTACAATTTCCTAGCCATGTTGATACATATCTAACCGAAGAAACTGAACATGGTGCCATGGGGGGTCCTTACGCTGACCCACCTATACAGAACTTACACATCAGCCCCCTTATGACCAGGGACAAATCGAGCTCGGACAAACGTCAGGTTATTATGGATTTGAGCTGGCCCAAGGGCCAATCAGTGAACTCAGGTGCTGAGTTAGATAGATACTTAGGCACACAGTTCGTTTTAACTTATCCATCAGTGGATAACATAACTGATCAGGTTTTACAACTAGGTAGGGGTTGTCATATATTCAAAGTCGATATTAGTCGCGCATTTCGACATGTACCCATTGATCCTGGGGATTTGGACCTTTTGGGCCTCCATTGGGGCCAGTATTATATCGATTTTTCGCTGCCGTTCGGCCTAAAACACGGTTCTTCGATTTTTCAACGATTATCCGATGCAGTTCGCTATATCATGAAACAGGAAGGTCACCAGATTTGGAATTATATTGATGATTTTTTGTGTGTGGCCTTACCCTCAAAAATACAACACTCATTTGCTCGCCTCCAAAACCTCCTTCAGGAACTAGGTCTTACTATTAGCCAGAAAAAGCTGGTGGCTCCTAGTACCAAAGTAGTATGCCTGGGTATCCTTGTAAACACAGAAGACTGTTCTGTTTCTATACCTGAAGAAAAATTAAGCTCCATTAAACAAGTTTGTGTACAATGGTCCACAAAATCTACCTGTACCAAGAAAGAGTTACAGTCACTTTTAGGCTCTTTATTGTACATAGCCAAATGTATCAAATATGCAAGGTTTTTCTTGAATAGAATGCTCAGCTTATTGCGTGAACATTATTCTGAAAGTATTATCAAACTAAATCAGGAGTTCCACAAAGACCTGAAATGGTTTAATACCTTCCTATCCGTGTACAATTGTGTCTCATTTTTCCAATATCCCTATACAAAAACTGTACATTTAGATGCCTGTACAACAGGCCTGGGTGTTATCTATGAAAATCAGGTGTATGCATTACAACTTCCTAACAGCTGGTCACAACATAACATAGCACAACTGGAAATGATAAATATCCTAGTGGCACTAAAAGTTTGGCACAACCAATGGGCTGGCCAAAGAGTGATCATAAATTGTGATAACCAGGCGGTAGTGGCAGTTCTAACCAATGGCAGGTCACGTGATGCGGTACTGGCCAAATATGCCAGAAATATATTTATGTGGCTGAGTACATGTAACATAGATATGAAGGTTATCCATATTGCAGGCAAGAAGAATTCCATAGCTGACCTTTTATCTAGATGGTCTACTGTAGCTAATAACGTTCAAAAATTACAACAGCTAGTCCATCCTGTGACCTGGATCCATACCAGCCAAGAATTGCTGGCTACTCATGATGGAATCTAATAAGTGCAATTGTACTAATTGCTATGTGTTGTACATTGTAAATTGTAGGGTTACAGCCTGTGGCAAGACACTTGACGTTATTGGCTACTTCCAGATTGTCACAAGCCTTTTGTGAGTCAACAAAGAGAGCTTATACTGCCTTATTTCGTGTATTCCTAGCTTTTGTCACTTTCATGAGCTGGGAATTGAGTGTGTCACAAATGGCTAATTATCTGTCAGCCATAAAATCAACATTTACTATTTATGGTCTTGATGTGTCTTGTTTCACAGACCAAAGGTTAAAATTGTATCAGAGGGCAGTGCAAATCCATGCCCCTCTTTCAGTTAAGCTTAATAAAATCATTGATATTGCTCTGTTAAAACAAATAGTTCACCAGTGTGACTTGACATACATGGGCCAAATCTTTAAAGCAATTTATCTTCTCAGTTTCTTCTCATTCCTGAGACTCTCTAACCTAGTTCCCCACTGTGTTGGGGCCTTCTCACCCCTCAGGCATCTAGCCAGAGGGGATTTAATTTTTAAACCTGAGAAGGTGATAGTAATGATCAAGTGGTCAAAGACCATGCAGAAGAACAATCAGTTAAAACTCATCTCCATACCTAGGCTTGCAAAGTCACCTATCTGTCCAGTCCGTGCACAGATCAAATGCCTTGGCCTTAACCCCAAGAGGGTCAAATTTGCCCCTATTTCAGGTCAAATCAAACACTGATTGGATTCCACTTACTGATACCAAAGTTAGAAGGCACCTGTCCCTAGTTCTGTCTAATCTTAGGTTATCAGGTGCTGGTTGCACCTTCCACACCTTCAGACGTTCAGGTGCCACCTTTGCTTTTAATAATAATGTCCAAATTCAAAATATTCAGAAACATGGCACCTGGACGTCTGACTGTGTGTGGAAGTATATTACAGATAGTACTGATGCTGGGGACAAGGTTGCCAAGATGTTTCGTGAAAAATTGTCTGTCTCCTAGTACTATTCTACCATTGGGGTTTGGCTGGTTCATGGTTTTATTGTAAAGTTACAAATACCATGTCATTCAATGTTATAATTTACATTAGTTTGAATCTTACTGGCATAGGGTCACCTACTTTCAGTAACACATATATATTGTCTTCCAAAAAATCTACGGGGTTTTCCCCCCTTTACTTAAGGTCAACTTAAATTTCCTTACCTTAAGGTGACCCTATGCCAGTCTTAATCTAACTACAGAACTGTAAATAAAAGTAGATACATTATTAGTGAATAAATATCATTACCCGCTTTGCTTGTTTAACCTTTGACCCCTTGGGGTCATTCTGAGTTGTCCAACTTCTGGGGCTCGAGGAACTGTGGGGATATGACCGCCTGGGGTCATAACTCTCAGTTCTGGCACCAGACCATTATGATGCATTGTGGGTTGTTACGGTTAATAGATTTTGGTATAAAAGCCAGTCTTTGTGTGGATTTGGCGCCACACTCGTTTGAATTTCATGGAAGCCACTTGTTTTGAACCCACCCCATAGATATATATATATATGTAATTGTTGTCCACAGCCCCTGGTAGAAGGGCTTCTGAGGTACTCAGTTTTCACTTTATATTTTCAGATTGTCTTCAACTAGCAATGACAGCATACAAGTCGTGGTGTAGCAAGGCCACTTCTGTTACCTTGGGCAAAAGCTGCTGCATGTTGGTGTTTTACAACTGGGAGTTTAGTAATCCTTCGTGATTTCTAAATGTAAGACAGTTTGTTAGGCCCTCTATCAAGTACGATTACTTAGTAAGCTGTTCCAACGTTACTAACTCGAGGTCTTAAGGTGAGAGAGACTGGGGCTATATTGCTTAGTCCTTTAGGGCGACCTCTGAGTTCTTGAAATGGGACTGTATTTGAAAGGTAACAGCAGTAATGGAGTGGGGCTTGTTCCCTGCCAATCAATTCAATTCATCTCATTGGGCTATTGACCCTTTGTATGTGTGTAACTTAACTTTAAATATCTCTTATATTATGGAGGTTATTGACATGTAACTAGTATATACTAACATGGACTTGCTCACCAATGAGAATGTATTGAGTGATGTATATGTTGATCGACTGTGGCCTGTATATAGTTCTGTAGAAAAATTTTATACTAACATACTCATGACATGGTCCAAATGACTCTGTGCGTCTTTTAAAATATTTTTGTGTTTTAACCAGCAATGTAAGTGTAGTAATAATAATTTCTTCATGACCTGAAGGTCAAGGTTAACTGTCTTAAATACTGGAGTTGTACCTGCAAGTACATCAGGTACCTGACATACTAGCCAGGGTCTAGGTTATTTAATTATGCTGGCTAGCAAGCCTACACGTTGCATGGCGGACCTGTCTAAACAATTCTTATGTAACTTGAATGCAAACATTATGAAACGCTAATGTAACTATTATGTGCTTTTGAAGGTTAAAATATTGCTCAAATTGTGAAGTATACTTATTATTTTATCCAAGTGATTTTAATTTTTACTAGTAACCAGCCTTAATGTAATGTTAATCGTCATGATAACTGGTGCTCTTAAATGCTTGTCTCACATTAACATGTTAATTTAACGACTGTGATTGTAATTTAACTACTGTGATGGCTGGTTCATGGTTTTATTGTAAAGTTACAAATACCATGTCATTCAATGTTATAATTTACATTAGTTTGAATCTTACTGGCATAGGGTCACCTACTTTCAGTAACACATATATATTGTCTTCCAGAAAATCTACGGGGTTTTCCCCCCTTTACTTAAGGTCAACTTAAATTTCCTTACCTTAAGGTGACCCTATGCCAGTCTTAATCTAACTACAGAACTGTAAATAAAAGTAGATAAATTATTAGTGAATAAATATCATTACCCGCTTTGCTTGTTTAACCTTTGACCCCTTGGGGTCATTCTGAGTTGTCCAACTTCTGGGGCTCGAGGAACTGGGTGAATTATCTGTACGTTTTGTGTAGATGAAAACATAATGCTCCCAGTCAACATAACTTGGCTTATGCTTTGACTTAGAATCTACCGCAAAACATAGCATGAAATATTAATTATGAACTGGTTTCATTAACAAACCAACAAATTTCTGAAAGTATATCACTATGCATAAGGTAAAACAATAGTTGTCGAGATGATACATGACTTAAATTAATTGTATTCGGGAACTTCTGTTTGCAAATGTCAAATTTTGTGCCAAGTTATGGCATATTATGGCCCATAAAAGGTACTGTAAAAGATTCATATTCGTAGCTTCACACTTCAATCACATAAAACAAGCACAAACAAGTAGCACCAGTGTATGCACAAACTCTCATCCATAGATGCCCCCCCCCCCGGCAATAAATAAATAATAAAAAAAATAAATAATCCTGGATTTGTTATGATAGTACACGTAGTTTTCAAGTTATGTGCAAGGACATACAGACTTTGCCAAAGTGCTTCATACCAAGTTTTAAAATGTGGAACCTTTACATTTCAGTGTATTAATAATTTTTATACTAATTAAGTATTCTTAGAGGGCTGTTCCCGTATTGCGATCCCTCCAGTATTGTGATTGGAATACGATCCCTCATCATTGCCGTATGGGAGTTTGATCTTTTCCACTGAATCAATGTTAAACCCCTCACAAACTTCAATTGGGATGGTCCTGAGTGAAAGTTCCGGTACTTCCTAATCTTAAACCTGTCTTTCACAACTTAAAGGCCTAGTAGCACCTAAAATACAACTTTGTCTTATATATTCAACTAACATGCACACACCCCAGTGATTATAACCACATGGCCCAGAGTTGTGTACTTAGATAAACATTTCACTTTTTATGCTGCCTGCTCACTTTCTGCTTCAACACAAACAGTAGCCATTTTATCTCTTGTGCAGATGTCATCTGTTGGGTGTTCAGTGTATACAGTACTGACTTCACTATATGATTTGCTGTTTGTTGATGAACTTGGTTAAAAATGGTCTTACATTGACCAATTGATATTTAAAATTGCTTGACTATAAGAATAAGAATAGAATACTATAAGTAAAGATTGTATATGAAAATCTATAGATTGAAAATCCCCAGATTAAAAATCCCTGAATATTTTCAAAGCCATAGAAAATCAAGATTTGGCAATCACCATTATAAAAACTCCTAATACTAAGTATTTACAAATGCATTATTATTTTGTCTTGTTATTAATTCATTTCCATATACGTATGGACCTTTTATGTGACTTCCATTTCCTGTTCTTCTAAACAGAAATGCAGTTGTTGATTACAATCAGGGAAAATAGTTTTCATTTGTCTTGTTGACTATGTAGAAATTTAACAAAATGTATAATGAAAGGTATACAGACTATTACTGCTATTAGGTCAAGCCTACTGATTTGTTTCTTTAATAAACACTTATAAAGCAAAGGTTTGACTCAACATTTTAGTTAATGTATGCTCTGAAACCAACTCAAACATCCCACAAATAAAGTGTATTGTATATTATTATTATTTTATGGACATTTTATGGATATTTTATCTTGAAGATTTTCAATTCTACATCTTGGGATTTCTGTGCAAATATTCAACGATTGTTCATGTAGGGATTTCAATATGTTCCAAAAGTAAAATAAAAAAAATCATTTGGAAAGAAAATTAACTTTATAATATATTTTAGATAATTTTCCCTCCTTTAAACAAAGTAACTAATATTGCTAATTTAATCACACAATTTGTGACATATGTTTGATGTCCAGATTCTGTGGAAGCATTGGATGTGTTTAAATCTACTGTCATATTCATTGACATTACATTTATTTATTTGGGGTTTTAAATCACTTTGAAAACTGTATAGGTCATATCACAATGGGTAGTCCTGTGAGCAGAGGAAACCAGTAGATACAGTTGGTGTAAACTGCCCACCATCGGTAAGCAACTTTTAACATAAGGTCCAGGGTTTGAACCACCGGCCTCAGAGGTTGGAGGCGAGTGTGTTACCACTGCGCCACCATGGCCCCTCATTAACATTATAATCTACTTTGCTGTTTTGAAGAATACTGAGAAAATTAAGAAAAAGATTATTCTTTTAAAGATTTATTTATATCATGCTAAAAAGTGGAATGAGAAAATTCAGACAAATCTATGGTAACGTTTTCCTTTTTAAAGGTTAAAGGTTAAATCTAACTCCTGATTTCGATTTCCAAACCCAGATGTCCCATGTCCTCACAATCACCCAGAACCTTTAAAACCAGATGTGAGATATTGCACATTTTTCAGATTCTGGATTTATGTCATTCTAAAAAGTGGGATAGTACTGTTTTGATGGAAATGAGAAAATTCAGACAAATCTATGGTAATGTTTTCATTTGTAAAAGGTTAAAGGTTAAATCTAACCCCTGATTTCAGTTTCCAAACCCAGATGTCCCATATCCTCACAATTACCCAGAACCTATAAAATTAGATGTGAGATATTGTACGTTTTTAAGATTCTCACAGGCTCCAGATATAAAATGTTTAATATTGTCTAATATGATAATGCAGTATATATCTCACTGTTGTTACACATTCAGTTGTTGTCAATACTGTCTTACCTATGAAGTTTAGATGAATAATTTTGGTCCAAACTCTCCTTCTTATTACTACTTTCATAATCAGATATACAGGCCTCAAAGTTATAAAGTTTTATTCTTGCACATTCCTATCAATCATATCTTGTAAGGTCTGTGTTCTCTCCATCATTTTGCTACTTGGTATAGTACAAGCATATTTGTTGTGCACATTGTATTCGTAGTACACACAATTTCTCACTGGCAGGATTTGACAGTAGAAATAGCTAATTTAGAGTAAATAAATTGACTGTAGAATCATGAATACTGCATTGTTTTTCAAAAGAGTGGTATTTTTGCAAACAGGATGTTCAGTTAAATGTTTTAAGCCTAAAATATTAGTACGTAAGATTTGACTCTACTAGGCCTTAAAGTCGATCTTTATGTTTCATAAACCAATCAGAGGGATCTGAAAACTATTGCAAATCTGACAGGAGCCTATCAAAAGACTTCTTAAACCAATAGCAATGTCAGTGGAAAGCTATCGGCAAAATATCGGCAACCTATCTTAATCTATGATCATGGATTGAGAATGTTTTTTTTATTATTTACAATTGTGAACTAGCTTTACAATTGGATCGTCATAATGGAACAACCCTATAAAACACCACATCGATATAGGAACCCCTAAGGTGTCGGTGTCCAAGAAGTAATATTTAATCCAGTGACTTGTAAGGCTCTGTGTCTGTGTTAGTATCTGATAGGGGGATTTACTGAGGAAGATACACTTATCTGAATACCTAAGTCATCAATTGCCACCTAAATCCAGTAACACTGTGTTGTCTTCTGATGGCTAGAGTGACTTTGCCCCATTCAATAGGAGCAGCTACTGAAAAATTGTATATCTCCCTGGAATTGTTGGCTCTGGTTGTGGAAACTTAAGTGTGGTTGCCCTGTGTGAGGTGATGTGCGTTGATTTTGTCACACTTGATAAAGCCATAGCTTTTCAGATGCACTGATTTCCCCACACTTTTTGCCATACTCTGTTGCTTATGGCATTGGTGCAATTAGGATTTTCTACATAAATAAACCACACTTCTTTGTCACACTTTGTTGCCTTTTTTGCTATACTTTGTTGCTGCTGTTACTTAATTATGTCATTTTATTTACTTCATAAATTTTATATTGATTTTTATTGACGAGTACTTTCAGTAGTTAAGTCTGAGTTGATCAATGGTCGTGTATCGATTATATTGATAATAAATGAAGCAAATAATAAGGATTATGTTCATATACGATTTTGATGTAATGAAGCATATGATACATATACATACTGCAATAGCGAAGCATATGGTCTTAGGCTTTATATTGCATACTATAAGTACTCTAATGATATTAATGAAGCATATGATACATATACATATCTACATAGCAATTTTGTTTTAATGAAGCATATGTACTTAGGCTTTATATCTTAGCATATTATAAGTACTGTAATGATATGAGGATCTTATATTATATAGCAATTTTCAATTAATCAAACATACGGTTTTAGACTGTATATTTTACATATTATCAATACTGTATCTAGGGATGTAATATAACATATGTTTTTAATACCATTATGAGAAATATTACAATCATTTATGTTTGTCTGTTTGTATTTACCGCATATGATAGAGGGTTATATCTAATGCATGAAGCTACCTGTGCTTGATCCTTCTGTGATTTTAGTTTCAGCAAGAGTCTTATCAGGTGTGGTATCCAAACACATATCAGTAACAACAGTCACTGAGCATGGGATCTCTCTTAACCATATACAGTTAAAGTATATCATATTTTTTAATGTCATGTAATGCAAATTTGGAAAGGCAGACATAATATCCTTTAAATTATCTACCTGAACATTTTCGAAATATAAAATTGTTATGTAAGGTCTGTAATAAAAATTAGGAAAATTAACACCAACACACAAAACAATTCCATCCATACACAAGCACTTTTGTTGGTCACAACTGGTTGCATGTAATTGAATGCACAGATTAAAAATAACAAACAGTCTCAAAAACTCCATGATTTCAGCTTGCTATCTAATCTATAAATGTAAACCTGTTATCTTGTGAGTCTCCAGATAGTATAAATACCCGCAATAAGGTTTAAAATCTGGAGAACAATCAACAAGATTGATATATTTGGTTATTAATGTGTTTATTTTGGAGCACTGCAAATAATCACACACAGAGACTCTGAAGAATCACAAGAGATAGCAATTATATAGAGATTTATGTATTTACGCTGGCATAGGTTGAAAATATACTGCATTATTGGATGAAAGATAAAGAAGATATAATCGTTTGTTGAATCTAAGGTTACAATGAGTTCAATTCCATTTAACTCGCCAACAACTGCTATTATCTCAGGTCCTACTGGATCTGGCAAGTCTAAATTTATATTTAGAATAATTGAAAATGTCTCTGTTATGTTCAAAGAAAAAGTTTATAAAATATATTATTTTTACACAGTTTGACAAATTTTATTTGAAAGGCTTCAAAACAAAAATGTTTCCTTTATAAAAGGTTTACCAAATGAAGAAATAATAGAGAAAATAAGTGATTCAAACCATAACCTACTTATCTTAGATGACATGCAAATGACTGCACTAAATAGTTCTTTTATTGCCAATTTATTTAGCAGAGAATCTCATCATAAAAACCTAAGTGTTTTCCTAGTCTTACAGAATTTCTTTCATCAAGGAAAACATGGATGAGATATTTCACTAAATTCACATTATCTTATTTTATTTAGAAATAAAAGGGACAAAAATATTATTAAGATTTTAGGTACACAGATGGGATTAGGAAAAGAACTTGAACACGTGTATCTAGATGCAACAAGTGAAGCATATGGGTACATTATGATAGACTTAACTCCTTCTGCTGATTCAACCTATATGCTGAGGTCGCATATTTTTCCCGATGAATATCTCATCGTATATAAATAGATAGACTGATAAGATGAAAAAGATGCTTTTTAATATAAAAAAGGAAGAGGAAATGTCACAGAATTTAAAAAAATCAAAATATATTATTAAAGTGATATTAGGTAATAATCATAGTTTAAACAGATATCTGTTTCGCTATATTACTGAAAATCAAATAAAGGCTATTACAGAACTTATATATAACATATGGCATCTTCCTTTAAATAAAAAGAAGAAGTCTGAAATTAAAAATCATATTAAGTTATTAAAGCAGTTTATTCATAATAAAAATAAGAGACGAGAGCTATTAGGGAAGCACTATAAATTTTTTTCTGATTTGCTTCATAACCTAAAAAAATATATTAATATTATAATAGAATGAATAAATTTGTATTAATTCCTTATGATCAGTATGCCTCTTTTAAAAATTATCTTTTAAAAAAAAATCATGATCTTTCTTCAGATAAAGAAGAAAAGAAAGTTATCGCCGATAATGAGGAGGTTGAAAACAAATCTGAAAAAGAAACCTTGAATAAAAATGATTCATCTGCAGATATAATAGATGAAAAAAGGGAAAAATATCAGATGACGTTAATAATAATCAATCACTAGATAGGTTCCTACCTCCGCCTGGTATACCAGTAAAGAGTAAAAAAACAGAAAAAAATATTTCATTATGGAATCAGAGATGGACAAGAAGGTGCAGGAACAAGATCAGAACCAAAATGGGTTAAAAAATGGCAAGAAAAATCAACTGACAATGATTCATATTTACAAAAAATTTATTATGATACGAGACATCCTGCATCTTTTAGCGGAATGGAAAACCTATATAACTATATAAAAAATAATACTGGTAAAAAATTTCTAGGAAAGATATTAAACCATATATATACTCAAGCAATGAAATCACTTACTGGGCATGAAATGGTGATTGTTTTGAAAAAATTTTTTGAAAGGTCACAGGATCGACCTGATGTTCTTAGAAGTGATCAAGGTAGTGAATATGTAAATAGAGAGGTTGGAAATTTTTTAAAGAAAGAAAAAGTTAAACATGTTTATACTTTCTATGAAACTAAAGCAATTATGCAGAAAGAGTAATTAAAACTATAAAATTAAAGATAATAAAATATCTGTCTGCTAATGAAACCTTTAGATGGATCGATGAATTAGATAATTTAACTTATAGTTACAACAACAGTAAACATAGATCTATTGGAATGACACCTTTTGAGGCAAGTAAAGAATCCAAAAAATATGATTTATGGAAAAAACAATATGGGACTGATGAAAGGAAAAAGGAAAAATTTACTCAAAGTAATAAAAATCTTAACGTTAAAGGGAGTAGCTCTAGAGGATATAAGTTTAAATTAGGTGACAGGGTTAAAATAAGTTACCTAAAGAATCAATTTGATAGAGAATATTCAGAAAAATGGAGTGGAGAAATATTTACAATAATTAACAAAAAAATGAATCAAAACATTCCTATGTATCAAATTAAAGATTATAATAATGATATAATTCAATCATATTTCTATGAACCGGAACTTCAATTAGCGTTTTTGGATGAGAATACTATATATAAAATCGAAAAAATTGAATCTAAAAGAAAAAGAAAGGGAATTCCTGAGGTATTAGTAAAGTGGAAAGGGTGGCCCAAGAGATTTAATTCTTGGATACCAGAGGCAAATATTACTGACATATAAAGTGAAAAATTAAAAAAAAATAATGGATACTGATTTGTATTTCTTCTTAGGTTCTAGTGATTCTCTTTTATTTCATCCTGATAATAATAGTTATAATTTTATAATAGAATTACCAGAAAGATTCATTTAGAGGGTGAATGGGTAATAGGTCTATGTGATTTTTATCATAGTTCAAACCTCATAGAAACTATATTTGTGTTATGTGATATATGTGATAACAATTATATAGGTGATTCTTTAAAACCTATATTAAGAATGATTTATCCTAATAGCAATCAAGTTTATTTTAATTATAAAGAAATTTATTATGTTAAAGTCAAAAATTACTGTCTTAATCGTCTGAAGGTATATATAAGAGATGAACATTTTAAAATTCCATCAAGTATTACTGGAACAACTAGATTGACGCTACATTTGAAAAAAATAAAATGACGAATTATCAGGATTTTTGTAAAAAGTGTATTCAAGGAAAAATCGGTTTCAAACCAGATTTTTATATCATTGAGAAAATATCTAAAGGTAATACAGATATTCCTAAAGAAAATATTGACGTCACTATTGTGAGTCCTACTGAAGCTGCTGTAGACCAGGCTAAGAGTGAATTAAAGCACGAAAATGGTATAAATAGGAATGAAAAAAAATCTTATGTTCAAAGTGGTGGCAAGTCTCAGATAAAAGACGTTAAAAGTAGAAAAAAACAGTATAAAGTAAAAGGAACAGTTAAGAGTCTCAAAAAGAAGGTGGAAGAAAAGAAAAAGGGAGAAAAAAAGAAGAAACAAAATTAACTTACAAATCATTATGGATGTAGTACAGAATTCCTTATCTATATTCGTTCCCCCACCAATCGATAATTCGATTCAAAGAGAATATTGGGTAGAATTCAATCCTATTGCAGCAATTTCAGAGAGTGGAGCTATAGAATTTAACATTCCGGGAACATCAGTAGATTACATAAATTTAAGTAAATCAAAGATACATATAAAATATGTTATAACCAAAGAAAATGGCGATGCAATTAAAGATGAGAGAGGGTTAGGTGGTCAACCAACTGCTGATAGTGATCAAGCAGGACCAGTTAATTTTCCTTTGCATAGCATATTCAGACAAATTGACTTATCGTTTAACCAAAAAATTGTATCACCAGATATTGGAGTTAACTACCCCTATAAAGCTATTATGGATATTTTATTAACATCTAACAATGAAATGATAGAATCACAAGGTTATGCAGCATTATTTTTAAAGGTTCAACCAGGAGAAATGGATTCCAATACTTATATTGGTAGTAATACGGCCTTTACGGAAAGAGCGAGAGCAACAAAGGATGGAGGAACAGCTAGTATTGAAGGATGTCTATATATAGATTTTGGAAAGGATAAAAAAAGATCAATTTTAAATGGAGTTTTGGCTAATTAAAAATTTTTTCAATCAAGTAATGACTTCAGATTGATAAGATCAGGTGAAGAAAATTATAAATTAAAAATAACATTAGCTGTACTAAAAGTTTGCTTTGTAAGTTTACATCCAAGTGTTATTGTAACTCATAACGAAGCCTTAAAAATTAGCCCAGCATTATACCCATTCTGAAGTAGTGATATTAAAAGTTTTAGTGTAGCAGGAGGATCTCATACATTTATGACAGATAATATTTTTCATGGACAGGTACCAAGTAAAATAATAATTGGAATGGTCTCCACTTCGGCATATTCTGGAGATTATGCAAAAAATCCTTTTAATTTTATGAATATGGGATTAAATTATTTAGAAATTAATGTAGATGGTCAACCTGTACCAAGTCGCCCATTTAGACCAAATTTTGATGAAAATGATTATATTTCATCATATTTAAGTCTATTAGATAGCGATCTAGATTCGAAAAGTGGGATAATTGTAAAACCGACAGATTATCCGAATGGATATGCTTTATATTTATTTGATATACAAAGCTTCTTATCAGGTAGTGTTATGTCAAAATCACCAAATGGACGAGTTAGATTAAGTGTAAGATTTTCAAAAGCATTAGCTGAGACTATAAATATCGTTGTTTATGCAAAGTTTCCTAAGATAATGTCAATTGATCAATCCAGGAATGTTAACATAACCTAAAAAATTTGTGGAAAAAATGAATACTATTCAAATAAGTAGGTTAATGAATCAAGATGAATTTATTAGGAAACGATTTAAAGGTGTTTATCCTATAGATCTTATTCCAAAAGATTTAGTGTATCCATCAATTATAGTTGTTAACCAAGATAAATCCTACCAAAATGGAAGTCATTGGGTAGTGTTGCATCACAATGATGTAAAAAGAGCAGATCATTTTGATTCATTAGGAAAAAAACAATGGAATATTTAAACAATTTATTAATAAGTAAAAACATAACATATAAATATAATAATAAAAGAATTCAAAACTATATGACAGAAACATGCGGTCACTTCTGTTTATACTACAGTTTTTACTCATGCAGAGGATGCAGACTGGAAGAAATACTAGAGACTTTATCACATGATCTTCAAAAAAATGAAGAAATAGTTACTAATTTTGTATTAAACAATTTTAATGTATAAATATTAAAAAAGGTTAATAAAGCAGGTTATAACAGTATTTTACCTTTTTTTTTCATTGATTATACATCAATAATTCCATCATTATTTTACCAACTACATTTTCACCTGAAACGTTATCTGATGACAATACTTTTAGTAAACTAGATTTAGTTAAAACTCCGAGATATCCAGCTAGGTCTTTCTTAACATTTACCTGTTTATAATATATTAATGATCCCGACATTTTTGATAATTTTTCATGAAATAGGGGACATTGTTTCAACTTTATTAGGATAGAAAATCTCATTGATCTTTCAATGACAGCATAGTCCTGGTTTAAATTAATCCCTTTATCTGAAATAAAATTATGTAAATCCATAGGATCTATTATTTCTAGTATTTTGGTAGCAATATTATGATAATTAAAATGTTCACATAAAAGGTAGATAAAAAGGTGTTCTGAGGAAGGAAAAATAATATTATTATATATTAGATTACAGGGATATAGATTAGATAACGGATCCTGTACTTTTTCAATTATTTCGACGTGATTTGGCCAAGGACATAATTCAATATCCAAGGGACCTGTACTTATTCCATCTCGTAAAACCTTTCTTTTGCAATAAAAGTAATTAAATCCTATCTTTTCTTGTAAATAAGTAAAAATACTGTTGTTCTTCAATCTAAAACCCATATTTTTGGCCGAAATAATAGTACGGTTGTTTAACGTATTTTCAAATTTTGACATAGGGTCTGATAGATTTTGTTTGGAAATTCCTTTGCAAGATATTTTTTGTTTTCCTTCTTTATTTTGGATAATGTATGATTTCGAACATAAACTTATCATCTTATCTCCCAGAAATTCCTCCTTAAAAATTCCTGTATATCTTTTATCTTCAGCAATATGACTATCACAACCTTTTCTAGGAAACCACACGGCCTGATCATGATCATTACATCGATTATAAATTTGATTGTAGTAGGTGTCATAATACTCTTCTTTAACACATTTATCTAAGGTAACCTCATTTAAGGCCATATAAATGCTATCAGTATCAGTTTCAGTTAATTCAAAGGAATTTGGTTTTAAAAATTTATGTAAACAGTCATAATAAAATTCTAACATACGTAATTTAGCATATTGTAATATAAAAAACCCAATCTGTATGGGATTATCCATCTTAATCTGGTTCTTATACATTTCGACCTCGTAAACTGACTCATTGATATTGTCTAAAATTTTAAAATTGGAGGAATTGATCATTTTAACAGCTTTTCCTTTATTATCTAAATATTTTATATTACAATGCTTTGTCTTATTAATTAAAACTGAACCATATGCACTATTGCTTAATAATTTGTATGTATCACCTATAATAGACTTATCTTTATGTCTGTCGGTTTTCTGTTACTGTTTCAATGAAAGAGGTAAAAGATCTTTTAGGTTGAAATTCTATGACCTGATAAATTCTCGTAATATTGCAATTATGATTCAAATACCATTTCAATAATGGAGTTGCTAAAAGAATTTTTTTAGCTTTAGTCCCACTTATCAAGAGTTTCCTATTTTTAAAAACGATATCATTATTATTGCAAAAATCAATCATATGATCGCCAATAGCATTCATTGGAACGTTGCATGTACAAAAAAATGGAGGATACTCTTTAAAATAATCATAAAAGTTATCATTAATTACAATATCTACCTCTACTGCTCCAAATAACAAACCTTTTTGTATATCCTCGATTATTTGTAATTCTGATAAAGTTGATCTATTTTTTTGATAATAAGTAGGTAAATAATTATTATATAATGACAGGGTTTTAGGTTTCACCTTTTTCATATATTCACATTCCTGTATAGAAACGTACTTCAAACCTTGTGCTAACAAAAAATTTTTCTTGATGTCATCTTTTTGCTGTGTTTTCTCAAGTTTTTTAAGCCATTTTTTATTTTTTATTCTTTTGAAAATGAAACAGTTATGGGGACATTTGTGATAATAACATCCATTGTACTCATATACAGTTTTAGTAGAAACACAATATCCATCTACCAAATAATTCCCGAATCGTATTTCTTTACCATTATTTAATTTATGTAGAATTTTAATGTTTTCACTTAGCATTATATAATCCATCCAAACATAAGAATCTATATATTTTTCACTCACTTCCGGTCTAAAACCATTTTCCTTATCATGAGTAATGTATAATCCTGTAGGCATTTCCTGTCTTATTGCATATGAATATAAACCATTACAATCGTATCCAACTACTAATTGACATTTATTATTAGAAATATGTTTAATGTCAGTTACACCCTTTTCTTGATAACGAGAAAAAATTATACTAGGACCACCTACAATATTTTGTTTAAAAGTATAATAAAGATTGGCATTTTCCGAATTAAACAGAGAAAATTTACTACTTGATGAATTATATAGCATCCTACGAGCAACACCTGGTAATGTAACATAATCTTTAAAAATATCTATCTGCTCATTAAAATAAACTTTCAGCATATTTTTCAATGCAGTAACGAATGGACCAGTGTCGAGATTATTGTAATGTATTAGGTAGTCCTCAAATCTTGTCATAGCCTTATCCTTCCAGATTTTTTGTAGTTTTTTATAATCGCCTTCAGTTTTTATTGGGTTATCTTTCTTAATTTTTGAATAAAATTCCTCAGGTTCTGGAAGTTTGGGATAATTCAATTTTTCAAAAGAATCAAACCATTCGTATGGGAAAATTCCTTTAGGTTGATCAGATCCATAAGCTTTCAAAAATTGCGAATAGGAACATCCAGCAGCTAAATAATTTGAAATATCTATAAATTTCATATCGGGAGTAGAAATAGATAAATAGGAATTTTCTTTTTTAATTGTATGAATATCATGTTCTTCATAATTTTGAACAATATAGGTCATTATGTACTTCTTTATTAGGTTTAGATCATATTTGCCCAAATTAAAACCAATAACAGGTATTTGTGAAACATATCTATCCAAATCTTTCTTCATGTTATTTAGGGACTTTAAAAAATGCGAATTAATATTCAATTGATGATTTGATTGATCTGATTCAGAATTATCATGATATTTTGATATAAGCTCATTCAACTGATGGTATACTTCAGAATATTTTTCCGTCATGATTTCTTTATTATATTAACTAATTTCAGATATATATCTCATCATTTCATCAATTAGGTGATTAGGATTCGTATTAACAAAACATTCAGATTCTTGATAATTGTCTACATTAGAGGCAATACTTACACTGATTGGATGATGTTGAGATATCCAGGTTAGTTTTTCTGATTTATTTATATTTGATTTAAGTAATATCGCTTCCATATCCCATACGATAAATTTATCATAAAATTGATAATCTAATGGTACATGGATGTTAAGTGATTTTAATTTATCAAATGTTGTGGTAGAATTAGAATAATACCCACCTGGAAATGAGTACCTAGTTCTATCGTAACAGTTAGGATAATGTCTTTTCAAATTCCATTGTCGTTTAAATAATTTCAAACATTTATCACATTGAAATCTTTTAACATGCTTTTCAAAATTTGTTATATAACTAAAGTGATTATCATACAGATTCCGATACATAACATCAGTATTATTACTTATTGAATTATAAATTAGACTAACAGTTCCATTACTATTTAAACAATATACCATAATTTTAACATTAAAACATAGTTCTAGTTCAGTGATATCATCCATCCTTACGCCAGGAAAAGATATTTCATTTGAAATATTTCTTTTCTTCTTCCATATATCCACATATTCTTTAACTTTTTAAATATTTCCTCTATAATGTTTTATACATCGAAAAAAGCAAAAATTATCATTATGAGGTTTTCCTGTGTACTTATTATAATACATTGACTTTATATAGGAGTTCTTTAGAATATATCCAGGTAATGTAGTAGCATTTCCTAGAGGAAAATCTGTCAAAAAAATAACATATTGAATGTTAGTAATAAATGCAAGAGTCCATACAGTAGATGGACGTACAGCTCTGGCTTGTTCAATGATATCTATTCCTGTAATTTTATGCATAAAAAATCTAATACTATTTCTATTAGTAATTGTATAAGGATGTGTCAATATTTTATTATTAAAATGAGGAACAAAATATCTATATTCTCCAGTCTCATTATTGAATAGTATCATTCCAAATGCAAAATTCACTCTAAATGCCTGATTTTGATCGTTATAGATCTGATTAATATGTCCTCTTATCTCCCTATAACCTCCATGAAGGTTATTTGTTGGAAAGTTGTATGTCTTCTTCAGATCCCCATGGTCATCTGCTGCCAATATGTGTTCTCGGTTTGTAATGTATGTCTGTTTTAATTCTTCATTATCATGGTGAACTATATAAGGTGGGATAAAATTAAGGTTATCATTCCCTCCATGCTGATTCATTCTATGAACATAAAGATCCTTCCTTGAGGAGCATAATTTTTTACATAATGAACATTTATATTGTTTTCCCTTATCATTTGATCTATGAAAATGTTCAATATGATAGTTCAAGGCTTTAGGATGAATAAAAAGCACATTACATTCATAGCACATAAATCTTCCACATGTCAACAAATGTTCAGCAAGATCCTTTGATGTGGCGAAATATATATCACATTTTCCACATAAATTATTCCTTGCTTTATAATCAGTTCCACATATTTTTTGATGAGCATCTAAATTCCTCTGATTGATTAGATTTCTGTGGCACTTAGAACACTCAAACTGATGAATATTTCCATCCATTGTAAGTTTACATCATTGAACTTTACTAGATGATTTAACAAAACATATTGATTTCACAAGGAAACGATGAGATTTTCAAAAGTTTTTAAAGTATAATTTCCAGATGAATTGACAAAACATATTGTTGTTAATCAGTTCATATGTTATGGGCTGATTCATCATCTGATGCATCATGTGATTCCACAGATTGACATCTTTCCATAGTTGCCCTATATCTGCTTACAAGTTCCTGTGCATATGGTGAGTATGTATTCATTCTATCCCACCACATTTTAATAGATTTAGTCATTTTATCTTTATAAACTTTGCCTGCTGCATATATTATAGCAAAAGTATGTCTTGGATAATGCCATATGAAACAGGAAACATAAAAAATTGAGACTCCAAAAGCTTTAATAGAGGATATAGAAAGATGAGGTAATGCTAATGCTATAAAAATATGAGGATGTTTCAGGTTCATTCGCCTCACTTGGATGTATAAATCCCTGTATGTAATTCTTCCGTCCTCCATATTTTTTCCTGATTTTTTTTATATATATATGAAAGGTATCAAAAGGAAATATAGATATACAGTTTTGTTTAGGTGGAGTTTAAATAGTATTTAAGATTTTGATTACTAGTCAAATTTTGAAACAAATACATGTACAGACTTGCTTGTGATTTGATCTATATCTTACTTATTGTAGATCAAATTTATGATGTAGATTAATGTTAAATAGTACAAGTTACATTTTTGTTTGCTAATCAGATTTGAAAAACATGTATAGACTTGTTATGTCGAAGGGATATCTAATCCAATTATATGTAATGCCTCTAAAATGTGCTTAATTCATTATATATTGTATGCATTAGCATGCTTGGTTTATTATCAATATATTCGATACTCGAGTAAAATTTCAGAAACACAATTTCGGACCGCATGGTAAGCACATCATAGTTGGGAATTTTGAACAGATGAAAAACCACTCGCAAATTTGTCAAACAGAATTTCGGACTGCAAGGAAAGCACATCTTAGTTGGGATTTTTGAACAGTGTTTTATATTGCAAAAGCTATGTCAAGGTTATGCTTCATGCATTAGATATAACCCTCTATCATATGCGGTAAATACAAACAGACAAACATAAATGATTGTAATATTTCTCATAATGGTATTAAAAACATATGTTATTACATCCCTAGATACAGTATTGATAATATGTAAAATATACAATCTAAAACCGTATGTTTGATTAATTGAAAATTGCTATATAATATAAGATCCTCATATCATTACAGTACTTATAATATGCAAAGATATAAAGCCTAAGTACATATGCTTCATTAAAACAAAATTGCTATGTAGATATGTATATGTATCATATACTTCATTAATATCATTAGAGTACTTATAGTATGCAATATAAAGCCTAAGACCATATGCTTCGCTATTGCAGTATGTATATGTATCATATGCTTCATTACATCAAAATTGTATGTGAACATAATCCTTATTATTTGCTTCATTTATTATCAATATAATCAATACACCCGATTATTCTGCTTGATAGAGACTTCAGTGGCTATAATACCTCGCAAACCTCAACCTACGCCAGTACAAAATATTCTGACAAAGAGATTCAAACCTCACTCCCCAGCATAGATCCTGATTGTTTTGACCAAGATGAATTTAATGAAACAAAAAGTGAGAATGGATCAGGTCTGGATGAAGAAGATATAATTTACATAAATATTAAAGAAGAAACTTTGATGGATAGAGATGAAGAACCCTCAACTACAAGATCTGGGATGAAATTCAAATAACTGATATATTTCTTTAGATTAGAATTTTATTCATCAGATAGTATTACAGTACATTTTTTTGATAACAAACTTTAAATGTAATATTTCTTTCATCTTTACAGCAGTGTTATGGTGACGGGGATAGATGTTACACACATATATATAGATAACTTTGACAGATTGTTAATGAAATACAGAGTGTTATTATGGGTTAGATAACATTTAAATTATTATGAGTAAAATAATACATTTACATAAACTAGTACGTTATGAAAGAGATTTATATTGACATCATGTAATCAGTAAATATTTCAATATAATTTTAGAAGAATGTTTTTTTGTGATTTTTAATAAAAAATTTTGTGAAAGGGGGTTTGTGGTGTTTCCGATAAAATAACCGATTTATAGTGGTCTAAAAAATATAATATCAGTTCCTGAATCCTCAATATCTTGGCTACATTCTGGACATTGCAATATTTCTTTTCTTTGCTTTTCTATCATGTAAGTAGAACATACGGTACAGAAAAAATGGTTGCATGTCGCACTGAATGCTTTTTCAATAGATAGAGATGATCTACATGAGGAGCAGTATAATTTTTCCTTTTTTTATGATATATGTCAGACCAATTCTTATCCAAAAATTTTTCAATATCATTCGGGCCTCTATGTAACAGGAAGGTGTATCTAAAGGCATCATCATATTTATTTTGCTGTAAAGATTCTACAATTAGCTGATCCAAATTTTTTCCGATATAAATAAAGGTGGGTATCCACAAAAAAGGTACTTTGAGTCATAGAGGTCATATTGTATTGAATAGATTTGGCAAAAATTTGATCTATCAAATAATTACGACACATTGGACATTTTTTTATATCATCATCTGCATTATCAGACCATATTTTAATAAAATTACATGCACATTGTCCACAAAAAAAATGACAGCATGGAACAGTCATCAGAATGTTTTCCATCAGTAATGTATCTTGACAACAGCAACACTTGGCATTTAAAACCTCATCGATAGCATACCTCACAAAATCGGGATATTTTTTTCTGAAATACACCGATACATACATATAAATATATTTTAAATCTTACTCCAGATACACCTATAACTTTGATGTATATGACTTTTTTGATAGAAACAATAGATTATGATTGATTAATAGTTTGTAATGTAAAAAAAGGAAAAAAAACTTACTGTATGTAGACTGGAAGAACTTCTTTGAACATCATATAACAAGTAAAGGCTGATCGAAAATTCTTCTGCTCTATCATTGATATCAATTCACAAACAGTAACAACAGCTGATAATACCATTGACGGTACATATCCATTGATTCTCCACCCAAGAAAGGTATTAACTGAGTTATTCTTCATCTCCTGGGGTTCCATATCTTCTCTATTCGATTTTTTTGGATGAAATAGTGATGATTAGTATGATTAATTCAATATATTACATCAAATAAGTAAGTCATTCTCCATTAATGTCCATATGCCATATGATCTGTGTATCATTACTTTATAATGGTATGTCCACATAGACCTCGCCTCTTGATACATCTGAATTTTGCATACATTCTTTACATGTATTCGGATTATGACCTGGTTGATTTGGTTGTAACAGACAAGCTACACAATGAAATAAATCTAATCTTTCGACATACATGTCGTTGATAACATCAATCAATTCCATCCATTCATTAATTTTTAGATTTATACCTTCAGTTGTAGGAAAAAGTTTAACAGATCCTAATTTCCACAGCCTAATTCCAACAGATTTGTAAGGAGAGGTGCATGAGATATAATAACCTCCTCCAATATGTTTCTTCACATCTATATCTTCTTGTCCATTAGCAATCTTCCCAATCTGACTGGTTATCAACTGACCATAGTGCATTATCATCATAAGTTTAGATATATTCAATTTCACACCTTTTTTAGTAATTTTATCCCCATCCCACTCTTTTATTTGTATTTGATCAATGACACCCTTATCTGCTGTAAATATTATGTATTTATTCCCTCCGATATAAAAGGTTCTCTTAAATGGTGCCATAAGATCAATTGCCTCAATATCTTTCTCATTTTCAATTTGTTGATCATTTTTCATTTCAATATTGATTACGTTAGGTTCTGACTGTTTACTAGTCCCTGGTTTCATTATAGATCTAGGTTGAGGATTTCTTGGATCCTCTTTCAAAACAATAACATCTTCGTTATCTTGTGTTTTGAATAAAGAACTTATCTTCTTATTTTTACCAGTATTACTGCTATCATTTTTCCTCTTTTTGGTAGTAGAGGATACTTTACTATTGACATATGCCTCAGCCATTATATTCAGTTAAAGATTATGTGACTAGTTTATCTAATTTTCGGGTTTTAAAAGACTTGATTCTAATGTAAAAATCTATTAGCTAAGCATATTATGATTATTTAATAACAAACATATGTATTTCAATTATTTACACTCTACTGATTGATCTATATGCTCACATATGGTCCTTACCTTACATTTATTACAATCATACTTTAGGATAAAGCATTAGAATAAATTCACAATTAGGCGAATGTCTCCTATGTTCATCCATATGTATGTCGAATGTTTCCCATTCCACTAATGATATCTGACACCATGGACAATACACCTTATCTCCTCTTCCAGTATAGATAAATCCACCTCTTGCGATAGTTCCTGGATGAATAGGATGAGATTTCGGCCAGGTATTAAATGTTAAAATTTTTTTATCATATTTTTGATATACACTTGGTGGCCATTGACTTGCTAGATTTATATATTCCATTTTATGACAGGTTTCACATGATGCCTTCTTAGTTGATAGTGCAAACCCTGAAAAATAGGGTTTCTGATATGATTGATTAGAAAAATTCAATCCAGTGGTTGATCTAGATGATTCGATTGATCGAGTTGAATCAAACATATCTTTAGATGACGACTTATCTTGTGTGGATGCAGGCTGAACTAAATCCTGCTTGTCATTTAAAATTTTCTTCTGTAAACTAGAAGCAGGTAGTAAGACCTCATCCCCAAATTTAAATGAATCTTTGGGTTGATTGGCAAACATGTTGATTGATTATTATAAATATGACTTTTAGACATAGCTGATATATATATATATATTTTATGATTATTCAGCAAATATATTTTATGATTATTCAGCAAAAAAATTATCAGAGAAGTAAAAATTCATACTTGATTGTAGAGTTCTGTTAGTTCATTTTGTATAACTTACATCTGACGTGACTTTATCCATATATATAGGTTATATCTGACGTGTCTTTAACATGTTCCAATAAAAGTTGACGTGTGTTTAAAAATAAGGATTATGTGTCATTCTCTTAAAGATGTAGTTGAAAAAATTGTTTACATCTATCTACAAAAATGTAGATGAACAGCTAATGGAGTCATTCTCTTAAAGATGTAGTTGAAAAAATTGTTTACATGTATCTACAAAATGTGCTTAGGATATTTGAAAAATAACCCTATGCGATTTGTCATCAATATATATTCGATACTTGAGTAAAATTTCAAAAACAGAATTTCGGACCGCAAGGTAAGTAAATCATAGTTGGGAATTTTGAACAGGTGAAAAAACTCTCGCAAATTTGACAAACAGAATTTCGGAGCGCAAGGAAAGCACATCTTACTTAAAATGTTTGAACAGAGTGTTATATGCTCATTTACAAAACATAAGAAAGCTTCATCCTAAATTGGGATTTCAACAAACAGACAAACATAAATGATTGTAATATTTATCATACTGGTATTAAACCATATGTTATAGTATTGATAATATGCAAGATATACAACCTAAAAAATTATGTTTCATTAATTCAAAATTACTATCAGCAGTTATGTTGTATGTATACATTATCCCATATGCTCCCCATATCGTTTACATAAGTATATATGCTTCATTAAAGATATAAAGCCTAAGTACATAAGCTTCATTACATCAAATTTGTATATGAATATAATCCTTATTATTTGCTTCATTTATTATCAATATAATCGATACACGACCATTGATCAACTCAGACTTAACTACTACTTTCACCTATTTTCCACAAATTTTATTTTGATTTTAGAAAGTTTCAATATAAAATAAATGGCAGTGAAGACTGAGACAATATATGTAGAAGCCACTTCACCAGTGCAATTAGGATCATAAGAGATGGAGGATTGGAGGTTGTTTCAAATTGATTGCTTTGTATTGACGAGATTGTGTTCAAACATTATGTGACACCCAAATCTTACATAAACTGAAGGCAAATTTAAAATATAGAAATTGAATAAATTATTCGAGAATACAGTTTGGACATAATGCCCTCGTGTATGCCATTTAAAAGGATCTTAAAAGAGAAAATAATGAAATACACACTCCACTTTTTAGCTTATTCGGGCCACTGGGAATGGAATTACAATGGGCAATAGGCCCTTCTGTTACTGAGGGTGGTAGTTTTCGATTGCAATAATGTCTCATGAGAGAATGCTTACGCTAAACTTGCATATTGCATACTATGCTGACATAATGCTACTAACAAACACTCTCCGGAATTAAATTATCGTCGTTAAATTATGTGCAGTATATTGCCTTCACCTGGCAGCCCCCCCCCCCCCCCCCCCTCCTTCCCCCACTCCCCGTCCTTATTCTTTTGTTACGGACTTGACATAAGACAGGGCATTTGATATATTTGAATAGTTCCCGCTTTTGGCTATTGGTATAAATACTTAAGGCTATATTTGGGACCTACTTACACAAGAAATATGCGTCACATTTTCAATATGTAACACAGGTACATAATGTGGTAAATCATATAATGCATACAGGAAATTGTGATCTTACAGGTGTAGCGATATTAGTTTTGGTTCAAAAATATAACAACGAACAACATAAAGTGCTTAGTGTAACATACTGTCAACATTTTATATTTTAACAAAACTAAAAGTGCAGGAAATTGGATATACCCGTACAAGAAGGAAAAATAATTACAAGGAAATTTTTATTTTTGGAATATGACATTTTATACACCTCGCAAACAATATTCATTTCACAAATGTAGGTTGATGTACACATTTCCTGTTTGTTTCAGTGACATTGTGTTCAATACAAATGATGAAATTTGTATCGTAGCTTTGTAATTACACAGAGACACAGACCATTTGTTGTACTTGTACAAACAGGAATATGTGGTTGAATACACAGCGTTGACATATTTATATGAAAAAATCTTGGATATCAAATCTGCAGTCTTGGCTGACAGCTTTCAAAGACAGTTTGTTGACACAAAAGTACACTATCAAAATGGCAGTAATTACTGTGCATGGACTGCATTATATAAAACTTGTTTCAGCTGAAACTTTTTTCGTATTGTTGATATCTCTCTCTTGTATCTCTGCTCTGGATGAACCTCAGGCTTTCTCAGTGAGGGAACCAGGATCAATAGATGTGACAGGATATACGTGTAACAGTTACATCAAACAGTTCAGTTCTGTGGACCAGGTCACTTTTAATTTTATGGGAGTTGTAGGTGAGCCTTGTTTGTGCAGCCTCAATGTATCTCCATCTGTAAGTCTGTCTGATGAAGATATAGTTTTATCCATACTATTTCAAAGTTTCACAAGATCTGTTGAGTATAAGTTATTTAAAGAATGTTCAGAAGATTTAACTTTTCAAGTAGTATCACAGTCTACAACTCAAATTAATATTATAGTCAGATGTGGTAATGACTACCGTGTCAATGATGTGAGCACAGAGAATCCAATAGTTATGACCAAACCTGAAGAATTTAGTGCAAGTATTTCAATGCAATGTCAAAGTGAAAATGAAATCACTACTGCACAGCCATTAACTAACAAGCCCATCACAGAAGAACCAGGGGCAGAAACACCAGTTCCAAATCTACCAGATGATCAAGCCAATGTAGGGGATGATTCAGAAGATACTGGAGGTGGTGGCTCTAGTGGCAAGACGGCAGGAATAGTGATAGGTGTTTTACTGGCAATAGGATGTGTTGTTGGTGTTGCTGTCTTTCTTGTATGGAGATGGAAAAAGAAACAACCACAGCCAGACCGTCCGCCAATGACACACGACCCACCGATTAGTACCGTTGCAAACCCAAATACCTACGATAATAAAATGTACACAAATACAGAAAATAACAACACCAAAACATCCAATACTTCACTCAACGAATCACTGGTCGGATATGCTGATATTGATCCAAGATCACTTAAAGGTTTGGAGAGACCAGTTAGATCACCATCAATGGATGGAGAGAATCCAGCACTGAACTATGTGGAGATAGACTGGAAGAAAAACTCTGCGGTGTAGAAAACATATCCTTTACAATTAATGTGATTGTGTAGCATTATTTTTAGTGGTGACTCATTGCCACCACTAGTTCTGTAAAACTACTACCTATGCCAGCCGATATGCTGTTTTATATTTCTGGGCCTGTATTTGCAAAGATTCTTATTCTTAAAATCATACTTATTCTTATTTTTTTGTAAGAGTGGCTTTTATTCTTTGATTTTTTTCTAAGAATATGAGATTACTATATGCACAAAACTCTTATTCTCGACACCAGAATTACATCCAAATACAGAAAGTCACTTCTGGGCCGGTATTCACAAAGATTCTTAGAATTTTTCTTTGAATTACACTTTGTCTAACCTGTGCACACATTTAATTTTACTTCTATTCTTAAATTTGTTCCTAGCTAAAAATTGTTTTATGAATAGGTTGTTACTCTTAGAATAAGAAAATGTTTACGAAAAAAATTTTCTTAGACTTAAGTGTAATTCTAAGAAATATTCTAAGAATCTTTGTGAATACAGATCCAGAGCTTGTATTTTGAATGCTTCCTCATCACCTCTTCTTGGCAAAGCTTGAACAACTGACTATGATTTACATGTTGGCTCTAAGACAAGGACTTGTGACCAGCATTATAAGGGGCAAGGCTACTATTATAAATAATTATATTAACACTAAATGCATGATTTTCTGTTCAATAACCTTGATATACTAGATTACACAACAGCACCCATGGTAACAGGATTTGTAATTTTTCCAGGCTGTGCAGTTACGTGATATATGTGTTATGCAAAATACAAAATTCATTACTTTATTCATGAAAATTATTGTTAATGGGTTTTGCAAAATGTGAATGTATTATAGAGTTGGCTTTTTCATCTTTTATGAAAGGTATAATTCTGAGTATATAATTAGTAACCAACTCAGGCCCTGCCCTCTAAGGCCATGGGTTTGAATATGAGCCTTTGTCCTTAAGTTTAAAATTTGACAGGATATATTTGCTGACCGATGCCCGGTGGTGCATAGTGCAGGCTTTTGACGGACAAGTTTTCATAGTTTTCCTCCGTCCCTAGAATTACTTGTTCTTCAGTAGTAAATTTTCCTTGTTGAAAGCGATGCTGATAACCATTCAATATAAACTGTTGACATCACATCCCAACTTTCATCAACAAGGCATAAATGCTAGACTTGCTCTAAGTCTTTGTGTTTCTTATTCCACCAAATCTGACTTACATGAAATCATTATGAATCCATCATGATGGGTGGGGAAATTACTGAGGGATGAAATATACTTTTGTCTGCCCCACATTCTGGCCAAAAAGTCATTCAGTCCTCATATAATACCTAAGACAAAAGGACTCGAGGAAAGTCTACATAAATGCTTATACGGAGTCTTATCTGATGTATTTCTGTATATTAAACCCTGCTTTATTTTAATTGCATAATTTGGTTGTATACTATTTGTTATTGTTTATGGAACAATAAGGTCACTCATGCATAAGATACTCTTTAATTTTTACAATATATTGTTGCTGTTATGTATTATTTTTGCCTGATTATATATTTTTGTTACTTTTATAAAAATGTTTACTGTTTAAAGAAATGCTGTATGTATTATATTTTACACTTAGTGTATAATATTAACCCCTCAAAACGTGTAGACTTCATACAGGGTGGGTTGTAGAATATGTAATAATGTACTCAAGTATGTATTTTATGTCTGATAATCCAAACTTCATAATGCACTATTATAATAAATAGGCAGAATATTTGACACCACAGGATTCATACCAGGTTTCTTTTTCCTAAAATCTAAAACTCAGATTTTTTTTCATTTTCAATTCACAAAAGGTCACAGTTTTGTTTTTAGTTTGGTTTTAAATATAGGAGTGCTACATGGTACAAATTGTGACATAAGCAGTTTTTCCTCACGCGCATTGTTTATAGAACTATCTCAGATGTTTTGATTGACAGGTAAAATAGCGGCAGATCTTATTCTTTAAATTTTATTGCAATAAATGTGTTAGCTGGAAAACTTTTACTTGGTTTTGTACATGTTTTCACGCTTAAATATCAGCTTGTCTTTCATGCATCATCTTTTATGTCGTCAAACTTTAACTCTTGTCTTCTCATTTCCTCCCCTTTGCAGCTTTCCTGTCCTTTCTATTTTCTGTCCTCTGATGTACTCCTTTGGGCTTGCACTGAATAACCCAGCTTCACATTTTGGCCCCCAAAATGAGGAAAAATATTCTTGAGACTAAATCTGGATCCTGACTGCAATATCTTTGAAGAGGACCAAGTGACTGGTGGACCTCAATTAGTGATTAAAAATATGACACTGATCCGATGAATGGTTTTTATTTATGCATGCAAAGAGTGCTGAAAAATCAGAAAATACCTTTGTTTAACATGATGCGCCGTTTAACAGCCAGGGTCATACTGGGACAGGCCCTCTGTATTGTCACTTGTGGGAGTCAAACCCATACAGAGGTGACAGCCTGTGATTAGATGCCCAACTTGCTAACCAACTAGGCCACTGAGAACCTCTCTGAGCCATAAGCAGACAAGGTGAAAATAAAAACAAGATCTAATACATAGTTTTGAATTATGAGCAAAAGCAAACAGACAGGCCGACTGACAGTACTTTGTGAGATAAGCAATAACTTACTCGCGTATACATATAGGTGACCACCTTTGTATTTATAATGCAGTAGTGTAAGCATAGGTAAAGCTTAGTCGCAGTACTTTGTGAGATTAACAATAATGTTCTCATGTATACATATATGTGTGATAACAACCTTTGTATTTAAAATGCTATAGTAGAAACATAAAGCTTTGTATCAGTACTTTGTAAAATAAACAATAATAGACAAATGTATATACCAAAGTTCAGGGGAATTTGGAACTCCACTAAGGCAGAATCCAATTGAAGTTTTCAGCAGAGGAGAATTATATTCACTTGTTTACCTCTTTTTATTGATTTATTTATTTGGGGTTTTACGTCACTTTCAACACTGTACAGGTCATATCACGACAGGGAGTTGGAAGGGCAGAGGAAACCAGTACATACAGTTCGTTAGGGTTCTGTACTTTAAACTGCCGATCAATGGCAAGCAACTACCAGCTTTCCCACTTGAGGCTGTGCAGGGATCGAACCCCAGCCTCAGAGGTGGGAGGCGAGAGTGTTACCTCTCTGCCACCGTGGCCCCTTCTTGTTATTGAGTTCGCACTAGGAGAGATCCTAATTTCTGTCTCCATTGAAAGGAATTGCAAACTCTATTAGCCTTAGGCAATGAGATAGAATAAGATTATTTCTGGATAGCTAAAACCCACATGGGTCTGCACACACACAGTAAATATTGACACAAATGTACAAATAAATAGAAAAAGTACATAGTAAAACTAGTTGAGCACAATAGAGTAATACTATTGACGTTTTTATTAGCCTTTTTTGAAACTACACGTGTTGCATAAGTAGGTCTTCTGGCAGTACAATACATTTCTTACACCAGTCTGCTAAAGTTTGAAGTATTTAGAAACCCAGTACTTAAATATTTCCCTTTTCACAAGGGACCCCTTTTGAGGCAGTACCATGTTCTTCCAAAAGTTTGTAAAACTCATCTTATGTGTTAACATTCATTCAAGTCATTCAAACAAATGTGCGTAAACCCCACTTTCACCTTTGACCTGTACAAAAACAAAATAACATTGATACCTGTGGCAAGTCTAAAGTGACCTCAGTAAAATAGGACAAATGTATAACTAAAAGGTTAATCAGTAAAAGCTGTAAAGCTAGCATTACCTCTTTGCATAAGCAAATATTCTACAACTTCTAAATGTAATTATATTACATATTGTAGGATAGTAAGCATTGTTTTAAAATATGATTTTGTTTCACAGTAAGATTGTAGATTCAGCAATTAGTGTTTTATGGTTATTTATTGTTCAAAGATGAAATAATCGAATTTTGTAAATGTTGCAGTTTGTAAATAAATAGTATATATTTTGGTCTTGTACTTCAGAAGTTTCAATATATGTTTCAGAACATGACTACTTTGTTCAAATGTGTTCTTATTATTATAATTGTGACTGGTGGTGTTAAAATGGAGAACAAAATGGTTTTACCTCCCATTTAACAGCCAGGGTCATATTGGAACAGGTCCTCAGCATAACTACATGTGGGAGTCAATCCCAGACAGAGGTGACAGTCTATGATTAGTTGCCAAACTTGCTACCCCACTAGGTCCTGTGTAGTCATGGACTTCTCGACTGAGTTCCTTGCCACACAAAAACCTCAATATCTGAAAATTACTGTAACTTTAAACTTTGAAATATTCTCTTAGATGTATTTACATAAAGCATTTAGATGCAGGAACACAATTTTCTGTGTTTGCAGTAATATAGACACTTTCTTTCTGCACTTCCTGTTTGTATAAACGCTGATGAAGTCATACCTCGGAATTTAGCCCATGAACGTATGGTATATCCTGTACTCTTGTAAACCTAAGATATAGGTGAAGGATATCCGTGCATTAATAGTAATACCTACAGCACACCTCTCCTTACTGGAGTCATGAGTTACAACTATACAGGCCTGTACACTTCTGGTTGTGTTTGCTGGTAGTTCTATCCATTTCATACTGTGGCAGCACCGACCACAACTCAGAATGTGTTTTGTGTTGAGGATCACTTTCTTGAAATGTTTAAAATACCTCTCACAAACTGTGTAGAAACACGTACCATGGAAAGATGAGAGGGGTGGGGGATGGATGGGATGAATATCTTTTTCAGTTTGTCAAGAGGAAGGCAAAGACATACATAAACAACTGTACAGAACAGTGTCAGCTGAACATAAAACATATCCCACTATCTGCCATGTTTAGCTCACATGCATCATGTCGTGTAAAAGTTTGGTAAATTTGTTGATTATGATTTATTTATATTTACTACAGTACAAAAAATACAAAAAAGAGAGTGTTCAAACAGGTAAAATAGTTCAGACAAAAATGGTGATAATATAATACATTATATAACACATGAAGACCCAGAGCACGCCTGAATCTTGATTTACAGTAAATAATTCAACTTTTTCACAGAAAAAAAAATCTTATGAGTGATGGAGATCATTTTTACTAAAATATACCCAATTAGAATAAAGGATGGCTAATGTACAATCAAGGGGATTGTTTGTGTCTCACCTGTTAGAGTTCCACATTATCTAGCTGTATTAACATATTTACAAGTTCAACTAATTTTGTTAAGATACTACAGTTCTTGATATTGTTTCCACTTCCTTCTGCCCAAGATGTTTTTGTTCTTTTGCTTTTTTCGCTCGTATTTGAAAAAGAGCCAACATGGCGGCAGTCGCAACACATAAAAGCAGAAGTAATAGCCAAATGACCATTGGAGCAACAAACTCAGTTGAATTGCCATATTCTTCTGAACTGCCCTGGCTCTCTTTCTCTTGCTTATTCTCAGACTGTACAGCAGGAGGTGTTATAGGTCCTTCAGTAGGTTCTGAGTCATTTGATACTGATGTTGATGATGTGGTGATGTCATTCTCACTCTGACACTGCAGGGACAGACTTTCACTGAAAGCTGATGACACAGTCAGAACTATTGGTTCCAACCGACTGATATCATTGACATAGTAGTAATCTCCACAAAACACGTGAAGGTTAGTTTGCTGTACATATGACGTCACACTGAAACTTAAATTTCCTTGGCAGTCTTTGAACCAGCCAAACCTGACCAGTTTTGCATCATCAGAGGTTTGGAATTTTATCCACAAGACTGTGTCATCATTGTCTCTATCCAGAATTTCAAATCTATGTAGTTCCAGATGACAGTGACAAGAGTCACTCATTTGTCGCATAGTTTCAAAGCTAACCTGTTTTATATTATAAAACTGTCTGATATAACTGTCACACACGTATTCCAGAGGTTTTGTCATTTGTATCTTCATAATAGAGTATCTCTGTGGGTTATAAATGGCTACAATACCATTTAAGAGAGAGTTCAACAAAATTAAATGATACCAAATACACTGTATGGTACAGTAAATATGCGTAAATAAGCCAGAGCCAGCCATCTTTGTTATACAGACACAGTTTTTGCTAACAGCAAATAATGTTCCATAAGAACTACTGCACACATAAGTAAACAACACAGTATGTCTATATATGTCCCCTATATAACTTGGGCTATATATTTGCATTCCCTGTGTTCTTTTTATGTAAGTAACATACTTGTTTATCCAATTTGTGTTATGTCACAAAATATACATTTCATTAATAGGGAATGTCTGCCAAGTCCACAAGGAAGAGTCTATAAATAGCAAAAACACATGAAAAGTATAAACATATATAACATAGGAGTTCATAACATAGACATACAGGGATGATACAAAATATGCAGATGACAGTCCATATAGATTAAATATATTTCAGCGACAGACAACCCACCAGACCATAGCACAGAATACCACCTTATCTTTGGTGCATTCTGACAGGTTTTTCAACATTTAAGTTCATGTTAACGTAGGCATCCAATATATGATTGCTTGTCGCAACAACTCAGTACAACTTTAACGCAAATTGTAAATTTGCATTTGATTTGAGTAATTGCACATGCTTTTCATTTTGATAACATTCAAGGTATTTACCATCAGTGTCTCTTACTTTAGATTTTAACCAAATAATAGTAATAATAATAACTGGTGACATTAATAAGATTAACTGGTAATAATCAAAATTTCCATAAAAACTAAAAATCACCAGACTTTCTAATTTTCCTTAAAAGAAATATCTGCTTTTTTATTCCATATATTTCACAATATATGTGATACACATGCAGAGCATATCCACAAAAGTAAAGGTACTAAGTCCCGGTTTACACCAGAGTTCAGTGAGAGGTCATCAGACAACTTTGTGTCTCTTGTTTCTGTATAAGGTAAACATGTTTTTTACAGGACAGCCCACGAACAGAATACCCATTAGTTGGACTTGATCACGTGCAGGATGGCTGCACAGATACACACAAACGGCTGTATATTTTAACTCCATTTGACATCTTGCCAATCTTAAGATTGGCGTAGGCCTAACTTAGAATCCTAAGTGTGCTTGTCAGTTTGAAATAAGATGCTAAGTTAAACAGTTCTAATTTTTGTAAGACGGTATTTGGCAAAATTTAAAATTAATTTCAACTTACTGTATTTCATTGTGTACATATGTAATTTGAAATAGTGTTTAATTAGTGTAGATTATACTAAAAATCTAGTCAAATTTATATATCCTTTATTTGAGATGTTTCTTTTACAAACTTTTTGGTCATCTTGTGCACTATTTTTCTAATATGACATCCATTACATAGATATTAAACAATAACAGCCTGCAACAGTTATATAGAGGCCACGGTGGCAGAGTGGTAACATTCTCACCTCCCACCTCTGAGGCCGGGGTTCGATCCCCGTCATGGCCTGAAGTGGGAAAGCTGGTAGTTGCTTGCCGTTGGTCGGCAGTTTACATTACAGAACCCTAACGAACTGTATGTACTGGTTTCCTCTGCCCTTCCAACTACCCGTCGTGATATGACCTGTACAGTGTTGAAAGTAGTGTTACGATCAAAAGTAATTATGGAAACCGGGTCCCGAAAACAAAAATTCGGCGGAAACGGAATTAGTTTACACCAAACTGTAGTCACACTGTAAAATCTTCTGCACCCATACATGAACAATTATTTCAACTCTGGTGATTTTTATTTCAGTTCTGGGCGTCAATTCTAGCGTCAATCAAGTGGTAACCACCAGCACAGCATTCCCAGTCTCCAATGTTGTAACTGTTAACACAAGCTCGGCCGAGGGCCAGCCCAACGGCCCTTCTGAAGAACTCATTTTGAGTGAGTTACAGAGATTATCAACAAGAATGTGCAACATGGAACAAGAGATCCAGTCCTCCACTTTCACCTCAACCCCGCGGAAAAGGAAGAAATTCAGGCAAGTAAACAAGAACAGGGATCACTCTGTGACTGGGGTCAGTGGGTTTGTAGACACACAAAGCACAATTGAGGAGAGTTTAATTGATACTAATCAACTAGTGTCGACCAACAATGGGCCAAGAGATCACACCCTAGCAGTCACCTCTGCATCCAGTCTATTCACACAATCTAGTGTGGTGACAACGGCAGCAACAGGGTCAGGTAGTGCATATCACAGACCCACAACACAAGTGTCAGTTTCAACATGCCAAGGAGGCCATTACAGACAACATGTTGCAAAAACTTTACAACAACTTGGAACCCAAGTGACAGTAACACCAACAGCCAGCAGTAGTTATCAGCCACATAATACAGCCACACAGCAGCTAGGAGATCCAGTACTCATACCCTCACTACAAGCGTTACGGTCAACTGCAGTAGATCAGGATTTGGTGCAGAAACGTTTAGTTGAACTCCATCAGCATGCAGTACCTCAGCAAACAGGTAACTACCATTCCTCTCTGTTACATCAAGACAGTAGTAATAAGCAAGGTGGAAAAGTCAAGGGCAAAAAAGAAAAAGTTGAAGTAGTCTGGCCACAAGATGGGGCATTTGTAGGCCATCAGCGTACCCGACTTACATACGAGCAACTCAATCCTTCCCAGTTCGTACTTGGTTATCTCAGGTCAGTACAAGAAGAACCCAGTACTATAGTTCGTAGCAACATGATAGAGTACTTAACAGATCTATTCCAAGACGTGTGTGACATGGGATGGCAGTCAGCAAAAGGTGCTCACCTCGTAGTTATGAGTAAAATGGAAGATGGCTTGGTTACCTGGTTAGATCTGAAAAAAGTGAACAAAATTCGAAAAACATATGTACGTTCTAGTGTGGGAGTGACTACAAGCAACCATCAAGAGCAACAAACTGCAGGTAACACAAAGAAGGGGTTTAGGAAACCTAGTACTGTGCCCTGCAAGGAATTCAATGAAGGACGGTGTAGTAAGAATTTTGACCATGAAGTGGGTTTCATTACTCACAAACACATTTGTGCTTATTGTTTATACTCTATTAACAAGCAGTACAATCATGCAGAAAGTAATTGCAACAAAAAACGGTCAAAAAACGGACAAACAATACCCCAGCAGTAAGTAATTTAAAAGCAGTTGGGGATGGTAGTAATAACATTACAGAAACAGTTACTAAGGAGTGTGTTAGTAATCATATTGTACAATGTAACAGTAATGACAATGCTGCAGTCTCTCAAGTTCCCTCTCCCTCAGGAAATGGTCATGAGACCCATGATGTATGTAATCTTCCAGACCTTGGCCAACACTTTTGGGCCTCCATCTCAAAGAATCAATTAGCAAAATTAAATATCAATGAAATTAATCATAAATGTGATGATCTTAAATCATTCATGGCCCAACAAAAACAGCACACTGGGTTCATCCCCCTTTCTCCCTTACAATTTAGTCACATTAGGGACTGCAGCAGTCTGTCAAGTTGACAAGCAGTGGCTTCAAAAACCTGTACAGTTGTATCATTATGTCAAGAGTTTCAAATGTCCCATTTTTCTTGGTGCCAGGGTTCAGGTCAATTTCGATATGAATCTAGAGTTAGTTGACAAATTGGCTGTGTCATATTGGGACTGGTAGCTCCCCTTGTTCTTGAGGTACGGTTTCCCCATGGATTTCAGGGGCAGTCACCTAGATCTCAGGGATGGTGGCAGTTGCCATGCTTCGGCACGTGAATATCCCGAACATGTGCAGGCGTATATTAATGATGAAATTCAACATGGGGCCATTTATGGCCCCTTCAAAAATAAACCCTTTGGGGAGGAAACACATGTCTCCCCATTTATAACTCGACATAAAGCGGACAGTGAAAAAAGAAGGGTCATAATCGACTTGTCCTGGCCTCAAGGGGCCAGTGTAAATTATTTCACAAAAAGTAACGAGTACTTAGGTACTGCATTCAAACTCAACTATCCATCTGTGGACACTTTCTTGGAGCGTCTAACTAGCCTGGGTAAAGGCTGTCACATGTTAAAAATAGACTTGTCTCGAGCATTCCGCCAGCTGAAAGTGGATCCAGCAGACTATCCACTTCTTTGTTTACAATGGCAAGATGCATACTATCTGGATCGTGTGTACGCGTTCGGCCACAGGACGGGATCAATGGGGTGTAGTCGCTTAAGTGATTTTATAAGATACATACACTCTCAGAATGGATTGTACCTGCTCTCGTACGTAGATGATCTGTTGGGGGCTGAGATCCCTAGTAGAGCACAAGCAAGCTATGACATATTGTATCAGTTATTACAGCATCTTAACATTCCTGTTAGTAGATCAAAGTTATGTCCACCTTCCACAAAAATAACTTGCCTAGGCATTAACATTGATTCATTGATCCACCTTATCAACCCTTGGCAACAAATTACAAGAAATACTTGAAAATTGCAAAGATTTTCTTAAGTTAAAGAGGTTCACAAAAAGACAACTCCAGAGCCTGCTAGGCTCGTTAATGTTTGTACACAAGGTAGTAAAACCGGCACGCTATTTTGTAAACAGACTACTAGAAAATCTTAGAGCAATGAATGAAGTTCAATCTATGAATGAAGATGTAATTAGAGATGTCACGTGGTTTCTTCAGTTTTTGGAGAGTTTCAATGGCAAATGTCATTATATTTACACCCCACTTCAATGTAAGGACCGTATTGAACTTGACGCCTGTTTAGCGGGTGTGGGTTGCAGATATAATGAACAAGTGTATCAATATCAATTTGTAAGTTCCTTCTTCTTTCTCCATTGTCCACTTAGAAATGTGGAATGTGTTAATAGGAGTCAGAATGTGGGCCAATGAATGGGCCAATAGAGCCATAGTCATAAAGTGTGACAATGAAGCTGTGGTTGGTGTGGTTAACAAAGGGGTCACCAGGGACAGCGCCCTGGCTGCAATGGCCCGAAACATATGGCTTGTTACTGCCTTACATAATATTAGGCTGCAAATAGTTCATATTCCGGGTGTAGATAACGTATGTGCTGATCTCTTGTCCAGATGGGCCAGTACTCAGGACAGATGGGAGAAGTTACATGTTCAAATCTCTCGTCCTGTATGGTTAACAGTAAATCATGAGCATATGCACATTGATACAAATATATGACACCATTGTCCTTATCCAAAAATTTTCTTTGTAGATCGTGACCCAATGTATGACTCACTAGTTGAAAGAGCGGCTAGGCGTTTGGGCCAAGCTTTCAGACCTAAGACCAGAGCAGCACATCTCTCTCATCTTAGATTATTCCTTCAATTCTCCATCTACACTGACTCCCCCTTTCCCCCTTGTTCCCCCACCCTTGTCCTTGCCTTTATTGAGTTTCTGCAGTTCAATGGCTTATCTCCCTCCTCCATCTCTGCTTACATCCACTCCCTCAGATCAAAGTTCAAATCCCTTAATCTCCCTTCTGCCCCCCTCCATCATCACTCTGTTTTCCTCATACTCAGAAGTCTGGCCCTGAATGTTCCTCAACCCAGACGTGTAAAAGGCATCTTTGACATTCATACCATCTTCTCCATTGTTCAAGTCTCCTCCCATCTTCCCTTGGGTTTCATTTACACCCCCCTCTTCCTCCTGGCTTTCTTTGCATTTTTAAGATTATCTAACTTGGTTCCCTCCTCTGTTTCTTCAGGGGCCACGGTGGCAGAGTGGTAACACTCTCGCCTCTCACCTCTGAGGTCGGGGGTTCTATCCCCGTGACGGCCTTAAGTGGGAAAGCTGGTAGTTGCTTGCCGTTGGTCGGCAGTTTACAGTACACAACCCTAGCGAACTCTATGTACTGGTTTCCTCTGCCCTTCCAACTACCCGTCGTGATATGACCTGTACAGTGTTGAAAGCGACGTAAAACCCCAAATAAACAAATCCTCTGTTTCTTCCTTTGATCCCTTGGTCCACCTTTGCAGGGGTGACGTCATTTTCCATCCTCAGTTTGCCACTATTATAATAAAATGGTCCAAAACCCTCCAAGCCTCCTCCCAGTTTGCCACTTTTCAAATTCCACTCCTAGGCAAGTCACCCATATGCCCTGTCTCAGCCCTTCGCCTTCTTAATCAAAAGTTTCCCCTGCCTTCCAATGCCCCTCTCTTTGCCACTCCCCAGGGCCTTTCCTTCTCTGTCCTTACCCAAAGTCAAGTCAGAAAGACCCTTTCAGCCATCTTAAACTCACTAAATATTGACCCTTCCACCCATCCTTTCCATGCCTTCAGAAGGTCCGGTGCGTCATTGGCCTTCAACTCTGACGTCTCTCTCCAAGCCATCCAGCACCAAGGCACCTGGTTATCTGATGCAGTCTGGACCTACATAGTTACCAACCCCCACCACCAATCCTCAGTTTCCTCTACTTTCAAAAATCTCCTATATCAACAATGATACTTGGTACTTGGGTGTGTGAAAAGTTCTTAATATTAAAATCACTACAGTTGCAGTGGTGTTAGTAACACAGTAAAGTTTCAGTAAAGTATGGGGGCTTCAATGCCTCAATGTGCAGTCTCAGTGGTGTTAGTAACGCAGTAAAAGTTTCAGAAGAATGTGCTGTCTCCAAGGCCTCAACTTTATTAACCTGCATTGTGTGTTGTAAAAAATAATATGGACATTGTTTGAATACGTGGTTAGAAAGAAATTATTTTAACTTCATTTTACAACTTTAGTAACCTATTCTCGTGTTTTTAACCCTTCTTAGTGTAATAGTAGTGTATTAGTGGTAACATTTTAGTTTTTAGTTGTATCTGCGTAGCTATTGTATGTGTGTTAGTATTGTGTAATAAAATAATTTTTTCCCAACTCTCGTCTTTGGTCCTGACTTTGGGCTTGCGGTATAGAAAACTGTATATGCTTAGTAGAGTGTTTTTCCAGTGAAATATTTGGAAACCAGGGGTCAATCTACTATCCTTTGGTTTATTTACAGAGGGTTTTAGTTAACAGGTTCTTGATCTGAACTCTCTGCCTGTCTCACCCACATAGTGTTTATTGCATTTTTGCATGTTGTTAAATATACTATATCACTTAATTCACGTGATGGATGTTTGAGTGGATGTTATGGTTGGTATTCATTCCACTAATTATACAGGTGATCTCATTGGGTTTAGTCATGAGTAGGCAGTATGTACATTAACCCAGTCTAGTGAAATGAGTGGATGTGGTAGGTTTGGCGTCCATTTTGGCTGTTGGCTCTGAAATGGGCACCTTTTTATCTTGTCAGATATTGTCTCCTGAGGAGTAGAAGTGTTTGCAGGTCTAATATCTATTCCAGTCACTTTGTATGTTCGAATTAGATACGGCGGAAACCAGAGTAGATAATAAAATAAACAGAAAAAATTGTTCTGATGTGCTGATGAACTCTTAAACTCGTTCAAATGATATTGTGGTATATGTGCCTTACACAATATGTATTACTATATGTACTGTGTTTTGAAAGCTTTGTAATATGTTGAACTTTCTAATCCGAGGCTGAGCAGAGATTAAGCTTTATAAAAGACTCGTATAGATTCCCATCAAAAGCTGACCACACTGTCAAATGTAGCAGAGAAACCAGGGCTGACAATAAATACAAAGAAACTGTGCTCATGAGACTAAATAATAGACAGAAAGCTTGAGGCTTGGTAATCATGATATCTCAGAGTCAGAAACATGTGTGTACCTTGGCAGCATTGTTAGTAAAGATGGGGGAGCAGACCTGGGCATCAAGAGCCGTATCAGCAAAGCAATATATGCCTTCAAAAGTCTGAGACAAATATGGAACTCAGCAGTATTCTCCATGGGAAACAAGATCAGAATCTTCAATGCAAATGTCAAATTAGTTCTCTTGTATGGGTTAGAGACATGGCGAACAACAAAAGCCATCAACAATAAGGTACAGTTCTTTGTTAACATGTGCTTGTGCCACATCCTCAATATCAGGTGGCCGAAAAAAACTCAAATGACAGAATGTGGGGAAAAAAGAAGCCAGACTGCCCTCACACAGGAGATCCTCAGAGGAAGTGGGGTTGGATTGGCCACACTGTGCGCAAACCAGCAACAAACATAACAAGCACTAGAGTGGAATCCCCAGAGGAAAAGGAAGGTTGGACAGCTAAAATAGACCTGGGGCTGATTTCACAAAGGGACTTAAGTCCAGACTTAGACTTAAATATAAAACTTTAGTCCATCAAATTGCTTAGTCAGTGGACTTAAGTCTGGGAGGTAGTGGGCTTAAATTTTGTAAAGAGGACTTAAATATGGCCACCATAAACTTTTCTCCACTTCAAAATTTGAAATGGTTGTTAATAAAGTATAATTGTACAGAACACCCCACTAAAGTAGTATTTGGGAAGTTTTTATGTAACCAGGTTTTCTATTTCAAAACAGCACAGCATCCTAAGATAAAATGCATCAAATGAAGGATATACAAGGTCATATGACACAGAAAACCATTGCAGTTATTTGATAAGCGTGACTTAGCTCAGTCACCCTTTGTGAAATCCATTGAAGTCCCATAGCTAGCTAAGACCAAAATTTTAGATTTAAGTCTCTGACTTAGCCCAAAAACTTGGCTAAGTGTAAGTCCCTTTGTGAAATCTGCCCCTGGAGTAGAAGTGTACAGGTGGAGACCAAGGCTGCTAGTTGGACATGGGCTTGGCTGCAGAAAATAGCTGTAAGCCAATTCTGCTGAAGGAGCGCTATTGCAGGCCTAAACTTCAATGGAGTCGAAGAGGAATAATCAATAAGCAAGGAAGAATAGAATAGGATATGATTTTAGATAAAACAATTTGTCAGTTATTAAAACTTACATAAGAAGAAGGTATCAATGTCATTTTTAGATTGGTAGCCAAACTTGGATATATAGTAGCCTTTCTTAATCTCCTTACTAAAGGACGATAAGAATTATCTACATGAATCTAACGATTGATTCCACTTTAATGATGATTTCAACATATTGTATAAGTCATAGCATATTGGGTTGACATGATGGAGAAAAACAGTAATACTTACAATAAAAACATTCTACACTTCAACACCACCAGGCAAAACTTTCCCACTGAAGTTCAGCTCCAGGATTTGAATTAATGACTCCATAGGTGGGAGGAGGGTATGTTGGCCACTATGTAATACACCCACACACGGCTTAGCATGGCCCAACACAAAACCAGCTAACTTAAAGCTGAGCTAAATTGATCTCTGTGGTCTGGTGGCTAGAGTGTTGGGCTTGAGAGTGGAAGATCCGGGGTTCAGTCCTTGGCAGGATCATTGAGATTTTACACATGTCACTTCAGGATAAGACACTTCCCACACATGTGTCCCGCTTTACTGAGGAGTATAAATGGGTGTCAACATCAGTGGGGAGATTTACCTGTGGCAGACTGGTATCCTGTTCATAGGAGTAATAGATTTAATACTCTGAGTCACTTCACCGGAAATAAACAGCAACCATATGAGCCACTTGTTAAAGCAAGCAACTCACTTCTTTTGTGTGAAGGGCCCTGGTGGATTTCAGTGTACTATTTATTGTACACATTCTGCCTAACAATTTGTAGGTAAATTGATGTTTCCGTCTGGCTGAATGGGGGCAAGGGTATATTACATTTATTTAAGTGGCGAGTTTTTTCGAAGCCCCAATAAAGCTTAGTTATATCTAGGTGTAACATTATAGAAAGGGTCACCATGCAGTACACTCTTGTCCATAATATGACAGTCGTGTAACTCTATAGTATCAGCAAGTGCCGTAAAATGAACCTTGCTGCAACGAAACCTTCCTTGGTGGATCTACTGTTGTTTGGTTTCATTCAATTTGAAGAGACCATACATGCTCAGCCAGTGAAGTTCGTCACTTGCATTTTATCAAAAGTTCCTTACTATGAACTTTCACCATGCAATTAAATCTTGCTGTCAAAGGCAGCTGTTACATTTATTTAAACGTGAATATTTTTTGTCCTTAAACTTCACTGTCTGGCCTGTAGAAGCCATCAAAAAGAATCACAATGCAGTTCCATACTAAGGGCAAATTTCAGAAAAGGTGTCAAACTATCCTCACTCTCAGACTAAGCCACTGGCTGCAATATTTTTGAGTCTCAACTAAGTTTTTCTAGGGTTTGTGCCAAGTTGAGATGCTCATGCCAAGTAAAAATAACAGTAAAATATCCTAGTAAAATCGGCCCCGGAAAATTACAATGGCCTGACAAAGGAATATGTTTAACAAAGGATAAATATCACAAAAGTGGTGTGCTAGTGAACAGAAGCCAAGGGTTTGACCTAATATATAATCTAATAAAAACTAATATTGCACTTAAATTCCATCAAACGACTTTTTGCACTTTTAATTATTATTCTAATATAAAATGTGAATAAAGGACAGAGGGTAAAGTTATTGATTACAGTATCCATAAATCTTTTGATATTTTGTTAATAACACTTTTGGTAAATATCACCCTTCACATAATGTGCTAATAAAGATAATTCCAAAATTTGTTGACAATAATATGTAATCTCATGGCACTTTTAATTGTTCTAACATAAACAAGCGTAGCGACAAAGGTTAATAATACTTTATTGCCACATCCAAATATCTTGAGTATGTGTTAATCAACCTTAGTAGTAGTATAAGACCTTACTCCTGCCCCCCAGGTAACTTTAACCCCATTAATTAACTTTAACCCCCACCACGAACTGGGGGCAGGAGTAAGGCCTATATCACCCAACTTTTTAACCAAATTTTTTGTGGTTATTAGACAGTATGTTTTAGTATGTTTTTTTTTGCCATTTCATGTATTTTCCTGGGTGAACTTTGAATCAGCTGTTTATCACCAGGAATTAAACAGTGAAAAAAGTTTTAAGAGTTCCTAGTATTGTACTACGGCACCAAGGACATTTCTTTAGTTGCTCTGCACACCTCTCACAACACAACAGATGTCGACAAGGTAGAAGAACCATTGTAATATCACCCTCCATACAAATCTTACAAGCCGGTGCTGTATCTAATCTCTTGTTCTCCTGAACAACTTCTTCATCTTCAATTTCAAATATTGCATCCAATAAATCCACGGTTGTAATAGTATTGCCTTTTAACTTTTCCAACCCATCTCTTATTAATTTATCAGAAAATCCCAACTGACGCACAATTTTCTCTGCACTTTTATGTACCGAACAGTGAGTCCTATTAGTGTAATCTTGGTTTAAAATTTCGATGGCCCTCACTTTAGCAAATTTACAAAATGGAAAATGTTTAAGATGTTCTTTCAAAGGAATATCTCCTGTAACCCAATTATACATAATTCCACCACAGAAGGCACATTTCACCCTGTCTCCTGGTCCGCAATAGAATAACCCCGCTTTAACTAAATCAACTGGCGACACAATTTCATCTTTTAGCCATTTATCCAAGAAGCTAGCCAAACGAAGACTTTCTGATGTATATTGATCATCTAACAAAAAGATCGTGTATATTATAAAAATATATATTTCGATAGAAACTCGTTTGTTATTAAACCTTTGAGAAAATCCCCCGCCTCGAGCATGCGCACTCGAATATGCATAGTTTAAAATATTTCATTGTTTACTGTCTTTGGAAGGGTATCGTGAACTAGCAGTGCAGAGATGGATATTAAATAAAATATAATATATTTGCAAAGGCATTTGGAAACGACGGTGGGTACGTTCTTTGTTTAATTCGTAGCCAGTTAGTTTGTAGAAAGATCGTGGACTGTTTGTAGTTTGAAATATTTTCATATTTGTTTACTCTTTGGAAGGGTATCGTGAACTAGCAATGTACAGAAGGATATCAAATAAAATATTATATATTTGCAAAGGTATTTGGTCGACGAAGATGGTGGGTTTAATTCTTTGTAAAATATGTAGCCAGTTAGTTTGCAAAAAGATCGTGTATATTATAAAACATATATTTCGATAGAAACTCGTTTGTTATTAAACCTTTGAGAAAATCCCCCCGCCTCGAGCATGCGCACTCGAATCCCGGAACTCGCTTGTTTAGTTTAAAATATTTCATCGTTTACTTAAACGTTTGAGAAAATCCCCCCGCCTCGAGCATGCGCACTCGAATCACGGAACTCGCTTGTTTAGTTTAAAATATTTCATTGTTTACTGTCTTTTGGAAGGGTATCGTGAACTAGCAGTGCAGAGATGGATATTAAATAAAATATAATATATTTGCAAAGGCATTTGGAAACGACGGTGGGTACGTTCTTTGTTTAATTCGTAGCCAGTTAGTTTGTAGAAAGATCGTGGACTGTTTGTAGTTTGAAATATTTTCATATTTGTTTACTCTTTGGAAGGGTATCGTGAACTAGCAATGTACAGATGGATATCAAATAAAATATTATTTTATTTGCAAAGGTATTTGGTCGACGAAGATGGTAGGTTTAATTCTTTGTAAAATATGTAGCCAGTTAGTTTGCAAAAGATCATGGATGCTTTTTATTATAAAATATATGGTGGGTACGTCCTTTGTAAAATATGTAGCCAGTTAATTTGAAGAGTTAATTGAATCAATATCACTTGGCAATTTTGAGATAAAAAAATCAATTTCTCTGCTTATTATTTACACCTATTTAGTTTATTCTTAGCAAATTGTAAAATTTTGTGTCAGCGTAATTGGAATGGATACAGTGGAGAATCCTAAGGAATACATCACATGCATGTGTTTGGTAAGTGTCTTCTTTATGATATATGTTGGTGGAATGTATATAAAAGATAATAGTTATAATGTAAGTACTAGATACATCTGCCTCATAATTAAATATAAATTTTCATTGAAAAACTGTTTTGTTATATAAAATGTTCGTCTTAGATGTCTTTGTTTTGATACATTGGTGAAAGATCAAAATTTCTATGCTTGTTTTTTATATTCCTTAGCATCTATTTGTATTGTTTCACCTATTCTAATCACAATAATAGCTTTTTGTGTGTAATTATCTTAATCAAAACAATTTGCTTTGTATGTAGGTGTAATTGTTTTTTTCTTTTGTGTTATAGACAAACAAATTGACATTGTTTTTTTGTTGTGCTTTTGGACAATTGGATTGTTTATACAAGAAAAATACACAATGCCTTTGCATTATATATAAATGTACTGGGAGTAGAGGGGAAAATATCATTTTCAATTTGTCATAGGAAGGTAGAAGGTTGGTGGTGAAAATTTTGAAACAAACTTGTGTATTCTATATATATGCAAGATGTAATTTTTTTACATCCAGGTGTCAGTTGAAAAAAAGAAGAGTAAATCAATTTTGTAGCCATAGTTAATGGTATGACCTTTCAGTGTTGTTCAATACACATTTGAAGAGGTAATTGAATCAATATCAGTGTGGAACTGAGAGAGAGAAAAAAATCAATTTCTCCTCTTATTATTTACATCTATTTAGTTTATTTGTAGCAAATTGTAAATTTTGTGTCAGTATAACTGGAATGGATACAGTGCAGAATCCTAAGGAATACATCACATGCATGTGTTTGGTAAGTGGCTGCTTTATAATGTATGTTGGTGGAATGTATATAAAAGATAATAGTTATAATGTAAAAACTAGATACATCTGCCTTATAATTAGATATAAGTTTATTTTATTTTTGTTATATAAAATGTTTGTCTTAGATGTCTTTGTTTTGATACATTGGTGAAAGATCAAAATTTCTATGTTTGTTTTTTATATTCCTTAGCATCTGTTTGTATTGTTTCACCTATTCTAACCACAATAATAGCTTTTTGTAATTATCTTAGTCAAAAACAATTTGCTTTGTATGTAGGTGTAATTGTTTTTTTTCTTTTGTGTTATAGACAAACAAATTGACATTGTTTTTTTTGTTGTGCTTTTGAACAATTGGATTGTTTATAGAAGAAAAATTCACAATGCCTTTGCATTATATATAAATGTACTGGGACTAGAGGGGAAAATATCACTTTCAATTTGACATAGGAAGGTAGAAGGTTGGTGTTGAAAATTTTGAAAATGTATTTTTTTATTTTAATAAACTGATAGGTTTGTTATAAAACATTTAGTTAGAAAGGGAAATATATTTTAAAATTTCTATAGTCTGTTTTGAAAAGGGTGGTAATGACAAAGCTAACATTGATTGCAAATTGATCTTACATTCCAGTTCCACTGAAATATCATTGTTTGATCAATATTTCTAGCCCTTGTATGTGTGTGTTGGTGTTGATTCTTTAGTTTGTATTCTGATGTCTAGTGTGGAACTCCCTGCTGAGCACAGCATTTGACTTCCATTCAAATATCACTTTTGATCAATATTTACAAGACTGTTTTTCATGTCTGTGTAGTGTTTCTTTTTGTGTGTGTTCAGCTGTCAACTGTTTCTTTTTTTCTTCCGGGTGAGCACAGCTGTTGACCATTGGAGGCCCTTCTTTTTTCATTCATTGATGGATTCTCCCACATTTACAGACATGAAGAAATTATAATAATGGAGAAGTTTTTTTTGTTTATTTGTAATCACTTTTAGATGAGAGAATTTTTTTTTAAAAAACTATTGTAGATTCACATTTTTTTGTGATATACTATTTTGAAACTACTGTTTTAAAAATTAATAATGAAACGTACTAGTTTGATGAATCTTGGAGATGTAGGATCTAGAAAATATGAGTAAATCTTAATCATTCAGAGTTAGTACTTATTAGTAAGTTTCAGATCACAGTTTCCTTATATAATGTTCCCTGGTGTGACCTACTCTTGTAAATGTGGAAACCCTAACAGGTTGAAAGGTAGATCACTATTACAAATGCACAAAGATATATGTGTTTAAATATGTGTGTTTTTTGTTTTTTAGGTTCATGCAGTGTCTGAATGATGTATGTCTCTAGTCTTCTGCAACCAAATATACAGCACAGTTTCTCTGAGCCGTCCAAAAGTTGTCATCATGGATTGTGAACAGTGAGTTTTTGTTTTTTTTATGTTGTGTTTGGCGTCGTTCGTTCATTTTTTCAGATCTTTTTTTGCCTTTGTTATGTTTTCGTTTGTGTTTTTTGGCGTCGTCCGTCTAGTCATTTTTGTTTTTCCTTCCTGTTATGTGTGTTTGATCACAGAGAGATAGAGATTAAGTACTATAAAAAGTAATAATATTCTTTTGTCTTAGAAAAGGAAAAAAAAACACATGTTTGACACTCAATCACCATTTTTTATTTTATGTACAATATTTAAAACAATTTAACACACAAGATTTATTTTACAATTCTTAACACTTGTAGAGTTAATGCAAGTACAATAGTTTAATAGTATGCTTATAATTAATAGATTATTCATTTTTTAATAGCTGAACAATTTGTTATACAAAGTAACATTATTATACATACAAGCAAAATTATAACTATGTATACTTTATACACAATATAACTTACATCATTACACACAGAATATGCTTTGAACTACCACCATATGAAAATTTAATTTTTTCAATTGTAACAACATGCTTTTACATTTTTTATTAATTTAACAGTCTATGATACCTACAAACACACCATGTTTGAATTATCATGGCTATGAAAAAACAAACTTCTATTTTTTGTAACAAGAGCATTATAGTTACAGCTCCTCTGTCTTTTTTTTATATTAGACAATGATTAGAACCCACACAGTATTCTTTGAACTATGACCATGAAATATATGCAATTGTAACAACATTTTGTTAATACATAATAATAATGCAGTTATTAATACATGACAAAGGTTTGTAAAACACCAAGAAAACACTTATTAATTTATAACTATGTATACTTCTTTATTTTATACACAATATAACTTACATCATTACATACACAATATGCTTTTGAACTACCACCATAACAAAATTTAATTTTTTGCAGTTGTAACAACATGCTTTTATGTAGGTATAACCTTTTTTTTATAAATTTAACAGTCTACAATTATGATGTATATATACATACAAAACACAGCATGTTTGAGTTATCATGACTATAAAAAAAAACTTCTACTTTTTGTAACAAGAGCATTTATAGTTATTTGCTCTTTTTTATATTATACACAATGATTATAACCCACACAGTATGCCTTGAACTACCACCATAAAGTATACATACATTAATAATAATCACAATTATTATTACATGACAAAGCTTCATAAACACCAAGAAACACTTACTTCCCGTCATCTATGTATGTTAAGCTAACATTATCTGAAGTTTTACTGTCCTCCTTTTTCCGATAAAGCTGAATTGTGTTTCCTTTCATCCTTATTTCATAACCAATAAATAGCCCAATGAAAAAAAGAGGAATAAGTAATAAGAGGTATGGCCAATCCACCGTTCTTAATTTGTAATGATGTTCCCCCTGCATAATATTTTCAAGATTTGGGTGACCCGGACAGTCCGAATTGAGCCAAACGTGTTCAGCTTTATCGATTGTAATATTACACAGATGCGTGCTGTTTCTGATAACAATCATTTCCAGGATAGGCCATGACCTAAAATTGGGCAGTTCTGTTATGCCCGTATTAATTAAGTCTAAGATTTGTTTATTTGGGGTTTTACGTCGCTTTCAACACTGTACAGGTTATATCACGACAGGTAGTTGGAAGGGCAGAGGAAACCAGTACATATAGTTCGCTAGGGTTCTGTACTGTAAACTGCCGACCAACGGCAAGCAACTACCAGCTTTCCCACTTACGGCCATGACGGGGATCGAACCCCGGCCGCAGAGGTGGGAGGCGAGAGTGTTACCACTCTGCCACCGTGGCCCCTAAATTAAGTCTAAGAATATTGCTGTATTTTCATCATCCTCATTAAAAAAAGGTAGCGTATCAATATTTTTACACAAGATAATTCCAACAGCTTTAGTACACCAACAAACAGGTGGATTACCACACTTACTGGTAAATGCGAATACTACAAAGCAAGACCACAAGAGTACCGTTGAAAACATGGTTTTGATAAGTATTTCTTTGTACAGTGAAAATTAGCCTTGTCACATAGTTCATATAAAGAAAAGAATATTTACTGCAAACTATCAATTAACTGACGTGAAATTTGTCGGGTTAAGAAATCTTCTGAAACTTTTTTACTTATGTCTAAACCAAATTTCCTTTTACAAAACTCTTTAACCATTTTGTCATTTTTACTGTAACCCTCATGGTTGTACGTATTCATGATGTTATTGTAGGACATACCTTTACACCTGTTTGAGATGAAGTAGATACAATGTTGACCACATGCGGTAGAGAAAAGATGTTGTACTCTTCTGCTGTTGTAGCTATACTGGTCTACCATTTCGAGAAATTTTACAATGTATTTATTAGTTGGTTCTCCCCCATAACTGTCAAAATATTCTATTGGTTCCTTTACCGATGGTAAATAAATAGCAGTCCAATGCGTTCCTGGTTTGGTGTGTACATCTGTGTTGACTACAACAGCAAACGGAATTCGATCTATTTTTGTTGGTAGTTTATCGCAGGGAAATGTACCTAGGTATGCATTCTTTGTAATATTGTTCGTACTTAACACTTGAGTAATTTGTTGAGTGTCCATTGCTTTTATACCTCGGTTGCAGGATTCATTTCCGAATCTATCTCAATCATGTCCTGATATTCAAAATATGCAACTAAAGTGACAGCAGTGGTGCAGGCTTCTGACAGTTTTATTTCAACCCCAACCTCTCCGTTTTTGATCAGCGTCATCTCACCCGGGACTGAATTGGTCTCCAAGTCAAAGGCATAAATGGTATGACCATTTTTATAATTTTCAGTTGTAATACCCATTGAATGATTCGAGTATAAGGTATCTGTCCCCTGAAATAGTGAAAGGTACCCCATAAGGTATTTGCCAGAGGAGAAATCCAACTCCAACTCCTCGAATGGAACAGCTTTTCCATTGACTCTCAGTACTATACTCCGCACATTGAAGTGTTGAAAATTGAAAGGGTTTTGTTTTATATTTCCATTAAAGGCGGAAGAGTTCACCATCCCAAGAACAATTCTTGTTGGTAGTTGACCATCGCATAGATTTCGCTCGGACAGATCATCTCTGTTGGCCCCTTTGGTAAAATATTTCATCTCAACTCTTTTTATGGGATACTTTATCCGGTCAGACTGTAGATTTTTTAAGTGAGCGGCTCTTATAGATGGTATAATTGTGTCATGTTTCACAAACAAAGAAGCGCTTTCAATTTCTAAAATGTATTCATTGTTCTCTGTTGCAGCCATCAGAAAGAATTTCGGCGAGTGTCTGTGTAATTTCACTTTTACCGAGCACGTTCCCATCAGGTATCTTGCTTGGTTAAAGATATCGGCATGTATTCTTCCAATTAATTCGAATGATTTTCCAAATTTTGTTTTGTTAAATCTTGTGACTGCAGAAGGATTCACATTGCTCGTGTCTGCAAGGGCTACTGGTGCTATCGCTTCCAAGTCTTTTGTTTCCGGAAAGTATAATGACATTGCCAGAAATTCATTCTTAACATCCTTGTCATATGAGAGTAATGTTTCCAGAAAAGCTCGGTACGGATACATTGTGTCATTTGAGGACACTAACCTTCCTCCGAGATAAACCTCTACTTGTTTAAACATTGCTGCAATTAGATAGTTGACAGGAAATACAATGGATCGATCTGGTACTGTGGGATCGTCGTCGGCTACTTTCCTTCTAAGTACTCCACCATCAGCGGCTAGTATTTTACATTTTAGGTGCAACAATGACTGGCTAAAATCTAAATATTCACTCTCGTCGGCTTTAATTTTGAAATGCAGATCACTCCCTTTGTCTAAAGTGCTTATAGGTTTGTGCTCGACATATCGCGATGCCTCAGTTGAAATATGCGTGCTCGGTACAGTGAAGAGCTCTAGATTAGACATTGCACTCTCGCAGGACTGTGGGTGAATAGCCATATTTCTTTATTTATAGTACAAGATTTAACTTTCTTCTTTTCCCACTGGTTTGCGGAGAGCTCTTTTTACGCTTCTTAGATCTACCTGTCACAGGAGTGTTTCCCACAAATTCTGAGATGCGATTCTTCCCAGTGTCTAATAAGGCTTGTTTTACCCCTTTCTTGTTTATTATAACGTCTGATAACACCTCTTTTCCAGAACGGACAACTGCTGGTAATACTTTTTTCTTTAGAATTGGGAGTGCTCGTTTGAATAAACCGGATAATATTTGTCCCAATCCAAAACCTCTTTGAATTGGAGATCCAACAAAAACGGGTATATTCCCCCCCGGATTGACAGTAATGGTGTTCTATTCCTTTTGTATTTGGATAATATTTGATGATTCTCATCTTGACGTCATGAGGAAAAATTGTTGTTTCCTTACATTAAAAAAGTGTCACTTTTCACAGTATCACACGGGCCCATTCAAAATTTCACCCACTCAGTCTTTCTCAGACTCCTTCGTGGTAGTTGTATGTATGCCTTAGGAACACCAATATCCACCAATGTATCCACAAAATCCTCTGCTCCCACGGGTATATCTTTAGCAGATGTAATGGTTAAACTGTTTGTTACAAATCTAAGTAACTGAATAATATTACTGTCCTGTATTGTTTCACCCTCGATCACAATTTCCAGGTTATCCGTCCAAGATAAGATACCTCGCGAGTCTTTCATGTATTTTAAAATTAAATTAACCACAGGTCTTGTTCGCAAGGGAAATTGGTTTAATATGATATCTTCGGATGGAGCCTCTACTTCTGCCTCTTTTTTAATCTGTACAAGTTGCGGTTCTGGAAGGGGTCTCTTGGTCAATTTCTTTTTCTGATTATAAAGCTTAATTTTAACGTCTGGAGGAAGAGTTTCGTCATTAAGTATGCCACCAGTTTTTTGGGGGGGAAGTTCTTTCTCCTCTGGGTTAAAGTTACACTTGTTAAATACTTCCAGTGGAACAATTACAGCCTCTTTATAATTCATTTCCCACCTCCGAAAAGTGAACCTAGCACAGACAATGCCACCGGTAATATACTTGTTAAGAATCCCCCTTCTTGTTTCAGAATTTGCTTTCTTTTCTTAAATGAACACCTTTTGTTCGTGAGATCTTTAAGGTGTCTTTTTATTTTCTTCAACTTTCCAATTTTAGAGGGTGAAATTCTCACACGACCATTTACTATGTTTAACAAGCACTCTGATATAGCATCAATTTCTTGTTTTGTGGCTACATCTAAAAGCGCCTTCCTTCTTTTCACATCTTTTGAATTTGCTAATAATGTGAGATAATCTCTTCTCTTTAAAGCAGATCCCATATTATCTTTTTGTCTATTTTCTTCCATACTATTACACTAACTGTTGTTTGAATCTGTCACACAGATAATTTTTATGTCTTGTTGGGTACAAGAACTTTCTGGAAATTTTTACCAAACAAATCTGTTCTAAAACGAGCATCCTCTGGTGTGTTGACTTTTCCATCTATAAATAAGTAACCATAAGGTTTCTTTGTTGCATTTTTGAACATGTCTAAAAAGATGCTAGACCTCTGTGGATAGATTTTTCTAGCTAGGGAATAAGCCAATGTGTAATCTAGAGGATTATTAAATAAGATAAGGTATGAGGCATTCCTATAGATGGTTTTTCTGTGTTTTCCCTCACAAAATAGATTTTGAAATATCACAATGGTGCTGATATTTTCGTGATGACATTTTTTGGTGAACAAATCAGCTATTTCTTGAGAATCACAGATGTCTGATTGAGAATCATCAAAGATAAATACACCATGTTGTTTCTGTTTGGTGAAACTGGTCAAGTCATCTGGTATCCCTTCCACAAGAGTAATTTTGTCACCATATAATTTTTTTATTTTTTCTAATGCCTCAGTTTTTTGACCATATGACCACACAATGTAGTCAAATTGACTATCCACCAATGTATTCCAAGACTCCAATAACTTGAGAACAAACTGAGTTTTCCCGCACATGCTCGGACCAGCTACAACTGCAGAAAATGGTGTCCTTAGACGCGCATCAAAAACTTCAAAACTCATTGTTTTTTGTGTATGAACAAATTACACACACCCACAAAAAGTGGTGAAGGTGGGTGGTACGTCTCATTAGTCTTTTATCTTTACTCTTACCAACTCGTTGTCATAAAATCCACCTTTAATAATGTCCTGTTTTTGGTCCATTACTCTATATGTCACAGGTTTGGTATTAAGTCTGTCCGCTATAATGAAAACTTCTTTTGTAAATCTTGGAAGATATTTTTTAGTGAAAGGATTGTCTAAATGTATCAGTCTCACAAAGTCTCCTATCTTGTACTTGTGTCTGCTCTGACGTTTATCAATTTCATCTTTGTATTGATGATTCCAAATTCTGCTCTCATTCCTCTTTGTGACACGATTTGGTGACGTTCCAATGGATGAATGTTTACTGTTGTTGTAGCTTTGTACAATATCTTGTAAGATAGAGGTGTAATTCAATTTCCCAGTTTTGCTGAAATACTTCCACATTTTTGATTTTAGTGTCCGGTTGAATCTCTCACAAATGGCTGCTTTGAAGTCAGACGCAGAGGAGTAATGTGTGATACCTTTAGATTTGAAGTAATCCTGTACAGTTTTGTTGTAAAACTCACTGCCTAAGTCGGTATGTACTTTCTCTGGCACACTCTCTTTGTGAATTAGTTCAAAGGCATTTTTCACCGATATTCCGGTTTTATTTTTGATAGGTACTGCCCATGCCTTTCTCGAAAAAATGTCAATGTTAGTGAGAATAAATTTATTTCCTTTATTTTCTCTAGACAGGGCACTGACATCTACAAGATCGGCTTGATGTATAGCATCAATACCATGTGCAATAGTCTTCCTGTATTTCTTAGGTTTTCTGGTTGGTTTGTGTAGTGTATAAACATCTTCCCCAGCTAAGAAATCTTGAACCATGGAGAGTGTTATATTTCTGTTTTTCCTCTTTGCTGCTTTATAAAGTTTGTAGCTGTTTGAAAATGAACTTGGTTTCTTGACATCGTAATACAATTTCCTCAGTAAAATGTCTGTTTTGCTGCTCATTCTTTTTTGTATCTAAATCTTAGGACAAATGGACAACACCCTTTCTTTCCTACCTCTGAATGGTCAGTTTGGTCTTTCTGCCTTTTTTCAGTTTCACAACAGGTGATGATAACAGTATTATTAGTTATGTTGAATTTCATGGTTTTCTAACTTCTGTTCTAAACAGAACACCGGTAGGAAACCTATTATCTTTAATGCTTTTCTTTTTTCACACGGACTTTTTTCTTCCACCTTCTCCACTTCAGATGTTTTTTTGTTGTTCACCGGGTCTTCCACGGGTTTCCTCTTTCTTTGCTCTCGTTTAACCTTCTCGTTTAAATATTTCTTGTGACAAGAGTTACATCTAGTCTCCGAGTAAGTGAAGTATTTTTCATCGTGGAATGGTCGTTTGCAGCGTTTACATTCCCTGAAGCAATTACTTTTACAGTCGTGACAGTAGGTTTTCCCTTTCACCAAAACCTTGTCCTTGGAACAGTATGAACAACACTGTATCTGTTCACACGAAACATCTGATTCATCATTCGAAGAAATCTCCATGTTGGGCTATGTTTGTAAGGCATGTTCAGACTTGACACACGGGCATATTATTGTTAACTAGCAATGTTTTTACACCTAATTCTGCATCAGAGTTTTTTACTCTTACTAGGTAATGCCTTCCATTTTCTTCTGAAAAAAATGTTGCAGTAGTCTTCGTATGATGGTTGCCAGTTTCATTTTCTTAACAGTCTTTCAACTTTTCTCACAAGAACTTCATCCTCATTGATGTTAGACAATTTCTCGGCGCTGTCACTTCCATTTTGTTCTACAAAAATGCGATAATACTCATCGTACTCCTTTTGGAGACAATGCAGGTAGTCCCGTAAATCTATCATGGTGCTTTCTTCTTTTCATTGTAATATCCGTTCCAAACATCTCTCAACATCTGTGACTACGTACACCAACTTGTTGCAACCTAACCCACAGTCTTTGTCAAGTGTTTCCCCAATTTTTTCGTGTACCCGATCTGTAAGATAATCATGTTGAAAGTCTGTCAGGTATCCTCTTTCATACTGAGCGTTAATGAAAATAACTGTGCTGTACAAGTTTCTCTCGGATATGAGGTAATCCATGTCATTGGTTTTGTGTAGGTTTTCTGAGTATAACTTTCCTAAGACATTTAAGAAGTAGTGTTGACAAACTGCAGCATTTTTCACTGGGTCACTGTAATATTCCCTCAATGGATTGTACCATAAATATTTTTTGAATTTCTCCACTGGTTCCTCCACAAACCCAATTTTTTTATTGTCTGCAAAATTTTCTTTTAACAAATTGAATAAATAACTTTTTCCAGCACCCATAATTCCATCAATGCTAAGTAACTTCATTATTCTGACTCAATATCGCTGCTTTCAGGTGTGGTATTGTAAGGGGAGTCACAACCGTCTTCCATTTCGTCGGGTGTCTCAGACTTTTTTTTCTGTTTCTTTCCCTCATATTTCTTTATAATATCTAATAACGAAGGTAAAACTTTCTTCAGCTTTTTCAACTCTGTATAGTTAAACGTAACATTTTTTCTTGAGAACTGATCAGAAAAGTGACAGTACAGTTTCCCTTTGAATTTAGTGACCGAAGCCCTTTTACGAGCATTTATTTTGAAAGCTTTTGCTTTGAATCCCATCTTGCTATTCGATAATCTCCGTAGGCTAAAGAAGTAATACCATCGTCTAGTATATATCTTTTGTCATCAAATGCGCTGAGGGCTATTTTTTCTGTATCCACTGTGTAGAGTTTGTGTTTGAAACTTCGTATTGCAGAAAAGTGAACAGTCTTCGGTTGGTTTTTTCTCAAAGTATGCAGGTAGTCTGCATGTACTAGTTCATTAGCTGCTGCCTTTGGTACTCCTTTGGCTCTATGGATGGTGTCACAGGAACATAATATGGAATATTGTTTGGATTTTAAACCCACAAACTCTGTTAGTTCTCGGGACCCGTATTCAAATTTAAAATAACCTTTCTGTTTTGCATTTTTAGTGTGGTGCAGTGGATGTGTGGTTGGAAAATTGGAAAAATCGAAGTACTTAGAGTTAGCTCTGTATATATCATTCGGTGTAGGAGCCGATTCGTCCTTTGCCACTATTTTTAACAAGAACGAATCCGTGTCACTGTATAATGGATGTACTGTATACCATGTACCAAAAATTTTTGGAAGAAATAGGTACAGAAATTGATACATGACTTTCTTTGCTAATTCTAAAACTGTGAATCCTATAAAAATTGGTTTGTCCAATTTAACTGTATGATTTTTCAGTTCCACTGCTGCAATTTTTGGGTCGAGTAACTCCACCCTTTGAAATGTAGGTTTGTTTGCAAATTTCAAAAGTTTTTCAGAAGAATTCACTAGTCTGACTTTTCTTCTTTTGAACATATTTTCTATGGTTTTTCCATAAAGAGCATTGTTTGCCATTTTTAGATTGTTGCTCTCAAATTCTGAGTTGGCCGCCTTTCTTCTTTCAATGTTGAACTCAATAAATGACCTCATGAATGCCCTCTGTTCAAACCTGAGAACTCTGTGAATTTTTGTCAGTTTGAGTCCGAGTTTTAAGTACAGTTTAAGTAGTTCAAAATGTATTACATAATTTTTCTTGTCTTCTAGTGTTTGAACTAATTTTTCTGCATTGCTGAACAAATTTTTCATATCACTCGATCTTTGGATATTTTGATTGTAGGGACTGAGTTCATCGTATTTTATTTTCTTCTTTATCGGCGCCAGTGGAAAATCCGAATGTTTGACATGCAAATTCTCCGGGTATTCTAAGTCAACCTCTAAAATATACCCTAGGTCAGTATTTGATGCCGTGTTTTCTATGTCGAAGTTTGAAATTTCATTCTTTTCTAACCACCTAAATTTACCTACAGGTAGTTTTTTTGACAAACAGTAGGCATATAATGAATTGCAGTCAAACATGTGGAGGTAACTTAGCGGTTCTACTTCGTTGTAGTCTGGTAATGTTGGATAGTTCGCTTTTGCATACCTTGTGTACTGACCAGAGATACCACCCCTAATAGCTTTCTGTATGAATTCATACTGTTCCAGATCAGTGATCAGTTCGAGTTTTACTTTGGTTTGAAGCAACATTGCATCGAATGAGAAACTTGGTAGACTTAAGTATTTTGCAACGTCTAACCCGTACAGTTTATGGTTTATTGCTCTGAAATTTTCAAAAACATCTGCCAGTAAGGTCACATCTAATTTCAGGTAGGCCTCTAAGTATTCTCCTAAATTTGAACATTTTAAAGCCGTAAACATTGACTGTGCATGTTGATACTGTTCAGGGGTGATGGTCTTTTTTGTGAGAGAACTATAAAAGTGTTCTCATTCTGGTAGTTTGCATTCATTCAGAACATCAGTCCCCGTTAGATACTCATAGGGGAAGAAACCTTTTTTCAACAATTTTAAAAATGTAGATTCTTCCGGATATAATTGTCTAGTGTGTTTGAATAATTTATCCTTACTTTCTTGCCCACTTCTCAGGATGTCTGTCAGGTTTGATAAACTGTTGGGTAAATGAGCATAGGTGTCTATGAACTGGAAATTTTGAAAAGAGATACACGCAAATGTCTCGCTTGTTCTTGGAATAATTTTTAACTGGTTTTCACTGTGTTGACACAATTCTCTTATCAACAATTTGAAGTCGTATTTCGATCCATTATGGAGAAATACAGGAATTTTTGGTTCATTGGAAATTGAAGAGTATTTCAGGTTGCATCTATTACAAGCTATACCGAGTACATTCCCAAAAGGGTGTTCTTCCGTGACCTTGGGGTTTTGCAAGTGGTTGTGATCCCTACATTTTTTGTCACCGTTAAAAGGTGAACCACATATATAACAATGGGTAGCCTTTTTCAACATTCGCCAAGTTTCTGGTGTGTTGGTCATTGGGTATCTGTATTCGTTCAAAATTACGTTGATACGACTTTGCTCTTCCATCAACATTTCAATAGCTTTTTTGGCACAATTTTCTCCTGTGTAACACTTTACAGATCCGTTGAACTTGTCATTTACATGACACACACATTTCATGCCAACGCTTAACTGTTTATGCTGGGTGCTAAATTTAGTTTTTCCACTGGGTCTTTTATCGGTCACTCGGCTCTGATATGTCTCAAAGTCCATGTATATGACAAAGGGCGCCATAAATTTTTTCTCATAGTTTCTAAACTGTAACAGGTCCTCACCAGATCCTAGAGTTGTTACTTTTCCTTTAGGTTTGACCGTATTTATACTGCAAGAGTTTTCATGTTCTTTCAGAGCTTGCTCTGAATACTTTTTTGTCAAACAGGTTTTACAGTAATAACCTTTTTTCCTGTTTGAACATCGAAAACCACAAAGAAATCTGGAAAAACTCCTTATTGTGTAATAATGTCCTTTGTATAACAATATATTTACGTGATGTTTCTTGTTTTCTTCAGAACTTATATGTAGCACCACGGGTTCATGAGATACAGGGTTAATGTCATAACAATTTATGGAAACCTCATTTTGTGCCTCAAACAGTTGGATACTATCCAGTGCCATGGGTAGCGAAATTCCATTTGTATTAAAATTTTTCACCAAGGTTTTGTATTGACTCGTACGACCCGCATGCTTTGCTGCTGGTTGTAAGATACCAGCTGCTACTGCGTACAAGAAACATTGGTTTTCTGGGGAAGATAAGTCGAGTAAACAATGTTTGTTTTTCAGAAATTTTGGAAGGTTTCCTTTTTTACATCCACCCAAAATTGGGGCATACTTCACTACTTTCAATTCAAGACTATAAATCTTGACTAGGTTCCAATTACTTCCATGGTGAAGAAATGTTTCTAATCTGGATGCAACCTCTTTATTTAATTCAGATATAATCCTTTTGTACCTTTGAAAGAATTGCCTTTGTTTCCGATGTAAAGTATGGTTTGATGTAAACAAAATCATCTTCTGTTTGCCTGTACTTTTTAAGTTTTACCCTCAGTGACAATTGTATCTTTATACTCTTCAATTTACGCAGTGCTTTTTTAATTTTATTTTTGACCATCGGGTAAGATTTTGATAAATACATTTCCACATCTCTTTTCTTGTACCTGGGAAGTTCAATTTTGTACCTCTTATAGACATTTTTGAATTTGTGATGCATTTCTTTTTTAATCCGGTTGAAATAAAGAAAGCCTGATTATCACCTTTCCAAATTGAAAATGAATCAAGTCTCCAGTTGTATCTGTGATTTTAATTTCAATTTTACTTAGTACATTTCCTATCACAGGGATATAATTTAAAATAGGAATTGTCCTGTGAGTATATTGTGAATCGAGATGAGTGTCACAGTGAATGATCCCTAAAATTGGAACATTTTTATCTCCCACGCGAGAAGGGTAGACAATATCGCTGTAGATGTAAAGACTGAAAGTGAGCAAATTAATGTCGGGTATCACATCGCTTACGTATGCTCGTGGTAAAGCGGGTCTGTTTCCTACATTTGCAAACTGTACCTTGTCAAAAAATCCTAAAATATTTGCCAGCTTTCTGTGGATCTCTATTGTCTCTTCGCTCTCCACAATAATTTCACACAATCCGGTCCTGTTGTTTACCCTCAACGTGGATTCCATCTTTGCACTTTTAATAGCTGTATTTATTGCCCGTATTAATTGTTCTATATTACGGTAATTTTTACCGGGGATCGTTCTGTTAAAATGCCCTGTTTTTATATTTTTCTTCTTCGAAAGATGAATCTTAGTCATTGGTTCAAACACATTCATTATACTGTTTGGATAAATTATTTCAGCAAGAGCTATCTTTGTCCCCGGTTTTAGGGTAATAGGTTCGGATAAATCTACCACAAAGTTTGATGTTTTGTTTTCAAAATAGTCGCATTTAGTATTCGATGGTAAAAAAATTGTGCTAAGTCCCCCTTCTGAAGAATTTCCCAAAACACTCGACATCGTCTTAAAATTGATGTTTCAATTCAGTACACTCCCCAAATCCTTTACTTCCTCTAAATGTTTCCACTACAATGTTTTCCATTTTTATGATGCAAGGGTTAATGGTTGAATGAAATATCAACTGTGCTATGGGTTTTGTCTTGTCCCATGAAATTTTTTGATTTGTAATATTGTGTAGTACCACAAATATTTGTGCTCGATAGTCCGGATCAATGATTCCAGCCAATACACGGAGTCCACATAGGCTAACACTACTCTTTTCTGCTACTTGTACGTACAGTGAATCCGGTAATTCCAATATCACACCTGTAGGCAGCTTTCTTATTTCATTAGGTAATAGTTCAAAGCCTTCCGTACTAAATAACTCGTAACCAACTGCATTCGGAGATGATTTGTACAAGTTTTGTTGTCCATCACACAAAAATTTAACCTTAACTTCCATTGTCACATCAAACAGTGGTTTTCCTACCTGTCACACACTAATTTTTTGGGTCTTAATAAAATTTTTTTTCACCTAGTTGGTGATACATATGTGAGAATAAATGCATTGCTGCATCCCATTTGATAAACCAAAACCTGTTACACACTGATTTTTTTTTTAACCCAGTTGGTGATACATATGTGAGAGTAAATGTATTGCTGCATTCCATTTGATGAACCAAAAATTTAATTCATCATAGAGGTAATCTTGACAAAACTTTTGCAGTTGATGTGGCAATAGAGCTTTGTTCAATGTATTAAACTGTATAGTACTAGCACACAACTCTTGTAAACTTCGTGGGTTAAGCCCGAAATAATATTTATACAAAGATATAGTAGCATCTAAACACTGATAAACTAATACAGGCGTTATTGTTATTCCCGGTTGTACGATTAACCCATGTTTCACAAACACATCTAAATCTCTCCATTTTAGTACATGATTTCTACATTGACACATTTCTCCATCAACTAGGAAAGTTATGTCTTTCCCACTGTCCATTATTACTGTATTAGTATTTCTTTTACTGGGTAACAGAGTATAAGGTTTTTTTTTAAAAAAAAACCAATGTCCTTCCCCCCCAAAAAAAAACTATTTACTCAGAAATCTTGGAATGGCAAATTCTAGATAATTCCAAGAAAACACTTTTTCAAACACATATTTCTCACTAAACTGTTTTCCAATGCCACTTGGGGAGTAATCAAAGTTTCTTTTAATATTACAAGTTGTTCTACATTGACAAATTTCTACATTAAATAGGGAAGTTATGTCTTTCCCACTGTCCATTATTACTGTTTCGTACAAATATTTCTTTTACTGGGAACACAGTTTTTTTGTTGTAAACCAATGTCCCCCCTGAATGTTTACTCAGAAATCTTGGAATGGCAAATTCTAGATAATTCCAAGAAACTTTTTCAAACACATATTTCTCATCAAACTGTTCCCACAGTCCCTTAGGGAGTAATCTAACATTTAGGTTGAATTGATAAATTTTTGAAAAACAAAATTCTTTCAATGTTACAAGTTGATCGTTTTTAAAAAGTTCGTATCTGATATTGTCTGCAAGTTCAACAATATCTTTCGTGATTTCCATATCAGGATATAACTGCAATCCTTTTTCTATGTACGGATACAAGTAATACCATTCAAAGTGGTAGCCGCAATCACACATGCCTTTGTTATTATACCTAACTGGCATCATGGTTACTTTGTTATTTTTTTGTGTTGTAACAGAATGACACATAGACTTTTATTTGTTCATTATTAATTTTTGGTTTTTCTTCCCTTCAGTTTTTTTATAGCCTGTGCCCTCGACAGTAAACTACAGTGTAATGGACATTTCACTTCACAGGATAATTCTTCAGTTTTTAAATTTTGTGGCAAAAAGGAATTTATTGAAGATATTGTTTTCTTCAAAATTTGGTTAAGTTTTTCCACATTATCGGTTAGGTTGATCAAATTTTCCTTTGCAATGTTGTGGTAATGCTGTAAATCATTCTGCTCTGTAAACTGGTCCAGGTTGTCGCGGTTTTGTATATCAATCTGTGGGCTTATACATTTCATAAATGGGTTTCTGTTTTTCGATTCTGAAATTTTTAACGGTATCTTTCTTTTATGTACTGGTTCTGAAGAGCAAGTTTGTGCAGGTCTAGGACAATTGAATTCTGCTTCTTTTGCCTTTTTACACACTGGTTCTACCAACTCTGTTTCTGATTCGGAATCAGAGGATAAAGGAAAGAAAGATTCTGTATTTTTGTAAAATTCTACAGACCCGTCCTCACAAGTTTTTAAAAGATACGAACCCCCCTTCAAATTTGTTTTTGAAACATAGGTTTTAATACAATCTTTCGTGAAGTGTATGGTGAAAAAGGCACATAATTTCTCTGACAAAACGTCCATAAATCTGTCTATAGAATTAAAAGAAACCATATTTCTACCTTTTAGTGCTTGATTATCTGTCTCTTCAAGGGATTCGATGAACATATTCTTTAATTTTTTATATAATGTTGATTCATCAGTGATATTGAATGTTTGATAGAAATATGTGTAGTAATCTGTGAGGAAAGAGAGATTTATATCCTCCCACAAAAGGTGAGCTAAAGTCTGAAGGTACTTCATTATAAATGCTTGCGTTAAGTATGTATCCATGGTGATGTCCTGGCTAGCTGAAAGGAAAATTTTGTTAAAAATCGGTACTTTTTCTATCTGTTTGGTGCAACCGGTAACTTTTAAACAGTTGTTTTGTTGTGAGTATACGGTGAATACTAAACTATTGCTTGTGTATTTAGTAGAGACGCGTTCCTTTGTTTCTAAATCTGGTATTCTTTGAAAGTACTTTCGAAATTCGGTATGGTTAATTTGCTTTTCACCAAGATATAAAACTTTGATTTCCCAATGATAATTTAAACTTTTGAGTATCACTAGGTGAACTGATGATTTCACTAGATAAGGTTGTATGTAGTTGTTTATAAAGTATTTCACTATATCTTCTATTCCACGGTAATTACTTACTGTATTAACTTTTCTTAAAAATATAAAACCTCTAGAACTTTTAACAAAATATTTAAAAGTAATATAAAGAAATCTAAAAATTAAAACGTCGTGTTGATTCTGTATTACAAAAGGATTCTGTCTAATAAGGTCAGACTTTACAATTGAAACTGTTTCTTTATTTTTGTTAAATATCTCAAATTTCAATAAGATCTGATTTATTTTCATAAAGTTATTGAAATAATACTACAACTCTCTCTTTAATTTATCCCCCACAAAAATTTAAAAAAGTAACTTTACCTCAGTAGATTACTCCCCTTTGCAGCACAGTAAAGTGTGAGGAGTTCATAGCCATCACACGGTCTTTATATAAGATCTGAGAAAAGATGACTACAGGAAATTTGCAGTGTGACAACAGATGTGGGGATAATTAGAAAGTTCTAGAACCCAGAGTGCACAAAAAGTGCAAAAAAATCTTTAGTAGAGAGAAAAAACTGGCATGTATTGAGGAATGACATATTGTTTGCAGAAGTTTCCAGAATAACATTAATGTCAAAACAGCCCTATGAAGCAATTAATGTTTAGTGAGTCACCTCACAGCAATTTCACACAGATGTAATAAATCATTAATTATAAAGTTCATTGCAAGAAATTTGCAGTGGGACAACACATGAAGATATATTCAGAAAAGTTTTCTTGAACACAAGTCCGCAAAGGTTACGTGTTAAAAACAAAACCCTGTATTCTGTAAAATGTTCAGTGGGACGTCTCATGACCATTTTCAATAAATCATTAATTGTAAACCATTGCCACATGGAGATATATTTCAGAAAAGTTTTCTAGAACACAAGTCCGCAAAGGTTACGTGTTAAAAACAACCCTGTATTCTGTAAAATGTTCAGTGGGACGCCTCATGACCATTTTCAATAAATCCTTAATTGTAAACCATTGCAAGAAAGGAGATATATTTCAGAAAAGTTTTCTAGAACACAAGTTCGCAAAGGTTACATGTTAAAAACACACCCTGTATTCTGTAAAATGTTCAGTGGGACGCCTCATGACCATTTTCAATAAATCATTAATTGTAAACCATTGCAAGCAATTTGCAATGCGACAACAGATGGAAACATATTATTCAGAAAAGTTTTCTAGAACAAAAGTCCGCAAAGGTTACGTGTCAAAAACAAAAGCCCAGTATTCTGTAAAATGTTCAGTGGGGACGCCTCATGATCATTTTCAATAAATCATTAATTGTAAACCATTTCAAGCAATTTGCAGTGCGACAACAGAGGGAGATATTATTCAGAGAAAGTTTCTAGAACACAAGTCCGCAAAGTTTACATCATGAAAAAAATTTAATAGCAAAAGAAAATCAATCAAGTCAAAATGCCCCGAGTGTTTCTACACACAGAACAATGTTGAATGGGAGAATTCATAGCAATTTGAATGCAATAAATCTTTAAGACACTATCAAATGTTGAAAAAAAAAAAACCAGACACAGTTCTACAAAAAAACCCGAATATGCTTAGTTTTGAAATATGGGTAAGTCTATATATTATAGTCATGAATATGGATTCTAGAATATAAGTTCATAGGGGGTTGAGATAAAATGACTTGCACCTGATGTTCTGTAGTAATTAGCACTGGTGAATCAATTACAAAAAAACCCCAACCTGTGTTTGTACATTATGACATTAAAATTTGATCTCTTACATCTGTAAGTATATATCCTAACCAGTTTTTCCCCCTCCAATATTTTTTAAACTTACTTTTAGGATCAGAGGCATACCTACCAATTCCCCATACTGTGTCCCAAGGGCTGGCCTCAACAAGAAGGTACCTTCAGTTTCCAAAAGTTTTTCTTTCAATTTTGAATTTTGAGTAAACTTTGCTAATGAAGCTTTTCTAACAATGGCTTTGGATTTTACCAGCCATCTTTGTTTGTTAAAATTCCTTACCTTCTTACCCAATCTTTTCATTGCTTTGGGGTCTTTCACCTCCATAATTTTTCGGGCTGTAATATAGTCTTTAAATGCGATTGCCTTACAATACATCATATACTGTTCAGCACATCTATACATTACTCCGTCTATAGTAAATTTAGAAGGGTGAAACTGACTGAAAGGTGACTGAATTCCATAAAATAAGGTATACCTTTCTTTGTCTCCCATTACTACTGCAGCTATCTTTTGACCGGTTGGTTATTAACCTTTCACACAGACACATAATTAGAAAGGTTTTTTTTAAAAAAAGCAGCTGTGTCTTTACAGTCGTAAAAATGTGAACCTTGTATAAGCTCAGATTTTTTTCTCCCCCTGATAAATCAATTTAAACCCAACCTGTGTTTGTAGGAAAAAAAAAAATTAATAGCAGACATGGCATCGGTGTCTTTGAATAGAAACAGTCAATATCATGAAATGAGTCTTTTCTAGAATATTCTCAAAACCATTAATTACAAATTCTAAATATTGATGTAATAAATCTCTAATATGATTCATCAAAATTGAAACCTTGTTTTGTGAAGAAATTTGCATTGTGACAGATAGTACTGAGAAGAATTTTTTGTGTTGTAGAACTCTCTAGAACACAAGTACAAAGAAGTAATGAGATCAGGGTAATAAACTGACATAAATGCAATACATTTTGCAATGACTAAAAAAACTTGTAATGACTCCACAGATGAGAACTTCTGTGTAGAACTTGCTAGAATGGTAGTTTACAAAAGTCAAAACACTCATAAGAAACTGTCTCATGAATGCAATACATTACACAGATCATAAAAACAATATTAGGTTTGTATTTCTGTAGAATGTTTAGTGGGTCAACATACAAACAGAAGTTTCCAGAACACAAGCACAGAGAGGTTATTACATTTGTTATAATAATGATAACACTACAATAAATCTCGATAGTTCTTTGTTACAGTTGACTTACAGAGCAAACGAATAATGTTCAGTGGGACACACCCGTTTGTAGAACATTCCAGAACAATTGCACAGATTTTAATAAATATCTGCAGAGAAAGAAAGGAAGGCTTATTGTTCAGTAGGGTGCCGAAGGATGATGATGGTACAAGTTTGAATTGTGAAGAATACAGTTAAGATTTCTATGGAGAATAAAAAGGAACCAACAAAGTTAAGTGTTCTAGTATTATTTGTTTCTTATTTTTTTTCATTTCATTTGAAAAAAATGTTAAGATTTCTGTGGAAAGTGAAAATGGACCAACAAAATTAAGTGTTCTTATAAGTCATTGATGTCTCAATACCATTACATTCTAAGGGTGTTTGATGTTTTTTATTCATTCATTTTTATATTTAACTCTAATTGTTTTGTTGTAGATTGCCATGATGGTACAGTTGGTGTAAATTACAATATCATGGTTCAGAATAATTTTTGTTAAAAGATGTTGACTGACAGTTTTTAATTTTTTTCAAAGATTTCAAGATAATGGGGGGGAACAGTTTTATTTTTACTTACTGTGAACGTAAGGTAGTTTACGTAAAATGTTTAAAACCATATATTTAACACAAGAGGAAAAAAAATCATGAAAAATTTATTATTGATAATTCTTGAGGGAATTTATCTGTGTTGTAAATTTCCATAAAACCAGTCAGTTTTATAACATTAGATCAATGCAGGGTGTTCACAGATTCTGATATATTACAATTCATCTGACATTGCTAAAGATGTGTAACATTAAACTTAAAAGTTTACTGCTATAATAAATTTGAGAAAATTGACACTTTTATAGCATTTTCAATTAAACTAATATATATCTTGTGTTAGATTAATTTTTCTACCTTAGATAAATTTACCTAGTGATGATTAATCACAGTAGCTGTTGCACATTGATTTAGAAAATTGTAAGTTGTAATATTTTGCCCTCTGAAAATCAAAACAACACAAAACAAGTTACTGCAAAAAATAATTGTTAATCTAAAAAGTGATACTTCAGTAATATATATATATATATATATATATACTGACTTCACACTGTGTGACAGGACAGGTAGGTTCAAGTTTAGTTAGAGCACAAGGAAATAACCTTTTTGTAAAACTTACAGAAAATTTACTCCAATCTTTTAAAAAAGGGTTATTACTGTATACAGGTATCATTATTGCGTCATCTTTTCCTTTAAAAGGTGCATTCCACGCGCTCCGTGGCTCAGTTGCACAAGAAATAACAAAACAAATTAAAATGTAAGTTTTTTTATAACAGGAAAGTTCAGTGCTTTTGAATTTTTAAAAGAAAATTTGAATAATTTCCTAATTCATGTTTTTCTGTGTTTTTGTGTGCAGGGATCGTTATAATTTACGAAAGAGGAAAACAGAAAGGTACTTTTTCATATATGATAACATATGAACAATGTCTTCAATTATAGTATAATAGCTATGTGTTTATATATATATAAAACAATGGAGTATTCATAATAAATTGTCTGTATTTGTACAATTTTAATTGTTCACATATTTCATTTTAAATTATATACAAACTAAAACTTAAATATATAAAGTTGATTATAACATTTTTAAAAAATACAAAATAAAACAATGATAAGAAAATATATCTGTATGTAAAGATTATTTCATGTACAAAAGATAAGGTTACATACTTGAACACTTAGGAAATCATGTATTTTGTTAAGCAATAACAATTCTTTAATAGTATGATTGAGAATTGATCATTAATTTCATAATTTTCATTTTTTTTCTTTCTCATAAGTGTATACCATACTTGTCAAACAGGATAATTAACACTTTAGTTGAGGTATTTCAAATGGTACTATCACTTCAGGTAAAGCATTATTTCTGTGATTTTTTGTAGAGAGGATGGGAAGGACCCTAAAAAAACTAAAATGGTAGGTTTTTTGTTTTTATTTAAGAAAAAGTTTGTTAATATTTAACAAATATTTAAATAATTGCATCAGTTACCATTGTTGCGATTCCCTTTTTTATTTTCTTAAACTCAGGTAATACATAAAAGTGTTTACATTTTTTTTCAGAATGTTAAGAAAGATATCAATATTGGTAAGAACTATTATTGCTTTTTGTGTTTTAAACTTTGTAATAAGTTAATTACTTATATTTATCAAGATTTTTTAGAATCAGGACCCTTCTGTAGTGGTCACTTGATGAAATTGCATGATAGGATTTTGTAGAATATGTAGCTTGTTTGAGAGGAATTTTACCTCACACCTCTAAGATGGGTGTTTCAAAAACTCTTACAGGGGAAAGATAGTAGTTTCTTATGATGGTCAGTACAGAGTCTTAACCAACTATACTGGTTTCCTGTATGCCCATAAGACTTCCTTTCAACTTCTTCTTTGATAAAAAAGACAAATAATGCTTTAGAAAGATAATGTTTTATTGTAAATAAAAAACTCTTACAGGGGAAAGATAGTAGTTTCTTATGATGGTCAGTACAGAGTCTTAACGAACTATACTGGTTTCCTGTATGCCCATAAGACTTCCTTTCAACTTCTTCTTTGATAAACAAGACAGATAATGCTTTACAAAGATAATGTTTTATTGTAAATAAACTTTGAAGTGATACTGAATATTATGTTGAAAATTAGGGCTCACATTTGCATCATGCAAAAAGTTAGGTGATTTTTGTGTTTTCTTTTTGTACATATATTGTAGTGTATATTGTGTATATATTGTTGTGTATGAGCTAGGATTAAATAATGTGGTTATGTCTGGTAATAAGACCCCGGGGGAAAAGAAGAAAGTAAAGATTCTGGTTGAAGCAATTGTGTCTTACATATTTATAAGTTTCTACTTTCAGAGATTATGAAAAACATCCAGGCTGTGGTAAGCAATAATTTTAATCTGTTTTGTGTATTTTCTAAGAGTTTTTTGAAAAAAATTAGTTCCTTGTAGAAACGTAAGAATGTCTTTTAACACATCAGAATTCCTTTTACTGTGTCAAGTGTAGATTAATTGAACCGTACAACATATATTTATATAACAATTGAAAACTACCAGGTAATGGAGCTTTAGATAAGATAGGTTATCACAATATTATATAACTTTTTGGTAAACATGCAAGTTTATTCATATGTATTGTATGATTAATTCCTTTTATCTTCCCTCTCTTACAGGACAGCAAAATAAATATCTCAGTAAGTATATTATAGTTTGGTAGATTTGAATGAAGAATCGTCCTTTGTTGTTTTTTTTCCACCACACTATAAATATGTACAGTATACAATATATATATATATAAGAAACTCCATAACTAGAAAAGTAGTTATGTCCTCCTACAAATTGGATATACTAAGTTTCCTCACATTTCAGAAAGTAAGCTATCTTTTATGAATTCCATATTGTAGTAATCTTTGCTTTTTTTGTTCCTTAAAATGTTAAAATAAATGTACAATGTATAACAAACAGTGAGAACTATTTCATCAGGATAAATCTTTTTTCTGTTCATAAGATTTTCAAAATATATCACCAAAGATTGTTATTCAAGTGTCTTGTAACTATATTTATATATTTTTTCTCTATTTTAGATCCAGAGCGAGTGTATAAGTAAGTTTCTTGATAACCTTTTCTCTCAAATTTGTTATTTTAAGAATGATTAATAACTAGGTTAAATAAATCCTATACTGTCTCAATTGTTTACTGTTTGAGTAATTTAGATATATAATTAATGTTTGTACTTTGTGCTTTCCAGATAACTCAAAAAAGAACAGTAAGTATAGCTTTCAGTTTTTTTTTGTTTTTTTTTACTTTCGTATATAAATAAAGTTTCAGTAGATTAATGTAGAAACATCATTTGACTGTTTCTCTTCCTGTTGATAACATATTTTTAGACTTTACATGCAGATGAGACACTTACCGGTTAATAACATTTAGTTACTATGCCATCCAGTATAGGTGTAATAGTTTTTTCCCTGTTTTTCTTTTACTGTATGTATTGTTTTCACAGTCCATAAAGATTTCTCAAAAATATGTGTATAATATTTCTCATACAATGATATCTAATTGATTGGTAAAAAATAATATTTTTCTGATCACAGGTCATTATAAATAAATAACTGGTGTATTCCTAAAAAAAATGTTTCTTAAGTAAATAGTAACATGTTATATAACATAATGATAATGTTTATTAGTATATGTTTATATCTACTTCAGATCCGGATGAGGCCAAAAAACCCCAGTAAGTTAATTGATCAATTTTCTTCTTTTATTAAGAAAAAGGTTCTTTAAGCTTTAAAGATTTAACTTTTTCTTACATTTTTTTCACCTTGTGTATAATTTTTGTTCATGTATATTATACAAGTACCATGTGTACTTCCATTGTTTTTTTTTGTGTGTGTGTGTGTGTGTGTGTCTTGAGCACTGATCTGAATATTTATTGTTTTGTATTTATAACAGAAGCAACAAGGAATGGTAAGTATAATTATTATCCATTTCTTCTTCATATTTCATGGTTTTACTATGGGTATTTCTAATTTGGTCAGTAAATTTGTCTCAGTTTTAAGTTTGTGTTGTATTTTTTGTGTATATAGTATTTAATAAGTAAATATCTTTTACATACAAGGTTGCTTTTTTTCTTTTTTGCAGATTGCAGAAGATTTTTTTTTTTTTTTTAAAAAACAAAAAAAGACATTTTAGATCAAAATTTTCAAAATGTAACTTTAGAACCAAAAATAAAATTTCCGTCATTTATTTGTTTTATTTAAAGCCTTTCCCCTGAAGTCCTTGGTGACCTAGTTATCAACAACTTTGTCATCTAATCATAGGCTGTTGCCTCTGTAGGTCTTGAGCCTCAAATACAAGTAGCAATGCTGAGAACCTGTCCTATATGACCCTTAATGTTCAACAGGATGTAAAACACTAGGTTTTGACTTTAAGGCTTTTTCCCTTTGTCGATTTTGTACACAATTATATATATTATATTAAAAGGTCTCAAAAACCTTTAGAAAATTTCTGGACTTATTATTTGAAAAAATCAGAGGACAAAGCAATGTTTTTGGATGGAACATATTTTTTTTAAAAAAAGGTAAGTTGTTCATTATTATTATCCTCATTCACTTGTAAAAAATATTCAGTTAATAATATAAAATGATTTAAAATTTATCTTCCAGCGAGAAACAACATAGGATGTATTTACCATCTTTAGGTAATCATATTAATATGTTGAAAAATGAAATTGTTTAGTTTCAAGAATATATGTTTATGTGTATAAAACTGTAAAAATTTTCTTCTCTGTTTCAGGGAGAGGCAATGAGTGCAGCCCTGGAAATAGTGGCTTGGATGTGTTTTCATTTATTTTACACATTCAGTTACTGTTTCTTGGGAATTTTTATCTGTCAACAAAAAAGACCATAGTCTGAAAGCAAAAGTGGATATTTGGTTAAAATGAAATAAAAAAAAGATTTTTTGTCTGTGAAAAAAAGTAAAAAATATCTGATGAAAAATAAAAATGGATTCTGAAATCTAATATGTAAATATGTAGACAGTGGAGTGCTTACCTGCGACAAGTCTAAACTATGATTATGTGAATCTTTGAGGTGTTGGTCAGAGTGAGGTATTTCAAAAAATGAAACAGCTTTTCTGGATATACACAATTGTCCATGTGATAGAGGTCATTCAAGATTTCAACCAAGAAAATACATGAAATGACCCCCCCCAAAAAAAGATTGACAAGTTGTATGCTTCAAAGGGTTTTCATTTTGACAAGTTTCTTGTGGTACAAGTGACCAAAGGATTGTGTCAATTATTATTTCTCTGTGTGACAGGGATTTGGTGATGATTTTTAACACAATTAAAATGGTAGAAGCTTTAGATGATCAATATACATCAGAAAGTCTTCGTTTGGCTAGCTTCTTGGATAAATGGCCAAAAGATGAAATTGTGTCGCCAGTTGATTTAGTTAAAGCGGGGTTATTCTATTGCGGACCAGGAGACAGGGTGAAATGTGCCTTCTGTGGTGGAATTATGTATAATTGGGTTACAGGAGATATTCCTTTGAAAGAACATCTTAAACATTTTCCATTTTGTAAATTTGCTAAAGTGAGGGCCATCAAAATTTTAAACCAAGATTACACTAATAGGACTCACTGTTCGGTACATAAAAGTGCAGAGAAAATTGTGCGTCAGTTGGGATTTTCTGATAAATTAATAAGAGATGGGTTGGAAAAGTTAAAAGGCAATACTATTACAACCGTGGATTTATTGGATGCAATATTTGAAATTGAAGATGAAGAAGTTGTTCAGGAGAACAAGAGATTAGATACAGCACCGGCTTGTAAGATTTGTATGGAGGGTGATATTACAATGGTTCTTCTACCTTGTCGACATCTGTTGTGTTGTGAGAGGTGTGCAGAGCAACTAAAGAAATGTCCTTGGTGCCGTAGTACAATACTAGGAACTCTTAAAACTTTTTTCACTGTTTAATTCCTGGTGATAAACAGCTGATTCAAAGTTCACCCAGGAAAATACATGAAATGGCAAAAAAAAACATACTAAAACATACTGTCTAATAACCACAAAAAATTTGGTTAAAAAGTTGGGTGATATAGGCCTTACTCCTGCCCCCAGTTCGTGGTGGGGGTTAAAGTTAATTAATGGGGTTAAAGTTACCTGGGGGGCAGGAGTAAGGTCTTATACTACTACTAACCTTTTCTAGACGTCACTTTAGAAGCTGTTATCCTTGTGACAAATAACGTCATAAGTTGTCCCCAATTACTTGCCATTTAATAAAGGTTGATAACCTGATACAATGTTGACTTGATGTGTTATTCACAAATAAATGTCTCTCAGCCTTAGAGCCTGTCATATGACAGATATTCATTGCTATAAAAGCACTCTTAAGCGATACATTTTATTATTTGTTTCGTATGGGGGCAGATATATTAACATTATTATAATTCTTGCTAAAGTTGTATTTTCCTCTTTGTGTCAGTTTATGGTACCTGCTTAATGATGGCTGGTCTCACTGGACCTCATATTATTATTTCTTTGGGCTTGAGCGCTTTTTGTAGGGTGAATGTTGTCTCATAATTCCAAATGTAAAATACTACTTCAACACTAGGGTTATTTCACTCTATCTTCGGGGCCTTTTCTTTAAATTTTCTCTGTCTCTTGACTTTAGGGCAACCTTAACTGCATTCTTAGGGTAGTTTTGGCCCTTTGTTGAGACTGAGGTGACCATAACTTGATCTGTCTTAAAGTTGTTTTTGTGTGATGTAAATTCTGTTTATAGTACGAGTGACCTTGGCAAGGTCGCATCTTAGTTCTGAAGCATGACCTTTGTATTTAATGTCTGTTATGCTTATAACTGATATTGACCTCTAAGGTCAGAGGTACCAATCTATGTTGACGTCTAATGGACATGTTAATTTAATTATGTAATCGGTTTTATTTCAGTAAGAGTTTTATTTACAGTATATACCATATTACTTGTTATTTTACATAATAAAATTCATGCTCCGCATTTTCGTTTAGTTGTAATTATGTTTGTAGAAGAAAATATTTTATACATTATAAATGTTGTCTAAATCTTGAAATATCAACAGTTTGGTCCGTCTGTAATTGCTGTGTATGTATTGTAATAAAGGTTCTTAACCCCATTACTATATATTTCTGTTCAAACTACAACAAGGCTATCTTACTCTGACCGTGGCCTTCTCAGTCAGCCATAACACAGCTGAAAGTGTCATTAACTATTGTTTCCTGGTTTGATAAAGTTTCAAAGGCACGTCTCTGTTTTTTCCTGATAGAGTTTGGGTGTTCAGTAGGCACCATATGGCAAGTCTCAAGATTTGACTTTAATCCCCAGGCTGTTGTCAATATAGTAATAAGTATTTTATGTGTCAACAATTCCTGATTATACTGTGTATTTTCCAAAGTAAATGTGCTGAAGACTGGATTGACAGAATTTACCTCACTTTAATGATTAATAATTTTGCCTCATTGTCCTGACAAGTTTTAATGAAGAGGTACATGCTGAAATTTATAATTTATTTACAATCATACTAGGTTTTATGTACTATTACAATCAGAAGAATGCATAAAATAATCTGAAGGTTTTAGCCTTTTAAAGGCAGTTTGAGCCCACCTTAGCCTAAGAACAAGTAAACACCAACGATTTAGGGCCACCTCAGACTCCAGCTGTGAAGCCTGACGTGACCCTAAAGGAAGGTTAAATTTTGATTTATAGAGATTAGAGGCTAACGTGACCTCAAAGTTGGATTAAAATTATAAATTTTATTTCTTTAAACGTTTATAAGATACGATAAGAATTTAATAATATATATGTGTATGAATGATGTTAAACTTTGTTTGTTGAATATATTTACAATATATGATCTGTAAAAGCCACCTTCTGGTGATACAACATAAATATAAAACTTTTTACTCAAGCAAAGCATTTATGAGTACATTATGAGATTCAAGGAACCAGCTGAGTGGTATAATGTAATACAATCGTTAGTTGCTAACATACGTCAGTATAAGCACACATTAGTACCAAGAATAAAAATGAAATAGCTTATAACCAAAACAGATACAGTTGTAAGATAAGTTACACATAAAAGCAAAAATCACATAAAACACTAAATTACTTGAAAGTCATCGGAGTTATACAAGGACTGTATATAAGATATACACAATGAGTAAAAGCTAGCCACTGACATAGAGTGTACATAAGGCCATTGTAGCCTTCAAATCACAGCAAATATCACTATTAGGTTGCCAGAAATCCACCGTGAATGTTATTACAAAACCATATAAATGCTTTAACAACCTATACAAATAACATTTACCATGCGTGATAACATAACCATAAATCAATATAGGTAAGGAACAATCTTTATTACAAGTAAAATATGTGATAGTTGAATCAAGTAAAACTTGAAATGTACCTGACTGACATGTGAACATTATGACTAAATGTAAATTATAGTTACAATGCCTGCATATAAGGTAGTTATATATATTTTTACGTCTATCTAATCGACAGCAATTTAAGCAGCGATTGTCTGAATGGATCAATCTGATGTACTACACTGCTGCTTATACCTCATTAACTTAAGTGACTAGATATGTTTTATTACCCACTGCAATTGGAATTTATAACCAAACAAAAGAATTTTAGAAGAAAGAAAGGTTTATATAGAAAATATAGATAATGTTAATAAAAGGATTTAAATTACTCTTAAATTACTTGAGCAGGACTACCTGCAATTTGAAAGTCAAGCTAGTACACCAACATACATACATTTACACGTACTCCATGGTGAGCCACATTTAAGTTTCACAGACTGACCTATACTAGTCAACATGCATAACACTTAGCCACTTTACCAACTCAAAATATATTACACTAAGTACCTTTACTTAACTTTTATTGTAGATTACTCTATAAATCTTTTAATACCTAATTGAATTTACAACTACACCAGAATCCTCCATGGAACTTAAGTGAGGATGTACCGATAATTAGTTTATGAAATTTAGATAGCCTTACTCTACATGAACTAATTAACTACATATGAGATGACCAGCCCAAATTAACCAAGATCCTGGAATTTCAAGTTCATACTGAAAACACATACCAAGGCAAGTGCATTGGGATTTAACATGAAACTACATAACAGATACCAAATAAAACTACATTACAACACTACCTAGATGCAACAATGAGAATTAAATTTCCTAACATTTGTCAAGATTTTTTGACACTTTTCTCTAGACAATAATTATTTAACTCTTATTCTTTATCACACACTAATTTTTACTCATTATGAATAACACAGAAGAGATATTTTCATACTTTAACAATGGAGGTACTACACATGCTTTTTGTCTTGTGCATGTGGCCGCCGGGAACTTGGCCATATGCAAAGCAGAAGCTGGAGAGCTGAGCTGCAACTATGCCCAGCCAGAGAAACCTAATCTAATCTAATCTACTGCTTTGCAGGCACAATATATTCCCCACCAAGGGAAACTTAGAAACAGAGGAATGTGGTGGCTAGGCAACGGGTGAGTGACGCTGAGGATGTCGCGGGGGGGGGATGCTGTTGATTGCTAAACTATTGAGTGGTAGCCTGCCAGGGGCTTTGAAACCTTTATGCTTAATTCTAAACTTTATGACGAGCTTGCATTCTGTGTTTCAACATCACCTAACCCAGGGCTGACCCCTATGAACACAACAACCCAGTAAACAGGGGCCAAAGGCCCATGTAGATCCAACTCATTATACCCTCTCATTGTTCTAATACTGAGATTCTCACCAGCATGATAACCTCGATCTTGCTGAGGGAGGGGTCAGCCCAGGTAGTTGAAGATCACTGCTCTGTCCATGCGACCTATAACTATACTGGAGTTATAATATGCCAAGGATCAAGGGTGAGTAAGAGGGTAACAAAGAAAATTTATATAATTTATTATGATTTTGCAGTGGAGTCTGTCTAGCTTGAGTTCCTTTCTAAGAGTGACAGTATTCTAACTTTTAAGCGGGAATATTTGAAGCCAAGTTCAAAGGTTATCCAATTAGATGTTAGTGTCAAGAAAAAAAGGAAAAATTTTCAAAATTTTCTGGGGCAATGAGATTTGTACAACTTTGTGGTACAACCCCACATACTTGTCTTACTTGAGTGAGATTTTGTGAAAGAGCCAAGCAGAACACTGAAAGTGTGGAAAAGAGTTAAGTATGAATACCATCGCTTTTACTTTGTACAGTATTGAATGGTGTTAAAAGTTTCCAAAAAATTAACGAGTGTCAAAAACAAATGTTGATTTTACAACCGTTGTTTGCATAGTTATTATGCCAAGTTATGAGACGAAGCAGTAGGCCCATACTACCCCAGAGAAGACATACAAAGCTGTGGATATCTGTTTATTGAATATACAAGATACATGTGACTACTAAATATATACAGTCCATACAATTTACACACAAGATAATACATTAAAAATACATAACAGGGAGTAGAATGTATAGTAAGTTATGTCAGACTTGGGTTAGACCTAATCCGGGCCTCAACCCAGACGCACAAGCCAAATTACAAACTAATTTAGATATACTATAATGTCAATACCAACACAACCCGAGTCACAATTGACCCATGTCAACCCAAATTACTATTTCACCAAAACGTGAGGTTGACTGCTGAACTTTACAATTAAAATCAGTTAAGTCATTACACCCGATAGAGCAACTTAATTACTGATCCCACCCTAACAATTAGCATGAAGGGTCATTTAGTTTGTTGTTTTTTCCTTATAACGAAAATTTTACTGAAAAATGCTTCCTGTGGACATTATGAAATTCCAAGACCAACAGTGGGGATAGTATTTAACATCAGTAAACAGACTAATGAAGTAATCGGCAAACCCTTCTTCCAAGTTATGACACAAAGCAGGAATCATCAAGTATTGGAATTATATACAAGGAGGAAAAATGACACACTGTTACAACATGGTAAAAAGCAAAAATAACTTAAGTAAATGATATTTCATCATAATGTAAATATAAAACTCTGAACATACTTTACAATTCTCTTTTGTCAGCAAACTGTATCTCCACAACAATGTTGTTAATTTACACAATAGAATACACAATATATAGTGTGTTGTAAATGTATGGAGGATTTATAGTTGATGATATCTTAAAGCTTGAAAAGTTATTTAATATTTTCAGTACATCTGAATATATGATCGATAAATACATAAACTGCAAATAGGTTGTGTTCTTACTTAATATTTTACAGATTTGAAATCATTTGCAATCTCGTTACTTGCAAAACAGGCAATATATTCATTTTAATATATTTACTTTCTTTTTACTGCTGTTACAGCACATATGACTGAGAGTTTTAGCAAGGTATTTTGAACCATCAAAATTTTGTGTAAAAGTGCCATATGGTTTTAAATCTTGATAATAAAAAGTCAAGTGAAACATTAGGCTAATTGAAAATGGCAGTAATGTCTATAAATGAATTATATCATGTAAAACTTCAAACTTCCCTCCTATTGTGGATGGCTGTCTCTTCTTGTATCTCTGCTTTGAATGAACCTCAGACTTTCTCGGTGAGGGAACCAGGATCACTAGATGTGACAGGATATACCTGTAACAGTTACATCAAACAGTTCAGTTCTGTGGACCAGGTCTGTTTTGATTTTATGGGAGTTATTGGTGAGCGTTGTTTGTGCAGCCTCAATGTATCTCCATCCTTGAATGTGATTGATGAAGATACTGTTTTGTCCATAGAATTCCAAGGGCTTGTAATGTCTGTGAGTTATATTTCATTTAGAGAATGTTCAGAAGACTTAACTTTTGATGTATCATCATCTGTAACTCAAATCAAACTTATAGTGCGATGCTTTGATGATTACCTTGTCAATGATGTGAATAAAGGCATTCCTATAGTGCTGATGAAATATCCCAAATTCAGAGAGAATATTTCAATGCATTGTAAAAGTGAAAATGAAATTACTACTGCAATACAAAATGCTTTACATTTCTCTACAACTGAGAGCACTACAGAACTTTGGCAGAAGTTTTCAAATAAGACAGGTCTCATTGCAGGAACTGTGGTTGGAATATTACTTGTGGTTGGAGTCGCTTTGGCTGTGATACTCATTATCAGATATATAATAAATAAGAAAAGTGTTACGTCATATACAGCATCTACTAAACGAAATGTACATGGAAATCAAGATGTTGTGAAAACTGCAGCAGAAAGTGAACATTCAGTACAATATGCTGGGTGGTAGATCGACAGATGATGAAGATTATACCAATCTGGAAGAATCACAGACTCAGGATCATAAAGATGTTCAAGTGATGGCAGATGTACAAGTAAAACAGTCTGACATTAACTCCCAAAGCAACAACCATAATTATTTGGATATTTTCTAAGTTTTTTTTATGAGACTCTTTAGGGACATTGTATTATTATGTATTATTGCGGCTTACGCCAGTCTCATATGACTCAGATATTGTGAAACGGTTCACATCCCAAAATTCAACTAACACCAAAAACTCTTATTTGGGTTAGTGGCTCAGCCTGAGACCGGGTAAAGTTTGAGTAGTTTTATTTAACAGGCCCCTGCTTCTGTAGTCTATTGTTATCCTTTTTAGAGGCTTCTATGGATCCTCATATTGATCAAAACCAAGGGGAAACAAATTGGAACGGGGCAGGGTTTTCCCCCAGTTTAATATTTTATAATTTTCTGTTACTTTATGGTTATATCAATTGATCAATCATTTCATCAATAAATTTGCCCTTTAAAATGCTTTCTACATTCTCACGTTTGGCCCCTAATTTTCAGATCAACTACGTTATTTTGAGATGGTCGAGACACTGACGCCATTAATAGAATGGTTGCTTTAACAATGCTAAAATAAAATCCTTCATTTAATGTTTTATTTAATTTTCAACTCTGTCTAAGAGGTAATTTTAACTTAATATCACCTACGTTAATGTTAATTGTCAATATATGTACATGTATTTATATTGAAATAAGTTCATGTTGGCTTACATGAAACAAGTATACACAAGGTGTGGTCCAATTGTGACAATTTTTATTACTCACTTACTTAACTGAAATAATATCAACTTCGAAATGATCTGTAACCTAAATGTTAACATAAGACTAATGGTATTCTGAGTGAATAACACACACCAGAATAAGTAATATTTAAACAAGGTGGAAACCACTGAATTGTGAAAACAAGGAGAAGGAAGATTCTCTCCACTTCAGTCAGAAGGACAGACAGAAAAAATGGATAAAATAATTTTGGTGTCTAGACCTGTACAATATACCAACTGTACAGTAATCCATTGATCTCCCAGGTATGTTGTGTGCACACTTCTGTCTGACACGACGGAATGTAAGCTGCAAAGATATATAAAACCACAAAATATACACACCATATATAATTAAATAATTGATCACAGAATATCATCTTAACTTCAAAATATGTTTAAATCAGGAACGGAATGTGACTAAATTAAATAACATGTTGTCTTGTTGTCTAAATACATAATAAAACCATGATTTTTGGGGGGAATGCTTTCATGTATGTAGTCATCTTTAAACCAGTATAGCTTCATGACAGTTGAATAGTCTTAACTTGGACAAAATATCATCACAAATCATTATTTCTGGATATTATGCATTTCAGTTCACATGTTAGAGACCCCAGTGGTTAATTAAAAGTTTGTATTTCTTTACTAGAGTCCTATCCACGTGGTGGTGGGTTGAGTTCATTACTACATGTAGAGTGTGCTGAGGGACATCCCGGTGTAACCTTACATATTGGCAGGCATATTAATCTCACCTTTATCACTATTCTTGCGATATGTATACCAAGAATATCTTTTTCCTGACAGTGTATATGTTGCACACAGCTCGAATTGACACACAAGGTAGATTGTCAATTTTATCCTGGACTAAGATCACTAAAATAAAGCTTTGTAAGCTTTGTGTTGATTACACAAATTATACTGGGCGTGGTTAGGATCGAGTTAACTGAATTAAGTGTTCATTTAATTAATTAACCGTCAATTAAAACAAGCAAATGAACTAAACATATTACAAACCTGGTACATATATTACACAATAGCCACCATGTTACTTATACAAAGAGCTAAGAATATACAGTGGACCCTGAAAGTGAAATCATATTAAAGAGGCCAAAGGTATCTGTTTAATAGATAAGGAATTAAGTGAAACAATTTAGGCTTAGGCATGATTTGCAGCTAGCTTGAAACAGGCTAGATAATTAATGATTATTATACATGTTATAGATACGAGATGTTAGTAAACACAATGACACTTTTACTTGTTTTAATGAACTATAATCTTATTGAACATTACTACTCCCGGCCACAAATCGCACAACTTGGACACAAAATCCACATTTTTGCTTGGTTTAATAGTAGAAATGATTTCATTTTTACTTCTAATCAGCATTTATTATATGAATACGGAAATTCTAGAAATTCCACTTGTATTAATACGGAAATCCAGAAAAATTCACTTTGATTACCCCCTACCCTCCACCCCCTCCAGTTCATGTGGTATTGAGGCGGTGCCAGTCAAAGATTCCGTCAACCTTACAATCGTTCATTTGGAGTTTAATATATTCTAACATTCTTTTGAAATTCTTTTTTGTGTACATTATCATATTAATCTTAAAATTTGAACACTTCAAATGAAAGGGTTCACGTCACTCTGAAGAGACATAGCAAAAAAGAAAATGCCCAAAGAACTTGGGTACATAATGTATCAGCATAATATAAACTTTATGTAACTGTCCATATGTAACAAGTCATTTTGTTCTCGGCATAACTTTTTTGCCGTTACGTCTCGCATGAATATATATTCTTTAGGGAAGAAATTGACATTAACTAACACACTAGATAATAAACTGAAGTGTGAAAGGAAGTGGAAAGTAAATAAAGAGTACCCTTCGTGATATATTTACATGTTATATTCAATTCAAAGGTTCTACATCTGTGATGTTCAGTATATCTGACTTTTAGAATGGTGGATACATGAACTAAGATTAGATTATGTTTTAATAAATATGTGAATGTGTGCATGTGAATACCAACATCATTATTTACCTTTAAGGGATGGTAATTGTAGTTCCTTCATACAATATACTAGCTTCACTACATAAACACTTCACTTTTTTGTTGTGGATATGTGTAGACTGTATGTGCACTTCTGCAATGCTTCAGAGTTTAAACAAGAGTTTAAATATCTAGACTTTAATGTAAAAGTGATTTTTTGATTTAAACTCTTGGTAAAAACTTTAGTCTTAAATGACTGTCGTTCAACATGATAATAATTACTGTGCATGGACTGTATTACATAAAACTTGTATCAGCTAAAACTCTCTTCATACTATGGATATCTCTCTCTTCTTGTACCTCTGCTCTGGATGAAGCTCAGACTTTCTCAGTGAGGGAACCAGGATCACTAGATGTGACAGGATATACATGTAACAGTTACATCAAACAGTTCAGTTCTGTGGACCAGGTCACTTTTAATTTTATGGGAGTTGTAGGTGAGCCTTGTTTGTGCAGCCTCAATGTATCTCCATCTGTAAGTCTGTCTGATGACGATATAGTTTTATCCATACTATTTCAAAGTTTCACAAGATCTGTTGAGTATAAGTTATTTAAAGAATGTTCAGAAGATTTAACTTTTCAAGTAGCATCACAGTCTGCAACTCAAATTAATATTATAGTCAGATGTGGTAATGACTACCATGTCAATGATGTGAACACAGAGAATCCAATAGTTATGACCAAACCTGAAGAATTTAGTGCAAGTATTTCAATGCGATGTCAAAGTGAAAATGAAATCACTACTTCTGTGATACAATCATCAACTGACCCCAAAACAGTGATAACATCAACTGACAGTTCTACCAAAAGCTCATCACTAAGTATGTCACCTTTTCCTACAACAGACAGCAAAGGTGAACGTGGGCAGATATCTTCAAATCAGACAGGTCTCATTGCAGGGACTGTGGTAGGAATATTAGTTGTGGCTGGAGTTGCTATTGCTGTGGTACTCATTATCATAAATATAAGTAATAAGAAACATAGTACTATGCATAATGCATCTGGTGAACGCCATGTATATGAGAATCAAGATGCTGTCAATCCTACAGGAGTGAGTGATGATTCAGGCCAATATAGTGGGTTGGAAGGCAGATACAGAGATACCACAGATTATGCCAGTTTGGAAACCACACAGACAGAAGATAGTATGCATTATGAAATTACGGAGGGTATACAAGGACAACAGGCTGGTAGTAACTCACCAAAGAATGACCATAGTTATTTGGATATTTTGTAAATATTCTATTCTCACAAAAAACCAAGACACACAATCTTACAAATGTGTTGATGGATTAGCAAAAATTCAGGGTTTTGAAATGTTTTTTTTTTATTTCTACACTTAGTTTTTAAATTTTAAAATATGTTCCAACTTTTTATTCATGTGAGTGATTTAAGTATACGTCACTGTAATGATATTTTTTATTAGAGTTTAAAATTTCCAACTGCAGGGTACTCTTAAAAATAATTATTACTTTGACAAATAGTTTACCATTGTATTAGATTTATAACAGAAACCCAGCGTCAAAGATACTTTGTGAGTAATTTAAATTTTGTAGGTTTTTGCTATTTTCTTTAAATGTCAAACAATGCCGTTGCGATATCACCTGCACCATAATTTGAAAGGGTCATTCATCCATCATTACATTCGACTGAAAAAGAAAGAATCACAGTGAGATCTGTATTTTCTAACTTGCTGCAAACTTAGTGCTCCATGGGACGTGTATGTTTCACTCTTCCTGGATGGTCAGCCATTTGGGATGTCAGTGTGTTGTTCCCTTTCAAACATATTAAAGAGATACACTCAGACTTTAAATAACCAAAGAACTAGTTTTTATGGCTTTGAGACTAGAATGTATATCTTTTGCTTAGTTAGTTGAAATTTTCCCTACCAGCTACACGGAGACAGAGTCTGTTGGGAGCAAAGGGGATTTGGTTATTTAAAATAAAGACGACAACCAAGTCATCATTTGCCAATCTTAATCACCACTCAGCCATTGTTTCTGTCTCATGGACTAAAGTTTGAACAGTCAAACGTGTAGCAATGAAATAGTTTACTTCCATATGACCTACTCTTGTAGTATTTGTTAGTTCCTCAGTTACGACTTTTTTTTCTATAATTTTGGCATATCATGTACTTTAGCCGCCATTCTCACTTTGGATATACATTATGCATGCTGTTTAATTTATCTGCATTCTTTGTATTTAAAGATCTTTGTGGATGACATTATGTTTAAGGTTTTTTATGTCATTATGTCCGCGTTTAATGGCCACTGGCTTAGTTTAACTTTGGCTTCCTTTTTTCACTAATGTATATTCGTTTATCATTTTTATAACATTTGAATGTTCTCAAGTTTATTGTTGTTCTTTTAATGTATCCTATGTTATTAAATCAGTCTTGCTCAGTGACAGTCGCAGCTCAGATAGCAGTTCAAAGAGGACAATGCAGGTGCTGCTTTGTTCTGTCGCTGTTGTGGTATTACCTGATTAGTAGAAATATAGGCAGGCATTTATCAGTTATGTGGAATGGTTTTACCGTATTGCCCATATTTCAAAGTGAATATAATTTTGTCTCATCTATGAAATTAAATTGTTAAAAGCAGTGAGATATCCCTGCCGCCTTCCAATTTGATGGCACATGCGAGGTAAGAAACTATCCAAGAAAATGATGACATGAAGAAATAACATGATTTATATCAGGAATTTTGACTCTCATTGGGAAGTAATCGTATCACCTCACTGTTAGGGACTGACTGAATGGGAGTATTGTAATATCACTTTATCAGTTCCATCATCTCAAAGGTAAATGCTGACTAAAGAGTACATTACAACAGCACCTTACCAATCCTGCCAGTTCTTTAACAAAGGGGGACAGTGCTTAAAGGAGTGAATTATAACATTATTATTTCAGTCCCATCATTTCATTATCAAGATTTCAATGTAACTGGATACGTATATTCAACCTAAGAAATTTATGTTTTGTGTAAATGTACAGTGAAGTATAGAAGTATATAGTAAGAAACATGGTCCCATCAACTGGGACTCAAACATCTGTCTTAGTAAAAATATATATATTTGTACAAAATCTTGTGTGAGTAAATACTACACGAAGAAAGCTTTATTCAGATTCATGAACTCTTGGCTATACTTTTGACATGAATATGAATGATTCACAATACATTCATCACACTTTGCGGAAAAAGTATGTAAAACCAGTTTATCATAAATTGTAAAATGGTATTAGCAAGGCAGTCAGAATGTCGCTTAAAGTGGTCAGTCTTACCATTCGTTGGAAATCTGCTGTTAAGTCTCTTTGGGACCTCCACCACAAGGAATTTACAGAAATTAAAAAGGGCATTTATGAATTTAGGGACTCTGAGTTAGAACTCACACACATTGTTGGTGACAGTTTAACCCTAATGAAAAAAACAGAAATGCAATTGAAAGAACATCATGACACCATTCAGAGATTGAGTAATGTTTCTAACTTAGTTAATAATGAGCAAAAACAACTGTATGGGGTACTACAAAATTATGTTGTCCCTGAGATGTCTTATTTACAGATTGTTGCTCGTATTCATGACATGTTTCATTTAGTTAATAAGGCGCTTGATAAAATGCAGTGGTCTCTGAAAAATTTACAAGACCAGTTAAGTCAATCGGCTCACGGTTTATTGTCTATGCATTTGCTTTAGCCCTCAGATATAATCAGTGTAATGAGACAGATTCAAAACAAGTTGAGAATATGAGTTTACCGTATAGTTTGAATGATAGGCCTTTGTTGTTCAGTGCCCCTACAGTTACAGGGTTGTATGACACAATGTATAACACAACAGATGGGACTAATATTTTTATTATTATTATTATTATGCAACTATTTTTATGTACAATACTAAAAGACATCTATATTTAAGGTCACCTTAAAATTTCGATTACTTTTAAATTACTTCAAGGTTATCAATTTAAGGTTACTTTATATTACAGCTTTACTGTCCATTCATACTCCATAATAAGATAAGGTTATGGTGGCCTTAAGGAAAGAATAAAGTTAAACTTACTTTGAGCCAATGTAAGGTGACCTTAGTATATTACATCATAAAAATAATTAAAAATAGCATATTTGAGGTAGATGCCAACCTCCATAGTTAAAAACCAAAACATAAGACACGTTCCTGACTAAAAACCCTAAACTCATAAATTACAGTCCTGTAAACAGTTCCCAGCAGCCTAACTCATGCCTAAATGACTGAATAATACGGCCCCCTAACTCTAACATCACACAGTGTGAACGTGCCTTGTTTTCGCCTAGCCCTTAGGTTACATGAGCCATAAATCGAGAAATCGAATTTTTTAAGCATATGTATATATATATAGACTTCTTTAGAGGCCTGAGTAGTTTGTATGGCAGCCATCTTATGGTGTGGTTGCTTTCTCAGGTCATCCAGCGTCTACAACTACAAACACTATGTTAGCAAACTGTGACATACAATACATAAATACTATACAAAGAGACAAAATATTGACATGTTATGACCAGTTATCTGCCTAATTAAATACAGAGAGTAACCCATACAAGTACAAGCTGATAGATAAGCAAGCTAGCAGCCACATACTTACAACCATGAGACATTTGACAGATTGCTTTTGTTCATATGTAGAAATTGATATTATATGTAACTGCGATTCAGCACCCTGAATGATGAAGGATGACTTAAAGAAAAAAGGCCCCCTTTGGGGGTTAAACTCAAGGAGACAAGGAGGAAGGCCCCCATACTAGCTAACAAGTGCCAATGCTGTGAACCCCATTGTTAACAAGCCAGGAGCACATACATGGAACTCACCCCCTCCCCTGTGCCACAGGAGGTGTTAAGTTAGGTTCGCAGAAGGCCAGCCTCCTGACACTTGCTCCTATATGAAATGAGATGAACCAGGGTGGGAGGTGGGAAAATTTTCCAGTAAAATGGCGTCTTGCCCCTTTGACTTCCCAATGTTGAATGAAGGTTTTGTGATAATTGGTGCCAGAATCAATAATCAATACCCCCCTACCCTATCGACAGGTATTGGTTGACAAGAACAATCTTTCCTGGGGGTGCACTGAATAAGGTGGGGCCTATCGCTCCACCCCCCACAGTGCCCCTACAGTTACAGGGTTGTATGACACAATGTATAACACAACAGATGGGATTAATATTTTTATTATTATTATTATTATTATTATGCAACTATTTTTATGTACAATACTAAAAGGCATCTATATTTAAGGTCACCTTAAAATTTTTCGAAGAAGCTGACTTTAAGGCCACCTTAAATTACTTCAAGGTTATCAATTTAAGGTTACTTTATATTACAACTTTACTGTCCATTTATAGTCCATGATAAGATAAGGTTATGGTGGCCTTAAGGAAAGAACAAAGTTAAACTTACTTTGAGCCAATGTAAGGTGACCTTAGTATATTGCATCATAAAAATAATTAAAAATAGCATATTTGAGGTAGATGCCAACCTCCACCAATGCCCAACTAGGGAGTAGTAAAGCTAGGGACGATGGAGCAAATTTTTGAAGGACTTGGCTACCTGTTGTGAAGCATTATGGTCCTGGACAATGTACCTCCACACACAGTCAGACGTCCAGGTGCCATGACTCTGGATGTTTTGTATGGAAACATTTGAATTAAAGGCCAGTGTGGCACCTGAACGCCTGAAGGTGTGGAGAGACATGCCTGAGTGTTGGAGACCTACTCGAGTAAATATTTGTGAAAAATTTCGCTGACCTTAGTGTCAGTAAGCGGGACCCATTGAGCAGCTTCATTCTTTATCTGAAACAAAGGGTCATTTTGCGTCCCTGGTGTGATCAATAACAAATTTTTTATGGCTTGGACAGGACACAGGTGTGAGGATCCCAGGGACGGAATTTTTAATATTCTGATTGTATCTCTGGTCTGAATAGTCTTACTCCACTTGATTAACAAGTGAATTCCTGGTGGAGCCAAAAAACTCATCGCCTCTCGACATTTGTTCGATTGGTGAGAATGCTTTGATTGAATCGGGGACTAAGTTAGAAATACGTAAAAATGAAAAGAACGCAGTGAGATATAAAGCTTTAAAAATCTGCCCCATCCACATTGTGTCACAAATACTGGTAATTGAAGTTAACAGCGGAATGTCAATAATCTTTTTAACCACTGGTGCAAATGTTTTATGCAGGGACAATGATCTTTGGAAATAGGTAATTCTAGGGTCTTGAAAGGAATATAAAGGAAGGCCATACAGGGCCAGATTGGCCTTAATTGCAGACAAATAGTTGGCAATAGCTGAATGAGAGAGGTTGTTTTCCACTAAAAATTCTAGAAAAGACATGGCAATGAGGGGGGTGAGATTCTGAACTTGAACTCCAATAAAACAACAGTAAGCTATAAACAAGCAAAATTTCCTGGTGTATGAAGCCTGAGTGGCTGGTCTGAAGGCCTGGTGTGTTCTTTCTGCTGCTTTCGAAGCCTACTGGTGAGCTGTATTTGGTATACCTGTATTATATAGACCAATCGACTTTAAGAAATTCCTCATTCACCTCTAACCATAGTGGATCTTTTATGAATTGATACAATTTTTAGCTGGATTTTCAGTAATGAACCATCTAGATAACAGGTCGGCTACTTTATTGTCCGAGCCTAATATGTGTATTACTTGTAATTCAATGTCATGGATGGCCAGTAGCATTGATATGTTTCTGGCCATGGCACCTAATGTCAAGTCCTGAGCTTTGCCTGAATTTAGTACTGAAACCACCGCCTGATTATCACATTTTAGAAGAATTTTGGTGGCAATCCATTGATGACTCCATACTCTTAATGCCACTAGAATGTGTACAATATTGTAATTTTCGAAATTTTTGGGAATTCTTATACTATAAACTTGATTCTGGTAAATTGCCCCTAGACCTTCTAAACAAGCATCTAACTCAATAACTTTTCTCATTGGAGTGTGATTAAAGAAGGCTGTCCCAAAAAATTTTAAAAACCAGTTCAAATTTCTATGAAAATTGACATCTAGTGAAATGTCATCTCTGCCAAAGTGTGATCTTAAGGTATCTAACATGCGGTTTAAGGAAAAACGGGAACTGCGGACACACTTGGATATATAGAGCAAGGACTGGAGCTGCTTCTTGTTACATTTTTGTCGACCCACCCATTGAGTACACATTTGATAAATATTCTCCAGTTTTTCTTGGGGTACAGCCACCGTAAAATTTTTGGTGTCCACCTCGACCCCTAAACATGTAGCTTTTGTACACGGTCGACTAATTTTTTAACACTAATGTCGAGTCCCAATTTTTGAAGTAGGTTCAGTAGGGTGTGATAAGATGGGTCTGCAGTTGAAATAGTGCCAAAACCAATGACGTCATCAATATAATTGATGAGGTCATAACCCATATTACTCATAATGAAGCGGATAGCGTCGCTGAGCCTCTGAAAAATTCCTGATCCGTTTCTGTATTCGAAAGGCAGACAAGTGTCCAGATAATAGTTTTTGTGCTTTAAACCTAACAGGAAATAGTCTCTAGGGTCTATTTTTATGTGGCGAAATGCCCGATTTATGTCTACCTTATATATAAATGAGCCTTTTTCCAACTGTTTGATCTTATTAGTTATATGATCGATGGAAGGAAGGGTTAAGATGAAATCAGTGCCTAAGTAAGAATCTTTACTTATATTGGTGTTTACAGCCCCACCCTGGGGGAAACTCAGGTCCATTATCACCCTTCTATGGGTCCCACCCGGTTTTTCCCTCGTCATAAATGGTGAAACATGAAATTCTTGGAAGGGAGGATCCGAGAAAGGTTCGACTATTGCTCCAAATCCGATTTCCTCTTGTATATATGCCTCTACATCTTCTGGAAACATTGTGGCTGATTTATGATTTTTTGTATTTTTTCCCAATTTTGAAGTTCTATTGAAATCTAATGGAAACCCGTATCTAATGAGATGACACAACTGAGAGTCCCAATAACCTTCCAAACACTGTTAACAGACATCCGGATTTAGTTGAGACTTAACCTGAATTTGAGTGGTCATGAAATTAAACGAGTCCGAATTCTTAGTAATATCATAAAGTTTAATCGGATCTGTATTTAGAACATGTTTGAAATTATTCTGAGGCAGAATAAGGGGGCCTAAAGTTATAAACCCGAATCTTTGATGATTTTGATCTGACCATTTCTGATATGTCGGATCCAAGGATGCAACTTGTAGCTTGGCCTTGTTTTTGTTTTTAACTGTCAATGCCAATTCATGCTTTTCCTCAGGCGGATAATTTTTAGGGTACATTTTTCCATGTTTTTGGTCTGCCACTTGAAGCATTTTTGAAGTTGAGTTATGTGACAATAGGTGACTATTATAATGTTCGTGCCTTGATTGTTTATGGTATGGGTTGACCTGTGTGCACCTAGTACCAGTATTCAACAATCGTGTGTTTTCACACCTCTGTTCTACAGTATTTGACACATTTTTGACAGAAGGACTAGTATTCTTACTTTCAATCAAGTTTGAAGATTCAAACTCGGAACTCTTGCGCTGTTTGTGTAACTCCTTATGAATAACATTGCTGTTATTGTTTTCAGGCTAAAAATTAGTGTTATTTTCATTGAGCACACTTAAAGATTCAAACCTATTTGTCACAGGGATACAGAAGTGTGCATTAGAATTTTTAACACCACTGACTGGATCTTTACTAACGGACTATGATCTCTGGGTCTTGTCCTTACCAGTAACTGGAGTATTCTTCCTTAGATAGGTGGGTGTCTTAATTTTTTTACTTCTACACTGAGCAATAACTGGAAACTTTTGTACTTGCTTGACATGAGTGTGATTTTTATCCGACCTGGAGGAAGCATTTGAACTCACGACCTCTGCATATGTTCTACCTACAAACTTTGACCAATGTGCTCTCCAGTTACTGCTACATCCATTATGTACATTAGTATTACATATCAATCTAGTATTAGTATATGATACATGAGTGTTTTGAGTGTTATTTGCATTAAGTCCCTTCTGCACTGCTTTGCAGCAGTGCCTTACTCGTTTTTTGTAACCCTGGAGGATGCCCGACAATCTTTTACCATATGCCCATTTTCTTTGCCCATGCCATAGCAAGCAGAGCAGATATGCTTATAGAAGACCCCCCAAGTTTCATGGTCTTTTTAATAATAGCAAAGCCCCCTCTGATAAAATCGGCAAGCTGTGGCTTTTGGTTCAGATCTATTTTGTTTAGTCCCTACCCCCCCCGGAATTTTGACCTACCCCCCTTTGAGCATGTGTTCTCCTTATTCGATCTAATTTGTGTGTTTCATGCCACTCTACCTTGCCTTCCTCCATCCTGCACAACAACACAGCATGAGAGGCTTTAGCTGACTGCCAGCTAAAGCCGTTGGCATCCTTCATAATTTCATTCAAATACTCTAACATAGCATTTTTAACATCTAAATTTTTCTCTTCCCTAGCAATAGTAGCAAAACCCGACACACACTGGCACCAGTTTAGTGCATCATAAGATATACGACTTTTATTATTTCCGCCTAAAACAAAGTTCTGGGGCCATGGGACTTGCTTCTTCACCCACACAATTTCATTCCCCCCCTCTGGGATTTTGACTTGCCTGCTTCATTTAGATCTTGTTTTTAACTTTTATGTATATAGTCAGAGTTACTGAAATCAATACAAATAATAGCACCCCGTGCTTTCAATAATGCGGCTCTGACAAGTGGATGAGTTATAAAAGCATTTGATACAAATAAGTAACATTTTAATAATGATTCATGTAAAATTAATTGTAAAATAAAGTTAAAATACTAAAAGACTAAAATAAGCATAAACAGGATGACAAGATAAAAATTTGAAATTGAACTCATCCCTTTGTCGTGGCTCCAGTATCCCAGAGCAAGATTCACATTATAAAAAGCAACTAATCCTCCTGGATTCTGTGCTACAAAACTCCACGTCAGATAGTGAACATCAAACTAAATACGCCAGTACTATCCAACACTGGAGGGCGAAAAATTTCAAAGTTTCAAAAGTTAAAATTTTCCAGTAAAATGACATCTTGCCCCTTTGACTTCCCAATGTTGAATGAAGGTTTTGTGATAATTGGCGCCAGAATCAATAATCAATACCCCCCTACCCTATCGACAGGTATTGGTTGACAAGAACAATCTTTCTTGGGGGTGCACTGAATAAGGTGGGGCCTATCGCTCCACCCCCCAATATTACAAATACCTCCTTCCGTTGGTTGTGTCTGACAAGAATAGATTTCACATAATTGTAGCTTTACTGATTATAAGAAATAAAGCCAAGTATGATATTTACCTATTCAGGTGCCAGTTCCACATACCAATATGTCCTTGTCTGCATCCTACAAGTAAGAATCTGACTTTTTGGCTATATCAAGTGACCAGAGAAGATATACTTACTTAACTTCCCAGGAGGTCATGGTGTGTGACCAAGGAACTCTATGTCATATGAAAAATCCCATTTTCAAGCTGTCGGCATACCCTTCTTGTGTACTATTATTATACCTGAAGGATTGAAATAAGAGTAAGACAACCTGTCAGTCTAGTTTCACGCATTCTGTCCAAGTCCCAGTTGTCAAACCCTTGTTTGCAGGACATTGGTTACTCTCAACATCAAAACCATTTGAATTATTTATATCTTGTGACCAAAAATCACCAGGGATGACAAAATCCAACTTTGATGTAGCAGTTAAAGTTATAATTTTAAGTACAAGGTGTACCGGATACAGTTCATATTTTGAGTTACCCATGTACGTTTCAGGTGATAGCTCAGTGTTGGTTAAAGAACATTTCGATAAGGAGTTAATTTTTCAGTAATCTGACCATACACATTTGATCACAACCAAGTAAGGTATTATCTGAGTTGTCAAATGTTAACAAGTTGTTGGATACCCAAAGTAATGAAAGTATAGCTAATTTTGAATTGTCATTGTCACAATTGCAAGCTAAGGTACTATCCTCTGAAAAGAAAATGGCTGTTTGGGAGCCCCCAGCCTTAGGTCAAGTGAATGTCACAGGACATTCAGCATTAGGCATATCAGCTGGGACAATATTGCTTCTTGTTATCATTGTAGTACTTGTATTATGTGTAAGATACAGACGTAAATTGGTCAAACAAAGTAAATATGCAGCAGCACCACAGGTAGAATTGGTGGAGATGGTAACTGATGGAGAAACAACTAAAACTGTGTCACAGCCTCCTTCATCTAAAGGCAAGCTGATTGTTATAGCTGAGAAATGAGATTTAAATTTGAGACACTTATTTTGATCATATGTATATATATGATTTGTGAAGTGTATCTTCATGACAGAAGAAAGACATTTGAACTTTTAAAGATGTGTGAATGTTTTACATATATATTTTGTATGTTAATCATTAATTCGTGGTTAAGGGGTTTGTTTAATTGTTACATTGTTCATTGTTGATTGAGAATAGTATGAATTTTATGACCATTTCCTGTGGTGTTTACAGATTAAGGACTGATTATCCAGGTGTCCAGGGGCTTAATCTCTGTTTGAAGATTCCAAGTGCACCATCAACTTCATTGGGCGGAAAATCATCTTATCATTTACTGATGATGATTTACTCTTGTTATGTCTCCCCGGGTTCGGCTTTAACTAGGAACGAGTGTAACATGGCAACATGTTACTGTTATTAATTAATTGCATTGTTTTAGTTATAGAATTATTAAGTAAGAGAGAACTGGTATTTTTAATTTACAATTTGAAGTGTTAAAATATTACACATATGGGAGGTGACCTTGCTGAAAAGCAGGACACTACACCAACTCAACTTGTCCATAAAGAAATTGCACAATCTTTTGAAATACTTATTAATAGAGGTAAGTTCAGAGCAAGGAGATAAAAAAAGCCATTTCACAGGCCATTAACGGACCCGCTTCTGAATAGAAATATTAGGGCCCCCAAACATCTGGAAAAGCCCATAAATTATATTAAAGTGCTGATGTAAGTAGGGATTATATCAAGAAGTATATATGTTGAGTTTATAATTTGCTAAAAGGAAGTCTTTTTTGTTTAAAATCATGAGTCATATAATTTGGGAAGGTCCCTCAAGTTTCCTAAGTAAAAGCTCATGTTTTGGCTGGCTTTACCAGAGTTCCCACAAGCAAGTCAACAGTTCCAGAAGAGTGTAATTTTATCTGGGGCTCTCATTTTTGGGGTTTGAAATGTTTTGTTTGAGTTATAAATGTTATTAAATTGAATAAACACAATCGACAAAGAATTGCATATTTTACTTATTAATAATTTGCCAATCAAGGACAAATATCAGAGCAAGTACTACAAGGTATCATTGTAGTACTTGTATTATGTGTAAGATACAGACGTAAATTGGTCAAACAAAGTAAATATGCAGCAGCACCACAGGTAGAATTGGTGGAGATGGTAACTGATGGAGAAACAACTAAAACTGTGTCACAGCCTCCTTCATCTAAAGGCAAGCTGATTGTTATAGCTGAGAAATGAGATTTAAATTTGAGACACTTATTTTGATCATATGTATATATATGATTTGTGAAGTGTATCTTCATGACAGAAGAAAGACATTTGAACTTTTAAAGATGTGTGAATGTTTTACATATATATTTTGTATGTTAATCATTAATTCGTGGTTAAGGGGTTTGTTTAATTGTTACATTGTTCATTGTTGATTGAGAATAGTATGAATTTTATGACCATTTCCTGTGGTGTTTACAGATTAAGGACTGATTATCCAGGTGTCCAGGGGCTTAATCTCTGTTTGAAGATTCCAAGTGCACCATCAACTTCATTGGGCGGAAAATCATCTTATCATTTACTGATGATGATTTACTCTTGTTATGTCTCCCCGGGTTCGGCTTTAACTAGGAACGAGTGTAACATGGCAACATGTTACTGTTATTAATTAATTGCATTGTTTTAGTTATAGAATTATTAAGTAAGAGAGAACTGGTATTTTTAATTTACAATTTGAAGTGTTAAAATATTACACATATGGGAGGTGACCTTGCTGAAAAGCAGGACACTACACCAACTCAACTTGTCCATAAAGAAATTGCACAATCTTTTGAAATACTTATTAATAGAGGTAAGTTCAGAGCAAGGAGATAAAAAAATCCATTTCACAGGCCATTAACGGACCCGCTTCTGAATAGAAATATTAGGGCCCCCAAACATCTGGAAAAGCCCATAAATTATATTAAAGTGCTGATGTAAGTAGGGATTATATCAAGAAGTATATATGTTGAGTTTATAATTTGCTAAAAGGAAGTCTTTTTTGTTTAAAATCATGAGTCATATAATTTGGGAAGGTCCCTCAAGTTTCCTAAGTAAAAGCTCATGTTTTGGCTGGCTTTACCAGAGTTCCCACAAGCAAGTCAACAGTTCCAGAAGAGTGTAATTTTATCTGGGGCTCTCATTTTTGGGGTTTGAAATGTTTTGTTTGAGTTATAAATGTTATTAAATTGAATAAACACAATCGACAAAGAATTGCATATTTTACTTATTAATAATTTGCCAATCAAGGACCTGATTTACAGATGATACCGGGTCAAAAAGGATATGGCTACCCATGGTTGAACATTGCAGTTAAATCTTCAACAAGATATAGATGTGCCACAAAGCAGTTTCATCTCAGACATTTTTACAAGCGAAAAAAAAGTGCATTTGGTTCTTAGGATGCGCACTAGTAAAAATACAATGAATGTGTTTTTGATATGTTATTTTTATTGTAAATATTAAAAACATTTTTTTGTATCTTTCTTTTGTAAAACATTAAATCTGTAAGTTGTATTGTAAACACTAATCAACAATTATAATTTTCAAATAATAAAAGGGATACATAATTGGAAAACAGGATATGTTTTTTGTACCATCTAAGAAAGCCTTTCTCCACAATCTTCAAAAAATATTTTAAGCATTTTTTTGCACAGGTGGCAAAAGTTAATGGTTCTCTATAGATTAAGATAGGCTCTTCTTAATAAATCATTGATTGTTGTATGAAATAGATCAGCTAAAAGGGAGAAGGATTTTCTGGCTGAAATTGATTAGTATGAAGTGGTATACTTTAGTTTGATGGATATTTTTAAAAAAAAAATGAAAGCAGAGTAATTGTTGTTTCCATCATTTGATCAATTTTACACAATGGTGAAATTTTGTTGTCTTTGAACTTCAGGGTGCATTGCATGACTTCTTCCCAAATCTCACTCTATGTGCAAATGACATTTTAAAACATTCTCCACACTTTGATGTATCACATTGTAAATTCAATGTACCAATACATCTAGCACAGCCCATGGACTGAGGCCCTAGCACAATGCATGAAATGCTGTCTGTCCATAAATTATGTTGGCTTTTAAATGGGGCATAAAATCTAGGTCTTTGACTCTGGACCTTAGCTCATAGACTTTGGTTAGAATGTATTAATGTAGAGATTAAGAAAAATGTAACTATGTTAAAGTTTTGCTTCCTTTGATTCAAAATTGGGCCTTATACCTGCTGAGTACTAGGTTACAAGCTTACAGACCATTGACCAATGCATTATCATTACTGTTGAGTAATATATATATGGCTGTGATTGGGTGATTATAAGAATTGAATTTTAATGTGTTACCATTAAGAAATGAGGCTATATCGGGTTTGAAAGTTGTTACAGTCAGCCATGTCTGTATATATTGACTATTATCCAGAATGTAAATCTGTAAATTAACTTTTGTCCTTTTAACTTCCAGAAATAAGGTATTTCCATTATTTTAAGTAAATTACCTAAATTTTGGACTTCTATTCCTTTTTAAATCTAAGCATGTTTTGACACAGGTCAGATAGTCTGATTACATCTTTTTCAGTCGTATTCCTAGTTCAAGCATTCATTTTTTTTGGCATATTAATTGTTTGGAAAATGTATTGGAGCCTAAAACAAGATTATCCAAAACCATAGAGTATATACACATGGCCCTTATATGGGCCAATGAAAAGGTATGCTTTGTCCTTCATCCTTCTAACAAAAAGGGTTCCTTTAAAATATTTCTAATTTAATGAGCTCATTTAATACCCCTTTTAAGCCGTGAACACCCATACTCCCTTTATAGGAACCTCAAGCTCCACAGTCATACCTGCTGAGTGATATCATTGGCAGTTTATAAACAGGTCAATGTTTTACCCTTGGTTGGAACAGTGACATAGTAAAACCCCAAAATGATGTGTCACCTCGATAAAAAAGCAAAGTCGCCCAAACAGATAAATCCAATGATAAATCTGTTTGAGAGAAAACCATTTAATCAACTGCAGGTGATCCTGCATATGCATGATACTGAGACTAGCAAGAATACAGGCATTACCCCAGCCACGAACCAACATAAAAGAACTGTGATCCCACCTAACCAAGTACAACCTAAATTGTTACGTTTAGTGATAACCTTACCCAAAGAATCCCAACTGTCTTGCATAGCATGGCGTTACATAGAAAGACTTCTCCTGCAGCAACATCAAGGTGCAAGTGATGAGGAAAGGGAGGCTACCAGGCATATACACTACAGCTGACAGAAAGGCTCAGCTTACCACGAAGGTGCAAAATGTTTTAATATCATCATAGTAAACCACAAGCTGGGCTCAAACATACCTGCCATGGTATTATGCACATGCATCAAACTTAACACGTTGCTTTATATATTCTGGAGGTGATTTCTTTCTCTTAGGTTTACCGGGCAATATTTTGACAGATCCGTGTATGACTGTTAAATATAAAGCTTTTAATAACATTAACAGACTAAAAATATTAATCCTGTTAAGGCTCTACTGTTTAGATTTTATGCACAGATGAAATAATCCTGAAAATAAAATCAAGTCAGTAAGGATCTCTGGTATAAAATTTATGTTGTTTGTTAATGTGTTTATTCAGGGCAACAATTACCTCCACAAGGAGGTTGTGTTTTGGATGTGTTGATTTCACTCTCTGTGTTACCGATTGCTCCAAATTGAAGGCACATATTTTTTACGAAAGTTTGTATGTGGGTTAAGCCTTGATTCCATAATGCAAACAAATTCAGATCATACTCTGGGTAAGAAAAATCTGAATTTTAACAACGGTCTGAATGCATATTCTAATCAAAATAAGTCCACTCTGGTATGCCTAAAACAAAGCATAAATTTTATAAAAGACAACAGGAAAAGGACCAAATGGTCTGTAACATTTGACAGCACACATCTCAATCACTTAAAAAGCATATATATAAAGTGTTGCATAATAATGAACAAAATAGTACATTCTAGGAAACACAAACACACACAAACATGCCACAAGTACACCTATACCTTTGCTGCACCAGGGTAGCATCTGCAGATTTAATTTATTTTTCATGTCAAAAGGCATTAAATGCTTTCCCAGTATCTGATAAAGTCTGTATGTTCATTCAATTTTGAGGGAATACTCCTGGGGTGGTATTCACTAACATTCCTATCTTAGTCTTAGTCCTAACTTTAGGATTTTTGTCATAAAATATATTAGGAAATTTGTCCTGGTGAAATTGGTATTCACAAAGCATCATAGTCTTATCTTAGTCCTAACTATTGTCATAAATCTTGTTTAGAACTCCTCTCAACTGTACTTATTTCATCCATTATGACAGAAAAAGCAGATGAGAATGGTTACATCACGTGATGTAATCTCAGTGGTTATAATGTGGTTATACAAACTCTCACGAGATTTGCAACATTGGACTAAGATAGGATTAGGAAAATTGTCCTAGCTAGGACATGCTTTGTGAATACCAAGTTGGGACCTATCTTAACTAAGACAAATGTCATAAATTTTATGACTAAGATAGGACTAAGATTAGGAATATTAGTGAATACCGCCCCTGGTTTAAATAAATATCCTTTAAATAGTCCACAAAAGTCTGTTTGGATAGTGGTCTATTTGTTCTTGAAGCTATGAAAATAAAAGCTTTTGCAGCTAGAAATATAAGATTGAGAAGACTTTTTTTGATCATTGGAAGCAAATATTCCAAACATAATATGAGGTGGGTTGATATTCAAATCCAGTCCTGTATTGGAGATTTCTTTCCAGATTTTTCCAGAATCTTTTGACTGTAGTGCATTCAATGATAAAAGAGGAGTACTGTCTTCAGTTTTATCTTTACAAGGTAGTCGTTTGTCCCAGGATCCCCACAAACCAGTTTCGATAGACAGTTTTTCACTCTTTATCTGTTATTTTCATCTTTAAAGCTTGCTCCCAGTAGGAATAATAAGAAGTTTGTTTCCTTTGGGTGTTTGTGTTGTTTTACCTGTTATACAAAACCTTTAGATCCCTTTTTGGATCTCAGCAGCATTTGAGTCTGTGATTAATCAGTTTTATGTGACCTCTATCATTAATTTTACTACAAAATGCTTTTATGTATCATATAACCTGGAAGAAATTAATTTTAGCATCATACACTGTGTTCAATTATGTTTCTGTCAAGGTTTCTCCATTGTTTGTAAGTAAATCATCTATTGAAATAATATCTGCTTTATACAATCTAGAGCAGTGGAGACAATGGTTTGATCATTCAGTATTATACCAGTTGGGCAATGATAAGTCATTACTGTGATTGTCTAGTCCCTCTCTCTATAAAAGCACTCCAGCTATCAAAACTTTTGTTTCAAAATTTATTGTTTATTTTTATAGCTAATGTGTTACAGTAGTTTGATTAATGTAGAATTACCTTGTCAGGGGACAATGAAAGGTGTTGCTAGCTTAGCCCATGGAACATGTAGATTAAGATAAAGGTGGCATACCAAGTTATTTTAAGAGCTGGGACAAATTTGTGTAAATTGTGCATATTCAGTCCACCATCCAAATAATTTCTTGTCCAGATGAACTCAAAAACATACCTTCAAAAACTTTTGATATATCCTTCTCAGGAGAAAGTAGACAGAAAAATAGATGATTTAATTTTGATAAGGCAAAAGGTTTTCTTACAGCTGTCATTCCTTATGGAATCAAATACTTTTGATTCTAGACATGACATAAGTGTTCTAGCTTTTTCATAATGGGTGAAAAGTTTATATGTATCATTTCATTCAGATTGACCGAAAAGCTAATCCCTAAAATATTGAAGGTGGTTTCTCTCTATGTTAATGGTTTTCCAACATCAATTTTGTCTTTTGAGTTACCTTTTTATTAATCCATATAAGTTTTGTTTTGTTAGTATTTATCTGTTATCCAGACATTGATCCAAAATTTCTAAGACATTGAAAGATGCCAAAAGGGATTCCTTAATTCTGTGTGAATCTAACTGATGATAATGTATGAGACCCATGACTTTGTCTGACTGCAAAGCCACAATGATTTAAGTTAGTTAAATCATAGGCAAAATACTGTACCTTCTGCAAAACCCAAATACAGACCTCTTGCCAAATTTCTGCTGCAGATGAAATTCGGAATTAAGGACAATAATGGAAATAGTTTGAGACAGAAAAATACAGAAAAGATACTCTAAAGATACAATAATGATAAGATAAACATATAACCTGTAGTGTGACACAAAAAGACAGAGAATACCACAGAAATGTTGTGGAAGGGTACTGGAAGAGATAGATAGAAAGAATACAATATTCTGCAGTCATGGCCAGTGATTTGTGGTGTACTTTATACCGGTTTATGGTGGTGGAATTAAATGCAGGTAGTGTATGTATGAACAGGGCATCAGCTCTGACTAACATTACTTCAAAATAGCCTCTATGTGTTATATTGTAAAACGTTTGAATATGGTAAAGATAAGAAGACTTCATATATTTGAGGGACATATAACATTCTTTATTCCTTTTAAGGAAAGTAGATAAGAAGTTTTCCATGTCAAGGTATTTATGTTTTGGCAAGTTATTGTAACCTATTTGCATATTTGCGTGTTCATATTGGACATATATGGAAATTTGGAAAGTATATATTATGAAAACACCACCTTATTCTTCTATATATTCTGTGCTGTCCTCCAAATTTTAACTCAGTTCGTGAATTTCTTCTTGACACAGTATAGTGAGGCTATATACAATGGATTTTCTACTGGCTGGAATTATTGTCCTGGGACTTGTTACTTCAGCCCATGGGTAAGAATTACAGTAATATTAGTTAAGTTGGAGTTATTGACATGTCTTGGTTGTTAACAAAAGAGAAGATTTAACCTTTAGTAAATAAAAGGTATGTGGGGTATATGGTCAGGAAATAGACCTTGTCCTGAGTTAACAAAGCTATGAACATAAAATTGATTCTTAAAATGTTGTATTTCGTATATACTTATCTTACATATGTACACCACATTTTATTGAAATAGACAGCAATTTTTAATCACAAGAAAAATGACACATACATAATACATGTATATATATATATATATATGTTTTATTTCTGTGACAAGTGTTATGTTTACAATATACAAAAAAAAACAATGATATAGCAAACACCCAGCCTGTAAGATTTATTAGTCACAATTTTATAATATTATTTTTCAAAGAATGACACAGCTTATCATAATTAAACAATCGGATACATTGAAAAGAAAAAGCACAATCTGTCTGTTCAGTTTCTTAAAACTTTTAAATACAACAGATCTTGGCGCCTTGTAAAAGCAGAAGATATATATTTTTCTAGAAACAAAGGGAAGCTACACAAAATTTGAAATTGATCTATGTATGTATATCAATGTTCTTTAATGTGTACAAAATGAAAAGCATCCGAACAAGTGACTTCAGACTAAATTCAAAGAAAGAAAATATAGTTATCTTATTTTATGATCCTACCATGTTTGCCACCTGGATGCTTTGATGATATATCATACAATTTTAACCCAAAGCCTGTAAAAGCTGTGCAGGTATTGTTTTTACTCAAGGCATCTTTCAGCGCTGAAGTTGGGGGAGATAGGGGTGGCTCAGGCATCTGGCAGCCCTGAAGTTGGGGAAGATAGGGGTGGCAGGAACACACATCTTGTCCAAGCAGTATCTCAAACCCTAAAGGTGTAAGAAGATGCTACTTGGTAGGGGCATTGGTTGAGGGATGCAAGTGTGCAACATTATGATGTGACCTTGATTTGAACTTTAGACTTTACCATGGTGATATTAAGTTTAAAAATCTTGTCCGAGCTATATCTCAAAACAGTTAGGTGTCTTCTCCTTTTATTCAGCTTCCTCTTTGAACTCACCTGTTACTTTAATCTGAAGTTTGACCCTTTGACCTTTCACCTCAGGTTCACCTTACATCTTGCTCTAGTTCCCTTGGCACAGAGGCTTAATGGTTATTGCTTTGTAATTTTAGTAAAGTATTCAGCAAGCCTGTTGGAATTTGAATCATTTTACTAATATTATAATTAATAATGTTTCAGCCTTCTGAAGTTTGAATTACTTATACACTTCATTAGTACTTTACCTACCAGATTAATTTGGTGTTTTAACCTTTAATATTAATATCAATATTTTCCTTCTTGTTATGTATTAATTGTGCTCAAAACGAATACGGGATTTATATTGGGATATTATCATTCTGTCCCCAGTGATCAGGATACTATTGTTGATGTCAAAATTTGTGATTTTGTATCTGATCATGCATGAGTCAAATGCATAATTGCCTTCCCTCATCAAGTGGCTCACACTCCCAACATAGTTCAATATAAAAGGTATCACTGTATCAACATGTCTGACTTCTGCTGAGATCTCAAAAATATGTCCTTTGTCAAGTCCACAGCTGATGCTGTAATTGATCTTTATGAACAATATGTACATGATTTGGGTAATGTTCTTGACCTCTCAGAGGCATGCACCTCTCATATCTAGACTGACAAGTGAAGATTCCTCAGATTGGATGTCTCATGATTATTGACATGCAAAGTCCCTTAAGCCCCAATTTGAGAGAATCTGGCGTAGGGCTAAAAATTCACTGAACAGAAGTCCTCAGATTCCTCGGTTTAATGCACTTGTAAACAAGGATAAGTCAGGCTATTACAGCAAACTGATTTCAGACAATAGTCATGATTCTCGCAAACTATGGCACAAGCTGTATATAACCCTGAACAGGGTTTCTGATGCGACACTTCTATCCCATGAGTCTGAAAAGTCATCGACTGATAAATTTGCCTCCTCTTTTTAGGAACAAAATTAAGAAAATTAGATACTTTCGTTCCCTCTGGCAAACACCCTCTGAATAAAAGATTCACCCTCCTTCAGATTCTCACAAAAATTACTGTCTCTAGGCAAGTTTCTGGAGATGCTGTTGATAAAATAATTAAAAACTCCTCAACAAAATCATGCCTGTTAGATCCTTTGCCGACATTCCTTATCAAGCAATGCATTGACATACTGCTACCATCACTTAAAAAGCTGGTTAACTCTCCACTCATGGAGGGATGTATCCCTGATGCTTTCAAATCTGCGGAGATCCTCATAACACTCATATCACTCCTCATATTAAAAAGCCAAATCTGCCTTCAGATGATGTTATTGCCCTGTACCTTGCCTCAGTTTTATATCAAAACTGGTAGAACGTGTGTTTGCTAAGCAGTTGTTAGAATATATTCATGTCCATAACTTAGACAACCCATACCAGTCAGCATATAAAGCAGGTCACTCAACTGAGACAGCTCTTTCTTCCTACAGCAGTTCTTATAGTACCAGGCGCTGTCAAAGTGGTTGCAATTTCCTTATCATTCCAAAATTCCACCTTTCTGTTCATAAATCTGTCAAACAGTTTGGTAATAATTTTGCTTTTGATGCTCCCACTGTGTGGAATGCTTTTCCAAATGAGATTCGTGCCTCTCCCTCCCTGGCCTCTTTTAGAAAGCAGCTTACAAACCTACCTGTACACCAAAGCATACCCACCTTAGCCTGGATTATCCCCTGGCATTCTCTGTGGTGCTTGACCCCTTTTATGTCTCTGGATACTAAAATTCTGTTGACTGTTTTTTTGGTTTTGTTGCGCCTTTGAGTCCTCTTGTATGGGGAGATTAAGCGCTATAACAGTCCAATTATATTTAGAATAGGAAAGGTCTAAACATGGCCATTTGAGCGAGTCAAAGTCACACAGCTTTGATAATGCATGGTTAGAATCACCATACTTGGCTAACCACTAGGCCACGAAGGACATTAACCTAGATTTACACCCACAACATCACAGTTGGGAGGCATATATTTTACCGACTTTATCACTGTAAACCTTTAGTAAGACCCTACGGCATAAAACAATTTCATAATGATCTGTTCATTATTGAAAACATTGAAAACCGTAATGTCTAGATGGAGGAAATCAATAAAAATCCACAGTACAGAAAATAACACAAGTGAAAATAAAACATTTTGGTTAACTGTTCAAAGTTTTGGTGGGGAGCCGTATGCATTGAGAAATATCCTACATTGTAAATAACAGGGTATCAGTATCCCATTACCAACTGATTCCCCAAAGGAAGGGCCCAGCTTCCAGTTAGTAGCAAAACAAACCGAGATGCCTGTATATTGCCCATCACTGCAACACTGTAACTTTAACAATAATGATATCAATAATATGTTGTTTCAGTGGCTTCTGTGATGAAGAGTACACTGTAGCTGTGAGGAGAACCAAAATTCAAAGCTATATGGGAACTTGTTACTACACAACATCTTGTGGACTTTGGGGTTTTAGCCAATGCAGGTTGGTAAAGATATCATTCCTCATGGAGAAATAAAATGCAGAGTTGGAGTTAAAATATTAAGTTCATTTTTAGTTAACATTTAGATATTTAAAGCAGCACATTTAATGTAGTACAAACAGTCTTAGTCTCTTTGAAACTTTATAAACATGTACAGAGAACCTAAAGCTACCAATGACCTTGCTTTAGGTCATTTACATGTCAAGGTCAAAAAGGGCAAGCAAAGGTTATGCCAATGACCATAACCTTGAAACCAATGAAAGGTCAAAACACTGGGTTGAAAGATGGGACTACAGAAGGTACCAAAGTTTTGCAGATATATAAACCTTAATGATCCACAAACCCAAGATCAAATTAGCAAAATGTTCATATTACTTCATAACGCACTGATATGTAGTGTAAAACAGCAGAAATATTTAAGGTTATGAAGCAAAAGATGGTTTAAAAGAGAAATTTTAGCACCTCAAAAAACCACTGTGTTGGTGCACTTGGGGAATTGAACCATGTGGTATAAGCTGATGACACATCCTGTTCGATTGTAAACTGGTTAATTTTTCACTGAAAAGCATATCGACTGGGATCATATTATATATTCAGTGTGAACAGGCTTTCTCTATTATTGGCTGCTGCAAGTGTATTATTAACCTCAAAGGAGAGGAGCGATAATATTGTGATCATGTTTGTCTTGCTGTTTGTTTGTTTGTCTGTCCACCGCACATAGCTCAAGAACTAGACATCACAGTTCTAGTTTTACATAAGATTGGAATTGTTATAATGTTGTTTTGTGGAATATTTTCATGTAGGAATCATTAAGTATTCATTAGATCAGGTCATATTTTCACACAAGGCGGGCTCTACCTGTGTGTTATGCATTATCTAAGGTGATCCTGGTTGGGATCTAGGATCTGGACCTGAATAAAAACAAAATTCAGCACTACTACCCAGATAGCAAGACGCTAGTGGGCCACCGTTGGCTATGGGTGGCAAAATATAGCCAGTGGGCCATCTCTGAGCCACAGCTGGACCACTGACTGCATTTTTTTCAAAATTTTTAAAGCTTATAAATAACTTCATAAGCAACCTCAACTATTGTTTTTGACATATTATTTAACAATATTCAATGTTAAAAACACATTATTTAAAAATATAAATATATTGCGTGGCCCGCTGTTGGCCCACCAACTACCAAAGTCAGTGGCTTTAGCTCAGGGACCAGCCTAGGCCCACTGGTGTAAAATTCCAGGAAAAATTAAATAAAATGTGCATTTTCTTTCACCAAACATAAGTTAATGTCATTTATATAAACAAATTTATTCTGTACTCTTTCATTTTGGTCAGTCAGTCTTTCCTCTACTTTATTACTTTATATATTGCTTGCTTATATATTTGCCACATGTGGTCCATCAATGACCCACCCACTACATAGGTAGTACAGGATCTATGATAGGCATCCAGTGGGCCACTGGTGGCAAATATTTTACTTTTAGTGAACGTTAAAGAAAGATATCTCCATTTTTTGGATTTGATTTTTTGTGGACCACTGCCTATCAGCTGGTCACGCCACCACAGAACCACCATAAAAGGCACCCAACAGTGGGCCACTAGTGGGCCACCAGTCAGCATTGTTGGTTACTGAAGGTGGTCCACCAATGGATCAATAGAAAAGCTTATCATTGGCTGCCGACAGTGGGCCACTGATGGACGACCAGTAAACCTCATTGTTGGCTGCCAACAGTGGACCACTGCCTATCAGCCAGTCATGCCACCACAGAACCACCATAAAAGGCACCCAACAGTGGGCCACTAGTGGGCCACCAGTCAACATTGTTGGTTACTGAAGGTGGTCCACCGGTGGGCCAATAGAAAAGCTTATTATTGGCTGCCGACAGTGGACCACTGATGGACCACCAGTAAACCTTATTGTTGGCTGCCAACAGTGGACCACTGCCTATCAGCCGGTCACGCCACCACAGAACCACCATAAAAGGCACCCAACAGTGGGCCACCAGTGGGCCACCAGTCAACATTGTTGGTTACTGAAGGTGGTCCACTGGTGGACCAATAGAAAAGCTTATCATTGGCTGCCGACAGTGGGCCAAAGATGGACCACCAGTAAACCTTATTGTCGGCTGCCAATGGCGGCCCACTGTCTACCAGCTGGTCAAGCCATTGGCTAGCCACCAGCTACAGCCAATATCAGACCGACTGCTATGCTGCTAGTGGACCAGTGGTGGCCCTACAGAGTTGGGCTATCTGTGACTTAGTTGGTGGACCAATGGTGGTCCTCTGGTGGCTACACCTCAAGCTCTGCTGAACAGCATTTGTTTTGATAGATCTTGAAAAGAGACTGTCTAGGCTTAAATTTGTTTGTTTTAAGTGAATTATTTTCCAAAAGTAGTTGTTCTGAATTTTATTACACAAAACAACTGTAAGATTTGCCACTGGTGGTCCATCAGTGGTCCACCTTCTGCCTGAATGGTACACATACTGTTGGTCCACCGGTGGCCCACAGACAGCAAAGTAAATGGATACTTTATGTATGTATGTATATCACTGAGACACCGACACTTTTAAATAACAGATGTTACATCTCTACATTAATATACATTTCTTTTTTCCCACACTTGTGCTACATATTTCTTCCAAGGTTTACCACTGGCAGCCCACCAACTATATCAGTGGTATACAAGCTATGATTGATGGGGCCACTGTTGGGAATTTTCTAATTTTCATCCGGATTTTAGATCGAATCAATAAAATCATCTGAGAATTACACAGAAAAGTTAGCAGAAGTGAAAGTTTCCCCTGTAACCAAACCATAAAACATGTACAGGACAAAAATATGATATTAAATCAAAACTATTAATTGGGGTTGAGATGTAGCCACCACTGGACTACCCTTGGTCCACTAGCTGCTGTATGTATGTGTCCGATAAAATATAAAGTGTCTTAAATTGAAAGGAATAATACTTGAAACATATTTCAATCAGTGGCTGAATCACTCTTGAAATATATTCCTATCAGTGGCTGAATTACCCATGCCAACTTTGGCCCAATGAAGGCTTGCCAACCAAAACTCAGGCTGCCGAGGTTGGGCCAACGGTGGGCCAATGGTGGCTTTTTATTCAAGATGGCGGCAAGTAATAATAGGGGATTTTATGACACTTAGTAAAAAATGATTCATTATGCTTTGTCTAAAAATCATATTTCAGTGAGCCCACAACTTTTAACTAACTATTTTACAATTTTAGACATAAAAATAACATTCTCATTATAAATTAACAGTAAAAAAAGTTGTTTCTGAACATTATAATTTTATTATTTGATTATGCATTATATCATCCTAAGATGATGTTCCACCATAGTTTATGTTTGGTCATGTGACTTATCAGGGATTACCTTAACTAAAATCCACCCACAAGCTGTCAATTATTTGCTTTCTGTTAAACAATGGCCACATAACTTCATGCTGCAATCTGATTCGCTTATGCTGTATTATAGTGCTAGTAAAATTTTACCAGTGGCTTGCCAATGTCAGACTGACATAGCATGCGCCGGCCAAAAAGCCATTGGGACAACAGTGGCTGCCATCGTCGGACCGACGGATATGCCAATGTTGGGCCAACATCTGCTTGTTATCTGGGTTGTTGGCTGATGAAGGTGATCCACTGGTGGGCCAATAGAAAAGCTTATCATTGGCTGCCAACAGTGGGCCATTGATGGACCACCAGTAAACCTTATTGTTGGCTGCCAAAAGTGGACCACTGTCTATCAGCTGGTCATGCCACCAGAGAACCACCGGCTACTGAAAGTGGGCCACTGGTGGACCAATAGAAAAGCTTATCATTGGCTGCTGACAGTGGGCCACTGAAGGACCACCAGAAAACCTTATTGTCGGCTACCAATGGTGGACCACTGCCTATCAGCCGGTCATGCCAATGGCTGGCCACCACCTGCAGCCAATGTCAGACCGACAGCTATGCCACGGGTGGGCCAGTGGTGGCCCTACAGAGTCTTGCTATCTGGGTAGTGAGTGAGTGTTCATGTCTTCTGAGGTGCTGGTTGTTGTTATTACTTCCCAGTACAGCATTTTGGGTTTTTTTTGAAAAAGATGTTTTGCAAAGGTTAAAAAATGATGGGTACAAAAACAATTTTTTATAAAATGCTTTTAAACCATTTTATGCATACTGTTAATTAAACGTTTAATGATAAATGTTAGAAAAACATTATAAATGAAAATAATATAAAACCCAGACGGGTGACCCTTCCATTGTCTCAACTCTCCATTATTTTTGCATAATGGAGAGTTAACACTACATTATTTTCTAACAGTGGATTGTGATTTTGTTCAATGGCCAGTCTGCTAAGAACAAAAGGGTATTTAGTATTTGTCAGTCATCCTCATCACAATGCATTCAATATTGAAATGTTTTCACAACTTCTTTCATATTAATTAGTTCAGTGGGTACATTTACAAATTCTTTTCAATTCTGAATGACTTTCAGCATTTATAGAAAAATATCTCAAGGAAAAATGCTATCTTGAAAAAATACCTGCTGACAAATACAAAACAAGCAATTTAATTTGTAAAGTTGGATATTTTTTTAATTCTTTGCATTTGATTTACCTGACTTTACAATAATCTGCTTTGAACTTCATCAAAGGAGCAGCTAACTTTCAAACAAACTCACTGTGAAAATCTAACCCAGCATACTATACGAAAACAAGTGTTTTTAATGGGTCAAATTTACTCAAGTAAATTGAGAAAAAAATGTTGTGTAAACATGCAGTTTTGAAATGCATTACTGCTGGGTTTTGAATTTGATTTAAATTTTCAATGTTTTTAAGTTAAAAACAAAGATTTTAATTTATCTTATTACAGCTTGTTATATACCTCTAAAATGATACACTGTGGTTCAAATGAATTTTGTTCTTAATGTTGTGGATTAATTTACATAGCAGGTATTACTGAAATACAAAATACGGAGTAGGCATTCTTTTATGAGGCTTTTTTCCAGGAGACAATTTTTCCAGGAGGCATGTTTCCTTGATTCCAAATCAGGAGACAAAGATGCACACAAAATGAAAATCTTGAGAACCCAAAAGCTTCAACACAAAATAAAACAATTAAGTAATTCTCCAGTTTGTAGTACTTTCAATGCCTGAAACGCAAAAATAATAGCTTACTGTCTTAAAATAAGCAGGGATTAATAAATTAACACAAAACACTCACCACATCAAATTATTCACAGCATTGTTAAATAAGCAGTCTAATTTGTTTCTGGAAAGTGCTTTCTGTAAGTCACAGATCCATATTGTATCGATTATCATTATCCATGGTTAAATTTTGTGGCAGTCAGATCATACTAAAAATTTTCAAGCTTTATCAAAAATTATATTTTTTCATAAAGGAAAATCAGTGGCACACATCATGAAACAATGTTGATTTTGTATGGAGATAAAAAAACAACCATAGAACTAATTTAATGAAAGCCCCATATGGTTTGCACAGCAACATTGCAAAGATTGTCAAGGTTGATCATTTGGCACAAGGTGTTGAATTAATGAATTGGTTTTAATTTACAGGGTTTTATAATAGATAATTGCCTCGTGGCATTCCATTATGTAAACTTAATGATCCTTCGGCCCTTTCAGGGCCTCAGGCCATTAAGTTTACATAATGGAGCGAAACTTGGCCATTATCTATATAATAAAGTCTGAATAATAATGAGGTAAGAGGTTAAATTCAATATCTTTTTCAGATTGCTCACTAATGAAAATAATATTTTTATGTCTAAAATTGTAAACTAGTATCCTAGAAATTGTGCCCCCAATCAATTCTTACTTTTAGGGACTGCATGTGGGGCAATTTTTGACAAAATCCCCTATTATTGCTCACCGCCATCTTTGTTTGGACATGTTTGAAGGTAAAGGTTTAATAAGCATTCTGAAAATATGGGTTTAAAAACGTTTTTTGATAGAATGCTTTTGAAACATTTGATCAACAATGTCGATAAACATTTCATTTGTATTATTTATCAAACATTCCAGCAAAACCTTCGTTCCTTCAGCTATTTTATAAATATTTAAAGACACGTTTCCAGTCAAACCTAGTTCCTTGAGTTATTTTGTAAAAGTTTAATAAATGTTTTCAGTAAAAACATTTCAAAAAGAATGTTTATAAAATGTTTTAAACATTGCAGTGTAAACGTTTACTTGGAAAAGTTTACAAAACCAAAAGCTAGGGTTTAAATATGTTTTAAACCCGTTTTGTAAACATTTAAACCATTTTAAAACGTTTCTAATGTTTGTTTTAATGTGATATTCCTTGTCAGAAACATGAGCCATCTATTTTTGCATTATTCAGGCGATCCCGTTCTTGTATTAGATACAAGACGGTGACATATTATGAGAGTCAAAGAAGAATCAGACAAGTTTGTTGTGAGGGATATACAGGCATCAGCTGTGATATACGTGAGTTATCATCTCCTGCAAGTGGCCAAATGTCGTGGTCGAGAGATTATAAAATGCCTTTTGTATGTGCATGAGTACGTCCATCTGTCTGTTTGTCATGTTATTATATAAATTATTATAATATTGTTATATATATTATTATAATATCCCATTCATTTATAAGGATATCTTCACCAAATTTGCAAGGAATGTTTATGGCTATGAAAACATGTCTGAGCAATGGCTTCATGTTTTGAAAAATAAAATGGACGCCATGGCCAATTGTTTGAAACTCATAAAGATGTATGGCTAGGCAAGCTAATCAGATAGTAATTTTGGCCTAATTTACAAAACAAAATGGCCACCATATCACATGTTTATTTTGTCAAATGATGTTATCTTATAAAAAGGCCTTATATCTCCCTTTCAAGTGCTCCTAGGGTTTGGGATGGGAAAACAAATTATAAGAAGTCCTGGGAATCTTTCGCAGGTGTTGAATTTGACCTTTGAACCCTGCTTCAAGGTTAAATGGGATCATCATATGAAAATGTCCTTATATCTCCCTTATCATTGGTGCTAGGGATGGGAAGTCCTGGTCTGCAAATGTATTGCTTGTGAACATTTTTGCCCACATTTTGAGAAACAAAATGACTGCAATAGCCAATTATTTAAAAGTTATTAAGTATTGCCCAAAATTTGCACAAAAGATATATGGCTTGGAAAGTTAGCCTAATAGTATTTTGGCCTCGTTTAAAAAAATGGCCGCCATATCACATTTAATGTCAAATGGGATTATCCTATTAAAAAGGTCTTATATCTCCCTTATCATTGCTGTAACAATTGTGAACTGTAAAACAATATTATGATTTACTGATACTGTAATAATTTGGCATATACTTAAATATGCACCAAATGAAGTAACCTGTAAATTCAATCGGAGCCAATCAGAACACTTAATTTTCAAATTAGAGCTAATTCCTGAAACAACTAACTTAATATTTAGTTTTTTTTTATTTTAAGATCTGAAAAAAAAGAAAATAGAAGACTCTGTTCACGAAAGCAAAATCAAATTGTTCAATAATTTTATCTAAGAACTTCACAGCGGCAGGGCTGGTGGTGGTGTAGTGACAATGGGTGGATGATAATGTTTGGAAGCTTTTTCATTGGTGAATCTGATATATACCTTCTTGCTAAACCTCAAACCTTTCAATCATGTGTAAATACGTAGTGGAATTATATCAGGGATCAGCTTTCTAATAAGTTTCAACTCTGCAAAGAAAGGTTGTGATTTATTTTTAGATGACAATTAAATAAAGTTCTTAGATTGAGTGATGACTTCAGCTTAGACTTACATAGAAGCTCTCTGGTCACTTTAGTTTCTCAATTTGTCACAGTGCTTATAAAATATCAGCTTTTGCTGACAGCTATTGTTGACAAAGATAACATTGATTGATTTTATAAATTCCTCTTAAACCTCTCAAATATAAAACAAAACTCACACTTTTTTTAACCTCATTGCAGAAGTAATATCTTTGAGAAATCTTTATGTCATAGAATGTCAAATGTACGATGGTACAAATGTATGACAGGGTTTCAGAAACCCAAATGTTGCCATGGGCTGGATTTGAACCCAGGACCTTGTACAAAATAAGACACGTTATTAAATTTCAAATTTGCTAACCACTCAATTAAAGAAGTCTGTTATACACTATAAAATCTATACTTCCATCTAAATTGCTGTACATGTAAGATAACACATTAAAATTGTTTCTAAACATGAAAAAAATGGTAATAACTCTTTTATTTTCAGCATTATTGGCTACCACAACATCAAATGACGCAATTTTCCAGTGAAGGCAGCTCAGTGAATAAAGATAAAACCTTGAAGTCTAAACATGGAAAGCAAGCATTATTATATCAGAGATAGCTTCAGAATCTATACCCCTGAGGGTGCATAATTTAAACAATGCAATAAACAAAGATTGATTTTCCATCCATGTTAGAATCAATATTCATGTAAATTGCATATTTCATTTCTTGTGTTTTCTAATGGCATGTAAATATATGAATTGTATGACTGTAATGGTCTTCATGCGTTTAATAAAGAATTTTACATAATGAAGTTAACCTGTGTAGCTTAGAAAGCCATTGCACATTGATACTGCTTACTCACCAAATATGTAACCATTGAAAATGTATGTGCTTATAGCTTCAGCTTGAATTTTTTGACGTCAAAATTTGGATTGAGGACAGTTAAAGTCAACTGTCTAATTCATCATACTTGTCTGTATGAATCCTAAAAATGCTCTGGGAATTACTTTAGCAGTATAAGCTTATTCATTTTTCTATTTGTATTGTGCTGTAATAAAACAACTATTACATTTTACTGTAAAAGCTACATGTGTTGATATCAGTTGTTTTTGCATGGGCATGCCAGTGAGACTTTACATAGAAAGAAACTTCCATTCTTTGAGAGTTTTAACTTACTTTCGATACTTTCAATGGGCCTGTTTTGAATTTGTCATCAACTGATTAAAGTTGCTTTCCTTTGCAATCTTTTCAAGAGCTGGGTGTCCTTTTTGGACAGTCCATCATATTTTTGTACCATATTTATCCTCGAGCTGCACTAAAACCAACTACCACACACAAGCTCTGTTTTGACACTTCTTGATTATTAGCCAAACTTTTTTTATATTTTTAGTTCTTTTTCAAAGGAGTTAGCCAAACTTGATAACCACTCCTCCACTCATGGATTTTGTCTGCAAACTATAATGAATTATGAAATCAGGCAGTAGCATTCTCTTATTCCATGTATATACAACAGCGTTTTAGGTATACTTATATATTTTATTGTCAGCAAATCAATCACACACAGCACATTTAGATGCAAGTCCTCTTCAAGTTGAAGAATATTCAAATTTACAATTTCAAAATTGGGCTCAAAAAAGATAGTTTTTATCTTGATTTTAAATAGCATATTTAAATGTCCTTATGGCCCTTTATTGTTAGATTATTCTCATATTCTAACTTGCTCATTTCTTGTCTAGTTACTTAGAAAACAGGAATGGGTAAAAGAATCTAATAGGTATATATGCAATTAACAAAGCTTACAAATTATAATTTTCATCGGTGAACCTGATTTAGCTAGATGTTAAATTTATGGTTTGCATTGTTTTATATCAAGTTGAAGTGTGCGCCAAATTGCCAAGCAACATATTTTGTATCTGTATTAAAATCACTCTGGTGCTGCACTTGGATGAATCATTCTTTGCCAGTAGACAAACTAAATGCTTCAGTTCATTATTGTTGTGCTAAAATACATATCTACAAAACAGAACATCAAGCAACACATCTGCTGAGTGCCAGGGCTTGTAGCATATACAACAGAGAGAGCATCTCAGATTTAATTTGAATTATTTGTAGCCCTTAATTGATGTAAATGTCTTTGAAAAGCTCAAGAAGTTGAATAACAAAAAGGAGATCAGTACCAATTAAAGGCATCAACCAGAGGACAGACAGCTGAGGTAGTGGTAAGGCAGATATGAATATATGGGCCTTTGTTTCTTGAGGAAGCCACATTTAGAGGGACGGAGAGTTTACTACACATGGTTAAGCCAATCATGTCTCTTATGCAGGTAAAGACTTCTATGTTGGTCTATAAGTGATTGTGTGGGAAATCTTTTGAATAACTAACCTTAGTTAAGACAAATTATCATCAAATAAAAACTATTTCTTCAACAAAAGCTTCTTGAAGCAAGCCCAAATATATTCACATGTAACAATAAATTGGTTTGAGTTCTTATTCATTCGATTGCATAATATACATAAATTCATGAATAGCATATTACTATATAAACAGAGTGTCAACACGGAACCTTGTTTCTTTCCCTGGTCAAAGAAGATGGTGTTTTATAAAAAGTGGTAAACAGTGAATTAGCAAGCAGAAAGAAATAATTAATACATGTACTACATGGTGTTGTAATTTGACATATTCCTCAGATCAATACAAGAGTAATGCATATCAGGATTGTCAATGCAAAATATGGCTTTGTAAGCTGTATTTTGATTGGTCATGTGTTAATTTGGCAAAGTAAGGGTAAATGCCACAGCAGTTATCTTGTGCAACATAATTTACATGGTATGCTTCTGTCACTGTATAATTTAAAGAAAATATATTAAAACTGTGTCCGGGTTTAGTACTTGACTAAAATTAACCTTTACTGCACAAAATACACTTACCATTTCCTGACCAAAGCTATATGTTGGAGCCATCCAACTCACCCGTCAACATTGAGAAACGTTTTAAGGTACCTTGAGCAGCCATTGAGAAAGTGTGAACAAGGATCCCTCCAAATGGTCAAGTGATCATTCATTGTTTTTGTTGGCCAGTGTGGATGTGTTTTGGAATATTTCCTTTTTTTCTTGGAATTCTGGGATTATATTTGGATTTTTAGTTCTGGGGTGATTCATATATCATGTCTTCGAATGATGAAGTTTAAAAAAGACAGAAGAAACGTCTTTTTGAGGGGGGGAGGGGCATTTTATGGTGGAATGGGACGATCACCATTATTGTCTGGGATGGCTTGAAAGGTGATGATCCGTCTGCTAATTCTGGCGATTGTTCTGTTTGTTTGTTTGCCTTTTTCTGGTCTTTCTTTATCTAATAAAAATTAAAATTACAACAATTTTTTTTTAAATTTTGTGCTTACTTAATATTCACTCGGTGTGAGGTCAGAAAGTCCATGTTAAATATTCAAATGTTCAAAAAGAATTTTTTTACATATTGAAATGGAATCCAGAATTAATTGGCTAAAATCATTAACAATGGATAGGCAATGTTTCAGCCATATGTACAATTACGGTGTATTGAGATCCTTTTTTCTTTATCCATTTTTTAAAATTTTATTCTAGTCTTTCACAATGCTTCATCTCTGCCCAACTCAGACTTTAAGACAAAAACACAAAACAACAAAAAAAACCCGAAACTCATTCAGTAATAATTATTCCATAAGACATAGCCAAGCCAATAACACGGGTAATCTGTGTGCTAAGGGGGGATGCCTTTTTCAATTGTACATGAAGTTTAAAAGAGAAACAAAGAAACATAAAAATGCCAATCTATTGGAATGATAGACAGTTTGGCCATAGGCCAAATCAGTTCCCGTGCAAACATTATCTGGTCAAACTAATATACCCTTGGAAAAGAAGTTCCTGGTAAGATTGTCCCCAGAAAATTATTATGCTTTTAAACTCGGTCCCTAGGTACTCCGTCAATTCTTATGACCCTACCCACAACACGAAATGTGTCGTAGCAGAATAAATGAGCCAATTACTTAACAATCATATGAACATATGTTAAGTTTAAATCCAAGATACAAAAATGTAACAAGCTACAAAACATCACTTTGAGATCACCATAAGATCAATGATACAGGGTGACAAGAAGTGTTACAATAAATTCACCTGGACTAGTTAAAATGTTCAAAAAGCCCGAGTCATACACCTAAGCTAACAATAATGTTTTTGTGTGGGACCTCTAGGGGACTATTAGACACATGGTTGGCAGCAGCTGAGACATGGTTGGCTATTATGTTACCACAAACCTGATTCCTTGTCATATATTCTAGTAATGACAAAATGTAGATAACTGTGACGGATGGACATACAAAAAATCTACATACTGAAATTCTACATACTATTTTATAACACATCTGTCTCTGCTTTGCACGTTGGTGCATGCCAACTAAAGTTTAAAGGTTCAAAAAATAATAACTCTATATTTCTGACTTTGAAAATTCATAAATGACATGAAAGTATGTATCAAGGTAGGAATATCATAAATACCATTTACTTTTTAATTTCTGTCGGTGTTTAACTTAAATGTGTATACTCTAAACTTGTCATATCAAGTCTGTGAATTAGGCGAGCATTTGAGTAAATTTCACATTTGAGTAGTACTGAAGAAGTTTGTGTACTCTTGGTCCGTCATATCCAGATATTTTGAAAAAAAGTAGTGGTACATGTACTGCAAGGGCCACTTAAACTCATTAACTAAGAAGTGCTTAACATGAACCTATTTTGTTGGAGGAAAAAAAAGACATTTTACTGGTTTGAAAATTGATAAAATATGAAAAATCTTAAGTGGATGTATGGATGAATATGGTGCAGGGACAACTCCACAATCAACCAGAGTAGATATTAGGGCCGTCATGACTAACCGACTAATCGACAATGGTTAGAATAATGCCATTTACCGACTCATATTTTAAAGTTGGAATAATCGCCTAATGTAGTGTAAAAGATGGCAGAAGGTCAGAATCTATGAAATATGTCCATATTGTCACATAAAATAAGCTAAAATCCAACAACAGCCACGTTTTTTGCATTGTTTATGCATTCACGTAAAACTGGAAGTACCATATACCTCTTATATCGCCCACTTCCTGTCTATAATAAACAAAGCAAAAGTTGCAGGAAAACGTCAATTTTATTAAATTTTATATATTGTATACACATATTTTCATTTTATTTCACATATTTATCGTTTTCAATGCTTTTTACAATATGAAACTTAAGATTTTTGTTTGTTTCATAAATTCGACGGCTATTCGGTGTCGACACGAATAGTATTTACCGATTAGTCGACATGAAATATTTGGAGTCGTGACGTCCCTAGTAGATATCAAACTGCTGTCAATCCCTGCAATTTTCAACTTGAACAGTCAAGATGCAGGCATTATTTTACGGTCATTGCTGAATTTTATTTATTTATTTGGGGTTTTACATCGCTTTTAACACTGTACAGGTCAGTACGGGTAGTTGGAAGGGCAGAGGAAATCAGTATATACAGGTGGTCAAAGTTCTGTACTGTAAACTGCTGACCAACGGCAAGCAACTACCACCTTTCCCACTTGAGGCTGTGCCAGGAATCAAACCCCGGCCTCAGAGGTGGGAGGTGAGAGTGTTACCACTCTACCACTGTGGCCCCCTGTCATTGCTGAAAACAATGGTAATAATGAGTGGACCTACCGTTAATTTGTGTTCCTAGTACCTATATTCTTAAAAGATTCCAGAAGAGTATGGTCTACGTTTTCAATACTTATAACTTCATTAGTTAAAAGTTGGGAAACTGCCATTTACTGTTTTTTTACCCCAAACTTTTACAAACCTAAACATACAGATTTCTTAGAGTTAATGTGGCAATTGATTAATTAACAAACAATTGAGCTAACTCGTGGCTTGGAGGACCAACTGTTAATTTAATAATCACACCATCTCTCAGTATACAGTATAAAGAAAAACAGCCATTTACAGTATTTCAGACTTCCCTGAAGAAGAAGTAAATTTTGTTTTATTTATATCCATCTCATAGAATGATACCTTGACAAAGGATAAACAGAGAACAAAATTCCTTCGCATTTCCTGTTGCCATTACCTATATTTTATGTGTGTGTGTGTGTGGTAAATGTGTAAGTCCCTGAGAAAGTGTTTGCGTTGGGTTGAGGTGGTGTGGGGCATCTTTTTGTGAGAAACAGTACTTGTCCTGGCACTCCAAGGGCTTGTGACGTCATGCATGCTAGTGATGTAACACTTCAGGATTGGTATTGTGGTTAAGATTTGTAATTTTTGTATGTTCAAAATAATAAATAATTCAAAACTGTGTGACGGGTTCAGATCATAGTTGGTAGAAAAAAAATTTATTGCTCTTAGAACAATTGTTTATGGTGACCTTAAACTTCTGACAATAATTACATTGTGCTAACCTGAAGGTTACCTCTTAAAGGCTAGTAAGGAAAAAAACTACTTTGTGAACTTCAGTTGATATGTTAGTACATATTATTTAATATTTATTAATATTCTTGTACCAATATTTTTAAAATTGAAATTTACTCACAGATATATACTGCATAATAATTGTTATATGAAATCATCCGTAATGTATGCTACTTCATTGCAAAATAAATGTTTCTTCAGTCTGGGGTTTGAACCACAGACCTCAGAGGTGGGAGGTGAGTGTGATACCACTGTACCACCATGCCACTGTTAAATCTCCATGTATAATATGAAGTACACTTCATAGTGACAGCATCAACATGTGTGACATCACAGGCCTTTGAACTGAATCAGTGTTAATTCTTATCAACACTTGGCTGTGCCCTCCCCCTCAAAAATTACTAAAATCTTTGGCACAAAACAATCAAATGGGAAATAGATAGTTGAAAAATTGAAGTGTGATTCATTGCCAAAGATGGATCAATAATAAATAATACTCTGCTCTACCTATTTCTTATTTTCATGTTGGAAGTCAAAAACGGATAACATAGCCTAAATTTATCTTTTAATTTTAATTTTGACCTCATTTAGAAGGAAGTATAATTAACAGTTAGTCCCTTCAGTAGAGTTCAACTGTTAATTTATATAATCAGCTACTGTTTGTCTGTTTTTCTATGCATGGCATTAAAATAGGTAATAAGTACATTTCGTATTTTTGTAAAAGGGAAGCAATGTGGGAAGATGTCTTTTTACCCATTTTTTTTAAAGTAAGGCTGGCTGTTAAGTAGGAAGACAGTGTTTTTCCAGATGAAAAATATAATATAGGTAATAAGAAAGTAAATTAACGGTAGGTCCCTCATTAGACATATTAGTCACTCCAATTACCTATATGTTACACACTCAAAGAAGGGAGTTTCCTAAACTGCTTCAAAACAGCATATGTCACCCACCTTCTCAAGAAACCTAGTCTAGACAGAAATCTTCTGAAAAAAAATACAGACCAGTGTCCAATCTAAGTATCATACACAAATTGATTGAAAAAGCAGTGACTTAATAGTTAAATAGTCACATAAATAGGGAGTGGTTGTCTAATACAAACCAGTCTGCTTACAGGAGATTGAATTCTACAGAAAATGCACTCCTTAAAATCAAAAATGACATTGCTGCTTCAATGGAATCGGGTAAAGCTGTTATGCTCACATTGCTGGACCTACTGGCGGCATTCAATACTATTAACCACAACTTTCTTTTTGACTGCCTCAGGGATTGATTTAGTGTTGATGCAACTGTGTTGAGGTGGATTAAATCCCATCTTACAAACCGCAAACAGCAGGTTAAACTGGGTAATAACTTTTCTGATGCCTTCTCACTTGCCTATGGTGTACCATAAATAATTTATCACCATTGGTGATAAACATGCCAGAGAGCTCATGCAAAAATTTCCTGCCAAGCTTCTTGGAAATTCTATCTCCCCCATCAATGAAGTTACGAACCCAGGTGTAGCTTTTGACTCTGGAAAATACTTTTCCCAGTCACATGACCAAGGTTTGTCATGCCTGCTACTATCACCCCAGTGTGGAAACTGCAGACCTGCTTGCAAACTCCATGATTAACCGTCTAATTGACTATTGCAACTCTCAACTCTATGGCATGAATATATATAATGTGGATAAACTACAAACGATTCAAAATTTCCTTTGTAGAATTATCTTTAGACTCAATAGAACAAGCCATGTTATTCCTTATCTTCAAAAACTGCACTGGCTCCACATTTCATACACCATCTTGTTATAGAATTCGGATAAAACTTTAGCACATAATAGCTAAGATACATACCTATCTAATCAGCTATTACACATTAAAATATGTTGCACAAAAGTCAAGAAATAGAGGTTTAAAGTTCAAAAAGCGTCAAAAAATAGGATCATAATTGATTCTTTCTTCTATTTTAATACTGAAGAGATTATTGTAAAATAATATAAAATCAAATGACAAAAAGGTTTTGGTCTTCACTAAGATTATCATCCTGTTGTAAAAATAATACCCCTGTTCCACTGTAGCAAGTTTTCTTCCTCAGTGCCTTGATCATGTTGGCTATGATTGTTGGGGATTCCAAGTTGTTGTAACTGATACTTGGTGTTAGGGCTGGGGTCTGGACAAAACGGATCAAATTAGCAAATTGACCCAATGAAACCTTGACCATGTAAACTGAGCCCCCAGTGTGAAACCATCAAGAAATGTAATAAAATAATACTATTGGGTGCTTAATATCATTCATATTGTTTCATGATTTTTTGAAGTTGTAATCAATGCTATTTATGGTCTGCCATTTGCTCACTTGTTTAGTTAGAGTTATGAAAAGTGCAATTGGTTTGATGGAGATTGAATGCTATAATAGTTTTATTGAATCATATTTTAGGTTAAACCCATATTGTATGTTCACCAATGTAAAACATTTATGATATTTTCCCTTTGTTTATTTAGTATAATCTCTTTGAAAGCACAATGATTTTACGAAAATATTTTATCCTGTACACCAATTTAGCAATTTTTTTCTGAGCGCCTATTGGATTTGAGTATTTTATCTTGGGATCAATCTGGTGGGGGCCAATTTGGTAAAAACACCAATTTGTCTATGATTCATTAGGACCAATCTGTTTTGTGATAAAGCCTATGTTGTCCACATTTCCCATGATACAACAAATCTTTGACGAGAGTGACTGCAACTCAGTGTTATCGGAGTTATTTTGTCAGGTTATAAATTCAATATTTGACCCGTGAAGCCAATCTTTTTATTTTAGAAAAATTAATGAGATTATTTATTAGAAAATTATCCAGACCTATGCATCAGAGAACCAATGCAAATCTGTATTCATCGGAAAGACAACTCACAAAAGCCAGTGAACCATCATTTGACTTTAAAGGAGGGGCCAAAGATCAAATCTAACAACATCAGAAGGTTCCCAGCCCATAATTTCCTACAAGTTGGTTTCACATTGCAAACCTCTAGGACCAATAATAAGCAAGTTATAAGCACTTTTAAATTTGGCTATACTCGTTTGACCTTGAAGGAGGGACCCAGGGTTAAATCTGACCACATCAAAAGATTCCCAGCTCATGATTTCCTATAGGTTTTTTTCACACTGCAAACCTCGAGAACCAATAATAAAGGAGATATAGGCACTTTTAAAGTCTGCTATATGGAGTACTTTGGCACTCCATGGATGACCTTGAATTAAGAGCTTCAAGATCAAATGTCTGCAAGGTTGTAGAGGACATGTATATCTATTATACATATCACCTGTGAAGAGAGTCAACCTTCTACCTGTGAGAAACAGCCAGTGGAAAATGCAGTTAATTTTCAAAGAAATGCCCCCCATGGCCATAATTTTAGTCGCAGAGAAGCTTACCCCCCAGTGAAGATATCCTGCAAATTTGGTGAACCTGGCTGATGCAGTTTTTCTCTCAGAGCGTTAATGCCGAAAATCTCTTTAAGCAAGGCGGCGTAGTGAGCGCTAAACCAAAGTGTCCACATCCAACGGATGCCTCCGGTGGATACAATTAGATTATTATCAGTTTTACCAGTTTTCCCCCAATTTTTACATTCATTGTGTCTTAAGGTTAATCACAAAAGTGGAACAGGGGTATTCCTATTTTTTTATTAGAGTCTGCCTTGATTAATCTGTTCATGGTTTAATATTGTCTATGTTTGGCTTTGTGTTTTATATATAAGTTACATCAAAATTCTATTGGTTTATATGGTGTATTGAATTAGAATAATGTCAGCTGACACCAAATTAACATGAATTGTCCCTGGGTGTGTTTCACAAAAGTGACCAGGAGAATCTCCACTTTTGTCATAAACAGTGTATGTAAATGAGGCAAAACTAACCACCTAGGTAGGGGAAACCTCCACAGTTGAGAAATGTCTAGTGTGACCATGAGTGTTGAATGGGATGTAACACCCCAACTCGGAACTTTCTACTGATCTGTTTCATAGAAGAATCAATGACTAAAGGAATGGCACATTACACTCATGAAACATGATAGGTTCACTCTCGAGTTCTAATAGTTAATTTACTTGAATTGATAATGAAAATAGCAACTGTAAAATTAGACAGTTACACTTTGAATCATCAGCAAATATTAAGAGTTACTTTATTGGCCCATAGTTTTACAACAGCAAACACACGCCAAGTTGTGAAAATCTGGTACTAGAAAACAGGCTCCAATGAATACAATATCACTTATACCATTGCCTGCCTCTGTTTACAAATTTAAGCCTGGCTGTCTTTATTGTACGTTTACATGTATATTTAACAATATAAATACCTTTGTACCCGTCTTCTCGTGTTTGTAACATTCTACACAATTTGATTGTTGACATACACTGATACACTACAATGAAATGAATGTATTATTCTTCAGTAAGACTAAACACTGTTAGAACACTATTGCAGTAAAATCTATTAAGTACAATATCACTTATATTACAAGTCGTTATCGTGATTAAATGAGTGTTAAAAATATAAAATCAGTAGTTTATTAATATTTTTGCACTGTATATTGATATTCAGTACAATACTTGTTGTTCTCGCCTTACCAGTTCATACCGTCTGGGTGTTTCCTGTCTGTTGTATTACATGGTTTTTGTGGGGTCCAGGTATCCATTATATAAGTGTAAGACACTGGGTGAAAATGGGAAGGGGGTTGTTTGGCTGAATGACATGATGGATGCTTGGGAATACGCCTATGGCTGACTTGTGATGTGTTCTTATCTATTGCCTGCCTTTTTACAAATTAAAGCCTGGCTGTCTTTTCTGTTAAGACCACACATGATCCCAGTAAACATAGCAAACGTTTATAAACGTTTAGTAAACCTATAAACGTTTTTTTTAAAACAAATATAAACCTAAATATTGACAATTATTCAATTTTATGTGTTTATAAACGTTTCAGCAACATTAGTTTGGTTTATAAACATTTATAAATGTCTTTTAACGTTTATACATAAACGTGTTTAAACGTTTACAAAGAGTGAAGAATATCTTAACCTCACTTTCATTTGGGATGATGACATCAGCACAGCCATTTTGAGAGAAACTGGAGAAATATTTCTGTAAGTATATCTTGCTGTATCACTGTTCTTTGAAGCCATCATTACATTCTAAGTAAAGATATAGAAGTATATAATTTGATGATATTATATACTTTTATATCTTTACTTAGAATATAATGATGGCTTCAAACAACAGTGATACAGCAAGATATACTTACAGAAATATTTCTCCAGATTTTAAACACGTGTATAAGCATTTATAAACGTTTATGCATAAATGTATAAACGTTTATAAACGTTTATACTTAAATGTTTATAAACATTTATAGGCAAACATTTAGGGACCCATCATTTTAAACCTAATCTAAACCGTTGCTAGTTAGGTTTATAAATGTTTATAAACGTTTGTAATGTTTACTGGGATGGAATGAGATCATCGTTGTTGGATTGTACATCATGTAATGGCTGTACAACTGTAGAGCTCACTGAAAACTCTGTAGCATCTTCTAACTGAGCTTCCGCAAACAATGGCATCTTTTTGGCACTAACGTGTCTGGTCACTGGAATTCTTCTACTGATACTTATTCTGGTACTGCTTCTGCTTTCCCTTCTTCTTGTATCTATATCAGGGGTTTAAAGGTCATTTTTGTTGGTTTTATGTCCTATTCAACAGACAGGCATCAGGGGTTTGGTCATGTGTTTACCTTGTTTTCTCTGTATTTTGCTTTAACTTGTGTTAGCATCTATACTGTCACATTCTTCTTCTATGTACAACCTGTTCCCAGTATCTCCATCATAAATCATTGGTTGCATTGTTCAATTTATGGTTTACCTATATTCATAACTTTGCATGATCTTTTCTAATGTTATGTCAGGTTTTATAAGTATTAAGTGTTGTCAAAATTTTCTGATGTTAGCGATATTGACTCCCTTGCCTTCTTGTTAGGGTTTTATAAGGTCAGATGATATAGGTCTGCATAGTGAAAAAAGGAAATAACCTAAACGTCTTTTATTATAACTTGACATCTAAATTCATCATGCCATTGTTCACAATAATTTTAATTCAACACATTACACTTTTATTAGACCTTGTGCACGGTCCTTCCTTAGTGCATTATGATTCTCTGAGAGCATTTCCCTCCAGAAGGAAGGACCTTGTTCACTCACCTGGAAGTAACTAGAGCCACCTATGAAGGAAATACGAACTATTGTACCCTCAGGTTTTTCAACAGCCATATAACTCCAACTTTCCCTACAAACTTTATATGGCAACAGTATGGCTCACCAGGACTCACCCAAAGTTAAAAGGGCATATCTGCTTCACTTACATAGTGGCTAAGTTTGCTCTTGTTGAGCTGTGGGAGAACTTTGTTCATGGTCTGCTCTCATTTCCTATAAAGTTTATATTGCAAGTGTTTTCAGCAAGACTTACCCAAAGTCAAAAGGGTTTATTTGCAAGACTTACACATTCTCTGAATGTGCTGTTATAGAACTATGAGAGCAATGCCATAGATAAGAGATTAACTGTACTTTGTGTTGTGATATAGATGCTGTATTTTCAAACAAGCCCCTGTCTTTTAGTTTGTTTTAAGTAAGTAAGTAAGTAAGAAACACTTATATAGCGCTGAAATTGATGTAAACATCCTCTAAGGCGCTGATGTGCAAAAAGGGATAGTCCAGTTCCAGAAAGAGGTCTGTTTCCATATTAGCGTCCGATAGGGGAGATAGGCTATGGTGGAGGATAAGCCAATCTAAAAACGTATGTTTTCAACTGTATCAGACAGAAATATGTTTTCATTTTTAGTTCAAATAAAGAGATAGAAATGAATGGGGTAAATGTTGCCATGAAACTTTTAAATCACAAGTTTGAATTACAACCTTTTCAAATTGAATCCTTGCATAACTTGCTAGATAATAAAGACACATTTTGTTTGTCCCCAACTGGAAGTGGAAAATCTATAATTTATGAACTTGCTCCTTTGCTGTTTGATTTTAAAAACAAAGGAACATTGATATGGAAAACCTGTACTCAAATGTTATTATCCAGCCTCTGTAGGCCTTAATGGAGGAGAATGTGTCTCACTTGAAGTCAAAAAACCTGAGTTGTGTTTATCTGGGAAAACATGATCAAAATTTGAAAGATTAAGTTTTGTCAGGAAAAAGATTTAACTATATTTTTACATCACCTGAATCTGTGACTGGAGATGGATTTTTTGCTGGCATTTTTTGTAACAGCACATGTGTGAATAAAGTAAAGCTTCTTGTTGTTGATGAAAGTCACTGCATTAAAAAGTGGTAAGTTAAATATTATTTATACATTTATTTGCTTTTATACATATATATACAATTACATTTACAGATATTTCATGCAATCCTATGGAGAAATGACAAAGTAAATTTATCTTATTTTAGCAAAACAAACATAATATATGAAAAGTTACAGTTTCTATACAATTCAAAACCCTTTTGTCAAGTATACAGAAATTATCAATCGGCAAAAAATCAAGTGAATCGCCAAATCACAGTAAACCATAGAAATTATAATCAAACCTTTTATATTTATACTTAAGAGGGATAAAGTTAAATAAGCCAAAATGTCAGTGCTTTGTATAATTGTTTTCTCAATATATCTAAATCCTACTTTTACTCACAGCTTTTTATGGAGCCCATGATGGGACATTATAATTTATATTTACGCATGCACAAAGCAGTGCACAGGAGATCATCTTGTGCACAAAATATCATCTTTTGCATATGATCTATTTGGTGATCACTATATGAAGTAGTGATCAACAGATGATCATGACATTATAAGTGGTGATCACCATATAATGTGGTGCTCACAACTTATTTTCTGATGATCACTGATGATATGGTGGCCACTACTTCATTGTTCACCAGTCATCTAATTAGCACTATATTATCCTGGGATCCTGACACATTAAGTAATGATCAAAAACTGATGTGTTGCTGACCCAGATAGTCTTGCTCACCAGATAATGTGATAAGCACTAAATGATGAAGTGGAAATTAGATCATTTGGTGATTATGGCAAAATAAGTTGTGATCACTTCATCATTTTTGGATATGTACTTTTTATGCTGGGATCACCAGATGATCTGATGATTGCATCATCTAGTGAGCATCATAATGATGTTGCAATCACCTGGAAGTGGTGATAGCTACTTATTACCAAATGAGCATATTATCACATCGTCTCATGCTCATCACATCATTTGGCAAGTAGTAGATCATCTAGTGACAACGGTGATCATGAAAATATAAGCCACATCATTTTGTGATCACTACTGATAATTAAGTCATGATCACAAGATATTTTGTGCTCACTACTTACGGTATTACCAAATAATAAGTGGAACTCACAAGATGTTCTGAGTACAATTTTAAAATAAAAATCATATTGACCTATAAGGGGCTCCATAAGTTTTAAATTATATAGTTACATCTAACTTTTGTGCATTGGATTTCTTGTTGTAGGGGTATGGAAAGCCAAGGCAGAGATTGTGGGGTGTTCAGGGAAAACTACGGTGATATAGGAATGATTCGGTCAAGTCTGGGGTGTGATGTTCCATGTCTGGCAAGAGTTCGCCAGCAAAAGATTATCAGAGTTATACTGTAAACAGGGTGGATGTACACTTTGGTGTTAAGAAGACACTGCTGTGTAGGCCCGTTTTACTAGAAAGGCATAGCTGGCGAAGGAGCATTATTTGTGAAGATCTGTGATCCTTGTTAGTGACAGAATCCACAGTTCAAGAAAAAAACGGATACATTGTACCACGTCCTTGTGACCACTTCTTTCTGCCACAATGGGGGGTGATTTTGCTTGTCATACACAGTTGCCAGTGCTCTTTTCAAGCTTCGGTGTAAATACGGAGCAACATCACTTTTCAACCATGACCAGGGAACTGAGTTTATTGATCAAGTGACTGATGAGTTATCAGTTGATAGGCATTAGCAAGTGGATTCTCACTACCTATCATCCCACGACCAATTTCCTGGATGACCATTGGAATGGAACTCTTCAGACTGATTTCTTCAGAATATATGGCAACATATCAGGAGTCAGCTGGGTTTTCATCTTACTTTAGGTCTTTCACAAAAAGCAAATGCTTCCAGTGGATGTTGACTTTGGTGATGATCGACAGTATCTTGAAGAAACTTCACAGCCTATTCTTGATGAAGGGAATATTTTCTTCACGTATTTATGATTGTAGTTTGTCATGGTATTGACCATGATGACTTCCGCCTTAGCCAAGGAGAAACAAAAAACACAGCAAAAAACACTTTATGGGTGGAACATGAACAGACATAATTGACATATATAACTACATGAACTGATCTGTGATATATAATTGATATCCAAGAATATTATATGATAATCTATTGTATGATTTCTGAGCACTATGAATGTTATGGCATATCAAACTATTTTATTAACAGCGTTATTTTATAAATTCCTATGCCATATTAGTCCATTTTCATATTAATATTATAGCCCAACTTATGAGTTAGCCCATTTTAAGATGGACTGGAACATATCATTCCAATTTGCTGATAATTTTACTCCAAATTTAATACAAGTATAAACAATTGAAACGCATGTGAAATTGAATGGAAATTATGCATTATTACCATGGAAAGGAATGTATCTTCCAAAATCAGTAAACAAGTTTTTCAACAATACCAATTAATCCTGTTATCTTAGCTAGTCACTCAAGCACAAGTGAAGCAACTCAAGTTCAAAAGAATGCTAGAACAAAAGACAATTCTAAGACTAATCCATTTTCCATGTCAGACACATACCCAGACAAGTCAACTTAATAGAATCTTGAAATAAATTAGACAAATCATAATCTGATCCAATTTTACAATCACTGCCCAGAAGTATCAAGTTCTAAGCAGTGGTTGACAGAACATTTAAGACTTAAGAACTACTGGCACAAATTAAAAGTTGGACCTATAGCTATAAGCAAATCTTTAGATGGAATTAGCACAAAATTCTTAATAACAGTTCACAAAGATAAGCTCTTTAATTGAAACTTCGGTACTTAAATAAATCAGCAATTGATTAAACGACCCATGGATTATAGCATAATAAGTTGGCCCAATATCTGTATTAATGTTAAAATCAAGTATGTACATTCCATCGAACAGGTTAATATTAAATTTTAGCTTTTAAATCATTCTTCAATTTAAACTTAGGGTCTGAAGCTGGGCTCTAACATTATCACTAGAATACGGCAAATAAATATGTCAGTGTATAAAATAACAGTATATGTAACGTCACTATGTGATTTGCTCTTAATTCCCCATTGATTTGCTCTGCATGATCCAGTAGGGAGTGTTAGATATGCAGTCATATTTTACACCCCCTTAATCCCTAATTGTTAGGGTTCTAAAATATAACTGTCATAACATACAACCCTAAAAGATCAATGAAGGGTTTAAAATATGGTAGGGGTGTAAAACATGGCATTATACTGCCATTAAGTTATATATTTTGGGACCACTGAAACATATACGACGTGCCAAGCATATTTAATGATTCATTCAGCACGGTTCAGTCAACACACAGCCCAACATAACTATTCTATACATGGCTGGTTTTTAACAGTTTTTGGGAATGTCTGAGTGACATGCTAATTTATGTTAATGATACTGAAGGAGATTCCCTTATTTGATGATATAAGTCACTTTATTTATTTTTTTTAAAATTTCAAATATTTGCTATGATTGTAGACGACATGGTACAAAGTGAGGAACATGCATATACATAGCACAGAGTTTAAGATTCCCTTATGGCAAATATGTGTATTGCAAACAGTACAAGTTTTACGTATGCATTTTCTGTTAAAGGATGACTTCAGTTTTTTTTTCACGTCTAAGTTAAACGCAGGATATGATACGCTTGCCTATTTAAAATATATATTTGGTACTGCTAGTACCCAAAGTGGCCTGTTTACTTCATAAACAAGCTTTTATAACAGGAGCAGTGCATGATGTGTATGCAGGGATAAAAACAGTACCCTGTATACAGTATATCTGTTTTTGTCTCCTTATTTTTGCAATTGTCTGTTTAAAATGGTAAATTGTACATAGTTATTGTAGGATAAAATTAAGAATTATATAAGTAGCAAAAGGAAACTATAAAAGATTTTTTTCTGATTTTTTAAAATTATCAAAACATAACCTATATTTTTCTCTTCTCTTCATTTTCTCCACATTTATCTCAGACACAAAGGTCATCTGTACACGATCTCAGCTAATTTTAATATCTAGATACTGAGGCTAGTAAATTTAGATAATGATGCTGCTCAAAAATTGTCAGTTATTCAATTTTACAACCTTGGTCAAGGCAAATCAATAGCTAAAAGGAGAGAGATGTAAATTTTCAAAAAGTTGGCTCCAAGTTGAGTGTTTAGGTCACTTCTATCATAATTATAAGGTCACATTGCAACAAGGAATCATCATTTATTCATTTATATCATATATTTAAATCCACCACCACAGAGATGAAAGTCTGGAGGTTTACAGAAAATAATGAAACCAGAGTTAAGTATTTTTTTAAAAAAAGTTAATATATCCAATAAGAGTCAAGTTAATATTTTCATGTGATTTTAGAAGTGCTTTTTAATCCTCCAGTAAAAACATCTGCACTGTAAGTAAAAAACTAAATTATAACCAACTATTTAAATACCATTATGACTGATCATTTTCTTTGTTCTCGTTGCATATTTTATATGTTTGATCATTTATTGAAACCTACAGACACACTTGTTTTGGACAGAACTGGTAGACAGCACTTGTGTTGCAAAAAACTCCTCATTAAAATGCACATAAATAATACTGAGAATTAACATTTCTCTGATCTGATAGATGGAAAATTGGGAGGGTGGGGGCAACAGAACATAGTAATAGTCAGTCAATAGTCTGGAGTTGAATTACCATAATTCTAATAGTTACTTGTCTGATGTAGGCAGTTCAAACCCAGAACCCTATATGGGAAAGTTAGTAGTTTCTTATCGATGGTTGGCAGTTTACAGGACTGCACCATGTATGTACTTGTTTCCTCTGCCCATAAACTACCGGTCATGATATGACCTATTATACAGTGTTCAAAGGAGTATTAAAACAGAAGAAACTTAAACCTGTAGTGTATAATTCAGCAGTTACAAAATACACCCCTGTTGAAGGCTTGAGATTATATATTTGTAAATACCAGCAAATAATATAATATTTACTTGTCTTCTGGACTATTTCTTTATATGTTATTTGAATAGTTCAATAATATGCTCAAATTAAATATTCACACAAATGAACTAAATTTTAGATTTCCAAAGTTAATAAGTGTGCACTTTATGGAGTAAAACAAATGTTAACTGAAGCTCTCTGAATTGATATACCTATCTACACACAAAAAGGCTAACTGGCCCAGATAATACTTAATACTGCAGTGTATACTTTCACCATGAAACATTTACCAGAAACTCATCTCATTTCACATCTCATAGTTGATAAAAGAGTGTTATAAAGATACACTGTTCACAGCAAAGAATATAAACAGTTCTTGTTCTCAGTATTAGTGTCAGCAGTTCACCCACCTAGTGGATCATGTTATATTTATCTGTCGTTCTATAAACTCACACATTTTGTAAGTTTTATTGGCTCAAACTACAGTTAGAACATTGTTACTATGTCCTTGAAATGCTCCATTTTATGACAGATAATGGAATGTAAAAAGCAGTATATATCAGAACAGTTCTAAGTTAAAACCAAGGCAAGTGAACACAAATGACGTCACCCACACATGTTTATTTACTTCATGTGCACTCGGCAATTTTCGGGAGGGAACATGTGACTACCCAAATAAGGCAGTACTTCTGTACTTTTAAATGCAAATTATAGCAGATATAGGTAACTTCTCAGAGAACAATGTAAAATCATCTGAATGTAAGCAGTTAGCATTTTTACATTCACAGACCAAATCACCAGAGAAGACAAATAATAAACAAAAAAAAACAAATAAACCCTGAGCAAATGAAGTATTGATGATACAAGTGTTAGAAGATTGGGCAGTGAGCTAAAATTGGATGGGACAATCTGACAGTTAGCTTTTGATCCAAGTAAACAGATTAATAAGTACTCCTTTTGCCATCAGTTGGGAACATAGTCCATTGTGCAACATTTTGCCGAATGCATCCTTGATGTCTAAGGCAATCGGACGATTCTTAGTGCCTCTCTCTAGGATGCTTGAACAGTTTTAGTTAAAGATGGTAAGGATGTGAGCAGTGCTGTTTTCTGAAGCTAAACTTGTCTGTCACAAATAAAGTGATTATCCAGAAGGTAGTTCTGTATGACATAGCAACACAATGGAGAACCAGAGATATAAATGTGGGATTTGTAATTCAAGGTACAAAAATCTTAGTAATTTTAAAAGACATGGAAATATCAAACACTTTTTAAAATAATGTGTAGAAAATGTATTAAATTTTATGTCAGAAATGAGGACGTTCAAACATTGCCCAAGCTTCTAACAAAACACAAATTCTGAGACCCAATGAAGATGGTGTCATCTGTGAAAGCAATAACAAACGTATCTACAACATTGACCCTATCACAAACTTTCTAATAAGAAATGCTAACACTCTCTCAAATGCCAGTACCAACCCAGACAGATTAAGAAATGGCTCTGCTTTATAGAAATCAAAGAGAAAACCCTATAGTTCTACTTGTGTCAAAATACACCAACAGTGACACATAAGTAAGCCTCTCCACATAAACTGTACAAACACCTCTCAACTATATATTTCAATGACCTGACTTCCCACTCCAATTCCTCAACACACATGGACTCAAGGACAAAATTGTCCTCAAAATTCTACTCAGGCCTACAACCCAAATAGATGTTTTACAGTATATACTTGGAACCTAGTTACTAATATAGCAGTGCCAGATTTACCTAAATTTTGAAGGATTGCAACTTTATATATGTGTATGGAAGGACCAGCTATGTGGCATTTCAGCTCGCTGGTGATAGTAAGTGTGGGGCAGGAGTTTTTTTTTCTCCAAAATTACAAATTTTATAATAAATTTACACCACTTTATTCTGTTCAAGAAGTGTAACTCTCAAATTGTTGAGAAATTAACCAGAAGGTGCTGTCCCAGATGGCTTCAAAAGTGCTGTTGTCACTCCACTGATAAAGAAATCTTCTCTATCAAAAGATGATCTCAAAAACTATCGTCCTGTGTCTGGGCTGAGCTTTATCTCAAAACTCGTGGAATGTGTAGTTGCCTCACAACTCAGTAGACATGTCTCTTTTCATGGGTTGGAAAATGAGAATCAATCTGCCTATAGACGTGGCCATTCAACTGAAACAGCTTTTTTGTCTATAAAGAATCAGATTAACCTATCTCTAGCCAGAGGTGAGGCCACAGCTGTTGTGCTGCTTGATCAGTCTGCAGCTTTTGACACCATTCATCATGACAAACTCCTTGATTTCTTAAGAAAATGGTTCGGTGTCGGGGGTAGATGCCTTGACTGGTTCAAGTCATACCTTTCTGATCATATCCAATGCATCAAGATTGGCTCTGTTCTCTCTGAGGCCAGAAAGCTTAAGTTTGGTGTTCCACAAGGTTCAGTTCTTGGTCCTATTATTTTTTCGTTGTATACCACACCTTTGAGCAAAGTAATCTCTAAACATCCAGATGTCAAATCTTACTTCTATGCCGATGATACCCAGCTGTTTATTCACCTGACACACAAAAATGCAAAAATTGAAGATGTCAAACTGTGGTTGTGTGCAAATAAACTAAAGCTGAATGCCAATAAGACCAACCTTACTATATTTGGCTCCAAGTCTTTTCCCTCACCAAACATGTTAAAAATGTATGTAGACTTTGTTTCATCCGGATGAGGGATCTTAGACAAATTCGACAGTACTTGCCTTGTGATGCTGCTCTTACGGCTGCAAACACACTTGTGGGGAGTAGGCTTGACTACTGCAACTCATTGTTTAGGGGTCTATCTGTTGCTAACCTACGCAAGCTACAATGCACACAAAACAGTCTGGCCAGAATTGTTTGTAGAGCCACATGTCTTTCTCACACCACTCCACTAAGAAAAGCCCTTCATTGGCTACCCGTAAGGCACCGTTGCATCTTCAAGACTGCCTTGTTGGTATACAAATACCTACACACTAACTGTCCAAAATATTTCAGCCCATTTCTCAAAGTCAGATAATGTGCCTATAATACTCGGTTGAGTCAATCTGATGGTATAATTCTACATTTTCCTCAATACCAACCATCTATTTACAAATCCACAAAACAGTTTGGTCTAAGCTTTGCATATGATGCTCCCAAAATATGGAATGTACGATCTGCCACTTCTATTGCTTTCTTCAGAAAAAACTTAGTAATTTCCACCTCATATGGCATTCTCCGTGATGTCGACCATTGCTACGGATAACGACAATGATTTTTGTGACTATGATTATGATGTTGTGCCTTAGAGTCTGTTACTTTGGCAGAGATTAAGCGCTATAAAAGTTGAATTGGAATTGGAATTAATCCAAGAAAAACTCCATCTGGTCAAACGAAGAAAGTAACAGCTTCTGCTCGTGCCAGAGTATGAACAAAGAAGATTCGTAACAAGAATCAGAATCTGGAGGGATCCTTCCTACAAGTTGCTATGTTGAGTTCATTGTCTACTTCATCACCTAAACCACCATTCTCTGCAGAACCACAAGGTAACCATGGCATTATTCTTGCCATTTTATCTGATATTATAGCATCTAATCAAGCTCTCTCTGAAAGAATGACGAAAATGGAACAACAGTCGTCAGGACTTCCCTACCCTAACAACCATTGGTCACAGTCACAGGATCAAACTACAAACTCATCTCGAGAGCAACAGAGTACCTTAGTAGCACCACACGTTCACTATCAGGTGAGTAGTGTCAGGGGAGTGCAAGACCTCAACCCTGCTGCTGGCAACACTATCTCATGTGAATGACAAACTTCCTGGTTTGAACCATCACCAACAGACCACTGGGAGAAGGGATCTATGCAACATTCCCACTGACTCTGTCTTGCCCAATTTGGAGACGATCAGGCGACTTCCAAATGTATCAGAGGCTGTGTCCAACATCCTGGCTTCTTATGACAGCCAGAACAAGCAAGAGTCTGCTCAAGGTAAGCCACATCGCAGGTCTGGCCATAATAATAACAATGGCACTGTATCAGTTCCCCTTGAAGTCAGATGGCCCAATTGCTAACAAACATCCTTCACATGAAGGATGATGTTATTGCCGGACATCTCTAATTCAAGTTATTGCAGCCATGAAGGATGCAGTATCCATTCCTTTTACTTCAGTTAAAAATGCTTGGGTCTACTCAATGCATGAGTTGGAAGAAGGCAACTTGGCTTGGAGTGATTTCACACAATGGGCACTTAACAGATTAAGTGTGTCACAAGTCTCGTGGATTAGTTCACACTTTGCTCCATCATCTCAGAATAAGTTTTGTAAATACTTCAATGAAGGGTCGTGCACACATGAGGGTCACCACAGTTTGTATAAGCACAACTGTAGCTTCTGTGGCAGGCAAGGTCGCACAGCAAACCATCCTGAAAACAAATGTAACTTTAAAAACAAGAAGCAAGAGAAGTCAACCAATTCCAGCTAGGTCGTAGGTCCACCACCTGGATGTGGGGGTCGGGACAATGACAATGAATTTCACTACAATGGTAATAATAGTAACTTGATTGATATTTTTGATCATGATACTGAGGACAATTTAACTAGTGTTTGTGATTATACAGGCGTGAATAATAATGCTACTGTTAATATACAAAATGATTATGATAATGTGTTGTGCATTGATGCTAATTGTTTATATGATGCTGCAAGCTTGCAGCAATTGTCTAATCCATCTCATAATTCAGCTGATGAGGTTTCCAGTATTTGGGATGAATCATACTGTACCTAGGTTACTACTCAGCATAACAGGGGTGGTGGGATTGTGCATAACTGACATACTGAATCTGCTTAAACAGCAACGCAGTTATCAACAGAAGCAAGGACTTTGTAACAGTAACTGCTTCACGGTATCTGCATTTGACCACTACTTAAGTACTTACCCTCCCATTTACTACAATGCAAACTTAAAATACACCAATTGGTGCGGGTTTTATCAAGAAACTAGCAATTATGTTCACATTGTATACTTAACTGTGGATGGACAGTCACTTGGTGATTTTTACTACATAGTAAGTGACGTTATCTTTGGTCTTGGTCATCTGTTTCCCTGTGACGCACTTCCTGGTGAGTTCTTGCGAATTGTACACAGCCAGGACATGTTGATTCATTTTCCATTGAAAATACAAAAAGTAACGAAATTAGGGAAAATGAATGCTGAAATTACTGCTTACAATTTTAAGCAAGATTATATAAATTTTAACTGCTTCGGTTTGTCTTATGAGAAATATATGGATAGGATCATTATGAACCTCATAGAGAACCAAGATAAGATCCCTACGCACATAATGGGCTAAGTCAGTCCCAGAGACAACAGAGGTGATTTGAACACCGTTGACGGCATCGACATGAATGTCAAGAATGATCACATTTCACCTCATACTAATTCTTTTCCGCATTTTTTTTAACTTATGCTGATCCCAACAATATTACAGAACCCTAACGAACTGTATGTATGGGTTTCCTCTGCCTCTCTAACTATGTGCCTCGTAATATGACCTGTACAGTGTTGAAAGCACAATTTTACAGAACTCTAATGAACTGTATGTACTGGTTTCCTCTGCCTCTCCAACTACGTGACTCGTGATATAACCTGTACAGTGTTGAAAGCGACGTAAAACCCTAAATAAATAAATAAGTGATCCGGGTTTCCTATCTCTGTAAGAAACCAGCTTCCAATTCATTGGCCCAGATAGGGACTTCTGTAGCTACGATACAGTGGAACAAGTTGTAAAGATAGCAAGTACTATTAGAGATACAGGTCTACTAAACTATAAGCAAGGCAGATTTCCTATCAAAAGTGACTTGAACCTACCTGCTTGGGAAACATACCTCGCAGACTATCCAGATCAGTGAATCATCCAATATTTGAAGTTTGGCTTCCTCTTATCCCTCACCAATCCGGATCACATCAATGACTCAAACAAAATTTTGATGGAAAAACATTTATTTTAAAATTTCCTACTATAGATGATATATGTACAGAAATTCAAGAACACCCCAGTGAAGTACTCCTATCAAAATATGACCTTTCCAGAGCGTTTCGTAACCTCAGGGTCGACCCTTGTGATGCACTTAAGTTCGGAATCTCATGGAAAGGCCAGTATTATCAGGATCTAGCAGTGGCGTTCAGCTGGATCCATGGATCCACATCTTCTCAATTAGTGGCTGATATAATTATGCATATTATGAAGTGTAAAGGCTTCAAAACCTTTGCCTACATAGATGACTTCATTCTAATCAATCCCAAAGCTAAGGCTCAACAAGCATTCGATACCCTTACTGACCTCTTGCAAGAACTAGGTCTCCCTATGAACAATGATAAAAGAAGTTCATCAACTCGTGCCCTCACATGCTTGGGTATATGTATAGATCTGAATACACATACCATGAGTATTGACAAAGGCAAAGTAGAAGCCACATGCAACCAGTGCATGTTAAGGGATGACATACAGCTGAATGATCAAGGTTGTAAAATGAAGCGCATAGTATATTCAGACAAAACATCTGACCAACAACTCCTTCAAAATTTTAGGGAAAATTATCAATGGTTTAAGATTCCCATGTCATATTTTCTCATTGATATGTCTGTCTAATTTCAGGAGCTACTTCCTCCTCAGCCACACTCCTGAACTCAGCCTGGCAAGTCATCCACAGAGCCTACAGACCATCAACAGCATCTGCTCACAGAACATATATTAAAACTTACTTAGCATTTACCATCTTCATGAACCTACCCACTGATATAAACTTGCATAATATCCTCACTTTTCTACAATATCTCCATCAAAATTCCATCTCAGTCAAGGTCATAAAAAATTACTTGTCCTGTATCTCCAGTATGCGCTTCATTTTACAACCTTGATCATTCAGCTGTATGTCATCCCTTAACCACCAGATATTTTAGAGTCTTATCTCTCCACTCTCCCTTCCACACAACCCCCAACAATGATATTTGTTGAAGGCAACATTAATTCCACTACAAACTGACATTGGTAAAAGATTTCAGTACTCGTGAAAGTATATTGTACGTTAGAATAATTCTTGGTAAGAAATTACTTTAAGAGCCACACGAAAAGGAATTACACAACAAAATAAATAAAAAATAAGAGAATACAGATAAAAGGAGGTGGACATTTTTTTCAAAAACTTATGATTGAATCCACTATAAGTTTAATAACACCAATGCACAGATTCTGTTGGATTATTGATCCGATAACTTTTACAACCAAGTATTTAAACTTTCATTAAAATGCACCTGTACAACAATATACACAAGGTTAGCTGAGTTGTTACTTAGAAGCTGAAAATATGAACCTGTACAAAGTAATTCTCATTACTACTACATTAATTTCTACTAAATAAACTGTACATTAAAAGGATGATATAAATCACTATATTTATCTTTTTAAGTTATTAGTTATCAACTCATGCGTTAGCCACTAGATCTCAGCATTTAATATATATTTTAATCAGTTACAGTGACCTTATGAAGAAAAGTTCTACCTAAATGTAAATATAAATCAAAAGATATGTCTCGTCAGGCTTTTTTATAACCTAAGTAAAGTTTTTCAATGCTAAAGGGGGTAGCTTTCACATGCACAAGCCACATAAACCTCACAATTTCAATTTTTGGTTGCCTCCCTTGATCAAAAACTGGCCGGATTCCACCCATTTTCACAAACATGTCAACATTTAGACTCTCATTAATATTCTCATGGGGTAACATATTGGTGTATTCAAAAAATGAATAAACTGTCGAGAAACAGGGACAGTGTACTAGCATATTACATTAAAATTTAAAACACATGAGCTCCTGAAGTCATGAGCCAGTTCTCATTAGCATCACATATAAGTTATATGATATATGACAGCTTTGCAGTCCAGAATGTAGTAGATCCTAAGTTGGGTTTAAACATACATGTCACAGTTACAGCATCAGGCTGAACAGTTCCACATGTATCTCACACAGCTGATACAAATATATAAAATGGAAGCTGTTATCAGGTTTAAGTTCTTGTTGCTATTCACTCTCTCTTTTGTTTATTTTCTCTAAAAGTATATCGGTCATTATTTTCACAGATCCATATATGCCTGTTAAAGGGATGTGAAGGTTTTAATTATATATTCACACACAAAAATATTGACTTCATTTTGATAAGGCTCTGCTGTCTGGTTTGAAAATTGATTTCAAGTCTCAAATTGTCCCCAAATGAAGTAATTGATCAGTTATATATGCCTATGGTCACTAAGTTATAACTATATTTAAAATCTGTATCTTGACTGTTTATGTCTCAATTTGGGGCACTGATTTTAATAAAAAAAACTTGTCATACATTAAAAACGCTTTTGCAAAATTAATTCTACAATGTATTTTGGTGGAAAGTCTATGTTTTAGCTAGGGTGGTGTCAATGCATATTCTGATGGTCAAAAAAGTTCAATGATGATCTTAAAGCATAAAATTAAGTTGATTTTTTTATGTTCCAATAATGCCACATTGGTATTGAGAGCATTATAAATTTGTTGCAAGTATAAGTAATTTAAGTACTTTGTGACCTAAAGTGCCTTTTTAAGTGAATATAAATAATGGCTTGGTGATAATCTATATGAACCTTTTTGATGATAGTTTTTTATTTGTTTATTTGGGTTTTAAGATTACGTTCAACATTGTATATGTTATATCATGATTGGCAGTTTTATGGGCAGAGGAAACCAGTACATACAGTTTGTAAAGGCTTTGTACTGTTAAATGCTGACCATTGGTAAGAAGCTACCATTTTTCCCACATAAGGTTAGGGGTTTTACCCATTGCCCTCAGAGATAGGAGGCAAACGTGTTACAACTGAGCCACCCTGGCCCCCTGTTGATGATAATGTATGAGACACATGACTTCAGTTAAATACACTTAGGAAGGAAGTTATATTGATTTCCGTTAAGACAAACAGAGACAAAAAGCTATGCTTTCTGTGAAGCCTAGACACCTACCTAGAGCTATAGTTTTGCTGCTGAAATGACTTGGAATAGTGGAGTAAATGGCCAAGGTTTGGCACGGATAAGATTCCTGTAAAGATACAGTAACATTAAGGAAAAGGGATAAGAAAAACCAATGGCAAAGTATGATGTGGAAAGGTAATGGAAGAACAACAGAAACAAAGACACCTTGCAGTTATAGACTGTTGTTGATATTGAATTTTATACCACCTATGGTAGGCAGAAATTTTGAACATTTTCAAATTTTGATAATGATGGCCACCGAAAGCAATAATGGTTCAGTATCTATTGTTTATTTGGGGTTTTACGTCGCTTTCAACACTGTATAGGTCATATCACGATGGGTAGTTGGAAGGGCAGAGGAAACCAGTGCATACAGTTTGCTAGGGTTCTGTGCTGTAAACTGCCGACCAATGGTAAGCAACTACCAGCTTTCCCACTTGAGGCAATGACGGGGATCTAACCCCGGCCTCGGAGGTAGGAGGCGAGAGTGTTACCACTCTGCCACCGTGGCCCCCGGTTCAGTATGTAAAGTTAACTGACAGGTCTGATGGCATCATGCAAAATGCCTATAAACATAGGCAGAGTGACATGTTGTGATCATGGCATTAGCTCAGTTTAACGTCACCTCAAAATAACCTCTGTGCATTATTGTCTGAAACTTTTGGAACATAGTGTAAATTAAAAAAAACTTCACTGACTAGAGGGCAAACAACCTTTCTATGTCATATGATCTCACTTTCTTTTATGTTTTGGCAGTTGAATGTAAGCTATCTTTAGCATTTATGCATGCAAACATTAGATATATTTGGAAGATATAGTTTGAAAATACTCCCTTATTATTCTATATATTTTACACTGTCTCCACATTCTTACTTAGTTTGTGACTTTGTTCCTAATAAAACAGTATGAGGAGCCTCTGCACACTGAACCTTCTGTTGGCTGGGATTATCATCCTAGGACTTGTATCTTCAGTCCATGGGTAAGATTTATGGAAATATTAGTTATTTGAAACCTACTGAATTGCTTTTTTAAAAGGCTATTATTAGCTACGAAGAGACCAGTGATAAAACAGAAAAGCGTTACGAATGAGATATACAGAAAAATATAATGAACAAAGTTGACTATATCAGTGTATAGTGTAGGTTATATCTTGTAAATGATATATATTTTGTATACATCCAGTGATGGTGTTTTACTTGTATTATCTAGCACTGTTTTGATCAATAAGTAAAATAAATGCATATTTAAACAATGAGAAGAAGGTTGTCATATACATATAGGCCACTAGTGAATATAATAGACTTCAATTTTTGACTTTCAATTTCTCCAGCATTTCCGGTCCCAGTCTACTGTAACAAACAGGAGCAGAAGCTATGTAAAATACTTTACTGACGATGTACTAGAACTTTTGTAGGTGACATAGTATCAGAAATATTTACAAAAAATCAGCTCTTGGAATTTGTATTGCTCATAATGTATAGTAACATGGCTGTTTCATTATGGCGATCCGATCATAAACCTACCATCCTATTGAAAAATATAAAACTATTTATGTTCCAGAGGTGTGTTTCAGGAAAGAATGAGAAGTTTTCCGATAGGTTCTTGAAAAGATAGTTCTCAAATCCATTTAAATGATTTATGAACATTAAAGATTGCTTTGGAAATGTTAAAATAAGTTTAAGACTTCTGTACAATAAATGAGCTTACGAATGGTACATTAAGATTAAGATGGGTTTGAGAGGGTTTCCCTGATGCAAGATCTGATATGAATTAGGGACAGTTTATGATAATATTAAAGCAAATGTTCTGATTAGTTCCCAATCTAAAATATGGTTCAGGGGTTGGTCCCAAATGGTTTACAAATCTTCCGATTGTGTAGTGAATTGTCAATTTACAGGTTCAAAAACATATTGGGATCGCCATAACAGAACATTCCTATAAGTGGCGCCAGTAAATATATACTAGTGGGATAAGTATAGTGCATGGTGGAATATGAATATTAGTAAATGAGATTAGTCTATCAATCTGTCTAAAATACGAAGTAAATCAAATTCATACATTTGTGGTGCCCTCCACAGAAGCTAGTTCAAAATGCAGAGTAATTTTAAAGATAGTACACATACAAACATATCTCAAGGTTCAGCACTCCCTGGTATATTATATACAAAGTAATTTCATTGTGTTTATGCAGCCAGTAATTTTGTAATTTACTTTATTACTTCATTTACTTCCCAACATACAAACAAAAGACTTAAGAGTTGCTTTGAAAGAAAGAAAACATATTTACCTGACTTCATCAGCTACCATGTTTGCCATTGTTATACTAGAATTCATGTATGTTGCTCACTGCATCACTGGCATGCTGTAAAGTTAATAATGATAATAATAATGGTATGTTATTTCAGTGGTTCTTGTAATGAGACCTACTATGTAACTGTGAGGAAAACCCGAGCTGAACCACATTGGACAACTTGTTCATACACAGCATCTTGTGGATTTTGGGGTTTGAAACGATGCAGGTTAGTTGAGAGTATGTAATTCCAGTTCGTAAGTGCAGTTAACTTTAAGAAAGAAGTTAACATGAACAAATCGTCTCCAATTTTACTTGACATACTACTTTGTGAAATTATTAAAACAGTAAGATACAATGTAACTAAAAATAAATAAATTTTATACATAATACAAAGTTTTTTATTTACGTCACAACATTATTCACTAGTAAATACTACTGAAATTTATATTTTTGTTCTTATATAAGAACATTTTACTTTTGATGTAACACTTTGCTTTTTGCATGTTATTTCTCTTTCTGATACTACTTTATCGCAGTGTCAGGGAATTTTTGTTATTATGTTCCCATAATCAAATGAAGAAACAAGGCTCAAAGATTCAGAAACGAGGGAAAACAGTTTTGAATATGAAATGAAGGGATTTATTCTTTGGGCTATCTCCAAATAAAACCAAGAGCGGTGACCCTCCTATTGTGTTAACTCTCCAGTATTTTTGCATTGTGGAAAGTTAATCTACATTATTTTCTACCAGTGGGCAGTCTGACAAGACCAAAAGGGTTTTCTCTAGTCATCCTCAGCACAATGCATTCATTTTTTAATTGTTTTCACAATTTTTATACATTAATTAATTCAGTTAGTATATTCTAAGCTTTTTTTAATTCTGCATAAAATTCAGAGTGCATGGAAAAGTACCTCATGGAAAAAACTACCTGGAAAAGTACCTCCTAACAAATAAAAAGCAACTACTTTAATTTAATAAGCTTGGCATTTTTAAGTCTTTATATTTTCTTTATGACTCTACAATAGCCCCACATGTATTTAATTACAAGAGCAGCTACCCTTTCAAACACACAAAGGATCAGGTCTCAATTAAGAGCATGTCTTGTGATGAGTAGTGATCAATAAAACAGTGGGATTGGTGGCTTACAGTTTATATTCTTAATATTTAACCAAGATTAAGTACTATACTAAACGGAGTGGTTTTATTGGCTCAGAATCTACATTGTTATTGATTTGCTATCCAAAATATGCCACATGAGAATGGTTTTACTGCAATATAATAGAGAACAATAATAAAATACTGAAATGCATTAGCACTGGATTCACATTGATTTAAATTTTAAATGTTTCTAAATTCAAAACATGGATTTTAATTTTTCTTATTACATTTTCTTATACACTTCTAACATGAATTTTTTTTGTTGAAATGAATTGCAGATTTATTTTAGGAGTCATTTCTGGAATGCAAAATATGGAGTATATATTCTTTCTGTGAGGTATTTTTCAGGAGATTGTCTTTCCAGGAGGATTTTTTCCTTGATTCGAAACAATAACAAACAAGCAAATCTTGTGAAAAAGTTCAACACAAAAAGCCCAAGAAAAGAACTTTAACAGTTTGCAGTACTTTCAATGTAATTTCTGGAATGCAAAATATGGAGTATATATTCTTTCTGTTAGGTATTTTTCAGGAGGTTTTTTCCTTGATTCGAAAGAATAACAAACAAGCAAATCTTGTGAAAAAGTTCAACACAAAAAGCCCAAGAAAAGAACTTTAACAGTTTGCAGTACTTTCAATGCATGAAACACACAAAAATCACTTTTTGTCTTAAAATAAGTACAAATTAGTGCAGTAACTTGAAAAACTCAGCACAACAAATTATCAACAGCATGTACATTGTCATTTAAACAATCTATTTTTTTCTGAAAAGTGCCTTCTGTAATTCACAGATCCCTATTCCATACATTATCACTATCCATGGTTAAAGTTTGTGGTTCAGAGTATAATCAAAATTTTTAAGCTCTATCAAAAAATAAATTTATTTTACCACAAAGGAAACCAGTCGGAGGCATAGTAAAACAATACTGATTTTGTATAGAAATTAAAAAGACCACAGAACTAATTTAGTGAAATCCACGTATGATAGTCACTCCTCAGCAAACCTGCAAAGATTGCAAAGTTCCTCGAGTACTAGGTCAGTAGATCAAGATACAAGAGATAAATTCTATGAAGAACACAAGCTGCATTGCAGAGTTTTAAATGGTATTTTATTTTTTAATTTATATTTGACTACTTTACAGGCTACATGTATTTTACAAATCATGAGATTAAGTCAAGACCATAAAGAACAAGGAGGAAAATTAACCATGAAGTTAATACCTAAGGATAGTTTTGGAGAAAATATATTGCCTTATTGAAGGTGACCCTATGAAAAGACAATAATAGCTTAAACTATTTGCAGTATTGACTGAGTACATAATAATTGTAAAATTTAAAATATCAATTTTTTTATCCATCAACCTTTATCCTTTAACTGCATACCAATCACATGACTAGATCAAACTAGCAATCAATATGCTACCAAGACAATTACACAATAAAATACTATAAAATAATATTGACTGAATTGATTACAGTTAACATATAACAGGTGGGCCCTTTACTGCCTAACAACCTCTAACGTGTTTAATAAGTAGAGCTTGTTATAAGCTTAACTGATACTTGTAACCATAAAGAAGAACCTGCTAAATTAATCAAACACCGTAAAATAGTTTAATTCTAACCTCCAGCTATCTGGTGCTAAACTACTTATTTCCGAGTCCATTTCTTGCAAGAAAAAAATAATTGCGGGTTGGCATTTAGGTGCCAACCTTAATCATTCCTTCACCCCTAATTTTTGATCACCCCTATAGTATAATAAAGTGGACAGTGGCCACTTGGTCGTTTCTGATTGGCCAGGGCCTCCACCCATGTGTATTTGAAGGTTATAGTGTCAGATTTGAACTGGCAGTTGAAGAAGAAACATTTAGTTTTAGAAAATTTGATTTTAGCTTTTAAACTATTTTTTTTTTTCTGAATTTATTTTTTCTTTATTATTCAACAACTACCGTTTTTGTCTACACAACTCAATGGCAGCGAAACAGAAGCACAGAGTGGCAGGTAACCCTTACAATTTACGCAAAAAGGTTGAGATTCCGGTACATATTCAGTTAGAAGATGACAGTGCATTTTTACACGAGTTTGCCTCTCAACCAACACCGGGTCAGGTTTCGGGTTCAAAAACCGGGTCTGTTACTGAGAGTACTAGTACTGACGACAGTATTGGGTTAAATATTAGTGGTGTTGTTTACTCTGAATCGGATTTGGAAGAATCTCCCGTTATCAGACATAGAAAACATTTTAAAGATTCAACTCAACACCCAGTAGCCAGTACGTCAAAAATGTCGGATCAGAGAGGGGAAAAATTTCCGGATCAAGCACTGATCAACCAACAAATCTTGTCTCAACTGGATGCGATTGGTAAGAGGTTAACTGTTATTGAAAGTAAATCGGCTTCTCCTGCCAAGCCTAAGGCTAAAAAATTGACAAAAAAGAAGCGTACTGCTAGTTCAAGTCTCAGGTCTTCCTCTGTAGAGGAAGCTAGCAATGTGCCTAGTTTACATACTCTTCGAAACGACAGATCTATTCAGGATCAGATTCAAGATAGGCTCAGGGAGTTGTCAGGCATTGATAAACGAGGTACTGATCAAAAAATTAAGAGTCACAGAGGTGGGGCGGTTGATATTTTTGTTAACGTGTCAAAATGGCCCCACGAATATGTCCTAGCTGGTAACACCAAAGATAGAATAACTTATAACCAGTTGAACATAACTCAATGGATGGCAGGTTTTTGTTGAATTATGAAAGAAGAAAGTTGTCAGGTTACCAAAAATCACATGCTTGATTATTTGATTTCCCTGTTAGATGATTCGAATGATTTTTCCTGGCAGGCAGCAAAAGCTAGCCATGCTGTGTTATTGTGTCGCATGGAGCAGGGTGAGGTTATCAGTTGGTCAGAAACTGAGAAAATTGATCGAATTAGGAGAGCCAATGCCCAACGACATGTTGTTCAAACTCAAGTTAATTCTGCATCTCAAAAATTTTAAAAAGGTCAGAATTCTCAAAAATCTGTCAAATCAATGCCTTGTGTCTACTATAATGACAATTCTTGCAATTTTAACAAAAACCATGAAACAAAAGGGGTGTTCTATCGCCACATATGTAGTTCTTGCTTTGCACAAGATGGCAAGGTCAATGCCCACAGTGCCCTGGACTGCAAACAAAAGCGGGCAAAAAACGAATAACCCTGGGCATGGTCAATACAGCTCAGTCACAGCCTGATTATGTCCAGGACAGAATTTCTGATGTTAAAAATTCTAAACATTTTTCTTGTAGATATGTATATAATTCTTCCTTACACAGTACCAGGTGTGCTAATGAAATTTCAGTACATAGAAATATGTGGAAAAAATGGTTGCATAATAGTACTATATCTAAACCTGTGGTTCCAAGTTTAACCTTTGAAGATGTGGTCAAAAATAATGCCAGCGCATCACAGAAATGCAAAAATAGTCCTCTGGTGGCTGTTCAGGAGAGGAGCCAACAACACGAGCCTCCTGAACTGGTCAAGGAGGTCTCAGGTAAAAGACAGACCACTTATCTGAAAGGCCCAGGAAAAAGCAGATTGGTAAAAAATCCAAAAAATGATGTTTCTTCTGATGGTTCAGTCCACTGTTTTAATAGATTTGACCCATTAGCTGATCTAGAATATGATTTCTATGATACCAATGAATATATCAATCAACCCTTAGTTGATGCCAGTACTTTTGCAGCCCAGGGCACTTGGGAAGATGACCACACAGATTCCCTTACCAGAATTGACAAAAATGACAAATTTGACACTTTGTTGGTCAAAAAGAAAGTAGACCAGTGCATCATTCCTCAGGTCAAGGTGTGTGCAGATTATCAAGCTTGTAAAAATCAAATGGAAGAACCTTTTGGTGTCATTCCCCTATCTCCTTTGTTAGTGTACACAGGGAAAAACAATGACAATAAACAAGTCTATGATCCCTTACTGCCCCATAAACTGGTCAGGCAATCGGGCCGTCCAAATTTTTTGGGTTGCCGTATTCCAGTGGATTCAAACTTAAATATTAAAAATTGGAGGTTTTACTTGCAAGATTTTTGGGATAAGCAATTGGTGGATCTACTGGAATATGGTGTCCCTCTCGATTTCGACAGACGTGCTCCGCTTATGTCCACTGAAGAAAACCATGCTTCTGCACAAAATTTTGATTCTCATGTTCAAACTTATATTTCCCAGGAATTAAAACATGGAGCAATGCTAGGCCCATTTGCTAGTAAACCAATACACCTGCATATTTCGCCTTTTATGACCAGAGAAAAACCTGATTCAGAAGTTAGGCGTACCATTGTTGACCTTAGCTGGCCAGAGTCATATTGAGTTAATGATGGTGTCCTCAGGGATGAATACCTGGGTTCAAAATTTTTACTGCATTATCAATCAGTTGATGACATTGTAAACAAACTAAATGAATTAGGACCTGGTTCTCTCATGTTTAAGGAGGATATTAGCAGGGCTTTTCGCCAGCTAAAGGTTGACCCTGGAGATATAGACTTATTAGGCCTTAAACAAGATGCATACTTTATCGATCAATCGGTACCGTTCGGATACAGACATGGTTCAATTTTCTTTGAAAAAGTGACAGATAGCATTTGTTATATCATGAAGAAACATGGTTTTAACAATCTCTTTAACTATGTGGATGATTTAATATACTGTGATCTGCCATCAAAAATATATCCAGCCTATAAATTTTGATTGCAACTTCTCCCAAAATTGGGCTTGGACATCAATAAAAAGAAGTTGGTACCACCTACAACCTCCATGATATGTTTGGGGATCCTGGTCAATTCTGAGACTCGTACCATGTCTGTACCCCATGAGAAATTACAAAGCATTGCTGCTATGTGTCATGAATGGCAGAATAAAAAATTTTGTTCGAAACGACAGTTACAATCCTTGTTGGGATAACTGCTCTTCATATCCAAATGTGTAAGACCAGCTAGAGTATTTTTAAATCGTATGCTCCAATTTTTAAGGCTTATGGGTACACACAAAACTGTGACCCTTTCACCTGAATTTTTCAAAGATCTTAACTGGTTCTGTACATTTTTGAAGCTGTTTAATGGAGTTGTTTATTATGACCTTAGACCCATTCAGGCTGAGCTTCACTTGGATGCCTGCCTTACTGGCATGGGGGGCATTTTTGAAAACCAATGTTATGCCCTTCCCATCCCTAAGGATTTTTATAACTACTCAATTGTCCACTTAGAAATGCTCAACATTGTGTGGTTGCACTGAAAGTTTGGGCTACTCAGTGGAGTAACAAAAAAATATGTATCAAGTGTGATAACATGGCAGTAGTTGAAGTATTAACTTCAGGAAAAACTAGAGATAATATTCTGGCCACTTGTGCCAGAAATGTGTGGCTTTTATGTGCACTCTTCAACATATCAATCCATATTGAACATATTCCAGGAAAACAGAATGTTATTGCTGATTTGTTATCTAGATATAAATTTGATAGTAAATCTTGGGACATATTAACTACTCATGTTCCCAATGCAGTCTGGATACCCACTCATTTAGATCCAACACGTTTAAATGTTGCTATTTAGTTTCAGCTTTGCCTCCTGGGGCAGTCCAGCTGGCCACCGGCGCGTGCAACCAGTTGCTTGATTCTTTTCGCCCTGCAACTCAAAGGACATATACTAGGATGTTCCATGATTTCATTGGCTTCTTGGTGGCTTCTGGGCTGTCCCTGGATAAAGTAAACATCTATGTCTTGTTAGCCTTCTTAGAGTACCTGTATGCTAATGCATTAACTCCTTCTAATATCTCCAACTACCTTGCTGGAATCAGAGCATTTTTATCATACATGACTTACCAACACATATTTTCAGGGATGAAAGGATCCAAATGTTTGTAAAATCCCTAAAAATCAATAGACCACTCACCCTTCAGTCAAACCCTGTGTTCTCCATGGACATGCTTAGATACATAGTTCTTCAGTGTCAAAAATTTGAATTTTCACATATTTTTGCTGCACTTTATCTTTTGGCGTTTTACTCATTTCTTCGCCTCTCCAACATAGTTCCCCATTCCTTTACGGGGTTTGATCTGTCCAGACACCTAGCCAGAGGGGATGTCATTTTTGGAGATACCTCTGCTGTTGTTATTATAAAATGGTCTAAGACCAATCAGCTTAGGGACAAAGTCTACTATCTCACCATACCAAAAATTCCCCAGTCACTCCTGTGCCCATTTCTGGCCTTAAAAACTATGTTGCAAAAAATTCCTGGTGCAAAAAACGATCCCTTATTTACTGTGCCCAGGCAGGGTCAGTACTTGCCCTTGACAGACACTATTGTAAGAAAACATCTTAAAAGAGTTCTGAAGGCTCTGGAGTGGGAACACCAAAAGTACACATTTCACACTTTTTAGGAGATCTGGGGCCTCTTGGGCGCACAATCATGGAGTCCCCATTCAGGCCATAAAAGACCAAGGTACCTGGTCTTCGGACTGTCTTTACAGATATGTTTCTTCTGACACACAATTCTCCTCCTCCCCCCTTCTACATGCCTTCAAACAGCACCTACAATCATGATGGGTGTTTGGGTGAGCCTTTCTCATATAAATTTCTTAAATAATTGATTTCTAACTTTTTGGCAAATTAAGTAAGAAATTGGGGTTTCACCCCTCACTGCTTTGCAGTGCAGTTAGGTTTATTTTAAAACCTTTTTTCATACGCATATTGCTGTGTCCTACCATTTTACTGGGCTTGGCCCCGAACTTTGTAAAAATTAGTGTAAAAAGTTTGGAATTGCCATTATATGACAATTCTATGGTGAAAAACATAAACTTACATAAATTTCTTTGTTGTGGGTTACCCCACTGGCTTTATGCCAAGAATTTTAAGAGTACATTATGGTTTAGCCCTTGTGGGGCCTTCATTATTGATACAATGAATACATGTTGACTTTACAAGAAATTTTAGTGTTGTGTATTCTAGATTAAATGATTTAAATAATTTAATAAATATTAAAAACCCATTGCTGGGTCATTATTGTGTTCGATGGATTATGTGTGTGCACCTTTCTGACCTTGAACTGGAGTCTGACCTTTGGTAGTTTTGACCTGCTGTCGAGTGGTTGCCTTGAGCTTGACCTGTTGCTTGCCCTGGCTGATGCTGGGTCTAGCCCCTAGTGTAAATGCATAGGAGATCCTGTGAGGCAGTGTTGCATGGCCATACTAGTACTTTGGTTTGACCTTGGTTGAGGTCGATGTGGCAAACATGAGTCTTTTCATCATTATGATTTGAATTTGCACCATGATGATTAATCTGGTGTTTTGTGGGAGATTATAGTATTGCTTGTACCTGGACTGGGGTCTGACCTCGACTTTTGATTTTGACCCTTCATTGACCTTTCAGGTCAAATCTGGTATGATTGCTTGGATTGTAGTGATGAACATTTTCTGCTTTGGAGATTATAAATTGCTAATGCTTAAATTTGGGTCTGGCCGTGTGCTTTGACCTCTGACCTCCTTTTGACCTTCAAGGTCACATATTATTCTGATTTGTTAGTTTTAATCTTAATTTCTATTCTTAAATTTTCACTAGTTAATTTAGTAGGTCTTTTGGGGTGGGGGAATGTAAGCATTTACATAAAACGTGAAAATGTACATGTAAAACTATACACTAGAGTGATCATGTTACAATTATCATTCCATTTAGCACCAGAAAACACCATTAGAATAACAAAAAGTTAATATACTGAAATAATAAAAAAACGTTAGTACAACAGTTACTTATGGCTCTACTGATGAATACAAACAAGTGATAGTATTCACCCATTGAATGAGAGTACTGCATAGACTTACATCAATTACCTATCAAAGTACTTGTAACCAATTAATATTATCTGAACATCAATACCATAATGTCTAACTAGTGTGCAAGTCATGTCATTAACCTCAAGTTATACAATATGTACCACCATGTACCACCACTCAGCCATACTCTAAGGACAATTACCACGCCATTTGAACTCATGTGGTCTAACAACTGACATAGGTCGACACATGACAAGCCTACACACTGTCAAAAGCTTTATTGGCTCATATGATTTAGCAAGGCAATAAAAATGGCCCTTTACCAATTCGGCCCCCGTCAAATCGGCCCCCAGAAAAAAGTCTGGTCAAATCGGTCCTCTTGGAAATAACACCCTAGTCAAATCAGCCCTTGGAAATTTTAACTTGGCCAAATCGGCCCCTAGATATAATTCTGAGTAAATATTCAGAAATAACAATGTCATTCCGAAATTTATTGTTTACATTACCACAAGCTTAGTGTTAAAACTATCAAAAGACTGAAAAACTATTCATTATATTCTTTTAAGTTTTTAATTCATAAATGAAATTAATCATCATAAAATAAAATGTGAATATAAAGAATATTCAGTTCTGTCTGAAAACTTATAGAAATATTACACAAATGTTAATCAAACAAACTTATAAAAATATTACATAAATATTAATGACTTAAAGCCAATTGTCCGAAATGATCATAAGAGTTACAAAACAGTTTAATTGATTTAATGTCTAAGCAGGGGGATTATTAGCACAGATAGTAATCAAGTAGTAGCAAACATTGAAAGCTAATTGCTCTTAAAACATCACAAAAGTTAATATTCCCTCTGTCCCTATGGAGTGGCATACATTAAAAGCTAATTGCTCTTAAAACATCACAAAAGTTAATATCCCCTCTTCAGAGGGTATGCATTTAATATAAATGCAATTTTAATCATTCTAACATAAAGAAGAATATAAAGTATATAGGATAAAAGGGATTGATTACAGCATCTTTGATGTGTGTTAATCACACTTAGTCAAAGATAACTTAAGAAGTTCTCATCATTATACATAATTATACAGAAGTATCCCCTTTTTAGCCAATATTAACACGGACCAGATTATGTCAACACTATTTCAATTAAGACATGCACTTTCCATTGAAAAAGATCCTTTATTTTTCAGTTTTAATGATGCTGGAATAAATATCTTTAACAACCCAGTTGAATGCTTTGTGCAGATCTATAAATTCTTAGATAATTTGTACTTACAAAAGTTTTCAACTTGGGGGCCGATTTGCCGAGGGCCAACTTTTTTAGGGGGCTGATTTGCTGAGGGCCAATTTGGTAAAGGGCTGATTCGTCCAGCTCCTGAATGGAATCTACATTGCACAAATCCCATGCCCCCACCAACTGCCAAAGAAACAAGCTATTGGGAATAAATATACTATTTATTAATCTAGTAAAATTGTATGTTTACTAGATACATAAATACAACCATAACAATAATTAATCACCTTATGTTAGCTATAAAGAGCATTACTGTTCATCTTGATAATATTATTGCAATTACAAAATTACTGGCGTTGGGAGTAACAGAAAACAATTTACTGGGCCAATGCAATATAGGCTATAAGAAATTATTGACATTGGCAGTGACATAATTACAACTTACTAAGCCAGTGTGATCTGAGACATAAGACATTACTAAAGCATTGGTATTGAGCTGATTACAAATTACTGAACCGATGCCGGTTATAACTAGATCTACCATAAGCAATTACTGCAAGCATGGGCAGAAAATTATGTTTAATTTACTGTGACAGTATTGAATGCTACTATAAGGTCAAGAGTGCCCAGAGGTGCAACCCCCAGACCCAGTCCCAAAACATAAACAGGGGAGGTGAATATATGTGATCTACAGCAAGGTTACCCAAACTACTGGGAAAACCAGAGCACTAGCAGAATTTTAAAAATTTAGCCAGGAGGTCAAAACCAAGGCAGAATTGGCCTATGTTTTTGAAATACAAATTAAATGGTCTATAAAATAAAATGCACATTCTGGTGTGATGGATCTATTAGCAATTTTGAAGAAATTAGAGTGTGCAATGTACATTGTGAAACGGTGCCATATAGACAAGAGTTAGGTGCGCTAAGAGCAGCATTAGCCCAGTCGCGCATTTTTAGATCGTGTACACTAAAGATTCTGCTAATGAACAAACACCACCAGGGCACAGCAAACCTGAGTTTTGCTGTGCCCAGGCAAAGCTGTTTACAAAATTTAGATGGAGTGTATACAATGTATTCTGTGCTAAAAAGCACCCAATCCGATGTGAGATATTTGACTAGAAGTCAACAAGAAAGGTTTCAACCTTAATTCCCGTAGCCAAGAGATTAGTGCTTAAAAGTCAATGGAAATCAGTAAAAGTGTTACAAATAGAATTTTAAAATGGCATGACACAGCTAGGTTAAATCAAGATCCAGTACTTTCTTTTAAGTCAAATTAAAGGTGCTGAGCCTAAAAGCCTGCGTGTTTTTTACCTGAAAAGCATGAACGCTTGAACCACAAAAAAAAATGTGACAGGTCAAGGAATGTATAGATCATAAAGAAGATAGTAAAACACTACATGAGAACTTCCGCCAATATACAATGTACAAATACAAAATATGACTAGCATGAAGTATCTGGCATCACATAGAATAACAGTTGTGCATATTAGTGCTAGTGATTAACTCATATAAAGTTATTGCCATTACATATGTACAACACTATTAGTATAGCTCTTAGCTCATAAAAAATGTAAAATAAATTACGTTACATATTTGCAGATCAGTATACAGAGGCAACTATGAATATAACATACTAAGCACATAAATTGCATAACAAGCCAGACTGTGAGGCATGAAAACTCAAAATCATATTGTGTCCCTGGCCTAAAGAGCCTAAAAGCTGGAGGGCAGCCAAGGTGGCAGGCTGTCTCTGAGAACTTCTGAAGTCATGGTCAAATTGAGAAGTAGACAACCCTGTGGAGGTCCAACCAGTCTTGAGCTCCAGCACCGCATATGAGGTCTCCCACCAGGAGAGAACAGTACAAAATGCCACTACTCAATGGCCAACTACAACTAGAAACATCAGTTAGCAAATACAACCTAATTCATAGGGAGGTCTTACACATACATTGGTTCGGTGAAACAATAACAATTAAATTTCTAAAAGAAAGGTCTTGTCTTGTCAACTACCAGTTCAGGGGGTCAGTAAAGGGGTCAGTGCCTTGACCAATCAGAAATGGCCATGTGGCGGTTAGTACATTATCTTTACAGGGGTGTTACAAAACTAGGGGTGCAGGAATGACTAAGGTTGGCACCTTAATGCCTACCTGCAACATCCCCCCAAAAGATTCATAACTAAAGGTGAAATTTCTTGACCGAAAATGTCAACTCGGTAACCAACTAGGCCATAAAGAATGCCAAACTCTAGACCAGCACAAACACAACCAGACTAAAGTTTCTTTCTTCACCAGTGCCCATACAAATATCTCACACTGACCTCAAGATCATGCACACTAGTTCACAGCTGGTCAGAAAGGTCAAAAACTCTCTGACCAGCCTACACGCCAGGCATTAGCCACAGGCGTGATAACGACTGATATTCTATCAATCAAAAGCTCAGGATAGTCAGAGTTGTAAAATACCCTGACCCCAAGATCATGCACACAAGGTCGCAGGTTGCGAGAAAAGTCAACAACTTTCTGGCCCACCAAAGACACCAGGCGTCATAACAGCCCGTGCTAGCAATTTTATAATCTCTCAGGTCACAGCTAAACAGGTCAGAGGTGAGAGATAAATAGAGGTCACAAAGGTCAAATAACAACCCGAGTGCACTAATGCAATTTAAATCTCCCAATGCAGAAAACACCCAATTGGGTTTTAAAGTTTTATTTACATTGTTACACATAATTCTACAACTAAAAGTTTTTTACTCACAACATTAGCTTCACATTTAAACACTATGAGTGTAATATCTAGGCCTGCACAACAGATGAATGACGTGTCAGAGCCCGCAGTGCCGTTGGGGTGTGGATAATGTATGTGACCATGGGCAAGCCCAGTACCAAATTGGAATTTAACATTTAACATTACACTGGACAATTGCCAGCATGCAGGCCATCAATAAGGTTAACTTAAACAATAGCATTTTTTAAATTGATACCTAATGCAAGGTTAAAGTACAATTTTAACACACAAGGGTGTTATGTAACATACCAACCGAAAGAAATGCATACAATAGTTACAATTATAATTTTGACCCAATTTGTACAGATTTTTAACCGAAAAAGAGGTTAACCTCAAATCAGAAGTGAAATTTAGGTGACATGAAAATGAGTGCTACTGTATAAACTAAGGCTGTGATAGGTTACCCGGTTACCCGAAAACGGTCCGAATTCCTTATGAAACCGGTTACAAACTGGCGAAGCGGGTAACCGAAAATATATTAAATATAGCGTAAATCAATGAAATATTCAGCTAAACCTTAGTATTCTGTCAGATTTCTTTAATTACTGTTAGTTTTTGATGTAATTTTCCTTATTTATACAGATATTTAACCTTATTTTTCGTAACGTTTTGTTTACATCATCCGCCATGTTTGCTTCTCTGTCACTTCCACTGGGTGAGAACTAAAACATGGTTACCCGAATTCGGATCGATTCTTTCGAGGCGAATATCCGGTGTCGTTTTTCTAACGAAGTCACAGCCTTAAACTAACCCCATCCAAAATACCCAGGGGGAAGGTTCCCCCAATTTCTTTACTTAAATGAGTAAATAAAACTGAAACATAAGAGATCCGGATAAAATTCACCCAAACACCCATCAATGGGGTAGGTGTAGTTTGAAAGCTTGTAGGAGAGGATCAGAGGAGGAGCTATCAGATGTATGAATATTTCTCCACACAGAGTCAGAGGACCATGTGCCCTGATTATTATGGCCTCAATTGGGACCCCATGTTGGAAAGCCCAGGAAGCCCCAGATCTCCTAAAGGTATGAAAAGTCACCTGCTTATGCTCCCACCCAAGAATCATAGTAATTCATTTAAGGTGTTTTCTGACCATGCTATCAGTAAGGGGAAGCCAGCGCCCATGCCTACATATGCGGAACAATGGGTCATCTTGTGATCCAGGTATATGACTAAGCATTTGCTTTACAGCTGTGACAGGACATAATCTGGAACTAGGCAACATTGGAATATGAATGCGTGCAATTTTGTTCCTAAACTGAATAGTTTTAGACCATTTTACTAGGATAATGGCCATGGTATCAGAAAAAAATATGTTGCCTCTGGCAAACTTTCTTGATACATCAAAGGTACTGAAACTATGAGGGACCACATTTGAAAGTCTGAAAAGGAGGAAAATGCTAGTAAGTAAAGAGCTGTGAACACTAATGACTGCCAGAATCTCAACCAGCATAACATAAGTGAACACAGAGGTATTTTTGACCACCAAAGGTCTGTTAATTTTTAAGGATCTGATGCACATTTGAATTTTCTTATCTCTGAATGGAGCAGTAGAAAGACTATAAATAACAAAGTGAGCTTGAAGGCCAGCCAGATAATTCGAGATATTTGCAGGAGAAAATTGATTTTGCCAAAAATATTCCATAAATGCTAGTAAATGATGTATGTTTACCTGAGATGGCAGCAGTCCAACCACCACCAGGAAGGACATGAAGTCTGCAAACATTCTAATGTAAGATTTTTGAGTTGAAGGCCGGAAAGACTGAAATAGTTGGGCAAACGCACTGGTGGTCAGCTGGACTGCAGCAGAGGAAATATCTGAAATTATAAGTCATAATTTAGCTTGGGAAGATCACTATGTGTTTAGATCCAGACAAACTGGGGTACATGTTGGTATAATAACTGCCATGAGGCTGTATGTAATTTAAATTTAGATAAAAGATCTGCCACAACATTACTTTTTCCTGAAATATGTTCTATATGGATATATATATATAATATAATGCAGAAATAAGCCATATATTCAGGGCACATAATGCCGGTGTTGCATCTTTAGTCCTTCCTGATGTGAGGACTTCAACTACAGCCATGTTATCACATCTACTGATTAATTTTTTGCAGGACCACTGACTGGCCGACACCTTAAGGGCTACCACAATATTTAGATCTCCAGGTGAACCATTGAGTAGTTATTGAAGTTTTTTGGTATAGGAAGAGGATAGCATTGGTTATCAAAAATGGCCCCAAAGCCAATCAAACATGCATCCAAATAAAGATCAGCTTGTATTGGTTTTACATCATAATACACCACCCCATTGAATTGACTCAAGAAGGTGCTAAGTCAATTTAAGTCCTTGAAAAAATCCACTGTCAGAGCCATAGAGACTTATCTACCATTGATTCAAGAAAATCCTAGCAGATAAAGGAGTGATCCTAACAATGATTGTAGTTGTATTTTTTGGGGTGTGACAATAGTTTCCAAATTTTTAGGGGGAACAGACATAGTTCTAGTCTCAGTGTTAGGTACCTAGGCACCCCATAGAAGTAGTGGGTGCTACTAACGTCTTGGGATTTACGTCCAGACACAACTGCTGAAGAATAAAGCATAGGAAATGAAAAGCAGAGTAAATATTTGAAGGGGTACTACCACAGTATATTTGACCATCCACATAATTAAATAAGTCTGGAAAACCATGTTTTCTCATGATAAACCTAATGCTATGTGTCACTTTTTCAAAGAAAATTGAACCATGTCTGTACCCAAATGGTAATGATTGATCGATAAAGTACGAATCTAGCTTTAAACCTAACAATCTATGTCTACTGGGTCCACCTTTAGCTGGCTAAAACCTGACTGATATCTACCTTGCATAATAAGGATCCAGGTCCCTGTTCGACTAATCTTTTAACAATATCGTCCACAGATGGATAATTAAGGACGAAATTAGCTCCTAAATAGATATCTTTTGCAACTCCAGAGTTAACAGACTGGGCCTTAGGCCAACTAAGGTCGACAATGGTTCGCCTAGTATCAGAGTCAGGTTTATCTCTTATTTTAAACAGGGAAACAAGCAATTTTATGGCCTTGAGGTCAAAAGGTCCCAAAAGACCCCCATGTTTTACAGCTTCCTGAATATAAGTTTGAACATGAGTAAAAAATGTTCGGCTGAAGCATGATTCTTTTCAGTAGAGCTCAGAACAGTACCTCTCTCGAAATCGAAAGGGAAACTGATTTCCAGTAGGTCTACAATCTGTTTGTCTTAATAATCACTTAAATGTAATTTCCATTTGTCGATATTCAAGTTAGAAAATACTGGAATACCGGCTCCCAGAAAACTGGGACAGCCAGACTGCCTAGTCAGTTTGTGCAATTCTAAAGGTGCTGCACAGAGGTCGATTTTTGTCTCTGGGCCCTCATACACCTGCAAGTTGCCAAGTTGAAAAACCCCAAATGTTTCCCCATTTAATGTTTACATGCAATATAATCACGGCTATATTTGGCTTGAATAATGACAGTGGGATCAACTATTTTACTTGATAGTGCCTTTTGGATTTATCCCAATTTTGAGTACTTTTGACCTCTGAGAAGCCCAGTTACAGCATAACATGCATGAATTTCAAAGTCAAGTGTATCAAAATCTTCAACTATTGACTCAGCCCCCATCAGGGGTTCGAATCTGTTTTTACATACAATGGGGGTGTTTTCATTACCATTTAATTCAAAGTGTGAAATGATTTGGATTTACTTTTAGTTGCAAGATGAGTAACATTATAAGACAGCTTAGTATCCTCCTTGAACAACTCAAGAGGCTCACCTGCTTTGCTCGAAACTTGAGTACCCACTAGAGCTCTAGCTTATCTGTGGCCCTTCTGGCCGAAGTTAGCCTTTACCACATCAGCAAAAGAGGTAACAGGAACAACAGGCTTGTAGCTGCTGCTAGTGCTGTACCATTTACTCCACACCCCTCTGGAAGCCTGACATTCAATATATACAGTATCTCTACAAAAAGAACTATTCTACACATGCCCATCCACAAATTTTTAGAATCAATTTTTAGAATTTTTAGAATCAAATACACAATCTTTATGGACACAATCAGGCTGCAATGTAGCATTGTTGACCATGCCCAGAGTTAGTCGTTTTTAAATGTTTAGCTTTGCAATTCTGAGTACTGTGAGCACTGAATTTTTCCATCCAAAGCATGAGCTACATATATGTCGATAAAATACACCCTTGGTCTCATGATACTTTGAGAAGTTACATGAATTGTCATTGGAATAAACACGAGGCATGGACTTGCCACCCTTTAGGGCTGATTGATTTTTCTGTTTGAGGCCTGAGAAGATACTGTATGTCTGTGTATTAGTACATTGGATCCGGTCGATTTTGTCCATATCTGACCAGCTGGTCAAGTCGTCTTCTTCCATCCGACATAAAAACACAGCATAACTAGCTTTCGCTGCTTGCCACGAAAAATCATTAGAATCATCAAGAAGAGCAATAAGATAATCTAACTTATGATGATTTGTTTGTTGGCAATGTTCCTCTCTCATAATCCTACAAAAACCTGCCATCCACTGTGTGATATTCAGTTGGTTATAGGTGACCCTGTCCTTAGTGTACCCTGCCAATACAAACTCATGGGCCATTTCACTCTTTCTTTAACAAAAATGTTAACAGAACAACCCCGCTGTGATTTGTATTTTGGATCCGTACCTTTTGAATTATTATCTGACAATTGTCTGATCCTGGCTTTAACCTGATCCTGAACCGACCAATCATGTCTCAGAGAATGCAAGTCTGGCAATTTTTTGGCGAATCACCTTCAATTAAACTCTCATTGAGGCTTGTAACAACTTATTTTGTATCAACGACTTATTTTGTATTACCCGACTTATTTTGTATCAATTTTTGACTTATTTCATATTACCGACTTATTTTGTAGTAAAATTGCCTTATTTTGTATTACTTGGCCGACTTATTTCGTACCAACAGCTGACTTAATATGTTACAAAACGGTGCGCAGAATTTTGACAAGATTTCAGGGTGATACAAAATAAGTCGATAATACAAAATAAGCTGCTCTATAGACAACTTGTTTTGTATCACTGACTTATTTTGTAGTAATTTTTTCAATTCACCTTTTATAGTAGCTTGTCTCCATCAAAGGATGGACTCAAAGGAATTTAATCCTTACTGGATTCAATCTTGTAGTCCATTTAACATTTGTCTGATAGTAATTCTTATTTTCAGCACTGACATTGCACAGGGATATCATTAATTAGACTAGTCAGTAGTCTATTGAAAATTATATCTGCATCTGTAATTGAACTTGAGTTTGGTGTTAAATCTTGGACTGGAATATATTTGTGGAAGTATAAATGCCCTTATTGAGTCAGATAAAGTTTACATATAGAGAGCTCAGATTTGGTTTATTGGTAGAAACACTAGCATAAAAAGGTTAAAATGCTTCAACTGGTTGCATGTTGTTTCCCCAATAAAAATAGCATCAGAGATGGCCAAATCTCACAACCTTTTGAAAATCAATGAACTCAATCAGATAAGATGTTAAAATGTACACTTCGTACACTCAAGAAACATCTGCCTAAATATTATATTCATGTTCAACATTACAGAGTAAAAGTTATAGGAAGCATTGATGTAAGACTATGAAGTTGAACAATACACCTGTCCCCCAGTCAATGTTCATGTGAAGTATCAACCTTTTAAAGGCTATAAAGGTCAGCATTGCTATGACAAGCTCAAAGGTCAACATGTTACACTGCACATTGCTAACCTATACTTCCTAACCAATATCCCTACCAAGTATCAACATCCTACACCTTACAGTTTGACAGATATGGGCTGGATAAGATTTTAAAGATCAAAGTCACTACAGCAAGGTCAAAGGTCAAATCAAGGTCATACTATGATGCTGCACACCTACACCCCTTAACCAATGTCTCTCAGTGTCTCTATCAAGGTTCAACATCCTACCCCTTATGGTTTATGAGATACAGCAGGGATGAGTTATTACTGAAGCCAGACCGTCCACTTGGCTAAGAGACTACCCAAATGCCCAGCCTGACACCAATACCTCGGTGACAACAATACCTGCACACCATAAAAGTTACATATGTCCCAAGCTACATATGTCCCAAATACTGCAAAATGTCCAATTCTATAGACAACAGGCAAATGGTAATCACATGTCAGCTCAGCATTATTCAATAGAATATAGAGAAGGTGGCACATGTGTTCATCCATTTAAGCATTTGTTATGTATCCGAAAGAAAACAAGAATAACCAAAATCATTGCAATACTAAAATTTCAGGCATAAATACAATTTTTCCAATTCTTATGTGTTAATTACCATTGTAAGAAGTCCTCGTTCTACAAAATTATCATGGAAATTACATAAAAAGGATGAAAAAATAATGTTAAGTTCGGCACATTGATCATAATTCCAAAAGATTGCTATATCTTTTATAACATATTGCACCTATTGTAGTTTTTGAGATGTCCAAGGATCTTCAATTTACAATAGGAATGGCTACACATCCAAGGAAAATTGCATGGTCTTTCATGGAATGGCTAATAAGAGGCAAATATTTGATAATTATAATTGTATTTGTATTTTCTAACTTATGATATATGTTTTAGTGTAATCTATTCCAGAGTGTTAATGTAACATTAAAATAATGAATAAACAAAGAGTTCCACAGTTTTAAAAACAAAATTCCTGACACAGTTTGGAGTTTCATAACCTGATAATACAAAATAAGTCAGTGATACAAAATAAGTTGTCTATATTGCAGCTTATTTTGTATTATTGACTTATTTTGTATCAATGTCAGTGCTGAAAATAAGAATTTCTATCAGACAAATGGTAAATGGACTACAAGATTGAATACAGTAAGGATTAAATTCCTTTGAGTCCATCCTTTGATTGAGACGAGCCACTATAAAAGGTGAATTGAAATTACTACAAAATAAATCAGTGATACAGAACAAGTTGTCTATAGAGCAGCTTATTTTGTATTATCAACTTATTTTGTATCACCCTGAAATGTTGTCAAAATTTTGTGCACCGTTTTGTAACATATTAAGCCAGCTGTTGGTATGAAATAAGTCGGCCAAGTAGTACAAAATAAGGCAATTTTACTACAAAATAAGTCAGTAATACGAAATAAGTAAAAAATTGATACAAAATAAGTCGGGTAATACAAAATAAGTTGTTGATACAAAATAGGTTGTTACAGAGGCTTGCACTAGCAGTAATTCTAGATACAAGTTTTTAGCCTTAGGCCGAGCAGCAGAAGCTGAACTTTTTTCAATTGCAGTCAAATGCTTACTAATTGTGTCCATTTGAGTAAGAATCCGGCTATTAATCGGTGCCTGCTCTGGTTGAAACCTCCCAGTGTCATCCCTAAGTCTAGAATTCTTCAAATAAGAAGGCCTGTCTGATTATTTTAGACTTTTTCTGACAAACAACAGGCGATTCTTTAACAGAATCCTCACTTTACTGTGTCACCAAAGTATTAATACCTAAATCAATACTGGTGTCAGTATCACTAGTATCAGACCCATATTTTGACCAATCAGAAATGGCCATGTGGCAGTCAGTACATTATCTTTACACCGGTGATACAAAATAGTGGTGCAAGAATGATAAAGGTTGGCACCTTAATGCCAACCCGCAAGAACAAAAGCTGCATTGCGGAGTATAAAATTTAATTTTATATTTTATTTTATATTTAACCACTTTCTAGGGTACACGTATTGACCATATGAACATAGGGTCACCTTAAGTAGGGCACAGTTTAAGGCAATCTTAACATAGAGAACAAAGAGGAAAATTAACCAGGAAGTTAATAGCTAAGGATAGTTTTGAAGAAAATATATGTGAGTGCCTTATGGAAGGTGACCCTATGAAAAGACAATAATAAGTTAAAATATTTGCAGTATTGACTGAGTACATAATAATTGTGAAATTTTAAAATATCAATTTTTTCACCCAAACAACAAAGTATAAGTAGGCTAAGGGGAACATAATTTCCTTCTAAACATATTGTCCACCTGCTCCCCTGCATCTACTGAGTCAGTGATATACCTCCACACACAGTCCATTGTCTATGTGCCATGTCTATATATTTTGCAAAGTTACATCATTCTTAAATGCAAAAGTAGCACCTGAACGTCAGAAGGAGTGGAAGTTTAAGCCTGAATCATTCAAATGCAATTTAAAAAGGATCAAAGCAAAATAACACCTGACCCTGTTATCAGTTAAAGGAACCAAGGTTCCAGCTGCTTTGAATTGGAACAAGGGTAAGTTTGCACCTTTAGAGGTTATAGCCAAAAGGTTAAAAAAGCCATAACTAAACAAATACTCGAATTCAGAATTTGAGGAATAGTAGCTTGATAATAAGCTTGATATCATTATCACTGCATTGTTTTGGACTATTTTGTAAAATGAGCACTTTGGTACAGTGAAAAATAGCGTCACCTCTAGCCAAATGCTTAAGTGCAAAAAAACTGCAGCACAGAATGGGGAACCAGGTTAAAGAATCTCAGAAATGAATAAAAACTAACCAAATATAGAGCTTTGAACACCTGTCCCATATAAGTATAATTACACTACGGAACAATTTGTTTCAATACAGGTACATCAATGGCTTTCTTTAACTTTATTTGCAATGGTGAATGCAATTCCACTGCTCTTTCCTAGTACTTTAAATGACTGTCTGCAATGCAATCAACATCCAGTCTTAATATTGTAAACTTTGTTTTAATTGAAGACAGATAATTTGTCATTTGAGAGGCCCTAATGCCATTATATTGGAGACATTCGAGATAACAAAGTAACTGAAGTACTGTCACCTGATGAAATGTCCCAGGATATGAAAATTACAAATGCCACAAAGTTCTGAACATGGTGGCATAGGCCCTCTTGGAGGACTTGGCAAAGGCTTGTGACAGTCTAGATGTTGCCAGCTAAGCCAGTTTGCGCTCCAGTGGTTGGCCTCTTTCAATATAATCAAATAGACTCATGAACATTCAACAACTTTTGAGTAACACTAACCCCAGTAACAGTATGCACCGATTCTTGCAATTTTTAAAGTTATCATAAGTTAAATACCATCTAGAGAGGAGGTCAGCCACAGGATACAACTTCCCGGGTACATGAACCACTTTTTAATGTCAATATTAAAAGGACTGAGCCACAAAAGATATTCCTGGCATATTTAGCCATAATGCCATCCCGGGTCCAGTGGTCAGCACTGAAACCAAAGATTGGTTGTCACACTTTATCAGAACTCTCAGACCTGCCCATTGAGTATGCCAAACTTTCAATGCTACTAACTTGAAAATTTTAATTACTTAAATGTAGCTTTTATAAGCTACAAGCTTACCATGTGGGACTTAATGCTGTTCTCGGGTTGCCACACCCGGGGCCAACGTCTTAGAAAAAAAGATCGTTCTTGTTAGCCACCGGATATACTGGTAGTTGTCGTCATGTGATAACTTCTGACCAATCGCCCTACTTTCTCGTTGAAATTTTTTAAACTTACCCCTCAGCTGTAAACAGTGGGGAGGCAGGGTGGGACTCTCCTAAGTCCCACATGGTAAGCTTGTAGCTTATAAAAGCTACATTTAAGTAATTAAAATTTTAAAGTTTTATTACGCTACAATAGCTTACCATGTGGGACTTAATGCTGAATTCAACCGCCCGGTGGCGGGATTACAGCTGAGACTGGAAGATATGTGATTTTTTTCTAAGATTTGAATTAATATGTATAGAATAGTGCCAGAAATACCAGTCTGAGTCCCATTTACAGTGCCCCGATCCCGGAGACCGGGCCTGTAACAAGCCAAAAACCTAAGTAAATGAAAGACAGTGCTAAAAACTGTCTAGATGTTTGATTGTAGGACGGAAGTGCAGCAGTGCTCACTTCGAGGTCTAAGGGTCCCTAAGGGCCCTTCACATGTGACTGACCAACCCAGTGGTTGGGTATCTCAAAAATTTTTAACCCTGAATATGAGATTAATGACAACTAAATAAGTCCTTAATAGAAATTACTTGATAACTAAAGAATAAAATGACCTTACCCGTAACATCTTGAAGGTAAAGGAATACCTAGATCCTGGGAAAGACTCCTGAAGACTTGGTTGTAGCGGATGTGCCCCCCCCCCTTTTTTCTTTCCCAGGACAACTGGTCTGAGGGGAAGGATCTAGGACTTGTTGTGCCGCCACCACGGGTCCCAGATACATATTGTTGTCGGTGTCCGGCCAAGTAAGGTCTTTTAGGTAAAAATTTGTAAATGTGTTGTGAGCTTTCCAGTGACAGGCTTGCATGATTTGGTCCACCGATACCCCACCGTAAAAGGCCTTAGAGGCCGCAAAGGCCCGGATGTCATGCGCTTTGACTTGGACCAAGTCCAAGGCTTGTTGATCTGCTTGTTTGTAACAAAGTAGGATGGTTTGTTTCAACCATGAAGAGAGAGTAGCGGGTCTGATGTCTGAGGTATGTCCTTTCTTAAAGGAGATGAAAAGGTGAGAACGAGACCCTCTCAGGTCTTTTGTTCGGTCCAAATAAAACCTCAAGGCCCACACGGGACACAGGGTCCTGTCTTCTTTAAACTGTCTATCTACAATGGTAGTCAAAGCAGGGATAATCACTGGCGACACACTTTGAGAACCTTCTCTTGCTAGTTGGTTTTTGGCTATGAAATCAGAAGAAGGGAACAAGGCAACCTTTTCCCATTGGCCTAGATTAGATACTTTGTTTGCGACCCAGGCATGGATTTCGCTGCGGCGCTTGCCGGAGGCTAAGGCTAGCAAGAAAGCAGTTTTGAGAGTAAGATGTTTGAGGTCTGTGTCTTTCATGGGCTCAACTGGTGCTTTGGTGAGCTCGTTAAGGACAACAGAAAGATTCCATTTGGGCAAATTTCTGGAACTTTTAGGACGATCCCTGTGAAAACTGGAGAGTAACCTATGAAGGTCTGCATTGTGTGCAATATGTTGGGCCCAAAGTTTCAACGATTGCAGTCCTGTAACCATCAATGGTCGTGGGGTGCCTGTTTAGGTCTTGGTACAGGTACATGAAAAATCTGAAATTTGTTTCACAGATGGAGTGGAGAAATCCACCGAATTTTCTCTGCACCATTTTTCAAATAGGGCCCACTTTGACTTGTAGATGGTCCTTGTTGATGACCGCTGAGGGGCAGCAATTCTCTCTGCACCTCCACAGAGAAGCCTTGTTCTTGGAGTTGTCCGCTCCTAGACACCAGGCGTGGAGGTTCAGGTGCTGGGGGTTGTTGTGGAACACAAACTTGTGGGACTGTTTGAGCAGGATCGTTGACACTGGGAGTTGTAGTGGGATCTCTTTTGGATCACCTTGTGAAGGAGGGCCGTAGCAGGGTACGCATAGGCCGTGAGGTTGGTCCAGTTTATGTTTAGAGCATCTATGTCCCAGGCCCTTGGGTCTGGGATAGGAGACATGTACAGTGGGAGTTTGTGGTTCAGGTGAGTGGCAAATAAGTCTACATGAGGTGTGAACCACTTCTGGCAGATCTGTTTGAACACCTGTGGGTGCAGAGACCATTCTGTTGACTGCACTTGATTGGACCTGGACAGTAGGTCGGCCATCACATTCAGGCACCCTGGAATGTGCCTGGCTTTCAATGTTATGTGGTAGTGATGGCACCAGGTCATGATCTTCCACAGGAGAGCGCACATCTCTGCTGAGTGTGTTCCTCCTTGTTTGTTAATGTAGGCTACCACTGTTGAGTTGTCCGTCGCAACTAACACTGTTTGATTCTGGCACTGGTCCTTGAAGTCTCGAAGGGCCAGGGAGACCGCCTTCAATTCTAGGACATTTATGTGTAGCCTTTTTTCCCGATCTGACCACAGACCCTTTGTAGAATTTTGGTCTAAGTGAGCGCCCAACCTTCGTTTGAGGCGTCGGTAAAGAGTTGGATACTGTGGTCTTTGGGATGAAGGTCTGCACCTTTCATCACGTTAGAGGGATTTTGCCACCAATCTAGGTGGGCTGCAATGGCTTCTGTCCAGGGAAGGAGGTTGTCCAGCGACTGAGGATATCTCCAGTGCTCCTTGAGATGAAACTGAAAGGGCATCATGTGAAGGCGTCCCTCCGGGACCATTTTCTCGGTTGAGGCTAGCAACCCAATTAGAGACATCAAACATCTTGCAGTCAAAACACGTTTTGACTTGAGTCGTAGGATCAAATCCTGAAGTTTGAGCCATCTCTCATGAGTGGGTTTTACAAGGGCTGAATCTAGGTGGTATTCGTAGCCCACGAACAAAAACACCTGAGTAGGTTTCAGTTCTGATTTTTCCTGATTTATTATCCACCCCAAGGACTGAGTTAGGTCTACCACTGCCTGTGTGTTCACTTGGGCTTCCTCCTGAGACTGGGACCTGATCAGCCAGTCGTCCAGGTATTGGTGAATTCTGAGTCCTCTTGAGAGGGCCATTAGTTTCACTTCCTTTACGATCATCGTAAAGACCTGGGGGGCTGTGGCCAGCCCGAACGGGAGGGAGGTGAACTGGAACACCTGAGCCTTGTAGCAAAACCTTAGGTATTTCCTTGAGTTTGGGTGGATGGGGATGTGCAGGTAAGCGTCCGACAGATCTATCGACGATACCCACTCCCCTGGAATCAGGGAGGTCCTGATGGACTCTGGAGTTTTTATTTTGAACTTTTCTACATGTAGAAAAGTGTTGAGCCTGCTTAAGTCTATGACTGGCTGCCACCTTTGGTGAGGCTTGGGTACTAGGAACAGGCGACTGTAAAACCCGAGAGATTTTACATTTTCCACCCTTTCGATAGCGTTCTTTGACAGGAGAGACTGGATACAAGTGGCCAAGGCTTGGTCTTTTTGTTGGGCCTTGTACTCTGATAGAATCAGAGGAAATCTGATCAAGTTTGGCTTTGAACGGAATGGCAGAACGTAGCCATTGGTGATAATGTTTAACACGTTTTGAGAACATTTGTTTGTTAGCCAGTCTCTCCTGAAAGAACGGAGGCGACCACCTACTGGTGGACTGAGTGAGGCTTTGGAGGAGTCATTGGGAAGGGGGGTTTCCACGCCCCCTTCCCCTATTGTGGGGTCGAAAAACGACCCCTGGAGCCTCTGAAGTTGGGTTTTCCTCTTCCCGAGGGAAAGGACTGGTTACTGCTTTGAGAGGTATTGCCCCCATAGGGGCGTTTTCTGTAGGAGCCTCTTTTCTTGTGGGGACCACGAAAGGGCTTCTTCTGGTAGGGTGCGAAACCCTGAGAATCTTTTGAGGTGCCTTTTTTGAGAAGGAAGTCCTCACCTTCCTTCACTAGTTGAGACTCGAACAAGGAAGAGCCCCAAAAGGACGAGTTCCTGAGTTCTTGACGTCTCGTTTCTCCTAACTGCGGATGTAAGAGAGTCATCTCGGCTTTGCGCCTGAGCAAGCCGGTATTAGTCATAGAGTATAACTCCCTCTGGAGAATATGGGCTAGAGATTTGCTGAGACAAGTGAGGGCCCTGTGTTGGACAAGTACTGTCTTGTTCCAAAAATCTAAGTAGTCAGCTACTTCCTCATATCCGCGCTTTGCTGCTTTCTCAGGATTGGCACCTTTCTGAATCTGATATTTAATCGTCTTGACAGTTGATTTAATGCTATGTTGGCATTTTTCCAATGAAGCATTGCAAGAAGAGGAGGTTTTGGCAAATGCAGCGGTGAAGTTGAGGGTTGAGATATTTTGTCTAGCCTGAAGTTCCAGCTCCTTGAGAACTGGCAGGGGAACTCTGGCTACTGGGGCCCCAGGAGGTCTAGGAGTAATACAGATCTTAACAAAGTCTGTATTCAACTCCTGAATTATGTCCTGAAAAGTGGGCTGTCCCACCTTGTACCACTTTGAAGTGGAAGGAGGAGGCTTGACATATTTCCCCTCAGATAAATTGGCAGCCTTAAAGTCATGTTGGAATTTATCAAAGGCGTCCTTGATAACTGAGCTAAGGGGAAGAATAGAGGGAGGACCTCTAGGTCTGAGCTCTTGACGGCCTTTTTCATCATCCAGACCTAATACCGAAGTTGACGACCTGGGCATAGATTCCCTGGGGTCAGGGAGAGAGAGAGTACACCTGAAGATGTCTACTTCTTCAGAGTATTGTGAGGGCATGTCAGACACAGCTACTTCCCTATAATAAGGAGGGTCTGGATCATGTTGTGGGAGGACTTGATCAGAAGCTGCTCCCGAGGGCTGAGCCCTAGAGGGCTTAGAAGACCTGTGTCTGGCTACAGGGGACTGATCTTCCTCTGAAGAGAATGACACATATCTAGACCTTGATTTATGTTTGCTCTTGTCAGAGTGTTTTTTAGGTCTAGAAGAAGGGATCCGAGATTGATCGGAATCCTCATGTAGTTGGTCCGAGGCAGAGCTCGGGGCAACTGGCTGCCTATGGCTTTGCTTTTTGTGAGAATACGAGACCTCTTCGGGGTGACCTTCAGAGGGGGCAACATACTGTTCTGAGGAATCTTGGGTGGATACTAGCTGAGGAGGGAGTGCTGGACCGTAGTCCACATCCATGGCCTCGCTTGGAAGGTTAGTACCAGATCTCGGAGGGGGTAAATCCAGATGGGCAGCATTGTTACTGGACGAGCCAGGTTTGGAAGCAAGAAGCGAGGATTCTACCTCGACTTTCTTTTGTGTAGCCAACTCCTCTCGGAGTGACTGAAACGCTTCCAACATGGATGCCTGAAAGGAACCCATTTGCTGCTGTATGTGTATATTTAAGGAATCACCCAGGGATTTCTCAAGATTTTTCTGGATTTTATTTTGCAAAGCAGTACCTGGGTTGGGTGGAACAGCCTTGGCTGGGGTTTTTAAGGACAGGGAGCTGAAGGCGAGAGGTTGAGGATGGGGGGGGGGGGTGAGGTGAAAAGATTATCAGCAGCACTCTCAAGGTCTGCATTTGATCCAGTGAAGGAATCCCCGTCGCCTTCATCCAAAAGATCTAGTTCATCATCTTTGGAACTAGTTGCCGCTTTTTGCTTTTTTAAATAACGTTTCCTGTTCTGGATTTTTTGTAACTGTTCATCTTGAAAAGACGTACAGATTTGACAGGGGCTTTCAAAGGTGACACAGGGATCGTCTCCCTTGCCAGCCTCCCTACAGGTAGGGCAGTAGTTGTGTATATCAAAACTGAAGCAAAAGTGGCGGCATTTCTGAGCTCTCGGTTTGTCTTTATTAGCTTGGTGAATCGACATTTTATATGCAATAAAAGACGTACAATATAATTGCCTGTACCGAGGAAAATTCAAAACACGCAAAAATCAAAGAAATACTTATCCTGTGAAAATTAAAATTTTATAGAATGATCTATTATATATATTACAAGAAATATGCAAATATTAGCCTCCAACAATAAGTAAAGTCTGAGAAATAAATGAAAATGTCTGTATATTTACAAACTGCTACCAGTCAATCGTGGCCAACGAGAAAGTAGGGCGATTGGTCAGAAGTTATCACATGACGACAACTACCAGTATATCCGGTGGCTAACAAGAACAATCTTTTTTTCTAAGACGTTGGCCCCGGGTGTGGCAACCCGAGAACAGCATTAAGTCCCACATGGTAAGCTATTGTAGCGTAATAAAAACATTAATTAGTTCAGTGTATGCAATACTTTTATCTTTCCCAAATTCTGGTAAAGAAAGGGCATATACCTGATTATCAAAAATAGCCCCTAAGCCTGAGGGACAGGCATCTAAATGAACTAGTTTACTAGCTGCAAAAGAAACTAGTTGAAAAAAGAAACACCATTGAATACTGGAAGAAATGAATTAAATCACTTTAAATCACGTTTTAAATCATCAGAAATCACAATATATTTCTTATGGACGTTTTCTTTTAACAAGTTAAGCATTTTATTAAGGAAAAGTCTAGCATACTTGATGCATTTGGCTACATACAACAATGAACTCAAAAGGGACTGTAGCTCTCTCTGGTACATGAGCGCTTGGCCAGTTTTGCATGTTTCTTTGAGTAACTGCAATTTTTCTACAGGAATTGAAACTGAGAGGTCCACGGTATGAAAAAGAATACCCAAACATGTAACATTTGTTGGGAGGTAGCAATTTTTGGCACTGACAGTTAGGCCTAATTCCTGCAGTCTTGTGTAAGTATTTTTTGTTCCTGCTTCATAATGAAGCAAATCATGTCTGACATTCTCAGGAAGATGGACAAACTGTGTTTAAACCTGAACTGGACCGAAAAATCAATGAAGTACTCCCCCTAGTGAAGGCCTAAGAGATCCAGATCCTGAGGATCAATAGGGACGTGACGCAATGCCCTACTGATATCAACTTGAAAAATTTTGCATCCCATAATCAATTTCCAAACTTCTTGAGTTATATTATCGACAGATGGATAAATGAGGAAGAATTCAGTACCTAAATACCAGTCAGTGGGGACCCCTGCATTAACCAATCCACCAAAGTTAACTGAATTTGGTTTATCTTGTGTCATGAAAGGACTAGTATGAAGATTTACAATAGGACTGTCCTTATAAAGACCCAATATCGCCTTATGATCAATCTCTTCCTGAAGGTAAGTCTTCACATGATCCGGATAATTGAACACAGTCAAAATCAGAAATGTTTGTTGTCCGGGCAGCATCTGTATAACAGGTGAGTATTAAATGTACCATTTATTATTTATCTTCACATGATCTGGATAATTGAGGGCACTCTTATGGTTGATTTTTTGACCGGTGATAACACTATTCCTATCAAAATGAAGAAAACTGAATTTTACAAGAAGGGGCAACTGCCAGTCCCAGTAACCTACCAGATAGTTGTGCCAATGTGACCATAAGTGTGTCGTCCATCAGCCCTGAGTTTTTTATGCAATAATAACAAATCTGTGCATTCTGCATTATTCTTAATATCATAGACCCGGCTTTTTAGCCCATAAATAGGTATGAAACCAAATAATGGCCTATTGTGATCAATGCACATTGTATTACCAGTGGCTGACTTTGCAAGTTGTATTTTCTCACTTTTTTCAAAGAAACATGAATTTCCAGGTCATATATGTCATCAGTGTTTTTATAAGATACATTGTTTTACACGATCAGTCCCTTTACGCTCAGAGAGGGGATACTATTATGCCTATAGAATCACCAGTGATGTGACTGCGACTGTCTGAGGCGATATTTGCCCTCCCCAAGTGCTCTTCAATAAAAACATCGATTGAAATATGAGTAAGGGTAACCTGAGTTTTGGTTTTGTCCGTTTTCATTCATTTTTTACTTTTGCATCCGACCCAAAGGGAGCAATACATTTTTTGGAAACAGTCTTACCTTTATTTTGCTTCCCATCTTTTACAAAAACAGACACTTCCTGACCAGCATTGCCAGTTTTCCCCTTCACAACAGTATTTACAACAGACTGACAATTCTTGTCAACATGGTTATCAATATAACTCACTAACAGGTGGAACCTCTTCACATGAATAAACTGGTTACTCATACTATCACAAACCTGTTTTTTTCTGCTTGACTGCTGTTTGATTACCTTAAATGCCCTTGCTACGCCTGTACACAACACCTTGGTTTGCCACAAACACATTGTCATCACTAAAAATCAAAGCGTGAACTGATACTTCAGCACATTTTGCCTGAATTTTGAATCTTTTTCCACCTTACTAACTCTTTTAACCGAGCGGTGAGGCTCCATCCCACCAGTAGCAGTACATTTATTTTTCATTTAAGAACTTCAGCAAAAGACACATTAGGTTTAACATACTTACAAACAGACAACATGCTTCTAACATAATCAGGTTGCAACAATTTTGTATTTACAAAACTAGTGTTATAAAAAATCTATCACTGTACATATTTTTTCGTTTAAGAACCACAGCAGAAGACACATTAGGTTTAACATACTCACAAACAGACAGCATGCTTCCAACAAAATTAGATTGCAACAATTCTGTATTTACAAAACTACTGTTGTAAATAAATCTATCACTGTACTTTCTGTTAACCAAATTCGAACCGTATTTTGCCCCAGCTTTCTGAGTACATAAACGAGTAACATGAGGGGCCCCACAATGCTTGCAGACATGTCTGTAATACAGTCCAGCTGACCTGTGATGAGATGCAAAAACTTGCATGTGCCCTCCTGGAAAAATTGACAAATCAGCCCATTCTTTGGGCCAACAGTTTTCAATTTTTAGCCATAGAAGTGTGAGCACTAGAATTCTGACCTACACCTACATGTCTTTGGGCATGAGTCCTCGACGATCCAATCAATTTCTTCAGTATCCGTCCACTATAACCAATCAGCCTCCATGTCAGTTAAAACAATACCATGTGAGGCTTTGGCTGATTCCCAGAAGTTAGAGGCATCTTCCAGAAGATTACCCAAATAATCAAGCATACAAGCACTGGCTTCCTCAGACTTCTCCTCCTGAATGCATCTAACGAAACCAGCGACCCACTGAGTAAGTGTCAGATCATCATAAGTGGGCCTACTTTTGTGGCTTCCAGTCAAAATAAAGAGGCCAATCTACCATTCTTTTTAAAGAAACCTCCCTAGGACCCCCACATTACGCAATATTTCTACCTTTGGTGGCAGTTTCATTAATTCTTTCTAGCTCAGCTAGTCGTTTATCAACCTGAGATTGGAGAGATTCATTACTTCTCAAAAACCCCATAGACGGGACCACACTCTCAGTTACATGACTTTCCGTAGCAATACCGTGAGATACAGCATTATTTGAAGCATTTTGAGAGGTATTAAGAGGAGAACTTGCCTGAGAGGATCCCTGACCCAGCGCTCCTTCAGTCTTGCACACCCTCCTGTCAATGGAATCCATCTTATCTCTGAATTCCTGCAGCCACAACAATATCTGATCAGAAACCGTGGTGAGGGAAAGGTGATGGAGTGCAGGGACCTACACACCTCCAGCAAGAGACTCACCTTCAAGCTGACATTTCTAGCCCACCGGATGTGGATGCTGTAAAGCACATTTTGAACAGTGAAGCACTTTAGGCATAATGAACTGAGTGATAAAAGTACTAAAATCGATAAAATGGAATAAAATATAATGCAAAATATAAAACAAAGACAACATAAACTCACTTCACATTTTTGATGTATACTGTTGAAATCAGAAAAAGTGTAGCGCCAAATTCAAATCGAAACAAGGCTTTTATAGTAAAATTCAGTGAAGCAAGACCTACCCACAATGCAGCATTCTAGCCTGGTACCAGAACTGAAGGTTACGTCCCCTATGTGGACATATCCGTAAAAGGTGTTACATTATTAAATTCATTAATTGGTTTCAACTCACAGGGTTTTATAATAGATAACTGCCTTTTGATGCTTCCATTATGTAAACTTGTTTACTATTCAGCCCTGTTGGCCTCATAGGTCATTATGTTTACATAATAGAGCTTCAGTTGACCATTATCTATATTTTAGCAATTTGGGGATATGTGTGTGATTTAGAAACCATTCCCCGAGAAATCATAGTAGCCACTGAAAATAGGTGTTCTAAAGTTGAAGAAATTTAACAAAAGTATGACCCCTCCAGGAATGACCGGGATTTGATTTTTGTACACCAATTTCTGCTGGTATAGAGACTGGCTATGAAAACATGAAATGTGGGGGTCTACCAGTAGCTCAGTTCTCCTAGACGTTTATCAAGATCCAGATTGCCAATCCATAGTTACTCTATTGTTTTAAGAAAAATTAACTATTCATCTGATTGGTTATATTTTCTGATATTTTCACAGGACCTGGGGCCATCTTTGGTGTTCTCAGGCACTGATTCTTATTACTTTGTATTGATCTGATGTTTTTCGTTAGAAACACCAATCATTTATTTTTGCATTATTTAGGAGGTACCGTTCTTGCAGCAGGATGGTGACGTATTATGAGATTGAGAGACAAATCAAAAAGGTTTGTTGTCCGGGATCTGGTGGCAGTGACTGTCAGATACGTGAGTAATTAATATACCATTTTTTATTTATCCAAATTCTGAGCTGTACATTATACACCGAGTAACTACCATTAAAGTTACCTGAGATTTTCAAAAGAATTTCCCACCACAAACTCAAGTTACAGTCTAGTTAAGTAAATCTTTGATAACCACTACCACAGTGCTAAGTACTCTACAATATGTACACAGATTTGTAGCTTGTAATAAAGCATTCAACTCTGAAGACACTAACACTGAAGTTTAAAAATAAACTAAACACAATTTCAGTGTGTGTTTGGATTAAATTCATATCATGTAAGGAATGTTGCCAAATTTAAAATAAGAAAAAAATAGCCAAATTAATTGGGAATATTATAAATACTCTGGGGAGAGGTGGGAGTGTTCATATGCCCCTCGGCTTTCAACCCCAAAACTGTGTTGAAGCAAACTTATCTATAAAGGCAATTTAGCAGGATGTTGTCTGGGTTTGCAGAGTAATTCGTTCTAAAAGCAGTGCAAAAATTTAAATGTTTAACTTATTTTATATTTATAGCTTGACACAGAAGGTACTTGAAGACAAGTTTCTCTATAATCGAACTTTCACCCCTTTCAATTGACAATGCCTACTTCTGTATACGCATTCCTCCAACAGTTGTAGAAGGTGAAGAGAGCAAAGAAGAGACATAGTAATATTTAACCATTGTAGCTTGGAGTCTTATTTTAAAAATCAACAATTATAAAAACAAGTGTGAGTACATATATATATTAGTTAACACAAGTAGTCTTGTTATACATGAATTATTACCATTACAGTTACCTGAATTGCCTATTGAGAGATTTTCAAAAGAATTTCCACCACAAATTCCAGTCACAGTCTAGTTTAGCAACTCTTTGATAACCACTACTACTATGTTAAGTGCTCTACAAAATGTAAGCAGATTTGTAGCTTGTAATAGAGCCTTTAACTCTGAAGACACTGGCATTGTAGTTAAAATAAACTTTACATAATTTCAGTGTGTGTTTTATATAATTTTTTCATGTCATGTAAGGAATGCTACCATATTTTGAAATAAGAATAAAATTGCCAAACTCCAAGTGTTTATGTAGTTAAAATGAGACATTAAAACGTAGTGTTGACCATAATAGCAGATAATGGAGTTGAGTTGGAGATATGTCCAAATAGCTTCAGATCGCCAATTGTCATGATGTTAAATTTTTGCAAGTTCAACATTATTGTCAAATGCTTAAGAGGCGTCACTATCCCTGAAGGCAACAAAGGTGTAACTGACTGAATTCCAGTCCATTCTCAGTTAAATGCAACAATTAGAGGCAAAGCAGTGATGGTGATAAAATTCATTCTTATTATCTCTGGTTTGGAGTATGTAGTATGTATCTTGCCAAAAAAATTTTCATTGTTATCTATTACAGATTTTTTGGCACCATTTTAAATACATGCTGCCAAATTTTTAAAAACTTGCATTACTTCATACTGGCTTTGTGGTTGCTGCAGTAAAAAAATTATATAAATGAAATAATAGTCTGCATTTAATTCTGAACTGTAGTAAACTTTTTTTTTAATCTTTTATTGTTTTTGACATGTCACAATACAATTTACAATATTAAAAAAAAAATTTTTTCACACTGCAATGTCGCTTCAACATGTAAACAGAATCAGTTTATGAAAATATCTTTTTTCACCTCATACCGAATATACAAAATACAATTTTTTGTTTGGAAAGAAATCATATTGACCTTAACAAAAAACCAAACCTTTCATCAAACTGTTTACTTTTACCTTTTGATATGTATATGTGTTTTTCAAAACTTAATCTGTCTTTTACTAACAACAAAAAACTACGTAGAAAGGAGTTTTTACGATTTGATCTACATTGGAATATATAATATTTGCCATATATTATCAAATAATTCAATGGAGTAATATTTTTATCCATGTAGTAAAATCATAATAAAATTTCTAAGACTATAAACTTGACTTTAAAATAAATTGAATTTTCTAGCCACTTTTCTACTTGAATCCAAAAGAAAATTGATTCATCACAATAAAAAAGTGATTCTCTAAATTATCAATGTTTTGACAATAATGACAAGTTGGTGAGTCTTTTTTGTTCCAAATATGCAATTTATAATTACAGTTGAAAACTCTGTGCAATATTTTAAGCTGCAGAATATGTATGTATCTAGCACGATTCGTGTGGGGAGAGTGTATATTAATTTCCAATCTACTTTTTCTAAAAAAGGGTAATATTCAACCCATTTTTCTGACTTCTAGGAGTAACATATTGTTGCTGGGTGAGGTACTGTAGTACACATTTGCTAGATACTTTTTTTAAAATTGGTCAAAGGTCTGGAAGATTTAGTTTACTTTTTGAATCCTTAACAGGAATGCTTTTCAACCTGAATGCAACTGAACTTACAAATTGATTGTATTGAAATTATTTATCACTATATTAAATTTATTTTCTAGCCTATCTTTACTTTGAAAAGTTCAATTCTTGTTCAGGATATCGCCTACATTATGTATGCCATTGTCAATCCATTGACTGAAAACTGTGGATATATATTTTTTACCAATTGTAAAAAAATCATCAAAGAATATTGGTTGTTGCATAAATTCTTGAAAATTCTTTCGGTTATATCCTATAAACTTAAACCAAACCTTTGTTAGATCTCTATAAAATAATGATTTAGGGAAGATATGGAGACTTTCCACGGAAAGTTTTTTCTCAAGTTGCTCAACTTTGATACCCATTAAGACCTCTGCTAATACTGTCCATTTGGCTTCTCTGTAGGTTTTTAACCTTTTTATCCACATTATTTTTATGTAATAGAGTTTGACCATTTTGAGGCCACCATTTTCTATTGGTTGGATAATACTTTCTTTAGAGACTAAATGTAAGCCAATATTCCAGATAAAGTCATCTAAAAGTTTATCTAAATCCTTAAATGCAGAATGATCTGATGATACTACAGAAGCTAGCAATAACACATGTAGCACTATCAGAGTTTTAATTATAGCAATTCTTCCTTTGGCAGTTAAGGAACATGGGTGCCATAGGTTTAGGACTTTTTTTACCTTTGACAATTTACTATAAACTAAAGTAAAGATAGTTTTGCTGGCATTAAGAAAAAAAGTAGTACCTAAAGTACTGAAGAATTCATTTGGCCACTTTATTCCAATATTGGTATATTTTATTAGTCTGCCATCATTATATATTATTATAGCTTCTGTTTTACTTTATTCAGCTTCAGACCAGCATATTGATAAAACTCTTCAAACAAAACAAGTAATTTTTTCACTGACTGCATATCTGACATAAATAAAGTCATGTCGTCGGCAAACTGGCATAATTACACTTCTGTTTTATTAACTTTTGTACCTCTGACATTTTTACAGCTTCTCAGAGTATTTGCTATTACTTCAGCAATAAGCATAAACAGTAGTTCATTGAGTGGACAACCTTGTCGGATGCCTCTCGTAAACTGACAGTATTGAGACTGATACCCATTAGTTACACAACTCACAATATTGTTATACAAAACAGAGATCCACTTTTGGAACTTTTTCCAAAACTACCAATTTTTCAATATGAAGTCTCCACGCCGAAATCTGAACCAGCAACCTCAGAGGTTGAAGGAAAGCACTCTAACCACTACACCACCAAGCCCCCCAACAGTCAAAGGAAATTACAGATATTACTGTCTATATCAATTATAGATATTACAGAACTAAATATAAACACTTTATAAGATGGTGCTGGACATATCTTGGAAAATAATACCTCTTTCATCTTGTATTATAACTGTCATTACGGATTAGGCAAAAAGTAAAATCACCAGACTTTCTTGGTTTTATCTAGATATGTTCAAACTGTTAGTTGAAAAAGTACTGTAGACACATAATTATGGAGTAGCTATTATTCATAAATGAGAGTGCATGTTTTATACATCATTAAAACCCAGAGCAGTGACCCTTCTATTATGTCAACTCTCCATTATTTTTTTCATAATGGAGAGTTAACACTACATTATTTTCTGACAGTGGACTGTGGTTTAGTTCATTGGGCCATCTGCCAGGAACAAAAGGGTGTTTGCCAGTCATCCTAAGCACAATGCATCTAATAATTAATTGTTTTCACGACCTTTTTGATATCAATTAGTCCAGTGGGTACATTTAAAAAGTCTTAGGTCTGCCATAGAAGTGTGACCCAGGGTTTACTGGGGATGGAGTGGAAGTCCACTGTAATTCTAATTTTTCAACCCTCCCCGACAATGACTTGCTTGATTGAGCAATGTCTGTCAGCATGGCTATGGTTGACTTATTAGAGGGCTCAGAATGTGGGGGATTAGGTCCCGAGGAAATATGTTGATTACCTGCCATCTGATCCACTTGTAAAAAGGATCCATGAGACACAGAAATAATCACTTTCCTAACTTTCCTGGTGGATATTCTTGCTCTTGCTGAGGAGTGACTTTCTTGCTCTTGATACCTCGTGTTTCCTTCCTTTCATCATTATTGTTGCTACTAATATAAATTCAAACCCTTAAATCCTTAAAATCTCACTTTACTTGGTGACTATCCGTTGGACCCCAAGTTAAAAAGGACACAGGGGTTCACAGAACTATGATTCAACGGGGGTTACCCTCATTCTGTATTGACAGGTCAAAGGCCAATGCCACAGAAAGTGGTACCAAGAATATTAAGGTTGGTAGCAACTGAGAGAGCAGGCAATGACACTCATTTGAGAGATTGAGCTTATCAAATAGATGAATTTACAGCAAAACAAAAGGACCGTAATGGACAATTCTTACAATTGAAAATACTCTGCACCTTAAACAGTGATTTGAGGTTAAAACATATTTAAATTCTTAGCATACAAATTAAATGAGATTAGCCCAAAATACTCTTAAAACACTGAAAAACAGCAAATCAATTTAATCAAAATGAATTACTACCAAAAAGCAGTAATGTTACTCCTGTTATGGTTACAAATTGAAACCCCAGCAACCCAAACATTAAAGAAGAACTGGAATATAACTTCCAATAGCACTGATTGGGGTTCCATATTCAAGGATAAACCTGTAGTCGGTTGTAAAAGATTACCTGACCTAACAGGGACAGTTGTAACACACTCGCTTCCTCCTCTGAGATCAGAGTTTGAATCCTGGTCTAACTGCATGAGAAAAAAACTGGTAGTTGCTTGCTGCTGGTCAGCAGTTTATGGTGCAGAACTTTGACCAACTATGTACTGGTTTCCTCTACAAATGCTTCTGACAATGGCTTGCATAAAGGGGTCTCTGGGTCTTGGCTTTGTTAAGAATATATACTGCAGTTGGATTGTCTACAAAGCACTTTATCACCTTGGAAACCCAAAAGTGGGTACCTGAAACTGCGTACTCATTATTTTGCCAATATGCCCCAAGTCCTTAAGTGAAGCATCAACGTAAAGGTCAATAGGGTTGTTTTCATGCTAAAACATAAAATGACCATTGAAGTGGTGGAGCAAGTGAATAAACCAGTGAAGGTTATGTTTAATTTGGTTGATGATTGGCACACGTGTTGTGGTGGTCCTGAGGTTGTTTAGAAGTCTGTTGATGAAGACGCATGCAGGCTTGATGCAGCGATGCAAATAGATTAATCTGCCTAATAAGGACTGAACCTGTTTCTTGGTGATGAACGTTTTAGAAATACACGTCTTGCAGGCATCCAAAGTTTGTATACACTTGTCCTGAGGATTGAACATTTTCCCAGCATTGTTATCTATGAGTATGCTCAAACACGTCCAAGCCTGAGTTGGAGGCACCACTTTCTTCGGATTAATTGGCAGGCCCAGAAAGTGAGTGAGTGAAGGGTTTCAAATTCAGTAGAAGTTTTATCAGATTTATGGACACATATTATATCATCTATATATTTATAGATGTCATTATTCTTTGAACACATCACATGACATGACTAATAACTAATCTACACACAGTGGAAATACGAATTCAAGCTAATCCAAGAGAAGTTGGTCGTGATACTTACCACATAATTGACGCCAACTGTTAATATTAAGTTCAGTTGGAACCCATACTCTGGCCTGTCTATAATTATAACAATTGTGCTTCACTCATTTGTGAGCTTGAATGGCCCTTTTTTTAAAGTCTTTACTGGCTAGAATGACACTTGGCCGTAATAATGGGTTAGGAATTGTATTGGTAGCCATGAACCCACATCCATTGTTCTTACCATTATTAATTTGGGGGCAAGCCTTGTCATGGACAAAGCACCATTCATCTTTTGTCTTTCCACAATTACAAAGGTGGCTAATTAATTCTAATTCATTACATGATACATTATGATCACTATTCAGCCTGCCACCCATTGCAGTGACATTTATCACTGTCTCTGTGACCCTAAAACTGTCAATAAAATTACACGAGATTATATTTGTGCTGACCTGAGTGCAGAAGGCCAAACTACTAAATCTGTATTAGAATCACTACAATTTGAATTGAATGAAAGATCTGTATGATGCTTATATAACTCTGACCTCGATGATTCACTTCTGGAATTAACTAACCTGTTACTATTTACAATGTGGGGTCCATACCACCTTCAATTGTCTTGATTTTTTTGTCTTTATGAGCTTCACTACCTTCCTGTCTTTCTTAAACAGTCTTGTATTTTGTGATGCCAAAACTTGCCAACCTCCTGGTGACAGAATGTACAAGCATGTTTATGTATCACATTATCCACTTGCCGCCTGCAAGTGCCTTCATTGTAGCCCGAACAAATTTTGTCCCTACCTGCGTATCTGGCTGGTTTACCGTTAGTGGATGCTGGTTAAGTTATGATTACTCTGGCTGTGTTCCAGATTCTTATTTATTCAATATGATCCGAATCTCTCCACGTGGCCTTACCCCTCTCAATATCCAGTAAACCTATCATATGTGCACGTTGTGCCATTTGTCCAGTTAGTTTCTATTGTGTCTTGTAGTAGATGTCTAACATACTCAATCATATTGTTCCTAACTGATGTGCTGGTTTCCTCCACCAGACAACCTAGAAAACCCATTGAAATTTGTATGGGAGAGAGATCCTTGTATTCTGGAAGTTCACAGCACAGTCTCCTGCCCCATGAATTCCTGATTTAAGGCTTTTGCCTGAGGATGCATGCTGTCAACCCTGCAGTTTCTCCAATTGTTTGTGTACCTTGCGTTGCACCATGTCATCAGTTTTTAGAAAGTCTACTGAGAACTGTGAAGATGAAGACATGCTTGTGTCACTGAGTTGATGTCTTAGCTGCTTGCTAGGTCTGCTGTTATACATACAACTTTCATCATGTGAGTCATGAGACGACAAGTTCTGACTGGCATGCTTGCCAGATATGCATTTTTGTTTGGTGCATTGTTTCGCACAACTGTGAGACTTCTTGGGGGAGCTGTGTGTTAACGATGCTGACGAGGAAGCCACTGATCTGTCGTGCAACTTATTCTCGAGCTCTAGATTTTTCTGCTCTAATCTGTCCATCTTTTAAAAATAAGATTCAATCCGTTGTTTAAATTTCCTTACGTGGAAGTTGAACCGTATAAAGTGTCTTGTTGAACTGAGCTGCTCGTAGGATATCTGTCTTTTGTTGTCTGGAAGCTAGGACCCACTCCTGGATTTGCCGATGTGTGTAAGTCTGGAGCTGGTGCACTGGAGTTAAAGTCCTTTTGACATCTGACTCCCACTGGCCGATTATGTGTGAAACCACATTCAGAGCTATGTGGTATAGTTTGTGAAGCTTTGCTGACCATAGTATGAAACTAGACACTAAAACTTTCACTTTAAAATTGACTTGCGAGTTAAACTCTGTGATGTATTCACTATGTGTTCAATCCAATACAGTTAAATTCAGAATGACACAAGTTCTGAAAGTATAGCTTGAGGTAAACACTTTGGCGGGAAATTGTGAACAAATATAATACAATGCCAGTGTCAGCATTAAGGAAGTGTGTTTATTTTCTAATAAATGGCCTGGACTTCATCTGACACATATTGACAAGCAGTACCAACCGTGGTGCACGTGATTTCTGTAAGCAAATTAAAAGGTGATCATAAGACCACCTTAAATTAGTTATTTGTCTACTCTGCTCTCAAAGGATTGCCTGGATTGTCTCAGATATTGCCAACCATATTATCAGGAAAGCTGTTCCTGTCTCCAACCATCGCATTAATGAAGGTTCTGCCAGATGAGACTATTCTCGAGGTGGATACTGCGAGGGCATAGCATGATATAACAATAAGAGGCTAGAGTGGGTACCTCTCTTCACCACACAAAGAGAAGGATATAAGGCTTTCAGATCTGGTGAACACAAGCTAGTGTGCATCTTACAGAGAACAGTCGCTGCTACCACCTGACCTCTTTGACAGAGAGATCAAATGTATCCATGATATGCTGGGCTTTCCTCTGAACTGTCTCGAGTAGTCAAAGAGTAGGCACTAATCCAAGATAGCAATGCATATTCATCATACTGTGCACCTGAGCCTTGTAGAGAGTTTCTGTTGCTCTGATGTTGAACTTGTTTGAAATTCTCCTAAGAACACATAGTCACTACCCAGGTCTCAAGGAGATGTCGGAGATGTGCTTTGTCCATGTCAACTCACTGTCATCTATGATACCAAGGATTTCCTACCCCTATTTTTCTCAATTTTGGTATGACCTAACTGAAACTCCAGCTTAGTGTCCTCTTTCTAGACATTGCCATGGCCTTGCATTTAGATGACTCAAAGGTCACATTCAAAAATCTGCCCAGTCCTTCAAGCTCTTCAGGTCCTTTTCAGGCTTGCTGTTTTGAGCCACATGGTCACTGTTACCCTTTATCTCAGAGAACAAGGTAAAATGATCTGCATGTAGGCAGATATCATTTTACACCCACAGACGAGGATCACTAGTGAAGACAAAGAATAAAACAAATTAAATCCTGAACAAATGAAGAATTGATGATGCAGGTGCTAGAAGATTGCCCAGTAAGTTTAATTTGGAGCGAACGATCTGATAGTTAGCTCTTGATCCAAGTAAGCAGATTAATAAATACTCCTTTTGCCATCAATTGGGAACAGAGTCCATTGTGCCACATTTTGCCGAATGCATAGCCAGAGATATAAATGTGGGATTTGTAATTCAAGCTACAAAAATATTAGTAGTTTTAAAAGACACCAAAATACCAAACACTTTTTAAAAATAATGTGTAAAAAATGTAATAAACTTTTTGTCAGAAATGAGGACGTTAAAAACATTGCCTCAACTTCCATCAAAAAGCTAATTCTGAGACGCAATGTAGATTGTGTCATCTGTGAAATCAATTACAAAGCTGTCAACAACATTGGTCAGATCACAAACTTTCTGATGAATTATGCTCACACTCTCCCCAATGCCAATACCAACCAGGACACTTTAAGAAATGTCTCGGCTTTATAGATAACAAAGAGAAAAATCTATAGTTTTACTTGTGTCTAAATACATCAACAGTGACACATAAATCAGCCCCTCTACATAAACTGTACACACACCTCCCAACTATGTTTCAATGACCTGACTTCATATTCCCACCCCAATTCCTCAACACATATTGAGCCAAGGACAAAGTTGTCCTCAAAATTCTACCCAGGCCTACTACCCAAATAGATGTTTTTACAGTGTACACCAGTGGGAAGTAACCTAAGTAGTTACTGACTAATATGGTAGTGCTTGATTTACCTAAATTCTGAAGGATGGCAACTTTATATACCTGTATGGAAGAACCAGTTATAGGACATTTCATGTTGCTGGTGATGGAAAGTGTGGGGCAGGAGTTTTTTCCCCAAATTACAAATTTTACAAATTACACCACTTTATTTTGTTCAAGATTGAAAGGATAAGTGTCTAATTTGATAGTTACTAATTTCATTGTACCTCTCAAATTGTTGAGTAAATTAACCATTGGAGTTTGAGCAAAGCAGTCAAATTTCATTAATGTAAAGTGTCAGCACATTAGTTATTGATTGTTGGATGAAAAAGACCACTTAAAAGGCATATTCTTAGGAGAATTTCAATAGTGCCGAGGTTGTTGGTTTTAGTATGTCAGTTCAGTTTACCTATACATCTAGCCTTGCCCATGGGCTATACTGAACCCCTAAACTCAATGCCCAAAATACTGCAACTCTGTCCAAATATTATGCTGGTTTTTGAATGACACATGAAAAATAAGTCTCTGACCGCAGCTCATAGGCATTAGTTAGTATAGGTTAATGCATTAAGCAAAATTTTCCTATAGTTAAACTTTTGCTTTGGAAACAAAGGTTGGATCTTCTGCCTGCTAAGCACTAGGTTATGAACTTAGAGACCATTGACCAGTGCATTGCATGTATGGCTGTGATAATTGGATAATTATTAGAAGTTTCAGATGGATGCATTATCATCAGAAACTGACGCATATACCAGGTTTGAAAGTTGAATCTAATCTAATCTAATCTACTGCTTTGCAGGTGCAATATCTTCCCCACAAAGGGGAACTCAGTGTGCTAACTTAACAAAAATCATTATCATAAGGAGTGTTGAGAGGTGTTCAAGGTCAGTAATCTGGAGTTGTGGGTGTGACCAAGAGGGAAGGAAACTAAGTTGGGAAACTGGAATTAAAGAGGTGGGTTTTGAGGTGTTTCCTGAAAGATGCGACAGAGGGGCTATTTCTTATTTGGAAGGGGAAAGAGTTCCAAAGAACTGGGGCATAGTGACTGAAAGAATTGGAAAAGTGTTTGATTGATTTATGAACCTTACGGTCGAAAGTGGGGCTGTGACGGAACTTGAGTTTGGGGGTGCTTTGCCTTGTATTCCTGGAAGAGGTAAACTGGTTGACCCTGGTTAAGAATTTTGTATGTAATGAGGCCTATTTTGAATTGTATCCTATGTTTGACAGGGAGCCAGTGGAGTTTTTTCAGTTGAGGGGTAATGTGAGAGTAAGATCAGTAAAGTAAGTAAATCAGTAAGTGATAAGAATAGGGAATTGCAGTAATCCAATTTGCTGCTCACCATAGCATTTACTAAAAGAACTGATGTATTAAGGTCTAAAAGGGGACGAATTCTGTAGAGATCTGTCGCATCAACTGTGGTGGACTTTATCAACTGTGACACATGGTCTGAGAATGAGAAATTGGAGTCGAACACCACTCCGAGCTGGTGAGACCTGATTACCGAGAATATTGATCAGAAAGTGAGGAAGGAGTTGTTTACAGTTATTTTTGGAGCCTATCAGAATAAACTCAGTTTTGTCAGGGTTAAGTTATAATTTGTTTGCGAACATGAAATTTTGAGTGAGAGAAATTTGTTGGTCAGAGTGTTATGTATAACTGGGTGTCATCGGCGTAGAAATGGTAGTTAATACTACTGTGAGACTGAATGATTGTGCTAATTGGGTTAGCGTAGAGGGAAAAAATAATTGGACCAAGGACGGAGCCCTGGGGGACGGCATACTGGAGCATAGCAGGATGTGAAAGTGTGCTACCTACCTTGACCGAGTGTGTCCTTCCCGACAGGTATGATTTGAACCAGCCAACTGCTTTGATACCATAGTAACATTAAGTCTGTCAAGGAGAATGGTGTGGTCAATGGTATCGAACGCAGTGGATAGATCCAAAAGGGTAAGGGATGTTACAGACTATTTAACCATATTGAGGAGAATGTCGTTGTGAATATTTAGGAGAGCACTTTCGGTTGAATGGTGTTTTCTATAGGCCGATTGGAAGGCAGCCATACGGCCAGCTTCATCAAGGTGAGTTTGTAGCTGGACTGCCACTACCCTTTCAAATATCTTTGAAATGAAGTTCAGACAGTTTCAAAATGTCTGATTACATGTTTTTTTTCAGTCGTTCTTAGTTCAATTTGCTATTTGCAAATCATGGCTATTTACTTGTGGGAAATATCTCAGAGCATGGATTACCCAATACCATAATGTATACAAACATGCTCCTGTGTGCTGCACAATTTGGGAAAGGTGCACTAAGTCTTTCATACCTCAAACAAAATGGGTACATATTAAACATTTCTTAGTTGATTAGCTTAGATATCTCTTGTACACCACTGACTACCTTGGATAGGAATGGTTACAGTGGAAAAACGTGATTATAATATGTCCCCACGATAGCAACAAAACAAAGTCAGCCCACATGAATAATTCCAATGCCAATGACTGTTCAATCTGTGTGCGAGAAGACCATTTAATCAATAGCAGATGGCTCAATATTAAAAAAGACCCAAGAGCACATTCCTAATGGAGAAGACAGGCATTATCGCTCCCAGACACAAGTCACCATAAAGAATCTGTGATCCCACCTAACCAAGTAAGATCAAAACTACAAAACGTTAATGGAAACATAATCCTAAGGACCCCACTAAATTCATGAAAGATAACAATGCCATTCTCACCACTAATTCCCTCTTCAACAAATTCTGTACAGGAGAAGAACCTACCAGGTGCTCTGGGGATAAATAACACCACATATCAAAAGATTTCCTCCACAAGTCTCACTATGGTCGCCCAAGTTAGAAACATTCAATAGTTGTCCACATTAAAAATACTTGTCTGGCTACCAAACCGCTTTACTCTGAAATAAAGGACCAGGTATTTGCCACCATTTTCGACACTTCTTGTTCATAGTTACACCTAGCAATAGTAGAGGAAAAATTAGTGATGGAAAACAAACGTTATTCTAGTTTAGTAGCAATTTGCCCTGTTACGAATCTTATTTCATGGTGTAAAAGCAATTTCAACTCGTATAAAATAGATAGTAATACTAGTAATTGAATTATTTATAAAATAAATCCTGAATGAGGCTTCCCAATGCATGACAGATTATGTTGCACTATTTCAGCTATTCACGACTGGTACATACAAGTTTACCTGTTGCAAAAATGTAAAGAACTATGCTGAATGTGGTAAATATCAGCTCACCACATGTCCAAAAATGCAGCATTATTGACAACAAGTCTATGTGAAAGCCACCTCAGGCAAAACCTGTCCTTTAATTGTTAAAGGTGAGTTGGGACCGGTCTGGAAAAGGCCTCAAAATCAATTTATTAACAAGATGCACTCAGAGAGAGCAAAACGCTCGACTCCATATGACCAGCCTCACAAGTGGTGTAAACTTTTTGTATTATTGACCATCTATTGTTTGTGTTTGAATCTATGTTGGAAGACATTAAAATGAAATGAAAAATATTAATTAATTTTCAGTGAATTTCTCCCCACTGAGGACGTGTGCATACTTGAACACACATCCAGACACTGAATAAATATTTTGTGGATATTAAATCAGTTCACAATGGCGTGGCTCATGCTTTAGCTTGACATAATTATAAGTGTTAATTGATAAAATAGGCACAGAGTGTACTAGAAACCACCGAGCACTCGCATCTACCAGAGTTTGAAAATTCATGATTTTTTTTGTATCCAAAATATGATCCAGATCTTTCCCGATAAAAACCACTTCTTGGTGAAAATCAGTCAGGGTAAACTTTTTGTGATGGCCTGTCAGAGAATTGAAACAGATGGAAAAAAAATTAAAAACAGAAATTAATAAAAATATAAAAATCATGAATACACCACCACTCTCTTATTATCTTTTTCAATTTTAAGATATAAAATGAGAAGAAATGTTTTTAACTAAAGACAGCAAATATCACAAGCTAGGTTTGTGACCTCACAATGACAATTGTATTGTGACATCACTAAGTAATGACATCATCAGAAAGCAAATTATTGATTTACGTATGGGAGGAAGAGAAGCAGATTTCTCTGTATAAACCCAATTGAAAATAAGAAAAACTCTATCCTGACTTTAATTTTTAATCAAATTTCACCAAATTTGGAGGGGTCTGTCTGTACCCCCAAAAATATCTGCCCACCAAATTTCAGCTCGATTGATGTTGTAGTTTTTGTGTTATAAGTGCAAAACGGTGCACAGACAGAGACAAACTGATCACAATAACCTCTGTAATCTCTAGCCTTTCTCAATCTTTTATACCATATTGCTAATGTTATTAAAATATGAAGTTATAGAAATAATGAGTTAAATAATTTCTTTTAAACAACTTGTTAATTGAAAATAAAAAGTGTATGACTGAGAGTGTATTGAAAAAATATGTAATTTTCCAAATAGCATTTACACTACTTTATTTTTTTATATCATTAAAATAACCACTTGCAGAAAGGCTAAAATTTGCACATAGCCCCCCCCTCACTCTACACCACATACAATACAAACTACCAGTGTGAAAAGCCATGAAACATAACAACACCCATACATACACATGGCATACACACATTAAAAAGCATTGGGGGAAGCAAAGCTGATTGTGTGTGGATTATTGATTTACGTTCGTGAGGAAGAGAAGCAGATTTCACTGTAAAAGCCCAATTAAAAATAAGAAAAACTCTCTCCTGGCTTTTTCACACAAATTACACCAAATTTGGTAGAATCCGTCTGTACCCCATGAAATACCTGCCCACCAAATTTGAGCTCGATTGGTGTTATAGTTTTTGAGTTATAAGGACGAAACGGTGCACAGACAGACTGACTGACAGACAGACAGAAACAAACTGATTACAATAACCCTCTCCTCTCGTCGAGCGTTAATAAACATAAGTAATTGATCATAGGATCCAGAATGATCCATTTTTATCTCCCATTGAAGAAAGAGGAAAGACATACATGAATACTTCCCTACCTTATGTGTATCTTGGGACAACAAATTCAACATTTCACCAGTTCCATGTAAAATATGTTGAATACTTAGGGCAGTATTTTAAAGTTATATTGGAATGAGCCCCGGACACCCAAATATCCAGATTTATACCCAGAGAAAAAATACAGGCTAATCAGGAGGCGAATAAAATGCTTTGAAACTGAGGAGAGGTGTGTGTTTTCACCAAAATGTGTGTATTTTGAGAGTGAATATATTTCCATAAAATTTGACAAACAAAATTTGTATACTTATCCCCTTTAAAATGCAGCCTATAAAAGGAAATAACAGACAAATAAAGGGCACTTGGAGAGTGCATACCTCTGCTAATGCACGTAATAATGGGAAAATGGGAAAATCCTGTTTATTTTTTGCATCCAGATGGTGATCCAGATCACTCTCTAAATATAATGGGATCTAAATTTGACCAAGACCCATCTTCTAATTTTTTTTGAAGATGCAACAAGTACTATTTGCATAGGCCTGCTTATAAACAGACAAACATACAATGGCCATGGAAATAACAACTCTGTGGCAGAGGTAATTCCAGTTGGCAGTTGGGTGCCAGCAAGATAATTGCTCGGTGCAGGGTTCACCTGTGATTCAAAAGATACGTAATTTAATGCACATTGCTGTGTCCTGTCACCTAATTGGATAACATAATTACATAATATTTTTTTCTCTTCATTCTCTTCATTTGCTCTGCGGGCATTGGTGGGTCAGACTAAAAGATTATCTAGCACAGCACATGTCTAAATTCTGCAAACCACATGTTTTTAGTATTTTAGATTTTTAGATTTTATAACTGAGTTGGTTTTTCGTATTGAGTCCTTAGCCTACTTTTACTTATGGCTGAGAAGTATAACCTGAGATATGTGAAGAAAGAGGCAGTGCTACCTGTACAGTTTCAACTGTGATAATTAATCTGGTAATGAATTAGATCATTCCCATCAAAGTTGACCCAATGCCTCAATTCAGGTCAAAGGTCAAACTCAAGCATGAAAGGTCAAAAGCAAATAAACTGACATTTGGGATATTTTATTTACACATTAGTAAAATATTAGAATTATTTAAAATATAAAGGTCACGGAAAACCCAAACATGGGAATTTCCAGACACCAACACTAAAAGAACCAACTGGTGGCAATAAACAATATTGTAATAACATAAAACAAATGTATGATGACTTCTTCACTGAAAACAATACAGATCATCTGTGAAGCACATAGACAGCAAGGATACCATATTCCTAATTCAGCAGAACTCAAGAGTCGTACTTTTAGTCACTGAGAGGGGGCTACGAGGGAATTGCCTGGCCCTACCTAGAGCTCATCGAGCCCTGAACCAAATGTTGCAAGTTTAAATCGAGAGGGGGAATCAGGGAACTGCCTGACCCTGCCTAATCTCACATCATGTATCAGGGGAGGATGGTGGGAAAATAAATCTTTCTTTCCATGTAAATACTTGCCCTTTCAATCACAAATTCAAAGTGATCATTGGAATTAGGGCAAAACAATTATACCTAAACTTTTAAAGTCAACAACTGACCAAGCAGGCCTCTACCAGGCCATGCTTCCCACAGTTGTCAACAATCAAAGTTGACCCAATGCCTCAATTCAGGTCAAAGGTCAAACTCAAGCATGAAAGTTCAAAAGCAAATAAGCGGACATTTGGGATATTTTATTTGCACATTAGTAAAATATTAGAATTATTTAAAATATAAAGGTCACGGAAAACCCAAACATGGGAATTTCCAGACACCAAGCCCAGTCAGCCAATAAGTGAGGCAAAAGCCAATGGCACAGAAGAAGGGGCCACTGAGGAAGTTTGAAGATAGTTCCATACAGCGTTAGACCTCCAAAGGCCTTGAGCCATAATATGTTCAAGAGGTACTTGATGGTCAAAAGCCACAGTGGCCCCAGATCTACGGAAACCATGAAAACCAAAGCCTTCTAAAGGATGCCCAATGTGCAAAAGAACGCTCTTAAGAGCATCCCTAATGGTGGTATCAATAACAACCAGGCAATGTAGTTTCTCATGTACAAATAAAGGTGAAGTGGGAGGCAAGGTTCTGGAATCTAACAAGAATGGGATAGCGGTAACAGGACAAAGGTCAGGGTTTGGAAGCTGAGGAATCTGCACAAACTGGTGAGCAGTTCTATTCTGCATGGTCTTGCTCCGCTTCAAAAGGATATGAGCACCAGGGGAGGCAAATATGATATCCTGTCTTAATAAATGTCTACCTGGGTCAAATCTGGCCCTAGAGTGGGGGGCAATGTTGGACATGCGCAGAAATGCAAAGAAAGAAGTCAGAAATATGGCCCTATATAACACAGAGTCCTGTAACCTATCACAAGCCTTAGATATGCCAGTCAAGGTTTCAAGGCCAAAAGTACCTCTAGGGGTGGGGTTAAAAGTAGAGTTAATTGAAATACTTCTCAGATAAGCAGAAACAAATTGGTGATGCAATGGTTCAGTGTCCCATTTATACTTTTTTGAGACGGCTTAACGCATTTTTGTATATATAAAAGCTTACCCAGAAGGGACTGAAATTGCTTCTTGGTAAGCTACGTTTTTTGACGGACCAAGACACATTCTTGGTGAATTTCATGTAACTTATCAGGGGCAATACGCAAGACATTAGCCTCAATGTCCACTTCAATACCCAGACAAGTAAGTCGTTTTGTGGGAGGAGTGAGCTTATCTGGATTAACAGGTAATCCTAAATCTTGAAGAAGTGTACGCAAACACTGAAACGCAGCCTCAGCCCTAGCCCTAGGTACTACTGCCACATAATCATCAATATAACAATGAAGTTTAACATTTGCTTTGCCATAATGAAAGTAATTGCATCAGAACATAACTGGAACGCCGCCGTCCCAAGCGTCCAGCCGAACGCGATCGTTACATCCAGATACAAGTTTCCTTGCCATTGAATACCAAATTTAAGACTATCAGCAGGATCTATTCGAAGGTTACGAAATGAACGCGCCACGTCGATCTTAAACAGAACTGGGTCGTCCCTACAAGCAATTATATCATCTGCAATATCATCAACCGTAGGAAATCGAAGTGTAAACTGTGTACCATCGAACACATCCTTATCTACGAAATCATTGACAGCATTGCCCTTAGGGTAAGACAGGTCCATAATGATTCGGTGTTTACTACCATCTTTAGGTCTAGTCAACAAAGGAGAGCAATGAAATGCTGGATGGTTAACTTCAGACACTGGTCCTACAATAGCGTGTTCTTTTATCTCTTTATGCAAATATTCTGTAACTGCATCCGGAAACTGACGGGCTGAGAAATGATTAACAATATTTTGATTGTTTAATTTGTGGGTCCTGTCGATAAATAAAGGAAACCAAAGGTAAGGTACTGCAAAAGACGCTGATCAGGGTAATCTATCAGATGTCGCTCCCAAGCCCTTAAGTGTAATCCCGACTTAATGGGAATACGAGCCATCCTATAATTCGGCAGACCCGTACCCAGTATAATATCTGCGACCTCAAGGCACTTCTGAACCGAGTCAATCTGTACCAAATCCCTGTCAGGGCCAACAAACTGAAAAAAAGTATCAGCATGAACCAAGTGACCTCTTGTCTTGTTTGAAAAATTAAAATCTACTAGGTTTTCATAAGAAACCGAAACTTAGGGTCTAAGGCACGACCCTCATCCAATTGACAGGACGGAAACGACTGAAACTGACGAGTACTCTCAGAAGCACGAACGCCCCTATGACTACGGTCAGGAAACGCCACTCCGTAACTATCATCATGGTGACACAACAAATCAATTATATGAGTAACATAGGTCGTATATGAACAACCATAGTACTGAAAACACTGCATATCTTTACAATAGTTGTCATAATGAAGCCTAGAGTCAATTTTATTGTCAAACAACTGAGTACGCCTAACTACAATAGGAAATGTGTCTACCAGTTGCATGAACCCCCCCACTCCAACACTTTTCTTTGAAAAACATAAACCTTCAAGCCTTCATTCCAACAGATATGACAAACTCCATTTACATGCTGGTGCCTAGATCCTCTAATTTGGACAATATAACCACATCCAAAGCCAAAAATATCCCCAATTTCATAAACAGACAACATGGCCTGTGTGCACTCAATATTCACCAATTGACCAACGTCCAAATTTGGAAATGAACGTGTACAAGTACCCACTAATACACCAGCTAGCTTACACAACAAAAAAGTACTATTCCCTCTTCCACTCTGTATATTATACTTGTCAAGCCACAATTCGTGGTAAAGATCTTTACATTTGCTTTTCTTCCAACTGTTGGTGTCACCTTCAACAGCCGGACGAACACAACTACCAAAGGCAATTACATTATTATTGTCACTATTTTGTGACCATGTGGTGGCAAACCATCCTACCTGAGAGGAACTGCGTTCTCCTGATGTTTAAAAGACAACTTCACAGAACACTTAACCTCTGGATGTGTGAGAGAACGTCCATGCTTAAAGCAACTGGAACAGAAGTGGCGATAAACCTCATGATGCGACTCATGACTACATGAGCCCTCATTGAAACATTTACACAATCTGGACTTGTTGGATACATTACTCACTGCTTGCCCATTTAACACAGCAATCTGCGAGCTGTTGATCCTGTTCAACGACCACTGAGTCTGATCCGACCACTGAAATCGACCTTCCTCCAACTCGGTCATTGAAACTCCCCAAGCTGCCCTAACTGCAGCCCAAGGAATGGCAACTGCATCCCTAATAGACAGAGTCACCTGTTGTAACATCAGTTTCATTAACATTGGATCTTCAACTTGAGAAATGTTATGTAACTGACCTGCTACCCACTGAGCCATACTCAAGTTGTCGTAGGCTGGTTTCTTGACACTGGAGTTGGTGATATAACCTTCATTGGGCCACTTAAATTCTGGTTTAACATTCATAGTATCAGTTACATTATAACATCCAGATTTCCTACGACCAAATGGGCCCTTACCTTGCAGTACTTCCATCTCCGCCTGGTCATCATAATAAGTCAGCAAACGCCTCACCGCCCTGGATATATCTGAAGATGATCTGACAGCTTCCAATGTGGGAGGTGGTCTGAGACTTGAACCTGCTTGCTGCCCTACAGCCACATCCTGCCCGACTCCCTGGGCTTGCTGTCTCCACCCAGTGGGATCTACAGCCATGGGGTGCCCCTGTTGTCCGGCGGGCCCACCAAGGTTCGAGGTAGTTGCAGGCAACACATTCTGCGGGTTCACACCAGTCCGTGGCACAGTGACAGGGGAAATAGAATGCGTCACAGATGCATTCTGTTTTTCCATCTTTTCAACTCACTGAATAAGTTCTTTATTGGATTGTTCAATTCTGTGAAGAAGGGAGATAACATCCGACTGCGGCAATGGAGATGATATTGAATTACATTGCATCGTGTCCACCACACTGCTGGTCGTAGGTTGAGGGGATAAGTAGGATCCGTCCATATGTATGTGCTTCGACTTCATCCTGCCTTTGCTGCCAGCCTTCCCCTTCACTGTAGATTGTACCGTTTTCTTTTTACCCATGATAAATGTTCACATAAAAGTTAAAATCTTTACTAAAAACAGCATAAAATAAACTTGATTAAAAAATAAATCTTTCTTTCCATGTAAATGCTTGCCCTTTTAATGACAAATTCAAAGTGACTCCTCTGTTCACCTAATTAAGAACCCCTGCATATAAAATCAATGAAGCAGAAAGGTCGATCATTGGAATTAGGGCAAAACAATTATACCTAAACTTTTAAAGTCAACAACTGATCAAGCAGACCCCTACCAGGCCGTGCTTCCCACAATGAGCTCAGATCTTATAGCAAATTCACATCTCTGAGTAATTTGCCGGCCAGTAGGGAACCAGATAACAAACAGCAGGTAGCCATCCAAACTATTTTGGTACACTTACAATCAGTGCTATGCTAGATAATTTAGAGCAAAAGAGTAGCAAGAAATCTTCTGATTGTTCAAAAATTAAAACCAACAAAAGTAAAAATGCAGAACAAGGAACAGGCCTGACCAGTACAACAGCTATGTTGAGTACTCTTTCAGCAGACAGTGTACCACACTCTGCCAGTAGTCATGAAAAACAGATTAAAACACCTTTCACATTAGGCCAGATGCAGGCGGTTATTCAAGTCAGATATGACAACATACTACCGAGTATACAATCAATAAGACAAGACCAACAAAGACAAGCCCAGATGGATCATCGTCCAAGGAAATTGGCTAATATTGCTCAAACAGGTACAGCTAACAAGGTTAAGCACAAAGGATGTGGGTCAAGTTGAGGTTTTTGTGTATAATTACATAAAATGGCCCCATGAATTTGTATTATCTGGCTCCTCAAAAGAAATAAATAATATTATATGATCAACTCACAATGCCCCAGTGGGTGTCTGCCTTTTGCTGCACCATGAAAGAGGAAAGTAATTTGTATTTGAGAGATAATGTGTTAATTTTATTAATGATTTGATGGATGATGCAAATGATTTCTCATGGAGTGCAGCAACAACCAATCATGTGGTTTTGCTCTTCCATATGGACCAAGGGGAGGTCACAGGTTATGATCAAATTGGTTGAATTGATCGTATTAGAAGGGCCAATACTCAGAAACATGTCAGACAAATCCCCCAAAACTTCAAACTCAGCTCTGTTTCCAGTGGCAAGAAAAATTCTGGCAAGATAGATAGATCTATGCTGTTCATACAGTACCACCCATGAGACTAAACGTGTTTTGCACAAGCATTTTGTTCATTCTGTCTCATCTCCACTAACAAACATTCCTACATATTGAAACTGAGTGTAGGAGTAAAATAAAGAACAGTTCAAAAACACGTAAAACAATGCATGAACCTTGCTGGTTACAGTGGTTTAGGGAAAAATAAAGGATATGGAAATTTAATTGATCACATGTCATATTCACATGAAGTTGGTAGGACAAAGTATCCAATAAATGTGTAAAAATAAATAAAACTATGAGGAAAAATCTATTATGCCCAGCAAGCCCAGTAAATACCACTTCTCAACACACTCCTGTTGTTAGAGCTGTCTATCATAGCTTTTGAGTCGCAGCAAGATGAAAGTGCCTTTACTGCAGAAGACAGATCACGTGACTACTGACATTCTATAGTATAGCAGATTTCAAGCACTGGCCAATAAACACATCTATGTAGACGGTGCACTGGCCAGTCCAGTTAAAAAAGACTGATGGGGTCACTTTCAGTGCTATGTATGGTCCTTCTACTTAAAACCTATCATGTGTATATTTCCCCACTTATGACAAGGTCAAAGTTGAGGTTTTATGCCCCATTGAATAGCAAGGGTCATATTGGGACAGGTTCTCAGGATTGCCACTTGTGGGACTCGCAACCACACAGGGGTGACAGCCTGTGATTTTAGATGCCAAATTTGCTAACCACTAGTGCACAGAGGAACTCCACATTTATGTCAAGAGCAAAGCATGGTTCAGATAACAGATAACAGAAGAACTATATTGAACCTTAGTTGGCCTCATGGGTTCTCAGTGAATGATGGGGATTGGTAAAAATATGTATTTAGGCTCATGCTATCATCTCTCTATTATCTCTCTTGTTGATAATGTACAAAACCCTAGGCCCTACTGCCCTGTTATATAAAGCTGATATCAGCAGGGCCTTCCGCCATATCCAGATTGACCTTTGGGACATCAACCTCCTAGGTATTAAACATGATTGTTATTACATTGATGGAACTCTCGCATTCAGATGTAGTCATTGGTCTTCTTTCTCCGAGAAATGTTCAGATGCTTTTAGGTACATTATGAAAAATTCTGGTTACCCGAACTTACTGATTCATATAGATTATTTAATATATATGGGCCTCCCCTTGATTATGCATGCCTCCTAACCAATAATGATTTTGGTTATTAGAAGATATAGGACAAGAATTAAGTCAGAAGAAGCTAGTTCCTCCATCCAATCCTGCATTATGTATGGGAATACTAGTTAATTCTGTGAACTGTACAATATCCATTCCATTTGCGGACACAAAATCATTACTCTTTGTAAGTCTTGGGAGAACAGGAATATTTGTACCATGAAGCAGTTACAATTTCTTCTCGGATCTTTATCGTACATACCCAAATGTGTCTGGCCAAATCATGATAAAGGGTATTTTCGCTTTAGAAAATCTTTTGCAAATGAACTCAACTGGTTCAACACTTTCTTGTGTTCATATAAAGGAGTTTTTATAATTATGTCAAGTTACCATGGAAACCAGTGTGACATTGTGACAAGTGTAAGAAATAGGCCTTGACAGCACTAAGCATCTTGGAATTGGATGAAAATAACTTGGTTATAATCTATGTGGATCTTGCTGATGAAAATGTATCAGACGGAAAACCATAAAGATTAAAGTCTACAGAATGCTGTACCTACTGTGGAATTCATATCCCAATCTATATGCTATAGTTTTGCTGGAGAAGAAGGTCCTCAGTGGCCTAGTGGTTAGCAAGTTTGGCATCTAATCATAGGCTGTCACCTCTGTGGGTTCGAGTCCCACAAGTGGCAATTCTGAGGACCTGTCCCAATATGACCCTGGCTGTTGAACGGGACGTAAAACCCCAACTTTGACTTTGCTGGAGAAGAGATTCAGAATTGGTTAGTAATAGCCACAGTTGGAGACAGAAAAGATGTAGAGAAACATATTGTAATGACACAATAACATTAAGGCAAATTTTAAACCTACCAGGGGTCAGGGAAAGACAGAGAATGCCACAGAATGTTGTGGAAAGGTAATGTGACAATAAATGTAGGCAGTGTGTGTTTGATCAGCGCATAAATTCAGACGGGTTCAGACAAACATTACCTCACAATAGCCTCCTTGTGTTATATTCTGAAAACCTAAATATGGTATTTAAATTAAAATACTTCATATATGTAAGGGACAAACAATCCTTTTCATTCCTTTTAAGGAAAGAAGATAGAAGTTTTCCCTGTCAAGTAAATAATTGTTATCAGGTTAGTGTAACTTAATTTTTTTACAAAGTTGCATGTACATATAGGAGATATTTGGTAAATATAATATTCAAATGCCTTATTCGTCTATATATTCTACATGCTCCTCCATGATTTAACTGAGTTTATAACTATCTTCTTGATGAAACAGTATGATGAGGCTGTGCACAATGAGTTTTCTGCTGGCTGGGATTATTATCCTGGGACTTGTGTCTTCAATCCATGGGTAAGAATTAAAGACATTTTAATTATTTTGAAACTGCTGAATTGTTTTGAAGGTTATCAGTAGATAAGATGTAGCCTTTAGTCTATAGGTTTTATATGTGGTCAGGGAATTATTATTATTATTATGTATTTATACTCAGCGCAATATCTCCATATACTACAGGACTCAAAGCGCTATTTAACCAATCCCACTGTACAGGTACAGCCCCAACTCACAAGTAACTCACATTCCCCTAACTGGAAGACAGAGGCTCAAGGATGACCATTTATCAACGTCCTTGAGGTTCTTTAACCTGCCACTGGGGATAGGACCCAATGACAGAGGACCGCCATTTTAAGTGGTCATCCGAGCCACTATGTATCTGCCTGTACCTGGGATTGAACCCACGTCCTCTGAGTTCCTAGACAAGTGTGTTACCCGCTAGGCCACAGTGGCAGATAGGGAATATTGCCTGCTCTCAGTTTTGAGCTAACAAAGCTAGAGATTTCTTATTCTAGTTGTACTTTATAGTACTTTATATCACTCTACAAGGGGCTACTTAAGGCACAACATAAATAAAACGGTCAATCAATGAACAATTAATTTCTTCAATGTACATGTGTGTAATTAATATGATTCTTAAAATTTTGAATTGTTTTTACATACAACATATTGTATTTAAATAGACATTTTTTTCAATCACAAGAAAAATAACACACACATAATACAAATATGTGTAGAAATATAACTGTTGTTTAAATGTACATTTAAGGACAATCGCTACTAAATACTTTTAACATTAAGAATTTCACGAAAGTTTGAGAATAAGTTCATCATGCTGTTTTATATCCACAACAGTGAAAAAATGAGCTGATGAAACTTTTTTCTATTAAAGCAAGAAGTTGGTCCATAATTTCGCAGCTTTAGTGTAATTTACATAGCTAAGTAAGGAATGAGTACACAACATTTTGTATTTTTTAAATTTTGTATTTCATTGCATTTTCATATGGCTTTGTAATATCACATTTCACATCAAACTTAATAATTCTTATTGCAACAAAATTTGGACAACCACTTGCTTTGGCTGCTGAATTGGAAATTAAATGTTGTCACACACATCATATACCTCAATACAGAGAAAATTTGCGAAAGAGACAAAGCCAAAGTTGTAATTGATATGCTCTTCCCATTGTCTAAAATAGTATAAAAGTTCCTAGCAAATGTACTTGTATTTTCAAAACATGATTGTGTTTATGAATATGTCTTCCAGTAATTGACAAATAATATTAAACAATGCAATGGAACTAAGTTGTTTTGACTTTTAGAAAAATCAATATCAGTGTTTTCCAATCTGTTATCATCTTTCCTTTACTAGCTAACCACATTTCTGTTTGGGGCAAGTCTTTTGTTGAGAATAGTTATTGTTAGGGCTATTAGGACACAAACAGACAGAAGTGCGACTTATTCCCCATTCATCTATTCTTGTATTTGGGGGTGTGAACGGCACCAACGGCAAGCAACTACCAGCTTTCCCACTTAAGGTCAGGCCGGGAACGGAACCTCCATGTCAGGGGTGGGAGGCGAGAGTGTTACCACTCTGCCACCGTGGCCCTTTGATTGAAGCTTATAGAAGTTGAAATCTTTTACAGGGTAATATATTACCCGGCCCTGACCACCACAGAATGAACAGTTATATTTGTGCAACTTATACCCTTACATTCTCCAAACTAATTTAGTTTACTTTAGTTATGCCTTTGAGCATGAGTCAAATGAATCCTGTCTATGCAACACATTGTGCCCCTCAAATTCAAAGAGGAGCACAGTATATGCAGCCTTATCGATGGTCCAGTAGAAGTCTGTCATGTCCTCCATGAGGCCATGTAGGACATCTTCTACCTAATATCAAGATTTGTTTCTTCGAGTATGTTCTTTGTTCACCCCTGTATGAACTGGGTTAGCAAAAGCGGAATGTAACTGGAAAGTTACCTTGTAACACGCCAAGATTTACATCTTGTGACAAAACCACCATGTTGCAGTTCCAAAATTTCAACATTCCCACCCCCTTTTCCATTTGTTATGTCTTTTGATTGTCTGTCTGTTTCTGCAATTCTTATATCACTTTTCTCTCTGGGCCAGTCTGGCCCCAAGCACAGACAAACATGATAGTTCGTGTTTCTCTTTTGTTATGTCCATATTGTCTGTCTTTGGCTTTTTTCATCTTGACCTCAACTGGATCCAGTATTAGTGCCTGAGTATTATCAGATGAGTGCTGCTCTTCTGTGGATTTGCTGTGCATGAAATGGTCACCAGGGCAATACGAGCCCAGAATCAAACCCTAATAACGTTACAGTACTGCAGTTCTGTGACGTACTGGCACTCATACTAATGTAATCAGATCTTATATACCTAGACTAATATACAGACTCCCAACTGTATACAGCAGTTGTACAATTCCCAAGCATTCCAGTCTTTTTGTTGTTTTTTTGCCATTGACCACAGAGTGTTCAGTTTGCCCCATTTCACTTTTCTTTCCTGTTGTTTTACACAGCACTTTTTGTAATTTAAGGTTATAATTGCTCAGTCGCTGTAATACACTATATGCTAGATAAAGTCACTTTATTCTAACAATCTAAACTTGAATAAGCTAGTATAATGAATGACCAAATGAAATAGTAATATAAATTAGATTATCCCTCATGAGCCGGTTATGTAACCCAAATCAAGAATTTGGTCGTCAGAATAGACTGTTGTCGAAAAACAAGATTTCTGGATTGTTTGGGAGTTAAACCAGGACATGCTGCCTGTCACAGCCAAACATTGGTAGCGGTAGTTAACCACTACAAGAGCTAGTACTACTATGGAAAACTGACTTCCATGTCTTATTGGAGATCGGATTGGCATTTGCTTGCCATCAAATGCACATATTTCACCTGCTGCAGAAGCCACCTCCATCTGTATTTTTCTATAATGGCCTAACAAACACTTCATCTACTGTCACATTCAGTCCAGTTTTCAAGGGGGTGAGTATCATGTCCAGTCCTCTGCAGCCCCCCCCCCCCCCCCCCCACCACCTTTGGTCATCTCACAGAATAAAATCAGGGGCCCATATGGGTATAGATATGGAGACCCTGTCTATCACTGGTTGCCAGGTCTGACCGTAAGGCTGAGCAATGACCATGTGTGTGTCTCTTTTGAATCCGGATCCTTCCACACACCTCTGAAGCCCTGCATCTGTGAATGAGTGCGCCCACTGTGGCTCTTGTTCTGCCTCAACCATGACCTCTGGGCCACTGATTTCAACAAGAAACTGCATCTCGTGCCTTAATCACACTCTTGAAAACAAGTTAATGGCAATGGTTATTCTTCTGGAAAGTATATTTATAAGACCTATTCGAATCATCAAAATTCAATGTTGGTCTTTTCTTAAAACAAAGAATAAAAATATATGTTATAGTTCAGTAATGCCAAATTACTCTGGAGACCAATATAAACTTTTTACATGTGTAAATAGTAGGCCTTGATGACCCAAAGCTTCTTGCAATGAAATTAGCCAATTAGCTCAGATAAGCATCACCTCACAATGAATTGTTGTATTACATTCTGAAACCTTAAAAATGGTGTAAAAATTAAATCACTTCAGTGTTATGAGGGACAAATAACCGTGTCATGTTAACTGATCTTACGTTCCTATGATGGAAAGTAAACTTTTCCTTTATCATTATGCATTTTTGGCATATATAGATACAAATGTTGAATATATTTTCAGCTTTGTTAGAGATACTCAACAACTGTTTAAAAAGTTGTGTTTAAAGTATAACTTAGAAGAGTAACCTACAAAGTATTAAAACTAGGTCATACTATCCATGTGGGAGTCTCAAACTACAACTGAATTGGCTTGTCAGCTTTTGTCTGTGGACTGTTGTTGTACAGTCCATTTTGTGTCTTGACAGGATACATTCCCCATGCTCTGGCGAGATTCGGCTTTCAGTTGAACATGTGAGATTCTTCTTTGACTGGTGATTTGTGTTCAGTTCAACCTTTTTAAATGTTTGAAAAACCTCTAAAGAACTGCTATATGATCTTAACTAAAATGTACACGCTGAAGGGATAGGGGAAATGAGATGCATATTATATGGGCATATACTGTGTTGCTTGTTCTCCAATATGTATCACCAAGAAAGCCATAAGGACTAGGTTATAACTCTAGTTATAACTCATGACTCCATCATGGAAACATTTGACTTAAGTATAACCAATTTGCACGTTTTCTATTCTAGTTTTGGATAACTGCTATACTCCTCATGTCATACTTCTCCAGCAGTTTTGTGGAACAAATTCTGTAGCATGTTATAAAATGAATGTGGGCTATTTTTTATAATATCAAATTCTATTAGATTTCATATTACTATCAACACACTTCATAAATAAAGCCACAGTTGTCACAGTGGAGGAATTTTGTGGATATGGTTTTTAGCAACTTACTGCACTGTGTAAATCAAAGGGTATAACTGAGCAATTACCAAAACCAGTTGAGGAAGAACCTATAGTCAATGGATATGGTTATAGTTCTTTTAGTTCATTAGACAGGATCATATTGGGACAGATCCTAAGCAAAATTGCAATAATAATAATAGTAAAGCACTCGTACAGTGCAGTACTTCACAACGGTATATTTCTGAACTTTTTGGATTTTCTGTTGTATTTTGGGGTATGGTTCAAGTCATACCCATAATTTAATTTTCCTTTGGTCAGACCAAACCCGCATAAAAATACCATACCTTTTAGAGAAATCATAGATACAGGAAAACCCGTAAACATTATCTCCTAGTGGAAGTAATAAATAGATCTCCACAATATTAAACATGAAATAATTGAAAATAAGGTTTTTGTAACCAACTTATGCCAAGTTATGGCGGGGAACAGAATGGGATGAGAAATATCCTGCACTATAAATCACAGGGTATCACTGAACCATTACAACTAGAATCACAAGAGGAAGGACCCAAATTCAAAACCATAATATCAAATGTGGAATGCAGATATGTTGCCCATCACTACAACAGTATAACGTTAATAATACTAACATGTTCTTTCAGTGATTTCTGTAAGAGAGAGTACACTGAATTTGTGAGGACAACCCAGATTCATCGCTATACAACGGCTTGTTCTTACACATCAGCATGTGGATGGTGGCATATGGATCGATGCCAGTTAGTCGAAATACTTCTCACCTATGACCTTAATGTCAACGTGACATTCTTGGTCTGTTAAACTCTTCTTTTAAATTGTGGCTTACTTTCATAGTGGTGTAAAAGGTTAAATTTTATTAATGTATTTTTTTCTGTTGTCCCATATCTTAATTACTTTTGAACCTCTAGTTGGTCTGTTTGAGCCCATAAAGGGGCAGGCCCACACACTTGCATCGGTTACAGACAGTAATATTCATAGTGTTTTGATCTGTCCTACTTGTAACTTAAACTATCCAACATCTGATATAAGCATTCCCCAGCCGCCATAATCAGTATGTGATCTATATGTCACTGTCGGTAACACCTTCTTCCAAATCATTCTTTGTTCCACTTTACCCTGTGTCTGTTTGGGTACCGGATAAACTTGGAATACTATTATGATGTAAAACTTATCAAATTACCAATAACAACTTTCTAGTAGTCACTACTGCATAACAACTAGCATGTATCAAAATGCATACATTATTTTCAAATAAGATTGAACTACAGTAACTTCTAATGCTAGCTTCACAGAGTACTCATGCACTGCAGTTGCTTTGGTTCCTTCGTGAAGGTTCTACAGTATGGACTGCACCACCTGCAGTAGCCAGAATATAGTCAATTCCATAGATTAATGAGAATGAGTGTAACATTTTTATTGATAATTTTCTTGCATTTCCATGCATTTAATATGTTGAATTAATGATTGTAAAAGACTTTTAGTAATGATTGAAATATTTAAAAATAAAATAGATTACCACAGTTTCTCTCTTACTGGTTTGGTGTTCCTGGGCAATGTGAATTGTTTTACTTGGAACCCTGTGCTCTATGTAGATGACACATGCAGACCAACTATAAGGTGACAAGCGTAGCAGCAATTACCAGTTGCTTTTAAGTTGCAACAGGAAAAGACAAAATTTTTATTTACCAAATTTATTTAACATCTAAAAGCATGAATACAATCAAATGAGGTACTCTTAATACTTTGTACAATATCATACTAATGAAACCAGTCTGATCTGACCACAGTCCTATCCATGTAATTAACAGTTAAGTTTGTTCACTAGATTCTCCCGCAATCTGTCCTGTAATCTGTGATCCCTTTGGCGTCTAACAACACACAATGTCTGCATCTTGTGATCCGTTCAGCATTCAGAAACACAAAATATCTGTGTCCAGAATGTATGCACAACTATACTGTTCACTCCAGAACGTGACCAATATCCAAAGTACAGAAAAATCCACACCCTGGAAGATCCACACACTCTATCCAGTTCACCACAAAATGTATATATCAAGCAGTCAAGCAGTGGATCATACTTCAAAATTAAAAGTCATACAGACTGGTATCATATTGTATTTTGTGTAACCAGACATCAGTCTTGTCTTCAGCTGCATACGTATTATTACCCTCATCCCCCCAAGGTAAGTGGTGAGGGTTTTGTAATCATGTTTGTCTGTCTGTTTATCTGAGCACATTACTCTAAAAACTTTACATCGGATTCGGGTCTTATTTTCATGCAACATAAGAATTGTTTTTATGATTTTGCAGGAATATTTGTATGTAAAAATCAATATTTATTCATCAGACTGGGGTTATATTTCACACAAAGGGGGTTCATTTGTGGGTCCGGCTTCCTCAAATGTGATCCTGTTTTGGATCCATGATTCTGATCTGGATCTGAATAAAAAGAAGTTTTTCAGCAGCACCAGTGAGTTTTTGTGTTGTCAGGAACAGATTGGTGTTGGTGGGATGTTCCTTTGTTAGAAACATGAGCCATCTGTTTTTTGCATTATTTAGGAGGTACCGTACTTGTCTTAGATACAAGATAATGCCATATTATACAATGCAAAGAAGACTGAAACAAGTTTGTTGTGATACATATACTGGCGACAGATGTGACATACGTGAGTTATTACATATACCGTTTACCTATGCAAATTCTGGACTGCGACACCAAATTATGATTTACTAATCCTTGTCCTAATTTGGCACAGACTTAAATAATATACAAAATGAAGTTAACTGTAAATCAATTTGAGCCAATCAGAATACTGAATTTTCAAATTGCTAGGCACTAACTCATTGTTTTGTTTTTCATTTTAAGATGTCAATATAAGACTCTAGGGCAAATTTCATGAAATGTCTTAGCCCAGTCTCAGACTCAAACTTGAGACTTTTGTGAAAACCGTTTGAGACAAAGACTTAGCTGAGCAAATAGGCTCAGATTTGAGCCAGTGGCTAAGCCTGAGACTGAGTCCGAGACCTTCATGAAATCCACCCGAGGTCACAAGACCAAAATGGAATTGTTCAACTATTTTATTTAATAATTTCACAGTCGCAGGGTTGTAGATTGGGTAGTGGCAGTGGCCAGACAATAATGTTTGGAATCCTTTTCATGGGTGAATTTGACAAATATCTTCTTGCTAAACCTCAAACATTTCAATCACTAAGATTGTGATTTATTTTAAAATAGTACTTAAAGTTCTCGTACTGAGCTATGACTTCAGTTTTTCTCACAAATAAGCCATGTTAGTCTGGTCACCTAACTTGCTCAATTTGTCACAGTGCTTATAATCTCGCTTACTATTGTTGGCTCAGATAAGGTTAATTTAGCAAAATCCCTTTTAAACCTCTCTAATTTAAGAGAAAACTCGGAATTTGAATTGACCTTTTGGAACCTTAACACAGAAATAACGCATATTTGAGGAGGTTTTATGCTGTACAATGCCACACGTAGGAGGTTACAAATGTATGACAGGCCTCCAGTTAATCCAATTGTTGACATCAGCAGTATTCGACCCCAGGATCCTGTCAACGAAAGACAAGTGACAAAATGTCAAATTTGCTAGCCACTCAATAATTTAAGTCTGTTTTATTATAGAATCTATGCTTCCATCTAAACTGCTGTACATGTATGATAACACATGAAAATTGTGAGTTTTTAAAAACACAAAATGGAAATCAATTTTATATTTTCAGCATTATTTGATACCATTACACAAGACGGTCCAAGATAGACAGTGAAGCTGATGGCTGTAAATTAGCAGAAAGTCTTACAGTAAACACTAAAGTTGGGATGAATATATTATTTATGCTTCACAGTGTGTATATCTGAGGGTCTATAAGTCCATTCAATAAACAACGGTTGATTTTCCATCAGTGTTTGAATCAATATTCATACAGATTTTTTCTTGTGTTTTGAATGATATACAAATATATGAATTTTATAGCTGTAATTGTCTTAATATCTTTGAGGTTATGCCTTGTACAGAATTAACTCTGACCTGTGTAGTTTAATAACCCTTTACGCATTGCTTGCATAGCAAATGTGTAACTATTGGTAACTAATTGATAATGTTTTAATTTTATCTTAGTATCATAGTTTGAAAATTAGTAAGGTTTATGTAAAAAATATGCACTTTATGGTTTTCATAAAATGTAAAGTTAAAGTCAACTGACTAATATATCATATTTATCTGTAATAAGCTGATGTCCAAAATAAGCTTTGAAAATCCAAAATAAGCTTTAGGAATTTGTGTAACAGTAAAAATTAATCGGTGTTAGCATTTTCATTGTGTTGTAAAAAAAAACAACTAATATATTTTACTCTAAAAACTAACTGTGTTGAAATCAGTTGTATTTCCTCCTGTTCCCATTTTTATTGATATTTTAAGGAGATTTTACTCAGAATATCTTTCTGAGTTTATAATTACTTTGGATATCTTAAATGGGCCTGCTTTGCAATTGTCAGCAACTGATTAAAGTTGGTTTTTACAACTCTTTTAACAGCTGGGTGCCAGTTTGGGACAGCCTCAATATTTTTGTGCCATATTTTGCCAAGAACTGCACTCAAACCAACTACCAGACAAGCTAAAGTAAAGTGATTATTTGCCAAACTTGAGAACCACTCCTCCACTGATGGATTTTGTCTTCAAGCTATAATGAATTATGATATCAGGCATTAGCATTCCCTTTTTTCAAGTATATACAGCAGCATTTTACGTATTCATATAGTGTTATTTTCAACACACAGCAAATCAATCACCTACAGCACATTTAGATACAAGCCCTTTTCAAGTGGAAGAATATGACTAATTTCTAATTTCAAAATTGGACTAAAAATAAAATTATGGTGATTTTAAATATTATCATAACATATTTCAATGTCTTTATGACGCCTTATTGTTAGATTATTTGCATACTCCAACTTGCTTATTTCTTGTCTAGTTACTCTGAAAACAGGAATGTTAGACAACCCTTGTCTTGCCTAATTTGAAATCATTCTTATTTTCGTATTGTACACTGCTTATCACAACACTTATCTTTGCTTCTTGATGTTCTCAAACATGGATGTCCTTTGCTTAACATGTACATTATATAACTACAAATTACCCAAATCAAAATCATATCGATTAATCTTTTACAGGACGTTTTATGGGTCATAATTCAATTTCTTTTTGAAAAGTAATTTAATTGGTACATATGCATTTAACACACAGCTTATAAATCATAATTTTCATCAGTGAACCTGATTTGGCTAGATGTTAAAATTATTATTTGAAGTATTTCATATCATGTTGAGGTCTGTGCCAATTTGCCAAGCAACATATTTTGTATATACACATGTATATTAAAATCACTTTGGTACTGTACTCAGACGAAGCATTCTATTCCATCAGACATACTTCATGCTTCAGTTCATTAGTTTTGTGATAAAATACATATCCATAAAATAGAAAATCAAGCAATACATCTGCTGAGTGTCAGAACATTTAACACATAACACGGAGAGAGCATCTTCGATTTCATTTGAATTAGCCCTAAATTGATGTGAACATCTTTGAAATGTTCAAAAAGTTGAATAACAAAAAGGACTTCAGCAGCAAGAAAACAAGCATCAACCAGAGGATAGATACCTGGGGTAAGTGGATATGAATATATGAGACTTTGTTTCTTGAGGAAACCACATTTAGAGGGTCGGGAGAGCTTACCACACATGGTTAAGCCAATCAACTCTCTGATATGGGTTTAAACTTCTATGTCTATCAGTGATAGTGGGGGAAACTTTTTCAATACCTGACCAAACTTAGGACAAAAGTATCAAGTGAAAAAATCTTCTTGAAGCAACCCCAAGTATATTCATATATGACAAGAAACGGGTTTGAGTTCTTATTTATATGATTGCATAATATAAATAATTCCAAGAGTAGCATATCAGTATATACAACAAGTGTCAAAACATAACCTTGTTACTTTTGCACTGGTGGCCGTTCAAAGGAGATGGTGTTGATAAAAAGTGGTAAACAATGAATTAGTAACCAAAAATAAATAATTAATACAGGTACTCCATGGTGATATAATTTGGCATATTCCCTAGACCAATACAAGAATAATACAAATCAGGATCATCAATACAAAATATGGCTTTGTAGGCTGTATTTGGATTGGTTGTGTGTCGATTTGGCACAGTAAGGGTAAATGCCACAGCAATTATCTTGTGCAACATAGTTTATATGGTGTGCTTGTGTCAACGTATAATTTATAGAAAAGATATTAATTGTAAATTACACAAAACAAGCAGACTTCTGTCCCGATTTAGTACTTTACTAAAATTAACTTTTATTGCAAAAAATACACTTACCATTTCCTGACCAAAGCTTTTTGTTTGAGCCATCCAACTCACTGGCCAACATTAAGAAACATTTTAAGGTACCTTGAGAAGCCAGTGAGAGAGTGTGGACTAGGAAGCACCCCAATGGTCATGTGACCACGCCAATAGGCGCTATTCATTGTTTTTGTTGGCCATCCTTGAGTGTAGATGTGTTTTGGAATATTTCGTTTTTTTTCTTGGAGTTTCTGGGAATTATTTTTGAATTTTTAGTTCTATAGTGATTCATATGTTTTAACAATGTCTTCGCAGGATAAAGTTTAAAAAGGACAGAGGAAAAGTCTTTATTGTGGCCATTTTATGGCGGAATGGAACAATCATCATCATTGTCCAAATTGTAGGGATGACTTGAAAGGTGATGATCAATTTGCTAATTCTACAGATTGCTCTGTTTGTTAGATTATTTGTTTGTTTATGGTCAGGAAATTTATTTATCAAATAAAAATTAAAATTACAACAATTTTTTTTCAATTTTGTGCTGACCTAATATTTACTTGGCGTGAGGCCAGAAAGTGCAAGTTAAATATTCAAATGTTCACAAAGGATTTTTAGCCATGGAAATGGAATCCTGAAAAAAATTAGCTAAAATGATTCACAATAGATAGGCAATGTTTCAGCCATATGTACAATAACGGTTTATTGAGATTACTTAACCCACTGAAATCTTTTTTCTTTATCCATTTTTATTCTATTCTAGACTTTCTCAGTGCTTAATCTCTGCCCAAGGCTGACTCCAAGACACAACACCAGAAACTCAATACCGTGGAGACTTAGAGTAATTTTTTGCTAAGGGGGAATGCCTTTTCAAAGATATAAGATTAAAGTTTTTAAAAAAATCCTTTTCAATTGTACATGAAGTTAAAAGAGAAACAAAGAAAGATAAAAGTGCCAATCTATTTGAATGATAGACAGATTGGCCAAATCAGTCCCCAATAAAACATTACCTTGTCAAATTGATACCCTTGGAAAATAAGTTCCTGGTAAGATTGGCCCCAGAAAATTATTGTGCTTTTAAACTCAGTCCCTAGATACTCGGTCAATTCCTATCATCCTACCCATAACAGAAAGCGTGGTTAGCAGAATAAATGAGCCAACTACTGATTAATTACTTAACAATCGTATGCAAACATATGTTAATTAAAAATCCAGAAAACCAAAATGTAACAAGCTACAAAATGTCACTTTGATGTCATTATAACGTCAGTGATACAAGGTGATAAGAACTTGAAAGGTTTTACTGTAAACTCACCTTAGATTGACTAGTTAAAATGTTCAAAAAGTCCAAGTCATACAACTAAGTTAACAATACTGCTTTTCATATTATCTCTAGAGGATTATTAATTTTGGAAATATTTGACATTTAGATGATTATAGAGTAAGTTATTCGGTTTAGAAATGGATGCCGTCTTGCAGCTGACACATGGTTGGTCATTATTTCACCACAAACCTGATTTCTTGTCATATATTCTATTTATGATAAAATGTAGATAACTGTGACCTGATACAAATGGACATACACAATACCCATGGAAATTCTACATAATATTTCATAACACGTCTGTCTCTTGGGGTATAAAGTTGTTCTGAGGCTCTGCTTTGCACGTTGGTGCATGTCAGCTAAAGTTTAAAGAAAAAATACAAAGTGCAGCCTCGCAAGTGCTGATCAGACATAACTGTTATGTATCATTGTGAAACTCAAGTAATTCTAGGCCCACAGCCATGTAAAGTGGGTCAATATCTTGCAGTGCTGCTGTGTACCAAACGTTTCCCAACCTCCTAAAATGGTTCTTTTGTTCTCCTATAATGAAGACTTGCGTACACACCATTATCACACTTTGCGAGGACTTGTATTTAGCCAAATGGCTAGCAAAGACTTTAACAACAACTAGGCTATTGGCCATATCTAAGTGTGCAATGGTAAAGGTCTGCTAACGTATAAGAATGGGGGAGATGATGCACAAAGTCCTATCATTTGTCAATGAGAGATAAGTTATAAGGTCAACTGTAAAATCCGTTTGCTGTGGTTATAGGTGGATATGTCATTGTATGAATGAATTAGGTGAATGAAAGCTGACTCTAACTCGAATTTTGCCTTGTTGCATCCCCATAATTATATATTGTGGCCACACAAACAATTTCTATTTACAAATATCAACATTTCCACCCCATTTTTGTTTTGTTCTCGCCCAATGGTTGCGACCTTTGTATTTTGACTATTCATTTCTGAAATGGTGACTCAAATGTCTATCCATGAGGAACTTGTTGACTTGAACAGTCTAGACATCAAAGTAAGTTTCAACGATTGAAAAAACAAAGGAGCTCCAACATTCTAAGATCTCATTAATTAAAGTCTTGAATGATAATGCTCCTTTTTATTTTGTCAGGTTTCTGATTCCACAGGTAGCCAAATAATGAGAGTTTACTTCTTTAATAAACTGATGATCAGGGGAAGAAATTGTTGTAAACAAATGTACAACTTTTGATAAAATAAGTCTATATAACTGTTATTCTGCCAGTTGGTGTTAGTTGTCTCTATTTCTAAGATTGTAAAAGCTTCTTTGCTTTTTCAAAAAAGCAAGAGAATAATTTAAAGTAGTCATTTTGTCTAGATTAACAGAAAACCTCGGTCTAAGTAAGTCAAACTGGGAAGTACACCAGTCCAAGTTGCCATCCACAAATCACCTTTGCCTTATTTTTGTTCATTTATAAGCCTGAAAAAGATCCAAATAGTTCAATAATATTAAGTTATGATTGAAGTGAATCACGGGAACCATCTAAGAAGAGAGTTGTATCATCTGCAAATTGTGATCATTTATATTCTTTTTCTTTAATTGTAATACCTTTAAATTGACATTAAAATTTGAGAAGATAGCTTAAAATTTGACCACAAAATATAAATAAGCAGGACGCAACGGGATCACCTTGTTTGCAGTCTCTTGCAATTGTTATAGGTTGCCGACCTCACTTCACCCTGAACAGAGGCAGAAAAATTTTTATTCATAAGTTTTCTCCAATTTATATAATCAGAGGGAAACCCAAGAATTCCAAAACACTGTACATAAATTTCTAGGAAATGGAATCAAAAGCTTTTTAAAATCTATCAACATTAACAACCCAGGCTTTTGTTTATTTTCTAAGAATTCCATAATATCATATGCCAATTTTGTGGATTCATCAATGTATCTACCTTTAATAAAGCCAGTCTGGGTATCAGAGATTAGTTCATATAAACAGTTTTTAGTACGGTTGGCTATTGTCCCAGATACAAGCTTATAAAGTACATTTCAGAGTGTGATATGCCGCCAGTATTTTTGGAAAGATTCTCTCTTTACTTCCTTTAGCAATGCAATTCATCAATGTATGTCTTAAGCTTATGTTCACCTGAATGAAATAGGAAAACTTGCCGAATGACGTATACAGAAAAGATATACCACCAATACGCAGCACAAGTATTATATTGTTAATGTTCATGGGTGATATATGTTTCAGTAGATGTCTAATGGTGGATGATTTACTTTACTTATCCACCATTTTGTAGGATTTATGGGTTAAATAACATGAATATTTAATGAGAGAATGTGGAAAGGCTGTCAAAAAGCACAGACAATAGAGAATATGAAAACTTCAATCTTTAACTTGCAATAGCTCCTTTATTTCTGCATGGGTTTTTATGCAACAAACACGAACAGAAGCGCTAGGAAATGACCTTCTAATGATATATAATTCATATTTGTAGATAACAAAGTTTCCCAGATATTAGTGAAAAACCGGAAGTTATTGACGCTAGTTATCCATGGTAATGTTTTTATATTCATTGGTGTCCCTACATATATAACAGCCTGTTTTATTCTTTCTTTAAATATACACTTATTTACTTATTAGTCAAACAAAATGGTGGATAATAAGTGTAAAACATTCCTTATTAGACATATATAAAATTTATATACTGTGATACACATTATGATATTATCATCTTCATTTTATATATATATTATATATATCAGTCAGGGAGTTTTCCAAATATTACACTTGCAAGTCAGATTTAGGAACTTCCTTTTATAATTGTGCAATTTAGAAATTCATAAAATGTGTCAGTGAAAGATTAGAAATGGTGATCGCTTTTATATTACCTCAGTGCATTGACTTGATGGATTGAATTATTATCTGAATATATATTTCAAGAATAGACTCTTTTAAATAATCAGTTTTCTGTCTTGACTAAATTGTTAAGAATCTGACAAAAAACATTCAAGATCAAAGAAAGACAATGCAGTTTTTTGCTGTGTTTTAGAAAAACAAACATTAAAATTACGCTTGAGGAAAATAATTTCTAAAAGTTTTCCAAACAACAAGACTAGCCTTGATAATAAAATCCATCTGTTCAATATGCAAATTTAAGAAATGACTATTTTTGGGTTACTTACTTCCTTATGGCAGGGTTATTTTCTGCCACATTTTCAAGCCTCCCTTCCCCAAGACAGTAAAAATACCATGTGGGATATAATAATTTATTATTAATGCATTATTTTTATTTCATGATTATTTAACATATTTGACGGTACTTAATTTCAAACTCTGTCACCACACAAACAGACAAACCATGTGTAAACACAACTTTTTGACTAAATATTGAAACCTTATTATGCAAAAGTTAACCAGGCAGTCTTGGGTGAGCAAAAATATTTTTTGCTGATCCGAGAGCCAAAAAATTTTGAATTTTTGAAACATTAACCAAAAAGAAAGGTGACAGAAAGGCCAGTGACATCTCAACAATAGAAGTTATGGCCAGCATGCCCGATGGCATTATGAATATGTGTAATAAGTATATATTTTCCAAACCCTGTCACTCAACAGACAAACAAACATAATGTAAACAGAATCTTTACCAAACTGTTAAAATATTTTACAACCCCAGTTTTCATGTAAGAAATCAGGCAACTGCCATGTAAACAACTAAAGTTGCTAACCCGAAGCAAATAATAACTATGGATTTTTGAAGAATTTTAGGACTGCCAATTACTAGGTGACAGAGAAGCCATTTGCAATACTAGTGATTTGCTTCAATTTTAATAGCAGAAATGCCTGTCTTAGTATGAAAATTGTATTGTATTGTATAAATATGTACAAGAATAATATAAAATATGTAAGAAAAGAGACTGCCAAATGCCAAGCTATAAGTAAAGGTGCTGCTACAAGGTATGTAAAACCTGCGAGGAAGAAGAAGGGACCGATTTTATATATCTCCACACTGCATCAGATGACCAAGTGCCATGCTTCATAATTTGCTGTAAGATACACCATTCTGGAAGGCCCAAGTTGTGGCAGATCTTCTGAAACTGTGAAAAGTTAAGTGTGTAGACACCTTCAACAATGTAGACACAGATTTCAAATGCTTTCTGGCTGTAGAATCTGAAAGTGGAACTAACACACCATGTCTGTACACTGAAAACAAAGGTGAATTTTTGGAAGCAGGAATCAAAGCAAGCATATTTTTTAAAGCTGGTATGGGACACAATAGAGACACACCTGAAGCTGGGATAACTATGGTAGTGGTTTTTCTGCAATCTTGCATAGTTTTCGACCATTTTATGATAACTGTACAGATATGCTGACCAAAAATAATATCTCCCCCAGTCAAATGCCTTGTTACATCGAACTGAGCAACAGAATGAGGAAGTACATTACATAGCCTCATAAAGGAAAAGAAGCAAAAAAAAAAACAAAAAAACAAATACAATGCTTTGAAAACTACTGGATGCTGCAATGCACTACAAATCTGCACAATTTGCTGAAGCATGTCAATAGGTATGAGTTTTGAGGTATTTGGTGTAAAGCATGCATTAATCTTTAAGGATTTTATGTACAAGGGCAATCTTTCATCTTTGAAAGGTTCTGTGTTCAAACCATGCACTATGAACATTGTCCTAATGGCAGAGATATGATTTGAAATATTAGATTGTGACAGACCACTGTGATAGCAGAATTCCATTAAAGAAAGCAAAGTGATAGTGTTCACCTGTAAAAAATGTTCTCAGTTTCGAGGAATGCTATGAACTGTTTAAACATCCTATGATACTGAGCCCAGGTAGCTGACCAAAAGCCCTGCTTGAGTTTATGAAGGGTAAAAGATGCAAACATGGAAGTGTGTTCCATTGTATCTAAAAAATAACATACATGTTAAACATTGTTATTCAAATGAGTATGATCCAGAAGTACTGGCATCCATCGATAATGTGGATAATTTATGCAATTGTGTATCAGTACCATGCCATCTAGACAGCAGGTCCGCAATTTCATTATGCACTCACAGGATATGATTAACAGTTAACTGTATGTTAAAAAACGAAGTTACCAGCCAAACATTCCTGGCAAAGGTGGAATAGCATTTCTAGCTTTACCTGATCTTGAAACTTCAACAACAGCCATATTGTCACATTTGATTTCCATAACTTGATCTCGCCAAATATCACCCCAAATTTTTAGAGCCACGACAATATTCAAAATTTCCAAATAAATTATTGTGTAATTTGTATAACCAAGGGGAATAGATAGTGTATAGACTTTATTTATAAACAAGCTCCAAAACCAGTTAAACAAGCATCCAAATACACAGTGTGGTGTGGTTTTTGATGATCATAAAAAGTTACTCCATTACACTGAACCAAGAAAATGTTAAACCAGTTCAAATCTCTATGGAAATTTTCATATAATTGATTTTTTGACCTAGTAGTATTATCTCTTAACAACTGAAGACTTCTGTTTAGAAAAAATCTAGCTCTTTAACACATTTGGTTATATAAAGGAGGCAACCCAATAATGATTGTAACTGATTCTTGGTAACTTTAGTTTTTAAAGCAAATTGTTGACAAATAAGTTGAATTTCTTGCAATTTTTCAAGGTATTTTAAGGGTTCGACTAACCATATTTATTTCTATGCCTAGACATATTGCTCATGTTGTGGGTGAAACAAGCTTAGATGAGCTGATTTCTATGCCTAAATTTTGCAATAATTGCATGAGAGTATTTTAAGAATCATAAATATTATCTGGCAGGCCTGTATATATCAGATCGTCAATATAATTGTATAAATAAGGAAAATGAAAGTTATGTTTCATGATATAACGTATGGCATCCGTACAGTGCTGGAAAAACGGAACCATGCCTGAATCCGAATGGCAATGTACAATGAATGAACAGATGTTCATGCTTAAGTCCTAAAAGATCCAGATCCCCTGGATCGATCCTGATATGCCTGAAGGCACGACTAATATCAATTTTGTATAGAAGTGCCCCAGTACCTAAAGTTCTAAGACTATTAACGACAGTATCAACAGAAGGATAATTCAATTCAAAATAGGTGTTTAAATATCCGTCTTTAGATGCCTTCAATTTCAAATATTGACATGAGGTGGATTCTAGAAGCCAGCACCCCACAAATGAAAGGTAAGTCATTAAATGCCAGATTTGTAAAATCACAAAAGTCTTTTATACTGATCCAAAATTGGATGGGAAATGAATTGCTTATTCAATTGCTCTAGTATAAGCTTAGGTGTACACATTGCAAAGATGGCTCTGATATGATCATGTATCTATCCGATGTTTCAAGTGTGATGTGAGGTTCCATCTTTAGTCACTCCCATCTATCTTTCACCGTCTGATATAGCTGAAAATATCAGATTTACGATCATCATTTTAAAACTAACATTTTAATTTGTGATCATACACGATTCAACTTAATCAAGAGATTACACATTTCGGATAACCAGTTGGTCATTATAGACCTTTATTCTTAAGTTATATTCACACAGACTATTTTCTCCAAGTTGCTCCAAGACCAACAATATCTAGACACCCTTGTTATTTTTTACAACTTTGATATTATTTGATATTTATATTGTTTTGTTATGATCAAAATCTTTGTTTGTGCTTATTTATGTGTTAAAACATGGATTTCTTTTCAGTTTCCAAACTCCCAGGTAAGAGTAAAAGGTCAGATGACGGTCAAGCTGAAAGCTCAGTTATACATACATAAGACAGTGAAACACAAGTTTGGGAATTTTATTATTTAAATATTAGTACTATGTACAGCTAAAAAGGTAAGAGTTAAAATGTTTGGATTAAAATTTTAAACCCCATACTTGGGTATCACAGTATCATAAACCATGAAATACATGACAAGCAATTGAGTACCTTTGCACAGAACAACTCCTGTATTAGCAATGATACATTAATGCAAATAGTCAATGCAAACCGCATATTGGCGATAGCCAAGTAATGTCAGCAAACCATTCAAATGGTGAAGCCAAAACAAACATAGTAAGTAATTATAAGTTGATATAAGGTTTAAACCGGTAGGGGGTTTCCAGGGTCAGCCTGGCCTGCCAAGACCTAGTACAACTAAGTGCCTCATCACTCCAAGGAGATCTCCCACTGTCGGTCAAGCAGTGGGGACCAGCACAAAGAGGGGCAACACAACTAACTAGCTTATCAATCCTATGAGACTCCTCCTGGCACCACCCAGGAGGGACCAATAGTTAGAGGAAGATGCCAAATCTGTAGCAAGGTCTAATGCAAAACCTTTTGGTCAAAATTGGTGAGGGGGTAACCAGGGTCAGCCTGGCCCACCTAGTCTCTGATATAACTGCATACCCTTGAAGAAGGGGGAACTGATTGCAGAGAGCCTATACAACTAACTACCTTATCAATCCAAGTACAAGGAGAACTCCCAAATGGTGGCAACCAAATGGGGACCGGAAGTTAGAGGGATTCCGCATCATGTCTAGTTTCAAGTGATGGGATGGTGGATTAAAAATTGATGTTGCTTGTTCGAATGTTAATTCAAAAGTGAAGAAGAAAGCCACTAAACTAGCTTGTTAACCACAACAAAGCGTATGATTGGGTGTAACTATGTAAACAGAGGTCAATAGCAGGACTGCAGAGAATAAAGGGTACTATAGAGTGGAAGCACCACTGTGATCAATAAGGTTGTGTTAAACTGACAGAGCAGGCCCCTGGCAGGCCATGCACTACACAGTTTCCAAACTCCCTTGTAAGAGTAAAAGGTCAGATGACGTAAAGCTGAAAGCTCAATTATACATGCATAAGACAGTGAAACACAAGTTTGGGAATTTTATTATTTACATGTTAGTACTATGTACAGCTTAAAAGGTAAGAGTTAAAATGTTTGGATAAAAATTTTACACAGCCATTTGTTCTTTAGGTGAGGGAATTTTACACAGCCATTTGTTCTTTAGGTGAGGGAATTGTACAATATGATGGGCAGACCTTTCTTGTAAGGTCTTAGTCCAAATGAATTCTGGGATGCGTAAAGATCACATCCTGCCTAAGGATGTGCCTAGAAGGATCGAATTTTTTCCTGGACTGAGGGGCTATGTTTGACATCCTAAGGAATCCGAAAAATGCCACAAGGAATATTGCTCTAAATAGCTTGGGATCATCTAACAGCTCACAGTTCTGAGAATGGACTGAAGAACTGAAAGGGTGAAAATGCCTGTGGGTGTGGGTGAATAAGGAAGGTTAATTGAAACTGAGCGTAGATAAAGTGAGATAGAGGTGTGATAAAGGTCACTAGCAGGTATGAAAAACAACTTGGCAATAGTTTTAAGAGAAGATATGTAATATGTAACTTTAGGAGAGATATTGTTATGGATCAAACACTCCAGAAAAGCCAAGATATTGACCAATGAAAATTCAATTTCAAAGTTCATGTGTACTGCAAATGCAATGAAAGTCTTAAAGTGAGTCCTGTGGGCATTCCGTGTTGATGGTCTAAATGCTGTGATTATCCATTCTATAGCCGATCTAACAATGGTTTGGTGGTTGAGACAGAGCCTACAATTACAAGTTAAGATTAAGGTTAAAATAATGGCTATGAACCTGTTCCCAGATATATTCATTAGCAATTTTCTTGATAAGTGCAGGATCTACTGGGTTTTCAGAGGGTAACCTAGAAAGAGCATCTGCCACCACATTATTTTTGCCCGTAATATGTTCACTTTTGATGTTAATGTCATATATGGAGGCTTCTAACCATATGTTCCGAATACATGCGACCAGCATGGGATCATTGGTCTCCCCTGAATGGACCACTTGCATTACAGCCATGTTATCACAGAAGGTGACATTTTTATGTTGCCAGTGGCTTGCCCATATGCTGATAGTTATTAGTATACATTAATCATCTCCAAATGTACAATTTGTAGGTCAAAACCCGGGATATCAAGTATGGGACTAGCAAACACTCTATTCCTACAGACTCCTCCAGTGCCTGTTAAAGAGGTGTCTATATAAAAGGGTCTCATTGTATTCAAGGTCGTCTTTGTTGATAAATACCACCCATTAATGACAGCTCTAACAGACTGCCTAAATGATATACAAAATTTCATGGCTGCAAATAAACTCAAATTAAACCCAGACAAAACAGAATTCATCCTGATTGGTTCAAAATACAGTCGTAAACAACTTCATTCCCTTTTTCCCACTGACATTCTTGGGGATAAAGTGGCACCTGCCTCAAATATCAAAAACCTAGGAGTGGTGTTCGACTCCAACCTGACCTTCACAGATCACATTTCCCAAGTCATTAAGTCCACTTGGTTCCATATAAGAGATTTATATAGGATTCGCCATCTCCTTGACCTTAACACAGCAATACTCCTTGCAAATGCTCTCGTCAGTAGCCGAATTGACTACTGTAATTCCCTCTTTGCCTCACTCACTCTTTCTGAGCTAAAGAGGTTGCAGGGTGTTCAGAACTCCCTCTGTCGAGTAGTCACTAGATCCTCGAGGTACACTCATACAACTCCAAATCTGGAAAAACTACATTGGCTACCAGTCAAATATAGGGTTCTTTTCAAAATTGGGTTGATCACATATAAAGTCCTTAAGTATGGTCAACCTGTGTACCTCAAGGATAAACTTCATCCATACACCTCATCAAGGAACACCAGACGTAGCAGTCCAAAATACAAATTCCTTCAAGTTCCTTCTTTTGACTCTACAATACATAAGTCTCATAAGTATCTTACCAAATCTTTCAGCCATCATGCACCTGCTTTCTGGAACTCACTTCCTGTCCATGTAAGAACCAGTCCATCTGTCACATCCCTCAGGAAGCACCTGAAAACTCACCTTTTTAAATCTACTTTTCCGACCTAGATTCTTCCCCACGTTCACACCCAGAGCATCTGCCACCACATTATTTTTGCCCGTAATATGTTCACTTTTGATGTTAATGTCATATATGGAGGCTTCTAACCATATGTTCCGAATACATGCGACCAGCATGGGATCATTGGTCTCCCCTGAATGGACCACTTGCATTACAGCCATGTTATCACAGAAGGTGACATTTTTATGTTGCCAGTGGCTTGCCCATATGCTGATAGTTATTAGTATACATTAATCATCTCCAAATGTACAATTTGTAGGTCAAAACCCGGGATATCAAGTATGGGACTAGCAAACACTATATTCCTACAGACTCCTCCAATGCCTGTTAAAGAGGTGTCTATATAAAAGGGTCTCATTGTATTCAAGGTCGTCTTTGTTGATAAATACCACCCATTAATGACAGCTCTAACAGACTGCCTAAATGATATACAAAATTTCATGGCTGCAAATAAACTCAAATTAAACCCAGACAAAACAGAATTCATCCTGATTGGTTCAAAATACAGTCGTAAACAACTTCATTCCCTTTTTCCCACTGACATTCTTGGGAATAAAGTGGCACCTGCCTCAAATGTCAAAAACCTAGGAGTGGTGTTCGACTCCAACCTGACCTTCACAGATCACATTTCCCAAGTCATTAAGTCCACTCGGTTCCATATAAGAGATTTATATAGGATTCGCCATCTCCTTGACCTTAACACAGCAATACTCCTTGAAAATGCTCTCGTCAGTAGCCGAATTGACTACTGTAATTCCCTCTTTGCCTCACTCACTCTTTCTGAGCTAAAGAGGTTGCAGGGTGTTCAGAACTCCCTCTGTCGAGTAGTCACTAGATCCTCGAGGTACACTCATACAACTCCAAATCTGGAAAAACTACATTGGCTACCAGTCAAATATAGGGTTCTTTTCAAAATTGGGTTGATCACATATAAAGTCCTTAAGTATGGTCAACCTGTGTACCTCAAGGATAAACTTCATCCATACACCTCATCAAGGAACACCAGACGTAGCAGTCCAAAATACAAATTCCTTCAAGTTCCTTCTTTTGACTCTACAATACATAAGTCTCATAAGTATCTTACCAAATCTTTCAGCCATCATGCACCTGCTTTCTGGAACTCACTTCCTGTCCATGTAAGAACCAGTCCATCTGTCACATCCTTCAGGAAGCACCTGAAAACTCACCTTTTTAAATCTACTTTTCCGACCTAGATTCTTCCCCACGTTCACACCCACAACCATTGGAATACAGACCTGGACTCGTCCCCCACTATGACTTGGAAATGATACATGATTAGTTAGCGCACTGAGTTTCCCTTGGGGAAGATATTGCGCCTGCAAAGCAGTAGATTTAGATTTTTTTTTTAGATTTAGATTAAACCTAGGTAGGAAGTGAATGAACCACTGAATATCTTTGAAAAAGTCTAGAAGTAAGTTGTATATAGGCCTTATTTGCATTCTTTCTGAGAAGAGCCAAAATTCTGTTAACAAAAATGCGGGCAGGATGTACACATTTGTGTATGTACAGTAATTTACCTGTGAGAGATTGAAACTTTGACTTTGAAAGCTTAGTTTTCAAGTTAACCAGTAAAAATTCGCCATATATGGCTTCTAGTTTTTCTTGTGCAATACTGATGGTATTAGTATCAATATGTATAACCTTGTACAGGGGGGTTTTCTTTTCAACACTTGTGGGAAGTCCTAGTTCAATTAATAGTTCACTAAGGTCATTGAATGCTTTTTCTGCCTTAAATTTAGGTAGGACCGCAATGTAGTCATCGATGTAGCATAATAATCTGTAGCCTTTCTGCCTCATTATGTGAGCTATTGCGTCAGATAAAAGCTGAAACGAAGCACTGCCGTTCACACAGCCAAAGGCTGCCGACCCGTCAATGTAATACTTGCCTTCCCAAGAAATTTCTAACTTAAGACCATCTGCAGGGTCAACCATACGGTTGCGGAAAGCCCTGGCAATATCTACTTTAAATATGACTCAGTCTTCACATTGCGTATTTCATTCACAATATTGTCATTGGTTCGGAATCTTAGTGCAAAAGGGGTATCATCAAATTTGTCTCTAGTCACATTGTCATTAACAGATGCGCCCCTAGGGTGTGACAAATTAAGAATAACCCTTCTTTTATCATTATCTTTCGGTCTAGTGAGTATAGGAGAGCAGTGATAATGGGGGTGGTCTATCTTATCTACCGGCCCCAGAATGGCCCCAAAGCTCACTTTCCTTACTGATGTATTTGGATACTGCTGTAGAAAATTGTATAGCTGAAGCATGATTGGATACTACAACATTATTAAGAGCTGATTACTCAAAGATAAAGGATAGCCAAATTTGATATATTGCAGGAGTTTCTTGTTAGGATACACTCGTAAGTATTTATCCCAAGCCTCTATGTTCAAACCCGACTGAATGGGTATACGCGCTTGCTTATAATTAGGCACTCCAGTATCTAAGATAACATTGGCTATGTCAATGTATTTATCAATAGTATCAATCAAGACTGGGGACCTATCTGGGCCAATAAACTCAAAATCCGTGGAAACCTGGGGTAAAAACCTGATAGTTCTCTCTTTATCATTAAAATCATGCATTTTTATACGGGCTGGCCTCTCTGCCTCATCCTCCGGATTATTCCTGATTACCTGTGAAATGTTATTATCAGTGTTAACTTTTGTTACAGTATTTGCTATGCATAAGTCCAGAGTAACTTCATCTCCAGCTTGAACTATTTCATTTTGATTTTTACATATCCTGTCTATGAGTACTTGCAAGTAATGAGTATACGAACAACCATAATACTGACGAGTTAACATGTCTTTACAATAGTCTTCATAAGCATCTTGGAATCGTACTCACCATTGCTCCTATCATACAATATAATGTCCTTAGTAGCTGTATACTGAATCTCAAGGTAACCCACTGGAGGATCTCTACATTGGACAAGCACGTGCCAGTGAAGGTTTGCAATGTTATGCCATAGGTAAAAACCTTGAATGCTGTCATCCCTAGGTTGATGAACATACACTACTATGAAACCTGCCCCCCTCATCAGTATAATATTTTAAGTTAGTAACATCAATAACTTTAGAATGTATAACAGTATTTTAAAATTTTACAGGCGCATGCTTTCCATCACTAAACTCATCTTTCATTAACCATATGACAGCGTTTTCATAATCTGGTTGGTTAGTCAAGTTAGTATGGTTAGTATATGTACACACATTCTGATCCAGATCTGGCATCTGATGCATTGGTATGTCATTTACAGATAACTGGTGCTGGTGCCCTCAAATGTTGGCTACAACCTTCATCTTGAACCTGAAAACACTGAATACAACAGTTAGCACTTTTAACAGGTAAGATTATATCATTATAATTGTAACTGAAATGTTCATTCATCTTATTACATGATTCCGACTTATGAACGCTCTTATTACAACCATCATTGATTAATATACCATTTGTTAAGATATTTAAAGTTTCCTGCACCCCTAAGGGTTGGTACTTTGAGAGTACTTGATCATGACCTTTACTTTTACAGTTCAGTCCTTCACTTAACACCCCCCTTTCCTAGTGTCCTTTGGTATTACATGGCTGTTATCTACAAGTGGCCCTGCCTCCCCCTATTGTGTCTGTGGTCTGTCCCTAACATGGTTCTTGAGATGACATATTGATTCTAGATGACTGTTAGATCTGCCTTGTTTAAAGCAATTTGCTTGTAAATCCCATGATGTGCATCAAAGGAGCAAGTACGTTCATTATAATACCTATATACCCGTCCCTTGGTCTGAGATACTGCTTGTGAGTTTAACATAGCTACTTGTGCATTACTTAATCGGTTGATAGCCCACTGAGTGGTGTCCCTCCATGTGAGCCTACCCTCCTCCATGTCGTGCATGGAGGAAGCCCATACTCCGCGTACAGCAACCCATGGCAATGAAGAAGCATCCCGCATGGCTGCTATCACCTGGTCCAATACTAACCTGAGCAAATTATTGTCCTGTATTTTTATATAGATAATGAGGGGCCACGGTGGCAGAGTGGTAACACCGCTCGCCTCCCACCTCTGAGGCCGGGGTTCGGTTCCCGGCACGGCCTCAAGTGGGAAAGCTGGTAGTTGCTTGCTGTTAGTCGGCAGTTTACAGTACAGAACCTTGACCAACTGTATGTACTGGGTTCCTCTGCCCTTCCAACTACCTGTCGTGATATGATCTGTACAGTGTTGAAAGCGATGTAAAACCCTAAATAAAAAAATAAATTATATAGATAATGGCCAAGTGGCGCTCCATTATGTAAACTTAATGGCCTGAGGCCCTGAAAGGGCCGAAGGGTCATTAAGTTTACAAAATGGAAGCGCCACAAGGCAATTATCTACTATAAAACCCTGTAAATTAAAACCAATTTATTAATTCAACACCTTGTACCAAATGATCAACCTAGACAATCTTTGCAATGTTTCCTTTGGTGTGCATACCATACACTAAATTAGTTCTATGGTTGTTTTTTTATCTCAATCAACATTGTTTCACCATGTGTACCACTGGTTTTCCATTATGGGAAAATATAATTTTGGATAAAGCTTGAAAAGTTTTAATATAATCTGACTGCCACAAAATTTAACCATGGATAATGATAATCGATAAAATATGGTTTTGTGACTTACAGAAAGCACTTTCCAGAAAAAAATTAGGCTGCTTATTTAACAATGCTGTGGATAATTTGAGTGTTTCATGTTACTTTATTAATCTGTGCTTATTTTATTTATTTATTTATTTATTTGGGGTTTTACGTTGCTTTCAACACTGTACAGGTCATATCACAACGGGTAGTTAGAAGGGCAGAGGAAACCAGTACATATAGTTCGCTAGGGTTCTGTACTGTAAACTGCTGACCAATGGTAAGCAACTACCAGCTTTCCCACTTGAGGCCATGACGGGGATCAAACCCCGGCCTCAGAAGTGGGAGGCGAGAGTGTTACCACTCTGCCACCGTGGCCCCCTGTGCTTATTTTAAGACAGTAAGCTATTATTTTTGTGTTTCAGGCATTGAAAGTACTAGAAACTGGAGAATTACTTACTTGTTTTATTTTGTGCTGAAGGTTTTGGGTTTCTCAAGATTTTTATTTTGTGTGCTTCTTTGTCTCTTAATTTGGAACCAAGGAAAAACGCCTCCTGGAAAGATTGTCTCCTGGAAAAAAAGCCTCATAGAAAGAATGCCTACTCCACATTTTGTATTTCAGTAATACCTCCTTTTAAAATTAATCCATAACATTTAGAACAAAATTCATTTCAACCACAAACAGTGTATCATGTTAGAAGTATATAACAAACTGTAATAAGATGAATTAAAATCTTTGTTTTAAACTTAAAAATGTTGAAATTTTAAATCAAATTTAAACCCAGCAGTAATGCATTTCAGAACTGCATTTTTGCACTATGTTTCTTTTCTCATTTTACTTGAATAAATTCTGAGCCACTAAAAACACTCCTTTTAATATAGTATACTGGGTTAGATTTTTACAGTGAGTTTGTTTGAAAGTTAGCTGCTACTTTGATTAAGTTCACAGAAGATTATTGTAAAGTCAGATTTTAAAGAAATGCAAAGAATTAAAGAATATCCAACTTTACAAATTAAATTGTTTGTTTTGTAGCTGTCGGGAGGTATTTTTTCAAGGTAGCATTTTTCCATGAGGTTTTTTTCTATGCACCCTGAATGTCATTCAGAATTGAAAAGACTTTGTAAATGTACCCACTAAACTAATTAATATAAAAGAAGTTGTGAAAACATTTCAATATTGAATGCATTGTGCTGATGATGACTGGCAAATACTAAGTACCCTTTTGTTCTTGGCAGACTGGCCATTGAACTAAACCACAATCCACTGTTAGAAAATAATGTAGTGTTAACTCTCCATTGTGCAAAAATAATGGAGAGTTGAGACAATGGAAGGGTCCCCCGTCTGGGTTTTATTTGACTCATATTGTTCAATTGGCCCGCCACCCATTGTGGTATGGACATGTCATCATAACATAACCTCTTTCTGTTAGTACCACCAACAAAACCCTCATTAGGCCATCTAAGTTCTGGGGGTGCAGTACACGTCTCCATAGTATTAAATCTCCCAGATTTATTTCTCAGAATGACCCTTACCTTGTAAGGTTTGTTGTTTTGCAGATTCCTCATAATGGTTAAGTATTAAACTAGCTTGTTGACCACAACAAAGCGTATGGTTGGGTATAACTATGTAAACAGAGGTCAATAGCAGGACTGCAGAGAATAAAGGGTACTATAGAGTAGAAACACCACTGATGTTTTAAACTGACAGAGCAGGCCCCTGACAGGCCGTGCACTACAAACTTAACTGCATAGTGCAACAACAAGTTACAATTTTTTTTACCCATAAAAAATCATATCAGTAAATTAACACTTTTTTTCTGAGCGATAATAAAATTTATACAAGCAAAGCAATATATTTTGCATTGGTATTAATATCACTTTGGAAATGTGTTCAGATAAAGTTTTCTTTTCATACAGACATACTTATTGTTTTGTTTCATTATTTTGTGATAAATTACAAATCTATAATACAGAACATCAAGCAGTTAGTTTGCTAAGTATGAGAGATTGCAGCACAAAACATGGACACAACACGTTTGATTTAAATTATTTTAACACTTAATCAATATGAACATCTTTGAGTGCACTAAATACTCAGGAATGTAAAGTCTGATAACAAGAATAAGGTCAACACCAAGCCAGCTTGCACCAGGGAAGAAACAGCTGAGGTAGTGGGGAGGCAAGAAAAATCATATGAGTTTAGTTGTGACAAAGATTTTTTTTTTCAATTATTTACCCTTTTTTGACAGTAGTGCAAGGAAACCTTGGGAGGGCAAGGTTAGCAAACCTTCCATCAAGGCCTGTTTCCAGTGCCATTTCATACACAGTATGAAATACAATTTCCTTATGATTTATATGTTAAATATATTAATAGTTCACTTGCTACATATATTTGGTTACGTAGATTTACAAATTCTTTCTTTATAAATTCTTAACATTTTTTTTACATACATCTTCATATGTGAGACTGAAAGTATTACAATACAGTATAATGTACTCTTTAATGATGTGATTTAGGTCAATATAGTACTGTAACATATATTTTCAAAACTACATTTTACCCAGGTGGAATAAATAGCATACATGGCCGTTACAACGACGATATTTTTTATTTCATTTTGAGTGGAAATATTCTGTAGTCCTAAAATAATATGCTTCAGTTTGATATCTATATGTAATATTCCACTCAGCTGAAGCCATAAGTTCTTAATCCTAGTACATCCATAGAGCAAATGTTGTATATTTTCAGTTTCTCTACAGTAATCACTATATCTGGATTTTGTTTTGTTCCACTTGGAAATCAGTTTCCCACAGGGAAGAATATTATGAAGGATTTTGAATTTAAATTCTGAGTATTTTCTGTACTTGATAGAGTTTGTAATATTTTTGTATATGTTTGTCCATTCATGGTTCTGTATAGTAAGGTTAAGTTCCTTTTCCCACATTTTTTCTGAAAAAGGTCGTTCAAATGTTTTATCTCTCAATATTGTGTAGAAGAATTTTGCATTGCAGTTATCTTTAGATATATTATAAGCTTTTAAACGTGTAGTGAAGATCAACCTATTAAGCAGTCTATCTTGGATGTATTTGCAATTTGAAAATCTTTGTTTTGTAGGTATTTACCAACTGCTTTTTTAATTATCATGAGTTCAGCAATCCAGTTGTTTTTCTTTTGAAGTTTAGAGATTAATTCTTGTTCACTTAGCCACATTCCATCCTTGTTTAAGAGATTTTTCACATATATAAATCCACTTTTTATCCAATTGATTAAGAAGAGAGTTTTTCCTTGAGATTTAAAATATTCATTTCCCATATGCATTGAGTTAACAGCTCTATATTGGTTAGTTTGTATGTAGGTTTGATATATTTGCAATGGTTGAATGCTAAGAATAGGTTGCAATAGAAGTCTGGGAGTTGCAAAACAACATCACACTGTGTTTTCTTGCAGAAATTTGTTTTGAGTAGTATTTCATAATTGAAATTCTTCTTTTGTAAGATGTAATCTAAAATTATACGGCATTTATTATCATCATCTAGGAGTTTTGGGATCCACGAGGCTTTAAGAGATTTCTCTTTGGAGAATATATCGACAACATTAAGGCCCCCAAGATCATGTGTGCCAATTGCAGTATTTTCTTTTGATTGGAAATCGGTTTTTGCCCCATAAGAAGGTAAATATTTCTCTTTCAATAGTTTTCAAAATATCATCTGGGGTAGGTAGTATTGTCAAAATATAAGTAAGTTTTGGCAGAGCAAGCAAATTTATTATTATTGATTTCCCATAAAAGGTAAGTTTTCTATTGTGCCATGACAACAAAATGTGTCTAAATTTGCTTAATTGTTCCTCCCATGATTTTGCTATACATTTTTGGCTATCTGTACCTAAGTATATTCCAAGGCATTTAATCGGATCATTAGTAAATGCTACATTTTCAAAATAGGCAGGTCCTTTCCTTAAGGGTCCAAGCCATAATCCAACACATTTTTGAATATTTAATTGTAGACCAGCAACACGGGAAAAGTCATCAATACTTTTGAGAGCATGGTGCATCGAGTTTTTGTTCCCTAGAGCAAGTGTGGTATCATCAGCGTATTGGCAGATGGTTGACTCATATTTTCCAATTTTATTTTTATCCCTCTGATATTTTCATTAGATTTTAAATTAATAGAGAGAATTTCAGTGGCTATAATAAAAAGTAGTGCTGACAAGGGACATCCTTGCCTTATACCTCTCTTCATTGTTAGTTTTCTTGATAACCAGCCATTATTTTTTATTGTTGGGGTTCTGTATAAAGAATATTAACCCAGGATTTAAAGTATTCTCCAAAGCCAAATTTGTTCAATGCTTTTGACATAAAGTTCCATTCTAAAGAATCAAAAGCTTTTTTGAAATTTAATGTTAACAAGATACCTGAGATTTTGTTTGTTTCACAGTAATTAATGATGTCTAATAGATATCTAGCTGTAAATCCGATATATCTTTTTTAATATAGGCATTTTGATCTTTCGATACTATTTTCGAAATTACTTTCTGAAGTCTTGAAGATAAGGCAAACAAGATTATTTTATAATCATAGTTATTCAAGCTGATGGGCCAATAATTTTTAAGCAGCTCCTTTTCATCTTTTTTATGTATTAAAGTTAGTATAGCATTGGACGCGGATGATGGAAGTTGTTTGTATTTGTAGGACTCATCTAGCATTTCCATGAAAGGTTTCTTGAGATAATCCCAGAATTTTTGGTAAAATTCAGGGGTAAGGCCATCTGGTCCAGGTGATTTATTCTTGTTCAATTTTGTTACTGCCTCAGTTACCTCCATAGTAGATAGTTTCTCATCACATGCTAACTTTTCTTTATTTGACAGAACATAGGTTTCAGGGTTTTTTTCAAAGTAGGCATTGATATCGCTGATTGAGGTTTTCCTACTTGCATATAGATATGAATAGAATTTATGCGCTTCTTTTAAAATATCTTTATCTGAGTGGATAAATTGACCTTTGTCAGTCTTTAATTCTTTGATTACATTGTGGTTCTGATGCTTTTTCTCAAGACTTAGGAAGTATTTAGAGCTTATTTCTCCTTCCTTCACCCATCTTGCTCTTGATTGTATTACAGAGCCTTTGACTTTTTCATTGTAATAGCAGTTAATTTCTGCTTCAATTTATTTTTTCGACAATATTTGTTCATGATTGTTTTTATTACTATGAAGTATTTTAAAATTCAAATTATCTAGCTCCTTTTGAAGCTTATTAATTTTCTCCCTATTACTCTTACTTAGAGTTAAGGCATAAGATATACTATATTGCTTTATATTGTACTTAATAAGTTCTCAAATTATTCGCTGTTATTGAATTGTACAATTGTATTTGATATATTATTTATAATGCCCTTAATAAAATCTGCATTTTGTGAGTGTTGATTGTTGAATTTCCAATATCCAGGACCACGAACATTTTTTGTGTTCATTTGAAAATTACAAACCACTGAAAAATGATCAATAACGTGATTGTCTCTTACTGGTTGGCTAACGTATGTTTTCATGAGTTTATAACTAAAATCTTTAGACATAAATATATAATCTAACCTGCTATACTGATTTGTTGATTTGTCATAGTATGTATAAGTGGTTTCATCATTAAGTACACTCCAGGTATCTACACAATGAAGATTCTTTACAAGTTTTTGCATTATTTTTCTACTCTTGTCATTAACATGTTATTTTACAGTATTATGACAACAATTCAAAGTGCAGTTGAAATCACCACCTATAATAAGATTATTTATACCTAATGCTGAATTTTTTATCCAATCTTCTAGCATATTAAAATACTGTATTCTATCAGTTTCAATATTTGGTGCATACACAGATACTACGGAAAATATATTGTTTTGAAATTCGAAATTTACCAGTAAATTTCTTTCATCTGGAATAGAGTGGATATTCAAGATTTTTATATCTAGATTTTCTTTAAACAGAACTGCTACCCCTCTGCTATGGTTTGAGTCAATGCAAGAGTTAAACATGGCACCATTCTAATTGGATTTCATGATATTTGCAGTTTTTCTTGTACAGAAGGTTTCTTGCAGAAGTATTATGTCTGCTTTTATATTTTCAAACCAATGAAATAGTTTTCTACGTTTGATACTATTATTTAAACCTCAGCATTTAATGTAAGAACTGAAAGCTTATATTCTGTTATACTGAATGTCATTATAAAGATAAATCACAGGCAATACATATACACATACATGTACTAAAACACATGAACTGCACTTGTCAATATTCATAATCTGATTCTGAATCAGTTACATTGTTCTTCTTTGAAGTTTTCTGATATTGTATAGTCTTTTTTTCTTTTTTTCTATGTTCCTCAGTTTTGTCCTCAGCTCACAAAGCAGTTTTCCCATCACATTTTGTCGAGGCCAGTATCTTTTTTTTGGTGCTCATCAATAAATCTTTATCAAGCCCTGTGGACCAGTGATAGTCTCCATGCACAGCTTCAGCAAGAATGTTGTTTTCTGTTTTCAGTAGGGCTGTTTTAAATTCTGGGCAGGATTTCGCTTTAGCTTCAAGAACTTGCTTCATTGTTTCTTGTTTTGTTGTAGACCAGTCAGGGTTGTATGGCATGACAGCGGCTTCATCTTTTGCTATTTTTCCATTTTTTGATTCTAGGATTATTTTGGCAGTTATATCTTGCCCACTTTGCATTGCTTTGCTGTATTGGTAAGCATGCTCAGCAGTTGGTAATTTCTGGCCATAAATGCTGATTCCATCTTGGACTGGGTAGAAGTTACTTAGTGGGTCAGTATGACCCTGGAAAGGTATTACAGTCTTGTGAGCCTTAGCAATGCAGCATTCATCACCAGCTTTATGTCCTGGTTCTTTGCAGAGCATACATGCAGTGGGGTTTGGACAAGATTGTCGTAAGTGGCCCTTCTGAAAACAGTTGGTACACAGTGGGGTTTCAGTTGACTGTCCCTTGTGATAAATCAGAGCAATGTTGTCTCCGATTCTTGCCCTCCTTGGAAGTGGCTTTGAGAATTTGTCCACATGGGCAATCCTATCTCAACTGAATACATTCAATAAGGTGTTGTTTTTATCTCTCAACTTTCCATTCTGAATAGGTTTTCTTAGATTGATATTCTGCTGCCCTAGAAATTCATTAATTAAGTCATTTCCCTTGGACAGTGGAATTCCTTTGATCACTATTTTAACAATGTCATTGTCATGCTCCCCTTAATTTTGACCCACTCTAAGTGGGTTATTTGAGAAACATTCATTGGTCTGTTCACCAATGCCAATGTGTTGTGTTAAGAGTGTCAATCTACTCTCTTGATTAGTAATGTAAATTCTCCAGAGCATTCCAATACGCTGTATTCCAAATATATTTTCTGGTCTGATTTTTTCTGACACTGCCTCAAACATGTCTATTTCCTTGATAGTTTTAAAGTTAATAATGTCCTTTGCTTTTACAAATACAGGCTCCACATGTGGTAACTCCATTGTTCTTTCTCAGTCTTAGTAATTAATTAATTAATTAATTGACCACTGTCAATACACTTAACACTATTTTCTATCACCAATGAATTCAAAATTTCTGAAAAGTTTGAAATTAAAACTGTCTGAATTATCCTTTAAAAATTTGAATTTAATTTGAATAATCACGAGCCAGCTTATACAAGTAAAATGAAGAGTAGGCTCTGTTGTAGCAGCCAATAGAATTGAACAACAAAAGTCCAGTATTATCTCTGGTATAGCATGAAGTCCATTTCACACAAATACCATTTTTATATACATGTACAGATTAAATGACCATCCTGCCTGAAAAAAATAACTAAATTTTACCAGAAACATAATTTGTAAAGTTTTCACAGATCAACCTGTCAACTAAAACCACAAAACTCAGGATTTTGTCAACTCGACCACAAAACTGACCAGCACTTTGCCCCCCCCCCCTTGCTATATTGACCTGCACTTTGTCCAGTGGCAGTTTGCCATGAAGTTGGTTTATCATTTATATTCAGTGTCAACACAATTTAAAATAAAAATGTAAGTTAATTTTAACCTATTAATGAAGGAGACATGAAAAGATATATTTGTAAATAAGAAAGAACTCAAAGTACCCAATCCTCCAAAATTCACATTGATCTATTGCTGGCATTTTAATAATCTTGATGGATTATGGATATAAAAAGACTTTATACAGGATTACTAAGTGTTCGTTAATATTTCTGCAATTATGCAACGTACAAATATGTGATACTAAAAGGAATTTTAACTGATCTTCTGCTTGCCTTTGTTGCATTAAAATCCATACAGAATTGGCAGATCAATATTAAGTTAAAAAACTGAAGTGTTTATATTCATCGGTGTCCCTACATATATAGAAGTCTTTTGGGCATTTTCTTTTCTTTAAATATGCACTTATTTACTTCTTAATCAGATCAGTTTCTGTCTTGAATAAATTGTAAAAAGCCTCACTATATTAATATCCATTTTTTCCTGTTTTAAATTGACGTGCATTAAAACATACTCCATAGGAGGAAAACAATTTTGAAAAGCTTTCCAAAGAACAACACTTGTCCATGTTATAAAATGTGTCTATTTATTATGCAAAGTAAAGAAGTGGAATATTCTGTCATTTACTTCCTTATGGAATGATTATTTTCTGCTGAAAAGGTTTTGTCGTGTGAATAAATGTCAACAAATATTCATTTTACACACCAGAACCCAAAAAAATCTGAATAAACAAACTACTTCAACGAAACAAAAAGAAATATATTCCGTTTGTTAACTTTTAATGAGGATTAGAGAATACTTTTAGTGCATTGGTTCATGGTCCCAAATCTTAGAATTCTGCCCTTAGGTATGAAAACCTTGATATTTGTGGGTTACAGTACACAATGTTGATCAACAAGTGTTTTCCACTTTCTTTAGCCTGTACAAGTCCCTATTATGATATTATTGCAGGCAATTTTAATTCCACAACACACTGCAATTGTTTTTAAAATGGCTTGTAAAACATTTAGTTCATGTTAAAAGTATATCATAGGTTGGAATAAATCTTGGAAAGAAATTACTTTAATATCCACCCACAAAATAAATTACGGATAAAATAATTGAAAACAGCAGAAAATATTGACAATTGGAGGGAGGGATATTCTTTTCTTCAAAATATAAGCTGCCTGATCTAATGAATCTAACTTACTATAAGTCATTGAAATACACAGGCAGCTTTAGAGTCGAGAATGCAGTGGATCTTAAGTTGGGTTCAAACACACATTTTATAGTTCCAGCATCATATGTACCAGTATATTAAACCTGCTATCAATTTTCATTTCTTTTCGCTTTTTCTTTTCACTCTCTCTCTCTCTTTCTTTTTTTCTACAAGAGAAAATGAATAGAAATTTTTTCACAAATATATTTATATTTATCCCAAATCTAAAAATTGACGTCAAAATGACGTAATTGATTAATTAAAAGCCTAGCTAATCGTGATTGTTGATATATTAATTATAAATTTGAGATCTGTTTGTTGACTGGTCATGTGTCAATTTGGGGCACTGATTTCAATAACACATTGTTTTGTCTTGCATTAAAACATCCTTGAAAGGTTAATTATACAGTGCATTTCGGAGAAAGTCTATGTATAAATTATGTTTGTGTACCAATACATATTCTATCTATCAACAAAACCCAGGCTGGTCTTTGCTTAAAGACAAAGCATGAAAACATTTTCCTTCAATTATACCAAATCAGTTTGGTGACCAGTATGAATTTTCTCATGTTCGAATGAATAGACATTTATGGCCTAAAATATCTTGTAAATGGATATAAATATATTAGCACTTGGTAAAAATCTATGTGAATGTAGTTGATGATAATATATCAGATCCACGACTTCAGTTAAATATTCTGTCACAACAAAAGCTTTTTTGATTTAAATCAGGAAAATCAGAGACAGAATGATGTACTTTCTGGCCATAGTTTGACACAGAAAAGTAACAGAAAAGATCCTGTAAAGATACAGCAACATAGAAACAAATATACAATGTAGCAGGGGACAAACACTACCAATGATAAAGAAAGATTTTAAATAGGTAGCGAAAGAACTACAGAAATTATAGTACACTATATAGTCATAGGTAGTTGGTGGCTTTTAACCTTACACCACCGATAGTAGGCAGAAATTTTAGGCATTTTCAAAACTTTGATATGGCTGACCACAGAAAACAAGGAACGGCTCAGATGCAATGTTAAATGGCAAGTCTGGCAGTACCTGGAAGAGTGAGGCATCATGCAAAATGGCTAAAAATATAGGAAATAATGCATGTAGTGAGATCGGGGCATTAGCTCAGATAAACATAACCTCAAAATAACAGCTTTGCTTTATAATCTGAAACTTTTGAATGTGGTGTAAATGAAATAATTCACTGATATGAGGAACAAATAAGAACCTTTTTCATGTTATTTGATCTCATGCCATTTTGCGGAAAGTAAACAACAGTCTTTTCCTTTATGTTTACTCATTGATTGGCAATCGACTTCGAGCTATTTTTGGCATATATAGAAGTAAATATTGAATGTATATATAAAAAATTTGTAAATACTTCCTTATTCTTCTGTATATTCTACATTGTCCCCTATACATTGACTTAGTTTCTCACTTTCTGTGTAATAAAACACTCTGATAAGGCTGTGCACAATGAGCTTTCTGCTGGCTGGGATTATTATCCTGGGACTTGTATCCTCAATCCATGGGTAAGAATTACAGAAATTCTAACTATTTTGAAATTGCTGAATTGTTTTTGAAGGTTTTTATTAGTTATGAAGCCACCACTACTAAAATAGGAAAACTTCCTGAATGATATATTAAAACATTCAAGTATAAGGAATGAAGGTGACAATAAAAAACAAGGGCATGAGTTACATGTTGTTAACTTTTAGGAGTGGTATATTTATTTTCTATATGTCTAGTGAGGAATGTTTATATATTTCTATCAACCACAGTTTTGATTAATAAAAAAATACATCAACAAAGAATGCAGTAAAGACTCTCAGATAAGCTAATGGGACACCAGTCAATATAAAACTTAACTTTTGGGGTCATGTGACCCAAGTTGTGCCAACTTATAGTGAGGGCAGTATGAGGTGAGAAATATCCTGTACTGGAAATGACAGGGTATCTGGAAATTTTTAAGACCCCGTAATACTTAGGGGAAAATAAGGACCCAGAATTTCATATCCATAGCATCAAACGTAGGGTGCATGGATAATTATAGTAATTATATAAATAGATAATTAAAACAATAATTATGTATTTCAGTGGTTTTTGTACTATAGGGTACAGTGAAGTTGTGAGGGTGACTCACCAGCAACAGTATTTCACAAATTGTAACAAAACAGTACCTTGTGGATGGTGGGGTCTCGGGAGATGCAGGTTGGTAGAGATATATAATTCCACTTAGTAACTGTAGTTAGCTTTGAAACGGAAATTAACATGAACAATATTGTCTCAAATTTTATATGACATTCAAGATTTTGAAGAATTTTTTATTTACTGCATAAGATCATTGACAAAGCAAATAGTAGTGAAGTTTATTTTCAGAATTTACACAAGATAATGTTACTCTTGATTGCATGATATTTGTCTTTTTGACATTTCTTTATTGAAAATTGCCAGGTAATTAATGTTATTTTGTTTCAATAATTATATTTTTACATTATTTAGGTCTCGTCGTTGTACTAAATACAAGATAGAGACATATTACGAGAATCAAAGAAAATTCAGATTAGGTTGTTGTGAGGGATATACAGGCATCAGTTGCGACACACGTGAGTTATTAGATATACTATTTAACTCTCCAAATACCCTTGCCATTATTTGGAATAAACCTTAAATATACAAAAATGATGTAAATTACAAATTAAATTTGAGAGAATTATAATACTTAATTTTCAATTTTTATAAAAATTACTCAAAGCACTAACTCAATATTTTGTTTTTTTTATTTCATTTTACGATGTCAAAAAGAAAATATAAGATGCTGTGCATAAAGACAAAATGCATTTCTTCAATTTTTATCTAAGAATTTCACAGTGCCAGGGTTGTGGATGGGATAGTGGCTGTTGGTGATCAATTTTGTTTGAAAATAATTCAATGGTGAATTTGACATATATCTAAAGGTGCCAAAAGAGTACAAGAGACCAGGGCCTGTATTCACGAAAGGTCTTAGCCAGTGCTTAGGCTTAAAGTTGAGACTTTTGTCTCAAGTTTCTGCCACAAAACTGCTGAAACTTTTGTCTTAGGCTTAGTCGTATTCAAAAAGAATTTAAGACCGGTCTTAGGCTTAGCCAAGGGCTCAACTTTAAGACTGGTTGGTAGTGGGCTTAAATTTTGTAAAGAGGACTTAAATATGGCCGCCATAGACTTTTCTCCACTTCAAAATTTGAAAGGGCTGTAAATAAAGTGTAGTTATACAGAACACCTCACTAAAGCAGTCTTTTGGAAGTTTATATGTGGTAACAAGGTTTTCCATTTCAAAACAGCACTTTTCCTTAGATAAAATGCATTAATGAAGGATATATGTCACCAATAGTATAGTTTGAATAGAAAAGAAAGGTCACATGACACAGAAAACCACTGTGGTTATTTCATAATCTTGGACTTAGCTAAGTCACCCTTTGTTAATACAGTTTTAAGACAAAACTTAGCTGAGACAAAAGTCTTTACTTTAAGACTGGATTTAGTTTCCTCTGCCCTTCCAACTACCCATTGTGATACGGCCTGTACAGTGTTAAAAGCGACGTAAAACCCCAAATAAATAAATAAATTAAGACTGGATTTAAGCCTAAGACCTGGCTAAGTCTAAGACCCTTCGTGAATACCAGCCCTGAAGTTGCATAAACCCATTCAATAAAAAAGGTTGATTTTCCATCTATATTTGAATCAATATTCATACAGTTTATACCTAACAGATTTAATATCTGTAGTTTTCTAATTGTAGTCTAACATTACTTTAAAAATTTTAATTGTCTTGAAAGTGAGTTTCATGCCGTGAGACTGAAGAAACAAAATATGCACTTTATACTTTGGGAAAAGTAAACTCAAAGTCAGCTGTCTAGTAGTTCATATTGTCCATGCGAATCCAATATAGGCTTGGGGAATTATTTCAACAATGAACTCAATGCATTTTAACATTTTTATTGCATGGTAATGAAATACCTAATAAATTTTAACACTCAATGCCAAATGTGTTTGCATGCGTTGCACTATATTGTCAACTTCCATTTGAACTGATTTATCACATAGAAATTGTATAAAACAGGCTAGAACAGACATCGGCCTCTTACTTCTGGGCAAATACAGCCACCACATAAGTATATTACAGAACCTTGAAATTGTGAGCAATATTGCTGTAAAATGGCAAACTTTAAATACTAAGGAAAAAAAACAGTGACTTAAACCAGCAATTCAATGCACTGATGTTCTTTTTTCAAAATGAACCCATTTTCAGTGAATATGACAACTGGAAATTATTATTTTGTGAAATTTACTTGTGAAGGTCTATATGCATAAAAACTAACTACTTAAAATATATTTATGCAGAAAAAAAACTAGAATCATTTGTATGTTGTTAGAAAGATAAAATAAAGCAAAACAAAATACCCGTGTCCTGTATTTACTAACAAGTTAGTGAATTCAAGCTCAAGATCAGATCATGATCAAGAAAAATGGCTTAGCAGCTCTTAGTCTCAAGTCCGTATTCACAAGGGAAGAATCAGCTGAGCCAAAAAATAGGAAACAAAGCTCACATATCAATGCATTATTCATTATTTTTTAAGGTTATTACTTTTTACAACCCTTTTATTACTGAAGGTCCATGAAGTATACATTAATATAGATTTGGGTCATTTTAAACCCTGTCCACTTTTGATATATAAGCATATAAGTATCATACACTGGTAAAACTAGAGATATGGGCCCAGCCATATGTGCCAGAAATATCTGGCTGCTTATAGCCATGCCCAATAGCCATCTTTCTGTATGTCACATTGTGGGTTCTAAGAATAAAAGTGCTGACTTGTTATATCTGGCTGGTCGAAGACTGGGGTGGGGAGACTTCAGTGGGAACCTCCATTTGTCCTGTTTTTACATAACACTTTATATGTTATTTAAAGAGATTTTTACCAGATTTCTAAGGAATTCTTATTACTATGAAAACATGGCTGTACAAAACTGTGACCCCATTTCGCAAAAAACAAAATCACTACCATAGCAGATTTTTCGAAAATCATTCACATACTTTAAAACTTAAGATACTGAATCTAGTTTTACCAGATTTGCACAAAATATTTAAAACTAGCTTGCTTGAAAGTAAGTTTCACCTAATTTTGAAAACAAAATAGCCGTTCATATCACATGTTTGATGTCAAATATGGGTCATCATATTAAAAAGGTCTTACATCTTAATTTTCATTTGTCCCAGGGATTCAAATTCTGAAAACAACATTTAGGAAATCACGGTCAAATTGGACTTTTGACCACCGTCTGAAGGTCTAGTTGGGTCATAATAATCAAAAGGCCTTATATCTCCCTTAGTATTGTTTTTATTGCCTCAACATGTGAACATAATGTATAAACAATCATACTTTTTCAAAGTCACACTACTTTTGTTACAGAATTTGTCATCTGCTAGATCTCAAAACACTAGATCTTCTGGCTAATACCTTTGTAAGTAGCAGATCGGCCTCATGTAGTTCCCTGCAATCACTCACTCATTCTGAATTAAGAAGACTGCAGTGTATCCAAAACTCACTCTACGGGGTTTTCATTCCTTCCTCTAAGAATACGGTTGATACTGCAGTTCTTGTGGTAAGCACTATGGTTAGTAATCAATTAGACTACTGGAATTCCATATGATTGGGTCAGAAGGGCCACTGTTGTTAAACTCTCAGAAGGCTGAAAATCCTCTTTGCTGCATTGTTTTCAGACTGGAAAGAATGAGTGATATGGCACCCTGTCTAGAAAAACCCCACTGGTTTCCCATTTCAAACAAAATCCTTTCAAATATAACCTCCTCAGTTTTAAAGTCATATATTTCTTCCAACCTTCTTTTTTGTCATGTTTGATAAAGTCTAGTAGTGTGACTCATAGAAATAAACTATCAGTTTCCTCACTCCATTCCCGAAAGGCCACAGGCAGGTGTGGTTTTGCTACAGCTGTACCAGTGGAATGGTACAGTATTTCACTTAAGGTCAAGTCCCAGACCATTTTGAGCTTTAGAAGCCAACTCAAGACTTACCTGTTTACCCATCACCATACCACCATAGTCATTCTAGCCTGACAGGTGCTTAGTGGGTTAACATGACAACTGTTGCTATAGAAATAGAAATGTTTTAATGCATTATATTATGTCGTTATTTGAATATTTTTTTAAACTGTCAGTACCTCGAAAACAAGTGAATTAGAACGATTTTTATATTTGGGCATCCTAGATTCACATGATCCAAACATTGATTGTTTTTTTTAAATGGCTGATATCAACATAACATACACCCTCAGCATTGAACGCCCCAATTTAGCCTTTACAAAATGAAAAAAAATACCTAAAATGCCCGTCCTCAGCAGAATCGCCATATTTTATATCTAAATACAATGCACCTATCATAATATTACAATCTTCTGTGATTCTAATATATCTCCACTAAGCTTAAAATTCTCCTGCAAATGCAGGGTCGCAATTGCTTTTGTAATCATGTTTACTTTCTTTATTTCTTTCCATCTCCTCGGAATTCTTTGTTTTTGTGTGCAAAAACTGTCATTATAATGTTTGGCCGGAATTTGCCCATGGCCTGCCCACTTTAGCTTTGAAAGATGCAAGGTCACCATTGTATCTTAAGTTGTTAAATCTTAATGCTCAGCTTGTACTCATTGTTAGACCCAAAGGTGACGAATGTGAACAGTTTGAAATACAAATTATATATATTGGCCACTTTATTTCTTTCAGTATGCAGACGTTATTTAATTCTTATCATCTAATTATCATCTTTTATAGCACTTAATCTCCCATCAAAAGCAGACTCTAAGTCGTAGTAACTGGTTTTCCTGAAATAAATTACTCAGAAGACTACAAACTTGTTGTTTGTGGAAACATTTGAACATGTATGCTGACTCGGCCAACACTCTCAAAAATGTCAGATGTTGAACACTTACGGTCAAGTGAGTTAAAGAAACATTAAATTATAAGGTAACATGTGATACGACATTCAAGACTTTCCTCATTTAAATGAGATATATTACCACTCAAGCTACCATGTTGTAAGCTTTGAAATGGTATATTACTTGTCGGAGTAGAGCAAAGCAGACCCTTTTTTAGAAGATATCTATGATTTTTTCACCGACAAGTTACGCAGAGTGAGCATCAGCTAGTTCATTCCTAGGGGCAAACCTTAACTTTAACTCTGGCTTTTTCCACCATACTGTTTGTAATCTAGCTTTTCATTTGTTTGTAGAGTGTCCTCGTTTGAAAAATGGCAATCCCCCTTCTATTTGCATTTCACTCTTGGAAGGGGTAGAACTTTGTTATCTTCAATAACTCAAGTTAAATTTATTTGTTATTTTATTATAACTGATTTTATCATTGTCAATTTGCTGTACATAGAGAGAAAAAAATAAATACAACTTGTATTTTTGCCAAGGGTGAAGGTATTCAAATACCCATTCAGTTGCAGTTAGTGGATGATAATGATTTCATAACAACCTTGCTGGAAACTAACAGAGCTCAGCAAGATTCTCAACAGTCCTCTTTTGTTGATGAATTAGACTGCAGTGTCATGTTGAAAATCCGAATAGCGACAAAGAGGGCACAAGCCATCACTCATTAAACCTGAAAATTCCAGTACTGAAACCTCAGCTCCTGCATTACAAGAGGTCCAATGCTTAATGAATCAATATACTATGACTAAGCTTAGTGTTATTAGTGACAGATAGATGACTAGAAAACTCTGATGTTAAAATACAGGTGACAAATCTAAAAATTAAAGGCAAAAGTACTGGAGGCAAGGGTAAAAGTACAACAATATCAAAACAAAAAAGTGTGCATTTTTGGCGGTACTGAATTCCCTGATATTTTCAGATAACCAGAGTTACACCATATTAGTAGTAGTCGCAGTAGTAAGAAGTATTTATAAAATGCCAAAATTAAAGTAACCATCCTCTATGTTGCTGATGTCTGAAGAGGAATAGTCCAGTTCCAGTAAGACGTCAATGTATGTGCTAGCATCCGATAGGGAAGATAGGCTATAGTGGAGGATAGGCTAATTTGGATAGGCAAGTCTTCAACTGTTTTCTCAATCCAGTGATACTTTCTGCTATTGTAATGGCTTGAGGAAGCTTATTCCATTCTGTGGGAGCAGCTATTGTGAAACTGCAGATCCCCATGCGTTTGTTTCATCTGGGTGAGGAAACTGAGAGGCAATTGTCCAAATCGAGATCACTCTGATTAATTAAAGAGGACAGATATATGTAAGTTGGCTAAAATGTATTGCTTTGTAAGTAAGACAGTTGTAATTAAACAATATACAGTAGTGAATTAGAATGTCCCCTTTTGGGTTTACAGGTGAATCGCTCAGACACATGTGACCATTATTGGATTATACATTGCCACATTGAAGTTTGGAACCAGGCAGTGTGCACTTGGAAAATTTCCCCACCCTTACCCTTTCCCCTTTTGGCTTTATATTCTGGTGCTAATGATTGGTTGATAGTTTCAGATGCCTGGGTGTGGGGTGAGCTGAGTCCTGGCTACCGGTTGATAGACCTGTTATGATGGATGCAGTAAAACGGTAGAGCTACAGTTGTCACCAGTACAGGAGTGGAATCTTATATGGCATATTGTTTCTATACTACTCAATGGAGGCGTCTGTTGCCTGTGGAGACTGGAATCACAGGCGTGGAAGTCAGTTTTGCCTGCGTGCTATTTGCTGTTTAGTTATTTGGTGCCAGTCAAATTAACATCAAGAGGTTGGCTGTGATCATGTGATGATATGAAGAAGATGGTTATGGCTCACCTGCGCTTGTGTTGAGTACCCTGGTCATCAGTGCCCCTACAGTAATTCTTTGCATAACTTGATATTACATTCTTTGGTTATCACACAGTGTAATTCACATGTTGCATACTCAGTGGAATTGGATTTAGCTGGATGAAGTAGCAGGCTCCAGCTGTCACCTTGAGCGCCTGCTTGTGATAGTGTATATATCTGGTGTATGTCATATGCGTAGAACATTGGACGTTGGCTCTTCTCCTCTTCCTCTTTTTATGCTGTTTTTGGGGTTTGTGATTCACATACTTACCTCTTCTTTGGACGGTCTCTTCTGGAGGACGACTTGGCTGCTGGAGTGGTGCAACAGTACAGTGACTTACCTTGGACTTACCTTAATGTTAAATTATCACTTTATTTTCATATAGTGACTACATTGGGTTGTTTGTTTGAATAATTTGTCAGATGAATATTGCTGGTGTAGTATTTCGTATTTTTGTTTATAGAATAATTACTAGGTGGAACTGTTGGATTTATATAATGATATAATATTAATTGCAAGTAATTACTAAGACTTAGCTATAACTGTTATTTAGTATATGATTGATTTCATAGTTATAGCATATGGTGTAAATTATCCAGCACACTGGCTACTGCAAGTGTCAGATTATTCTACATTGGTGGCTGTAGCTTTTACCAGTCTTAAACATCCTTATTATGTTCACTTTGACATCAGGTTGTGTACATTATGGATTGTCAGTTTCCTTTCAATATGTAGCTTATCATAAGTATTTATTGATATGTAACTGTTGTAGGTACTTAGCTTTAACATCTACGTATATTTTGATTGCAACTTTAAGTTAGGGCTTACAGTTGTATGAGTAATTTCCAATCAAGTCATAATATATGAACGCTGTTAGCTGTGGCTTTGTACAGTTTTAACTTGAAGTTAATGGTGTTCTTATGTCCTCATCTGTTGTAGTGGTAACTTACTTTTATAGCACCTTTAATATCCAGATATATGTCTGGTGGCAACTTTAAGTTAAGGCTCTAAGTAAATTGAGTAATTTCCAATCACAGTCATATTATCTGATCACTGCTGGCTGCCGTTATGTACAGTATTCTATTGTTCAGCTGATGGTGTTCTGATGTCTTTGTTTGTTTTAGTGGTTATCTACTTTTATAGCGCCATCTTTTATTCTTTGTACTCTCCTTAAGCCTGGTTCTTGTGCTTCAATTCTTATTATGTAATTTTAGTTCCTTCTTTCTACATGGTGAATTACATTAGTCCAGGCAACTGTGTACCAAGGCACTTGCAACCTTTACAGCCATTTCATGGGTTAGATACCTAAGGACCCACCATAGTTCCCAGAGATGGTAGTAACAAACATGACATTGATTAGCCATGTGTTTTTGCATTGGTTTGTCAGCATCCATTGACTGATTCAACTGGGTCCATGACGTTACAAAGAAAATGGGAATGATGCCTTCATGAAATTTCTCATTTGATCATCACCAATTAAAATAAATTCTGTTTTGCTGGGATTTAATTTGACTTTGTTTCGAATAAATTTGTTTATTATCTGCAAATAAATGATGGATGACATTGAGTCTAAGTTGTGTATAGGGTAAAAGGGAGTGGGCCAAAGAGTGAGCCCTGAGGAATGCCATAAGGGAGTTGAAAAGCCTCTAAAAGATGTTTGTTTATTTAATCTGCTGTTTCCTTGAAATCACAACCCCATCAATGACATACCAATATTGGAGGCAGCCAAGTAAGATAGAGTGGTCTATTTTATCAAATGCTGCAGATAAGTCCAGAAGGACTAGTCCAATAGCAGTACCCTTGTCCAGTGAAGTGGCAATTTCATTTTATATTTTTAGCAATGCTGTTTTAGTAGAGTGAAAAGCTCTATATGCAGACTTATATATGTTTAATATACCCTCTGGAAGAAGGTGTTCATGTGTTTACCTAGAAACAGATTTCTCTATGAGTTTAGAGATGTAGCTGAGGTTGGATACTGGTCAATAATATTGAGTGTTTCTGTCACGTCCAGCTTTCTAAAAAAGGCTGTGACATGTTCAGTCTTGATACAGGATGGGAAACTATCCTCCTGTAGAGAGTAGTTCACAATATTTGTAATGGGGTCAAGAGTATGCTGATACAATTAAGGACCAGTGAAGGACCAAGGAATTTTTTCAAGGCACATGCCTATTTTGGTTTGGATTTGATAATTGTGTCCTCTGACATGGTCAGAAAGGCAACAAACTTATTCTTGTAGGGGCCTAAGACAGGGCGATCAGCATCAGTTGACACTAAACCAGACCTAAGCTAGGCAATTTTGTCTGCAAAGTACTTGCCAAAAGTGTTGGTTAAACTGGTAATAGTTGTATGATCTGGGAGAACTAATTATGCCGATTTATGGAGGATTTTCTTGATGGAATTCCACAGGGCCTTGCGGTTATCCTCATGTTTCCTAACAATATTACTGTAATATGTGGTTTTTGAGAGTTCTAAGGGATGTTTAAAGTGGTTCACTGCATCTCTGTAAATGCTGCGATTTAAGGCTGAGTTGCCCTTTTGTCATTCCTTTTCAATCTTTTTGCTGCAATAATCAATAATTATTGACAAGTTGTAGAGTTTTGTGTTCATGTATAGATGCATGAAACAGCAGGGATTATCTGAGTGATAATATGACAGTTCTAGCTACTTTTCCGGGTATACTATGAGCTCACAATGTATATTTCCTCGATATGAAAGTTCATATCATTATAAAATAAACAAAAACAGACCAGTTTCTATGGTAAAATCAGAGTTTAATATTAGACTGAATACCAAAATAGAAAACCACAATCTCCCCTAGTGAATGCTAAATCGATATATTAGGGACAATACACATATTCAACAAGGTGTTGATGATAGGCTTCAGAAAATACATCAACCAAATAGATCACAAAATGTGACCAAGTTGATCTTATGTCAAAAGTAAAGTTAAATGGCCCCATGAATATGTCTTAGCTGGAAATCAGAAAGAGAAAGTGTCTTATGATCAAATGACCATGGAACAATGGATTACTGGATTTTGTTTGACAATGCATGATGAAATTTGTCAAAAAGTAGGGGTGCTATTATGAACTACATCATTTTGTTATCTGATGATTCTAATGACTTTTCATGGCCTGCAGCAAAAGCCAGCTGTGCTGTGCTCCTATGTCGCATAGAAAAAGACGAAATGATTTGATTGATAGAATTAGGCATGCGCTTGCACAAAGGCGTATTGCTCAAAATTGTCAAATCAAATCACAAATACCAAGCGAGATAGGACAAAAAAGATCATGGTATGCCAATTTATGCAATTAAGGCCTGTATGTCGATCTGCTACTTATGACACAAGAGGAGTTTTATACAGGCACATCTGCATATTCTGCTTTAGTTAAAATGACAAATCCTTTCCTCATCATGAAATTGAATGTAGGATAAAAATAAAAATACAAAAAAAATGAATAGCTCTGAGCTTGGCCCAGCCATCTAGTGTTTATGGAAAGGGCAGACATGTTTGGAAAAGAATTTATGACAAAAATAATGTCTGCAGAAATTTTGGCAAAGAGAAAACATAAAGATAAAACCCACTCATTTCAGAATGGTGGTGCTCACCTCGTCAATCATCAGTTTCATGCACATGCCAGTTTCATTACTTTTTCCAGCGTTTGTATGAAGTATAAGGTTTGCCCATCCAAGGAGTACCACCTTTGTCTCAAAAAACTGAGAAAATTAAATGTAAGTTTATGAATAACGATTTTGAAACATGCATACCTGTGTCCAATAGGTTTCTTGCCTTAAACCAATGGTCAGATCAGGAATTGTTGAATGTATGAATCTCATGAAAGGGATTATCTGGAGGAGGCATGCTTTTACTGTATTGCAATACGATACAAAAAGGCACCACATTGCACCTTCAAGGCCAACTTGCACCAAGCAAGGCAAAAATACTTCTTCTCAGGCAAAAACACAAGTAGTGGCTCAGGCTGATGCAAAACAAGTACCAGGTACTCAACATTCTGATTTGGTCAGTTGGGGTAGTAGTGTGAATACAACAGTGAGGTGGCAAACCCTTCTTTTTCCAAATCAGATGGTATTATATAGAATAACATATTCCGGTTAATAGAAGCTGCTCAGCCAGAGAGGTCATCTGGCACAATTTGGGGAGTGACATAATGCAAAATTAAGTAACGAATGATAATGATAAAAATAAAATATCATTATGTATTTGGAATGGGAGGGACAACTCACATGATCCCTAAACTTGTATTGCTCACACTGGAGGTGATTTTTGGTACAACCCCCTGCATGATCTAAAAATATTCAATGATTCCAAGTGCATTGGGGTAAAATACTAGAAATATTAAAGGCTAAAAAGATTATACAAAAACAGTGATGCCAAATTTATTAAATGCAAGAATCCCAGTGGTCACCCATCTTAAACCATATAAATGGCTATATCACTGAGATAACTATTAGGACAAGTAATTACCTGATTAAATTAGATTTTGGTTTCCTCTAGATTTTGATAAAACACACAAGTTACAGCCCATGTATGATAATCATACATTAGATTTACAGTATGTCGGCCATATTGACCAATACATTGAAGAGGATCTTAGAAATGGGACCGTACTTGCTCCATATCAAGACTTGATATTAGTAGAGCTTTCAGACATCTCTGAACTGGTCCAGGCGACATAGATCTCTTGGCTATTTGTCATAAAAGTCTGTACCTAGACAGATCTCTGACATTTAGATTTTTGCCTCTGATCCAGCTTTGTGAACGTTATTCAGATGCGATAAGATTTATTGTGAACAGAATGGTCATAATGCCCTCTTAACTTATAGACGATCTCATTTATTTTTAACTTTCTTACATAATGCACTCTTAAATATTTTTACTTTCACTATTAGAAGGTCTAGGTTTGGATGTAAGTAAGTAAAAATTGGTCTTCTCAAGTAATTTGTTTGGGTGTATTAGTTGACACTGTACAAAAAAAAAACAAAAAAAACACACCTATAAAAGATTTCCTTGATTTCCTGGTGTTGGCTGTATATTGTTGGTGGTTTTTTTTAAATGTCTTACATGCTGACTTATTCGGCATCCTCATTTGATCCTTCAAGGCAACTAGCTTAGGGAGACGTTATATTTTCTGACCTGGGAGTGAATATTGTTATTAAATGGTCAAAAACCATACACACAGGACTAATATCGACAGTATCCCAGTTCTTACATTGGGAAAGTCGATCTTATGTCCATATCTCTACCCAGGAAATTCAAATCAATCACTGGTTTTCATCTCTAGCTCCCATTGACAGACTCAGTGGCCAGAAGACATCTAAATGAAAGGTTATGTATATTATGTACAATAGAACCTGAAGATAAGGTATGTATAGAAATATATAAAATCTACACATCAGACTTTCTGTCCTGCAAGTTCTACCCTTTAAAGCCTACAATACATCCAGCTTGGCTATTAATCACTTTAATATCTTATCGTATATTAGTTGCCAATTTTTTACCCTTCCAGTTTTCTGATTTGGGATTATCTAACACTTTTACCATTTGGTTCATACTTAAGAGTGTAATAGTAACCATTTGCATTAATCTTTGATTTATTTTTATTTAAGTTTCATTACAAGAACTGCTGTTAAAATCCTTTGACCTCGACCTTGAATTATGACCAAAAAGATTAGTGTTACGTTCATATTCATTATTAAGACCATTTCTTGTTGATTTCTGAATATATTCAAATGGTTTCAGTATTGAATACAAGATACTATTGGCTGTGTCCAGCGACGTTAACATGACACCAACATTAAAAGTCAAAGGAATCCGATTTTTAATATATAAATCAAAGCCCTAGAATAACGTCATTTGCAGTCCACAAAATTGGGAATGTCCTCCTGAAAGCTCAGCCTTAACCAACTTATTATTAATGTAGTGTGAGTGACTAGTACAGATACTATAATGTATTACACAATATTGAGTCACTTGTAACTTTGCAGTTGAAACTAAATCACAATTAACAATGTCACTATTTAATGTACAGCAATCTATGTCCCATTTATTATTATTTTCCTGTCTCTTTAACTGCTTGTCAGGTCTCAGGTCCAGATGGTCCAGAATTCCATTCTCCAGGTGAACTCTTGTCAGTTTCTTCGGGTGCCCTTATTGTAGAATTTACATGTATTCAGCTTCGGTGTTTGAGAAGTTGGGACGGCCTGTGCATTAACAAGTACAGCCCAGGATGCACTAGGTCAATTTATTGACCATCAGGTTGCATCTGTCCAAAATAGCTGACACTCTTTAACCTGATACATTGAGGTGGTTGAGGCCTCGCTGACTGCTAGTCATGGCAAGTGGCTGCTTCATAATATTACGCATTATGGTTATTGGACCTGTATTGCATTGTTTAATTGCCCGGCAGCTCCTTGGGCTATAGTCTGATCACCATATGCGATATGTTTTCTATTTGGGCCACCCACCACACTGGCATTTGAGCACGAGAAACTGGAATCCACATTACAAATGTCCTGTGTACTTTGAAATCTAAATTACATATGTCCTGTGTACATTGGGAGGCTTACCGTGTATAAGGTCCTCTTGTGCTGAGTTGTAATGTGGTGACATGTCTGATACTGTGGTGGTGACATGAAGCATCTTGCAAATTGCATTAAACGATGCAAACCCTATGTCCTGGTTCAATTTGGGAGCACATGTTGACCAATGGCTTGATTTGTTTGAGCCATGGCATTGTTTAGTTGGTGTGACCAGCAGTCATTGCTCCAATACACATATATTACTCTGGTACACACGAAGTCCCGGTTTCTTGTGGAGATCTGTCACTAGGGGAGATGTTGAATATGCTTGTCTGAGATGACTGAACAATTTGATCCTGGAATATCACACATTCCTGAGGTGGTCTGTGGGTTCGTCCTGATGATGTCAGCAGAAGGCTTGGATCTGTCATTAGTTGTTTTCTCATAATGGTCAGACATGGAGAGAGTACAGGTGCAGAGCTAACAAAGTTCTTTTACTCCAATGCATCTGTTCTTTTCATTATTTTTGTGTCAACCAATTCTAAATTAGGCAATAAATTCATTTCGGCGTTTCTGCCATGTGTAAGGCATATATTGGGTGTTGTGCTAGTGGTAGAAACAGGCGAGTTGCATTGTACGATATAAAAAAAACATGAAATGATGTCTGTGTTCTTGGTTTTTGTTGTCGACACCATCCATCTAGCTGTCATAAATGGTTTCTTTTTTCTGAGGCATGGTTCAATTATAATAAACAACACTTAAATCCATTTCTTTTGTTTATAGGTCGCTGTTTAATTTCAATGAGATCCTTATGCTACAGGGTATAGAATTGATGAAGCAGAGCTAATTGATTTTAGACGCAGTGGCCCCTAGGGTGTCAACGTAGAATACAGTTACAAGCCATACTGTTATTTATGTGTTGTCATTTCAATGTAATTATCATAATCTTGGAGCCTTAACTTAAAACTTCAAATCAAGGTTGGGTACTGGATAAAACCTATTTTTTCGAGACAAAGAATAACTGGATAAAAGCCCTTCTTCCCCCCCCAAAAAAAAACTGGAAAAAACTGAAAAAAGTGAAATTACATGAGGTTTAATAAGGCATAAAGTGACTGATATAGCATATAGGTTACTTTAAACAATTAACAGTATAATTTAAAGTAAACAGATCAATGTGGATTGTAGAAACAGTTAAAATGCCAAGTATTACTGTAGTACTTGAAACAATTGAGGCAAAAACAAAGATTAAAAGATAAAGTGATAAGAGTGGCATACCAATGTGTCTGAGATTATTTATTTAATTGTGTTTTAACTAGGGATGGGTTGGAATGAAATATATGTACATTGAGAAGCCGTAAATATCATTTCGATACCGGGATTTTGCAATCAAAACTACCAACTAAAATGTCCATTTAAGGTGATTTTGGCAAAGTAAGCCCAACTAGACTGTTTCTTATCACTTAAAACTAGTTAAGAGTGTAAAAACTGCCTAACATGAAATAAAAATACTGTGCAAAAAACTTTAGGTACTTACATGGTAAACAGAAATGCAGTCTACCTGGTTGCCATGTAGACAGTAGAAAAGTTGCAATGAAAACTATAAATATTATTCTTCATCTCTCAATCACTCTCTCTCTCCGTCCCTTGTAGTAGGACAATAGATTAATGCTTCATTTTTTCCGGTTATTGGTACTTCAGTGTACTAGTGTTTGCTGTATAACAATAATTATGAAATGGGATTGTAAACTATGAAGAGATAAGTTTGTTAACCCAACAAATTTGTGAAGATGACCAGTTGAGACAACTCTGTTGTTAAGACAATTTTTTTATTGTGCAGATTTATGGAGACAAATTCAATTGACATTGTTACTCAACAGTCAACACACTAATCATAGTTCCATAAATTAAAAAAATCAAATTTCAGTTCTGCAAATTTAAATGTCATATGTTCATTGTTCACTGATCTTCAAAGTTTTCAATTTTTAGTTTAGTAGAAACAATATTCTGTAGCAAGTCTGACAAGTCATTTGGGGGCACAGTGTCATCTGAACAGTCATTTTGCAACTGACTGTTAGAGACTTCATTATTAACTGAACTCTGACTTGAAACTTTAAGAGATATTTTAGATTTCAAATTTCTGTTTACAAATATTATGTGGTCACAAGTGTCTCTGTCTAAGTTTGATCTCAGTTTGGTAATTGTTAATCCAGTTGTGCAAAATGTGCACCTAGATGGCACGGAAGAAGCTGGCACTGCCAGATACTTTTCAACCAATTTTGCCACCCTTGGAAACTTTGGCTCATAAAGTTGCCACCATTCTAGAGGACTATTAATTGTGACTGATTCATCATAATGATGTTTAAGTTCACTACTTTGAGTAACAGTTCCTGATGTTTGGATTGAATCCCTTTTGAAGCAGAGTTTGGACTTCTTTTTTGGACATGTTCAGCCTGTTAAGTTTGAATTTGATCTTGAGTTAGACTTTGAGTAATTTTATAAATGTTCTCAGATAAAATATCCCTGCTAAATAGAGTTTTCTATCGGGTATGCTAAAGTGAAGCCAATAGTAGTGCACCAGCTAAAACTTCAACAAGGGGCACCCCTTGTTCATCCACCTAAAAGCGGTTTATAAAACCAAGTTTTATCTTATTCATAAAATCTTTTGGCACTGACAAATCTCCATCAGATATCTTAAGAACAACTTGATGGAGAATTACATTTACAGTTAATAAGATAAATTATTTGCCATATATTTCACAGAGCATATTTCTCTTTGAATGATTGCAGCAAAAGTCCAGGTATTAAATGTCCTGTAACCAAATACCCATTGTACATGGCTTTGTACTGTATCTGATACACTGAACAAATCAAGATGTGGCATCTTAAGACAGCATGTGTAGATCATAATTCACATCAAAGTGATGCAATTCAACAATCAATCAAAGTCATTTATAAAAGTTAGCTTAAGGGCATAGTCAGATTGTAATCATGATGTGGCTTCTTACTTCACTATGTATAGTTCACTTCAAAGATTTATCAAATAAATACATCAGGTATAATTAATTAAGATTTAATTTAATGATGACAGATTTTTGGGGGTCCATTGATTTCAAATTAGAAAATATATTCAAAAACACTTTTAGATTTATCATAATGTTCCCCTATTTTATGTGCTAGATGTGTTTACTTTTCATTCCAATGTTTCCTTTTGTACATGTTTTTGCCATAAAATATGTTTAGCCATTTTACTGTTGTGTTAAAGAAACACCACATATGAAACAAGTTTTATTGTCTCAGTTTATCCTCCTGGACCTTACCCATCTGAAAAGGAATAAATATCACCCCTGAAAGCTTAATTGTTCAAACATTTATAAATGATCCCGAAATCACCCCACGGGTGGTGAAACTAAGGCTTCCTGTGAAAGTAGTTGCAAAATGTATGGTGGTAAATCAACGTATACTACCCAGAATACATTTAAATTCTAACTTTCTAGCAGCTTAGTTCAGTGATATGTGGCAGACTGTGAACGATTAATGGTGCACAGTCGTAAAGTATTCATATATTACTGCATTGTAATATATCATTGTTGATATATGTGTACATAATAAAAACTACAATGGCCACATGTGAAACTCGGGATGGAGAATTTATAACCAGGAACAGAAGGCCTGTAGTCTTGAGGGGAGCTGGACAAATCAGGATTTTCCAAATCAGTTCTCAGCAAATTGAACCCTACAAAGTCAGCCCTTGACAAATCCCCCCCTTAAAAAGTCGCCACTCAGCAATTTAACCCCAAATTGAAAAGACGCAAGATCAAGGCTGAAAGGGGTTTTAGCTACAAAGTCATCAGAGACAAGAGTAGTGTACTGAGGCGGTAACTTATCCAAGTACTAACATAGCCCATTGCTGTTTAATTTCAGTCATGGGACAAGTACTCACGCTACAACACAATTCATTAAAGTCCAGAGACAGATAAAAAAAACAATAAAAAAGTCATCTCTAGAAGCGCGTGCATCTCTTAAGCTCAGGCTTAAAAACAAGGTTTATGTATAACAGCAGGGTAATCCAATATTTTTTCAGGTGTACACTTGTGTCATTGGTCATGACCTATTTGGAGTAGACAGCAGACGGAGAATTCATGTGAGCTATCATATTTAACAAAATGGTAATATATCAAACAGTGTCATAACAAAGGTATGTAATAGAACCAAGAACAGTTACATTTAAGATAATTTCCATGTTTGGCCTGTTAAAAACAAAACTACTGTATACATATACACATGTAAAGATTAAATGACCATCCTGCCTGAAACAAATAACTATGTTTATTTGCAAAATAATTTGTAAAGTTTAAATTGATTAACCATCATTTTGTCTGCCTTTGCTAGTTCGACCCACATTTTGTCGCCTCAGCATTACAGTGTCAACACAACTTAAGTTAAAAATATAAAACCTTTTTGATGAAGCTGTCAATCTGTTATTGAAGGAGACATGGATTGACCATAAAGTTGGGGGGGGATATATTTTCGCCCCTCCCCAACTTTTTGCAACAGAACTAAACTCCAATTTTGAAGTTATGTAAATTTTTACAGGTAACTTAATAATATGTGGTCAAATTACACTTTTTCCCTATTCACTACGTGTACCATTTTGTATGCTACCATTTGAACAATAAAATATTATTTTTATGATTTGTAAAAGGAACATTTACAATTAACCTGTCATGGGATTTGCAAAATTCTGTGAAATGTTTCACTTGTGCAGACCAAAATTATACATATAGTAATCTTCTACATTTAATTTACTGTATTGTTAATTATTTAGAACTTCGACATGTAGCTTCAAATTCACACAGAGCAATAGTTTAGCACAGCAATTTGTTAGCTGATGAGAGTTTTTCCAGAAAACTCTTCTTTCTTTACTGTGTGTTTATTGGACCAAGTTAGTAAACTTGTAGTCAAGATATTAGAAATACCTTTCAAATGCAGAGATCACTGTATGTATTTCTCTACCCAGCCAAGGTCGGGGAAACTTAGGATTAATGTCAGTCACACTGTCGTCACAAAGTTTTTCTTTTGTAAAGGCACTTTAACAAATAACATCCTAACAAAACACTGTAGTTAATTCTGATAATTAATGATGATGATTAATTAATTGTGCATCACACCAAATGGGTGCTACAAAAATACACAGTGGATGCCTATAGCAGGAAGGATGGTCTGTCTGGGGATACGAGCAATAGCTAAAAATCTAGTTCCTCGCACCCCCAACCAAAAATTGCTTCCTACGCCCCTGAGAAATGGTACTCAAACCAGAGGAAACCCTAATTTTCTTTTTAGTTATCTTCTTTTTTTTATTTACGCTTTTGTAACACGGTGCATTTGAGACTTGGTAGGTGAGGGTAGCCATCCCATCATCAGTCCCACCATCAGTGCAATGCATTTGTATTTTTAATCATGGTTTTGTGTATTATTTTAACTAGACATACCTATTCAAAGTTTCCATCTTTTTTGAGAATACTGGTTGATTTAAATTTATATCTGACCAGTATATTTGCTCTAAGAATGTCTTTTGGACTTCTTTTATCAACTGAAATGTATTTAATTGAAGTCCATTTTTGAAACACGAATATATATGCTTTGGTGTTACCAATATACCAATATAACAAGATTTAATGGCCAATAATTTCTGTCTGGTTTGCAATGTCCTGGAATTTTTGAAGAGTTTGTTAATTTCAATTTTAGTTTAACTTTAATGGAGCTCCAACGTTCAATGTTTTGTTGCAAAATCTTGGTAGTTGTGGGTTACACAATCTTCATTAACAAGTGTACACCAATTTCCTTAGTATGGCTGTTCCACTGTCAAGGTACCCAGGACGTAACCTCAATTTGATTGTCCTGGGTCATTATTGTAGCTGCCCAAGAGTTATCTTATACCTTTCCCGTACATCTGGTATTATTCAGTGTGTTTTTGGTTGTTTGTGAGCTGAAATTGGGATTGTAAAATTGTAAAATGCCCCCTGCTGCTCTTGACAGTCAGGGGTCTAATATGGTATCTGGTGGCCCAGGTGTCTTCACACATGGCCTTCATTCATCTATAGTAGGCTAGTTCCATGGCAGCATCAAATGAAACACCAATTGGGGCTGTTTGGGGTGGCTTCCCTCTGTAAATGGAGTGGCTACGGGTGACATCTGTCATGATGAGTTGTTATATATCGGCAGAAATAGAGGGCCTGTGGACACCTTTGCCTCATTCCATTTTCAATTTTTTGAGGAGACAACATCTATATCATCACTAATTACTTATCTGAATCTTGCTCATAGGTCTTTGATACTTAGGAAATATTGTTGAAATTATCTTTGAAAGTATCATTGAAAATGCCACCCAAAACTGGCGTCAGGGGAAAGAGGCAAAGGAGGAGGCCACATCATGGTGGGTTTTCTAGAATCAGTTCATTGGGTCGTGGTTCAGGCAGAAATTCATCAGTGGTAGCATAAGCAGCAGTGGCAAACCTGCCCACCAACCCATTTGGTATCACTTGGGACCACCAATAAACTGACCACCTGAGCAACACTTCTCTACACAGCTCTCATATAGCAGGCCTGTCTATCAAAAAGTCAGAGGAGTACTAGACTCAATATCAGCTTTATCCAACACAATAGTAGCAGCCACCTGCACCAAAACAACATCAGTATCAACCACCCCTGCACCAGCTCAACAGCAATATCCATAGCCACATGCACCAGTTTAACCACAACGATGACCAAAACAACCATCAAAACAAGCAATAGCAGGCACCACGAGTAGTTGCACAGCATAAAATGGTCACATTGGTTCTTAATCCATCTCTTAAAAAGACACCTGCACCTAGTCCATTTTATTTTATTGGTATCCTGATCGTTGGGTCAGACATCCACAACTTAACTGTCTTTATTGGCCTACCTGGTTGGAGGCACAGGCTTTATGAACATTAATACACCACAACTTCTTACTAACCCAGACAACCATAACAGCAGTGGCCACAGATACATTTACCACATTACCCTTACTGTTAGGGGAATGTCCGTTGCTTGTGAGTTGGGGCTGCACCTGTGCAGTCAGATGGGTTTAATAGCGCTTTGAGTCCTGTTGTATATGGAGATATTGAGTATAAATACACACTACAATACTGCCAGAGACCTCAAGAAGACATACCTCCACTGACTCGACATCACCCTCCTAAGTTCCACTACCTGCCTCCTCTTCCAGTTGTCCGAAGAAGGACCTAAACATAATCAGTTGTTCTTAGGGCCACCCATATCTTCAAAATAACTTCTTGTTTAAACTGTTACAAGCAACTTTTTTATTGCTTTGAGGTGTGTGTATATGTATGACAACTGTTTCATATTGGGGCAGTGTGTACATGGATTGTGACGGTTTTTCGTAATTCTGTGGATATTGGCATCTCTGGTAGGGTTCATCCTGGCCAGTGCAGAGTCATCTTCATGTAGTTGTTGGCCTCAAAATGTTATGCAGGACACAGCATGCAATGGTGATGGTGGGTGTCGACTTCGGCTCTCACTGTATGGTTGACAGAAGCACATGCCACCGGATGCTGAGAATTCAAAAGGTGTTCTCACCAACCCTCCTCCCCTTCTGATTCCATAGTTATAATTCTTTTGCTCACAGTGAAAATCCATCATCTGCCAAGGGTAAGAATGATAGCAGAGGTCTGTTTGGACTGTGTCATTGTGGCAGTGGAATCCAATGGAGCCCTCTTCTACCATATCCCTCAGCTTATCTGAGTCTCTGTAAGTCAAACCAGGACCTGCTGCTGCCCATATTCACCCAAGATAGAAGTAGTTTGCATCTACAAGAGCCAGCACAACTATGGAGAGAAGCCATTGTAGTTGAAAAACTGACTCCTACCTCTCCTTGGACATCAGATGGTCACTTGTTTGCCATCAAGTATACCCAAAGCATTAGGCACATTATATTTGGTGCAGAAGACAGCTTTTATTTGTTTCCAGTCATCTTTTGTGGTGGGACTGCCGACCACTCCACTTGTTATTTTTCTATAATATCATGTCTATTTCATCTTTTCGTGAACTCCAACTTCAGTCAAGCTTCAAAGGGGCTCAGTATCATGTCCTGGTCCTCTGCAACCTACTTCCTAAAGCTTTGGCCATGTTCAGGGGCCATGTGGGTATTGTTATGGTAACCTTAATCTACCAATCACGGCCAGGGCTGGCACTAAGGCTCCGCAGTGACCATGTGTGTCTCTCTTCCATGCCCTCCCCATACCTCTTGAGTCCCTGTTTCTGTGGATGAGTGAAACGCCATGGCTCTGGTTTCACCCAACCATGACCTCTTACCCCTGCCCTCGTCAGTAGCATGAGCATCACCACCTCATTACCCAATTATTTCATCTCTATTGATCTTTACAAGACTGGTGATAGGTGTAGCAGGTGACCATTAGCCCAGCAGGAGAATCTAGTGTAGCCTCAGCCCTAGGACCCCAGTGCTGACAAGGCAGGATGATCAGGGTGATATCATGGTGATATTTATGGGCATCTGCCAGAAACCTGGGGTACACTCGCAAACAATATAAAATTATTTAATACTTCCGTTCTTGTCAGCAGTTCGATAAACATCATGTATCGTGTGCATCCAGACACAGTAGGGGTTTCCCAGGATACTAGATCTGGGGTCACTCCAGTCTTCGATAGTATAACATCCCAATGAAATCATTTACAAGTATCTGTTATAACATTATTTATTATATTTGTTGAAGTCAACTTTAATTCCACAACATACTGAGATTGATAAAGGATTTCAGTAGTCTTGAAAGTATATTATAGGCTAAAATAAATCTTGGTGAGGAATTACTTTAAAATCCACACAACAAGGAATCACAAAACAAAATAAATAAAAAAATAAAGAATATTGACAAAAGGAGGAAAAGATTATTTTCCTTCAAAAAGCTATGACTGAATCCGCTTTGAGGTTAATAAGGTTAATCAGACCAATCCACAGATTCTGTTGGATTACTGATCTGATAACTTTTACAGCCAAGTATATAACCTTTCATTAAAAGTCACCTGTACAACTACATACACAAAGTTAGCTGAGCTATTATCTAAAACTATGAGACAGTACAAAGTAATCTGCAATACAAACTATGTTAGTTTCTGTCAAACAAACTGTACATTAACAGGATCAAATAAACCACTACAGTTATCTTTTTAAGTTTTTAGTTATCAACGCATGTGTTAACAACTAGATCTTAGCATGTAATAACTATTTAAATATGAAGGTCAGAGATAAGAGGTCAATTACAGTGACCTTGTGAAGAAAAGTTCAAACTAAATGTAAATATCAATCGAACAAATGTCCCATCAGGCTGTTATAACTTAAGTAAAGTCATTCAATGGTACAGGGTTGAGTACCTTTCACATGCACAAGCCACGTGAACCTCACAATTTGAATTTTTTGTTGCCTCCCTTAATCAAAAACTGGCCAGGATTCCACCCATTTCCACCCATGTCAGCATTTAGACAGTCTCTCATTAATATTCTCATGAGGTAATATATTGCTGCACCCAAAAAATAAGTAAACTGTCAAGAAACCAGGACAGTGTACTACCATATCACATTAAAATTTAAAACGCCTGAGGTTCTGAAGTGGTGTGCTAGTTTTCATTAGCATCACCCGCCATAAGTCATATGATAAATAGGCAGCTTTACAGTCCAGAATGTGAGATCTTTAGTTAGGTTTAAACATATATGTCACAGTCATGGCATCGAGGGTGAACTGTTCCACATGTATCACACACAACTGTACAAATGTATAAAATGGAACCTGTTATCAGGTTTAAGTTCTTGTTGCTATTCACTCTTTCTCTTGTTTATTTTCTCTATGAGAACATTATATCGATCTTTTTTTTCACAGGTTTTATTGATATTAATATTCAAAAATATTGATTTAACTCTGCTAAGGTTCTACTGTCTGGTGTGAATATTTATCTCAAGTCTTAAATTGCAGCCAAATGAAGTAATTGATGAATTTATATATACTCATGGTCATTGAAAAAAACTGTAAAACCTGTATGTTTTTTGTTTGGGTGTCATTTTGGGGCACTGATTTCAATAAGGAACTGCATTGTCGTATATTAAAAATGCTTTTGAAAAGTTAATTGTATAATGTATTTTGGTGGAAAGTGTATATTTGGCTATGTTTGTGCCAATGCATATTCTGGTCATCAAAAAAAATCCATGCTGATCTATCCTTTAAACAAAACATAAACATAAGTTGGATTTTATGGTCCAGCAATAACACATTGATATGGAGAGCAAGTGCAAGTAATGGTCCTTTGTGGCCTAATGCTTCTTTTAAGTGCATCTAAATAGATAATGGAGTTGGTTATAAGCTATATGAATCTTTTTTATGATACTGTTTATTTGTTTATTTGGGTTTAATGTCGATTTGCACATTGTATAGGTTACCACTTTGCCCCACGTGGTCCCTTGTTGATGATAATTTATGATTCACATGACTTTAGATGACTTTTACATGAATATTCTCCTGTGCTAATATATTGGTGCATTCCAAAAATAAACCGTCGAGAAACTAGGACAGTGTACTACAATATTTTATTAAAATTTAAAACACCTGAGGTTGTGAAGTCATGTGCCGGTTGTCATTAGCATCACCCGCTATAAGTCATAGGATGAATAGGCAGCTTTACAGTCCAGAATGTAGTAGATCTGAAGTTGGGTTTAAACATATGTGTCACAGTCATGACATCAGGCTGAATTGTTCAACATGTATCTCAAACAACTGTACAAATGTATAAAATGGAACCTGTTATCAGGTTTAAGTTCTTGTTGCTATTCACTCTATATTTTGTTTATTTTCTCTAAGAGAAAATTATATTGATCATTTTTTTCACAGATCCATATATGCTTGTTGAAAGGATGTGAAGATTTTAATTATATATTCATACACAAAAATATTGACCTCATTTCAATAAGGCTCTACTGTCTGCTTTGAATATTTATCTCAAGTCTCAAACTGTCACCAAATGAAGTAATTGATGAATTATATATACCCATGGTCACTGATTTATAATTATAATTTAAAATCTGCATCTTGACTGTTTCTGTGTCAACTTGGGGCACTGATTTGAATAAAAAAAATTTATTGTCATAGCTTAAAGACGCTTTTGCAAAGTTAATTGTATTTTGGTGAAAAGTCTATGTTTTAGCTAGGGTGGTGCCAATGCATATTCTGATGGTCAAAAATTTAATGCTGATCTTAAAGCATAAAAATTAAGTTGATTTTTTTATGTTCCAGTAATGCCACATTGGTATTGAGAGCAGTATAAATTTGTTGCAAGTATAAGTAATAGTATTTTGTGGCATAAACCGTCTTTTTAAGTGCATATAAATAGGTAATGACTTGGTTTTAATCTATATGAATGTTTTTGATGACAATGTTTATTTGTTTATTTTGGTTTTAACTTCGCTTTCAACATTGTATAGGTCATATCATGATGGGAAATTTTATGGGAAGAGGAAACCAGTACATACAGTTTGCAAACGTTTTGTACTGTTAAATGCCGACCATTGGTAAGAAGCTACCATTTTTCCCACACAAGGTTAGGGGTTTTACACGTTAACCTCAGAGATAGGAGGCAAACGTGTTACCACTGAGCCACCCTGGCCCCCTGTTGATGATAATGTATCAGACACATGACTTCAGTTAAATACACTTAGAAAGAAAGTTATTTTGATTTAAGTTAAGACAAACAGACAGATTGCTGTGCCTTCTGTGAAGCCTAGACACCTACCTCTAGCTATAGTTTTACTGCTGAAGACACTGGGAATAGTGGAGTAAATGGCCAAAGTTTGACACAGATAAGATTCCTGTAAAGATACAGTAACATTAAGACAAACATACAACCTGATGGGATAAGGAAAACCAATGACACAGCATGATGAGGAAAGGTAACGGAAGAACTACAGAAATAAAGACACCTTGCAGTTATAGACTGTTGTTGATATTGAATTTTATACCAGTCATGGTAGGCAGAAATTTTGAACATTTCCAAATTTTGATAACGGTGGCCACCGAAAGCAGTAATGGTTCAGTATGTAAAGTTTACCGACAGGTCTGATGGTATATGGAAGAGAGATATCATGCAAAATGCCTATAAATATAGGCAGTGTGGCATGTTGTGTGATCAGGGCATTGGCTCAGTTAAGCATCACCTTAAAATAACCTCTGTGTATTATACTCTAAAACTTTTTGAACATGGTGTAAATTAAAAAAAAACTTCACTGACACGAGGGTAAATAACCTTTTCATGTCATGATTTCACTTTCTTTCATGTTTTGGTAATTGAATGTGAGCTATCTTTAACATTTATGCGTGCAAACATTAGATATATTTGGAAGATATATTTTGAAAATACTTCCTTATTATTCCATTTATTCTACGTTATCCCCACATTCTAACTTAGTTTGTGACTTTCTTCCTAATAAGACAGTATGAGGAGGCTCTGCACACTGAATCTTCTGTTGGCTGGGATTATCATCCTAGGACTTGTATCTTCAGTCCATGGGTAAGAATTATGTAAATATTAGTTATTTTAAACCTACTTAATTGCTTTTCTAAAGGTTATTATTAGCTATGAAGCCACCACTGATAAGGCAGAAAAGCTTTCCGAATGAGATATACAGAAAAATATGATGAACAAAGTTGACAATACAATACCAGTGTATAGTGCAAATTATATATATCTGTATATATATTTGTATTGCTAATAATACATAGTAACATGACTGTTTCATTATGGCGATCCAATCATAAACATACCACCCTACTGGAAAATATAAAACTAATTATGTTCCAGAGGTGTGTTCAGGAAAGAATAAGAAGCTTTACGATAGGTTCTTGAAAAAATAGTTCTCCAATCCATTTAAATGATTTATGAACATTAAAGATTGCTTTAGAAATGTTAAAATAGGTTTAAGACTGTCGTACAATAACTGAGATGAGTTTACGATTGGTACATTAATATTAAGATGGGTTTCAGAGGGGTTCCCTAATGCAAGATCTCATATGAATTGGGGACAGTTTATGATAATATTAAATCAAATGTTCTGATTAGTTCCCAATCTAAAATATGATTCAGGGGTTGGCCCCAAATGGTTTACAAATCTTTCGATTGTGTAGTGAATTGTCAATTTACAGGTTCAAAAATATATTGGGATCGCCATAACAGAACATTCCTATAAGTGACGCCAGTAAATATATACAAGTAGGATAAGTACAGTGCATGGTGGAATATAAATGTTAGTAAATGAGATAAGTCTATCAATATGTCTAAAATACGAAGGAAATCAAATTCATACATTTTTGGGGTGCCCTCCACAGAAGAGAGTTCAAAATGCAGGGCATTTTTTTAAGATAGTACACATACAAACATATCTCAAGGTTCAGCACTCCCTGGTATATTATATACAAAGTAATTTCATTGTGTTTATGCAAGCAGTAATGTTGTAATTTACTTTATTACTTCATTTACTTCTCAACATACAAACAAAAGACTTAAGAGTTGCTTTAAAAGAAAGAAAAACATATTTACCTGACTTCATGAGCTACCATGTTTGCCATTGTTATACTAGAATTCATGTATGTTGCTACATCACTGGCACGCTGTAAAGTTAATAATGATAATAATAATATGTTATTTCAGTGGTTCTTGTTATAAGACCTACTATGTATGTGTGAGGAAAACCCGAACTGAACCATATCAGACAACTTGTTACTACACAACATCTTGTGGATTTTGGGATTGGAAACGATGCAGGTTAGTAGAGAGTGTATAATTCCAGTTTGTAAGTGCAGTTAACTTTAGAAAGAAATTAACATGAACAAATCGTCTCCAATTTTACTTGACATGCTACTTTGTGAAATTATTAAAACAGTAAGGTACAATGTAACTAACAATAAATAAATTTTATACACAAAACAAAGTTTTTTATTTACGTCATAACATTATTCACTAGTAAATACTACTGAAATTTATATTACTGTTCTTACATCAGATCATTTTACTTTTGATGTAACACTTTGCTTTTTGCATGTTGTTTCTGTTTCTGATACTACTTTATCACAAAGTGTCAGGGAATTTTTGTTATTTTGTCATCCTCAGCACAATGCATTCAATTTTGAATTGTTGTCACAACTTTAATATATTAATTAATTCAGTTAGTATATTTGTAAAGTTTTTTTAATTCTGCATAAAATTCAGAGTGCATGGAAAAGCACCTCATGGAAAAAACTACCTCGAAAAATACCTCCTAACAAATAAAAAACAACTACTTTAATTTATTAAGCTGGGCAGTTTTAAGTCTTTATATTTTCTTTATGACTCTACAATAGCCCCACATGTATTTAATTACAAGAGCAGCTACCCTTTCAAACACTCAGGATCAGGTCTCAATTAAGAGCATGTCTTGTGATGAGTAGTGATCAATAAAACAGAGTAGGATTGGTAGCTTTCAGTGTATATTCTTAATATTTAACCAAGAGTAAGTACTATATTAAAAGGAGTGGTTTTATTGGCTCAGAATCTACATTGTTATTGATTAAGAATCCAAAATATGCCACATGAGAATGGTTTTACTGAAATATAATAGAGAAAAATAATAAAATACTGAAATGCATTAGCACTGGATTCACATTTGATTTAAATTTTAAATGTTTCTAAATTCAAAACATGGATTTTAATTGTCCTTATTACATTTTCTTATACACTTCTAACATGAATTTTTATGTTGAAATGAATTGCAGATTTATTTTAGGAGTCATTTCTGGAATGCAAAATATGGAGTATACATTCTTTCTGTGAGGTGTTTTTCAGGAGATTGTCTTTCCAGGAGGATTTTTTCCTTGATTCAAAAGAACAACAAAAAAGCAAATCTTGTGAAAAACTTCAACACAAAAAGCCCAAGAAAAGAACTTCAATATTTTGCAGTACTTTCAATGCATGAAACACACAAACATCACTTTTAGTCTTAAAATAACTACAAATTGGTGCAGTAACTTGAAAAACTCACCACAACAAATTATTAACAACATGAATATTGTCATTTGAACAATCTATTTTTTCTGAAAAGTGCCTTCTGTAATTCACAGATCACTATTCCATACATTATCACTATCCATTGTTAAAGCTTGTGGTTCAGATTATAATCACAATTTTCAAGCTCTATCAAAAAATAAATTTTTATTTAACCACAAAGGAAAACCAGTCAGCGGCATAATAAAACAATACTGACACAGAACTAATTTAGTGAAATCCACATATGATAGTCACACCTCAGCAAATCTGCAAAGATTGCGAAGTTCCTCGAGTACCAGGTCAGTAGATCAAGATACATGAAATAAATTCTATGAAGAAAACAACCTGAATTGCAGAGTTTAAAATGGTATTTTACTTTTTAATTTATATTTAACTACTTTCTGGGCTACATGCATTTACAAATCATGAGATTAAGTCAAGACCATATGGACATAAGACCACCTTAAGTAGGGTACAGTTTAAGGCATAAAGAACAAGGAGGAAAATTAACCATGAAGTTAATAGCTAAGGATAGTTTTTGAGAAAGTATATACGAGTGCCTTATTGAAGGTGACCCTATGAAAAGACAATAATAACTTAAAATATTTGCAGTATTGACTGAGTACATAATAATGGTGAAATTTTAAAATATCAATTTTTTCATCCATCAACCACCAACCTCTAACTGCATACCAATCACATGACTAGATCTAACTAGCAATCAATATGCTACTAAGACAATTACGCAATAAAATACTATAAAATAATATTGACTGAACTAATTACAGTTAATGTATAACAAGTGGGCCCTTTACTGCCCAGCAACCACTAATGTGTTTAATAAGTAGAGCTTATTATAAGCTGAACTGATACTTGTAACCATAAATTTATTTATTTATTTGGGGTTTTACATCACTTTCAACACTGTACAGGTCATATCACGACGGGTAGTTGGAAGGGCAGAGGAGACCAGCACATACAGTTTGTCAGGGCTCTGTACTGTAAACTGCCGACCAACGGCAAGCAACTACCAGCTTTCCCACTTGAGGCCGTGCCTGGAACCAAACCCCGGCCTCAGAGGTGGGAGGCAAAAGTGTTACCACTGTGCCACCATGGCCCCATTTGTAACCATAAAGAAGAACCTGCTAAATTAATCAAACTCAGTAAAATAGTTTAATTCTAACCTCCAGCTATCTGGTGCTAAACTACTGATTTCCGAATCCATTTCTTGCAAGAAGAAAATAATAAGCATTTACATAAAATTCGGCCCTTTACCAATTTGGCCCCGTCAAATCGGCCCCCAGAAAAAAGGAGTCTGGTAAAATTGGCCCTCTTGGAAATAACACCCTAGTCAAATCAGCGCTTGGAAATTTTAACTTGGTCAAATCGGCCCCTAGATGTTAAATGCATATAAATCTGAGTAAATATTCAGGAATAACAATGTCATTCCTATATTTATTGTTTACATTACCACAAGCTTAGTGTTAAAACTATCAAAAGACTGAACAACTATTCATTATATTATTTTAAGTATTAATTCATAAATGAAATTCATCATCATAAAATAAAATGTGAATATAAAGAATATTCAGCTCTCTCTGAAATATTCCACAAATGTTAATCAAACAAACTTATAAAAATATTACCAAATATTAATGACTTAAAGTCAATTGTCTCAAATGATCACAAGAGTTACAAAACAGTTTAATTGATTTAATGTCTAAGCAGAAGGATTATTAGCACAGATATTAATCAAGCAGTAGCATACACTGAAAGCTAATTACTCTTAAAACACCACAAAAGTTAATATTCCCTCTGTTCCTATGCAGTAGCATACATTAAAAGCTAATTGCTCTTAAAATAACACAAAAGTTAATATCCCCTCTTCAGAGGGTATGCATTTAACATAATTGCAATTTTAATAATTCTAACATAAAGAAAAATATAAAGGATATAGGGATTGATCACAGCATCTTTGATGTGTGTTAATCACACTTAGTCAAAGATAACTTAAGAAGTTCTCATCATTATACATAATTATACAGAAGTATCCCCCCTTTAGCCAATATTAACACGGACCAGATTATAATTCAACACTATTTCAATTAAGATATGCACTTTCTGTTGAAAATGATTCTTTATGTTTCAGTTTTAATGATGCTGGATAAAACATCTTTAACAACCCAGTTGAATGCTTTGTGCAGGTCTATATATTCTATAGATAATTTGTACTTGATTTGACAAGGGCCAACTTTTTAGGGGCTGATTTCCCGAGGGCCGATTTGCCGAGGGCCAATTTGGCAAAGGGCTGATTTGTCCAGCTTTCGAATGGGATCTACATTGCACAAACCTCATGGCCCCCCATCAACTGCCAAACAAACAAGCCATTGGGAATAAATATGCTATTTATTAATCTGCTAAAATTGTATGTTTACTAGATACATAAATACAAGCATAACAATAATCAAACACTTTATGTTAGCTATTAAGAGCATTACTGTTCATCTTGTTAATATTATTGCAACTATAAAATTACTGGCATTGGGAGTAACAGAAAACAATTTACTGAACCAATGCAATATAGGCTATAAGAAATTACTGACATTGGCAGTGCCATAATAACAACTTTCTAAGCCAGTGTGATGTGAGACATAAGACATTACTACAGCATTGGTATTGAGCTGATTACAAATTACTGAACCGATGCAGGTTATAACTAGATCTATTATAAGCAATCACTGCAAGCACTGGCACGAAATTTTATTTAATTTACTGTGACAGTATTGAATGCTACTATAAGGTCAAGTGTGCCCCCCAGGACCCAGTCCCAAGACATAAACAGTGGAGGTGAATATATGTGACCTCCAACAAGGTTACCCAAACTATTAGCATTAGCAGAATTTTGAAAATTTAGCCAGGGGGTCAAAACCAGGGCAGAATTGGCCTATGTTTTTGAAATTCAAATTAAATGGTCAATAAAATAAAATTCACATTCTGGTGTGATGGATCTTTTAGCAATTTTGAAGAAATTAGAGTGTGCAATGTACATTGTGAAACAGTGCCATATAGACGAGAGTTAGGTGGGCATTAAGTCCAGTCGCACATTTTCAGATCCTGTACACTAAAGATTCTGCTTACGAATGCCGCCAGGGCACAGCAAACATGAGTTGCGCTGCAACCAGACAAAGCTGTTTATGAAATTTAGATGGAGTGTATACAATGTATTCTGTGCTAAAAAGCACCCAATCCGATGTGAGATATTTGACTAGAAGTCAACAAGAAAGATTTCAACCTTAATTCCAGCCAAGAGATCAACTCTTAAAAGTGAATAGAAATCAGTAAAAGTGTTACAAATAGAATTTTAAAGTGACATGACACAGCAAGGTTAAATCAAGATCCAAGTCTAAACCATAACGTCAATCCCAATTGGGTTGCCAGGACCTTTCTTGTATGTCGAATTAAAGGTGCTCAGCCTAAAAGCCTGCATGTTGTTTTTTTTTACCTGAAAAGCATGAAAGCTTGAACCACAAAAAAAATTGTGACAGGTCAAGGAATGTATAGACCATAAAGAAGATAGTAAAACACTACATGATAACTTTATACGCCAATATACAATGTACAAATACAAAATATGACTAGCATGAAGTATCTGGCAGCACATAGAATAACAGTTGTGCATATTAGTGCTAGTGATTAACGCATATTAAAGTTAATGCCATTACATATGTACAACACTGTTAGTATAGCTTAGCTCATTAAAAATGTAAAATAAATTAGGTTACATATTTGCAGATCAGTATAGAGAGGCAACTATGAATATAACAGACTAAGCACATAAATTGCACAGCAAGCCAGACTGTGAGGCATGGAAACTCAAAATCATATTGTGTCCCTGGCCTAAAGAGCCTAAAAGTGGGAGGGCAGCCAAGGTGGCAGGCTGTCTCTGAGAACTTCTGAAGTCATGGTCAAATTGAGAAGTAGACAACCCTGTGGAGGTCCAACCAGTCATGAGCTCCAACACTGCAGACGAGGTCTCCCACCAGGAGAGAACAGTACAAAATGTCACTGCTCAATGGCCAACTACAACTAGAAACATCAGTGAGCAAAGACAACCTAATTTATAGGGAGGGCTTACAGATACATTGGTTGGGTGAAACAATAACAATTACATTTTTAAAAGAAAGGTTTTGTCTTGTCAACTGCCAGTTCAGGGGGTCAGTACAGGGGTCAGTGCCTTGACCAATCAGAAATGGCCATGTGGCGGTTAGTACATTATCCTTACAGGGGTGTTACAAAAATAGGGGTGCAGGAATGATTAAGGTTAGCACCTTAATGCCTACCTGCAACATTTCCCCACCCCCAAAAATTCATAACTAAAGGTGAAATTTGTTGACCGAAAATGTCAACTCGGTAACCAACTAGGCCACAAAGAATGCCAAACTCTAGACTAGCACAGACACAACCAGACTAAAGTTTCTTACTTCACCAGTGCCCATATAAATATCTTACACTGACCTCAAGATCATGCACACTAGATCACAGCTGGTCAGAAAGGTCAAAAACTCTCTGACCAGCCTACACGCCAGGCACTAGCCACAGGCGTGATAATAAGTGATATTCTATCAATCTAAAGCTCAGGATAGTCAGAGTTGTAAAATACCCTGACCCCAAGGCCATGCACAAAAGGTCGCAGGTGGCGAGAAAGGTCAACAACTTTCTGGCCCACCAAAGACACCAGGCGTCATAACAGCCCATACTAGCAATTTTATAATCTCTCAGGTCACAGCTAAACAGGTCAGAGGTGAGAGATAGAGGTCAAATAAGAAACCCAACTGCACTAACACATTTTAAATCTCCCAATGCAGAAAACACCCAATTGGGTTTTAAATTTTTATTTACATTGTTACACAAAATTCTACAACTAAAAGTTTTTTTACTCACAACATTAGCTTTACATTTAAAACACTATGAGTGTAATATCTAGGCCTGCACAACTGATGAACGCAGTGCCAGAGCCTGCAGTGTCGTTGGGGTGTGGAAAATTCGTGTGACTATGGGCAAGCCCGGCACCAAATTGGAATTTAACATTTTACATTACACTGGACAATTGCCAGCATGCATGCCGTCAATAAAGGTACACTTAAACAACAGTAATTTTTTCAATTGATGCAAGGTTAAAGTACAATTTTAACACACAAGGGTGTTATGTAACATACTAACCGAAAGAAATGCATACAATTATAATTTTGACCCAATTTGTACAGTTTTTTAACAGAAAAAGAGGTTAACCTCAAGTCAGAAGTGAAATTTAGGTGATATGAAAAATGAATGTTACTGTATAAACTAACCCCATCTAAAATACCCAGGGGGAAGGTTCCCCTAATTTCCTTACTTAAGTAAGTAAATAGAACTGAGACATAATAGATCCAGATAAAATTCACCCAAACACCCATCAATGGGGTAGGTGTAGTTTGAAAGCTTGTAAAAGAGGATCAGAGGAGGAGCTACTAGATGTATGAATATATCTCCACACAGAGTTAGAGGACCATGTGCCCTGATTTTTATGGCTTCAATTGGGACCCATGTTGGACAGCCCAGGAAGCCCCAGATCTACTAAAGGTATGAAAAGTCACCTGCTTATGCTCCCACCCAAGAATCTTAGTAATTCATTTAAGGTGTTTTTTGACTATGCCATCAGTAAGGGGAAGCCAACGCCCATGCCTAAATATGTGAAACAATGGGTCGTCTTGTGATCCAGGTATATGACTTGTCACGGTCAGACCCCAACCAACTAGTGTGCTAGCCAGAGAAGATCGCACAACAGGAAGGAAAGAATTTGTTTGAACTAAATAATTTATTTACAAACAGAACAAACTACTTCCTGTTTATGCTCAGACCAGGTACAATAAAATATTATGTGCCTTATATAATCAACTTTGTGTTCATTGTATTTCGACTGCTTCTTTCAAAACTCAGTCTCATCAGAGGCTATGATTTATCTTCATCTGGACTCCCTGAAGTACTTTTGGGGTTCTGGAGTTGAACCACCATTTGAACCGGCTCTGAACCTGTATTGAACCGGTTCTGAACCTGTGGTTACAGGTTCAATGTTGAGTACCAAAGTTAACCTTATAGGTATGGTTTTGGGAGGGTTGGGACCAGGTATAGGTTAATTTTCAATATTATAGTATAAATATTGTTTTAACCTGTCTATAATTTTAATATTGATTTAATAAAATTATGTAGGGGGTGGACTATTATTTTTACAGATAAGGTTTAGGAGTGGTGAGTATGGATAACTCATTTCCTTGCTTTTTGTTAAAGCATTATTTAAAGGTAATCCACTGTATATCTGTATAGTCCATATTTATTATGATTTAATTATTATGTAACATGCAATATCAAAACTAATATTTAATGAATATGTTGATTTCCATAGTAACACACAGGATCTATATGGATCGACTATTTATTTATCATAATAAATTTTATTGTTGATTGTTGATGCACAATGTTATATGTGTTAAATAATAGTCCACCCCTACATAATTTTATTATTGTTCTGTTTTTCACTATGAGTGCTCCCTTCAGGAACTGTTAGCCAGACCGATTTTTGTGATACAATGTCGCATGTCAATGTCACCAGTGAGACCAGTAGTGGTTATGACACATCCATCCCAACATCTAGATGTATGAGCACAAAGTCCCAGTACAAAAAGATGGAATAATAACCCCAGTATCTCACCACTTTCAAGGTGAAGGGCATAACCACAAACATGATATTCTCAGTGCTAGAATGGTGTACACCAAAGTTTGAGCTAACCAATACAGTCAGGCGCACAAGGCTTGAACTGGTTTGGATATTCAAACTACACCCCCTGGCACCAATGGGCATCAACCAATTTGTTTGATTCTTATAGGCATTATCCAGACTACCCAGCACTCAGTAGACTACCCCTCTCTTGTCTTATAATTTATTTACAATATGTACAAATCAGTGTTAAATCATCCAAATCAGAATATACATTTAAACAATAATAACTCAAACTTGTTAATGACTTAAAAACTTTAAATATTATTACAAGATTACTTAAATAGTTTCTCACTGATCACTCAGATTATAGTCTATATGGCTGGATCAATGTTCAAAATAGAAGTTATAGCCTGATCACGTGAAAGTTTGTAGTCACCTGGTCTTGAATCAGTTGTAACAAACAGCTCTGAATAGTTGACTGCCTCTGATTGATCTAGTTTTGAGAACAATGTGTCCAACTGTTACTGACATAAGAATCTCCTCTGTACTATGATTAATTTCTCGCCCCTGAGGTTTTCCACGAGTCTCCCCCTTTATTGCTGTGCTCGACTTCTTTGCTCTGGTGGACTTCACTCCCAGTTAATCTGCTGGATAGTGTCCTTTTTACCACACTGGCTCTTCAATTACAAGTCTTTTGACTGTTTTAACAATCTTTCAAAGCTTCCAGTCGGCAATACAATATCATCTGGGGTTTAGAACTCCTGTCCCAACAATGCTAATCTGTAACTGTGATATCTCCAGCTTATGTAGAGGAGTGATCAGGAACCTTACCATTACAACATACATAATTTCTAAGAAATTAACATCCTAAAACTTATGCTTACATTAATTACTCATGATAAACATTTGTTGGAAGGAATCCTGCTTTTGTTAAAACTGTAACTCACCTATATTACTGCTTCACAATTTGACACACTTCCTTATAAACAACACATTCATCAGGATATGAAACTGTAGGTCAGTAAGTGGGACTTTTCTCTGCTGTTAACAGAGAGTATACACTCACCACACACACCCACATTTGTTATTCTATCATACCTCCTTCCTTAAGAAAATTTTTTTAATTTTTTAATTTCAAAAATTTCTGAAATACTAATGTTTTGTAGTTGATAAAATACACCTACACTTTAGAAGAATTGCAAAAATCTGGAGCCACCAAAACAGGCACCGAACACAGTAATGATTTGATATTGTCAAAAGCATGTTGACAATTTGAGGTCCAATGATATTTTCGATCTTTCTTCAATAACTCAGTCAATGATACTGATAAGTCAGTGAAATTCTTACAAATTTTCTGTAATAGTGAGCCATTCCCAGAAATCTCATAAGACCTTTTCCATTCTCTGGAATAGAATATTCAACAATGCACTTAATCTTTGCCTCCACAGGGGTTACATTTCCCATGCCCACAACATGCCCAAGATAAATAACCTTTGCATGTCCAAAATCACTTTTGGCTCAATTTACAGTAAGATTGGCAGCTGCTAACCTACAGAAGACTGCTTCTAGCCTTTTTAATGTTCTGACCAGGAGTTGCTATAGATCCCAATGTCATCCACATATATCCCAACACCTTCCAAACCATTGAGACATTTGTTCATCATTCTTTGAAAAGTAGCCTGTGAATTTTTCATTCCAAATGGCATGACTTAACATTGATACAACCCATCAGGGGTAACAAAGGCAGAAATTTCCTTGGCTCTTTCGGTCAGTGGAACACACCAATAACCTTTTAGTAGGTCACACTTTGATATAAATTTTGCCTGCCTAATTTTATCTATACAGTCCTCCATTCTTGGGATTGTGTATGAGTCAGTTTTTGAAAGTGAATTTACTTTGGGAAAATCTGTACAGTATCTCTGAGAACCGTCTGGTTTGGGTACCAATATAGATGGGGATGCCCAACTACTCTGGCTATGTTCTATTGTGTTATTCTCTAAGGTATATTTAATTTCTTTCCTCATTTGCTCAAGTTTGAGAGGATTCATCCTGTAGAGGTGTTGCTTAACTGGCATAGCATTGTCTACATCCACATCATGTTGAACTAAGTTAGTTTTGCTTGGTATATCAGGAAACAGACCTGTGTACTCCAAGATCATTTCACTTAATTCTGCCTGCTTACTCAGATCTAAATGTTCAAGTTATTTGTCCAAGTTTAGCAAGATATCAGAATTGTTCAGTTTTGGTTTATATTCATTGTCATCTAGTGGTTCCATTTTGAAATCACCGAGTTCCCCGAAATTTTGTAAGCTTCCCACAGTATAGCAATTTACCACTAACACCTCATATGACCTTGATCTATCAAAATAGGATTTCAGCATGTTTATGTGACAGAACTTAGTAGATTTCCTATGGCCAGGAGTTTTAATCACATAGTCTAACTCACTAACTTTTCTTTCAACCTCATGTGGGCCTTGGTTCCTTGCCTTCAGAACATTCCCTGGAACAGGTAACAAGACTAATATTTTATCACCTGGTTTGAAGGAACTCTTTTGGACTTTCAGGTCATATAGCCTCTTCATATTGCCTTGTGAGTCTTTCAAGTTTGTCTGAACTAATTCACAAACTTGCTTCAGCCTAACTCTGAATCTTTCAACATAATCCAGTAAATGCAAATTTGGAGGATTCTCAGATAACCAAGTTTCTTTTACCAATTTCAAAGGTCCACACACCGTATGACCAAAACCAGTTCAAATGGACTAAACCCTAAAGATTCTTGATAGGATTCTCTCACTGCAAACATCAATAGATCCAAACCTTCATCCCAATTCTTCTCATACTTAAAACAATAAGTCCTAATCATGTTTTTCAAGGTTGAGTGAAATCTTTCCAAAGCACCTTGGGACTCAGGGTGATAGGCACTGGACTTAATTTGCTTTGCCCCTAGTTGATGGACAACCTGTTGGAATAAGTGAGACATAAAGTTTGATCCTTGGTCAGATTGAATTTCTTTGGGTAAACCTACTAAGTGAAAAACTTTGTCAGGGCCTTAGAAATATTTGGGGCACTAATATTTGAGAGAGGTATTGCTTCAGGGAATCTTGTGGCTGCACACGTGATGGTTAGAATGTATTCATTTCTAGCCTTGGTTTTCGGTAATGGTCCAACACAATCAATAATAACCCAACTGAAAGGCTCCTCAAAAGTGGGAATAGGTTTCAAAGGGGCTTTTGGAATTGTTTGATTTGGCTTACCTACTACTTGACATGAGTGACAAGTTCTGCAAAACTCAACAACACTTTGCCTTATTTTGGGCCAGTAAAAGTGTCTAGTAATTTTAAACAGAGTTTTGTTGATTCCCGAATGGCCAACCATAGGTGATTCATGTGCTAGATTGAGTATCTCACCTTGGTATACTTTGGGTACCACTATCTGTTCCACTACTGACCATTCTTTATTTGATGGGACCTTAGGAGGTCTCCATTTTCTCATAAGGATACCATTGCTTATATAGTAGCCTGTTTCAACCTTATCTAACTCTTCCTTTGGAAGGGTCAACTGGAACAAGGGAGCTAACTCAGGATCTTTCTCCTGCTCTTTAATCAATTTGCCCTATTTAGGGGAGTTTCTTTACCTTTCTTATTAGGAGTTTCAGCTTGAATGACTGATTTATCAGTAGGATTCTTCACAGTATCAATGTTTGTAGTTTCTAAAAATGTCTCTGAGAGATCAACTAAGATATCCTCTGATTGCTTATTAGCATTAGGCTCTTCGGCGGCTTTTTAGCTATAGCTGGTGTCACTGCACAAGAGGGAAATAAACCCGGGTTGTCCTCTTCTAATTTCTCAACATTTTCTAAAGTGACCGGCTTAGAAGTAACCTTTGGATTGGCAATTACCCTACCACCTGCCAAATCATTGCCCAACAGTAAAGCTACACCTTTGATAGGCAAAGTGGGTCTAGTTCTCACCACTACAGGTCCAGAAATCAAATTTGATTTGAGATAAATTCTATGCACGGGTACATTAACAAAGCCACCCTCTATTCCTTGGGCTATGACCTCCTCTCCAGTGGAAGCACCTGAATCAAGGGGCAAAACTCTCTAACAACAAGGACTGGGTTGCTCCAGTATCTCGCAAAATCATAATTGGTACTAACCCTGAAAGTTTGTCTATTGACACTGACCCTTTGGAAATAAATGGTTGAAATTCTGGCCTGATTTCTTCTGTCTTAGCAGAAGCTTCACAGTTGTCTACCTCTTTCGGTACTAAGCAATTTGGCTTACATGAAACAAACGCATTTGGGCTTGCCTGATTTTCTTTCTTCCTTTTCAGTGACCAGCAATCTGACATAACATGACCACGCTTTCCGCAATGACCACATGTAGGAATAAATGACTTTGTGGGTTTTTACCCATATTGTCTGATTGACTAGAAGCCTGGAAATTCTGAGCATTGGGACTATTTGTTGATACATTTCCCTGGGGATTTTTTAAGAATTTGATTTGGGAGACCCATTGTTCTTGTTTTTGCCAAAGTGATTCTTATGAGTAAGGGCATAACCATCAGCCATTGAGGCTGCTTTTGCCAAAGTTTGCACATTTTGTTCATCCAAATGAACTTTGATATTGTCACGGACGCACCTTTTAAACTCTTCAACTAATATGACTTGCCTTAGCCTGTCAAATTCATGTCCAACTTGTTTGGCACTGCACCATCTATCAAAGTATGTCTGTTTCTCATGGGCAAATTCAACAAATGTTTGTTTTTCACATTTTTGGAAAGTTCGGAACTTTTGTCTGTATGCCTCTGGTACCAGCTCATAGGCCTTCAAAATAGCCATTTGACTTTTTCATAATCAAATGATTCTTCCTCTCGCAAAAGGAAGGGTAAGTTTCCTGTGCTTTACCTTTTAGTACACCTTGTAGCAATACTGGCCACATTTTCTTTGGCCACTAACTGCCACTTTCTAAAAGTGTTGGAAGTTTTTTTCCACCTCATTTTCATTAAAAACAGGTACCATTCGCACATGTTTAATAAGATCGAACTTTCTAATTGTGGGATCTCCTTCAGTCTTTTTAAGCTCTATTTCTTTTGCTCTAACCTCCAATTCTCTTTCTTTTAACTCAAGTTCTTTAAGTTTAATTTCTTTTGAACTTGAATCTGAACCTTTTCTAAATCTTTTCCAGCCTGAACCTCTGCCAATTTCACTTGTTTTTCCAAATCTTTTTCAGCTAATCTGATTTATTTCTCAATCCCAAGCTGCTTAAGCTCAGATAACCCAGGAGATTCCACATCAAGAGGTGGGTACTTCTCAAGTGCCTCACCACTGCACATATCATTATCAACTATCCTTCCGAAATGACCTTTTAATTTCTGTTTCAACCTCAAGCAATTTACACATTTCTATTAACTCAGCCTTTTTTTAATGTTTCTAGTTTTTCAAGGGAGGGTGCTTCAACAAAACCTTTAATGTCAGCCATTACTGATTTATATAGACACTGATTTATACACAATCAAGTTATTCTTTGTAACAGTTACTCTGATTTTAATTTCCAATTAGTATTTAAACTCTTCATTTTGGTAGATCCCAGACGGGACCCCAATTCTTCCTGTCATGGTCAAACCCCAAATAACTAGTGTGTTAGCCAGAGAAAATCGCACAACCTGAAGGAAAGAATTTGTTTGAACTGAATAACTTATTTACAATATGTACAAATCAGTGTTAAACCAACCAAATCAGAATATACATTTAAAACAATAATAACTCCAACTTATACACCTGTTAACGACTTAAAAACTTTAAATATTATTACAAGATTACTTAAATAGTTTCTCACTGATCACTCACAGATTATAGTCCATATGGCTGGATCAATGTTCAAATTAGAAGTCATAGCCTGATCACATGAAAGTTTGTAGTCACCTGGTCTTGAATCAGTTGTAACAAACAGCTCTGAATAGTTGACTGCCTCTGATTGATGTAGTTTCGAGAACAATTTGTTCGACTGTCACTGACAAAAGAGTCTCCTCTGTACTATGATTGATTTCTCGCCCCTGAGGTTTTCCACGAGTCTCCCCCTTTATTGCTGTGCTCGACTTCTTTGCTCTGGTGGACTTCATTCCCAGTTAATCTGCTGGATAGTGTCCTTTTTACCACACAGGTTCTTCAGTTAAAAGTCTTTCAAAGCTTCCAGTTGGCAATACAATATCATCTGGGGTATAGAACTCCTGTCCCAACAATGCTAATCTGTAACTGTGATATGTCCATATTATATAGAAGAGTGATCAGGAACCGTACCATTACAACATACATAATTTCTAAGAAATTAACATCCTAAAAGTTAAACTTACATTAATTACTCATGATAAACATTTGTTGGAAGGAATCCTGTTTTTGTTAAAACTGTAACTCACCTATTTTACTATTTCACAATTTGACACACTTCCTTATAAACAACACATTCATCAGGATATGAAACTGTAGGTCAGTAAGTGGGACTTTTCTCTGCTGTTAACAGAGTATACACTCACCACACACACCCACATTTGTTATTCTATCACAGACTAAGCATTTGTTTTACGGCTGTGACAGGACATAATCTGGAATTAGGCAACATTGGAATATGAAACTTAATAGTTTTAGACCATTTTACTAGGATAATGGCCAGAAAAAAAATATGTTGCCTCTGGCGAAGTGTCTTGATACATCAAAGGCACTGAAACTATGAGGGACCACATTTGAAAGTGCAAAAAAGGGAGAAAAATGCTAGTAAGTAAAGAGCTGTGAACACTAATGGTTCTTCCAAGTTTGAAGTGACTGCCAGAATCTCAACCAGCATAAAATAAGTGAACACAGAGGTATTTTTGACCACCAAAGGTCTGTTAATTTTTAAGGATCTGTCACACATTTTAATTTTCTTATCTGTGAATGGAGCAGAGGAAAGACTATAACAAAGTAAGCTTGGAGGCCAGCCAGATAATTCGAGATATTTGCAGGAGAAATTTTGATTTTGACATAAATATTCCATAAAAGTTAGTAAATGATGTACGTTTACCTGAGATGGCAGCAGTCCAACCAACACCAGGGAGATCATGAAGTCTGCAAACATTCGAATGTAAGATTTTTTAGTTGAAGGCCAGAAAAACAGTTGAGCAAATGCACTGGTGGTCAGCTGGACTGCAGCAGAGGAAATATCTGAAATATAAGTCATCATTTAGCTCGGTAAGATCAATATGTGTTGAGATCCAGACAAACTGAGGTACATTTTGGTATAATAACTGCCATGAGGCAGTATGGGATTTAAATCTAGATAAAAGATCTGCCACAACATTACTTTTTCGTGGAATATGTTCTATGTGGATAGATATATAATATATTGCAGAAATTAACCGTATATTCAGGGCACATAATGCCAGTGTTGCGTCTTTAGTTCTTCCTGATGTGAGGACTTCAACTACAGCCATGTTATCACATCTAATGTGTTATTTTTTGCAGGACCACTGACTGGCCTACACCTTAAGGGCTACTACAATATTTAGCATATCCAGGTGAACAATGGAGTAGTTATTGAAGTTTTTGGTATAGGCAGAGCAAACCATTGGTTATCAAAAATGGCCCCAAAGCCAGTTAAACATGCAGCCAGATAAAGATTAGCTTGTATTGGTTTTACATCATGATACACTACCCCATTGAACTGACTCAAGAAGGTGCTAAATCAATTTAAGTCCTTGAAAAAATCCACTGTCAGAGCCATAGAGGACTTATCTCCCATTGATTTAAGAAAATCCTAGCAGATGTAGGAGTGATCCTAACAATGATTGTAGTTGTATTTTTGGGGGGTTTGACTTTAGACACAAATTTGGACAATAGGTTCCAATTTTTCAGAGGGAACATGCATAGTTCTGGTCTCAGTGTTGAGTAATATACCTAGGCACACCATAGAAGTAGTAGGTGCTACCAACTTCTTGGGATTTACGTCCAGACCCAACTGCTGAAGAATATCGCATAGGAAATAAAAAGCAGAGTAAATATTAAATAAGTCTGGAAAACCAAAGTAGAGTAAATATTAAATAAGTCTGGAAAACCATGTTTCCTCATGATAAATCTAATGCTATGTGTCACTGTTTCAAAGAAAATTGAACCATGCCTGTACCTAAATGGTCATGATTGACCAATATAGTACGAATCTAGCTTTAAACCCAACAAATCTATGTCTCCTGGGTCCACCTTTAGCTGGCTAAAACCTGACTGATATCTACCTTGCATAATAGGGATCCGGGTCCCTGTTCAACTATTCTTTTAACAATATCGTCCACAGATGGATAATTAAGTACGAAATTAGCTCCTAAATAGATATCTTTTGCAACTCCAGAGTTAACAGACTGGCCCTTAGGCCAACTAAGGTCGACAATGGTTCACCTAGTATCAGAGTCAGGTTTATCTCTTATTATAAACAGGGAAACATGCAATTCTATGGCCTTGAGGTCAAAAGGTCCCAAAAGAGCCCCATGTTTTACAGCTTCTTGAATATAAGTTTGAACATGAGAAACAAACTGTTCAGCTGAAGCATGGATCTTTTCAGTAGAGCTCAGAACAGTACCTCTCTCGAAATCGAGAGGGAAACTGAATTCCAGTAGGTCTACAATCTGTTTGTCCCAATAATCACTTAAATGTAATTTCCATTCGTCGATATTCAAGTTAGACATTACTGGAATACCGGCTCCCAGAAAACTGGGACAGCCAGACTGCCTAATCAGTTTGTGCAATTCTAAAGCTGCTGGACAGAGGTCGATTTTTTGTCTCTGGGCCCTCATACACCTGCAAGTTGCCAAGGGGAAAACCCCAAATGATTCCCCCATTTGATGTTTACATGCAATATAATCATGACTATTTTTCGCTTGAGTAATGACAGTGGGATCAACTATTTTACTTGCTAGTGCCTTTTGGATTTGTCCCAATTTTGAGTACTTTTGACTTCTGAGAAGCCCGCTCATGACCACCAGTTACAGCATAACCTGCATGAATTTCAAAATCAAGTGTATCAAAATCTTCAACTATTGACTCAGCCCCCATCTGGGGTTTGAATCTGTTTCTACATACAATGGGGGTGTTTTCATTACCATTTAATTCAAAGAGTTAGATAATCTGGATTTACTTTTAGTTGCATGATTATTACATTATAAGAGAGCTTAGTATCCTCCTTGAACAACTCAACAGGCTCACCTGGTTTGCTTGAAACTTGAATACCCACTAGAGCTCTAGCTTGTCTGTGGCCCTTCTGGCCGAAGTTAGGCCTTACTACATCAGCAAAAGAGGTAACAGGAACAACAGGCTTGTAGCTGCTGCTAGTTCTGTACCATTCACTTCTGGAAGCCTGACATTCACAGTATCTCTACAAAAAGAACCATTATACACATACCTATCCATAATTTTTTATTTTTAGAATCAAATATACAATCTTTCTGTACACAATCAGGCTGCAATTTAGCCTTGTTGACCATGCCCACAGGTAGCTCTTTTTTGAATATTTAGTTTTGCAATTCTGAGCACTGTGAGCACTGACTTTTTCCATCCTGAGCAAAGCATGAGCTAGATATGTGTCGACAAAAAACTCATGATGCTTTGAGAAGTTACATGAATTGTCATTGTAATAAACACAAGGCATTGACTTTCTCCCCCTTTTCGGCAGATTGATTTTTTCAAATTTTTTGAGAACTGTTTGAGGCCTGAGAAGGTACCATATGTCTTTATGTATTAGCACATCGGATCTGGTTGATGTTGTCCATATCTGACCAGCTGGTTACCTCGCCTTGTTCCATCCGACATAAAAACACAGCATAACTAGCTTTCGCTGCTTGCCACGAAAAATCATTAGAATCTTTAAGAAGAGCAATAAGATAATCTAACATATGATTTTTTGTTTGTTGGCAATGTTACTCTCTCATAATCCTACAAAAACCTGCCATCCACTGTGTGATATTCAGTTGGTTATATGTGACCCTATCCTTAGTATTACCCGCCAATACAAACTCATGGGCCATTTCACTCTTTCTTGAACAAAAATGTCAGCAGAACAACGCCGCTGCAATTTGTATTTCGGATCAGTACCTTTTGAATTATTATCTGACAATTCTGGCTTCAACCTGATCCTGAGCAGACCTATCATGTCTCAGAAAATGCAAATCTGGCAATTTTTATGTGAATCACCTTCAATTAAACTCTCATTGAGGCTTGAACTAGCAGTACTTCTAGATACAAGTTTTTTGGCCTTAGGCCGAGCAGCAGAAGCTGAATTTTTTTCAATTGGAGTCAAATGCTTACCAATTGCATCCATTTGAAAAAGAATCCGGTTATTAATCGGAGCCTGATCCAGTTGAAATCTCCCGGTGTCTTACCTAAGTCTAGAATTCTTCAAACAAGAGGGCCTGTCTGATTTTTAAAAAAAAATTTTCTGACAAACAACAGACAATTCTTCAACAGAATCCTCACTTTCCTGTGTCACCAAAGTATTAATACCTAAATCAATACTGGTGTCAGTATCACTGGCATCAGACCCAGATTTAGAACCCAGTGATTGGGAGAAGAATTCATTTAAAAGTGCACTGTCATTGTCTAATTGAATTTCAATAGGAAAATCAACTCTCTGACGGAAATTGTAAGAGTTACCTGCAGTTCTGTGCTTCTGTTTAGCTGCCATCATCAAACAACAAAGACCGAAAATTGACACGTGTCACACACTTAAAAATAAAATAAAATAAATAAAGCAATGAAAAAATAACAATTAAGTTTCTAAAATAAAGGTCTTGTCTTGTCAACTGCCACTTCAAATCTGGCCATTCTCCCCTTGAACAAAGCATAACTGGACAAATACTCGAATTCGGAATTTGAAGAATAGTAATAAGCTTGATATCATTATTACTTTGCATTGTTTTGGACCATTTTAGTAAAACGAGCACTTTGTTACAGTGAAAAATAGCGTCACCTCTAGCCAAATCCTCAAGTGCAGAAATCTGCTGCACAGAATGGGGAACCAGGTTAGAGAGTCTCAGAAATGAATAAAAACTAACCAAATATAGAGCTTTGAACACCTGCCCCATATAAGTATAATTACACTACTGAACAATTTGCTTCAATACAGGTACATCAATGGCTTTCTTTAACTTTACTTGCAATGGTGAATGCAATTCCACTGCTCTTTCATAGTACTTTAGATGACTCTGCAATGCAAGCAACGTCCAATCTTAATATTGTAAACTTTGTTTTAATTACAGAGAGATAATTCGCCATTTGAGAGGCCCTAATGCCATTATATTGGAGACATTCGAGAAAACAAAGTAACTGAAGTTCTGTCACCTGATGAATATCCCAGGACATGAAAATTACAAATGCCAAAAAAGTCCTGAACATGGTGGCATAGGCCCTCTTGGTGAACCCTTGTGCCAGTCTGGATGTTGCCAGCTGAGCCAGTTTGCGCTCCAGTGGTTGGCCTCCTACAATATAATCAAACAGACTCATGAACATTCAACAACTCCTGAGTAACACTAACCCAAGTAACAGGATGTACCGATTCTTGCAATTTTTTGACATTATCATAAGTTAAATACCATCTAGAGAGGAGGTCAGCCACAGGATTCAACTTCCCAGGTACATAAACCACTTTAAGGTCAATATTAAAAGCACTAACCACAAAAAGATATTCCTGGCATACTTAGCCATAATGCTATCCCGGGTCTTACTAGTGGTCAGCACTGAAACCACAGATTGGTTGTTACACTTTATCAGAACTCTCAGACCTGCCCATTGAGTATGCCAAACTTTCAATTAGCACATTAATTAGTTCAGTACATGCAATATTTTATCTTTCCCAAATTCTGGTAAAGAAAGGGCATATACTTGATTATCAAAAATAGCCCCAAAGCCTGAGGGACAGGCATCCAACTGAACTACTTTACTAGGTGCAAAAAAAAGAAACTAGTTAAAAAAGAAACACCACTGAATACTTGAAGAAATGAATTGAATGAATGAAATGAATCACGTTTAAAATCATCAGAAATCACAATATATTTCTTATGGACGTTTTCTCTTAACAAGTTAAATATTCTATTAAGGAAAAATCTAGCATACTTGATGCATTTGGCTACATACAACAATGAACCCAAAAGGGACTGTAGGTCTCTCTTGGTACATGAGGCTTGACCATTTTTTGCATGTTTCTTTGAGTAACTGCAATTTTTCTACAGGAATTGAAACTGAGAGGTCCACAGTATCAACCAGAATACCCAAACATGTAACTTTTGTACTGGGAGATAGCAATTTTTGGCACTGACAGTTAGGCCAAACTCTGCCAGCAATTCCTGCACCATAGTGTAAGTATTTTTGTCTTTAGAAGGTAGGGAAACACATAAACAATCGTCAATATAATTCCAGATGCTGTGGCCTTCCTGCTTCATAATGAAGCAAATCGCATCTTATATTCTCTGAAAGATGGACAAACTGTGTTTAAACTAAGGCTGTGATAGGTTACCCGGTTACCCGAAAACGGTCCAAATTCCTTATGAAACCGGTTACAAACTGACGAAGCGCATAACCGAAAAAATATTAAATATAGTGTAAATCAATGAAATACTCGGCTAAACCTTAGTATTCTGTCAGATTTCTTTAATCACTGTTAGTTTTTCATGTAATTTTCCTTATTTATACAGATATTTAACATTATTTTTCGTAGCGTTTTGTTTACATCATCCGCCATGTTTGCTTCTCTATCACTTCCACTGGGTGACAACTAAGACACGGTTACCCGAATTCGGATCGATTCTTTCGAGGCGAATACCCGGTGTCGTTTTTCTAACGAAGTCACAGCCTTAGTTTAAACCTGAACTGGACCGAAAAATTAATGAAGTACTCCCCCTAGTGAAGGCCTAAGAGATCCAGATCCCCAGGATCAATAGGGACGAGACGCAATGCCCTACTGATATCAACTTTAAAAATTTGCATCCCTTACCCAATTTCAAAACTTCTTGAGTTATATTATCGCCAGATAGATAAATGAGGACGAAGTCAGTGGGAACCCCTGCATTAACTAATCCACCAAGGTTAACTGAATTTGGTTTATCTTGTGTCATGAAATGACTAGATTTACAATAGGACTGTCCTTTAAAGGACACAATATCTCTTCCTGAAGGTAAGTCTTCACATGATCCGGATAATTGAGGGCACTCTTATGGTTGACTTTTTCACTGGTGATAACACTATTCATATCAAAATCAAGAAGAAAGCTGAATTTTTTATGCAATAATAACAAATCTGTGCATTCTGCATTATTCTTAATATCATAGAACCGGCTTTTAAGCCCATAAATAGGTATGAAACCAAATAATGGCCTATTGTGATCAATGCACTTTTTTCGAAGAAACATGAATTTCCAGGGCATATTTGTCATCAATATTCTCATAAGAACTATGACAGTCCTTGTTACATTGTTTCACGCAATCAGTCCCTTTACTCTCAGAGAGGGGATACTGTTTTGCCTATAGAATCACCAGTGATGTTACTGCTACTGTCCACGGCGATATTTGCACTCCCCAAGTGCCCTTCAATCAAAACATCCACTGGAATATGAGTAAGGGTAACCTGGGTTTTGGTTTTGTCCGTTTTCAGCCATGTTTTACTTTTGCATCCGACACAAACCGAGCTGTAGCGCTCCCCAATTCCTCCCCAGCCATACCAATGGCGATACATTTTTTTGGAAACAGTCGTACCTTTATTTTGCTTCCCATCTTTCACAAACACAGACACTTCCTGACCAGCATTGCCAGTTGTTCAATTCACAACAGTATTTGCAACAACAGACTGACAGTTCTTGTCAGCATGGTTATCAATATAACTCACTAACAGGTGGAACCTATTCACATGAATAAACTGGTTACTCATACTATCACAAACCTGTTTTTTCTGCTTGAGTGCTCTTTAATTACCTTAAATGACCTTGCTACACCTGTATACAACATCTTGGTTTGCCACAAACACATTGTCATTACTAAAAATCAAAGTGTGAACTGATACTTCACCACATTTTGCCTGAATTTTGCTCCTATCTTTTTCCACCTTACTAACTCTTTTATCCGAGCAGTTAGGCTCCATCCAGCAGTACATTTTTTTTCATTTAAGAACCTCAGCAAAAAACACATTAGGTTTAACATACTTACAAACAGACAAAATGTTTCTAAAATGATCCGGTTGCACCAATTCTGCATTTACAAAACTACTGTTATAAAAAAATTTATTACTGTACATTTTTTTCGTTTAAGAACCTCAGCAAAAGACACATTAGGTTTAACATACTCACAGACAACATGCTTCTAACAAAATTAGATTGCCACAGTTCTATATTAACAAAACTACTGTTATAAATAAATCTATCACTGTACATTCTGTTAACCAAATTCGCATCTCTGCAGGGGCTACATCATTTTTTGCCCCAGCTTTCTGAGTACATAAAGGAGTAACATGAGGGCCCTCACAATGCTTGCAGACATGTCTGTAATACTGTCCAGCTGACCTATGATGAGATGCAAACTTGTATGTGCCCTCCTGGAAAAATTGACAAATCAGCCCATTCTTTGGGCCCACATTTTTCAAGTTTTATCCATAGAAGCATGAGCACTAGAATTCTGACCTACACCTACATGTCTTTGGGCATGAGTCCTTCGGATCTGATCCAATTTCTCAGTATCCGTCCACTGTAACCAATCAGCCTCCATGTTAGTTAAAACAAAAGCATGCGAGGCTTTGGCTGATTCCCAGGAGAAGTCAGAGGCATCCTCCATAAGATTACCCAAATAATCATCATACAAGCACTGGCTTCCTCAGACTTCTCATCTAGCGAAAGCAGCGACCCACTGAGTAAGTGTCAGATCATCATAAGTGGGCCTACTTTTGTGGCTTCCAGTCAAAATAAAGTTTTGAGGCCAATCTACCATTCTTTTTACAGAAACCTCCCTAGGACCCCCATATTGTGAAATATTTCTCCCCTTGGTGACAGTTTCATTAATTCTTTCTAGCTCAGCTAGTCGTTTATCGAGATTGGAGAGATTCATTACTTCTCAAAAAACCCATAGACGGGACCACACTCTCAGTTACATGACTTTCCGTAGCAATACCATGAGATACAGCATTATTTGAAGCATTTTGAGAGGTATTAAGGGCAGAACTTGCCCGTGAGGATCCCTGACCCAGCACTGCTTCAGTCTTGTACACCCTCCTGTCAATGGAATCCATCTTATCTCCCAATTCCTGCAGCCACAACAATATCTGATCAGAAACCGTGGCAAGGGGAAGGCAAGGGAGTGCAGGGACCTCCACATCACTAGCCAGAGACTTACCTTCAAGCTGACATTTCTTGCCCACCAGACGTGGATGCTGTAAAGCACATTTTGAACTGTAAAGTACTTTAGGTATAATGAACTGAGTGATAAAATTACTGAAATCGATAAAATAGAATAAAATATAGTGCAAAATATAAAACAAAGACAAAATAAACTCAGTTCAAATTTTTTATGTATACTGTTGAAATCAGAAAACGTGCAGCCCCAAATTCAAATCAAAACAAGCTTTTATAGTAAAATTCAGTGAAGACAGACAGACCCACAATGCAGCATTCTAGCCTGGTACCAGAACTAAAGGTTACATCCCCTACGTGGACATATCCCCATAGGTTGACCATTCCGTAAAAGGTGTTACATTATTCAATTCATTAATTGGTTTCAACTCACATAGTTTTATAATAGATTACAGCCTTTTGGTGCTTCCATTATCTAGACGTATTTACTATTCAGCCCTGTTGGCCTCACAGGTCATTACGTTTACATAATAGATCTTCAGTTGGCCATTATCTATATTTTAGCAATTTGGGGATATGTGTGTGATTTAGAAATCATTCCCAAGAAATCATAGTGGGCACTGAAAATAGGTAGTCTAAAGTTGAAGAAATTTAATAAAAGGATGACCCCTCCAGGAATGACCTTCGTAGCATGTCATAGCACCACACAAAATAATTTGATTTTTGTACACCACTTCTCTGTTGGTATAGAGACTGGCTATGAAAACATGAAATGTGGGGGGTCTACCAGTAAATCAGTTCTCCTAGACTTTTATCAAGATCCAAATTGTCAATCCAAACTTACTCTTTTATTTTAGGAAAAAATAACTATTAATCTGATTGGGGTTATACTTTCTGATATTTTCACAGGACCTGGGGCCATCTGTGGTGTTCACAGGCACTGGTTCTTATTACTTTGTATCGATCTGATGTTTTTTGTTAGAAACACCAATTATTTATTTTTTGCATTATTTAGGAGGTCCCGTTCTTGCACTCAATACAGGACAGTGACATATTATGAGAGTCAGACACAAATCAGAAAGGTTTGTTGTCCGGGCAGCCGCTGTATATCAGGTGAGTATTAAATGTACCATTTATTTTTTATCTTCACATGATCCGGATAATTGAGGGCACTCTTATGGTTGATTTTTTGACTGGTGATAACACTATTCGTATCAAAATCAAGAAGAAAGCTGAATTTTACAAGAAGGGGCAACTGCCAGTCTCAGTAATCTACCAGATAGTTTTGTCAATGTGACCATAGGTGTGTCGTCCATCAGCCCTGAGTTTTTTATGCAATAATAACAAATCTGTGCATTCTGCATTATTCTTAATATCATAGAACCGGCTTTTAAGCCCATAAATAGGTATGAAACCAAATAATGGCCTATTGTGATCAATGCACTTTTTTCGAAGAAACATGAATTTCCAGGGCATATTTGTCATCAATATTCTCATAAGAACTATGACAGTCCTTGTTACATTGTTTCACGCAATCAGTCCCTTTACTCTCAGAGAGGGGATACTGTTTTGCCTATAGAATCACCAGTGATGTTACTGCGACTGTCCGAGGCGATATTTGCACTCCCCAAGTGCCCTTCAATCGAAACATCCACTGGAATATGAGTAAGGGTAACCTGGGTTTTGGTTTTGTCCGTTTTCAGCCATGTTTTACTTTTGCATCCGACACAAACCGAGCTGTAGCGCTCCCCAATTCCTCCCCAGTCATACCAATGGCGATACATTTTTTGGAAACAGTCGTACCTTTATTTTGCTTCCCATCTTTCACAAACACAGACACTTCCTGACCAGCATTGCCAGTTTTTCCCTTCACAACAGTATTTGCAACAACAGACTGACAGTTCTTGTCAGCATGGTTATCAATATAACTCACTAACAGGTGGAACCTATTCACGTGAATAAACTGGTTACCCATACTATCACAAACCTGTTTTTTCTGCTTGACTGCTCTTTGATTACCTTAAATGACCTTGCTACACCTGTATACAACATCTTGGTTTGCCACAAACACATTGTCATTACTAAAAATCAAAGTGTGAACTGATACTTCACCACATTTTGCCTGAATTTTGCTCCTATCTTTTTCCACCTTACTAACTCTTTTATCCGAGCAGTTAGGCTCCATCCAGCAGTACATTTTTTTTCATTTAAGAACCTCAGCAAAAAAAACATTAGGTTTAACATACTTACAAACAGACAAAATGCTTCTAAAATGATCCGGTTGCACCAATTCTGCATTTACAAAACTACTGTTATAAAAAAATCTACTACTGTACATTTTTTTCGTTTAAGAACCTCAGCAAAAGACACATTAGGTTTAACATACTCACAGACAACATACTTCTAACAAAATTAGATTGCCACAGTTCTATATTAACAAAACTACTGTTATAAATAAATCTATCACTGTACATTCTGTTAACCTAATTCGCATCTCTGCAGTGGCTACATCATTTTTTGCCCCAGTTTTCTGAGTACATAAAGGAGTAACATGAGGGCCCTCACAATGCTTGCAGACATGTCTGTAATACTGTCCAGCTGACCTATGATGAGATGCAAACTTGTATGTTCCCTCCTGGAAAAATTGACAAATCAGCCCATTCTTTGTGCCCACATTTTTCAAGTTTTATCCATAGAAGCATGAGCACTAGAATACTGACCTACACCTACATGTCTTTGGGCATGAGTCCTTCGGATCTGATCCAATTTCTCAGTATCCGTCCACTGTAACCGATCAGCCTTCATGTTAGTTAAAACAAAAGCATGTGAGGCTTTGGCTAATTCCCAGGAGAAGTCAGAGGCATCCTCCATAAGATTACCCAAATAATCATTATACAAGCACTGGCTTCCTCAGACTTCTCATCTAACGAAACCAGCGACCCACTGAGTACGTGTCAGATCATCATAAGTGGGCCTACTTTTGTGGCTTCCAGTCAAAATAAAGTTTTGAGGCCAATCTACCATTCTTTTTACAGAAACCTTCCTAGGACCCCGATATTGTGAAGTATTTCTCCCTTTGGTGACAGTTTCATTAATTCTTTCTAGCTCAGCTAGTCGTTTATGAACCTGAGATTGGAGAGATTCATTACTTCTCAAAAACCCCATAGACGGGACCACATTCTCAGTTACATGACTTTCTGTAGCAATACCATAAGATACAGCATCATTTGAAGCATTTTGAGAGGTATTAACGGCAGAACTTGCCCGTGAGGATTCCTGACCCAGCACTGCTTCAGTCTTGTACACCCTCCTGTCAATGGAATCCATCTTATCTCCCAATGCCTGCAGCCACAACAATATCTGATCAGAAACCGTGGCAAGGGGAAGGCAAGGGAGTGCAGAGACCTCCACACCACCAGCCAGAGACTTACCTTCAAGCTGACATTTCTTGCCCACCAGACGTGGATGCTGTAAAGCACATTTTGAACAGTAAAGTACTTTAGGTATAATGAACTGAGTGATAAAAGTACTGAAATCGATAAAATAGATTAAAATATAGTGCAAAATATAAAACAAAGACAAAATAAACTCAGTTCAAATTTTTTATGTATACTGTTGAAATCAGAAAAAGTGTAGCCCCAAATTCAAATCAAAACAAGCTTTTATAGTAAAATTCAGTGAAGACAGACAGACCCACAATGCAGCATTCTAGCCTGGTACCAGAACTGAAGGTTGCATCCCCTACGTGGACATATCCCCATAGGTTGACCATTCCGTAAAAGGTGTTACATTATTCAATTCATTAATTGGTTTCAACTCACATAGTTTTATAATAGATAACTGCCTTTTGGTGCTTCCATTATGTAAACGTATTTACTATTCAGCCCTGTTGGCCTCATAGGTCATTACGTTTACATAATAGAGCTTCAGTTGGCCATTATCTATATTTTAGCAATTTGGAGATATGTGTGTGATTTAGAAATCATTCCCAAGAAATCATGGTGGGCACTGAAAATAGGTAGTCTAAAGTTGAAGAAATTTAATAAAAGGATGACCCCTCCAGGAATGACCTTCATAGCATGTCATAGCACCACACAAAATAATTTGATTTTTGTACACTACTTCTCTGCTGGTATAGAGACTGGCTATGAAAACATGAAATGTGGGGGTCTACCAGTAAATCAGTTCTCCTAGACGTTTATCAAGATCCAAATTGTCAATCCATACTTGCTCTTTTATTTTAGGAAAAAATAACTATTCATCTGATTGGGGTTATACTTTCTGATATTTTCACAGGACTTGGGGCCATCTGTGGTGTTCACAGGCACTGGTTCTTATTACTTTGTATCGATCTAATGTTTTTGTTAGAAACACCAATCATTTATTTTTTGCATTATTTAGATCGCCTTTTTGTAGTCAATCCAGGACAGTGACATATTATGAGAGTCAGACACAAATCAGAAAGGTTTGTTGTCCGGACAGCGGCTGTATAACACGTGAGTATTAAATGTACCATTTATTATTTATCCAAATTCTGAGCTGTACATTATACACCGAGTCACTACCATTAAAGTTACCTGAGATTTTCAAAAGAATTTCGCACCATAAACTCAAGTTACAGTCTAGTTAAGCAAATCTTTGATAACCACTACTACTATGCTAAGTACTCTACAATATGTACATAGATTTGTAGCTTGTAAAAATCCATTCAATTCTGAAGACACTAACATTGAAGTTTAAAAATAAACTAAACACAATTTCAGTGTGTGCTTGGATTAAATTCATATCGTGTAAGGAATGTTACCAAATTTAAAATAAGAGAGAAAATTGCCAAATCAATTGGGAATATTATAAATACTCTGGGGAGAGGTGGGAGTGTTCATATTCTCGGCTTTCAACCCCAAAACTGTGTTGAGGTGAACTAGTTTATAAAGGCAATTTAGCAGGATGTTGTCTGGGTTTGCAGAGTAATTTGTTCTAAAACCAGTGCAAAAATTTAAATGTTTAACCTATTTTATATTTATAGCTTGAGACAGAAGGTACTTGAAGACAAGCTTCTCTATAATCGAACTTTCACCCCTTTCAATTGACAATGCCTGCTTCTGTTTATACATTCCTCCAACAGTTGTAGAAGGTTAAGACAGCAAAGAAGAGACATAGTAATATTTAACCATTGTAGTTTGGAGTTTTATTTTAAAAATCAACAATTATAAAAACAAGTGTGAGTACATATATATATATATATTAGTTAACACAATTAGTCTTGTTATACACTGAGTTATTACCATTACAGTTACCTGAATTGCCTATTTAGAGATTTTCAAAAGAATTTCCACCATAAATTCCAGTCACAGTCTAGTTAAGCAACTCTTTGATAACCACTACTACTATGTTAAGTGCTCTACAAAATGTACACAGATTTGTAGCTTGTAATAGAGCCTTTAACTCTGAAGGCACTGGCATTGTAGTTAAAATAAACTTTACATAATTTCAGTGTGTGTTTTATATATTTTAATTCATATCATGCAAGGAATACAGTAACTACATAAACTCCAAGCGTTTATGTAGTTAAAATGAGATGTTGAAACATAGCAGGGACCATAATAGCAGATAAGGGAGTTGAGTTGGAGATATGTCCAAATAGCTTCAGATCGCCAATTGCCATTCTGTTTTTTGCAAGTTCAACATTATTGTCAAATGCTTAAGAGGCGTCACTATCCCCGAAGGCAACAAAGGTGTAACTGATTGAATTCCAGTCCAAGCTGATGACTATCACACTCATTCTCAGTTAAATGGAACAATTAGAGGCCAAATTGTGGCAAAGTAGTGATGGTGATAAAATTCATTTTTATTATCTCTGTTTGGTAACAAAGTATGTAGATCATCTAGCCAGAAAATTTTTCATTGCTATCTATTACAGATTTTTTGGCGCCATTTTGAATATATGCTGCTAAATTTTTAAAAACTTGCATTGTGAATTACGGTACTTCAGACTGGCCTTGTGGTTGCTGCAGTAAAAAATGATATAAATGAAATAATAGTCTGCATTTAATTCTGAACTGTAGTAAACTTTTTTTATCTTTTATTTGTTTTTGACAAGTCACAATACAATTTACAATATTAAAAAAATTTTTTTTTGCACTGCAATGTCTCGTCAGCATGTAAACAGAATCAGTTTATGAAAACATCTTTTTTCACCTCATACTGAATATACAAACTACAATTTTTTGTTTGGAAAGAAATCATAAAAAAACCAAACCTTTCATCACACTGTTTACTTTTACCTTTTGATATGTATGTGTGTTTTTCGAAACTTAGTCTGTCTTTTACTAACAACAAAAAACTACGTAGAAAGGGGTTTTTATGATTTGATCTACATTGGAATACATAATATTTGCCATATATTATCAAATAATTCAATAGATAGTAATATTTTTTATCCATGTAGTAAAATCCTAATAAAATTTCTAAGACTGTAAACTTGACTTTAAAGCAAATCAAATTTTTCAGCCACTTTTCTACTTGATTCCAAAAGAAAATTGATTCATCACAATAAAAAAGTAATTCTCTAAATTGTCAATGTTTTGACAAAAATGGCAAGTTCATTAGTCTATTTTCTTCCAAGTATGCAATTAATAATTACAGTTGAAAACTCTGTGCAACATTTTTTTTAACTGAAGAGTAATTATTTATGTATCTAGCAAGATTTGTATGGGGAGAGTGTATATTAATTTCCAATCTACTTTTTCTAAAAAAAGGGTAATATTCAAAACAATTTTTCTGACTTCTAGGAGTAACATATTGTTTCTGGGTGAGGTACGGTAGTACAATTTTGCTAGATACTTTTTTTTAAATTGGTCAAACAAAGGTCTGGAACATTTAGTTTACTTATTGAATCCTTATCAGAAATGCTTTTCAACCTGAATGCAACTGAACTTAAAATTTGATTGTATTGCAAATTATTTATCACTATATTAAATTTATTTTCTAGACTATCTTTACTTTGAAAAGTTCCATTCTCATTCAGGATATCACTTACACTATGTATACCATTGTCAATCCATTGACTGAAACCTGTGGATATATATTTTTTACCAATTGTAAAAAAATCATTAAAGATTATTTTTTGTTGCATAAATTCTTGAAAATTCTTTGGCTTATATCCTATAAACTTAAACCAAACCTTTGTTAGAGCTCTATAAAATAATGATTTAGGGAAGATATGGAGACTTTCCACAGAACGTTTTTACTCAAGTTGCTCAACTTAGATACCCATTAAGACCTCTGCTAATACTGTCCATTTGACTTCTCTGTAGGTTTTTAAACTTTTTATCCACATTATTTTTGCTGCATTGACAATGTCATAGGTTTTGACCATTTTGAGGCCACCATTTTCTATTGGTTGGATAATACTTTCTTTAGAGATTAAATGTAAGCCATTATTCAAGATAAAGTCAAATAAAAGTTTATCTAAATCCTTAAATGCAGAATGATCTAATGGTACTACAGAAGCTAGCAATAACATGTATGGCACTATCAGAGTTTTAATGATAATAATTCTTCCTTTAACAGTTAAGGAACATGGCTGCCATAGGTTTAGGACTTTTTTACTTTTGACAATTTACTATCAACTAAAGTAAAGATAGTTTTACTGGCATTAAGAAAAAAAATAGTACCTAAATTACTGAAGGATTCATTTAGCCACTTTATTCCAAGATTGGTATCTTTTATTAGGCTGCCATCATTATATATTAATATGGCTTCTGTTTTACTTTATTCAACTTCAGACCAGCATATTGATAAAACTCTTCAAACAAAACAAGTGCTTTTTCTACTGACTGCATATCTGACATAAATAAAGTCATGTCGTCAGCAAACTGGCATAGTTTTACTTCTGTTTTATTAACTTTTATACCTCTGACATTTTCACAGCTTCTCAGAATATTTCCTATTACTTCAGCAATAAGCAAAAACAGTAGTGGATAACCTTATCAGATGCCTCTCATCAACTGAAAGTATTGAGACTGATTATTAGTTACACAACTCACAATATTGTTATACAAAACAGAGGTCCACTTTTGAAAATTTTTTCCAAAACCATATTTTGAGACACATTTTTTCATAAAACTTAGATTATCAGTATCAAAAGCTTCTTCAAAATCAGCTAGCAAAATTAGGCCAGGTTTTTTCTAAAAAGAACAGAAATCTATTATATCACTTTTTAGTCTGATATTCTTACCGCAGAACCTTCCTTTCATGTACCCTATTTGGTCAGAATCAATTATTTCTGGTAACGCTTTCTTAATTCTGGTGGCTAAGACTTTTGCCAAAATTTTGTAATCTGTATTTAAGACTGAGATAGGGCGCCAAGATTTTAGGTCAGTGAGGCTTGTTACGGTCACTGGGTAAGCACAGTAGCAATTACCGGTTGCTTTTAAGTTGCAACAGGAAAAGACAAAAAGTTTAACTTAACAAATTTATTTAACAATTAAAATAATGATTACAGTCAACTGGTATGCTCTCAGTAGTACATACAATGATACAATAATGAAACCTCTCTGACCTGACCAGTGTAACTGACAGTTAAGTTTGTCCACGGTATCTGTCCTGCCTGTGATCTGTCCTGTGGTCTGTCCTGTAATCTGTCCAATGTTCACAAAAACATAGATATCTGTATCCTATTAACCTTTTGATATCCAATCACACAAAATGTCTGTGAAGAGATACTCAGAGAGTTTGCACAACTGTACTGTCTCCTCCAAGATATGGACAATGTCCGAAATGCTGTAAATCCACTCTCTGGTATATCAATGCACTGTATATAATAAGTATTATCCAAAGTACAGCAAATCTATCCAGACACTGTAGAAAGTTCACTCCAGCAAAAGTTGAATACTTGAATATTAATGCTGAGATACAATAGCCTTCCTTATAGCCAGCCAATACTAAGTTCACTTGTGGTTAGATGTACAGTGCTTATATACAAGCATGGAGACTTCCGGACAGTTACAGAACTAGCTTGAATTTAAGACCTGTTACCAAATTCACCAAGGAAGTTCTAGAGACTACTGGTAATTGGGTTTCTCCAAATCTACTAATATAATTACTGAGGTTATTAGAAGGATTTCCCCAGTCTATAAATAGATCCATAAACAGCAGTAACACAGAAATCAATAACTCCCTTACTTTGAATGTTAATACATGCATATAAAGCTTAGATCAAATAATCCACAGACACAGTGCCCATATATGTAACACCTCCCCACTTAAAGAAAAATTTTGAAAGCCAAGGGGTTACAAAATTTTACAAGATTTTATTTTCCAACAAATATATATATACACAGGTAATAACTTTTTACAAAGCATATTTATCTAAATACAAAAGTAAAATTGGTACCATGTATAACCTTTATAAACTTAATAATTACAAGTATACAAATTACACTTTAGATACAGTTTCTGAGCAGGGTGTATCTGTGCAGATGACATATTTTATTTTTAACAAATTTTATTAATACACCAAATTTTTGTCAATAACAGTGATTCAATAAATAGCCATAATAAGCTATGTTATACTTCTTTTGAAGTATGGCTTTGCCATACTCACTTCACACACTGCAGTTAACTGTCTGCTATCACAGTTTTTAAATTTCAATGGAGAGTTCCTACTCTCTTTATCACTAGGTATGACCCTAGATATCTGGCCTGCAGTTTGTTCAGTTGGCCAGGTGATGACACTGAAACCTTGCCTCCTGGATTGAAAATAAAGTTTTGTGATTTCTTATCATAAAGCATCTTCATTTTTGACTGAGAATTTTTCAAATTTTGTTGCACCAGCTCACAAGCTTTTTTCAATTGATCTCTGAACTTTGAGACATAATCTAACAGATTTAGGATCTCAGTGTTCTCAGATAACCAATTTTATTTCAACAGCTTGAGAGGACCATGGACTGAATGGTCAAAGACCAACTCAAAGGGACTAAAGCCTAAAGACTCTTGAACCAACTCCCTAACTGCAAACAATAACAAGGTGATACCTTCATCCCAGTCTCTTTCATTGTCTAAACAGTACATCCTCATCATATTCTTCAAAGTGGAATGGAACCTTTCAAGTGTACCTTGTGATTCTGGGTGATAAGCACTAGATTTGATCTGTTTGGCACCTAACTGAGATACAACCTGTTGAAATAATCCTGACATAAAATTTGACCCTTGATCTGACTGGATCTCTTTTGGTAAGCCAACTAAAGTAAAAAAATTGACCAGAGCTTTTGAGATTTTGGGAGCTGTTATGATGGTCAAAGGTATGGCTTCTGGAAATCTGTTTGAAGCCTACACAGTCAATTATCACTTTGCTGAATGGTTCCTCAAATGCTGGAATGGGTTTAAGAGGAGTTACAGGAATATTTTGGTTTGGTTTCCCTATCATTTGACAAGTGTGACAAGTCTTGCAAAATTTGAAAATGTTTGGTTATCTTACTGTAAGTTTTGTTGATGCCTAAATGGCCATCCATTGATCTCCACTTATGCATAAGCACACCATTTCTTACATAATAGCCTACAGGGACCTTATGTAGCTCTACTCATGGTAAGACAATTTGAATAAAGGAGCTAATTCAGGGTCAATTTCCTGCTCTGAAATCAATCTTGATTTTGAAAGTGATATGTCTGGACCACCTATTGTGTCTTGATTCTCAGAATCTACCCTAGCCTTAGGATCAGTATCACTATTATTCTGCATATGATGGTCATAGTTGTTTAAGAATGTATCTGACAAATCAACTAAGATATCTGTAGATTGTTTACACTCTTTTGATTCTTCTTGGGCTTTCTTAGCCATAGCTCGAGTCACAGCACAGGAAGGAAAAATACCAGGAATAACCTCTTCTAACTTCTCAGTGCTAATCAAAGTGATCGGCTTAGAAGTAACCTTAGGATCAGCAACCACCTTTCCACCTGTTAGATCATTTCCCAATAACAAAGATACCCCTTTAATGGGTAAAGTGGGCCTGGTACCCACAACAACAGAATCAGTAACTAAATCTGACACTAAATTAACCTTATGTAAGGGAACATTCACCCAGCCTCCTTCAATACCTTGAGCAATAACACTCTCACCTGTAGAAGTGCTCACACCCAATGGCAATACACCTTCTAAAAGTAAGGACTGAGTAACCCCAGTATCTCTCAATATCTTAATGGGAACATGACTGGAACTACTTTCTAAGGATACAAAAACCTCAGACAGAAAAGGTTTGAACTCCTCCCTAATAATCTCAGACTTGTCTAAACCAATATAAGATTCTGCTCTGTTGGGAATTGAACGCCAGTTAGATTAGCTAGCCACAAAGGCGTTGGGCATTGCTTCCTTTTCTCTTCTTTTCTTTAAAAGCCAACAGTCAGACATAACATGCCCAGGTTTTTTACAATAATGACACACAGGACCAAAGGATCTGGGTTTCCTATCCTTACGCATAGTCTGATTTGAGGTTTGAACCTTATTTGAACTCTTTTCTGGAGCTACATTTTCAGATTTCTTTCCTACTTCAGGATAAGACTTTTTAGTGGAACCAAAGGATCTGTTCTTGTTAAAAGCAGACTTGTGAGACAGCACATAATCAACAGCATAAGCTGCTGCTTTTGCCAAATTTTCAACATTCTGTTCACCAAGATAGGTTTTAATGTCATCACAAACACACCTTTTGAACTCTTCAATCAAAATAACTTGTCTGAGTTTTTCAAAATCTGTACCTACTTCCCTAGAATTACACCACCTGTCAAAGTACACGTCTTTCTCATGGGCAAATTCAACATGAGTTGGACTTTCTTGTTTTGAGTTCTAAAGCTCTCATTTCTCTCACATGTTTGAGATCTTTTTCATATTTTTGAGCTTTAAGCCCTCTTTCTCTAGCTTCAACTTCTAAGTTTTAGCTCTCTTTCAATTTCTAATTGCCTGATCTCAAATTGCCCAGAAGATTCCCTTGGTAGAGGTTTATACACTTCTAAACAACTATCAGGTAAAACGTCTTCATCAACTAACTGTTCAACAATAAGTCTTTTAACTTCATATTTACGTGTTGACTTTTTGACCTCTAACTGTAACTCTTGTGCTATCTGCATTAACATATCTCTTTTAAAAGTTTCTAGAACTTCCATACATGGTTACTGTACAAACTCTTTTGCACTAGCCATTTTAAGCACTGTTGACTAAAAATTTGTTAAATCAAATGAATTTTCAAAATATTAATTGAATGGTTGAATCAAATGGTTGTATCCCGGATGAGCCCCCAATTTTCCTGTTACAGTCACCGGGTAAGCACAGTAGCAATTAACTGTTGCTTTTAAGTTGCAACAGGAAAAGACAAAAAGTTTAACTTAAATTTATTTAACAATTAAAATAATGATTACAGTCAACTGGTATGCTCTCAATAGTACATACAATGATACAATAATGAAACCTCTCTGACCTGACCAGTGTAACTGACAGTTCAGTTTGTCCACTGTATCCAGCAATCTGTCCTGCCTGTGATCTGTCCTGTGGTCTGTCCTGTAATCTGTTCAATGTTCACTAATGCACAGATATCTGTATCCTATTATCCTTTTGAAACCCAATCACACAAAATGTCTGTATAGAGATACTCAGAGAGTATGGACAATGTCCAAAATGCAGTAAAGCCATAATAGCCCTCCATATAGCCAGTGAATACTAAGTTCACTTAAGGTCAGATGTACAGTGCTTATATACAAGCATGGAGACTTCCAGACAGTTACAGAACAGTAGTATAAGGACAACAACATCCTGCTACTTTTTTATCTTTTTTGAGCGATCTGATTGGTCAAGAGGGGTCACGTGACATCATGGTCACCATGGCGACGGAAGTGACGTCATCATGCACACACTAGATTTTATCTCGCGCATGCGCATGCTAAATTTTATCTTGTGTATGTGCATGTTAATTTTTATTTTGCACACACTAGATTTTTTTTCCAAGCATGCGCAATTCCCCTAAATTATTTTTCCACGCATGTGCATGCTAAATTTTTTTCCACACATGTGCAGGGCTCCTACGGAAGTGACAGTCACAGCATATCTTTTGTGGAAGCGGTAGAAAAAATGCAAGTGTTTCCACCACCCATACCAACCATCAAATATTGGTGTGGAAAATCCAATGTTCATTGATTTAGTGATTGAGTAAAATAAAACATATAAATATGTGTGTTTTTGCAACATTCATGCACTTTGTTTGTTTGTTTCACATGGATATGTCTCTTGAAAGATATCTGGTCAAGATCATCTGTAAGATACCGATTTTAGCCTGTGTGACATAAAATATGATGAAGGAAAGAGCAGCATGCATCAAACAAAAGTTCTGTAATTCTGTTTCAATAATTATATATATAATGGTGTGATGAGGTCAAACTGTATTCATTTGACGTTTTGTCATTGAAGAAGGCACATGGATCAATTTTGTCAAAAGTCTGTCATAAAATACACATGTCAGATGATTATTCTGGTCTGTGTCATCTGTGCCTGTATTGTAAACTTAACTAGAAATCACGTTTTAAAAGACGTTTGGTTAACTTTGCTATCATCTTCTCTGGGCTACATTCTACCAAATCCCAGTGTAAAAAGCAGGAATGAACTCAAAGATTGAAGCATGGATGGACACTATTTATTTTGATCCAGCACACCCAGTCACTTTTTCCGGGCCGCAGAAACTCTATCACTTTGTGAGAAAAGTATACCCTTCACTTTCATTAAAGGATGTTCAGTCCTGGTTAAGTGGGAAAGAAGCTTATAGCTTACACAAACCTGTGAGAAGACGTATTAAAAGGAACAGTGTGATTGTGAAAGAAATCAATCAACAATGGGATGTGGACTTGATGGATATGGCAAGAATTGCTAGTGATAACGACGGCGTTCACTTTGTCCTTGTCTGCATCGATATTTTTTCTCGTTACGTATGGACCTATCCGTTAAAAAATAAATCTGGAGAGGAAGTGAGCAAAGCCTTTATTTCTATCTTTCACGACAGCGTACCAAAACATATCCGTTCTGATAAAGGCACAGAGTTTATAGGACAGAAAGTTCAGAGGGTGTTTAAAAACTTTGGGGTGCATCACTTTGTGACTCAGAATGAGGTGAAGGCGAATTATGCAGAGAGAGCCATCAAAACCATCAAGGGGAGAATTTACAAGTTTTTTACACACAAACAAACACACCGCTACATAGATATTTTGCAAGATGTTACTGGTGCCTATAACAACAGTGTCCACAGATCTATTGGCATGGCTCCCACGAAAGTGACAGAGAAAACTTACCACACTTCATGAAGCCACCAAAACATTCATTGATAAAAATGAAGAAATACAAATATGAGATTGGTGACTATGTGAGGATTTCACACACGAAAAAGGCTTTCAGCAGAGAATACGATCAACGGTGGACAGGGGAACTATTTAAAGTTGTGGAACAATGTTGGAAACAAGAACATCCCACCTACACCTTGCATGATTATGCAGGTGATACAGTAGAGGGAACATTTTATGAAGAAGAGTTACAGAAGGTTATTCCTAACAAATTTTATAGAGTGGAAAAAGTGTTAAAGCGTCGTCACAGGTGTGGTCACCCCAAAGAAGTCTTAGTGCGATGGTTGCACTGGCCACCAAAGTACAACAGTTGGATTCCAGAAAGCCACCTGAGAGATTATAAAAGTCTTGTCGCCTAAGTCATCTTCACCATTTAACTCATGGCGGTAGAAGAGTGAACATGTCTCTGCAGAAATATAGACATGTCTTAAAAGCTTTATCTGAGGGAGATAAAACCACCACCATCTGCCTGCTAAAAGGAGCCGACAAACACCTGTTGACCTATTTATCCGAGTGTGCCCACAACATCTTACAGGGAAACGTCCCGCTCGGTGTGATACAGAAGAGAAAGTTGAAAAAATACAAGAAAGAATTAAAACTGCACAGAAAAAAGAGTAGCAAGGAGAAAGACAAGAAGAAGGCATTGCAGAAAGGAGGTTTTTACCAGCATTGTTAGCACCCATTCTCACTTCAGTTGTTGCACCTCTAGTGTCAAAAATATTGAAATGAGTTGATATATTGAAAAAAATTGTGATTTCCAAGTCTTTCCTTCAGTGTCATCAACATACTAGTGGGAGAGGACTCCCCGGTATTGCAAAAAATATAAAGACTGAGATGAATGAAGTCTTGGAAAACCCCGTCTTGAAACAAGAAGAAAAAATGAAAGTCTACAACCAATCTCTAGACCGTCTTTTCACCTATGATCAACAACTCCCCAAACCAAGACTATCAACCATAGTCCCACCACCACCACCACAGCAACAAGAATCCCAGACGGTTGCTTTGGGAGAAGAAGAAGACGAAGAAGATATAAATTTGTTATTACCCCCGACTCTGAAGACAAAAGGCAGTGCTCTGCTAAGAAGATTGAAGACCTCATTAGAATGGAACAATAGGGGTGAAATTTTATCTGCACATGGCAAGCCTATTCCAGGGACAAACATCACAGATTTGGTTCATACTGCTGTTTGTGTGCATAGAAAACCAAAACGCTGGCCAAAAGGATGGACCTATTTTCTTCAAAGAATGGAAGAAGCTAATATCCCACAGATATTACTGGGGTCAGGACCCCAATTTAAAGTTGAACAGGACATGGATGAGGAGGGTGATGACGATGATTTTGGTGAAGAGAAAATCAAAAACGAGTGGACAGGACAGTGGGACAGACTATAAAAAGGGTGACACTCTCCTCTTAATCATCAGTGTCAAACCAGAGGTTGAATCATGAGCTTCTATATCACACTACCGAGTAATTCCAGTCTGAAAGACTTTCCAAAAAACACCCCTGGAGAATTTACTGTTCCTTTACCCCACCCTATTCACCTTCCAGTGGGAGAGGGGTGGGAGGTGGGCATGGCAGAAATTCAGTACACAAAATCATGGTTTAACATCCCGGAGGAGCAGGTCATCAAAGTGGGACCAAAAGAAGTGGAAATATCTGAAGGATTCTATCCTACATTAGAAGTATTGACTACAGAGCTCAACTTCCAACTCAAGAAATTCGAAGAGAAGATGCGAGGTAAAGATCAAGGAACTTTTAGCAGAGATAGACCACCACCCACCATTCGGTTTAGCACTTTCTCATTTACTAAGAAAACGAGGTTAAAAGTAAGAGAAGAAGTTACTGCTCTAGAAGACAACGAAATTCACCCTGAAGAGAGTGTGATTCTATCTCCATTTTTGTGTGATATGCTTGGATTTCAGAAAACTGGTCCATATGAGATAGGTGAATACAAATCAACCTATCCTGCAGACATCATGAGTGGTCTTTACAACCTTTTTGTGTATTGCGACATTATTCAACCCAATCTCATAGGACATATTCAAGTACCATTGAGGATTGTGCCAGTGGAAGAGGGACATATCATCACTAACATTTTCTATCACCCTCTCTCTAGAGAAATCATTTACTCCATCCAAGTGCATATAAAGAGCGACACAAACAAAACGGTTCCATTTAACACTGGGAAGTCTATCGTGACACTTCACTTTAGAAGACGGCAAAAATGAGAAAAGAAAAATACTGTTGCGACGAAGCCACAAAAAGGCAATACATGAACTATTACAAAGAGCAAGCCGGACACGGGTTGATAGGATTTCAGGGGACACGCTTTCAAAGAGGGCACGGACAAGTGGAATGTTTAAAGGATTGTTGCGTTTGGCCACACCTCTGCTTAAGAAAGGAGCTGTCGAGCTTGGGAAAATGGCTCTGAGGACGGGGTTGAGTGCACTGGAGGGGAATAAAAGACCACCGCATCCAAGAAAACGTGTCAGTTCCAGTTCAGTCGTCAAACGAACAACATCTCACAAGAGATCAAAGAAGGACATTTTCTAGTTTTCAACAATACTTCCAAAAAAAAGCATGGCACTCATCCACCCTTTGTCATCAGACTGCGTTAAAAATGAACTGGACCTTTTTTCTGTTCCGTCTACACAAACTAGCATTGAAGAGGGGAGGTGGTTGGAAATGGGTCCTATTACTCCAGTCGCTAATGATTCAGACACGATCGAATTTAACATCCCTGCCTCTGTATCCGAGTACATAGACCTGAGCAGCCGTTATATACGAGTGAAAGCCAAAGTGGTGAAAGCTAGTGGAGATGCACTGACTGGACAACCCACTACAAATGCCGACCCTCCGGCTGACAATGTGGCCCCTACAAACCTTTTTCTGCACGCTCTATTCAGTCAAGTAGATTTTTCCATGAAAAACACAGTGGTAACTACCTCAAACAACACCTACCCCTACAAAGCCTACATCGAAACTCTGCTGAGTTTTGGAGATGAAGCCAAAGACAGTCAACTCACAGCCACATTGTGGTACAAAGATGGAGACAATTTTCAGATGGGTGGGGACAATGGGGGATTTGTGAAAAGGAAAGCAATGGCAGCCGTCAGTAGTAGGATTGATATGGCTGGGAAGTTGCACATGGACATGATGTTTCAAGACAGATATATTTTAAATCAAGTGCCCATGAAACTGAGGCTGACCAGAAGTAAAGACGTATTCTGTCTTGACAGCCCTACTGTTGCAGCCTCTCTTAAAGTCCAATTACTAGATGTGAAATTTATGTTGAGAAAAGTACAAATCAGCCCTGTGATTCAAGAAGTACATGCCAAAGCTTTAGAGGTGAGCAATGCTAAATACCCAGTGAGCAGAGGCGAGTGTAAAACCATTCTCATCAGTGCTGGGACCAGGAGTGCTACAGAGGAAAACTACCCAAGCGCATTGTGGTGGGATTTGTCACAAACAATGCCCTGAATGGGGCTTTTAATGAAAACCCTTTCCAGTTTCAGCATTTTGGACTGCAACACATCGGACTCACTGTATATAGAAAACAGGTCCCCATGAAACCATTAAAGGCCGATTTTGCCAGTGGAGATTTCATCAACTGCTACCTGTCACTATTTACAGGGGTGAACGCCTTCCATCAGGATAAAGGTAATGCTATCAGTTGAAATGAATATAAGAATGGGTATTCTCTGGTGGCGTTTAATTTAACACCAGACTTAGAAGAAGCAGGAGGGCAAACAAATCTCATTAAAAACGGTGTGGTGAGTCTGGAAGTCCACTTTAAGGCAGCCACCACCCAAGCCATCAATATTGTGGTATACGGAGAGTTTGACAATGTGGTCGAAATTGACCATTTCCGAGAAGTGTTGTGTGACTACACTCTTTAAACTGAAATGAACACTTCAGAACTGCGAGATATCTTGTCAGTAACCTCTCCAAGACCATGGAAGGTGGGTGTGTTTGTTAGAGATGAGATCCCTAAACCACCACCAAACAGAAAGTGTTTGTATATCTGCAACACAAACAGCTCTCACAAACCTGGAAGTTACTGGGTTGTTCTCTGCATTAACGGGAAAGGAGAAAGACTGTACTTTGATGCTTATGGACTGCCTCCAATGTACAGTGAATTTAGACAATTTCTCAAAAACTATGTGTACAATGATGTACAGTTGCAAGAACCATTTTCCACTGTGTGTGGACATTATTGTGTGCTGTTTGCTCGATATATGTTTGCTGGATACAGTATGGAACAGATTGTTTAGAAACTGTTTAGAAAATTAAACACTCTTTAAACACTGTGCCTTAAAATTGTATATGTATATATTGTATATAGTGTTCATAATTAAGTTTTTGTTCAAATAAAAAAGAAACTATGTTTTTTCAGTCTTTTTATTTTGTTTGTCTTCATATATATATATATATAAATGGTCACATTCCACAACTTGGGCTCATTTTGCATCTGAATGTCCATGTGTCAAGATGCAGGTGTGTCCTGAATGCTCCAAGGCCTTTACCAGAAAGGATAATCTCCAAAGACATGTCAAGACTATTCATGGTTACACAGTAGACAATAGCAAGGGTCAAATAGAACTAAAGAACGAAGACTACACAAGTGAACGCCCAAAAGACCAAGAATTCTATCCAATCCTGAGGGAAGACCAAGATGGTTACACAGTGATAGCTCTGCCAAAATTGATTTAGCCATTTACTTGTCTGGTGGCTGGCCCTACGGGTTGTGGGAAATCAACATTCTTAAAGAAACTATTAGAACTCAAAGATGACAAGATCTTCAATGCCCCCTCCAAAGTGATATGGTGCTACACTCAGTGGCAGCCTCTTTATGCCTCCATCGAAGGAGTCGACTTTCATCAGGGATTGCCAGAGGTAGAAGAGTTAGAATCATGTCTCCTTATTTTAGACGATATGATGAGCCAACTGGGGAGTGAAGTGGCAAAAGTGTTTACCAGAGGAAGTCACCACAGAGATGCATCTGTGATTGCAGTGATGCAGAATATGCTTCACCAAAGTAAATACCAACGCACCATGAGTTTCAACACCCATTATATGGTGTTGTTTAAAAATCCCAGAGATGCCAGTCAGATTCAACATTTGGCAAGACAGATGTACCCCCAAGATCCATTGTACTTGGTGGATGTCTATGACAGAGTTATGTCTCTGAGACCCTACAGTTATCTTTTTATGGACTTGAAACAAGAGACGCCAGAATATTTGAGATTGAGGGCCAACATCTTGAAAGATGAAGAGAGATTTTATCAAAGAAAAGGACATCAAATTGTTTAATTACAATTACCATGGCTATTTCCCAAATAAATGATATAAAACTTAACTATTGTTTTACTGTACAAGTGGTGTGGCACAATATATAAGATTTTCATAAAAATGTGGTGGTGGTGGAGGAGGAGGAGTGATAATGAGGGTCAAGGGTAATATTAGGAGGAGGAGAAGGAGGAAAGAGGGGGAGGCAGAAAGAGGATGAAAGAGGTGGAGGAAGAGGAAAGAGGAGGAGGAGGAGGAAGGGGAGGAGGAGGAGGAGGAGGAAAGAGGAGGAGGAGGAGGAAGAAAGAGGGGAAAAGAAGTGGAGGAGGAGGAGGAGGTGGAGGAAGAAAGAGGAGAAAAGAGGTGGAGGAGGAGGAAAAAGGAGGAGGAGGAGGAGGCGGAAAGAGGAGGAGGAGGAAGAAAGAGGAGGAAAGAGGTGGAGGAGGAGGAAAGAGGAGGAGGAGAATATCAAACAAAATAAAGATATCAACAATATGTATTTTATTAACAATATTAACATTTAACAGCAACATATGTCTAACAACAACCTTTACAACAAGTTTATGTACAACCATATGCATTTTATTTTTAAAAAACACATTCAAGTTTATGTACAACTTTTTACAGTTTTATCTAAACAATATCCCCACATATTGGCACCAGGATAGTCTTCACTTGTGTCATACTGCTCTTGGGTTTGCCCACAACCCCAAAATGGATGCATGTGTACAAACACAAAATTGAAATCTTTCAAGGCTTGTAAGGCTTGGTCGAAACAATAATCATGCAAACGTCTTTCTTTGATATAAGCTATGGCAATCTCTTCTCTTTCACTAATTGTGCAATTTTCCAAAGTGAGTAAATATTCAAAGATGGAGGGATGAGATTGATCGCTGACAGGGGATAAAATATGCTTCTCATCAAAACTAAATGCTTCTTTGGAAGGCCATGGAGTTAACACTAAATCTAAGGGTTTGGTATGGATGTTGTCCACCAGTTCACGTTTACAATAAAATTGGCTAAATCCAGTCTTTTCTTGTTCATAGGTAAAAATCGTGTTATTGTGCACCCTGAAGCTTTTATTAGTAGATGTGGATGGAATTCCAGTCTCCAAGACTTTTTGGCTGGTGGCAAGAGCATTCTGTACAAAATTTTTGTTGATGCCTTTCAGTGAAGTCTTTTCTCCCCCTCTCGCATCTTTAGGACGTAGGTTTTGGAACACAAGGCCACCATCACTGTCCCTTCTTTTTCCAACTTAAAAAGTCCAGCTTGTCTCCTGTCATAGGCTTTATGTTTGGCACAACACTCTCTTGGGAACCAAAAAGGATTAGGCTGCACTCTATCTAGGTGACAATTGTGGAATAACTTGTTTTCAAAATCTTGTCGTTTATTAGGCTTGATCACATCTCTCAGAGTAGGGGCAAAAATGGCAAAGTAGGCTGAATCCGTGTCCATTTCTATGTATTCAAAATCGGACTTGTCAACGGATTCCAGTAAAAAGTCATAATACCATTCTAGCATTTTTAATTTAGCATATTGTAAGATGGCAAATCCAATCTAAATAGGGAGATTTAATTTTTGGTGGGATTTCATCAATTCTATTTCTGCAAAATCGTCTCCAAGATCTTCTATTTTCTTGAAGGTGGGCAGGTTCACTTTCAGTGCAATATCTCTGTTTCCTTTGACGTATTCTACTTTTTCATGTTTTTCCTGGTCCATGATCATGGACCCATGAGCAGAGTTGCCCAGTAATTTCATAGTATCCCCAAAAGCAAGCGGTCTGGTTAGATGTCTCCTTTGCATCTGGCTTCGCTGACTTTCTCTCTGAACTCTGCCTTCTATCAACAATGTCCTAGGCTTGGTGGACATGTTGTATTTGGTGATGTGGTCTTGCATCAGGGAACCCATGGCACTGACTGGCACATCAAAAGTACAAAAGATAGGACTCATTTCTTCGAAATAACTTTTCAAATGTTCTGGGACTTGAATATCGACTTCTACTATGCCAAACAATTTTCCATCAACTACATCCTTTAGTATTTGGTCTTGTGTTAATGCTTTCTTATGGCTTTGATAATAAGGCGGTAAATATTTATTCAGTGGTAAAGGCTGGTACTGACATTCTTTCATCTTTACTACTTTAAAACCTTGTTCTTTCAAATATGTCTCTTTATCCTGTGTCATCTTTTGCCTCTTGGTCGTCAATTTTGGAAATCTTTCCCCGGCCTTGTTAGTGAGTCTACATTTGTGTCCATGGTACCAGCACCCATCGAATTCATACAGTTTTGTTGACGTGGTCATACCCATTGCATAAATAGGGACCTATGCGGTATTCTTGGCCTGTATTCATCAGGTGTTGAATTTGAATGCCTTTTGATTCAGCCTCTTTGTCCATCCAGGCAAACATGTGCAGATACGTTTTGTTGACTTTGGGTTTGAAGTCTGGACCTTGTCTTCTCACAAAATAACCCCCTGGCATATCTTCTCCTATAGCCCACAGATACAAAGCATTACAGTCATACCCCACAATATTCTGACGCAGTTTTTTTTCTGATTCGAGTTTTCCCAGCCTCGTGGTATCTGGTGAAAATGATGCTGGGTCCACCCACAATATTTTTCTTGATGGTCTTGCAAAGATCAACATCTTTCAGTCCAAATAAGGAAAAGGTGGGTCTGTCTTGAAATAAACATTTTCTGGCTACACCCGGGATACTCAAACATTCTTTTAAAAAATCGATCCCAATGTCTTTATAAAACACTTTTTTCTACTGCTTCCACAAAAGGTTTCACGTCTAAATTGTTTTAGTATTCCAAAAAATCTTGAAAGGTTTCCCACACTTGTTGCAACATTTCATAGTTTTGTACGAGGCCCTCTCCTTCTCCCAGGGTGTTCTTTTGAATTAACGTAGAGTAAAAAGCTTCTGGAGGAGGTAAGCTGGTGGCTTCCAATTTTCTTTCCTCATCAAACCATTCATAAGGGAAATAAAATTTAGATCAGTAAATAAGTGTCTATGTGTCAGTGGAAAAGTGAATCCCTTGATCACCTGCCTTATATTGACCACTGTGTATGGCAATATTTCGAAATTATTTTGGAATTTCCCATCAGAGGCTGAAGTCCTCTCCTTCATTTTTCCTTAAGGTGCAAAATGCCAGTCCGCCTTGATCCTCCTTTTGAGGAGGATATTCCGCCAGATTGAGCCTCTGTTAAGAGGATCACAAGGATTTTTGCAGTATTTATTATTTCAGTGAAAAAATAATAAAAAGTGATGATAATATTATATAAGAGATGCCATATAATATAATGTAATCCCTGGGGATGTTTGTAGATGTGACCATAATGCAGTGAGCTCGTAAGTACTTAGAATTATTAAGTACTGATAATCACAGTACTAATTATGGTAGTAATGGTTTGAATAAATGGATTGCAATTGTCTGTTTGAGTCCAATTCTATAGACCACTAACGTCTCATTTCAGGTTATAATGAGTGAAAGAGACGTGTGTAACTCTCTGTGTTAGAGTGCAGTGTCTCTGAGGTGGTATAGAGTGTCTAGAATCAGATGGCATTGGCTGACCAAACTAAGACTTCACCTGTGGTGTAGTGGGTGACAATTGAAGTAACTCATTTTGCTCTGAGGGAGATTTTGACTATTATAGGAGTTAATTCCATGAGTTTTATGTGGAAAAAGACGTGAATTTCCAGCAAAAAGACTCATTTAACTCCTTGGTATACTTTTGGAAAATCTCCTGTCAGAAGTGTAATGTTAGAGATAGCCGCCTAATTTTTGGATATAATTTTAATCGCCCTTTTTACTTTAAGGGGGAGTGGGTTTTTGGTGAAAAACTCTAAAAAATATATATGAAGAAAAAAACTGAAATCTTCAACCTGAGCATTTTTGGTACTCATTTTTAATTTGCTAAAACAAATGATGGTGTAAACACATGAAATATGTACATTAGTTGTTAGTAAATATGACAGTGTTGATACAGGTTAAATAATTAATTATTTGTAGGTAATAATAATTAAATTTGTTAATAACAATTATAATTAATTACATATTAACATTTGAAACAAAGTTGAACAATAAGGTAGAAGGTAACATTGATGAATGTACAATGTCTAATCAAAATCAACGGTTAATTCATTTACAATTCTAATGTGAATAAAATATCAATAAGCAGTGTTCCAATATGCAAATTTTTACCTCAGTGTGCCCCAATTGGGGGAGTGATATTGGTACAAATGTCTTCCAGATAGTCCATAAGAACAAACTTGGTGGTGCTTGATCTTGGACATTTTCCCCACTTTGAAGGTGTGCAACTTAAATGGGGTGGAAGTGGGTCCTCATCCGACACACTAAATGTAGGTCCCTGATAGAGCACTGCCTCAGGTAGATTAAGCGATCTCCTCATTGCCTGATATTTACTGGTGTAGTATCTGGGGATATCTAGGTCTGGGGAACTAGGTGATGAAAGTACTGGCGAATCCCATCCTTGCATGGGGGTGGGGTCCTGTTGTTTAGTATTGGGTGATGTACCATAGTCTCTGGTAAAACATTCTGTCTGGTGTGACTTGTCTTTGGTGAGCTTGGGAGTGGTGTTGACTCCCTTGTGTGTTGGATTTCTCATGGAGGGTAGTGAACAGATATCCGTTTGGGAGCTCTGGTTGATCAGCTTGGATACACTGTGCCGAGTGGTGGTGGAGGCAGGATTACTGGGGACCACACTTGGGGCTGCAGGTGAGTATTCCTCAGTGCTAACACCAGGTGCACTTGGTGGTGTATTGGTCCCATAATGTGTCAAGTTATCTAGGAAAGAGTCTGTAGTGTGACATTCCTGATAATCCATAGGAGCATTTACAGTAGTGGCCGGATAATCCAATACTGACTTGATAGGAATGTTGTTCACTGTGTCCATTTGAAGTTGAATGGCTTCATCTGGTTTTGAATCTAGAATTGAGTCCAGAAATTTGTCAACTGAATCATATCCAGATGATTGATCCCAAGAGGATTCCTCTTTGTTGGAGGAAATACAGGGCGAACTTTCAGCACTAACACAGTCTAAGATGTTAAGAAAAATATCCTTGGTAGGATGTTTCTTAGCGACATGTCTCTTTAAATATTCATTCCTCTTGAACTCTTTGTCACAAACTGAGCACTTATATTTTTTATCCATATGACTGCTCTTAATGTGTCTTCTCAAGTTGCATTTTAAAGTATACACTTTATGACATATATGGCATGTTAACCACATTTTGACCAATTGACATATATGTAATCCAAAGTATATAGTCTATGTTGAAACTATATTAATGTTTAGCAAATATATTAAAATAACTATTTATATACACTTCTGAACAATCTCACTACTATGGAAGTGATTTAAATTCAGCTTGAAAATCAGGTAAGTAGGGTAACTTAGATACACTGGGTATTACTAAGTAACAGTGAGGTAAGAAAAATGATGGTCATATGACGTCATAATAAGTCTGATGAGTCATAATCTTACATGACGTCACATTGGTGACGCCCCTGATAATTCAGCCCTTGCATGAAGTGCCCAATATAGAAATAAAGGGAATAAAGGTGCACCTGGGTAAGGGGTGCAATAAGAGGGCATAACCTCATACAAACATGTTGATGCCTGCAGGGTGGAGTGTAGGGAATGCCCAAATAAAATATAGTTCTTGGCGCCTGCACCTGGTGGTGGCATTTGGGCTTGATGGATCCCCCATCCATTGTACAATGCTAAATTCCATGCTTTTCACAGAATGATTTTTCTGTGTGAAGTGCCTTGAGACTAGAGTCGCCTTGTCAGATTGGAATTTTTGAACACTGTTGCAGTGTTCATACATTCTTTTTCTAATGGGCCTCTTGGTCTCTCCTATGTATTGCAGTCTGAAGTTCGAAATATTGCCATACACAGTGGTCAATATAAGGCAGGTGATCAAGGGATTCACTTTTCCACTGACACATAGACACTTATTTACTGATTTATCTTTGGGTAAAATGAGTGCCAGTGAAACAGCTCTGTCTGCTAATATGAATAACTTGGAAGTTAGAAGTACAAGTGCTTTTAATACACCCATCAGTGGTACTCCTATTCCAACCACCACACTGAGCAGTGAAACACTTGCACTACTCACTGAAGCGGCCACCAAACCCAGTGTCTAAAGCCAGCAAGGGAGTCAAAAGGAAGAGAACATAGTCTCCTTCTTCCCCAACAGACAACAGAGTGGACTACCCAGCAGCCACTAAACCCCTGTACCTAAAGGCAAAAACCCTTTATAGAAGGAAGCTCAACTTGGCTACCAATATACACTCCATCAAAGACAGTCTCAAATCAGGAACATTTCCTGTTCAATGTAACTTTAGAAGCAGTCCACTGATTAGCTTAGATGAAGACTTTAAAAAGAAGTGGATGGAGATTACTGCCAGGAGCAAGAGAGAACTTACCCTCCTTTGGGTTGATGAGTTAAACAGGAAATATGCCAACATCAAAGTAGAGATCCAAAGCACACTAGCTGAAATGGAAACACATTTAGATCAACACCAATTCAAAGAGATTCAAGACTCGCTGACTGATAAATTCAAGTCAGCAGCCCCAGTGTCTCTCCAGAAAAGACTGAAAACTAGTAAACAAACTAGGACACCTCAGCCTCCTAAGGAGAAGAGAAATAGGAACCAAACAAGACCACAGCCGAGGAACCAAGACAGACAGTTAAAACAACTGCTTAATGGTCTCTCCAAGCTCATTCAAGCCAGAAAATAAATGACTATGATCCATTTTTATCATAATCTTGATATTTTTCTCAAATGCATTAATTATCTTAAATAAACCTCTTTTAAACAACAATCATGTTTAACTGACCTTGATCTAGTGTTTTACATAATCAAACACAATCTGATTATCCTCCAACTTTTACAATCCAAATCCCCTTGATCCCCTAAGGGAGGATCCTAATTGATTATCCTCCAATTCCAGTGGATCAAAGCGGATTGGAAAACTGCACCTCAGGCTTTTTATTACCCTGCTTTACTGTTCCACATTACCTAATGATGGGAACTCCAGACTACAACCGTATCCTTATGCTAATCAAGGAGGAGGCCTTAACAGCCCCCCTGGCATTCTCCCAAAAGGGAAAAGCATGGACAGTTATATTGGTCACACAGTCATCAACTTGTCTGACACAACACTAACTGAAGCCCAAACCTCAGCCTTAGAAAAAGGACTTACCTTTTGTCCTACACCAGGACCCCCAGATAAGTCTTCAATTTGGACTGATTTTAAAGAATTTCACAGAAGACTTTGTTTAAAATTTCATTTCTTCAATGACAATCAAATGTTTGACCATTTGTCAGACAATGAGATTGAACTAATAAATTTCATGGCTGATAATTTGGACCAAGAACTTGATCCTTACAAAAACTTACACAAAAGATTTGTTGACAAAAGCAACTGGAAACCTAGTAGAGTCCACCAATCTCTAGACATTTTCCAAAGGTCTTTCAAACTTGGGCTTCTTAACAGTAAAACAAAATCATACTGTAAACCAAATCTAACCAAACAACAAAGAATTGGGTTAAGAGAGCTCATTGATAATCCTGATATTATCATTAAGAAAGCGGACAAAGGTTCAGCTGTAGTAGTCATGAACACTACTGACTACTTAAGAGAGGGATACAGGCAGTTAAGTGATACTAAGTATTACACTAAACTCCCTAATGATCCCACAGAAAAAGTTGCAACAAATGTCACCAACACATTAAATCAAATGAGGCAAAAAAGCCTGATTTCAGATAAAAACTACGAACATCTAGCCCCAACAAATTGTTCAGAGGCTAGGTTCTACATGCTGCCAAAAATACATAAAAAAGGCGTCCCTGGTAGACCAATTTGTAGTTCTGTTAATCACCCTACTAGTAGAATTAGCAAATTGGAGGATCAAAGGGTATGTCCCTCAAACAAAATCCTACATTAGGGACACCCAAGACTTTATTAAAAAGATCAAAGCCTTGGGTCCCATCCCAGAAAGTGCAATTCTCTGCACCTTAGATGTATCCTCACTCTACACTAATATCCCTAACGATAAAGGAATATTAGCAGTAGCAGCAAAACTAAGACAAGATCCCTCTAAAGGACCTATAACCAATTTCATACTAGACCTACTAAAATTAGTATTACACAGTATGAATTTCACCTTCAATGGTGACCACTATCTGCAAACAGGAGGCACTGCTATGAGGACTTCACTAGCCCCTAACTATGCCAACCTATTTATGGACAGATTTGAGACAAAGGCATTAGAAGGCTACCCCCTAAAACCACTCACATGGAAACGTTTCATTGATGACATTTTTATGGTATGGACCCATGGTGAAGATTCATTGATAAAATTCATTGAATACCTTAATTCTTTACACCCAACAATTAAGTTCACCCATGAATTGAGTTATACCCAAATTGATTTCCTGGACACCACAGTTAAATTTGGGGCAGACAGATCATTAATCACTACTCTATACAACAAGCCGACAGATACTCATTTATATCTGGAATATTCTTCTGCCCACCCAGATAGTATCCACACCAAAGGACCATATGGGCAATACCTAAGACTGAGAAGAATATGCAGTCTAGACACAGACTTTGAACTGAATGCCAAAAAACTCACTGGGTATTATCTCAAAAGAGGATACCCCTTCCCTTCCCTCAAGAAACATTATCTCAGAGCTAGGAAATTTACCCAAGGTCAACTTCTAGACACAATGCCTCGCCAAACCAGTGAGATGCCTGTTATGGTCACCCAATTCAATCCAAAGAATACCCACATAGGATCTTTGATAAGATCAAACTGGAACATTATCCAGAACACTGAAGAACTCACTAGGATCTTCAAAGACAAACCCCTCATTGGATACAGGAGGTTACTGAACCTCAGGGACACTCTTACCAGCAGTAGCATCGCTTACCCTCCTGCTCTTAAACCCCCAAACCAATCTTCCCAACATGTGCCAATCTGCACTAGACTAGGAAGATGTACTTACTGTCCCAAACTAAAGAAACTAGACAAAATTACTAGTTTCCACAGTAACAGGATATTTAATTGTCAATCACTTCCACCCAAACACAAGCTCACATGCGAACTCTCCAATGTAATTTACATAATAAATTGCAATCAATGTGGACTGCAATACATAGGAGAGACCAAGAGGCCCATTAGAAAAAGAATGTATGAACACTGCAACAGTGTTCAAAAATTCCAATCTGACAAGGCTACTCCAGTCTCAAGGCACTTCACACAGAAAAATCATTTTGTGAAAAGCATGGAATTTAGCATTGTACAATGGATGGGGGATCCATCAAGCCCAAATGCCACCACCAGGCGCAGGCGCCAAGAGCTATATTTTATTTGGGCATTCCCTACACTCCACCCTGCAGGCATCAACATGTTTGTATGAGGTTATGCCCTCTTATTGCACCCCTTACCCAGGTGCACCTTTATTCCCTTTATTTCTATATTGGGCACTTCATACAAGGGCTGAATTATCAGGGGCGTCACCAATGTGACGTCATGTAAGATTATGACTCATCAGACTTATTATGACGTCATATGACCATCATTTTTCTTACCTCACTGTTACTTAGTAATACCCAGTGTATCTAAGTTACCCTACTTACCTGATTTTCAAGCTGAATTTAAATCACTTCCATAGTAGTGAGATTGTTCAGAAGTGTATATAAATAGTTATTTTAATATATTTGCTAAACATTAATATAGTTTCAACATAGACTATATACTTTGGATAACATATGTCAATTGGTCAAAATGTGGTTAACATGCCATATATGTCATAAAGTGTATACTTTAAAATGCAACTTGAGAAGACACATTAAGAGCAGTCATATGGATAAAAAATATAAGTGCTCAGTTTGTGACAAAGAGTTCAAGAGGAATGAATATTTAAAGAGACATGTCGCTAAGAAACATCCTATCAAGGATATTTTTCTTAACATCTTAGACTGTGTTAGTGCTGAAAGTTCGCCCTGTATTTCCTCCAACAAAGAGGAATCCTCTTGGGATCAATCACCTGGATATGATTCAGTTGACGAATTTCTGGCCTCAATTCTAGATTCAAAACCAGATGAAGCCATTTAACTTCAAATGGACACAGTGAACAACATTCCTATCAAGTCAGTATTGGATTATCCGGCCACTACTGTAAATGCTCCTATGGATTATCAGGAATGTCACACTACAGACTCTTTCCTAGATAACTTGACACATTATGGGACCAATACACCACCAAGTGCACCTGGTGTTAGCACTGAGGAATACTCACCTGCAGCCCCAAGTGTGGTCCCCAGTAATCCTGCCTCCACCACCACTCGGCACAGTGTATCCAAGCTGATCAACCAGAGCTCCCAAACGGATATCTGTTCACTACCCTCCATGAGAAATCCAACACACAAGGGAGTCAACACCACTCCCAAGCTCACCAAAGACAAGTCACACCAGACAGAATGTTTTACCAGAGACTATGGAACATCACCCCATACTAAACAACAGGACCCCACCCCCATGCAAGGATGGGATTCACCAGTACTTTCATCACCTAGTTCCCCAGACTTAGATATCCCCAGATACTACACTAGTAAATATCAGGCAATGAGGAGATCACTTAATCTACCTGAGGCAGTGCCCTATCAGGGACCTACATTTAGTGTGTCGGATGAGGACCCACTCCCACCCCATTTAAGTTGCACACCTTCAAAGTGGGGGAAATGTCCAAGATCAAGCACCACCAAGTTTGTTCTTATGGACTATCTGGAAGACATTTGTACCAATATCACTCCCCCAATTGGGGCACACTGAGGTAAAAATTTGCATATTGGAACACTGCTTATTGACATTTTATTCACATTAGAATTGTAAATCAATGTTACCTTCTACCTTATTGTTCAACTTTGTTTCAAATGTTAATATGTAATTAATTATAATTATTATTAACAAATTTAATTATTATTACCTACAAATAATTAATTATTTAACCTGTATCAACACTGTTATATTTACTAACAACTAATGTACATATTTCATGTGTTTACACCATCATTTGTTTTATTAAATTAAAAATGAGCACCAAAAATGCTCAGGTTGAAGATTTCAGTTTTTTTCTTCATATATATTTTTTAGAGTTTTTCACCAAAATCCCACTCCCCCTTAAAGTAAAAAGGGCGATTAAAATTATATCCAAAAATTAGGTGGCTATCTCTAACATTACACTTCTGACAGGAGATTTTCCAAAAGTATACCAAGGAGTTAAATGAGTCTTTTTGCTGGAAATTCACGTCTTTTTCCACATAAAACTCATGGAATTAACTCCTATAATAGTCAAAATCTCCCTCAGAGCAAAATGAGTTACTTCAATTGTCACCCACTACACCACAGGTGAAGTCTTAGTTTGGTCAGCCAATGCAATCTGATCCTAGACACTCTATACCACCCCAGAGACACTGCACTCTAACACAGACAGTTACACACGTCTCTTTCACTCATTATAACCTGAAATGAGACGTTAGTGGTCTATAGAATTGGACTCAAACAGACAATTGCAATCCAATATTCTTTGTCTAAATACCATAGACAGTAATTTAGGACTAAAAACACCCTAATTCATTTTATGGAGTTACTGTGCTCATATTCCCCTCTCTTTCCATTTTCCATCTAATCCCTGGTCACCAAGCCGAGATTTATTCAAACCATTACTACCATAATTAGTACTGTGATTATCAGTACTTAATAATTCTAAGTACTTATGAGCTCACTGCATTATGGTCACATCTACAAACATCCCCAGGGATTATATTATATAATATGGCATCTCTTATATAATATTATCATCACTTTTTATTATTTTTTCACTGAAATAATAAATACTGCAAAAATCCTTGTGATCCTCTTAATAGAGGCTCAATCCGGCGGATTATCCTCCTCAAAAGGAGGATCAAGGCGGACTGGCATTTTGCACCTTAAGGAAAAATGAAGGAGAGGACTTCAGCCTCTGATGAGAAATTCCAAAATAATTTCGAAATATTGCCATACACAGTGGTCAATATAAGGCAGGTGATCAAGGGATTCACTTTTCCACTGACACATACACACTTATTTACTGATTTATCTTTGGGTAAAATGAGTGCCAGTGAAACAGCTCTGTCTGCTAATATGAATAACTTGGAAGTTAGAAGTACAAGTGCTTTTAATACACCCATCAGTGGTACTCCTATTCCAACCACCACACTGAGCAGTGAAACACTTGCACTACTCACTGAAGCGGCCACCAAACTGAAGGACCCAGTGTCTAAATCCAGCAAGGGAGTCAAAAGGAAGAGAACACAGTCTCCTTCTTCCCCAACAGACAACAGAGTGGACTACCCAGCAGCCACTAAACCCCTGTACCTAAAGGCAAAAACCCTTTATAGAAGGAAGCTCAACTTGGCTACCAATATACACTCCATCAAAGACAGTCTCAAATCAGGAACATTTCCTGTTCAATGTAACTTTAGAAGCAGTCCACCAATTAGCTTAGATGAAGACTTTAAAAAGAAGTGGGTGGAGATTACTGCCAGGAGCAAGAGAGAACTTACCCTCCTTTGGGTTGATGAGTTAAACAGGAAATATGCCAACATCAAAGTAGAGATCCAAAGCACACTAGCTGAAATGGAAACACATTTAGATCAACACCAATTCAAAGAGATTCAAGACTCGCTGACTGATAAATTCAAGTCAGCAGCCCCAGTGTCTCTCCAGAAAAGACTGAAAACTAGTAAACAAACTAGGACACCTCAGCCTCCTAAGGAGAAGAGAAATAGGAACCAAACAAGACCACAGCCGAGGAACCAAGACAGACAGTTAAAACAACTGCTTAATGGTCTCTCCAAGCTCATTCAAGCCAGAAAATAAATGACTATGATCCATTTTTATCATAATCTTGATATTTTTCTCAAATGCATTAATTATCTTAAATAAACCTCTTTTAAACAACAATCATGTTTAACTGACCTTAATCTAGTGTTTTACATAATCAAACACAATCTGATTATCCTCCAACTTTTACAATCCAAATCCCCTTGATCCCCTAAGGGAGGATCCTAATGGATTATCCTCCAATTCCAGTGGATCAAAGCGGATTGGAAAACTGCACCTCAGGCTTTTTATTACCCTGCTTTACTGTTCCACATTACCTAATGATGGGAACTCCAGACTACAACCGTGTCCTTATGCTAATCAAGGAGGAGGCCTTAACAGCCCCCCCGGCATTCTCCCAAAAGGGAAAAGCATGGACAGTTATATTGGTCACACAGTCATCAACTTGTCTGACACAACACTAACTGAAGCCCAAACCTCAGCCTTAGAAAAAGGACTTACCTTTTGTCCTACACCAGGACCCCCAGATAAGTCTTCAATTTGGACTGATTTTAAAGAATTTCACAGAAGACTTTGTTTAAAATTTCATTTCTTCAATGACAATCAAATGTTTGACCATTTGTCAGACAATGAGATTGAACTAATTAATTTCATGGCTGATAATTTGGACCAAGAACTTGATCCTTACAAAAACTTACACAAAAGATTTGTTGACAAAAGCAACTGGAAACCTAGTAGAGTCCACCAATCTCTAGACATTTTCCAAAGGTCTTTCAAACTTGGGCTTCTTAACAGTAAAACAAAATCATACTGTAAACCAAATCTAACCAAACAAAAAAGAATTGGGTTAAAAGAGCTCAGTGATAATCCTGATATTATCATTAAGAAAGCGGACAAAGGTTCAGCTGTAGTAGTCATGAACACTACTGAATACTTAAGAGAGGGATACAGGCAGTTAAGTGATACTAAGTATTACACTAAACTCCCTAATGATCCCACAGAAAAAGTTGCAACAAATGTCACCAACACATTAAATCAAATGAGGCAAAAAAGCCTGATTTCAGATAAAAACTACGAACATCTAGCCCCAACAAATTGTTCAGAGGCTAGATTCTACATGCTGCCAAAAGTACATAAAAAAGGCGTCCCTGGTAGACCAATTTGTAGTTCTGTTAATCACCCTACTAGTAGAATTAGGAAATTGGTAGATGAACATATCAAAGGGTATGTCCCTCAAACAAAATCCTACATTAGGGACACCCAAGACTTTATTAAAAAGATCAAAGCCTTGGGTCCCATCCCAGAAGGTGCAATTCTCTGCACCTTAGATGTATCCTCACTCTACACTAATATCCCTAACAATGAAGGAATATTAGCAGTAGCAGCAAAACTAAGACAAGATCCCTCTAAAGGACCTATAACCAATTTCATACTAGACCTACTAAAATTAGTATTACACAGTATGAATTTCACCTTCAATGGTGACCACTATCTGCAAACAGGAGGCACTGCTATGGGGACTTCACTAGCCCCTAACTATGCCAACCTATTTATGGACAGATTTGAGACAAAGGCATTAGAAGGCTACCCCCTAAAACCACTCACATGGAAACGTTTCATTGATGACATTTTCATGGTATGGACCCATGGTGAAGATTCATTGATAAAATTCATTGAATACCTTAATTCTTTACACCCAACAATTAAGTTCACCCATGAATTGAGTTATACCCAAATTGATTTCCTGGACACCACAGTTAAATTTGGGGCAGACAGATCATTAATCACTACTCTATACAACAAGCTGACAGATACTCATTTATATCTGGAATATTCTTCTGCCCACCCAGATAGTATCCACACCAAAGGACCATATGGACAATACCTAAGACTGAGAGGAATATGTAGTCTAGACACAGACTTCGAACTGAATGCCAAAAAACTCACTGGGTATTATCTCAAAAGAGGATACCCCTTCCCTTCCCTCAAGAAACATTATCTCAGAGCTAAGAAATTTACCCAAGGTCAACTTCTAGACACAGTGCCTCGCCAAACCAGTGAGGTGCCTGTTATAGTCACCCAATTCAATCCAAAGAATCCCCACATAGGATCTTTGATAAGATCAAACTGGAACATTATCCAGAACACTGAAGAACTCACTAGGATCTTCAAAGACAAACCCCTCATTGGATACAGGAGGTTACCGAACCTCAGGGACACTCTTACCAGCAGTAGCATCGCTTACCCTCCTGCTCTTAAACCCCCAAACCAATCTTCCCAACATGTGCCAATCTGCACTAGACTAGGAAGATGTACTTACTGTCCCAAACTAAAGAAACTAGACAAAATTACTAGTTTCCACAGTAACAGGATATTTAATTGTCAATCACTTCCACCCAAACACAAGCTCACATGCGAACTCTCCAATGTAATTTACATAATAAATTGCAATCAATGTGGACTGCAATACATAGGAGAGACCAAGAGGCCCATTAGAAAAAGAATGTATGAACACTGCAACAGTGTTCAAAAATTCCAATCTGACAAGGCGACTCCAGTCTCAAGGCACTTCACACAGAAAAATCATTCTGTGAAAAGCATGGAATTTAGCATTGTACAATGGATGGGGGATCCATCAAGCCCAAATGCCACCACCAGGTGCAGGCGCCAAGAACTATATTTTATTTGGGCATTCCCTACACTCCACCCTGCAGGCATCAACATGTTTGTATGAGGTTATGCCCTCTTATTGCACCCCTTACCGAGGTGCACCTTTATTCCCTTTATTTCTATATTGGGCACTTCATACAAGGGCTGAATTATCAGGGGCGTCACCAATGTGACGTCATGTAAGATTATGACTCATCAGACTTATTATGACGTCATATGACCATCATTTTTCTTACCTCACTGTTACTTAGTAATACCCAGTGTATCTAAGTTACCCTACTTACCTGATTTTCAAGCTGAATTTAAATCACTTCCATAGTAGTGAGATTGTTCAGAAGTGTATATAAATAGTTATTTTAATATATTTGCTAAACATTAATATAGTTTCAACATAGACTATATACTTTGGATAACATATGTCAATTGGTCAAAATGTGGTTAACATGCCATATATGTCATAAAGTGTATACTTTAAAATGCAACTTGAGAAGACACATTAAGAGCAGTCATATGGATAAAAAATATAAGTGCTCAGTTTGTGACAAAGAGTTCAAGAGGAATGAATATTTAAAGAGACATGTCACTAAGAAACATCCTACCAAGGATATTTTTCTTAACATCTTAGACTGTGTTAGTGCTGAAAGTTCGCCCTGTATTTCCTCCAACAAAGAGGAATCCTCTTGGGATCAATCACCTGGATATGATTCAGTTGACGAATTTCTGGACTCAATTCTAGATTCAAAACCAGATGAAGCCATTCAACTTCAAATGGACACAGTGAACAACATTCCTATCAAGTCAGTATTGGATTATCCGGCCACTACTGTAAATGCTCCTATGGATTATCAGGAATGTCACACTACAGACTCTTTCCTAGATAACTTGACACATTATGGGACCAATACACCACCAAGTGCACCTGGTGTTAGCACTGAGGAATACTCACCTGCAGCCCCAAGTGTGGTCCCCAGTAATCCTGCCTCCACCACCACTCGGCACAGTGTATCCAAGCTGATCAACCAGAGCTCCCAAACGGATATCTGTTCACTATCCTCCATGAGAAATCCAACACACAAGGGAGTCAACACCACTCCCAAGCTCACCAAAGACAAGTCACACCAGACAGAATGTTTTACCAGAGACTATGGAACATCACCCCATACTAAACAACAGGACCCCACCCCCATGCAAGGATGGGATTCGCCAGTACTTTCATCACCTAGTTCCCCAGACCTAGATATCCCCAGATACTACACTAGTAAATATCAGGCAATGAGGAGATCACTTAATCTACCTGAGGCAGTGCCCTATCAGGGACCTACATTTAGTGTGTCGGATGAGGACCCACTCCCACCCCATTTAAGTTGCACCCCTTCAAAGTGGGGGAAATGTCCAAGATCAAGCACCACCAAGTTTGTTCTTATGGACTATCTGGAAGACATTTGTACCAATATCACTCCCCCAATTGGGGCACACTGAGGTAAAAATTTGCATATTGGAACACTGCTTATTGACATTTTATTCACATTAGAATTGTAAATGAATTAACCGTTGATTTTGATTAGACATTGTACATTCATCAATGTTACCTTCTACCTTATTGTTCAACTTTGTTTCAAATGTTAAGATGTAATTAATTATAATTATTATTAACAAATTTAATTATTATTACCTACAAATAATTAATTATTTAACCTGTATCAACACTGTTATATTTACTAACAACTAATGTACATATTTCATGTGTTTACACCATCATTTGTTTTAGCAAATTAAAAATGAGCACCAAAAATGCTCAGGTTGAAGATTTCAGTTTTTTTCTTCATATATATTTTTTAGAGTTTTTCACCAAAATCCCACTCCCCCTTAAAGTAAAAAGGGCGATTAAAATGATATCCAAAAATTAGGTGGCTATCTCTAACATTACACTTCTGACAGGAGATTTTCCAAAAGTATACCAAGGAGTTAAATGAGTCTTTTTGCTGGAAATTCACGTCTTTTTCCACATAAAACTCATGGAATTAACTCCTATAATAGTCAAAATCTCCCTCAGAGCAAAATGAGTTACTTCAATTGTCACCCACTACACCACAGGTGAAGTCTTAGTTTGGTCAGCCAATGCAATCTGATCCTAGACACTCTATACCACCTCAGAGACACTGCACTCTAACACAGACAGTTACACACGTCTCTTTCACTCATTATAACCTGAAATGAGACGTTAGTGGTCTATAGAATTGGACTCAAACAGACAATTGCAATCCAATATTCTTTGTCTAAATACCATAGACAGTAATTTAGGACTAAAAACACCCTAATTCATTTTATGGAGTTACTGTGCTCATATTCCCCTCTCTTTCCATTTTCCATCTAATCCCTGGTCACCAAGCCGAGATTTATTCAAACCATTACTACCATAATTAGTACTGTGATTATCAGTACTTAATAATTCTAAGTACTTACGAGCTCACTGCATTATGGTCACATCTACAAACATCCAGAGGGATTATATTATATAATATGGCATCTCTTATATAATATTATCATCACTTTTTATTATTTTTTCACTGAAATAATAAATACTGCAAAAATCCTTGTTATCCTCTTAATAGAGGCTCAATCCGGCGGATTATCCTCCTCAAAAGGAGGATCAAGGCGGACTGGCATTTTGCACCTTAAGGAAAAATGAAGGAGAGGACTTCAGCCTCTGATGAGAAATTCCAAAATAATTTTGAAATATTGCCATACACAGTGGTCAATATAAGGCAGGTGATCAAGGGATTCACTTTTCCACTGACACATAGACACTTATTTACTGATTTATCTTTGGGTAAAATGAGAGCCAGTGAAACAGCTCTGTCTGCTAATATGAATAACTTGGAAGTTAGAAGTACAAGTGCTTTTAATACACCCATCAGTGGTACTCCTATTCCAACCACCACACTGAGCAGTGAAACACTTGCACTACTCACTGAAGCGGCCACCAAACTGAAGGACCCAGTGTCTAAATCCAGCAAGGGAGTCAAAAGGAAGAGAACACAGTCTCCTTCTTCCCCAACAGACAACAGAGTGGACTACCCAGCAGCCACTAAACCCCTGTACCTAAAGGCAAAAACCCTTTATAGAAGGAAGCTCAACTCGGCTACCAATATACACTCCATCAAAGACAGTCTCAAATCAGGAACATTTCCTGTTCAATGTAACTTTAGAAGCAGTCCACCAATTAGCTTAGATGAAGACTTTAAAAAGAAGTGGATGGAGATTACTGCCAGGAGCAAGAGAGAACTTACCCTCCTTTGGGTTGATGAGTTAAACAGGAAATATGCCAACATCAAAGTTGAGATCCAAAGCACACTAGCTGAAATGGAAACACATTTAGATCAATACCAATTCAAAGAGATTCAAGACTCGCTGACTGATAAATTCAAGTCAGCAGCCCCAGTGTCTCTCCAGAAAAGACTGAAAACTAGTAAACAAACTAGGACACCTCAGCCTCCTAAGGAGAAGAGAAATAGGAACCAAACAAGACCACAGCCGAGGAACCAAGACAGACAGTTAAAACAACTGCTTAATGGTCTCTCCAAGCTCATTCAAGCCAGAAAATAAATGACTATGATCCATTTTTATCATAATCTTGATATTTTTCTCAAATGCATTAATTATCTTAAATAAACCTCTTTTAAACAACAATCATGTTTAACTGACCTTGATCTAGTGTTTTACATAATCAAACACAATCTGATTATCCTCCAACTTTTACAATCCAAATCCCCTTGATCCCCTAAGGGAGGATCCTAATGGATTATCCTCCAATTCCAGTGGATCAAAGCGGATTGGAAAACTGCACCTCAGGCTTTTTATTACCCTGCTTTACTGTTCCACATTACCTAATGATGGGAACTCCAGACTACAACCGTGTCCTTATGCTAATCAAGGAGGAGGCCTTAACAGCCCCCCCTGGCATTCTCCCAAAAGGGAAAAGCATGGACAGTTATATTGGTCACACAGTCATCAACTTGTCTGACACAACACTAACTGAAGCCCAAACCTCAGCCTTAGAAAAAGGACTTACCTTTTGTCCTACACCAGGACCCCCAGATAAGTCTTCAATTTGGACTGATTTTAAAGAATTTCACAGAAGACTTTGTTTAAAATTTCATTTCTTCAATGACTATCAAATGTTTGACCATTTGTCAGACAATGAGATTGAACTAATTAATTTCATGGCTGATAATTTGGACCAAGAACTTGATCCTTACAAAAACTTACACAAAAGATTTGTTGACAAAAGCAACTGGAAACCTAGTAGAGTCCACCAATCTCTAGACATTTTCCAAAGGTCTTTCAAACTTGGGCTTCTTAACAGTAAAACAAAATCATACTGTAAACCAAATCTAACCAAACAAAAAAGAATTGGGTTAAAAGAGCTCAGTGATAATCCTGATATTATCATTAAGAAAGCGGACAAAGGTTCAGCTGTAGTAGTCATGAACACTACTGACTACTTAAGAGAGGGATACAGGCAGTTAAGTGATACTAAGTATTACACTAAACTCCCTAATGATCCCACAGAAAAAGTTGCAACAAATGTCACCAACACATTAAATCAAATGAGGCAAAAAAGCCTGATTTCAGATAAAAACTACGAACATCTAGCCCCAACAAATTGTTCAGAGGCTAGATTCTACATGCTGCCAAAAGTACATAAAAAAGGCGTCCCTGGTAGACCAATTTGTAGTTCTGTTAATCACCCTACTAGTAGAATTAGGAAATTGGTAGATGAACATATCAAAGGGTATGTCCCTCAAACAAAATCCTACATTAGGGACACCCAAGACTTTATTAAAAAGATCAAAGCCTTGGGTCCCATCCCAGAAGGTGCAATTCTCTGCACCTTAGATGTATCCTCACTCTACACTAATATCCCTAACAATGAAGGAATATTAGCAGTAGCAGCAAAACTAAGACAAGATCCCTCTAAAGGACCTATAACCAATTTCATACTAGACCTACTAAAATTAGTATTACACAGTATGAATTTCACCTTCAATGGTGACCACTATCTGCAAACAGGAGGCACTGCTATGGGGACTTCACTAGCCCCTAACTATGCCAACCTATTTATGGACAGATTTGAGACAAAGGCATTAGAAGGCTACCCCCTAAAACCACTCACATGGAAACGTTTCATTGATGACATTTTCATGGTATGGACCCATGGTGAAGATTCATTGATAAAATTCATTGAATACCTTAATTCTTTACACCCAACAATTAAGTTCACCCATGAATTGAGTTATACCCAAATTGATTTCCTGGACACCACAGTTAAATTTGGGGCAGACAGATCATTAATCACTACTCTATACAACAAGCCGACAGATACTCATTTATATCTGGAATATTCTTCTGCCCACCCAGATAGTATCCACACCAAAGGACCATATGGACAATACCTAAGACTGAGAGGAATATGCAGTCTAGACACAGACTTCGAACTGAATGCCAAAAAACTCACTGGGTATTATCTCAAAAGAGGATACCCCTTCCCTTCCCTCAAGAAACATTATCTCAGAGCTAGGAAATTTACCCAAGGTCAACTTCTAGACACAGTGCCTTGCCAAACCAGTGAGGTGCCTGTTATGGTCACCCAATTCAATCCAAAGAATCCCCACATAGGATCTTTGGTAAGATCAAACTGGAACATTATCCAGAACACTGAAGAACTCACTAGGATCTTCAAAGACAAACCCCTCATTGGATACAGGAGGTTACCGAACCTCAGGGACACTCTTACCAGCAGTAGCATCGCTTACCCTCCTGCTCTTAAACCCCCAAACCAATCTTCCCAACATGTGCCAATCTGCACTAGACTAGGAAGATGTACTTACTGTCCCAAACTAAAGAAACTAGACAAAATTACTAGTTTCCACAGTAACAGGATATTTAATTGTCAATCACTTCCACCCAAACACAAGCTCACATGCGAACTCTCCAATGTAATTTACATAATAAATTGCAATCAATGTGGACTGCAATACATAGGAGAGACCAAGAGGCCCATTAGAAAAAGAATGTATGAACACTGCAACAGTGTTCAAAAATTCCAATCTGACAAGGCGACTCCAGTCTCAAGGCACTTCACACAGAAAAATCATTCTGTGAAAAGCATGGAATTTAGCATTGTACAATGGATGGGGGATCCATCAAGCCCAAATGCCACCACCAGGCGCAGGCGCCAAGAACTATATTTTATTTGGGCATTCCCTACACTCCACCCTGCAGGCATCAACATGTTTGTATGAGGTTATGCCCTCTTATTGCACCCCTTACCCAGGTGCACCTTTATTCCCTTCCCTTTAAATAAAATTTAGATTCTTCTGTCTGATAGGCTTTCCAAAAATTTCGCATAACTATAACCGGGAGCCAAATAGTTTGAAATATCCAGGAACCTAAATTCTGGATAGGCAACGCACATGTATTGATTGTTTTTCTTGACCAAAAAATAATTGTTGGTTTCGTGAAGCTTTAATGTTTTAGCGAGCTCCATTTTGATGAGGTTGATGTCGTATTTGGCACTATTGAAACCTAACACTGGTACTTCTCGCTTATATTTTTCGAGCTTCTTTTCTAGATCAGCTTCTAAGGGTGCATCAAACTTCTCACTGGACAAGTCATAAATGTGAGCAGCTATCTCCATCATGTAGTCCACCATGTCCTTTAACAAGACTTTGAGGTCGGGACTCACAAAACAGGTGGGTTAGTCATAGCCAGGTACATTGCTGAAGACATTGATGGGGTGGTGTTTGGTTTTCCAATGAATGGTTTGCTGGGTTGTATTCACAGGCAAGAGCAGAGATTCAAAATCATACACGATAAACCAGGGGGAAAATGGCCATTCTCCTGTCCTCTGGTACATTTCTTCAGAAAAACTGCATGGTGAAGTATAGATACCTCCCACATATTGAAGCTTTTTGATTCCTCTACAATTCTTTTGGTGTTGTTTCCAATTTGCTCTGTGATCAAACAGTTTTTGGCAGTGCTGGCAGGTATATTTCTTGGCATAGCATTGAAAATCTGTAATGAGGCTCAAATGGTGGTTGTGTAGATTTAATTTTAATTCCTCTTCAAAATGGTTGAAACTTTGATAGATGGGCACCACAGTTCCATTTTCTTGCAGCTCATACACATAAATATTCTTCTTAAAGCATTGTTCTAAGTCGGGCATTACTTGTAAACTGACTGGGGTGACTTCTCCCATGAATTGTTCCCACTGTCTTAAGGCATCTTTGGTTTTCTTCAAGTTGGGGTAAACTAAACAACGGAAGAAACATAAGTTGTCTTGATACAGATGCCTCTTGTTGTTTTTATACATGGTTAACAATCCCTTGCAGTTGACCACGTAATCAGGCACCTCCCCATATCCCAGGGGAAATTGTGTGGGGGTAACATTGAACACCATGTTAGTCACCAGAAATGGTTTCCACTGGCTGTTGGGTTTGGAAGCCTGCAAATGTTCCAACACATTCATGTCCCGCAGTCTGTTTTCCACCATGTTCAGTGACTGGTGTGAGCTGATTAAGTGAGGGAGTGTCCACATGGTTTGGTTCGTGTTGGGGGCAAAGTATCTATATTCTCCAGTCTCAATGTTTCTCAAAATAAATCCCAGTGAAATATTGAGTTTAAATGCCGTTGTTTGCTGCTCATAAATGTTTCTAGTTCTTTCAATCATTGTGTTTATACCTTCTCTCAATCCTTCTGTTGGTACATTGTAAAGAATGTGTCTCCCTCTATCCACTCTTTCAGGGGCCAAAATGATACTGCTATTTCCCTCTATCACCTCCCTCAAAGCTGTATCCCCAATATCTGTCCATGGAGCCTGTTGTAGTCCACCTCCGTGCTGTAGGTTTCTATGGTAATGCACAAATTTGTCCACAATGTCTGCAGCAATAACCTTGTAACCGCTGAGGCTGACTGTGTGTCTCTAGTCTTGGTCTCTTTTCTGGTGGGGGTTGGTTGCCTCGTAGTTTACAAATCTTTTGATGATGTTGACAATTGCCTTTGTGCGAGAATATCTTGAAGCAAAAAGGGCACTTTCGGTCATCCATCTCTTTAAAATAAACAGTAGACATGTATGTGTTAAATGTTTACATAGTTTGCATCAAAATTATGGGTAGGATAATTTGAATATTGTGAATACAAAGAATATATATCCTGTGTTTAAAGCTGTTGCATTTCTTATATGCATGGAATGACCTTTTCAAGACGAATCCAGCGATATCTTACTTTTAAAAATCTGCCCAATATTCGCAGAGAAATGGCCGAAAAAGCAAACTGCTCACAAAAAGCAGTACTCACCTCTTTGCCTGACATGAGCGAATAAACATGTAGTGTGAGCATGTGCGTGAATAAAAATGTAGCGTGTGCATGAGCGTGAAAGAGATTAGGGGAGTGCACATGCGCGTGCAAAAGATGAGGGCAGAGTTTAAATTTTAGAGTATGCGCATGCGCGGGATAAAATCTAGCGTGTACATGCGCATGTAAAAAATTGGAAATGAAGTGACATCACTTCTGTTGCTATGTCGACCGTGACAATGTCACCTGTGTCACGTGACCCCTCTCGACCAATCAGATCACTCAATAGGAATATGTAAGTTTTTCTTTAAAGGAGGAAGAATATAAACTTCTATTAAAATAAAACAGTAGTCATGTATGTGTTATATATGTTTACATAGCTTGCAAATTATGGGTAGGGTAGTTTGAATATTGTGAGCACAATAGCAATGCTGTGTTTAAAGTTGCTACAGATATGTAATTAAAAGCTAAGTGCAAAAACACTTATGTGTTATACTGCACTAAAATATAAAATAATAAAATACAATAACTTATATTTACAAGAAAAACAAATATATACACAAATACATGATTGGCAAAAGACCAACTCACAAATTCATAGAAATTGACTAGAAATATACATAAAAATGTAAAACACAAATTAGTATGTATATAGATTAAAAATAAATGTCAATAAATCAATATGATCTAAACAGAAAAAAGAATAACAAAATAAAATATAGATTAAATCTAAAGGACTGCAAACAAATATCACAACAACAAGATGTACCCGAGTAGAAAAATCTCAATAAATTAACTTAATAGCAAACACAGAATAAGTTAAGTAACTAAAATTTTTAAAACAAAACACATTCTTTCAGATAACTATGAACATTATAAATATTTCCATATAATAAATCTTAAATTTTGGCCGAAAAATGACATTTATATGGTTGGAAAGGTCTTGTCAAGACGAATCAAACAATATCTTACTTTTAAAAATCCGCCCAATATTCGCAGAGATATGGCCGAAATACCCAAACTACAGTATTCACCTCTGTTGCCTAAAAATTAGCGTGCACATGCGTGAATAAAAATTGTCCGTGCGCATGCGCGAATAAAAATTTAGCATGCACATGAGCGGAATAAAATCTAGCGTGCGCATGATGACGTCACGTGACCCCTCTCAACCAATCAGATTGCTCAAAAAAGATAAAAAAGTAGCACGATGTCGTTGTCCTTATACTACTCAGAACTAGCTTGAATTTAAGACCTGTTACCAGATTCACCAAGGAAGTTCTAGAGACTACTGGTAATTGAGTTTCTCCAAATCTACTAATATAATCACTGAGTGTATTAGAAGGATTTCCCCAGTTTATAAATAGATCCAAGGGGCCACGGTGGCAGAGTGGTAACACTCTCGCCTCCCACCTCTGCGGCCGGGGTTCGATCCCCGTCATGGCCGTAAGTGGGAAAGCTGGTAGTTGCTTGCCGTTGGTCGGCAGTTTACAGTACAGAACCCTAGCGAACTATATGTACTGGTTTCCTCTGCCCTTCCAACTACCCGTCGTGATATGACCTGTACAGTGTTGAAAGCGACGTAAAACCCCAAATAAACAATATAAATAGATCCATAAACAGCAGTAACACAAAAATCAATAATCCACCGGGTAGGCCATCAGATCCAGGAGTTTTATTTTCACATAAGCTTATAACTGCTTTTTTACCTCTTCTATTGTTATCACAGTTTCACAAAGTACACTAGTGTCATGTAAAATTTGAGGAAAAATCTTGCCCTGGAGGAAGTTACTAAAGTTGCATTTCTGAATGCTTTTATCACCAGGATTATAATGTTTTGAATAATAATCCTTTTGAGCTTCTAGAATTCGATCATTATCTTCAATTTTTTCTCCATTAATAAAAAGTGAATGGATGTGCCGTACTTTGTTATTTGACTTTTCAAGATTTAAACAGAACTTTGTTGGATGCTCATATTCATCTATCATCTTGCAACGAGATCTCACCATACTTCCCTTAGCTCCCTCATTATAAATGTTTTTTATTTTCTTCTTAAAACTGTATTGTAGTTTTCAACACTATCGATATTTGGGCTTGTGGTTATTGCATCTTTGCTCCTTTTTTGTTCATTTAAATGCACTACTGTGATTTGTAGCAAACTATGATCAGAATAAATGCTAGGAATTATACCTGAGGAATGGATTACATATTGTAAGTGACAAGAAACCAGAAAATAATCAATTCTTGACTGAACAAATAAAAAGTGAATGTTTTCTCTTCTGGTATACATGATTTTAGTTGGATTGTAAATTTTCCATATATCTATTAAATTTAAAAACTGAGTTAGCCGTGACATGTAGTAACCAAAGGATGCTAATGAATACTGTGGAGAATGGTGTTCATGGTCTTCTACATTGAGATTAAAATCTCCAATAATTGTATTTTGGCCTTGATATTTTTCAAGGGTATCAAAGAGGAATGCGTCAAAAGTGGCTTGGTTTAGTTTTTTGTCACAAGTTGGCGCATAGATATTAACAATAATATAGTGAGTCTCACCAATGAGGCAGTCTAACAGGAGAAATCTTCCAGTATTATCCCTTACTATATCTTCAATAATAATTTGCATAGAATCTGGCAACAAAATTGCTACTCCGAGACTGTTTGTGGTACTATGTGAAAATTCAATAATCCCATGCCAGTCACTTTTCCAGGCAGATTCAGTTGATGTTTCAGAGTGACATTCTTGTAATAAATATAAACCTTTGCCTTTATCTATTAGCCAATCAAAGATTTTCTTTCTTTTAATGTTATTCCCCAAACCCCTTGCATTGAAACTAAATATACTGAAATTATATGCCATTTATAGGGTTGATTTTGTAAAAATAACTTCAGTTTTGATGAGAAGGATACGTTTTGATATTAGTATATACAGTTTATCCTCTCTTAAAATGCCTATGAGTGTGAAAAATGATTTAGGAGGATTGTCATGCTGACTTTGATATAGCAAAAGAAATAAGCGACATGTTGAAAATTGAAAATGAAAGAAAAACTAAAAATATTGAAACCACAACTTAGTGTGACATGAAAAAATATATTTACAAGTGAGTTAAACATTTTAATATGTTATGAGTGGGAGAGTGATATACCCCTGTACATTATATCAAATATACATGTATTCTGTTTCATATATTTTGTACATGAAGGGACATAATTGACTTAAATAGTAATGAATATTTTGTATTTTAAGTCTCTTTATTATAATTAAAGTTGAAGTTAACCTTAGAGACGGCATAATTTGTGCATTTTTACATACAACAAAAAATATACAATACAAGAATTGAATTTAACTTAAATTGAACTTAAGAATTCATTATGCTTGCACAGACTTGTGTACAACAATTACACAAAATATACTACATACCACCTTTGATATGTCATATAGATATTTGAGCACACTTGTCTTATTAACACAATGGAAAGCATATTTAAAACAAATTACTGTCAAATTAAACATTTGAAGAAATATACACAATATATGAATGGCTTTATGTATTAGCCACTTCAAGAAATACACTTAAATTGGCAGAATACTAGATTTGTAACTAAGCTCTTGTACTCGGTACAATCACACCTGGCCATTGTAGATGATTGTGTTAAGGAAGAGGTAATTCCTCTATATATATGGGCTAATAAACACAAGTGTAAAGACTATGTAGCTTGCATACAGCAGAATGGTGATACTTTCGGATATATACCCTTGTCTAACTTGAAATTATATCAGGGACCTCAAATCACATGGGGAACAACCCCATTCCATTTTACAAGCACACAAATTAATCAGGCAAAGTGAGGTGCCAAATTTTTTTAAATTGCAGGATCCCGGTTCAAACCCAACTTCATCCTGATAGGTGGAGGGAGACACTACCTTAAGGATTACTGGGACCAACAATTACCTGATCTTATACAATATGGGTTCCCTTTAGATTTTGATAGGAACTTTCCTTTATCGTCATCAAAAACTAATCATACATCAGCTATAGAGCATGGAACCCATGTTGAGGCATATATTAAAGAAGAACTCAAACATGGAGCCCTTTATGGCCCTTTTCAGGACCTGGACTTTCAAATACATGTGTCCCCCTTAATGACTAGGGAAAAGCAAAACTCTGATAGCCGTCGTACAATAATGGATTTAAGTTGGCCAAAAGGTTTTTCTGTAAATGATGCTATACATAAATGCAAATACTTAGATTCTTATTTTACATTGCAGTACCCTTCTATTGATCACATTATTGATAGGGTCAAAGATATAGGTCCTGGTTCACTATTTTACAAGGTGGACATAAGTAGAGCTTTCAGACACATTCACATTGATCTGGGCGACATAGATCTGTTAGGTTTGCATCACAAACACACATATCTGGTTGGATCTATGCCGTTCGGATATTGGCTCGGATCCGGAATTTTTGAGAGGTGCAGCGATGTCATTAGATACATTATGAAACAACATGGCTATCCAAAATCTCATGAATTATATAGACGATTTAATCTATATTGATTTGCCCTCAAAAATTCACTCATCTTATAATTTTTTACTATCCCTGTTGCACGACCTTGGGTTGCAGGTGAGCAACAATTCATACTTTACAATCTGGATGCAACCCCTTTCCAGCATCCACAATTACAATATTTTTATAAATCATTAAAAATCAACCCGCCCCTCCAGCCCAGATCACATACATATATAGATGTGCCACTTTTGTCATCTCTAGTTGCACTTACTCAAACTTTTCCAGATCCCTTAGTATACAAATCTTTGCTATTAGTTGCTTATTTCTCCTTCCTTAGGCTCTCCAATCTCTTACCTCATACAGTTGCCTCCTTTGATCCTACCAGACAATTGACCAGAGGAGACATATTATTCTCCAACCAAGAAGCCACATTGCTGATCAAATGATCTAAGACCTTACAGACCAGATCTGACATAAGGACCATCCCCCTTCCATGGTTAAGAAATTCACCACTTTGCCCTGTAGCCTCCTTGTACACACTTTTGCAGAGTCAATCAGGCACCAGCAATGACCGTGTCTTTCAGATTTCCAGGTCTCTTGGTCTTGTTCCATTGACCCAGTCTGTAGCTCGTACATACCTTACAACCCTGTCCTCCATGCTCCACCTTGCACCTAAATTGACATTTCATGATTTCAGGTGGTCTGGGGCTATTTGGGCTTTCCAACATGGGGTTCTCCTCCAGCAAATCATGCACCATGGCACCTGGAAATCTGATGCTATATGGTCCTACATTCAAAATGTTCCTACCGCCTCCTCTTCTGTTTCTCATACTTTCCAACAGCACCTACTTCAATAGTTTGGCTGTTTGGTGGGTTTCTCACATCATATCACCACCTACTTTATCTCTGTCACCTTTTTAGTTTGACCATGCCTGCTCCCATTTTGACCTTGACCTACAAGGTCACATGGCTTAACATCCAAGGTCACTGGTCAGTTATTTCCCCCACTGATCTAGTAGTATCTATTTGTCTATCATTTACTGGCATTTGGGTATTGTGACTATTCCTTTGGGGGTTCTTTTTGGCTTTTCTGCATTTGACCAGTGACCTTGGTTTGTGCGACTGATTAAGGTCATATTTATCATTTATGCTGTACTTTACCAGATTCATAATAAATGGTGTCAGCTTAGGTCATTTTCATGACCTTGGTCATGTTACTCATCAAGGTCAGTCTATATGTCCATTTCTTAAAGTATCACAGTAATCTTTAATAGTTATCAGTGTTATGATACTTTGTATGATTAATTCTAAATGTAAATGTTTATTTTACAATGACTTTTAGTAGAATTAAAATTATATTTATCCCAAGTTTTTGGTCTCATGTCAGTCTTGTCACCCAGGGGAATGAAGATGCATCTGGACAAGGTTACATGGAATATTCAGTCACTTTCTGTCTGTTTTTTCAAGGTTTTTACAACTGTTGCCATTATTTTTCACTCGACAACTCCCATAATAAGTACTAGCCTTGACGTCACAGGTTCAAGTCAATGTAAACAAGCTAACATTTTTGTAGGCCTTTTAATACATACATATATATTAAAAAATAGCATTTTCTGTTTTTATGAAGTTTATTTGTTTATAAGACACAAGTCTGCCACAGTAAATTTCTGAAATAGCCTTGAGAACATCTTTTATATTTGTTTCAGATAAAAAAAATATTTAAAGAGGTATTAAACAAATGGGGTAAAAATCACAAAATCATGCAGTCAAACAGGTTCAACTCTGAGATGAATTCTGGTAGTTTTTTTAATTTTGAAAAATAATTATTGCTAGGAGATGAAATAAATACAACATAAATGTCTTTAGAATTGGCCTCAAGCAAGGATAATCATATATGCTCCCCAAATTAGTTCAGAACTTTCCCATCAAAACTGCAAACAATACTTTCATAGTATACATAATAGGTCTAGCCATCTACTGTTTATACTGTGAATAATATTTGCCCCCCCAACACATTTCCTTTTTCTTGGTCTCAACAAAGTCTTAAATTGAGAAGATATAAATATACTGATTATTTCATGGACTGATAATATAAAAGTTAGAACTTTAAGGATTCTTTCAGAATAAATTCAAGAAATTTGGCTACAAGAGCATGATTATTATAAATAATTTACATCATACCTTTTATTGATAGAAGTACCGGTGATTAAATGCAAAAAAAACAGTATCCAGTACATTTTAATGACAACTTTTAGATTTGCCAACAGATTTTTAGTTTTATGTAAATATCTAACTTGTGAAAGGCTACCATCCAATCACAGTTTTAAAAAACCTTGAAAAAAAATGGGAGGAGGCAATATCTCATACAGATTTTGCATTCCAAGACAAGTGTACTTGTAGTACTTCTCCTGTGTTTGTTAGAACTGTTGTGGTTAAAATTGAGGTGAAACTTGAGAAAAAACAGCATATAGAAAAAATAAGGGCTAGTGAGCTTTTTTCTGGCAACTCTTCAAAATAACATGTTATCTTCCTTCAGTTTGTAAATATAGACATTGTATCTCCAACTAAACAGAACTTGGTTATGAACCTGTGACGTCATCAATCATTTACTACGAGAAAAGCAATATGTTGTCTTTTTACTCCACTTTGTTATATTTATTTTTTCTAATGCTATTTATGGCTCTTGTGCCATATATTTCCTAAAATAAACCATATTTTCATTCTTTTAGGTTGTTTGTCTATTAAATTTAGTTAACTTTACAATTTTTGTGAAAAATGCTTCTTATGACCTTTAAATGTCAACTTGTATGTACCTTCTATACACTGTGTACAAGTTATGCACAGCAATAATAAAAATTTATGATGTATTAAGGTAAAACTAAACATTCAAGGAAATACCTTTGAACAAAATGTTTAATACAAATCTAAACACTGAACAATGTTAGATTATTAACTGAACATTCAAAGAAGTGCACATATAGAAAATTAAACACTCAAATGTGCATAAATCTTATACGTCTTGTACTTAATTCTTTGTAAAAAAATTATGGTTGTTTACCTTACTAAGGCATCTAGCCAGAGCAAATATTCAATGGGATAACGAATAAAGATAGTAATGTAAAAAAATATGAAAAATTAGCCTGTCACTTATCCAGCTTACATCACATAAATCCTTGTACAGTTCAGTACTGCTCATAAATAGAATGATCTTAGTCAGCTAGTGTGCCCTGCATGGACTGTAGTGGACTTAATAATAAAACATAGTGAAGCAAATAAAATATCACTGATCTGATTTAAATATATTTTTTCTTGAAAAGATATTGTATGGCTGAAAAACTCTGTATAACACAATGCAAGTTACAAAAGTAACATCATGTCAATTTTATTACAATGTGACTGCTTCAATTGTTGTCTTAAAACTTGTGTACAAATAAAATATATTTTTGCCTTTTAAAACATACCGGACAGGTAACCAACAGTGATAATACCTTTTATTTTAATGATTTATTATGATTTCTATGTTTGGTGACATAATTCACATGGAGTAAAGAAGTAAGTAGATCAAGGTAAAGACAGTTAAATATAAAATTTTAAAACTATCACTAGATTCTTAAAGTGTCAATGAACTGTGTGTAAACTCTTTTAAAGCTATAAATGCATCTGTTGGTGTATTATCTTCAAGAATTGGCATCTTAACAGGATAAAATGAACATGAATACCAAATAAAAATGCTTATTTATCAGACTTTTGCAGTAATGTACATGACATTATGTACATTACTTGTAATCCTAAGTTGTTATAACAACAAGTAAATGTCCATGAATGGTAAAGTAATTCACTTTGTTTGCAAATGCCAGCACTTTTGTCAAATTATGTTCTCAGATATTAACAACAGTGTGTTATTATTCTATGGTGGTGTAGAGCACAATCAGGATACATGTATTCATGAAAAAAGCTAATACCAATATCTGTATATTCATTACTAAACTTGAAAAGTCAATGTGCATACTTAAGAAGGTTTAGGCTGATTAACTTTATATAATATGGCCTTACCCTCTACCCAAATTACATCCTAGTTTCCCGTTTATTTGAATGAACATCCACTCTTTGAACTGACATTTTGTAAACTAGTAACTTTGCTGAAAATTCAAACTTTGATGAAATTGATAAATTTGATGAATTAATGTTTCACAAGGCATTGTTTTGAGCTGCTACAAAATCAATTTCTGAGAATTTTAGGTGAAATAGATTTTTTCTAGTCTTTCTTGTACTTAGCATTACCGTGTAAGTTATGTATTCTCTAAGGTATCACAAATTGTCTTAAAATGCCCACCATCAAAACACTGACTAGAAACGGTGGATGTATTTTCTGACACCATCAAAGCCTGGTTCTGTTGGAACAACAGTATGAAGTTTCCATATTCCTGGCCCTTTACTGGTTGTACAGGCAATCAGACAACAAAAACTGGGCCTTCTTTACATTTTCATTAAAATGCCTAAAAATATTTCTGTGAACTTTTAACCTTTATAGTGAAGCTTTCCATTCCTAGTCATTTGTAAGTATACAATATTCTTTGGCCTTCTCTGTTTCTTTTCGCCCACACTCTATTTGATCTATTTGAGCTAATTTCATTCTTAATATGCCCTTTGAATATTTACTCTTGCATCTCTTATTTTATATGGAAAAATGCATCCATAAGGTTCAAACAAAACTAGAGATGAACTACAGTTTATGGAGGTAAATACCCTCCATCTTTATCACCCTTCCACAAGTTGATTCCATGCTGCAACAATTGACTGTAGTCAATGAGAGAATTGATTTCAAACTAAAGATTAAATTGTTGTCAATAATAAAGTACTGAATGATTAACTCATCAATTCTAGAAAATTTTGTATTAACTTATGAACATCAGATTAGGTAACATTTAAAGTCAAGAAGATGTAACTGACACAAGTGAATTACGTTACTACTTTGTGAATCACATTACTTCATGTTAGATACAATATTAAAAAAGTGTTCATTGCACACTAATCTTTAATACTGCTCTGGTTGAAAGGATTATATCTACTTTAATGCTCACATACTTCTGCCATACACTGTGACAAGGTACATAAAAATAATCTTATGACATAACAACCTAGTACCTGATAGTTATTTGTAACAAACAATGTGTGCAACAGAATATAAAATAATATGCCTAACTCTGTCATTTCTTCCATTTGGTCTTCTCTATGCTGTTAAAAATGCTTAAACATGCTGCAGTGAACTGCTTCTAGAAAAATTACCCATTTTTGTCAGTTCAGGGTAACGCAAGTAGTATATGTGGGGTTAACTTTTGGACCATTATTTGGCCTTACTTTTACCTCCAGTTAACTTTTACCACCAGTTAACTTTTACCACCACCTCAAAAAATGGCTCAAAAGTGAACGTAACTTTTAACCAAGATTTCCCAAACCAGTTAACTTAGTACATCAGACTGTGTGGGCTGAATATGTCCAGGAATTCCTTTTATTAGACAGTCAAAAAGTTTTAAGAGTTCCTAATATTGGACATTTCTTTAGTTGCTTAGCACACCTCTCACAACAGAGTAGATGTAGACAAGGTAGAAGAACCATTGTAATATCACCATCCATACAAATCTTACAAGTTGGTGCTGCATCCAATTTTTTGTTCTCCTGTTCACTTGAGCTTTCAATTTCAAATATCACACCCAATAAATCCACGGCTTTAACGGTATTACCTTTCAACTTTTCCAACCCATCTCTTATTAATTTATCAGAATAACCTAACTGATGTACAATTTTCTCAGCACTTTTGTGTACCGAACACTGGGTTATATTGGTGTAATCCTGATTTAAAATTTCAGTGGTCCTCACTTTAGCAAAGCTACAAAATGGAAAATGTTTAAGATGTTCTTTCAAAGGAATATCTGCTGTAACCCAATTATACATAATTCCACCACAGAAGGCACATTTCACTCTGTCTCCAGGTGCACAATAGAATAACCTCGCTTTAACTAAATCAACTGGTGACACAATTTCATCCTTCGGCCATTTACCCAAGAAGCTAGCCAAACAAAGACCTTCTGATGCATACTGATCATCTAAAGCTTTTGCCATTTTATGCTTTTATGAGATAAAATCACCACCAAATCCTTGCCACACAGGAAATTAACTGTTCATCCTTTGGTCACTTACCCACCAAGAAGCTAGTCAAATAAAGACCTTCTGATGCATACAACTTGTCTAAATTTTTTGTCACTTCATGTATTTTCCTGGTTAAATCTTGATTCACCTCTTTATCACATGGACAATTGAGCTGCACAGAAAACCTTTATGTGTATCCAGAAAAGCCTGTGTGTTTTTTTTCTAACATAAAAGTGATTCGGTGCACAGATACTAACTACAGTCTTTCATGGGCGGTATACAGAATATTTATTTCTTTAATAAAGACTGCAACTTAATCAGGCTACCAGTCTCCATATCCAAAAAGGAAATGTGGTATGGAACCATACTTTAGGTTTTTTGTTTGTTCATTGGCCATAGCTGAAATGTATGTACACATATTTGCTCAAACTGACATACATAACATATATTTGTATTATAAACTGGAATAATGAAAAAATTTTAAAAACATTTTTACTCTTTGAATACTAGCTGTAAAAGATCAAGGTTACCAGACCATTGTTTGAAAAGGCGGTACGGGAACCAGTCTGTGTTTTTTTTGTTTTTAATGCTGCTTGAGCATGTGCACTTGAATCCCAGAACTCGCCTCCTCAGTTTAAAATATTTCATAATTTGCCTGCTCGAGTATGCGCACTCGAATCCCGGAATTCGCCTGCTTAGTTTAAAATATTTCATAACTTGCTCTTGGAAGGGTATCGTGAACTAGCAATGTAGATGGATATTAAATAAAATATATATATTTGCAAAGGTATTTGGATGACGACAGAGATGGTGAGTTTACAATTCTTTGTAAAATATGTCGAATAGCTAGCCGATTAGGTTGCAAAAAGATTGTGGATGCTTTGGATATTTTATAAAATATATATTTTGAAAGAAACTTGTTTGTTATTATACTTTTGAGAAAATCCCCCGCTCAAGCATGCGCACTCAAATCCAACAGACTTGACCACTCAGTTACAAATATTTCATTATTTGCTTTGGAAGGGTGAACTCGCAATGTAGATTGATATTAAATAATATATATATATATTTGCAAAGGTATTTAGATGAAGACAGAGATGGTGGTTGTACATTTCTTTGTTTATATATTTGTAAAAGCTAGCCAGTTAGTTTACAAAAGATCGTGGATTTTTAGAGAGATATTTGCTCCCAACAACTACACCGATTTTGTTCATATATTAAATAAAATATATATTTGCAAGGTATTTGGACTTTGAATGCTGTGACAACCTGTGACCTAGCAATGTAGATGGATATTAAATAAAATATATATTTGCAAGGCATTTGGACGATAAATACTGTGACAAGAAAGAACTTGGTCATTTGTTATGATATATTTCGAGAAAATCCCCCGCTCAAGCATGCGCACTCAAATCCCGGAACTCCCCTGCTTAGTTTAAAATATTTCATAATTTGCTTTTGGAAGGGTGTCGTGAACTAGCAATGCAGATGGATATTAAATATTTTATATATATTTGCAAAGGTATTTGGACAACAGAGATGGTGGGTTTACAATTCTTTGTAAAATATGTAGAAACGCTAGCCAGTTAGTTTGCAAAAAGAATGTGGATGCTTTGGACGTTTTTATAAAATATGTATTTTCAAAGTCGTTTGTTATTATACTTTTGAGAAACTCTCCCGCTCGAGCATGCGCACTCGAATCCAATGAACTTGACTGCTCAGTTACATATATTTCATTGCTTTGGAAGGGGGAACTAGCAATGTAGATAGATATTAAATATTTTATATATTTACAAAGGTATTTGGAATGACGACAGAGATGGTGGGTTTATAATATATTTGTAAAATATGTTGAAAAGCTAGCCAGTTAGTTTACAAAAGATCGTGGATTGATTGTTAAAATATTTCATAATTTGTTTTTGGAAGGGTGTGGTGAACTAGCAATGTTGATGGATATTAAAGATTTTATATATTTCCCAAAGGTATTTGGACGATGACAGAGATTCTGAGTTACAATTCTTTGTTTAATTCTTTGATAAAATATGTTGAAAAGCTAGCCAGTTTGTGGATCTTTTACAGAGATATTTGCCTCCCCCAACTACACATATTCATGGATATGTTGAATAAAATATAAAAATTTGCAAGGCATTTGGACTGTGACAAACTGTGACCTAGCAATGTAGATAAAATATATGAGAATGGGGATGTTTTGTTCTGAATTTTGTGTGTAAGTTTGTTGGTAAATACAGTTGATTGTGTAGGCTGTGCTTGTATGTTGAGTAATTTGTACTTGAACATAATAGATTCTGATGAAAGTGTTTTGTGCTATAAACTTCAAATTTTGGTAATCTATGCAGATGTTTTTAGCCTGCATAAACCCATGAACAAATGAGGATTGTGTACAGAATAATGCTGTTGTTTTGGCTTTTTTAATGCTGTTGTAATGTATTTTCCATTGTAGGTATTTGTCCAATGTAAAGCACACGCACATTAAAGTATCAGTAAGATCTTATATTGATGGTTAAATTGTCTTATTGGAGCGTTAAAAGAAATCAATACATCATTGAATTTTTCTGAAGCAACAACAAGTATGCTTACCAGTCTTTTGTTATGCAGTGAATATTTTTTTTATATATTTATTTTATTTATTTGGGGTTTTACGTCGCTTTCAACACTGTACAGGTCATATCACGACGGGTAGTTGGAAGGGCAGAGGAAACCAGTACATATAGTTCGCTAGGGTTGTGTACTGTAAACTGCCGACCAACGGCAAGCAACTACCAGCTTTCCCACTTAAGGCCGTCACGGGGATCGAACCCCGGCCTCAGAGGTGGGAGGCGAGAGTGTTACCACTCTGCCACCGTGGCTCCCTGTTATGCAGTAAAGAAATCTTATGGAATGAAATGTCACATAATTAAGTATTAGGTGCCTGCGGTTACATTTTAAATATATATTTACATATTGCTTAGTACAATCTTTGCATTATATATATATTTATATATTTTTACACCCCTATCACTCACACACAGATTTCCAGAATCATACTTAATAAAAAAAATTCCAAATCACAAAGTCATATATTGATTGAAAAAAGGAAAATCAATCTTGTAGACACAGTTAATGGTATGACCTTTCATAAAGAGGCAGCTGAATCAATGTCACTGTGCAATTGAGGAAAAAATGAATTTCTCCTTTTATTATTTACATCTGTTTAGTTTATTCGTAGCAAATTGTAAATTTTGTGTCCGCGTAATGAAATAGATACATTGCAGAATCCTAAGGAATACATTACACACATGTAATTGATAAGTGGCTGCTTTATAATATATGTTAGTGGAATGTATAAAAGATAATAGTTATAATGTAAATACTACATACAACTTTTTTTTGTCACATGATGAAATACAATTTTGTTTTCAGAAATATATGTTTTTTCTCATGTTTTGTTATGTAAAATGTTTGTCTTAGATGTTTTTTGGATACGTTGGTATACATTCTGAAAGATCAAATTCTTGTTTTTTATATTCCTTAACATTTGTTTATATTGTTTCACTCATTCTAACCACAATAATAGCTTTTTATGTGTAATTATCTTAATCAAAACAATTTGCTTTATATGTAGGTGTAATTGGTTTTGTGTTTGTTATAGAGGAACAAATTGACATTGTTTTTGTTTTGCTTTTAGACGATTGGATTGTTTATAGAAAAAAAATCACAATACATATGCATAATATATAAATATACTGACAGTAGAGGGAAAATATCAGTTTCAAGTTGTCATGGGAAGGTAGAAGGTTGGTGAAAATTTTGAAATGTATTTTTATTTTAATAAACTGACAAAATATATGTTTGTTATAAAACATTTAGTTAGAAAAGGAAATATATTCATTTAAATTTCTATAGCCTGTTTTGAAAGGGTGCCAATAAAAAAGCTACATTGATTACAAATTGATCCTACATTCGAGTTCCATTGAAATATCATTGTTTGATCAATATTTCTAGACCTTGTCTGTATGTGTTGATTCTGTGGTTTGTGTTCTGATGTCTAGTGTGGAACTTCTGGCTGAGCACAGCATTTGACTTCCACTCAAATATCACTTTTGATCAATATTTACAAGACTGACTGTTTCATGTCAGTGTGTGTGTATTGTGTTTTTGTTCAGATGGCTACTGTGGACCTTTTTTCCTTCTGGGTGAGCACAGCTGTTGACCATTGGACCTTTTTTTATTCTTTGATAGATCGTCCCACATTCACCAACATGAAGAAATAATAACAACAGAAGAAGTTTTTTTGTTTATTTGTAATCACTTTAAACAAAAGAGAATTTTTTAAACTATTGTTGCAGACAGGTTAATGTGTCACTGTATTAAAGAACATGATTTGCATTTTTGTGATATAATATTTTGGGCGAACTACTGTAAAAAAATTAATAATAAAATGTACTAAACCCTGGCCCCACCAATTTTGGATTTGTCAATTGTAGATCTATTCGCAATAAAGGCCCTCTCCTGCATGATCTGATAAAATGCGGTGACCTAGATATCCTGGGTCTAGTCGAGACTCATATTAGACCAAATGATACTGATGGCCTCCTGAGTTCTCTTACACCGGCTGATTACAATCTCATCCAAAAACCAAGGTGTACTGGTCGGGGAGGTGGTGTTGGTTTTCTGTGTAGAAAAACCTTTTCTTCCAGTATTGTCTCATCACCAGTTTTCAGGTCATTTGAAATTATCATACTTTCGTTCAAGTCTGATTACAATAGCTTCGTTGCTGCTTGTGTGTACCGTCCTCCTGGTTCATGTACTACTCAGTTTCTGGAAGATTTTCTGGCTCTTTCTGGCTTTCTGTCTTCGACTGGTTCCAGTTTCATCATTTGTGGCGATATAAATGTCCATCTGGATATTGAGTGTGGTGATAGGTCTAGGTTTAGCGACATCCTTCAGTGTTGTGGTTTGGTACAAAGTGTCAGTGGCCCGACTCATTTACTGGGTCACACTCTGGGTGTTTTGATATCTCCTTGCGACTCAGATTTTGTCCGCAATGTTAGTGTTAGAGATTTCATTTCTGACCATGCTGCCATAAGATGCCAACTGGATTTCTCCCACCCATCTACCAGCATTGACAAATGGGTCTCTTATCGTCGGTACCACAGGATTGATATCGACCAGTTCAGAAATGACCTTAATAATATACCGTTTGTACGGTCCCCTGAAGGTACTGCTGCAGAACTTTATGATCAGTACATAACTGGTGTTACACAGGTAATTGATAAGCATGCTCCTATCATTTCATGCAAGGCTAAACAGCAGTCTGATGAGTGGCTGTCTGATTCCCATCGCATAGCTCGATATCTTAGGCGGCAATTTGAACGAAGGTGGAGAAAACATAAGTTAGAGTTGAACAGGTCAAGACTCCGCAGGCAAATTGCCTGGTGTAACCGACTGGCCAATAAAGACAAGGGTTCATACTATACAAATCTCATAACTACAAATAGTCGTGACCCCAAGAAGCTATGGCAGTCGTTGAGGAAGGCGTTGCATCGAACCTCTTAGACTGTCCTGCCTGTTCATAGCTCAGATCAAAGCCTCGCAGACATGTTTGCTTCTTTTTTCTCCAATAAAATAAGCAAAATCAGGGACACCTTTTCTACTTCTGGTTCTTTCAATGATGCACCAGATTCGGTGCCTCCTGCTTTCAATGCCTTTATGCCTGTCACTGAAGACGAGGTCTATAAGTGTATTAGTGAATCCCCCACTAAATCTTGCTCACTAGACCCTATACCAACATTCCTCCTTAAGGATTGTCTTGATATCCTCCTCTCTTCTATTACCAAGTTGGTAAATTATTCTCTCATTGAAGGATCTTTCCCAAATTCTTTCAAAAAGGCGTTGTTACCCCCTCATAAAAAAGGCTTCCCTTCCCAAGGACGACCTTAAGAATTATCGCCCAGTGTCTGGTCTTTGTTTCCTGTCAAAGTTGGTTGAGCGAGTCGTTGCCAGGCAGCTAACGTCACACATTAATAACAACAAACTGGACAATCCTCATCAGTCAGCATATAAGCCAGGACATTCCACGGAAATTGCTTTATTATCTATAAAAAACGAGGTTCATCTCTCTCTGGCACGCGGTGAACCCACAGCTCTAGTACTTCTTTACTTATCAGCTGCATTTGACACTATAGATCATAATATTCTCCTTGGTTACCTTAAATCCTGGTTTGGTCTTGGTGGAACAGTTCTAAGGTGGTTTGCTTCCTACTTAAGAAATCGTTGCCAGGCCATTAAGATTGGCTCCACACTATCTGAATTAAGCAATCTCATCTATGGTGTTCCACAAGGTTCTGTTCTGGGTCCGTTACAGTTTTCATTCTATACAACACCACTTAGTAAAATTATTCGCCTCCACCCGCATATTAAATTCCATTTTTATGCGGATGATACTCAGTTATATATCCATCTCTCCCATAAGAATGTTTCTTCGGCTCTCACCAAGCTAAATGCCTGCCTTAATGATGTACAAGAGTGGATGTCTCTCAGTAAATTGAAGCTCAACCCTGAAAAAACTGAGTTTATTGTCTTTGGTTCCAAGGCTCAACGTCAGAAGATTTCCTCTCACTTTCCTGTTAGCATTCTTGGTAGCCTTCTTCATCCGGTTGATTCTGTCAGAAATCTAGGTGTGTGGTTTGATGCAGATTTTTCATTCTCTGAACATATCAAGAGGACTTGCAAAGCGTGCTTCCTTCAGATGTGTGACCTCCGTAGAATTAGAAAGTATCTCACTCCTGAAGTGGCAGTCCTTGCTGCAAATGCCTTGGTTAGTAGTCGTTTGGACTATTGTAACTCTCTGTTCAGAGGTTTGTCCGGTTTCAATCAACACAAATTGCAAAGTATTCAGAACACCCTTGCTCGTATTGTTACAAATCATAGAAAGTATGCTCATGTTACACCCATTCTACAGAAACTCCACTGGTTGCCTGTTAAGTACCGTTGTATTTTCAAAACCGCAACACTTATGTATAAATGTTTGCATAGTGATTCTCCTTCTTATTTCGAACCGTTCTTGTCTTTTAGTAGTTGTCCCTGTAGTACTAGGCATAGTCACCCAGATTGTCAGTACCTTACAGTTCCCCCTTTCCATTCATCAGTTTTTAAGTCAGCCAAACATTTTGGCCATAGTTTTGCCTTTGATGCTCCCAAGATCTGAAATGACCTCCCTCAAGATGTTCGCAGTGCAACATCAGTTGCCTCCTTCAGGAAGAAGCTTAAAACATACCTGTTTGCAAAAGCCTACCCACCATAGCCTCCCCCGTCACATCCGTGTCTCCTTGGTACGACCTGGCTATGTCCCTTGATTAACGCTAACTGCCTTGCTTTATGTTTAGATGCGCCTTAGAGTCCATCAGTGATGGAGATTAAGCACTATAAAAGTCCACATTAGATTAGATTAGATTATTTGTTTGATGAACCTGGAGAGGTGAGACCTAGAAATTATTAGTAAGTTTGAACCTTTTAATCACTTAGACCTAGTAATTATTAGTAAGTTTCAAATTTTAATGACAGTCTGTCTTTTGACCCCTTGTAAATGTGGAACTCTACAAAGGTTGAAAGTTTCTCAGATCACTCTTTTTTAAAAAACAAACACACAAAGATATGTGTTGTGTGTAGACTGTTTGATATATGTGTGTGTGTTTTTTTCAGATTCATGCAATGCCTGATTGATGCATATCTGTAGTCATATGCAACCAAATGTACAGCACAGTTTTCTCTGAGCACACAGTTGTCATCATGGATTGTGAACAGTGAGTTTTGTTTTTAGGTGGTATTATGTTTTGTTTGTGTTTGGTGTCGTCTGTCCATTTGTTTTTGAAGATCTTTTTCCTGTGTCATGTGTATTTGATCAGAGAGAGAGAGACAGATTGAGTAATATAAAAAAGGTAATAATATTTTTTGTCTCAAAGGGGAAAAAACAAAGGTTTGAGACCCAATCACCATTTTTATTTTATGTACAATATTTAAAACAATTTAACACACAATATTTATTTATAATTCTGTTCTCATGCAATTACATGCAGAGTTAAGACAAGTACAATATTTTAATAGCATGCTTATAATTAATAGTTTTACTTTTTAATAATTGAACAATATGTATACAAAATATAATATGATTACATTATTGTACACACATACAACATTATAACTATGCATATCTTTATTTTTACAATTGTAACAAGCAACATGCTATTGTGTAGGTACAATAGTTTACATAGTAAGATTATATACAGTTTATTACCTTTTCATTAATTTAACAGTCTACGATTATGATATTTACATATGTACAAAATTTTTCATACAACATATGTTTGAGTCATGACTATACAACAAACCTCTATTTGTGAAATTTGTAACAAGAGCATTATAGTCACAGTTTATTTGCTCTTCTGTCTTTATATTATGCACAATGATTACAACACACACATAGTATGCTTTGAACTACCACCATACAGTATATGCAATTGTAACAACATTTTGTACATAATAATAATAATAGTATAAGGACAACGACATCCTGCTACTTCCTTTATACCTTTTTTGAGCGATCTGATTGGGCGAGAGGGGTCACGTGCCGTCATCATGTGCATGCTAGATTTTATTCCGCGCATGCGCACGCTAAATTTTTATTCGCGCATGCGCACGGACAATTTTTATTCACACATGCGCACGCTAATTTTTAGGCAGAAGAGGTGAGTACTGTAGTTTGGGTATTTCGGCCATATCTCTGCGAATATTGGGCGGATTTTTAAAAGTAAGATATCGTTGGATTCGTCTTGAAAAGATTTTTCCCATCATGTAAATATATCTAGGTTTTGCTTTTAAGAAATGTCATTTTTCAGCCAAAATTTAAGATTTATTATATGGAAATATTTATAATGTTCATAGTTATCTGAAAGATTGTGTTTTGTTTTAAAAATTTTAGTTACATAACTTATTCTGTGTTTGCCATTAAGTTAATTTATTGAGATTTTTCTGCTCGTGTACATCTTGTTGTTGTGATATTTGTTTTGCAGTCCTTTAGATTTGATCTATATTTTACTTTGTCGTTCTTTTTTCTGTTTAGATCATATTGATTTATTGACATTTATTTGTAATCTATATACATACTAATTTGTGTTTTACATTTTTATGTATATTTCTAGTCAATTTCTATGAATTTGTGAGTTGCTCTTTTGCCAATCATGTATTTGTGTATATTTGTTTTTCTTGTAAATATTAGTTATTGTATTTTATTATTTTATATTTTAGTGCAGTATAACACATAAGTGTTTTTGGACTTAACTTTTAATTATATATCTGTAGCAACTTTAAACACAGCATTGCTATTGTGCTCACAATATTCAAACTATCCTACCCATAATTTGCAAACTATGTAAACATATATAACACATACATGACTACTGTTTTATTTTAATAGAAGTTTATATTCCTCCTCCTATAAAGAAAAACTTATATATTCCTATTGAGCAATCTGATTGGTTCAGAGGAGTCACGTGACGTAGGTGACATTGTCACGGTCGCCATAGCAACAGAAGTGATGTCACTTCATTTTCAATTTTTTACATGTGCATGTGCACGCTAGATTTTATCCCGCGCATGCGCACACTCTAAAATTTTAACTTTGCCCTAATCTTTTGCACGCGCATGCGCACTCCCCTAATCTTTTTCATGCGCATGCTCATGCTACATTTTTTTTCACGCACATGCTCACACTACATGTTTATTCGCTCATGTCAGGCAAAGAGGTGAGTACTGTTTTATGTGAGCAGTTTGCTTTTTTGGCCATTTCTCTGCGAATATTGGGCAGATTTTTAAAAGTAAGATATCGCTGGATTCGTCTTGAATAGGTCATTCCATCCATATAAAAAACAGCTTTAAACACAGGATAGATATTCTTTGTAGTCACAATATTCAAACTATCCTACCCATAATTTTGATGCAGACTACTGTTTATTTTAAAGAGATGGATGACCGAAAGTGCCCTTTTTGCTTCAAGATATTCTCGCACAAAGGCAATTGTCAACGTCAACAAACGATTTGTAAACTACGAGGCAGCCAACCCCCACCAGAAAAGGGACCAAGACTAGAGACACACAGTCAGCCTCGGCGGTTACAAGGTTATTGCTGCAGACATTGTGGACAAATCTGTGCTAGTAGACGACAACTGCATTACCATAGAAACCTACAGCACGGAGGTGGACTACAACAGGCTCCATGGATAGATATTGGGGATACAGGTTTGAGGGAGGTGATAGAGGGAAATAGCAGTATCATTTTGGCCCCTGAAAGAGTGGATAGAGGGAGACACATTCTTTACAATGTACCAACAGACGGATTGAGAGAAGGTATAAACACAATGATTGAAAGAATTAGAAACATTTCAATTCCGTAGCAAACAACGGCATTTAAACTCAATATTTCACTGGGATTTATTTTGAGAAACATTGAGACTGGAGAATATAGATACTTTGCCCCCAATACAAACCAAACCATATTGACACTCCCTCACTTAATCAGCCCACGCCAGTTACTGAACATGGTGGAAAACAGACTGCGGGACATGAATGTGTTGGAACATTTGCAGGCTTCCAAACCCAACAGCCAGTGGAAACCATTTCTGGTGACTAACATGGTATTCGATGTTACCCCCACACAATTTCCCCTGGGATATGGGGAGGTGTCTGATTACGTGGTCAACTGCAAGGGATTGTTAACCATGCATAAAAACAACAAGAGGCATCTGTATCAAGACAGCTTATGTTTCTTCTGTTGTTTAGTTTACCCCAACTTGAAGAAAACCAAAGAAGCCTTAAGACAGTGGGAACAATTCATGGGAGAAGTCATCCCAGTCAGTTTACAAGTAATGCCCGACTTAGAACAATGCTTTAAGAAGAATATTTATGTGTATGAGCTGCAAGAAAATGGAACTGTGGTGCCCATCTATCAAAGTTTCAACCATTTTGAAGAGGAATTAAAATTAAATCTACACAACCACCATTTGAGCCTCATTACAGATTTTCAATGCTATGCCAAGAAATATACCTGCCAGCACTGCCAAAAACTGTTTGATCACAGAGCAAATTGGAAACAACACCAAAACAATTGTAGAGGAATCAAAAAGCTTCAATATGTGGGAGGTATCTATACTCCACCATGCAGTTTTTCTGAAGAAATGTACCAGAGGACAGGAGAACGGCCATTTTTCAACTGGTTTATTGCGTATGATTTTGAATCTCTGCTCTTGCCTGTGAATACAACCCAGCAAACCATTCATTGGAAAACCAAACACCATACCATCATTTTTTGGAATACTACAACAATTTAGACGTGAAGCCTTTTGTGGAAGCAGTAGAAAAAGGTGTTTTATAAAGACATTGGAATCGATTTTTTAAAAGAATGTTTGAGTCTCCCGGGTGTAGCCAGAAAATTTTTATTTCAAGACAGACCCACCTTTTCCTTATTTGGACTGGAAGATGTTGATCTTTACAAGACCATCAAGAAAAATATTGTGGGTGGACCCAGCCTCATTTTCACCAGATACCACAAGGCTGGGAAAACTCGAATCAGAAAAAAAAACTGTGTCAGAATATTGTGGGGTATGACTGTAATGCTTTGTATCTGTGGGCCATAGGAGAAGATATGCCAGGGGGTTATTTTGTGAGAAGACAAGGTCCAGACTTCAAACCCAAAGTCAACAAAAAGTATCTGCACATGTTTGCCTGGATGGACAAAGAGGCTGAATCCAAAGGCATTCAAATTCAACACCTGATGAATACAGGCCAAGAATACCGCATAGGCCCCTATTTATGCGATGGGTATGACCATGTCAACAAAACTGTGTATGAATTCGATGGGTGCTGGTACCATGGACACAAATGTAGACTCACTAACAAGGCCTGGGAAAAATTTCCAAAATTGATGACCAAGAGGCAAAAGATGACACAGGATAAAGAGACATATTTGAAAGAGCAAGGTTTTAAAGTAGTAAAGATGAAAGAATGTCAGTACCAGCCTTTACCACAGAATAAATATTTACCGCCTTATTATCAAAGCCATAAGAAAGCATTAACACAAGACCAAATACTAAAGGATGTAGTTGATGGAAAATTGTTTGGCATGGTAGAAGTCGATATTCAAGTCCCAGAACATTTGAAAAGTTATTTCGAAGAAATGAGTCCTATCTTTTGTACTTGTGATGTGCCAGTCAGTGCCATGGATTCCCTGATGCAAGACCACATCACCAAATACAGCATGTCCACCAAGCCTAGGAGATTGTTGATAGGAGGCATGAAAGCGAAAAAGATGTTGCTGTTGATCCCACTGCTCAAATGGTACATAGACCACGGTTTGGAAGTGACAGAAGTCTATCAAGTCATCGAGTTTTCTCCCCAAGCCTCTTTTAAAGAGTTCAGAGATGAAGTCAGTGAAGCCAGACGCAAAGGAGACATCTCACCAGACCACTTGCTTTTGGGGGATACTATGAAATTACTGGGCAACTCTGCTTATGGGTCCATGATCATGGACCACGAAAATCATCAAAAAGTAGAATACGTCAAAGGAAACAGAGATATTGCACTGAAAGCGAACCTGCCCACCTTCAAGAAAATAGAAGATCTTGGAGACAATTTTGCAGAAATAGAATTGATGAAATCCCACCAAAAATTAAATCTCCCAATTCAGATTAGATTTGCCATCTTGCAATATGCTAAATTAAAAATGCTAGAATGGTATTATGACTTTTTACTGGAATATGTTGACAAGCCCGATTTTGAATACATAGAAATGGACACGGATTCGGCCTACTTTGCTATTTCTGCCCCTACCCTGAGAGATGTGATCAAGCCTGATAAACGACAAGATTTTGAAAACAAGTTATTCCACAATTGTCACCTAGATAGAGTGCAGCCTAATCCTTTTTGGTTCCCAAGAGAGTGTTGTGCCAAACATAAAGCCTATGACAGGAGACAAGCTGGACTTTTTAAGTTGGAAAAAGAAGGGACAGTGATGGTGGCCTTGTGTTCCAAAACCTACGTCCTAAAGGATGCGAGAGGGGAAGAAAAGACTGCACTGAAAGGCATCAACAAAAATTTTGTACATAATGCTCTTGCCACCAGCCAAAAAGTGTTGGAGACTGGAATTCCATCCACATCTACTTATAAAAGCTTCAGGGTGCACAATAACACGATTTTTACCTATGAACAAGAAAAGACCGGATTTAGCCAATTTTGTTGTAAATGTGAACTGGTGGACAACATCCATACCAAATCCTTAGATTTAGTGTTAACTCCATGGCCTTCCAAAGAAGCACTTAGTTTTGATGAGAAGCATATTTTATCCCCTGTCAGCGATCAATCTCATCCCTCCATCTTTGAATATTTACTCACTATGGAAAATTGCACAATTAGTGAAAGAGAAGAGATTCCCATAGCTTATATCAAAGAAAGACGTATCCTCCTAATATTACCCTTGACTCTCATTTTCACTCCCCCTCCTCCACCACCACCACCACCACCACCACATTTTTATGAAAATCTTATATATTGTGCCACACCACTTGTACAGTAAAACAATAGTTAAGTTTTATATCATTTATTTGGGAAATAGCCATGGTAATTGTAATTAAACAATTTGATGTCCTTTTCTTTGATAAAATCTCTCTTCATCTTTCAAGATGTTGGCCCTCAATCTCAAATATTCTGGCGTCTCTTGTTTCAAGTCCATAAAAAGATAACTGTAGGGTCTCAGAGACATAACTCTGTCATAGACATCCACCAAGTACAATGGATCTTGGGGGTACATCTGTCTTGCCAAATGTTGAATCTGACTGGCATCTCTGGGATTTTTAAACAACACCATATAATGGGTGCTGAAACTCATGGTGCGTTGGTATTTACTTTGGTGAAACATATTCTGCATCACTGCAATCACAGATGCATCTCTGTGTTGACTTCCTCTGGTAAACACTTCTGCCACTTCACTCCCCAGTTGGCTCATCATATCATCTAAAATAAGGAGACATGATACTAACTCTTCTACCTCTGGAAATCCCTGATGAAAGTCGACTCCTTCCATGGAGGCATAAAGAGGCTGGCACTGAGTGTAGCACCATATCACTTTGGAGGGGGCATTGAAGATCTTGTCATCTTTGAGTTCTAATAGTTTCTTTAAGAATGTTGATTTCCCACAACCCGTAGGGCCAGCCACCAGACAAGTAAATGGGTGAATCATTTTTGGCAGAGCTATCACTGTGTGACCATCTTGGTCTTCCCTCGGGATTGGATAGAATTCTTGGTCTTTTGGGCGTTCACTTGTGTAGTCTTCGTTCTTTAGTTCTATTTGACCCTTGCTATTGTCTACTGTGTAACCATGAATAGTCTTGACATGTCTTTAGAGATTATCCTTTCTGGTAAAGGCCTTGGAGCATTCAGGACACACCTGCATCTTGACACATGGACATTCAGATGCAAAATGAGCCCGAGTGGTGGAATGTGACTATTTATATATATATATATATGAAGACAAACAAAATAAAAAGACTGAAAAAACATAGTTTCTTTTTTATTTGAACAAAAACTTAATTATGAACACTATATACAATATATACATATACAATTTTAAGGCACAGTGTTTAAAGAGTGTTTAATTTTCTCAAAAAGATTCTTTCAATGTCTGCATCCGTATAAGGTTCCAGTTTCCAAACAATTTGTTCCATACTGTATCCAGCAAACATATATCGAGCAAACAGCACACAATAATGTCCACACAAGGTGGAAAATGGTTCTTGCAACTGTACATCGTTGTACACATAGTTTTTGAGAAATTGTCTAAATTCACTGTACATTGGAGGCAGTCCATAAGCATCAAAGTACAGTTTTTCTCCTTTCTCGTTAATGCAGAGAACAACCCAGTGACTTCCAGGTTTGTGAGAGCTGTCTGTGTTGTAGATATACACTTTCTGTTTGGTGGTGGTTTAGGGATCTCATCTCTAGCAAACACACCCACCTTCCATGGTCTTGGAGAGGTTGCTGACAAGATATCTCACAGTTCTGAAGTGTTCATTTCTGTTTAAAGAGCGTAGTCACACAACACTTCTTGGAAACGGTCAATTTCAACCAGGTTGTCAAACTCTCCGTATACCACAATATTGATGGCTTGGGTGGTGGCTGCCTTAAAGTGGACTTCCAGACTCACCACACCGTTTTTAATGAGATTTGTTTGCCCTCCTGCTTCTAAGTCTGGTGTTAAATTAAACGCCAACAGAGAATACCCATTCTTATATTCTTCTTGACTGATAGCATTACCTTTATCCTGATGGAAGGCGTTCATCCCTGTAAATAGTGACAGGTAGCAGTTGATGAAATCTCCACTGGCAAAATCGGCCTTTAATGGTTTCATGGGGACCTGTTTTCCATCTATAGTGAGTCCGATGTGTTGCAGTCCAAAATGTTGAAACTGGAAAGGGTTTTCATTAAAGCCCCATTCAGGGCATTGTTTGTGACAAATCCCACCACAATGCGCTTGGGTAGATGCCCATTGTATAAGTTTTCCTCTAGCACTCCTGGTCCCAGCACTGATGAGAATGGTTTTACACTCGCCTCTGGTCACTGGGTATTTAGCATTGCTCACCTCTAAAGCTTTGGCATGTGCTTCTTGAATCACAGGGCTGATTTGCACTTTTCTTAACATAAATTTCACATCTAGTAATTGGACTTTAAAAGAGGCTGCAACAGTAGGGCTGTCAAGACAGAATACGTCTTTACTTCTTGTCAGCCTCAGTTTCATGGGCACTTGATTTAAAATATATCTGTCTGGAAACATAATGTCCACGTGCAACTTCCCAGCCATATCAATCGTGCTACTGACGGCTGCCATTGCTTTCCTTTTCAGAAATCCCCCATTGTCCCCACCCATCTGAAAATTGTCTCCATCTTTGTACCACAATGTGGCTGTGAGTTGACTGTCTTTGGCTTCATCTCCAAAACTCAGCAGAGTTTCGATGTAGGCTTTGTAGGGGTAGGTGTTGTTTGAGGTAGTTACCACTGTGTTTTTCATGGAAAAATCTGCTTGACTGAATAGAGCGTGCAGAAAAAGGTTTGTGGGGCCACATTGTCAGCTGGAGGGTCGGCGTTTGTAGTGGGTGGTCCAGTCAGTGCATCTCCACTAGCTTTCACAACTTTGGCTTTCACTCGTATATAACAGCTGCTCAGGTCTATGTACTCGGATACAGAGGCAGGGATGTTAAATTCAATCGTGTCTGAATCATTAGCGACTGGAGTAATAGGACCCATTTCCAACCACCTCCCCTCTTCAATGCTAGTTTGTGTAGACGGAACAGAAAAAAGGTCCAGTTCATTTTTAGCGCAGTCTGATGACAAAGGGTGGATGAGTGCCATGCTTTTTTTGGAAGTATTGTTGAAAACTAGAAAATATCCTTCTTTGGTCTCTTGTAAGATGTTGTTCGTTTGACGACTGAACTGGAACTGACACATTTTCTTGGATGCGGTGGTCTTTTATTCCCCTCCAGTGCACTCAACCCCGTCCTCAGAGCCGTTTTCCCAAGCTCGACAGCTCCTTTCTTAAGCAGAGGTGTGGCCAAACGCAACAATCCTTTAAACATTCCACCAAGCCAAGTCCTGGCAACCCGTGTCTGGCTTGCTCTTTGTAATAGTTCATGTATATTGCCTTTTTGTGGCTTCGTCGCAACAGTATTTTTCTTTTCTCATTTTTGCCATCTTCTAAAGTGAAGTGTCACGATGGACTTCCCAGTGTTAAATGGAACCGTTTTGTTTGTGTCGCTCTTCATATGCACTTGGATGGAGTGAATGATTTCTCTACAGATAGGGTGATAGAAAATGTTGTTATAACTCTTAGTGATGATATGTCCCTCTTCCACTGGCACAATCCTCAACAGGGGTACTTTAGTATGTCCTACGAGATTGGGTTGAACAATGTCGCAATACACAAAAAGGTTGTAAAGACCACTCATGATGTCTGCAGGATAGGTTGATTTGTATTCACCTATCTCATATGGACCAGTTTTCTGAAATCCAAGCATATCACTCAAAAATGGAGATAGAATCACACTGTCTTCAGGGTGAATTTCGTTGTCTTCTAGAGCAGTAACTTCTTCTCTTACTTTTAACCTCGTTTTCTTAGTGAATGAGAAAGTGCTAAACCGAATGGTGGGTGGTGGTCTATCTCTGCTAAAAGTTCCCTGATTTTTACCTCGCATCTTCTCTTCGAATTTCTTGAGTTGGAAGTTGAGCTCTGTAGTCAATACTTCTAAGGTAGGATAGAATCCTTCAGATATTTCCACTTCTTTTGGTCCCACTTTGATGACCTGCTCCTCCGGGATGTTAAACCATGATTTTGTGTACTGAATTTCTGCCATGCCCACCTCCCACCCCTCTCCCACTGGAAGGTGAATAGGGTGGGGTAGAGGAACAGTAAATTCTCCAGGGGTGTTTTTTGGAAAGTCTTTCAGACTGGAATTACTGTGTATATAGAAGCTCATGATTCAACCTCTGGTTTGACACTGATGATTAAGAGGAGAGTGTCACCCTTTTTACAGTCTGTCCCACTGTCCACTCCACTCGTTTTTGATTTTCTCTTCACCAACATCATCGTCATCACCCTCCTCATCCATGTCCTGTTCAACTTTAAATTGGGGTCCTGACCCTAGTAATATCTGTGGGATATTAGCTTCTTCCATTCTTTGAAGAAAATAGGTCCATCCTTTTGGCCAGCGTTTTGGATTTTTATACACACGAACAGCAGTATGAACCAAATCTGTGATGTTTGTCCCTGGAATAGGCTTGCCATGTGGAGATAAAATTTCACCCCTATTGTTCCATTCTAATGAGGTCTTCAATCTTCTTAGCTGAGCACTGCCTTTTGTCTTCAGAGTCGGGGGTAATAACGAACTTATGTCTTCTTCTTCTCCCAAAGCAACCATCTGAGATTCTTGTTGCTGTGGTGGTGGTGGTGGGACTATGGTTGATAGTTTTGGTATGGGGAGTTGTTGATCATAGGTGAGGAGACGGTCTAGAGATTGGTTGTAGACTTTCATTTTTTCTTCTTGTTTCAAGACGGGGTTTTCCAAGACTTCATTCATCTCAGTCTTTATATTTTTTGCAATACCGGGGAGTCCTCTCCTGCTAATATGTTGATGACACTGAAGGGAAGACTTGGGAATCACAATTTTTTCAATATATCGACTCATTTCAATATTTTTGACACTAGAGGTGCAACAATTGAAGTGAGAATGGGTGCTGGTAAAAAACCTTCTTCTTGTCTTTCTCCTTGCTACTCTTTTTTCTGAGCAGTTTTAATTCTTTCTTGTATTTTTTCAACTTTCTTTTCTGTATCACACCGAGCAGGACGTTTCCCTGTAAGATGTTGTGGGCACACTCAGATAAACAGGTCAACAGGTGTTTGTCGGCTCCTTTTAGCAGGCAGATGGTGGTGGTTTTATCTCCCTCAGATAAAGCTTTTAAGACATGTCTATATTTCTGCAGAGACATGTTCACTCTTCTACCGCCATGAGTTAAATGGTGAAGATGACTTAGGCGACAAGACTTTTATAATCTCTCAGGTGGCTTTCTGGAATCCAACTGTCATACTTTGGTGGCCAGTGCAACCATCGCACTAAGACTTCTTTGGGGTTACCACGCCTGTGGCGACGCTTTAACACTTTTTCCACTCTATAAAATTTGTTAGGAATAACCTTCTGTAACTCTTCTTCATAAAATGTTCCCTCTACTGTATCACCTGCATAATCATGCAAGGTGTAGGTGGGATGTTCTTGTTTCCAACATTGTTCCACAACTTTAAATAGTTCCCCTGTCCACCATTGATCGTATTCTCTGCTGAAAGCCTTTTTCGTGTGTGAAATTCTCACATAGTCACCAATCTCATATTTGTATTTCTTCTTTTTTATCAATGAATGTTTTGGTGGCTTCATGAAGTGTGGTAAGTTTTTTCTGTCACTTTCATGGGAGCCATGCCAATAGATCTGTGGACACTGTTGTTATAGGCACCAGTAACATCTTGCAAAATATCTATGTAGCGGTGTGTTTGTTTGTGTGTAAAAAAACTTGTAAATTCTCCCCTTGATGGTTTTGATGGCTCTCTCTGCATAATTCGCCTTCACCTCATTCTGAGTCACAAAGTGATGCACCCCAAAGTTTTTAAACACCCTCTGAACTTTCTGTCCTATAAATTCTGTGCCTTTATCAGAACGGATACGTTTTGGTACGCTGTCTTGAAAGATAGAAATAAAGGCTTTGCTCACTTCCCCTCCAGATTTATTTTTTAACAGATAGGTCCATACGTAACGAGAAAAAATATCGATGCAGAGAAGGACAAAGTGAACGCCGTCGTTATCGCTAGCAATTCTTGCCATATCCATCAAGTCCACATCCCATTGTTGATTGATTTCTTTCACAATCACACTGTTCCTTTTAATACGTCTTCTCACAGGTTTGTGTAAGCTGTTAGCTTCTTTCCCACTTAACCAGGACTGAACATCCTTTAATGAAAGTGAAGGGTATACTTTTCTCACAAAGTGATAGAGTTTCTGTGGCCCGGAAAAAGTGACTGGGTGTGCTGGATCAAAATAAATAGTGTCCATCCATGCTTCAATCTTTGAGTTCATTCCTGCTTTTTACACTGGGATTTGGTAGAATGTAGCTCAAAGAAGATGATCGCAAAGTTAACCAAACGTCTTTTAAAACGTGATTTCTAGTTAAGTTTACAATACAGGCACAGATGACACAGACCAGAATAATCATCTGACACGTGTATTTTACGAGAGACTTTTGACAAAATTGATCCATGTGCCTTCTTCAATGACAAAACGTCAAATGAATACAGTTTGACCTCATCACACCATTATATATATAATTATTGAAACAGAATTAAAATTTTGTTTGATGCATGCTGCTCTTTTCTTCATCATATTTTATGTCACACAGGCTAAAATCAGTATCTTACAGATGATCTTGACAAGATATCTTTCAGGAGACGTATCCATGTGAAACAAACAAAGTGCATGAATGTTACAAAAACACACATATTTATATGTTTTATTTTACTCAATCACTAAATCAATGAACATTGGATTTTCCACACCAATATTTGATGTTTGGTATGGGTGGTGGAAACACTTGCATTTTTTCTACCGCTTCCACAAAAGATATGCTGTGACTGTCACTTCCATTAAATTAGGAGCCCTGCGCATGCGTGGAAAAAAATTTAGCATGCACATGCGTGAAAAAATAATTTAGGGGAATTGCGCATGCGTGGAGAAAAAATCTAGTGTCGGCGAGATAAAAATTAGCATGCGCATACACAAGATAAAATTTAGCATGCACATGCGCGAGATAAAATCTAGTGTGTGCATGATGACATCACTTCCATCGCCATGGTGATCATGATGACGTCACTTCCAGCGCCATGGAAACCATGATGACGTCACCTACATATCAACCAATCAGATCCCTCAAAAATGAGGTCACTTCCATCGCCATGGTGACCATGATGTCACGTGACCCCTCTCAACCAATCAGATCACTCAAAAAAGATAAAAAAGTAGCAGGATGTCGTTGTCCTTATACTACTAATAATAATACAGTGATGGAAGTAATAATACAGTAATTAATACATGACAAAGGTTTGTAACCAAGAAACACTCATCTCCTGTCATCAATGTACGTTATACTAACATTATCCGTAGTTTTACTGCCCTCCTTTTTACGATAAAGCTGAATTGTATTTTCTTTCATCCTAATTTTGTAACCATTAAATAGTCCAATGAAAAAAAGAGGAATAAGTAATAAGAGATATGGCCAATCCACCGTTTTTTATTTGTAATGATGTTCTCCCTGCACGATATTTTCAGAAGTTGGGTGACCAAGACAGTTGGAATTGAGCCACATGTGTTCTGCTTTATCAATTGTAACATTGCACAGATACGTGCTATTTCTGATGACAATCATTTCCAGGATAGGCCATGACCTAAGAGTGGGCAATTCTGTTATGCCCATATTAATTAAGTCTAAGAATATTGCAGTATTTTTGTCATCCTCATTAAAAAAGGTAGCATATCAATATTTTTACACAAGATAATTCCAACTGCATTAGCACACCAACAAACGGGTGGATTACCACACTTACTGGTAAGTGTGGATACTACAAAGCAAGACCACAAGAGTACCGTTGAAAACATGACTGATAAACGTTTATTGTACGGTGAAATAAACCTTGTCACATAGTTTATATAAAGAAAAAAAAACTTATATTACTGCAAACTGTCGATTAACTGACGTCAAATTTGTCTGGTTAAGAAATCTTCTGAAACTTTTTTACTTATGTTTAAACCAAATTTCCTTTTACAAAACTCTGACCATTTTGTCATTTTACTGTAATTCCCATGGTTGTACGTATTCATGATGTTATTGTAGGATGTACCTTTACACCTGTTTGAGAGGAAGTAGATACAATGTTGACCACATGTGGTAGAGAAAAGGTGTTGTACTCTTCTGCTGTTGTAGCTATACTGGTCTACCATTTCAAGGAATTTTACAATGTATTTGTTAGTTGGTTCTCCCCATAACTGCCGAAATATTCTATTGGTTCTTTTACTGATGGTAAATAAATGGCCGTCCAATGCGTTCCTGGTTTGGTGTGTACATCTGTTTTGACTACGACAGCAAATGGAACTTGATCTATTTTTGTTGGTAGTTTATTGCAGGGAAATGTATGCATTCTTTATAATATTGTCTGTACTTAAGACTTGAGTAATTTGTCGAGTGTCCATTGCTTTTATACCTCAGTTGCAGGCAGCATTTCCAAATCTATCTCAATCATGTCCTGATATTCAAAATACACAACTAAAGTGACAGCAGTGGTACAGGCTTCTGCGAGTTTTATTTCAACCCCGACGTCTCCATTTTTGATCAGCTTCATCTCACCCGGGACTGAATTGGTCTCCAAGTCAAAGACATAAATGGTGTGACCATTTTTATAATGTTCAGTTGTAAGACCCATCGAATGATTCGAGTATAAAGTGTCAGTCCCTTGAAACAGTGAAAGGTATCCCATAAGGTATCTGCCAGAAGAGAAATCCAACTCCAACTCCTCGAATGGAACAGCTTTCCCATTGACTTTCAGTACTATACTCAGCACATTGAAGTGTTGAAAATTGAAAGGGTTTTTCTTTATATTTCCATTAAAAGCAGAAGAGTTCACCATCCCAAGAACAATTCTTGTTGGTAGTTGACCATCGCATAGATTTCGCTCCGACATTTTCGCTCTCGATTGGCACCTTTTGTAAAATATTTCATCTCAACTCTTTTTATGGGATACTTTTTCTGGTTAGACTGTAGATTTTTTAAGTGAGCGGCTCTTATAGACGGTATAATTGTATCATGCTTCATAACAAAGAAGCGCTTTCAATTTCTGATGCGTATTCATTGTTCTCTGTTGCAGCCATCACAAAGAATTTTGGTGAGTGTCTGTGCAATTTCACGTTTACTGATTACTTTCTTATCAGGTATCTTGCTTGGTTACAGAAATCAGCATGTATTCTTCCAATTAATTCGAATGATTTTCCAAATTTTGTTTTGTTAAATCTCGTGACTGCAGATGGATACACATTGCTCATGTCTGCATGAGCTATTGGTGCTATTGCTTCTAAGTCTTTTGTTTCCAGAAAATATAATGACATCGCCAGAAACTCATTCTTAACATCCTTGGCATATGAGAGTAACATTTCCGGAAAAGCTCAGTACAGATATATTGTGTCATTCGAGGACACTAATCTTCCCCCGAGATAAACCTCTACTTGTTTAAACATTGCTCCAATTAGATAGTTGACAGGAAATACAATGGATCGATCTGGTACTGTGTCATCGGCTACTTTCCTTTTAAGTGCTCTCCGATCTTTGGCTACTATTGTATATTTTAGGTGCAGCAATGACTGGCTAAAATCTAAAGATTCACTCTCGTCGGCTTTAATTTTGAAATACAGATTGCTACCTTTGTCTAAAGTGCTTACAGGTTTGTGCTCGACATATCTTGATACCTCAGTTGAAATATAGGTGCTTGGTACAGTGAAGAGCTGTAGATTAGACATCGCACTCTCGCAGGACTGTGGGTGAATAGCTATATTTATTGAGAGTATAAGATTTAACTTTCTTCTTTTTCCACTGGTTTGCGGCAAGCTTTTTTTACATTTCTTAGATCTACCCGTCACAGGCATGTTTTCCACAAATTCTGAGATGCGATTCCTCCCAGCATCTAATAAGGCTTGTTTTACCCCTTTCTTTTTTGTTATAACGTTGGATAACACCTCTTTTCCCAAACGGACAACAGCTAGTAATACTTTTTTCTTTAGAATTGGGAGTGCTTGTTTGACTAAACCAGATAATATTTGACCTAAACCACTACCCTGTTGTATCGGTGATTCCAATAAAAACAGGTATATTTCCCCCAGATTGACAGTAATGCTGTTCTATTCCTTTTGTGTTTGGATAATATTTGATGATTCTCATCTTGACGTCATTAGATAAAGTTTTTTTACAATAAAAATGTGACTTTTGAAAGCATCACACGGCCCATTTAAATTTGTATTCAAATCTTCACCCATTCATTCTACTCCTTCGTGGTAGGTGTATGTATGCCTTAGGAACACCAATATCCACCAATGTATCCACAAAATCCTCTGCTCCCATGGGTATATCTTTGTGAGATGTGACTGTTAAACTGTTACAAACCTAAGTAACTGAATAAGATTACTGTCATGTATTGTTTCACCCTCGATCACAATTTCCAAGTTATCCGTCCAAGATAAGATACCTCGCGAGTCTCATATATTTTTAAATTAAATAAACCATTGGTCTTGTTCGTACTAGAAATTGGTTTAATATGATATCCTTGGATGGAGCTTCTAACTCCTCTTTTTTTATTTGTACAAGTTGGAGTTCTTGAAGGCGTCTCTTGGTTAATTTCTTTTTCTGATTGTAAAGCTTAATTTTAACGTCTGGTGGAAGTGTTTCATCATTAAGTATGTCACCGGTTTTCTTTGGGAGAAGTTCTTTCTCCTCGGGGTTAAAGTTACACTTGTTAAATACTTCCACTTTAACAATCATAGCCTCTTTATAATTCATTTCCCACCTCCGAAAAGTGAACCTAGCACAGACAATGCCACTGGTAACATACTTGTCAAGAATCCCCCTTCCTGTTTCAGAATTTCTTTTCTTTTCTTAAATGAACACCTTTTGTTTGTGAGATATTTGAGGTGTCTTTTTATTTTCTTTAACTTTCCAATTTTAGAGGGTGAAATTCTCACACGACCATTTACTATGTTTAACAAGCACTCTGATATAGCGTCAATTTCTTGTTTTGTGCTACATCTAAAAGTGTGTTCCTTCTTTTCACATCTTTTGAATTTGCTAATAATGTGAGATAGTCTCTTCTCTTTAAAGCAGATCCGATATTATTTTTTTCTTTTCTCGCATACTATCACAAGCTGTTGTTTGTATCTGTCCGTCACACGGATAATTTTTTATGCCTTGTTGGGCATAAAAACTTTCTGGAAGTTTTTACCAAACAAATCTGTTCTATAATGAGCATCCTCTGGTGTGCTAACTATTCCATCTATAAATAAGTAACTATAAGGTCTCATTGCATTTTTAAATATCTCTAAAAAGATGCCTGACCTCTGTGGATAGATTTTTCTAGCTAGGGAATAAGCCAATGTGTAATTGAGAGGATTGTTAAATAAAATAAGGTATGAGGCAGTCCTATAGATGAGTTTTCTGTGTTTTCCCTCATAAAGTAGATTTTGAAATATCATAATGGAGCTGATATTCTCGTGGTGACATTCTCTTATTTCTCGAGAATCACAGATGTCGGATTGAGAATCGTCAAAGATAAATACACCATGCTGTTTCTGTTTGGTGAAACCAGTCAAATCATCTGGTATCCCTTCCAAAAGAGTAATTTTGTCTCCATATAACTTTTTCTAATTCTTCCATTTTTGGCCATATGACCAAATAATGTAGTCGAATGGAGTATCCTCCATTGTATTCCAAGACTCCAATAGATTGAGAACAAATTGAGTTTTTCCGCACATGCTCGGGCCGGCCACAACTGCAGAAAACGGTGTCCTTAGACGAGCATCAAAAACTTCAAAACTCATTGTTTTTGTGCACAAATTACACCCCCACAGGTGGTGAAGATGGTGGTACATCTCATTAGCCTTTTATCTTTACTCTTACCAACTCATGATCATAAAATCCATGTTTATAATGTCCTGCTTTTGATCCATTACTCTATATGTCACAGGTTTGGTATTAAGTCTGTCCGCTATGATGAAAATTTCTTTTGTAAATCTTGGAAGATATTTTTAGTGAAAGGATTGTCTAAATGTATCAGTCTCACAAAGTCTCCTATCTTGTACTTATGTCTGCTCTGACATTTATCAATTTTATCTTTGTAATGATGATTCCAAATTCTGCTCTCATTTCTTTTTGTGACATGATTTGGTGATGTTCCAATGGATGAATGTTTACTGTTGTTGTAGCTTTGTACAATATCTTGTAAGATTGAGGTGTAATTCAAATTCCCAGCTTTGCTGAAATACTTCCATATTTTTTATTTTAGTGTCCGGTTGAATCTTTCACAAATAGGCACTTTGAATGTTGGACACAGAGGAGTAATGTGTGATACCTTTAGACTTGAAGTAATCCTGTACAGTTTTGTTGTATAACTCACTACCTAAGTTGGTACTGCTCATGCCTTTCTCGAAAAAATGTCAATGTTAGTGAGAATAAATTTATATCCTTTATTTTCTTTAGACACTTTATTTTCTTTTAGTTCACACGAAATATCTGATTCATCATTTGAAGAAATGTCCATTGTTCCTGTAGGCTATGTAGGCTATGCACATTCACCCTTGACACACAGACATATTATCGTTAACTAGCAATGTTTTTACAACTAATTCTGTATCAGAGTTTTTTACTTTTATTAGGCAGTGCGTTCCATTTTCTTCTGAAAAAATGTTGCAGTATTCTTCATATACTTGTCATAAACAGTTCAGATAATCTTCAAATTTATCCAAGTTGCTTTGTCCTTTTCTGTCCGTGATTCTTTTCAAACATATGGCAACATCTGTATCGATGTAAACTAACCTATTGCAGCCTAACTTGCAGGATACAGGGAGAGTGTTATAGTTTGTTGAACAATATCTGTCAAGTAATCATATTGAAAGTCGTTCAGATAACCGATTTTGTATTGTGCATTTGTGAACACTTGAATGCTGTACATATTTCTTACCGATATGCAAAGCCCATCTGAACAAGGGTGTGAACTTTCACTGAACATTTTCCTGTAAACTTTTTATGTATAAAGTTCAGTAAACCCACAGTTGATACGAGGATTTCGATAACACTCCTCTAAGGGCTTATGCAATTTGTACTTTTTAACTTTGGAGCTGGACTCTTCAATAAACCTACCATTCTTGAAGCAATTCTCCCCTTTATTTTTTTTAATAGAAAAGTTTTTCCAGCACCCATAATTCCCCCTTTGGTTACCAGTTTCATCTTTATTGTGATTTTCTTACTTTTAAAAGTTTTTCCACTTTTCTCACAAGAAATTCATTCTCATCAATGTTAATCAATTTCTCGGTGTTGTCACTTCCATTTTGTTCCACAAAAATGTGATCACATTTGCCGTACTCTTTTTAGAGACAATGCATGTAGTCCCGTAATTCTAACATGGTGCTTTCTTCTTTTCATTGTAATATCCGTCTCAAACATTTTTCAGCATCTGTGACTACGTACACCAGCTTGTTGCAACCTAGCCCGCAGTCTTTGTTGAGTGTTTCCTTGATTTTTTTTGTGTACTTGATCTGTAAGATAATCATGTTGAAAGTCTGTCAGGTATCCTCTTTCATACTGAGCGTTAATGACAATAACTGTGCTGTACAAGTTTCTCTCAGATATGAGGTAATCCCTGTTTTCTGTAAGTTTTCTGAGTATAACTTTCCTGAGACATTTAAGAAGTAGTGTTGACAAACTGCAGCATTTTTTCACAGGGTCACTGTAATATATCCTCAATGGACTATGCTGTAAATAGTTTTTTAAATTTTTCCACTGGTTAGTCTACAAAATCAATTTTTTTATTGTTTGCAAAATTTTCTTTTAACAAATCATATAGATAACTTTTTCCAGCACCCATGATTCCATCAATGCTAAGTAACTTCATTATTCTGACTCGATATCACTGCTTTCAGGTTTAGAATTGTAAGGCGAGTCACAACCATCTTCCATCTCGTCAGGTGTCTCAGACTTTTTTTCTGTTTCTTTCCCTCATATTTCTTTATAATATCTAATAACGAAGGTAAAATCTTCTTCAGCTTTTTCAACTCACTATAGTTAAACATCACATTTTTCCTCGAGAACTGATCAGAAAAGTGACAGTACAATTTCCCTTTAAATTTAGTGCCAGAAGCCCTTTTACAAACATTTATTTTGAAAGCTTTTGCTTTGAATCCATCTTGCTATTCGATTATCTCCGTAGACTAAGGAATTTATACCGTCATCTTGTATATATCTTTTATCATCAAATGCACTGAGGGCTATTTTTTCTGTATCCACTGTGTAGAGTTTGTGTTTAAAACTTCATATTGCAGAAAAGTGAACAGTCTTTGGTTGTTTTTTTCTAAAAGTATGTAGGTAGTCTGCATGTACCAGTTCATTAGCAGCTGCTTTGGTACTCCTTTGGCTCTATGGATGGTGCCACAGGAAGATTATGTGGAATATTGTTTTGATTTTAAACCCACAAACTCTGTTATTTTGTTTCATATTTCATTTTAAAATAACCTTTGGTTTTAGCATTTTTAGTGTGGTACAGTGGATGTGTGGTTGGAAAATTGGAAAAATCAAAGTACTTAGACTAAACTCTGTATATATTGTTTGGTGTAGGAGCTGATTCATCCTTTGCAACAATTATTAACAAGAAAGAATCCGTATCACTGTATAATGGATGTACTGTATACCATGAACCAAAAATTTTTGGAAGAAATAGATACAGAAATTGATAAATGACTTTCTTTGCTAATTCTAAAACTGTGAATCCTATGAAAATTGGTTTGTCCAATTTAACGGTACAATTTTTCAGTTCCACTGCTGCAATTTTGGGGTCAAGTAACTCCACTCTTTGAAATGTAGGTTTATTTGAAAATTTCAGAAGTTTTTCAGAAGAATTCACTAATCTGACTTTTCTTCTTTTGAACATATTTTCTATGGATTTCCCACAAAGAGCATTGTTTGCCATTTTTAGATTGTTGCTCTCAATTTCCGAGTTTGGCCGTCTTCCTTCTTTCAATATTGAACTCAATAAATGACCTCATGAATGCTCTCTGTTCAAACCTGAGAACTCGGTGAATTTTTGTCAGTTTGAGTCCGGGTTTTAAGTACAGTTTAAATAGTTTGAAATGTATTACATAGTTTTTCTTGTCCTCTAGTGTTTGAACTAGTTTTTCTGCATTGCTGAATAAGTTTTTCATATCATTCGATCTCTGGATATTTTGGTTGTAGGGACTGAGTTCATCATATTTCATTTTCTTCTTTATCGGTGCCAGTGGAAAATCCTGATGTTTGACATGCAAATTCTCTGGGTATACCAAGTCAACCTCTAAAATGTACCCTAGATTAGCATTTGACGCTGTGTTTTCTATGTCAAAGTTTGAAATTTCATTCTTTTCTAACCACCTAAACTTACCAGCCGGTGGTTTTTTTGACAAACACTAGGCATATAACAAATTCCAGTCAAACATGTGAAGGTAACTTCATGGTTCGGTTTCCTTTTAATCGGGTAATGTTGGATAGTTCGCTTTTGCATACCTTGTGTACTGACCAGAGATGCCACCTCTAATAGCTTTCTGTATGAATTCATACTGTTAGAGATCAGTGATCAGTTCGAGCTTTACTTTGGTTTGAAGCAACATTGTATCAAATGAGAAACTTGGTAGACTTAAGTATTTTGCAATGTCTAACCCATACAGTTTATGGTTTATTGCTCTGAAATTTTCAAAAACATCTCTGCAGTAAGGCCACATCTAATTTCAGGTAGGCCTCTAAGTATTTCCCTAAATTTGAACATTTTAAAACCGTAAACATTGATTGTGCATGTTGATACTGTTCAGGGGTGATGGTCTTTTTTGTAAGAGAGCTGTAAAAGTGTTCTCGTTCTGGCAGTTTGCATATATTCAGAATATCAAACCCTGTTAGATACTCGTAAGGGAAGAAACCTTTTTTGAGCAATTTTAAAAATGTAGATTCCTCCAGATATAATTGTCTAGTGTATTTGAACAATTTATCCTTACTTTCTTGCCCACTTCTCGAGATGTCTGTCAGGTTTGATAAACTGTTGGGTAAATGAGCATAGGTATCAATGAATTGGAAATTTTGAAAAGAGATACACACAAATGTCTTGCTTGTTCTTGGAATAATTTTTAATTGGTTTTCACTATTTTGACACATCTTATCAACAATTTGAAGTCGCTCTTCGATCCGTTATGGAGAAATACGGGAATTTTTGGTTCATTGCAAATTAAAGAGTATTTCAGCTTGCATCTATTACAAGCTATACCGAGTACATTCCCAAAAGGGTGTTCTTCTGTCACCTTAGGGCTTTGCAAGTGACTGTGATCCCTACATTTTTGCCAACGTTAAAGGGGGAATCACAAATATAACAATGGGTAGCCTTTTTCAACATTTGCCAAGTTTCTGCAGTGTTGGTCATAGGATATCTGCATTCATTCAAAATGACATTGATATGACTTTGCTCCTCCATCAACATTTCAATCATTTTTTGCACAATTTTCTTCTGTGTAACACCTTACAGGTTCATTAAACCTGTCATTTACACGGCATACACGTTTCATGCCAACGCTTAGCTGTTTGTGTTGTGTGTTAAATTTAGTTTTTCCACTTGCTCTTTTGTTGGTCACTCGGCTCTGATAGGTCTCAAAATCCATGTATCCAAAGGGTGCCATAAATTTTTTCTCATAGTTTCTAAATTGTAACAGGTCCTTACCAGATCCCAGAGTTGGTACCTTTCCTTTAGGTTTGACCGCATTTGTACTGCAAGAGTTTTCAAGTTCTTTCAGAGCTTGCTCTGCATACTTTTTTTGTCAAACAGGTTTTGCAGTAATAACCTTTTTTCCTGTTTGAACATCAAAAAGCACAAAAAAGTCTGGAAAGACTTCTTATTGTGTATTGTTTATTTGGGGTTTTACGTCGCTTTCAACACTGTACAGGTCATATCACGACGGGTAGTTGGAAGGGCAGAGGAAACCAGTACATAGAGTTCGCTAGGGTTGTGTACTGTAAACTGCCGTCCAACGGCAAGCAACTACCAGCTTTCCCACTTACGGCCATGACGGGGATCGAACCCCGGCTGCAGAGGTGGGAGGCAAGAGTGTTACCACTCTGCCACCGTGGCCCCCTTCTTATTGTGTAATAATGTCCTTTGTATAACAGTATATTTATGTGATGTTTCTTGTTTTCTTCAGAACTTATGTGTAGCACCCCGGGTTCATGAGATACCGGGTTAACATCTTAACAATTTATAGAAGCACCATTTTGTTCTTCAAACAGTTGGATATTATCCAATGTCATGGGTAGCGAAATTCCATTCATGTTAAAATTTTCCATCAAAGTTTTGTAGTGACTCGCACGACCCGCATTCGTTGCCTTCGTTTGTAAGATACCCGCTGCTACTGTGTACAGGAAGCAGTGGTTTTCTGGGGAAGATAAATCGAGTAAACAGTGTTTGTTTTTCAGAAAGTTTGGGAGGTTTCCTGGTTTACATCTACCTAAAATTGGTGCGTACTTCACTGTTTTCAATTCAAGACTATAAGTCTTGACTAGGTTCCAATTACTTCCATGGTGAAGAAATGTTTCTTACCTAGATGCTACCTCTTTATTTAATTTGGATATAATCTTTTTGATATGTACCTTCAAAAGAATTCCCTTTGTTTCTGATGTAAAGTATGGCTTGATGTAAAAAAAATCATCTTCCATTTGTCTGTACTTTTTTAGTTTTACCCTCAGTGACAGTTGTACCTTTATGTTCCTCAATTTACACAATGCTTTTTAAATTTTATTTTTGACCATCAGGTAAGATTTTGATAATTACATTTCCACATCTCTTTTCTTGTACCTGGGAAGTTTAATTCTGTACCTCTTATATACATCTTTGAATTTGTGATGTTGCATTTTTTTAATCTGGTTGAAATAAAGTAAGTCTGATTATCACCTTTCCAAATTGAAAATGAATCAGGTCTCCCATTGTATCTGTGATTTTAATTTCAATTTTACTTAGTACATTTCCTATCATAGGGATAAAGTTTAAAATAGGAAGAGTCCTGTGAGTATATTGTGAATTGAGACGAGTGTCACAGGGAATAATCCCTAAAATTGGAACATTTTTATCTCCCACATGCGTAGGGTAGACAATATTGCTATAAATGTAAAGACTGAAAGTGAGCGTATTGATGTCGGGCACCACATCGCTTACATATGCTCTTGGTAAAGGGGTTCTGTTTCCTACATTTGCAAACTGTACCTTGTCAAAAAATCCTAAAATATTTGCCAGCTTTTTGTTTTGTCTCTACAATAATTTTACACAACCCAGTCCTGTTGTTTACCCGCAATGTGGCTTCCATCTTTGCATTTTTGACAGTCGCATTTATCACCGGTATTAATTGTTCTACATTGCGCCCCTTCTGAAGAGTTTCCCAAAACACTTGACTTGGTGTTAAAATTGATGTTTCAATCTAGTACACTCCCCAAATCCTTTACTTCCTCAAAAATCTTGTCTTGTCCGATGAAATTTTTTTATTTGTAATATTGTTTAATACCACAAAAATTTGTGCTCGATAGTCCAGATCAATGATTCCAGCCAATACATGGAGTCCACATAGGCTAACACTTCTCTTTTCTGCTACTTGTCCGTACAATGAATCTGGTAATTCTATATCACCCCTGTGGGCACCTTTCTTATTTCATTAGGTAATAGTTCAAAGCATTCCGTACTAAATAACTTATAACCATCTGCATTCGGAGATGATTTGTACAAGTTTTGTTGTCCATCACAGAAAAATTTAACCTTAACTTCCATTGTCACATCAAACACACTTTTTTGTGTCTTTCTACCTGTTACACACTGATTTTGTGTCATTTTTAGTTATAATGTTCATACATGAAAAAATTTAATTCATCATACAGGTAGTCCTGACAAAATTTTTTTCAGTTGATGTGACAATAAAGCTGTGTTCAGTGTATTAAACTGTATAGTACTAGCACACAATTCTTGCAAACTTCGTTGGTTAAGCCCAAAATAATATCTATTCAAAGATATAGTAACATCTAAACACTGATAAACTAATGTAGGTGTTATTGTTATTCCCAGTTGTACAATTAACCCATGTTTCACAAACACATCTAAATCTCTCCATTTCAGTACATGATTTCTACACTGACAAAATTTTCACATCAAATAGGAAAGTTATATCTTTCCCACTGTCCATTATTACTGTTTCTTATAAGTATTTCTTTTACTGGGAAAAGAGTTTTAAGTTTTTCTGTAAACCAATGTCCCCCCAAATGTTTACTCAGAAATCTTGGAATGGCAAATTCTAGATACTTCCAAGAAACTTTCCAAACACATATTTGTCGGTAAACTGTTCCCATAGCCACTTGGAGAGTAATCTAACATTTAGGATGACTTGATAAATTTTGGAAAAACAAGGTTCTTTTAATGTTAAAAGTTGATCATTTTAAAAGTTTGTATGTGATGTTGTCTGCATGTTCAACAACATCTCTGGTAATTTCTGTATCAGGAAATAACTGTAATCCTGTTTCTATATATGGATACAAGTAATACCATTTAAAGTGGTAGCCACAGATGCCTTTGTTATTATACCTAACTGACATCATCGTTACTTTTTTTGTGTGTGTTTCAACAGAACAATTGTTGTATGACACATAAGCTTTTGTTTGATCACTATGTAATTTTTGGTTTTTCTACCCTCCAGTTTTTATAGCCTGTGCCCTCGATAATAAACTACAATGCAACGGACATTTCACATCGCAGGATAATTCTTCAGTTTTTAAATTTTGTGGCAAAAATGAATTTATTGAAGATATTGTTTTCTTCAAAATTTGGTTAAGTTTTTCCACATTATCAGTCAGGTTGATCAAATTTTCTTTTGTAATGTTGTGGTAATGCTGTAAATCATTCTCCTCTGTAAACTGTTCAAGGTTGTTGCGGTTTTGCATATCAATCTGTGGACTTTTACATTTCATAAACAGGTTTCTGTTTTTCGATTCTGACATTTTTAGTGGTAACTTTCTTTTATGTACTGGTTCTGCAGAGTAAGTTTGTGAAGGTCTAGGACAAACAAGCTTTGCTTCTTTTGGTTTTTTACACACAGGTCCTATCAACTCTGTTTCAGATTCAGAATCGGAAGATAAAGGAAAAAAAGATTCAGTATTTTTGTAAAATTTTACAGACCCATCTTCAGAGGTTTTTAAAACATATGATTCCCCCCTCAAATTTGTTTTTGAAACATATTTTTTAATGCAGTCCGTCGTGAAGTGTATGGTGAAGACAGCACATAATTTCTCTGACAAACTATCGATAAATCTGTCTATAGAATTAAAAGAAACCATATTTCTACCTTTCAAAGTCTGATTTCGATGTACATATCTTTTAATTTTTTATAAAGAGTTTGTTGATCCGTTAAAGGTTTAATAAAAATACGTGTAATAATCGGTCAGAAAGGAGAGATTAATATCTTGCAACAAAAGGTGAGCTAATGTCTGAAGGTACTTAATTAAATATGCTTGCATCAAGTGTATATTCATGGTGGTGTCTTGGCTAACTGAAAGGAAAATTCTGTAAACACTCGGTACTTTTTCTATTTGTTTGGTACAACCAGTAACTTTTAAACAGTTGTTTTCTTGTGAATACTAAATTATCACTTGTGTATTCAGTAGAGATGCGTTCCTTTGTTTCTAAGTCTGGTATTCTTTGAAAATATTTTGAAATTCCGAATGGTTAATTCTCTTCACACCGAGATATTAAACTTTGATTTCCCAATGATAATTTAAAGTTTTGAGTATCACTAGATCAGCTGATGATTCCACTAGATAAGGTTGCATGTAGTTCTTTATAAAATATTTCACTATATCTTTTATTCCACAATAATTACTTACTATGTTAACTTTTTTTTAAAAATATAAAGCCTCTAGAATTTTTGACAAAATATTTAAAAGTAATATGCAGAAATCTAAAAATTAAAACGTCTTGTTGGTTCTGTATTACAAAAGTGTTCTGTCTAATAAGCTCAGACTTTACAATTGACAATATTTCTTTATTTTTGTTAAATATCTCAAACTTCAATAAGATCTGATTTATTTTAATATGTTATTAAAAAAGTACTACACCTCTCTGTTTAACATCCAGCAAAAGAACACTTTAAAACAACAATTGCACCTCCCTTGATTACTCCCTTGCAGCACAGTAAAGTGTGAGGAGTTAATAACCATCACACGGTCTTTATATAAGCTCTGAGAAAAGATGACATTTACTTATTACAGAAAATTTGCAATGTGACAACAGATATAGGGGATAATTAGAAAGTTCTAGAACACAGAGTTTACACAAAAGTTACTATGACAAGAAGTGCCAAAAACTATATATTAGAAATAATAAAAACTGCATTCATAAACCTGGCATGTATTGGGAAATGACATATTGTTTGTAGAACTTTCTAGAAAATCATTATTGTCAAAACACCCTATGATTTCAGAAAGAAAGATATAATAAATCATTATTTGTAAAGTTATTTGCAAAAAATTTGCAGTGGCACAACAGATGAAGATATATTAAGAAAAGTTTCTAGACCACAAGTCCACAAAGGTTACATCAAAATATATCATTACAGTCAAAAACACCAAGTGTTCTGTAAAATGTTCAGTGGGATGCCTCATGACCATTTGCAATAAATCATTAATTGTAAACCATTTCAAGCAATTTGCAATGCGACGACAGATCAAGACATATTAACGGGAAGTTTCTAGAACACAAGTCCGCAAAGTTTACATCAAAAACTTTTTTTCCTTTACTAGCCAAAAGAAAATCAATCAAGTCAAAACGCCCAGTGTTTCTACACAGAGGATAATGTTTAATGGGACATAGATCCAATAAATCATCAATTTTTTAAAAGTTTCAAGGAATTTGCAATGGGATGACAGATGGAAGACACATGTTTTTCTAGAACACAAGTCCACAGAGGTTACATCAGAGAAAAAAATCAAACACTATCAAATCATTAAGTAAAAACAACCAGTGTTCTACAGAGAGAAAAAAACTGTTTAGTAAGATATTTCATAGAGAGCAAAAAAAGGTTGATTTGTGCAGGTTTAAATAAGGACAGTCTCTATTGTAGTGATGAATTATAGATTCTAGAACACAAGTCCATGAGGGTTGAAAAAAATAGTTGACTTGTGCAGGTTTAAATAAGGACAGTCTCTGGTGCAGTTTTAAATAAGGACAATCTCTGTTGTAGTTATGAATTATAGATTCTAGCACACAAGTCCATTTGGGTGTTGAAAATGTTGAGATACAATTACTCACTGAACACATCATCTGCACCTGATGTTCTGTACAGAGAAGAAAGTAATGTTCAGTTGGACAAATGTCGAGAGAATCGATAAATTTAACAAAAAACAAGGATATTATAATGATGATTAATACTTTCTAGATTATCTGAACGCATCATCTGAAGAGGGTTTTTTCTTTCATTTTTGATGAAAAAGGAAAAAAAATAATAATAATGACAGTGTCGTAGTTACTACCACAGGTGCAGTAAATCACTGATGAATCAATTAAAACCCAAACTACATTTGAACAAATAGACATTATGACATTAAAATTTGATCTCTTACATCTGAAAGTATATATCCTAGCCAGTTTTTCCCCCTCCAGTACTTTTTAAACTTACTTTTAGGATCAGAAACAAGTCTACCAATTCCCCATACCGTGTCCCAAGGGCTGGCCTAAACAAGAATGGCACCTGCATTTTTCAAAAGTTTTTCTTTCAATTTTGAGTAAACTTAGCTAGTGAAGCTTTTTCTAACAATGCCTTTGAATTTTATTAGCCATCTTTGTTTATTGAAATTTCTTCCCTTTCTACCCAATCTTTTCATTACTTTTGGGTCTCTCACCTCCATACTTTTTTGGGCTGTAATATAGTCTTTACATGTGATTGCCTTACAATACATCATGTACTGCTCAGCACATCTATACATCACTCCACCAATAATAAATTTAGAAGGATGAAACTGACTGAAAGGTGACTGAATTCCATAAAATAAAGTATACCTTTCTTTGTCTCCCATTGTTACAGCTATCTTTTGACTGGTTGTTATTAACCTTTCTCACCAACACATAATTATAATATAAAAAACAGCTATACCAAGAAAGTCTTGACAGTTGCAACAATGTAAACTATATTTAAGGGGCAATTTTTTTCTGCAACAATCCAAGTGCCTACAGGGTAAAAAAACACAACATCCATGCAATTTTTTTCTCTGATGAATCAATTACATCCCAACCTGTGTTTGTACAAAAAATTAAATAGCAGACATCACATGGGTGTCTTCGAATAGAGATGGTCAATATCATGAAATGAGTCTTTTTAGAATATTCTCAAAACCATTTATCACAAATTGGTTTGATGCAATAAATCTCTAAAACCATTCATCAAAATTGAAACCCTGTTATTTGTAAAAAAAATGCATTGTGACAGATAGTACTGAAAAAAAAATGTTGTAGAACTCTCTAGAACACAAGTCCAAAGAAGTAATGAGATCAGTAAAATAAACTGACACAAATGTAATAAATTTTACACGAATACAAATGTTGTACTGACTGCACAGATGAGAAAAATAAGATTTTTGTGCAGAACTTTCTAGAATGGTAGTTCACAAAAGTTAAAACACTGATAAAACTGTCAAAGCATTTTCACAATAAATTGCACATAGGGACATAAAACAATATTAGGTTTGCATTTCTGTAGAATATTTAGTGGGTCAACATACAGACAGAACTTTCCAGAACACAAGCACGGAAGTTTATGACACTTGTAGTAATAACACCGCTACAATAAATCTATCTATAAGCATTTGTTAAAGTTGTTTTACAGATCAAGCAAATAATGTTCAGTGGGACAGTGGTTCAGTGTAGGTTTTTCCAGAACAATAGCACAGATTTCAATAAATATCTGAAGAGAAAGAATTAGGCTTATTGTTTAGTAGGGTGCCAAAGGATGGTGATGGCGTTGCAGGTTTAAATTGGAATGTTTTAGTGGGAAGATTAAGATTTCTGTGGTATATTTTAGTGAGAAAAACAACTTTGCATTTCTTAAAAAGGAAAATTCAACAGAATGTTACATTGAGAAATCCTGTGTCACTTATGTGGAATGTTGCATTTGTGAGAAAGTAATTTTAAATTTTCTAAATAACTGGACTATTGAAATGAAAAATTCAAAAGAAAAAATTATAAAAGTTTGACAGTGACTTGGAATGAGGTTTGTAGTTACAATTTTCTTTTACCAGATTATTAAAATTCTAAGACATACAAATTTCTCTCTGAGAGAATATATTCATCTAAAACATGAGTTAAACCAATTTTTTTGGAGGGACCATCCATATGTTACATTTATATGAATGGCTTATAAGTCATTCTATTTTTTTCAATAATAATACATTCAAGAGGTGTTTGAGGTTTCATGCATGCATTCATTATATATTTGACTATAACTGCTTTCACAAAAGTAAATAAACCAACACATGGAAAGTGTTAATGGGTTTTTCTAAAGGATTCATTTTTATAATAAGTGATTTTATGGACATTAAATCAATTATGTATGCATTCAGGACATGTATATACTATCATAAAATGTCACAGCTTCAGAAAAAGTTTTTGAAACAATTGTTTAGTGTGATAGATCTTAAGTCAACATTGTTGTAGAATAAAATGATAGTACAGTTGGTGTAAATTGCAATATCATGGTTTAGGATAATTTGTGTTGAGAGACTTAGGATTTATCTGTGTTGTAAATTTCCATAAAAATTGTCAGTTTTATAACATCACATCAATGCTACATGTTAACACATTGTAATATATTAAAGTAGTTACTAAATGTAATTCATCTCATATTGCTAAAGATGTGTAACATTAATATTGAAAGTTTACTGTCATAACAAATTTGAGAAAATTGATAGCAATTTCAGCAATCATAGCAATTTCAATGAAAACTAACATATCTTGTTTTAGATGAATTTTTTTATCCTTAGATAAAGCTACCTAATGATGATTAATCACGGTAGCTGTTGCACATTGCTTCAAAAAATTGTAAATTGTAATATTTTGCCCTCTGAAAATCAAAAACAGGACAATTAAAACAATTTCTTTCCCCAAAAAACAATATTTACCTAAAAGGTATACTTCAGTAATATATATGTGGTAACACTGTGTGACAGTAAAAGTAGGTTCAAATTTGGATACAGCAAAAGGAATACCATTTGTAAAACTATGAAAAATTTACTCAATTTTGTTTTTAAAAAGGGGTCATTACTGTATGCACGTATCATTCTGCATCATCTTTCCCTTAAAAGGTGCATTCCACACACTTTGCAGCTCAGTTGGAGAAAAAGTAATTTGTAAAATGTATGTTAACTTAAGAAATATTTCAAAGTGTGTTTTTGATCTTTTTTAAGTTGGAGAGATTTTCTTCAATTAATGCATTCTTATATATTTTGTTTTTGCACAGGGATTATAATCTTCGAAGTAAGAAGAGGAAAATGTAAATATATTTGATAATATTACTTTTTGCATTACCTGTGGTTATTAAAAAGTTTTCTAAAATGTTTGTGTGTGAACAAAGGATATAATAATTGGTTTAGTTAGGATGTTAAATTGTATGTCAATAATAAAGTTATTTTTCAAAGATTGCTTTTATGCTTTTAGTAAATAGTTGAAAGTGATTAGTATGCCAGAGGTAAAAAGTTGTTGATATTTTGGTGTACATAGATTATATTATATATCTGGTTCTGTTAGATTTAGAGATTACCCGACATTACTAATCTACTGCTCTGCAGAGTCAAAATATTTACCACAATAGAGAACATAGTGCACTAAATTAACAGAAGTAGTGTCCAAAACACAATCCAAGGGATTTGTGTATTTATATTGTAGAGATGAAGAATAGAAAGAAAGTGTGAAAATTGTAAGTGTTCTTCACAATTGGATAAAGGGTAACTACAAAACAAGACAAAAAGCCTTTAAAACATTTATTACAATATGGTAAATCATTTCCCCAAACAGAATTTTGAAACACATCTTAATTACTAAGGTTAATGACTAAGTAATCAGCAATTAAAGAAAATACACTTTTGCCATGTGTACCAAAACTGAACTCCAAGCCACGAAAATTGTCAAGTGCACTGCTGTAGTAGTGTGTGTGCACTGACATCATGATGACCCATATATTTGTTTTATGCACCGGTAAGTCATTCATATATAGAAGTGTAGATATAATTGAAAATTGCTCATTTTGAATCTGAGAAAGAAAACCAAGATATAGTTCAGTACTTGCAGGTGTTTTTTTTCCATGTTTATCACATTTACATGTAATCAGTTGAAGAAAATATCATTTAATTCCTGTACACCATGGGTTGATGTGGAATATTGAAATTATATTAGCATTTTGATCAGGTTATAAGCATTGATAAGGATATTGAGGAGTGTTATAATTTTTATTGTTTTGTATATTTCATAGGTGGGGAACCAATAGCATGGGTAATTCTAAATTGAAATGAGATATAGTATATCTAATTTTATAAAGTATTATGAATGTTAATACCAATATATATGATTTTAAGTAAGTATATTGCAGTAATACCACAAATAATAATTTTCATCCAAATGAAATTTGTCCAATTTTGTTTGTAGGGTCAGTATATACCCAAAGTATTTCCACCTAAGTGAATTTTACTGAAATATAAAAATTAAACATTTTAATCTGAAGAAATTTCTGTTTCATTTGTTATTGTGACACTTTTTCATTATTTCTTACACAATTTATACATTTTCTTTTTCAGCCTGTCAGAAAAGAAGTAAACATTGGTGAAAAATTACACTGTTATTTTTATTTGTTATAAAAGTAGTTGATTGTATTTAGAGTTTTCAAAAATAATGTTATTCAGACATTAGAAAGAAATGTCTAACTTTATATCTTTTATTACAGTTTATAAACCTATATTTACAGATATCAAGCAGAAGATGATTTAAGTATGCACTAATTTTTATCAGTTTTTAGGTGATTTCTGAAAGATTTTTCTTCTTTAATAGTTCATTATTACACAAGGAAAAATGTTAGGAGTGTTTTTTTTAACATATTTCCTTGTAGTATTGCTACTTTTAAGAATGTGAAAAATGGTAGCACAGGTGAGGACCTATAATTAAAATATAAAATTGCACAACAGTTCATTATAGAAAAGTAAAAAATATCAACGTTTTTACATGTATTAGAAGGGTCTGGGTTTTCCTTGTAGTATTATGATTTATAAGACTGTTATTACCCACTACAATGGATAATTAAAGGATAAAATTGCACAAAAAACTAGATCTTAAAAGACCTCCAGATAGAAAGATAGGGCGTACAAAATATGATTAGTCACATGTGTATTGCTACATATTGGGAAATCTGTAAGTTTATTATTTATTGGGCATTTGATAACCAATTTCTTTTTTCTCCTTTTTTATTTTACAGTACTCAAACATCAGTGTAACTGTAAGTGTATTACTAGTGTATTCTCAAACCAGGAGTAATTACTTATTTTTTTCCTTTTTCTTGTAAATATGCTTTGAAACAAAACTTACATGTACATAACATTTATGACCTTATTAGTCTTAATGTGTCATTCACTATTAGGTATATTAGTTTTTTTCTGTTTTCACTAATCAGAAAAATAATGTAACAGGTTGCTTGTTATTTCATCCACTATTGTGTCCACTAATAATCATTGTTTTACTGATTCACAAGACTTTGAGAGTAAATATATATTTATACAGGGGATATTTATAACTCAGTAATTGGTGAAAATTTTTCTTTTCTTGAGACCATTGGATTTTGAAAAGTAAATAACTATGAGTTAACAGACAGATTTCTAACACACACACACACACACACACATATATATATATAAATGGATTGAACCTTTCATGTACATACATTGTAATGCCACTTTTCATGTACACTCATCACAATTTTAATGTATATCTCAAAAATATCTTCTATCTTTATTTCTTTTTAAATGAAAAGTAACCATTTTGTTTCTTAATTTCTATAGAATAACTCAATTATATCTGGCTAAAATTGATCAACGTTTGAACATCTTTTTTCCCGAAAACTTTAAAATTCATTGTACATGAATAGTTTTACAATGTATTGATAATATAAAGAGACCTTTCATGTACACCAATATTTACATATACGTAAACCATTCAGGTACACTGATATATACATATATGTAAACCTTTCATGTGCATTGACATATATATATACATATATGTATACCATTCATGTACACTGATATATACATGTATGTAAACCATTCAGGTACATTGATATATATACATATACACAAACCATTCATGTACATTGATGTATACATATATGTAAACCTTTTATGTACATTGACATATATATACATATATGTATACCATTCGTGTACACTGATATATACATATATGTAAACCATTCAGGTACATTGATAGATACATATACACAAACCATTCATGTACATTGATATATACATATATGTAAACCTTTCATGTACATTGACATATATATACATATATGTATACCATTCATGTACACTGATATATACATATATGTAAACCATTTAGGTACATTGATATATACGTATATGTAAACCATTCATGTACATTGATATATAACATATATGTAAACCCTTCATGTACATTAATATATATATATATATATATATATATATATTACACTTTATTCCAGCTTAGGTAGACAGGTGGTAAATGTCCCCCTTAAGTAGACACTGACTTATATTTTTAGTTTTTATATATACAAGTGCTGCGATTAATGATTTTACCATATTTTTGAATAATTAAAGGAGTTATTTTTTCTAGCAACTGAAAATTAGTAAATAAAAAATATACACTAAATGTCTACCTAAAAATGTCTACTTAATGTTTTCGCCGCTTAAAACAATCATTAAGTAGACTGTCTACATAAGTGAGTACAGCAGTAATGTAAGGATACATTTTGATTTGCAGTATGCAACCATGCTCTAGCTCAAAGTAAATCTATGAAATGAGAGAAGTACTTATTTGGCTCAACACAAGTTAAACCTTTAAATAGGCCATCTGACACGTCTGAGATGGATGTAAAAGATTAAGATGTATAGTAAGAACTGTTTTTGTCATTTGACATATAGAAATAATCTCAGTCATTGATTTATTTTGTGTTGACACTCCATACTATACTGTTTATTGTTTTATAAAAAGACTACAATTAGACTGTATTATAAAAACTTATTTCCATTTCACATATACATGGTGTTAGACAATCTTAATTCCAAACAAAATTTCAACAAACGTTGGGATATTACTTCATAAAGTATATATAAAATATCAACACCCAAAATAAGCACAAAATATCTACTTCAGTTATTTTTCAGATCCTATGAAATACACAAAATATACCATTTAATGTGGAGTTTTCTAACAATCATATGCACAAAATGTCCACTTAAGTTGGGCATTTACATCCCAAGATATATACAAAATGCCCACTTAAGATGGGTATTTACATCCCAAGATATGCACAAAATGTTCACATAAGTTAGGCATTTACATCCCAGAATAGACAGAATTTACATCCTCTTGGTCACAGACAGACTGACAAATAGACAGACAGACAAACCACGGTGATTACATAGGCGTCAGCAGGGGAGGTAATAATATACTACTTTATAGAGTTGATAATAACAAGGTCTTTGCATACACTGTCCAATTAATTATGTGTCCCGAAACTGCCATAATTTAGATTTATTTCTTGTTTTACAACAGCCAGGGTCATATTACAATAGGTAGTTTACAGGTGGAGGAAACCAGTGCATACTGCATTGTAAACCACCGGGCATCGGCAAATAACTATCAACTTTCCAACATAAACCGCCGGCCCGTGATTCAAACCAGCGGCCTCAGAGGTTGGAGGCTAGAACTCTAATGGCTACACCACCGAGCCCCCTCGAAACTGTAATGAAAGCATTGATCAATAAGCAAAAAACAGTCACACAACTGCTATAAAAATCCAAAAGTTTGATTTTTTCGCATTGGTAGGAAAGCAATATAAGTATATCTATATACTTGTATATAGATAATTAAACTGGAAAGCTGACGTAAGATATCTTAAAAGTAAGATATTAAGGGACTAAATCTATGTAAATATTGCCCAATTACGTAACACTTGGAAATCAAAGGCTTTATTAAAAATCCCTGTAAATGCTTAATATTTGCTTGATTTTAATAAGACAAGCACCAATTGTCAATTATTATATGTAGAATAGTTGTATATAGATTATAAAACTGGAAACCTGACATAAGATATCTTAAAAGTAATATATTAACGGACTAAATCTATGTCAAAAATTGCTCAATGAAGTAACACTGGGAAATAAAGGGATTTGTTAAAATCCCTGTACAATGCTTCGAATTAATAAGACAACCACCAATATGTTCACTATGATGTTTACAATACTTGATTGTAGATTATTAATCTGGACACTTAGCAGCTATCTTAAAAGTAAGATATTAAACACCAACATCCACTGGAAAAATTCACCCAATTAAGTAGCAATGGGAAATAAAGGGCTTTGTTAAAATCCCTGTAAAATGCTTAATATTTCCTTGATTTTAATAAGACAGATGTCAGATAAATTTTATACAAAATATAAGAAATGCCAAAATATCAGCCTGTCAGATAAATGTGTTCAAGGCCGTTTTGAAACCCTGGCCATTCCTAGCCCAAGATTTTGTATGAGCTGGTTTTGTATTGTAAAACTCTAGGATCAATCATAAGGGAATTATAAGCACTTTCAAGTTGGTCCTTGTTCGACTTTGAAGGAGGGGCCCAAGGTCAAATCCGACCACACCAAAAGATTCCCTGCCCATGATTTTCTATAGGTTGGTTTACCATCCCAAAGTTCTAAGACCAATAATAAGTGAGTTATAAGCACTTTGAAGTTTGGCTATCCTGGTTTGACCTTGAAAGACGGGCCCATATCTGTCCACACCGGACGATACCCAACCCATGAATTCCTATATGTTGCTTTACCATCCCAAATCTCTAGAACCAAAAAATATTGCAAATTTAATAAGTAAATTAAATTTTTATAAGTTAATACCCTATCCAATGGACAATTGCTAACTCCGGTCGGCGAGACCGGCCCGCCAAACGTCAGAAAAAGACGTCCTGTGTCTCCACCGGCCAGCCGGTCCTTACTCTGTGCACTCGCCAGGTGGCGTGTCGTACTTCCTTCCTGTCTAGACAGAGTGACGTCATAGCATCTTTTTCGTTGTCTAAACATAATAAAGACCCCTAGTAAATTAACAGCGGGGTCGGTGGGAGGGTCTTGCCTGTCCATTGGATAGGGTATTAACTTATAAAAATTTAATTTACTTATTAAATTTGCAATTTTATTGCGTTAATACATCCTATCCAATGGACAATTGCTGAATAACTACCGCTTGGTCGGCGGGTAAATTACTAGGGACTAAATTGACTCATGGTATTGACAGCAAGCTCCATTTTAAGCCTAGCCAGATCTTGAGGTCAATGACCCTTGAGGCTATGGTCGAATATCATCACCCGGTTATCCGGAGGATAAACCGTCAGAATCGACCTTGCTGCCCCCCCCCCCCCCTTTTTATAACAGACCTGCTCTGAGGTAGGGGAAGAGAGGGATGAGTTCAATCCCATAGAAATAAAAGGGACCTCCCGAAGGAAGCACGATCCAGTTTTTTTTTTTTTTTTTTTTTTTTTTTTTTAATTGTATACACAGTATTTACATATATATATGTGTGTTTTATCTCCTCTATATCTTGGTCTCCGGGTGGATCTGCTGAGCAGCCACAACCGGACCCAGGTGGAAAAGCTCTGTGTCAGCCCAGGCCACATCCTTCAAGTAGAATTGAGTGAAGGTGTTATGTGACTTCCAGTGGCAGGCTGATAAAATTTGTTCCAGGGAAATTCCTGACTGGAAGGCTTTTGAGGCAGCAAAGGCTCTAACATCATGAGCCTTGACCTGATGTAAGGTGTGTGCCTCCTGATCCGAGAGCTCATAACATAGGATCACTGTCTGTTTGATCCATGAGGAGATGGTAGCAGGGGCAATATCTTTGTCAAAACCTTTCTTGAAGGAGACAAAAACTAATTCTTTGTTTTGCCTGATATCTGAGGTCCCGTCCAAGTAGTACCTAAGTGCTCTGACTGGACATAGTGACCGATCAGATTTGAGGGATTTATCCAGGGTCGGAGCCAGGGCTGGAATAACTACCGGGGCAACACTGTCCGGACCCTCTTTGGCCAGCTGATTCTTTGAGAGAAAGCTGGGAGATGGATACAGTGACACTTTTGACCAATCGGATTGGTGCCTGATGTTTTTATTTTGCCAAGCATGGATCTCACTCCTACGCTTGCCCGACCCCAAAGCCAGAAGGAAGACTGTCTTGAACGTTAAATGTTTCAAGGTAGCGTCTTTAAGTGGTTCAAAGGGGGGTTTTGTAAGCTGATGTAAGACCAGCGAGAGATTCCAAGAGGGAATACCTCTTCTACCCTTGGGCCTGTCTCTATGGAAACTATCCAGGAGACGAGTGAGGTTTTCGTCTTTGCTGAGATTGTTGGGCGAATTCCCTAACTTGTCAGCAATGGCAGATCTGTAACCATCAATGGTGCTGGGCTGAAGTTTCCTGTCCTCAAAAAGGTACATCAGGAACTCAGCAACTGACTTCACAGGGGGTGCCCTGAAGTCCACCTTATTAGTGATGCACCATTTTGTAAAAATGGTCCATTTTGCCTCATAGACTGATCTGGTAGAGCCCCTCTGAGGAGCTTCAATTCTTGCCGCCACTGCCTCAGAGAAACCCTGTTTTTTGATTGCAGTGGCTCTAGGAGCCAGGCATGGAGGTTTAGATTTGTGAGACTCCTGTGAGGCGTTTGATTGAAGGGTTGAGACAGGAGGTTGGGTAAATAAGGCAGGCTCAGTGGGATTTGGCTGGACATTTCCACCAGGTCCCAAAACCAAGTCATGTTCGGCCACCCTGGGGCAATAAGAATCATTCTTTTGCAAGGGCAGTCCAGAAGTTTCTCCACCACTTTGCCCAAGATGGCTGCTGGTGGGAAAGCATAGGCATCCAGATCCTCCCATGACAGATTCAGTGCGTCCACTGCAGTGGCCGTCGGATCTGGCACCGGTGACACAAACATTGGAAGTTTGGTGTTGAATCTGGTGGCAAAAAGATCTATTTGAGGTCGATGCCACCTGTTGCATATAAGGTCGAACACTTGGGGAAGCAGAGCCCATTCTGTCTGAATAATCTGCCCTAGCCTGGATAGCTTGTCCGCTACCACGTTCAACCGGCCTGGGATGTGACGTGCCCTTAGGGTCACTTGGTTCCTGTTGCACCAGGTTAGGATCCTCCAGAGCAGTGCACATAGTTGGCCTGACTTCATGCCTCCTTCCTTGTTTATGTAGGCCACCACAGTGGTGTTGTCTGTGGCCACTAGGACTGTCTTGTTTGAACAGAAGTCCTGGAATTGCTTTAAGGCTAGGAAGACGGCTTTGAGTTCCAGATAGTTTATGTGCAGTTTGCTTTCCGGGATGGACCACACCCCTCTTGCAGTATGTTCGTTTAAATGAGCGCCCCAGCCTTCTTTTGACGCGTCGGTAAAGATCTGTAAGGCGTGTTTTGCTGGATGTAGGGGTTGGCCTGTGAGGACATTCTCCTCTCTCAGCCACCACTGCAAGTGTGGGTGTAGAGATCTTGTAAGAGGAATTGTCTTTTCTAACGATTCCGGTATCCTCCAATTGTTTTTGAGATGCCATTGGACTGGTCTCATGTGCAACCGACCTAGATGGACCTGCTTTTCTGTGGCTGTCAGTAAGCCTACTAGAGACATGAACTCCCGGGCTGAGCAAGAAGGTCTGGCAAGTAACTGTAGTATCTTGTCCTGAAGATTCTGCCACCGGTCCGGAGTGGGTCTGACCCGGCCCGCTTGAAGGTCGAATTGGTAGCCTACAAAGTTGAAGATTTGTTTGGGTTCCAATTCGGACTTTTCTATGTTTACCAGCCAGCCCAATTTCTGGCATATCTGCATTAGTTTCTGTGTATGATGCAGACATACCTGGTGGGATGAAGCTCTGACCAACCAGTCGTCTAGGTACTGGTGGATTCTTATACCCTGTTTTAGTGCCATCAGTTTTACCTCCTTTACTATTATAGTAAACTCCAAGGGCGCTGTGGCCAGCCCGAAAGGGAGGGCCTTGAACTGGTAGGTCCGCCCCTGGACATGAAATCTCAGATATTTTCTGGACTGTTCTTGTATTGGTATGTGGAAGTAGGCGTCCTTGAAGTCTATTGAGGTCACCCACTCCCCTTGCTGGAGGGAGGTCCTGATGGTTTCCGGTGTCTCCATTTTGAATTTTTCCACCTTGAGAAACTGGTTTAGATTGCTCAGGTCTAGGATAGGTCTCCACTTGTTTTCCGGTTTGGGGACCAAGAATAGTCGGTTGAAGAAACCTAACGACCTTTGTTTGTTTACTAGTTCTATGGCGTTTTTGGTCATAAGCTGATGTAATGCCTCTAGCAGGTAGCTGTTCCTGCGAGGATTGCCATAACAGCTGATGACTATAGGGGACCTTGTCAGCTTTGGCCGGATCCGAAAGGGGAGGGTATAACCCTCTTTCAATATTTGTACCACTTTCGGACCGGCACCCAGATCCAGCCAAGTTTTCCAAAAATTTTGTAATCTGGCTCCTACAGGCCGATTTGTGACAACATTGGGGGCACTGATAACATGATTGACATATGACAATGGAATGACAGAAGAAACACTTTTGACATATTTTAATGTGTCTTTCTTGCCTTGACAATCTGCTAACCGGGACTTACGTCTTTCTTTTGTGATTGCCCGGGTGCAGTATGAGCATGATAAACAACACTTAAGTTTACAGGTAACATAGTGTTCATTGTCTTTCCTGTAGGGCTCCCGGTCAGCAGCAGTGGATCTAACTGAGTTAAACATTGATTGTCATTTATACTGCTGCTGACCCTTGGCCGGTCGGGAGGAACGTTGAGATCTGGCCTTGTTCTTCCTACGTTGTGTGCGTGATAGGTTCTTCCAAGCCGGTCTGTCCTGGTTTTTGTCCGACTTGGATTCCGGCCTGTCATAAGGGTGGTATCTCCTGTCTTTATACACTGAAGAGGACCGACCCTTGTCGTGTTCCGAAATGTCCTCTTCTGCCCTCTTTATTAAACTATCCGGGAATAATGTCTCCAAGTGCAGAGGGGAAGTGCGTAAGGCATTAAGTGTGTCTGCCTTGATCCCAGCTTTCAGGTAACTGAGGTAGGAGTCGCGTCTAAGTAGTGTAGTATTGGCCATGTTGACGAACACGAATTCAGTTAAATGTTCCATAGCTTTAGCCATGGCCTGGCAAACACTGTTGTTGAAATCCAATAGAAACTGCAGTTCATCAACCGCCGCGGACACCTTGTTTGACGCTTTCCCTTTGGAATCTGTCCTAATAGCCTTTAGCTGTACTCCCATGTTGTCCTGTATTTTCACCAGACACCTGTTGAAAGAGGCTGCCTGGTTGCAAATGACGGTGGATTCCCGCGCCGACCTCTCCCACTTCCTGAGGGTTTCTTGGGAGACTTGGCGTGACATGGGTGGAGATGAGGCTATACCGGCCTGACGTGCAATTCTGAGGTAGGTACTATTCAGCCTCGAATAGCCGGTATTCCAGGAAGACACACTCTCAGAGTCCTTGCTTTTAGCCGGTTGACAGCCGTACCACTTATGCTGAGATTTGGGAACACGCACAAATTGGTCCCTTAAAAGTCCACCAGAGTCTGAGGTGCGAGTCGGATAACCTTGAACAAGTGTAAGGTTAAGCTTCGACATTTTTCTACAAAGCCACTCGTCGGTGGGTAGATTGACCGACACCTTTCCTGGAGCTTGTGACTTGGGGGCTGCAAAAGGGTTGTCTTCTGAAGTAGTTGTCCCTGAGTCCAGATCTGGGATGTGACTCCAGTCCATGTAAGAGCGTATGCCCCGCATTGTCTCTCTATATGATTGTTCTGTTGACATAGCTTGTTCTTGATCAGATAAATCCCCATCCTGGCCATCAGAAAGTTCACCCTCCTCTGGGAGGAGATCCACAACAGGCCGGTCAGACGACAAGGAGTCAGAGTCTGAGTCACTTGATGATGGTGAATCTCTCCGGCTGGTGTCAAAAGCAGGGGTCACTCTGTCTAGACAGGAAGGAAGTACGACACGCCACCTGGCGAGTGCACAGAGTAAGGACCGGCTGGCCGGTGGAGACACAGGACGTCTTTTTCTGACGTTTGGCGGGCCGGTCTCGCCGACCGGAGTTAGCAATTGTCCATTGGATAGGATGTATTAACGCAATAAAAAGCCAGTTTTTAAGCTTTTTTAAATTTGGCTATCCTCATTTGACCTTGAAGGAGGGGCCCAAGGTCAAATCTGACTACATCAAAAGATTCCCAGCCCATGATTTCCTAAAAGTTGCTTTCACAATGCAAGCCTCTAGGACCAATAATAAGTGAGTTATAAGCACTTTTAAGTTTGGCTATCCTCATTTGATCTTGAAGGAGAGGCCCAAGGTCAAATCCGACCACACCATAAGATTCCCTGCCCATGATTTTCTATAGGTTGGTTTACTATCCCAAACCTCTAGGACCAATAATAAACAAGTTATAAACACTTTTAGCTTTGGCTATCCTCATTTGACCTTGAAGGAGGGGTCCGAGGTCAAATCTGAACACATCAAAAGATTCCCTGCCCATGATTTCTTATAGGTTGGTTTGCCATCCCAAACCTCTAGGACCAATAATAGGCGAGTTATAAGCACTTTTAAGTTTGGCTATCCTGGTTTGACCTTGAAGGAGTGGTCCAAGGTCAAATCCGACCACACCATAAGATTCCCAACCCATGAATTCCTATATGTTGCTTTATCCTCCCAAATCTTTAGGACGAAAAATAAGCAAGTTATAAGCATTTTTAAGTTTGGCTATCCTCATTTGACCTTGAAGGAGGGGCCCAAGGTCAAATCCGACCACACCATAAGATTCCCAGCCCATGATTTCCTATATCTTGGTTTACCATCCCAAACCTCTAGGACCAACAATAAGCGAGTTATAAGCACTTTTAAGTTTGGCTATCCTCGTTTGACCTTGAAAGAGGGGACCAAGGTCAAATCTGACAACACAGAAAGATTCCCAGCCCATGATTTCCTATATGTTGGTTTGCTATCCCAAACCTCTAGAACCAATAATAAGTGAGTTATAAGCATTTTTAGGTTTCTCTGTCTTCGTTTGACCTTGAACAAGGGATCTAAGGTCAAATCCAACCACACTAAAAGATTCACAGCCCATGATTTCCTATAGCTTGGTTTACCATCCCAAACCTCTAGGACCAATAATAAGTGAGTTATCAGCACTTTTAAGTTTGATATCCTCATTTGACCTTGAAGGAGGGGTCCAAGGTCAAATCCGACCACAAAAGAAGGTTCCCAGCCCATTATTTTCTATATGTTGGTTTACCATCCCAAATCTCTAGGACCAATAATAAGCATTCTCTCTAATAACAATCTCAAGCATTCTGTGTGTAGAATACTCATCTATAGATAATTAAACTGGAAACCTAACACAAGATATCTTAAAAGTAAGATATTTAGAGACTAAATCCAAGGAAAAAATCGCCCAATTGAAAATAACTTGTAAATTATAAGCTCTTTTAAAAAGACTGTAAAATTCTTAATATTTGAGAGCTTTTTATGAGATCACCACCACACTGTTTATTATAATGTGTAGAATACTCGTTTGTAGATAATTGCACTGGACACCTAACATAAGATATCTTAAAAGTAAGATATTGAGGGACTAAATATACCCAAAAATAACCCCATTGGAAAACATTGGGAAATTGAAGGTTATGTTAAAAGCCCTGTAAAATTCTTAATATTTAAAAGATGTTATTAAAACAACCATCAAGTTATTCATTATTACATGTACAATGTTTACCTATAGAAAATAAATCAGGAAAACTAACATCAGACATCTTAACATTAACATATTGAACACTAACAACCACTGAAAATATGTCCGATAAAGTCATATTAAAGAATCAAAGGCTTGTAAAAATCCCTGTAAAATGCTTAATATTTGCTTGATTTTAATAAGACAACCACCAAATTATTCATTATTATGTGTACAATATTCGTCTATAGATAATCTATCTGGAAACCTAACATAAGATATGTTAAAATTAATATACTGAACACCAACATCCATGGAAAAAATCGTCCCATTGGAAAATCCACGGAAATAAGCCACCACATTGTTCATTATTTTGTGTAGAATGTCCGCCTATAGATAACTTAACTGGAAACTTTGTATAAGATACATTGAATTTATTTATTTATTTGTGGTTTTACGTCACTTTTAACACAGGACAGGTCATATCACGACGGGTAGTTGGAAGGGCAGAGGAAACCAGTACATACAGTTCGCTTGGGTTCTGTACTGTAAACTGCCGACCAACGGCAAGCAACTACCAGCTTTCCCACTTAAGGCCTTGACGGGGATCGAACCCCGGCCTCAGAGGTGGGAGGCAAGAATGTTACCACTCTGCCACCGTGGCCCTAAAATACATTGAAAGTAAGATATAAGATATTGAGGAACAAATTCCACGGAAAAAAATCCAGTTTAGTTTGCTACAGACAAGCATTCTGTATATAACATCATGCAAATTGGTGTTTATCTTGTTCAAATTTTCTAATTATTGAGCATTTGATAGGAGTTTTTGAAATGGCCTTTGATTTCTCAATGAAGTAATACTTACAGAGCCCAGGAAGGGACAGAGAACTGTTCTGTTATCATTTTTTATCTTGTTACCACGAGTTAGCAAGTTATTAACACAAGATACTAGGTCATTCCTATAACTTAGTAACTTGTGGTAATGAGATACTAAGTTGTGTTTAGGAGATACTAAGTCATGGGAATAAGATACTTGTGGGAACAAGATACTAAGTGGTTACCACAAGATAGTAATTGTTTGTGTTTTCATTCATAACCACCCCTAACTAACTCATTACAACCACTTCTTAAGTCATTCCCACCACTTATTAACTCATTCCCACCACTTAATAACTCGCTTCCACAACTTACTAAGTCATTCCCAACACTAAGTCATTCCCACCACTTGCTAACTCATTCCCACCACTTGCAAAGTCATCCCCATCACTTGCTAAGTCAAATATGACCACATCAGAAGAATCCCAGCCCATGATTTCTTATAGGTTGGCTTCATATCCATAACCTCTAGGACCAATAATAAGTGAAGTATAGGGACCTATAAGTGTGGCTACCTTCGTTTGACCTTGAAGAAGGGGCCCAAAGTCACCAAGATACTAAGTTGTTATCACAAGAGAGTAAATCCTTGTGTTTTCAGTCATACCCATCCCTTACTAACTCATTCCTACCACTTACTAACTTGTTCCCACCACTTACTAAACTGTTCACCACTTGGTAACTTGTTCCCACTTCTTACTAAGTCATTCCCACTTGCTATGTCAAATAACACCACATCAGAAGAATCCCAGCCCATAATTTCCTATAGGTTGGCTTCATATCCATAACCTCTAGGACCAATAATAAGTGAAGTATAAGCACTTTTAAGTGTGCTCACCTTTGTTTGACCTTGAAGAAGGGACTCAAGGTCACTAAAATACTAAGTGGTTATCACAAGAGAGTAAATCCGTTTTTTTTAGTCATACCCATCCCTTACTAACTCGTTCCCACCAGTTACTAACTCGTTCCCACCACTTAATAAATTATTCCCACCACTTACTTAATTGTTCACCACTTAGTAACTTGTTCCCAATACTTACTAAGTTATTCTCACCATTTACTAAATTATACCCACTACTTACTTTCCCACTACTTACATTCCCACCAGTTGCTAACTCATTCCCACCACTTGCTAAGTCAAAAATGAAAACATCAGAAGAATCCCAGCCCATGATTACTTATAGGTTGGCTTCATATCCATAACCATAGGATCAATAATAAGTGAAGTATAAACACTTGAATGTGTGGCTACCTTCGTTTGACCTTGAAGAAGGGACCCAAGGTCACCAAGATACTAAGTTTTATCACAAAAGAGTAAATCCTTGTGTTTTCAGTCATACCCATCCCTTACTAACTCGTTCCCACCACTTACTAAATTGTTCACCACTTAGTAACTTGTTCCCACCACTTACTAAGTCATTTCCACAACTTACTAAATTATACCCAACACTTACTACGTCATTACCACCACCTGCTAACTTGTTCCCACCAATTGCAAAGTCATCCCCACCACTTGCTAAGTCAAATATGACCACATCAGAAGAATCCCAGCCCATGATTTCTTATAGGTTGGCTTCATATCCACAACCTCTAGGACCAATAATAAGTGAATTGTAAGCACTTGTAAGTGTGGCTACCTTCGTTGGACCTTGAAGAAGGGACCCAAGGTCACCAAGATACTTAGTTGTTAGCACAAGAGAGTAAATCCTTGTGTTTTCAGTCATACCCATCCCTTACTAACTCGTTCCCACCACTTACTAAATTGTTCACCACTTAGTAACTTGTTCCCACTACTTACTAAGTTATTTCCACCACTTACTAAATTATACCCATCACTTACTAAGTCACTCCCACCGCTTGCTAACTCATTCCCACCAATTGCAAAGTCATCCCCAAAACTTACTAAGTCAAATATGACCACATCAAAAGAATCCCAGCCCATGATTTCTTGTAGGCTGGCTTCATATCCATAACCTCTAGGACCAATAATAAGTGAATTATAAGCACTTTTAAAGTGGCTACCTTTGTTTGACATTGAAGAAGGGGTCCAAGGTCACCAAGATACAAAGTGGTTATCACAAGAGAGTAAATCCTTGAGGTCTCAGTGATACCCATCCCTTACTAAGTATTTCCCACCCATTACTAACTCATTCCCACCACTTACTAAGCCGTTCCAAACACTTAATAACAACTCAGTAACACCACTTATTAGCTCATTCCCACAACTTGCTTACTTGTTCTCGCCACTTTTAAGTCATTCCTACCACTTGCTATCTGTTCCCACCACTTACTAAGTTGTTCCCACCACTTACTAACTCATTCCCACTAATTACTAAGTCGCTCCCACCACTTACTTACTCATTCCCACAAACTTCTTAAGTCGTTCCCACCACTTATCAACTCGATTCCATCACTTGCTAACTCGTTCCCACCACTAAGTTGTTCCCAGCACTTACTAATTCATTCCCACCATTTACTAAGTCATTCCTACCACTTACTAAGTTGTTGCCACCACTTACTAAGTCTTTCTCACTACTTGCTAACTCCTTTCCACCACTTGCCAAGTCACTCTCACAACATGCTAACTTGTTTCCATCACTTATTAACTGTTTCCCACCACTTATTAACTCATTCCCACCACCTTTTAAGTCAAGGTAAGTTAGCTATTATATACAAAGAAATTGCCTGTACATTGTATGGAGCCCAGGAGGGGACATAGGACTGTTTTCCTATCATTTTTATCTTGTTCCCAGGTAGTAAATAATTACCATAAGATACTAAGTCATTCTCACAAGTTAGAAATTCTTTACCAACGGATAGTAAGTCATTCCCACAAGTTAACAAGTCGTCCCCACAAGATAGTAAGTCATTCCCACAAGTTAGCAAATTGTTGCCACAAGAAAGCAAGTAATCCCCACAAGTAAGCAAGTTGTTCTAGCAAGATAGCAAGTCGTTCCCACAAGCTAGCAAGCAGTTCCCACAATACAGCAAGTCGTTCCTACAAGTTAGCAAGTTTTTCCCATGAGAGAGCAAGTCATTCCCAGAAGTTAGCAAGTTGCTCCCACAAGATAGCAAGTAATTCCCAAAACCTAGAAAGTCATTCCCACAAGATAGCAAGTAATTCCCACAACTTTGCAAGTCGTTCTCACAAGTTAGCAAGTTGTTCCAACAAGATAGAAAATCATTCCCACAAGTAAACAAGTTGTTCCCTCGAGAAAGCAAGTCATTCCCACAAGTTAGCAAGTTGCTCCTAAAAGAAAACAAGTCATTCCCACAAGTTAGCAAGTCGCGCCCATGAGATAGCAAGTCATTCCCACAAGTTAGCAAGTTATTCCCACAAATTAGCAAGTCATTCCCATAAGTTTGCAAGTCATTTCCACAAGATAGTAAGTCATTCCCACAAGTTAGCAAGTCGTTCCCACATAATAGAAAGTCGCTGCCACAAGATACTAACTCGTTTTCTATCTGCCTTTTTCTAGTAACAATCTTAAACAAATTTATACATAATTAATTAGTTTCAGTATTAACTGATAATAGTGCCAAGCTGTTATGTATAATACATATTTTAACCTCTGTTTGCATATTATTGGTCCCTGGGAATTAGTTAGTAAGTGGTGGGGATGATTTATTAAGTGGTGGCAATGAGACAATAAGTGGTGCAAACGAGATAGTAAGTGGTGGGAACAAGTTAGTAAGTGGTGGGAAAGACTTAATAAGTGGTGGGAACAAGTTAGCAAGTGTTGGGAACGAGTAAGTAAGTGGTGGGAATGACTTAATAAGTATTGGGAACAAGTTAGCAAGTGGTGGGAACAAGATAGTGGTGGGAATGATAATAAGTGGTGCAAACGAGAAAGTAAGTGGTGGGAACAAGTTAGTAAGTGGTGCAAATGACTTAATAAGTTGTGGGAACGGTGTAATAAGTGGTGGGAACAAGTTAGCAAGTGGTGGGAATGAGTAAGTAAGTGGTGGGAACAAGGTAGCAAGTGGTGGGAACGAGATAGTAAGTGGTGGGAACAAGATAGTAAGAGGTGGGAAATAGATAGTTAGTAGTGGGAAAGAGATAGTAGTGGGAACAAGTTAGTTAGTGATGGGAATGACTTAATAAGTGGTGAGAATGAGTTAGTAAGTGTTGGGAATGAGTTAGTAAGTGGTACAAACGACCTAATAAGTGGTGGGAACGATTTAGTAAGTGGTGGGAATGAGTTAGTAAGTAGTGGGAATGACTTAATAAGGGGTGGCTACGAATGAAAACAAGGATTTACTATCTTGTAGTAACCACCTAGTATCTTGTTAGCACAAGTTAGTATCTCATTTGTATGACTTAGCGTTAGAATTAGTCAGTAAGTGGTGGGAATGATTTATTAAGTGGTGGGAACAAGACAATAAGTGGTGGGAGCGAGATAGTAAGTGGAGGGAACAAGTTAGTAAGTGGTGGGGGACAAGTTATTAAGTATTGGGAATGACTTAATAAGTGGTGGGGTTTATGTCACTTTCAACGCTGTACAGGTCATATCAAGACGGGTAGTTGGAAGGGCAGAGGAAACCAGTACATACAGTGGGTCAAGGTTCTGTACTGTAAACTGCCGACCAATGGCAAGCAACTATCAGCTTTCCCACTTGAGACCAACCGGGAACTGAACCCTGGTCTCAGAGGTGGGAGGCAAGAGTGTTACTGCTTTGCCACCGTGGCCCCTAATAAGTGGTGGGAACGAGTTGGTAAGTGGTGGAAATGAGATAGTATATGGTGGGAATGACTTTATAAGTGTTATGAATGAGTTAATAAGTGGTTTGAACGACCTAATAAGAGATGGGAACGAGTTAGAAAGTGGTAGAACTAGTTAGTAAGTGGTGGGAATGAGTTAGTAAGTGGTGGGAATGATTTAATAAAGGCTGGGTATGAATGAAAACAAAAAATTTACTATCTTGTGATAACCACTTCTTATCTTGTTACCACTAGTTAGTATCTGATTCCCACGACTTAGCATGTCATTATCATAACTTAGTATCTGATTACCACAACTTATAAAGGTGTGGGAATGACTTAGTATTGTGTATTAATGGCTTGCTAACTTATGGGAATGACTTAGTATCTTGTGGTAACAATTTATTAACTTGTGGTAACAGGATAAAAAAAGATAATGAAACAGTTCTATGTCCCTTCCTGGGCTCCGTAACATTGGCATCAAAGTTTGACTTAGTAACTTGTATGAACGACTTGCTATGTCATGAAACATCTTACTATCTTTTGCTAATGACTTGCTAACTTGTGAGAATGACTTGGTATCTTGTGGTAATGACTTGCTATCTTGTGGGAATGACTTACTATTTAGTTGAAATGAGTTACTATCTTGTGCTAATGAGATAAATAATGATAGAAAATTACAGAGCCCAGGTAGGGACATAGAACTGTTTTCCTATGATTTTTAATCTTGTTACCATGAGATAGGAAGTCAGTCCCACAAGATAAGTTGTTCCTACAAGATAGTAATTCATTCCCACAAGATAGAAATTTGTTCCTACAAGATAGTAAGTCGTTCCTACAAGAAAGAAAGTCATTCCCACAAAATAGTAAGTTCTTAACAACAATTAGCAAGTTATTACCACAAGATAATATTTCATTCGCATGAGGTAGCCAGTCAATACCACGAGATACTAACTCATTATCAAAAGTTACTAAGTCATCCTTTAACACCAATGTACCAGCAATTTCATTGTATGTCATACCATACTTATCTTGAGGGAACAACATAATATCTTGTGTAGCAACTTTTTAACAGGTGGAATGACTTAACTATTAAGTGGTGGGAATGAGTTCGTAAATGGTGGGAATGAGTTAGTAAGTGGCGGGAATGAGTTAACAAGCCATGGGGAAGACTTATTAAGTGGTAGGGAATGACTTAGTAAGTGGTAGGAACAACTTTGGGAGTGATGAGAACAAGTTAATAAGAGATAGGAATGACGTAGTACACAGTGGGAATGACTTTGTAAATGTTGGGAACGAGTTAGTAAGTGGTGGAAGAAACTTAGTTAATGGTGGGAATGACTTAGTAAGTGGTGGGAATGAGCTAGTAATTTGTGGGAATGAGTTAGTAATTGAGGAGAACAAGTTAGTAAGGGATGAATAGGACTGAAAACCCAAGGATTGACTCTCTTGTGGTAACCACTAAGTATCTTGATCTCGCAAGTTACTATCTCATTCCCACAACTCATTACAACAACTTAGTATCTCATTATGATGACTTACTAACTTGTGGGAATGATATATTATATTGTGGTAACGACTTGTTAATTTGTGGTAATGAGTTAAAAAATTATAGCAAAACAGTTCTGTGTCCCTTCTTGGGCTCCGTAAATACTGGTAAATCAAAGGCAAGTTTAAACTTCCTGTCAAATGTTCAGTAATTGGAATATTTTAACAAGGTAAACAGCAAATTGCTTGTTTCTATGCACAGAATGCTCGTCTGCAGAAAACAAAACAGGGAATTTAACTTAAGATATCTTAAAGCTAAGATATTAAGCAACTATACTCAGAGAAAAATCGTCCACATTAAATAATACTGGGAAATGAAATGCTATTTTAAAATTCCTGTCACATGCTCAATAATTGGAAAATTTTAATGAGACCAACACCAAATTGCTTGTTATTATTTTGCTTATTTGCAGAAAACTAAACTGGAAACCAAGATATCTTAAAGTTAAGATATAAAGCAGCAATACCCCAAAAAATCTGACAAATACCTGAAAAATCGCCCAATTTAATTAAAAATAATTGAAAATTAAAGATTACTTTAAAGTGCCTGTTAAATGCTCTTTTACTTAATAAATTATATGATCAGACCAGCACCAACTTGCTTAGTTTATGCACAGAATGCTAGAGTGTAGATAACTAAACTAGAAGATATCAATTATTCATGATATTGAGCAGCAATATCCATTGAAAAATCGCCCAATTGAATAATATTGGCAACTCAAAAGCTTTGCTAAAATCCATGTATAGTACTTATTATTTGGGAGATTTTAATGCAACAGGCACCAAGTTGTTTATTATTGTGTGTAGAATGTTCACAATTATCCATTTAAACTGGATATCTAACATAAGATATCTTAAAATTTAGGTATTTAGAAACAACATACATGGAAAAATTCACCAATTAAGTCATACTTCGAAATTAATGTTAGAAACTATTGGTTTAGATCAAGTAGTCAGTAAGCTACTAAATTAATCACTCTTTTGTGCAAAATGTTCTTTATTAGACAAGTAAAGAGAACAAATGGGACATGTCTTAAAAATAAGATACTGAGCAGCAATATGTCTGAAAAATTACTATCAAGACCTGTACTATGTAATTCTGTACAAATGGATATTTTTAAATTATTGTGTATAATTTTAAGTTGTTCATAATATGCTTATTTTAATCAATATGCAATTATAAGTAATATTGTACCCTTTTCTTGATTCAATATTGAAACAAACTAAATTTATTGTGCATGTATTTAATGTGACAGCTATATATGAGTACAAAAATACAATGTACACATGCAGTGGTTTAAACTCAAATGTATATTTGGTATGAAAAAAGTATATGTCTTCTAATTTTTTTATTTGTTGAGGGAAGAACTTAAAATAAATTTTAAACAATGCTTTTAAAAGTCCTCTACTCCACAGTATAAATATAATTTACATATACATTATTAACTTTTTTAATATTTTACATTTAATTTGAGTCTACTTAAGTGAGGTTTTTTCACACTGTCTACTTAAGGAAAATATACACATGAAAACTTTCGGCTGTTATTCTTGGTTTACTTCATGAAAAATGGAGATGCAAACTAATTTTATTCAAAATACTGCTACCAAAGAACAGGACTTAGCTAAAGTTTCCATTTTTAAATCACTCCAAAATATTTTTTCAGAGGTCTAAACATTAAGTAGACACGAAAATGTCTACTTAAGTAAAATGTCTTCCTAAGGTGGTGTATTTACACCAAAGTGTCTACCTAATGATGAATCCAGGAGTATATATATATATATATGCATATATGTATACAATTCATGTACACTGCTATATACATATATGTAAACCATTCATGTACATTGATATTTACATATATGTAAACCATTCATGTACATTATACACATACATGTACACTGATGCATATATGTAACATTTTTGTGTAATCTGGTACATGCATGTACATGCACATATACACACCTTTCTTGTGCACTATTATCCAGTGCTCAGTGTAGTCATAAGAACCCTCCCACATCTAAGTTCCTGGGTTTGAACCTCAATACAAATATATTGATGTACGACTACAGACTGAAATTAAACTTTCCATGTGTGTTGTTACATTATGCAAAAGAAGAAAAGGACACAAAAGTTGTGCCCTGCAAATGTTTTTCAGAAGTACCAAATTAACTGTTGAGGTTTAAAAAAGTAGGTGGAAAACATAAACAAAATAATGTCAATTCAAAAGTTTTCAAGTTACAACTGATTCATTCAACAGTGAAAATCTCAAAAGCAGCTTTTGCTCAGCTATGCAATTGAGCTAGAGTTCCGCAATTTTGCTATGTTATTACTGACCCAAAAGTAGGTGAATAACACATTTACACAAAATTCTGTAAATGCAATAGTTTTCAAGTTACAATTGATTTACTCAACAGGGAGAACCTCAAAGTAGCTGTTGCTCAGCTATGCATTTACCTACAGGTCTGCAATTTCACTATGTTATAGCTGACCCCAAAGTAGATGAATAACATATTTAAACAAAATTCTCTAAATGCAACAGTTTTCAAGCTAGAACTGATTTACTCAACAGTGAGAACCTCAAAGTAGCTATTGCTCAGCTATAGAATAAGCTTCAGTTCTGTAATTTCACTATGTTATAGCTGATCCAAAAGTAGGTGAATAACATACTTAAAGAAAATACTCTAAATGCAATAGTTTTCAAGTTCTAACTGATTTACTCGGCTTCTACCAAGGACTTATTTTTTCATGACCATCTGATTTTAGCAGGCCTTGTAAATACCAAAGGTTACAACTTTCTGGAAAAGTCAAAAGGGCCTTTGTCCAATTTAGATCTTATTAAATCTTGAAACTGATCTGAATCAAAGGCTGGATAACAGAGAAATTCCTAATTTTCCGACTCTCAAGGTGTTCTTGTTTACTTCTATTTCTGTTAATTCCCTTGGTTCAGGTCAGCAGTGTATTGTATGATTGATAGTTGTAAGGGTAGGTCCCTTTTTACGTAATGAGTCTTGCGTAACAATTCATTTAAAGATTGGAAACTTTGTGCCCGCCCTAACTTTGCAAAATGGACAGTTTTTTTCACAGACATACACTCGAGATAAAAACATATTTGTTTCAAGAGTTGCCATGTATTAAAACAATAATGATGTTTACAGTATTTGATAGAGATCAATACAGAAATACACCAACTTACAGGAAATCAATACACAAACTTACAGGAAATCATGGGCTGGGAATCTACTGATGTGGTCAGATTTGATCTTTTTCCCCTCCTTCAAGGTCAAACAAGGACAGCCAAACTTTATAGTGCTTATGACGTGCCTATTTTTGGTCCTAGAGGTTTACAATGTGAAACCAACTTATGGGAAATTATGGGCTGGGAATCTTCTGATGTGGTCAGATTTGGGCCCCTTCTTCATGGTCAAACAATGGTTCACTGACTTTGGTGAGTCATCTTTCAGGTGGATACAAATTTATATCGGTTCTCTGATGTGCTAGGTCTAGTTTTGTTAGGATAATAGAGGGTTTAAGTGTGGGGGTAATAGGAAAAGTGTGTTTGTATAAAACAATTACAATTTGAAAATAAAAACGAATCAAACTGAGTTAATAAAATTAAATACATTTGATTTTAGAGGTTCAGATAATAGAGGTTATACTGTACTAAGATTACAATGTTGTGTGACAAAAGTAACCATTTCACTAGATGGCCTAGTTTGAAGTCCAGACATTAATGTAGAAACTTATGTAATGCCACAGGGCTATAACAATATGTTTTTGGCCTTATTAGTAGACAAAATATTTTATCAAGTGTTTATTCTAAAAATTTGAAATGTATGAGCAGTTCAGAGTCATGTCCAAAAAATAGATGGGAACCTGTCCAGTACCAAGTCAGTACAAAAATTTTTAGTTAATGAAGTGTCCCATGAGAGTGGGTCTGCCAGCCATATTTTCTATTGCTTATAACTCAGCAACCACTGGGCAGAATCTCTTCTAATTTAGCACATGTATGCAGAAGCCCTGGGGAAAATTCTGAATATGGTGTCATGACATTTCAAGAAATGAGAGAAGTCACATGACCAAAAACATGTTTTTCAAAGGGGTGTGCTTGTCCAGATGATAACTTAAAAAGTGCTTCACCTATTCACATTTAGCAAGTACATTTATTATATAGATGTCTGTAAATTGTTAACTTTTGAAAGTGATAATATACAAAATGGCTGACTTTTTGACAGTTAACATTTTACTTGTAAACTTTTTTGACTTCTCACATTGGTACAATTTATTACATAGATTTTCAACTTTAGTACGCTAAATTTCTGCCTGCATTTAACTCTGCTGCCTTAAGAAATTTCAAATCCATGGATCCTGGAAAACTGATCGACTTTCCCATCCTCTGCACTTTTAGCCATGTCGACGATCAGTATGCCAAAATTTTGGTAATGAAAGTTTGATTTATCTTGACACACCACTGTAGTTTGAAAGATTTATTTCCTTAATTGAGAAACACAGTCATCCCATTCTTCTGTTGCTCAAATGACTATTCTTTTCGTCTCTTTATTCCTTTCTGCATCTCTACACTACATCCGATTATTCAAATTGGGTTTCTGTACACATTTCCTGGAAAAGAGTAGAAAACAAGCATACTTAAATTGTTGGTTCAGCTGAAAAATAATTCACAAGACAAAGATTTTCCAGCTTGTAATTGAACTACCATATCTCACACCATTTCTGACATAAATGCATTGTTGGATTTCAAGCAGACATTCAACGTGGCTGCCGAAAATTGTAAGACAACTTTTTCACCCATGGTGTCTGGATGCACGGGCGGCGGGAAAAAGTTTGTCCAGGCTGTATCTCAGAAATGGTAAGTTGTAGGAAGTTGATACTTGGTAGGGACATTGGTCAGGGGGTGTAGGTGTGCAATGTCATGGTGTGACCTTGATTTGACCTTTGACTTTGCTGTAGTGACCTTGACCTATATAAAATTTTGTCTGGGCTATATCTTGTAAACCATTAAGTGTTGTAAGTTGATACTTGTCAGGGACATTGATTGGGTGTTGTAGGTGTGCAACGTCATGGTGTGAGCTTGATTTGTCCTTTGACCTTGCCGTAGTGACCTTGACCTATAAAATCTTGTCCTGGCTATATCTCACAAACTTGAAAATTTTTATTACTTAAATGTAGCTTTTATAAGCTACAAGCTTACCATGTGGGACTGAATGATGTTCTCGGATGGCTGCGAGGCCTGGCCAACATCTAAGAAAAACAGATATTTATAGCTGGCCATAGCCTCAGGTTGTCGTCACATGATCAACCCCATTTGTCTTCTCCTTTCTCGTTGAGACTTAAACCCATAACCCCTCAGCTGTAATACAGCGGGGAGGCAGGGTGGGACTCTTCTCAGTCCCACATGATAAACTTGTAGCTTATAAAACCTACATTTAAGTAATTAAAATTTTCAATTTTATTGTGCTACAATAGCTTACCATGTGGGACTGAATGCTGAATCCAACCACCTGATGGAGGGATTACAGCTGAGACTGGAAGATAAGTCTAGTTTTTCTTAGATTTTTGAGTAATAAATATAGAATGAGAGTTGGAAAAAATACCAGTCTGAGTCCCGTTTACAGTGCCCCAATCCCGATGACCGGTGTACCACGAAATCCTTCCCCCCCGGAAATCCTCCCCCGGGGGATATCCTAGGATATTCTCCCTGGGGAGGAAATTTCCTAGGAAATCCTCCTCCCCGGGGGGAGGATATCCTAGGAATATGACCCTCCCCAAAAGGAAATAACCAACCCCGGAGGGGGGGAGGATTTCCTAACAGATCTTCTAGGAAATCCTCCCCCCCCCCACCAAACTGCAACTGCACAAATTTTGTATTAAAATGAAAAATACTTTGGAACTAGTGGTGTCATCACGAGCGGCGATATCATAGATTCACCGGTGATGAAAAAGATGGACGATAATCAAGGATTAATGATCATCCGCGATGCATCTCATGAACATATTCAACCATTAACTTTAGCTATTTTTGAAGGATTTAATAAATATATGGTGAAATATTCATCTAATTTCTACTTTTATGCGGTTTTGTTTTCATTTGTGATGTAACCATGGTGATGACCCTTTCCACTTCCTACAGGAAGTGAAAAAACGTAAGTTTTGTTTACTTTTTATTGCTTCAAATATCCACTATTTTAACAACTAACAGCACAAATGAAACATAAAAACTATTTTATTTCAGTATTAGTTGTCAATGCACATTATTTAAAGAGCAAATTTAGGTTTAATTTCTGAAATGATGACACCGCGATATCGCTCACTGTTTTGTTCACGGTATCAAGACCTCATATACCTAGACGATGACACCACTATATGGAACAGTAAAATTTACAGCTCTTTAAACAAAATAGCATCAGGAATGCACGTACCCCACAGCCTAGGGAAATATTTTAAACACCTTGAGATATAGAAGTACTGTATCAGTACAAAGTTCAGGATACTTTCAGAGCCTTGTCAGTTATATAAAGGTCCAAACAATGTTAAAAATAAAATAATGTCTAAGAGAAAGATAATGCATGTACTTTATCTACATCTGGCATGGCTGAATTATGGTTTAGATGTTTTGAATATTACCATGCATACATAAGTGGGAATACATTCAATGAATGCTTATGTGTGGTGTTGGGGCAAAATCTGTGGCTCACTTGATGAAATTCAATCTGTTACAATGGGAAGTTGTAAAAGTAAAATTCTAATTGAATTCTAAAATGACTTTAACAGTGCTTAATCTGCATCAAAAGACAGACCCAAAGGTGCAACAAGACTTTCAAGGGTCAAGGTCACTACAAGGTCAAAGGTCCAATCAAGGTCACACCATGATGCTGCACACCTACAACCGCTAACCAATGTCCCTCTCAAGCATCAACTTCCTACACCTTACTGTTTCCGAATTATAGCCCGGACAAGATTTCATAGGTCAAGGTCATTACAGCAAGGTCAAAGGTTAAATCAAGGTCACACCATGATGTTGCACACCTACACCCCCAGACCAATGTGCCTACCAAGTCTCAACTTCCTACACCTTACGGTTTCCGAGATACAGCCCGGAAAAGATTTTATAGATCAAGGTCACTACGGCAAGGTCAAAGGTCACATCAAGGTCAGACAATGACGTTGCGCACCTACACCCCCTAACCAATGTCCCTACTAAGTATCAACTTCCTACACCTTACAGTTTCCGAGATACATCCCGGACAAGATTTTATAGGTCAAGGTCACTATGTCAAGGTTAAAGATCAAATCAAGGTCAGACCATGACGTTGCACACCTATACATCCTGACCAATGTCCCTACCAAGTATGAACTGCCTACAGTTTACGGTTTCTGGGATACAGCCCGGACAAACTTTTTCCTGACGCCCACCCATCTGGACACCATGGGTGAAAACAATACCCCGACAGCCCTTAAGGGCAGTGGGGTAAAAAAAACTACTTGATTAACTATTTTAGTGAAGTATTATGCAAAATATTTTCTCCTTTCTTTAAATTATCATTGTTGATAACTTCAAAATGATCCTAAAATATTTAATTAAGTATTGAAGCCCCCTCTTGCCCCTCCTTGTTTATTGTTGTATGCTTTACATTCTCCTATGAATTGATCAAAGTGTAACAGATATCCTGTCTTCACTTTTGAAGGATTACAAGTGCAATTGCCGCTACATTGTTACTTCTGTTCAGGCTGCTTTAACCAAAACAACAAAGCCTGGGATGCCGTTTGATCTGAGAGACCATCCATCCCCTGCTATTAACTGATCAAAGTTGCCTTAACTGTCTACTAAATAATATGTAAAACTAGAAATAAACAGGTAGGCACCTGGGTTAGGGGTGCAATAAGAGGGCATAAACTCACACAAATATGTTGATACCCGTTGGGTGGAGGGTGGGGAAGGCCCAAATGTAAAATAGTTCCTGTCTTTTACGTTTAGTGGAAAAATTTGGGTTGTTTTCCTCCCCCATCCATTGCACAATGCTGAACTCCATATTCCTGACACTATGCTTGAGTTGTGTGAAGTGTCTTGAGACAGGGGTCGAATTTAGATCATTGAATTTTTGAACACTTCTGTAGTGTTCATACATTCTCTGTCTAATTGGTCTTTTGGTCTCTCCTATATATTGGAGACCACACTCAGTGCAATTAATAATGTATAATACATTACTTAATTCGCAAGTGTATCTATGTCTTGGTGGTAGGTTAATGCATTTGAAGGTCTTTTTAGTGTGGAAACTAGTTATTTGGTCCACTTTGGTCAGTTTAGGACAATATGTACATTTTCCTAATCTTGTACATACTGTATTGAAAACTTTTTTGTTTTTAGTTTCATTGGTTGGTGGGAATGTGATAGCAGCTCTTGTTAGTAGGTCTTTGAGATTTGGTAGTCTCCTGTAACCTATGAGTGGTTTGTCTTTAAAGATGTTTTTTAGTTCATCAGTGTTCTGGATTATATTCCAGTTGTCCCTGATGAGAGGTTTAATGGGTGGGTTCCTGGGGTTGAATTGAGTCACCATGACTGGTGTGTCTATGGCCTCTCTAGGGTTGTCCTCCAGTAGGTCTGACTGTTTAAACTGATTGGCTCTATGTGTTTTTGAGGCTGCTTGCTGGGTAACCTTTCTTAAGGTAATAGCCAGTTAGTTTAAAAGCATTGGTTTTGAAACCTTTATCCAATGTACATATTCGGCATAACCTTAGATATTGTCCATAAGGTCCTTTTTTGAGTACAGTGCTCGGGTGGGCTGAGCTGTACTCCAGGTACAGATGGGTGTCTGTAGGTTTGTTGTATAGGGTTGTGATTAGTTCCCTATGTTCATTGAATTTCACAGTTGTGTCCAGGAAATTAATTTCAGAAAAGCTAAATTCATGAGTGAATTTAATTGATTCATGGAGAGAGTTAAGGTACTCAATGAAGTGGTTGAGTGACTCTTCACCATGTGTCCAGACCATAAAAATGTCGTCAATGAACCTTTTCCAGACTAGTGGTTTAAGGGGGTAACCATCTAGGGCTCTGGTTTCGAATCTGTTCATAAATAAATTAGCATAATTTGGTGCTAATGAAGTCCCCATAGCTGTCCCTCCTATCTGTAGATAGTGCTCTCCATTGAATTCAAAATTCATATTGTGGAGGACTAAAGTTAGCAAGTCTAATATGAACTGGGTGATAGGTGTTTTGGTAGGGTCACTTCTTAGTTTATTTGCCACAGCCAATATTCCCTCGTGGTTAGGGATATTGGTGTATAAACTAGATACATCAAGGGTGCATAATATTGCCCCTTCAGGGATTTGACCCAGATTCCTTAATTTCTTAATGAAATCTTGTGTATCCCTAATATGAGATTTTGTTTGGGGTACATACTGTTTTATATGTTCATCTACAAATTTGCTAATTCTGCTTGTGGGGTGATTAACAGAACTGCAAATAGGTGTACCTGGGACATTTTTCTTATGTATTTTGGGAGAATGTGGGTTACATGCAGTACATGCCACAGGATTTATTCTCACAGATCAAATCTCAGGAGATATATAAAAAGTGTTCACCTGAATTATAGGATCAAGTGTAACATGTGTGATCAAGAATTCAGGAGAAAAGAATATCTAGATAGACATATGACACATTTCCATACTGATGTGGATACCTTCTCTAGGATAAGAGACTGCATTGACAATGAATCAAAGGATATCCCTTCAGATCAGTCAGGTTGTCCTCAGGATAACACAACTGTAGCCAAGGACACTCAACCGGATCTGAGTGACTTCTTTAACAATTTGTGGCCAGAGGATCAAGAATCAACAAGAAGGGACCCTACTCCAAAGACATGCACAGTCACCACAATGGCCATGCACAGTAGGACTCAGATATCAATCAGTACACAGACTGATATTTGTGACTTACCCCCAAAAAAAACAGTCACACACACGGGTTGCAACACCACCCCTACGTTTGTGAGGGATAAAACAACTCAACATGCACCTTCTTTGATTTCCAGGGGAATATCCCCACATTGTGTATTCATTGATGATCCACCCATGAATAACTGGGAAGAAGACTCATCTCCACCGGGAACACCTGACCTTGACATCCCCAGCTACTTCACTGAGGATTTCCAACTGAAAAGGGAGGAACAAGGACTGCCGAGATGCACTGCCTATCAGGGTCCAATAGAGGAATCAGTCTCAGAGGACCTCCTCCCCCCACACATGTCAGCCGAAGTTCCACATTGGGGAGTCATCCCAAAGAGTGAACCACCAGTGGACTTTGACTTGTTGGATTACATGAACAATCTGTGTCAGAATATCACACCACCACATACCAGTAATTAAAAGGTTGGATGACTAACTAAACAACAGTTTATTTATGTTTCTCACATAGTCACGGATTATTTACTGACATTTTCATGTAAATAGCGGACTTAAGACTGTATAATAGTCTTGAACTTTATAATTAGTTAAAATCAATAATTTTACTATTTGTGTTTGGTTTTTATTATATATTTTTTATATTTAGCACTGTATAAATATAATTCATTGTTTAACTTCAATTAAAAGGTTATTGTTGTGAATCACGGTTATTTTCATTATAAAATAATCCCAGCAGACATACATTAAAATAGCCCAAACATAAAAATTGGGCATTATTTGTCTGCCAGGTATATTTGGTTTTATTATTTTATAAAAATCAAACTATGGGCATCCACAAAATATGTTGGATTGCCACCTTACTTCAAATTATTATTTTATTTTTACCGACAATTATTCCGGTATAAATACTTTAATGGAAGTACGGATTATGGGTGAATAAGTATGAATAATCACCACCAACTTACATCCACATAATCAATGCTATTGAGTTCTGGTGTCTGATTCAGTGCCAAAAGACTGAGTTAGGTACAATCACCCTAGTATCCACCTAACCTATGCGGATTTTACAAGAGATGACTGAAATAGGTCTACTCAGGACTCAGAGAATTCACACTATGAGACAATGCTTTAGAGAGTGCAACCTAACTCTCATTGGGAAAAAGGGTTTTCAGTTGTCCATATTCATGAGAGCACCAATCTTCTACATGAATTAAAGACACTAAACACAATAATAAAAACAAGTAAACAAGCTTTATAATTTATTTAGAATCACCTCTATATTCAACTGGATTCACAGTTAGAATTCATTTATTTCCAACTATTCACTGGAGTTCATACAGGAGTTGTATGATAACATTCCTTGTAATCAGTACAGTATAATAACTAACTGATGAATTGGACTAAATTTTACACATAAAAAATATTTGGTCACTTTAAAATGAAAAATCCATTTTTAACAGTCAGATACACAAAAAATCTGATCTGATCCGCCGGATACCGGATCTGATCCTCAGGATCAGAGAGGATCTCATATTTGTACTTCAGGTGATCCCCCTACCCCACTCACAGCCTCTGATGAGAACTGACATAACCAGATCGAAATATTCACAACTACTACACTGTGAATATAAGGCAGAGATTTAAAGTCTTGACTCATTTTTTACTGACACAAGATTGTGTTATTTTAAAACTTGAAATAGGACACCCCGTTGATAGTAGATGTGAATAGAAACAGGATAGCATAGAAGAACACACATTATCATGTGTAATGTCCACCCCATAAACCTTTTGCCAAAATTGTACTGTAGTCTTACAAGACCCTGTTTCATTTGTAAAATATATCAATGATGCTTAAATATTTATTAGTGTAGATGTAAATTATTTCAGCTTCATGCCTTTTTGCATTGGTTGGGTCGAAAATTTTGACGAAATCACTCTATCTTGCACGGTTAAGAAGATAGAAGCAAATTCCTGTTTTTCTATTTTTGGCAAAACTTTGAAAATTCAAAATGGCCGCCATTTTTGGGAAAATAAAATTTTTTGAAAATTGGCAAGAGTACATTTCCTAGATACCCTATGGGTCGAAAATTTCGACGAAATCGCTCTATCTCGCACGGTTTAGGAGATATGAGCACATTTGCCTTTTTCTGTATTCAAAATAGCCAATTACTCATTTATTTAATTAATTACTCACTCATCTATGAAGCAATTCCCCCCAAAAGCAATCCCATACAAGCTATTAACCCAATGAACCTCCATACCAAATTTCAGAAAGCTAGGCTTAATAGCATTCCTTAAAATGTCTGGAAACCAAAGAGCTACTCAAAAGTAGCAAAGTAGCTATTACTCAGTTAGCTATAGAGCTATCATCGAAAATTTCGAAAAAATTTCGGATGGTTAAGGAGATAGAAGCAATTTTGTGTTTTGCCATTTTTGGCAAAAATTCGAAAAATCAAAATAACAACCATTTTTGGGGAGGGGGAAAATTTTTTGAAAATTGCAAAGAGTACATTCCTTAGATACCCTGTGGGTTGAAAATTTCGACGAAATCGCTCTATCTCGCACAGTTAAGGAGATAGAAGCAAATTTGTGTTTTGCCATTTTTGGCAAAAATTCGAAAATTCAAAATGGCCGCCATTTTGGGGAGGGGAAAATTTTTTGAAAATTGCAAGGATTACATTCCCTAGATACCCTATGGGTTGAAAATTTCGACGAAATCGCTCTATCTCGCACGGTAAAGGAGATAGAAGCAAATTTGTGTTTTGCCATTTTTGGCAAAAATTCAAAAATTCAAAATGGCCGCCATTTTAGGGGAGGGGAAAATTTTTTTTAAATTTCCAAGAATACAATCCTCAGATACCCTGTGGGTCTAAAATTTTGACGAAATCGCTCTATCTCGCACGGTTAAGGAGATAGAAGCAAATTTGTGTTTTGCCGTTTTGGGCAAAAATTCGAAAATTCAAAATGGCCACCATTTTTGGGGAGGGGAAATTTTTTTGAAAATTGCAGTGTACATTTCTTGGATACCCTGTGTGTCGAAAATTTCGACGAAATCGCTCTATCTCGCACGGTTAAGGAGATAGCAGCAAATTTGTGTTTTGCCATTTTTGGCAAAAATTCGAAAATTTAAAATGGCCGCCATTTTTGGGTAGGGGAACAATTTTTGGAAAATTGCAAAGAGTACATTTCTTAGATACCCTGTGGGTCGAAAATTTCGACAAAATCGCTCTATCTCGCACGGTTTAGGAGATATGAGCACATTTGCCTTTTTCAGTATTCAAAATAGCCAATTACTCATTTATTTAATTAATTACTCACTCATCTATGAAGCAATTCCCCCCAAAAGCAATCCCATACAAGCTATTAACCCAATGAACCTCCATACCAAATTTCAGAAAGCTAGGCTTAATAGCATTCCTTAAAATGTCTGGAAACCAAAGAGCTACTCAAAAGTAGCAAAGTAGCTATTACTCAGTTAGCTATGGAGCTATCATCACCAAAAGCAATCCCATACAAGCTATTAACCCAATAAACCTGCATGCCAAATTTGGTAAAGATAGGATAAGAACTGTTGCCTAAAATGTCTGGAAACCAAGTGGGACGGCGGACGGCAGAAAAATTTCTACATCACCAAAAGCAATCACATACAAGCTATTAACCCAATAAACCTGTATGCCAAATTTGGTAAAGATAGGATAAGAACTGTTGCCTAAAATGTCTGGAAACCAAGTGGGGTGGACATAATTAAAATTTACACATCTTAAAACAAAACCCAAATTAAATGTATACTTTTGTCACTGGCATAGTTCCTGCACTATTTTCTGAAAATAGCATTAGTGATTTTTACTGTTGTTGGTAACTCCCAAAGAACCTGAAATGTATATTTTGTTTATATATCATTGACTATAATTTTAATAATGAGTAATTAAATGGATTGGAAATAACCAAGTAAATTTGAATCCATTTATATAAGGGACAGCCAAAATAGTATTCATAAGGTATATAGACTGAACAAATTAGAATATTACTATGATTGTATGTATTAATTTTCAGTTACCTTTGTATGGCTAAGTTAGATTCATGGAACCTAAGCCTTTGATGATATATTCTTTTTTAAATTGAAGCCTTGCTCTTGCCCCCTCCTTGTTTATTGTTGTATGCTTTACATTCTCCTATGAATTGATCAAAGTGTAACAGTTATCCTGTCTTCACTTTTGAAGGATTACAAGTGCAATTGCCTCTAAATTGTTAAAGATACTTCGCATAATCTGCTACCTACTCAGGTCTATGATTTCTACTCCTGTTCAGGCTGTTGTGATGTAATTTTGGATCATCTATGATGATGTGGTATAAAACATACTTATGCAAGTGTATGTTTTAGAAGTTTTGCTGTGTTCATTTAATTACAAACTGTATTAATCTATGCTGAATAAAGTTTATCAAGAATTTAACAATTTTTCAATATAAAATGTTTTTCAACAGGCGGGGGAGAATTTCCTGGTGGGGGGGATAATTTCCTAGGAAATCCCCTCCCCCACCTTAAAGGTCCTTAATACATTATACAATTAAAAACTAAATCTGAAGAATATAAAGACCTTACCCGCATACCCTGATGAGGTAAAAATATACCTAGACCCTGGGATTAGACTCCTGAAAACTTGGCTGTAGCAGATGTGCCCCTGCTTCTTTTCTTTTCGAGGATGACTGGGTCTGAGGGGAAGGGTCTAGGCCTGTTGTGCCACTACTACTGGCCCCAGATACATATTTTTGTCATCCGACCAAGTAAGGTATTTTAGATAGAAATCTGTTAATGTGTTGTGAGTTTTCCAGTGACAGGCTTGCATGATTTAGTCCACCGATACCCCACCGTAAAAGGCCTTAGAGGCTGCGAAGTTCCTAATGTCATGCGCTTTAACTTGGACCAGGTCCAAGGCTTGCTGGTCTACTTGTTTATAACAATGTAGAATGGTTTGTTTCAACCAAGAAGAGATGTCTGAGGTATGTCCTTTCTTGAAGGAGATGAAAAGGAAGGATAGAGACCCTCTCAGGTCTTTGGTTCGGTCCAAATAGTACCTCAGGGCCCGCACCGGACACAGGGTCCTATCTTCTTTGAATTGTCTATCTACAATGGTAGTCAAAGCAGAAATAGTCACCGGAGACACACTTTGAGAACCTTCTCTTGCTAGTTGGTTTTTGGCTATAAAGTCAGAAGAAGGGAACAAGGCAACCTTTTCCCATTGGCCTAGATTAGATACTTTGTTTGCAACCTAGGCATGGATTTCGCTGCAGCACTTGCTGGAGGCCAAAGATAGCAAGAAAGCAGTTTTGAGAGTAAGATGTTTGAGGTCTGTGTCTTTCATAGGCTCAAAGGGCGCTTTTGTGAACTCACTGAGACAACAGAAAGGTTCCACTTAGGAAGAATTCTGGAGTTTTTGGGACAGTTATTGACACTGGGAGTTCTAGTGGGATCCTAGGTCCCAAAACCAGGGCATCCCTGGCCAGCCTGGGGCTATTAAAATAATCAGGCAATGATATTGCCTGATTTTTTGGATCACCCTGTGAAGGAGAGCCGTCGGAGGGTAAGCATAAGCAGTGAGACCTGTCCAGTTTATGTTCAGAGCATCTATGTCTCAAGCCCTTGTGTCTGGGACAGGAGACACATATAGTGGAAGCTTGTGGTTCAGATGTGTGGCAAATAAATCTATATGAGGGGTGAACCACCTCCGATAGATCTGTTTGAACACCTGAGAGTGCAGAGACCATTCTGTCGACTGAACTTGGTTGGACATGGATAGAAGGTCGGCCATCACATTCAGACACCCTGGAATGTGCCTGGCTTTTAACGTTATGTGATGTCACCAAGTCATGATCTTCCACAGGAGTGCGCACATCTCCGCCGAGTGGGTTCCTACCTGTTTGTTTATGTAGGCTACCACGGTCGAGTTGTCCGTTGCGACAAGGACAGTTTGGTTCTGACACTGGTCCTTGAGACCGCCTTCAGCTCCAGAACGTTTATGTGTAGCCTTTTTTCCCCTTCTGACCACAGCACCTTGGTAGAGCTTTGATTTAAGTGAGCACCCCAACCTTCATTTGAGGCGTCTGTAAAGAGCTGAATGCTGTGTTCTTTGGGATGAAGGTCCGCGCCTATCATCACATTTGTGCGGCTCTGCCACCAGTCTAGGTGGGCAGAGATTGCATATGTCCAGGGATGGAGGTTGCCCAGCGACTTAGGATATTTCCAGTGCTCCTTGAGGAGAAACTGAAAGGGCCTCATGTGAAGGCGTCCCTATGGGACCATTTTCTCCATTGAGGCAAGCAACCCAATTACCGACATCAAACATCTTGCAGTCAAAACATGTTCTGACTTGAGTTGTAGGATCAAATCCTGAATTTTGAGCCATCTCTCTTGAGTGAGTTTTACAAGGGCTAAATCTAAGTGGTATTTGTAGCCCACGAACGAAAACACCTTTTCAGTTTCAGTTCTGATTTTTCCAGGTTAATTATCCAACCAAGGACTGGGTTAGGTCTACCACTGCCTGAGTGTTCACTTGGGCTTCCTCCTGAGTGTGGGACCTGATCAGCCAGTTGTCCAGGTACTGGTGAAGTCGGAGTCCTCTGGAGAGGGCCATGAGCTTCACTTCCTTCATGATCATTGTAAAGACCTCGGGGGCTGTGGCTAGTGTGAAAGGAAGGGAGGTGAACTGGAACACCTGTGACCTGTGGCAAACCTTAGGTATTTCCTTGAGTTTGGGTGGATGGGGATGTGAAGATAAGCGTCCAACAGGTCTATCAACGATACCCATGCCACTGGAATCAGAGAGGTCCTGATTGACTCTGGAGTTTCCATTTTGAACTTTTCTACATGTAGAAAAGTGTTGAGCCTGCTTAAGTCTATTACTGGCCTCCACCTTTGGTGAGGCTTGGGGACTAGAAACAGGCGACTGTAAAATACAAGAGATTTTACATTTTCCACCCTTTCGATAGCGTTCTTTGACAGAAGAGACTGCATACAATCGGCCAGAGCTTGGTCTTTTTGAAGGGCCTTGTACTCTGACACAATCAGAGGGAATCTGATCAAGTTTGGCTTTGAAAGGAATGGCAGTATGTAGCCATTGGTGATAATGTTTAACACGTTGGATGAACAATTGTTTGTTTGCCAGTCTCTCCTGAAAGAACCGAGGTGACCCCCTACTGGTGGACTGATGCAGGCATTTAATGAGTCATTGGGAAGAGGGGTTTCCATGCCCCCTTCCCCCATTGTGGGGTTGAAAACGGTCCCTGGAGCCTCTGAAGCTTGGTTTTCCCCGGCCTGAGGAAAACGACTGGTTACTGCTTTGCGAGGAATTGCCCCCATAGGGACATTTCCTGTAGGAGCCTCTTGTGGGGACCACGACTGGGCTTGTTCTGGTAGGGTCCAAAACCCTAAGAGTCTTTTGAGTTGTTTTTTTCAAGAAGGAAGTCTTCACCTTCCTTGACAAGTTGAGACTTGAACAAGGAAGACGGCCAAAAGGATGCATTCCTGAGTTCCTGACGTCTCGTTTCCCCTAAATGTGGTTGTAATAGGGTCATTTCGGCTTTGTGCCTAAGCAAGCCAGTGTTGCCCATTGAGTATAACTCTCTCTGGAGTATATGAGCAAGAGATTTACTGAGGCAAGTCAAGGCCCTGTGCTGGATCAAAATAGTCTTGTTCCAGAGATCCAGATACTCACAGGCTTCCTCGTATCCACACTTTGCTGCCTTTTCAGGATCGGCACTTTTCCTGATTTGAGACTTGACCTTCTTAAAGGTCAACTTAAGACTATACTGGCACCTCTCCAGAGTGGAGTTGCAGGAGGAAGAAGTCTTAGCAAAGCTAAGCGTGGAGATATTCTGCTTGCTTGGTACTCCAATTCCTTGAGAATTGGTAGGGGAACCTTGGCCATAGACCTTGGCCTACCTCTCTGCAGGTAGGGCAGTAGTTATGAGTGTTGAAAGGGTGACAAAAATGATGGTATTTAGATGCACGGGGTTTGTCTTTATTGGTTTGGTGGGATGACATATTGAATATGCAATAAAAGAAGGTAACCCAATCACAAACAAGCCTAGTCGAGGGAAAAACTCACAACAAGGAATATGGCAAAATTACTGATTCAAAAGAACTAAAATTAAGGTATAGGGTAATTTAGATAACAAGAGGAGAGTGCCTGTGAACGGGCACAGTGTCAGCTGACTGAGTGTTTATGATTTGTGAAGGTGATAATGAGAGGAAAGCATAATCATCAGGGAAAGTGCTGTACAGATGTACAGTAAATGGTAATTGAACAGTATGTTTGAAAGAAATTCCGAAGCTGACAGAATAAAAGGATAAAAAAGTTGTGCCCTGCAAATGGTATTATGAAGGAAAGTAACAAGGTAACTGTTTAAATGTAAAAATTAGGTTAAAACATATTTAAAGAAATACTGCAAATGCAATATCCTCGTTCGACCTTGAAGAAGGGGTCCAAGGTCAAACCAACCACACAAAAACATTCCTAGCCCATGATTTCCTATAGGTTGGTTTACCATCCCAAACCTCTAGGACCAATAATAAGCGAGTTATAAGCACTTTTAAGTTTGGCTCTCCTTGTTTCACCTTGAAGGAGAGGTCCATGGTCAAATTTGACCACACCAATAGAGTCCCAGCCAATGATTTCCTATAGGTTGGTTTACCATCCCAAACTTCTAGGACCATAATAAGCGACTTATAAGCACTTTAAGTTTGGCTATCCTCGTTTGACCTTGAAGGAGGGGTCCAAGGTCAAATCCGACCACATCAACAGATTCCCAGTCCATGATTTCCTATATGTTTGTTTACCATCCCAAACCTCTAGGACCAATAATAAGCAAGTTATCAGCACCTTGAAGTTTGGCTATCCTTGTTTAACCTTGAAGAAGGTGTCAAAGGTCAAATCTGACAACACCAGAAGATTCCCAGCCCATGGTTTCCTACAGGTTGGTTTGTCATCCCAAACATCTAGGACCAATAATGAGGAAAATTCCCTTAAGAAATGCCCGTGGCGGCCATCTTGTTTTTCAGAATGAGGCCAAAAACATTCCCAGTCAAGATTTTATAATGAGGAACATATCCTGCAAAGTTGAGATCTCTACCCATAATACCCTTTGCTCTAGAGGGCCAACAAAAGTCCTTGTTTAAAGTCGAATAAACGTCCCTGGCAGCCATCTTGTTTTTCAAAATGAGGCCAAAAATATTCCCAGGCAACATTTTATGGTTAATAATATATCCTGCAAACTTGAGAAGGCCAGCTATAATATTTTTTCGTTAGAGCAGTAATGGTGAAATCTCTACACACTGCGGCTATCCTGTGGATACAATGATTTACTCAACAGTGAGAACCTGAACGTAGCTATTGCTCAGCTATGCCTTGACATACTGGTCTGCAATTTCACTATGTTATAGCTGACCAAAAATTGCATGAATAACATAATTAAGGAAAATACACTAAAAGCAATAGTTTTCAAGTTACAGCTGATTTACTCAACAGTGATAACCTCAAAGCAGCTATGCAATGAGCTACATGTCTGAATTTTTACTATGTTATAGCTGACCCAAAAGTAGGTGAACAACATATTTAAGCAAGATACTGTAAATGCAGTAGCTTTCAAGTTACAACTAATTTACTCAAAAGTGAGAACCTGAAAATAGCTATTGCTCAGCTATGCTATGTGCTATAAGTCTGAAATTTCACTATGTTATAGCTAACCCAAAAGTAGGTGAACAACATATTTAAACAAAAATGCCATAAATGGAATAGTTTTCAAGTTATAACTGATTTACTCAACAGTAAGAACCTGAAAATAGCTATTGCTCAGCTATGTAATGAGCTACAGGTCTGCAATTTCACTATGTTATAGCTGACAAAAATTAGGCAAATAACATATTTAAACAAATACTATATGCAATAGTTTTCAAGTTAGAACTGATTACTCAAGAGTGATAACCTGAAAGTAACTATTACTGAGCTATGCAATGAGCTACATGTCTGAGTTTTTTCTATGTTATAGCTGACCCAAAAGTAGCTGAATAACTTTTTTATACAAAATTCTGTATATGCAATAGTTTTCAAGTTACAGGTGATTTTAGATCCAGGTCTAATTCTCACACAAGGTAATCTACCAGTGGCCTAGTACATATCCTTGCAATCCTTATCCTTGCAATAGTGGATGAGAAAATTGTGATAAAGGCTTGAAATTTTCATATTTTGGGTGGGGGTAACTGACTTGTAATGACTCTGGGGAACAGACGAACAAACAGATCTGCATGGCTTGAACAATTTTTCATCCTCGATAGCTAAGGTATCTTTTAAAAAAAACAGCATGTCTCTGGGTATTGTAGTTTAGGAGAAGTTGTTCAGGCGGACGCGTATGCCCATGCCACAGAGTGATTACATAATGTCAGCTTACTGACAAGTCAGCTGACATAAAAACCACATATTTTCATTAATACAAGATAGCTTCCAAACCACAAATAGGTGAACAAACATTGTTCTTTATAGCCTCACATGCTAGTTGAAAGACAAGAGTGTTCTGCCCAAAGCCTATATTCACAGGTTATACCGCCTGTAGTGATAGAAACACCCAATTTCAAAAGATATGTTGAGTCCTTGGAGGTGGTTCCACCATCAAGAAAAACCTCTAACCAAGGAACGTACAGCCTGTAGTGACTCTGGTATTAGCCATTTGCTTGCCAGAGGCCCATCCAGAACAAATGTTATACTTTTGTATCGATTGATGTTTACACCTTGTACCCACAAAGTACAAATGCAATGTATTTTCAAGTTAATTTACTTGTTTGATATCTCATCTATGAACCTTCATATTTCTACATAAATGGTATAAATGTTATGAATTTTCTATCGATTCAGTCACTCTTTGTATCCTTTACACAGCTTGCACCAATGTAGTGTACTTTGAATTTAATCTATTGATTTTCTTGTATCCAAGTGGTCAAAATGTTGTCCATTGTGTATGTAATCTGTGGACCTTTAAATCTTGTAAATGTGTGCCATATGTGTAGGTGTTCGTAAATTTTATGAAAAATATTCAAATACCATATCACAAAATAAAATAGCATCAGAGATGCTTGTACCACACAGCCTAGGGAAACATTTTTAACACCATAAGATATAGAAGTACTGTACCAGTACAAAGTTTAGGATACTTTCACAGCACTGTCAGTTATAGAAGGTCCAAACAATGTTTAAATAGAGAAATAATGGCTCAGAGAAAGATAATGCATGTACTCTTTATTAGGGCTGTGAACAAGTACTCAAGCCTCGGTGTACGAGGCGATCTTGGCTTGTACTCAAGTCCATTTAAAGTACTCGGTTACTTGCGAGGTATTATATTATCGCCCACGTAATGAAACGTTTGCATAAAATATGCTGCATTTCAGCATTTCCGCCACATAACATCAATTAAAGTTGTTGTTTCCGCTTGAAAATCTATAATTTACTCCATAATCTATAATATCTGGTTAAATATGAGACGTTTTTCTTTAAAAGTTTCGTTTCCCGAATCGACCGTTTACTGAAGACTTCTAATGGTGGGAACTAAATCTCGCGGGTACTCGAATTCGGGCCGGTTTTCAGAGGGCAAGTACTCGATGCCGTTTTTTTGTACCCATCACAGCCCTACTCTTTATCTACATCTGGCATGGCCGAATTATGGTTTAGATGTTTTGAATATTACCATGCATACAGAAGTGGTAATACATTCAATGAATGCTTATGTGTGGTGTTGGAGCAAAATCTGTGGCTTACTTGATGAAATTCCATCTGTTACAATGGGAAGTTGTAAAAGTAAAATTCTTAATGAATTCTAAAATGACTTTAACAGTGTTTAATCTGCATCAAAAGACAGACCTAAAATTGCAACAAGATTTTAAAGGTCAAGGTCACTAAGACTAGGTCAAAGGTCCAATCAAGGTCACACCATGATGCTGCACATCTACAACCCCTACCCAATGTCCCTAGGAAGCATCAACTTCCTAGACCTTATGGATTCCGAGATATAGCCCAGACAAGATTTTATAGGTCCAGGTCACCACGGCAAGGTCAAAGGTCAAATCAAGGTCAGACCATGACATTAGACACCTACACCCCCTAACCAATGTCCCTAGTAAGTATGAACTTGCTACATCTCAGGTTTCTGAGATATAACCCGGACAAGATTTTCGAACTCAAGGTCACTACGGCAAGGTCAAAGCAAGGCCAGACCAAGACGTTGCACACTTACACCCACTAGCAAATATCCCTAGTAAGTATCAACTTACTACATCTCACTGTTTCCGAGATATAGCCCGGACAAGATTTTATAGGTCAAGATCACTATGGTAAGGACAAAGGTTAAATCCAGGTCAGACCATGACGTTGCACACCTACACCCCCTTACCAATGTCCCTACCAAGCATCAACTTCCTACACCTTACAGTTTCCGAGGTATAGCCCAGACAAGATTTTATAGGTCAAGATCACTATGGCAAGGACAAAGGTCAAATTCTGGTCAGACCATGACGTTGCACACCTACACCCCCAACCAATGTCCCTAGTAAGTATCAACTTCCTACACCTTACGGTTTCCGAGATATAGCCCGGACAAAATCTTATAGGTCAAGGTCACTACAGCAAGTCCCCCAGGCCCCCTACCAAGTATCAATTTCCTACACCTTACGGTTTCCGAGATATAGCCCGGACAAGATTTTCAAACTCAAGGTCACTACGGCAAGGTCAAAGGTCAAATCAAGGTCAGACCATGATGTTGCACACCTACACATCCTTACCAATGTCCCTACCAAGTATCAACTTCCTACACCTTACGGTTTCTCAGAAAAAGCCTGGACAAAATTTTCCCGGCGCCTGCCCACTAGTGTTAGTATTGAATAAGAATATATATATTGATATCAGACCATATTTTTGCCTTCTGTATCAATCGATATTGAAATATCAGTTCATGGATGTTTTCCGAGAGAGGGCTGCCAAACTCTTTTGCAAGTTTTAGTAGTTTCCCGAAACGTAAACAAATATGGCGTTTTCGCTTTAGTGGTAAGTGAAATTTGACAAAAATGATAGAAAAACCAATATATTTCTCAAATTTTATATGAATAAAAACAGCTTAATTGCATCTATTAAGTACTATATTCCAATATTGATATTGTACACTAAATTATCGATATCAGTATATTTAGTATGGATCGATAAATATTTCAATATCGATAAACAATACCAGAACTACCGCCCACCCGTCTGCCCATCCAGACACCATGGGTGAAAACAATACCCTGACAGCCATTAAGGACTGTGGGATAAAAACTCCTTTGGACAGTATATTCTTCAGTTTCCACTGGCCAGTATGTTCTTTAGTTTGTTCAAACTAATCAGTAGGTTCACCCCTTACCTGAGCTATAGGGCCACTCAGTATTTTTAACTGACCAGCATGGCTTGGCGATTTCTTCCCTCTTGGGAGGTCCTTGGACCTTGAGAAATCTTGTGTTTCCAGATATTTCCTGTTACAGAAAACAAAAAAGTCTCATTAAAAAGATTGAAAGAATGGTGAGCTATGCCACTATTTAAGGCTTTCTATTGTTTAATATTTCATGGTAATCAGAGGTAAAGTACCAAATTAACTGTTAAGGAGTAACATGTGGGTGGAAAACATCTTTAAACAAAGTACTGTAAAAATGCAATAGTTTTCAAATTACAACTGATTTACTCAACAGTGAAACAGTCAGGGTAATCTGACTGGCTATCTAGACTCACCACATGATTCCCAAATACTTCTTAATACATTCTACAGCTGTAAAAGCAACAATTAACTAGAGATTGCTTCTCAACGCAGTGTATCTCCGGATGGGATATGGTCGAAGCGTGACATACAGAGTATTAAGGTCAAATCAAGGACACACCATGACGTTGCACATCTACAACCCTTACCCAATGTCCTTACCAAGTATCAACACTTTACGGTTTCTGAGATATAGCCCTGACAAGATTTTATAGGTCAAGATCACTATAGCAAGGTCAAATCAGCAATGGAGATGGCCCCCGAATAGTATACAACTAAAAAGTTTTGTCAGTGGATATAATTGATAAATAAACAAGTTTATAAAATGCAAACAGTAATAAAATAAGATGTAATATTTACATAAAAGCACAGAGGTTCAGAACATGGATAAACTTAAAAAACCCAGGATATATGAAGTGAAAAAAACAGTTCTAATCATTTCATCTTGTTGGTGTAACAGGTGGCTTTTAATACATAGTGAACAAGTGAACAGTATATGAAAGTGAATAGTGAAATGTAAACTGAAAGAAGACTGTGAACTCTGCAGAACAAGAAAAGGATTACATTTTATCTTGTAAAAGTAAGCAAACTTCAACAAATATTTGCATGTTATATGAAATTGTGACATTTTGCTACTTTTGGATAAGCATACCAACATGGCTTCAGTGCCAATGCAAACTGAAATGTCTTCAGAGTCAATACAATCACAAAATAAGGAATTATTAAAGTCAATTGAGCTGATGTTTGAAACAAAATTAATCCCTATAACACAGAGACTAACAGGGATAGAAGAATCTTTATGTTTTACAACAAAGCAATTAGAGGAAAAAATCCCAGAACTTGAGTAAAAAATCAAGAAAAGAAATGTGATTTTATTGAGGAGGAACTAAAGTACATGAAAATAGAAAACCAAAGATTAAAAGAGGAAGTGCTCAAGCAGGAAATGTACTCAAGAAGAAATAATATTAAATTATATGGGATTACATACCCTACTGAAAGATTAGAAGAACATATTGTCCAAATACTTTCCACAGTTGGTATATCACTAAAGTACCAAGACATTGTAAGAGTACATTATCTAACTCCACCAACAAGAGGTCCTAACCGCCCTGTCTTACTCCAACTGTTCCACTGGAAGGAAAAGAAAAAAATCATGGACAAAAAGATAGCCTAAAAACCAGGAATGTAATTATACAAGAAGATTACCCAATACTGATACAAGAAAGAAGAAAAAGGCTACTTCCTGTGTTTTTCAAAGCGCTTGAACTTTATCCGGAGTTGAACCCGAAGTTCTACACAGATAGAATAAATATCGGAGGGACCATATACACAGCTGAGACTATAGATACCATTAAGTTTCCAGAACTGCTGCCAGAAAGGGTATTCTCACCTGTGATAGCTGGAATACAAGCTTACTTCTCTAAATATTCACCCCTGAGTAACTTTTACCAAACTACCTTTAAGGTAGAAGATAAGATATTCAAATCAGCAGAGCAGTACTTTGTGTACAAGAAAGCTCTCCACTTTGAAGATAAAGACACAGCACAAAGGGTCATACAAACAAGTGAGCCTGAAAAGCTGAAAAAAATCGGCAAAAGTGTCCAGGGATTTCAAAAGAGTGAGTGGCACCGTGTTGCTACTGAATATATGTATCAGGCTGTCCTTTCAAAGTTTTCACAGAATGATGTTCTCAAAGGATTTCTGTTGTCAACATCTGGAAATGTGCTTGTTGAAGCTAGTGATAGTGACAAGTTTTGGGGAATTGGACTGTCCATAAAAAGTCCCGATTTATTCAACCAAGCAAAATGGACAGTAAAGAATATGGCAGGGAAGATGCTTGAAAGAGTTCGACATGCCTTACAAACACTGTAATGAAGACTTCAATGTACATATCAAGAACTATCCATGAGAGTCTATTGAATTTAAACTGATTGAATTTAATCTGACTGGAAGTAAAATTTCTTCATGTAAAATGACAAAATAAACTGTTTTGAGTTTTTGCAGTAAAGACTGTGTGTTTCAAAACTGTTATTTTGTTAAATGCCAATATATTACAACATTATATTAAAACTTATGTTATAATTTAAATGTTCTTTTTTCAAATATTTATATATGTATCTGGGCTGGCATGAAGAAAAATCAAAGGCAATGTTGAAAAATCAGGATGGTGAACTGTTAGATATAATTTAAAAACATGTATCTGGGCTAGTATGTAGAAAGAAATGGTAAAGTTGAAAATTTAGGATGGTGAATTGTTAGATGTAATTAAAAGACATAATATAGTTGTTTTTACACTAGATTTTTTGTAAAGTTAAATTATTGAAGATGTTTTACTTTTTTAAGAGTATAACATATAAATATATGTCACAACACAAGAAGTCAGTATTTTTGAAATGGTCCCTTGGGACTAAAAAGTCAAGAAGTATTTTGATCATTTATCTTCCACTGACCTTGTAAAATATTCATGTTAATCATGATAATATGGTTCATATGGATTCAGTTTTATATTAAATGCTTTACCTAAGGACCACCTTCAACATGCACTACCTAATATGAAAATAAAAAAGTATAAAGAAATAACTAAATGTCTAGAATGAAGGTGGTGGACCAATAGGTTTTGCCACAATGTTTATTTAAATGGATGTGTGTATGCATATGTTTTGATTTCTCTGTATATCTGGGTGTGTGAGGGTACATTTGTATATATACACATATGAATGCATGATTTAATATGTCCACTGACTGACACTTACATTACATTCAATGATTGTTTATAACTATTTGGGTATCGCATTTTCTTTTTCATTTGTTTTTCTCCCAATTTTCATTTTATTTTTATGGTGTTTTTTGTTTTTGTTTAAGAGTATATTGCATATTATGTGTTGTAACAAGAGATCAAAAAAAGTATGAGACATGTTTTACTTTATTGTTTATATTGTGATAGATATTTTTTAAGACAACTATTGTATAATGACCCCCCTTCAATGTGGTCATATATTATCAGAAAAAGATACAAGATTATGATTGATAAATTATTTAATTTACAGAAGAACTACTCTATGATTAGATCTGTGATTTTACCAGAATTGCACAGCCAAACAGTTTAAAATAAAGTAACATATGAGAAAAATCTAAAAAATGGCTAACACTGATTCAAACCTAGATAGAATCAAAGTATTGTCAGCAAACTGTAGAGGTCTAAAAGAAAAGTGTAAGAGAATTGATGTTTTGAATTATTTTTAAAATAAAAATGCAGATATCATATGCATACAAGATACACATTTAACGGAATCGGATGCTTTTGATTTGAAAAAATATTGGCAAGGCAACTTTATATTACACGGTGAGAGACATAATGCAAGAGGGGTTGCAATTTTTTTTGGTGAAAATTTTGAATATAAAATTTTGAACACAGATAAAGATACAGAAGGTAATATGATACTGGCAGATATAGAGATAAATGAAACAAAATTTAGATTGATCAATATGTACGGCCCTAATACAAATAATGAAGAATTCTATACTAGCATCACTAAAAAAATTACAGAAAATGAACAAGATTATTTAATATGGTGCGGGGACTTCAACCTTACAGTAAATCCACAACTAGATAGCAACAATTATGTGAATATTAATAACCCTAAAAATAGGAATATTGTAATCAATGTTATTTAAGAGCATAACTTAACAGATATTTTCAGACATTACAATCCCGATAAAAAAAGATATACTTGGCATAAAAGTAAACCACTTAAGCAAGCAAGACTGGATTACTTTCTCGTATCATCCAGTTTTACTGATTTAATTATTAATACAGATATTAAACCAAGTTATAGAAGTGACCACTCTATATTAGAACTTTCCTTTTCAATAAGTAATTTCAAAAGAGGGAAAGGTACATGGAAGTTAAACATCAGTTATTTAAAAGAAAATGACTTTGTAACCCTAGTTAACAGGTGTATAAAAGAAGAATATCAAAAGTATGCTTTTCCTGTTTATAGTCCACAATACCTATATAATGTAGCAAATGATATAGGTCTAAATATAGACTACGACTTATTCATTGAAGTTGTGTTGCTTAGAATTAGAGGGGAAGCTATTAAATATGGGTCAATGAAAAAAGACTTAGCAACCAGCAACAAGAGCAACTAGAAAGAGAAATAGAGCAATTAGAAACGGTTACAAAAGATAATGACCTTGATTTGGAGAAGCTTGAAAGTAAAAAAAGGGAATTGGTTGAGTTCAGACAAAAAGAGATGCAAGGTCACCTGATAAGATCAAGAACCCAATGGGTAATTGAAGGTGAAAAACCAACAAAATATTTTTGTGCATTAGAACATAAAAGTTATATGGATAAAAACTATTAAGTGTTTAAAAATAAAAAATCACACAGTGACCAGAAAACAGGAAGAAATTTTACAAGAAGTAAAAAATTATTATGAAGAGTTTTTTAAATCTAAAGATAATATGTTGCACAATTTTAATTTACAAACACTGCTTCAAGGTCAAAACATAAAAAGAATAACTGATGCAGAGGCCAAAAATATAGAAGGATATCTTACAGTACAAGAAATAAGTTATGCGCTTAAAAATACTAAAAACAATAAAAGTCCGGGACTAGATGGTTTTCCGGCTGAATTTTTTAAAGTATTTTGGAATAGCCTGAAACATTGTGTGACAAAAGCAATTAATGCTAGCTTTAACAAAGGTTTAATGTCCTTATCTCTTAGACAGTGTGTGATAACGTGTCTACCAAAAAATGGAAAAATGCGTGAAAACATACAAAATTGGCGACCTCTTTCTATGCTATCTGTAGTATATAAATTATGCTCAGCTGCCATAGCAAATAGAATTAAGCCATTATTAAATAAAATTATTGATGAAACACAGTGTGGATTTGTACAAGGCAGGTACATTGGAGAATGTACAAGGCTAGTGTACGATGTATTAAGTTATACTGAAGATATGCAAATTCCTGGTATGCTTGTCTTATTAGACTTTTAAAAAGCATTTGATTCCATTTCTTGGACATTCATATATAAAACCTTGTCCTTTTTGGGATTTTCACAAAACTTTCTAAAATGGATCAAATTATTTAACACAGAAATAAAGGCAAGAGTTATACAAAGTGGTTATCTGTCAGATCCTTTTAGCATACAATGTGGATGTCGACAAGGAGATCCTATTTCGGCATATATATTCATCCTGGCAGCTCAAGTATTAACATTATTTATCAAAAGTAACAATGACATAAAGGGAATAGTAATTGGTAATTCAGAATATAAAATGACTCAGTTTGCTGATGATACAACTTTGATTTTAGATGGGACAACAAATTCATTGGAAGCAGCATTGAATATTCTAGAAATCTTTGGTTCCATTTCTGGTTTAAAGGTAAATACTGAAAAGACACAGATCGTTTGGATAGGCAAAAAAAACACTCAAAAGAAAAAATTGCCTGCAAAAGTTATACATGGACGACGGTAACAAATTTTAAATTACTTGGTATAATTTTTTTCTGTAGATCTAGATAAATGTCCTGAACTTAATTATTCAGTAAAAAAAGCAAAAATTAAAGAAAGTATTAGTCAATGGAACAAAAGGTATCTCACAGCATTGGGTAAAGTAACTGTCATAAAAACCTTTCTGATGTCTAAAATAAATCACCTTTTCACTACCTTACCAGATCCAAAAGAAAAATTTATCAATGAAATAAATGACATATTTTTTTAATTTTTGTGGTCTGGTAAGTCAGACAAAATAAACAGAAAAACTGTAGAATTAGAAAATAAAAATGGAGGGATAAATATGATAAATTTTCGAAATTCTATAATTTCACTTAAAGCAACTTCGGTGAGAATGTTAATAACAAATCAAAGCTATAGTAAGCCTTTTAGATAGAATTATTTGAAAAGATGTATAATACCAATATTACAAAATTTGCCAATTTTGGAACTTTCTATCCAGTTATGCTGAAAAAAATGTCAAACAATTTATTTTGGAAAAATACATTTGATGCATGGATTAAAATATCCAATAAACAGGAAATCAAAAATGGTACAGATTTACTAACCAGTCCATTATGGTACAACACAGAAATGTCTTATCAAGAGATGTATCTGCCAACATGGTACGAAAAAGGAATAGTTACAGTAGCAGATGTCATAAATGATTTAGGTGCTGTGATGGATCTTGACACATTAAAAAGAGTATATGGCATAAATACAATAAACCCTCTCCATTATCTCAGAGTACAACAAAATGTTAAAGAATTCTTGAAAAAATATAGATTTGGACAATCAAATAGAGTAGAGCAACCTTTTGTTCCATTTTATGTAAAGATACTGTATGAAAACAAGAAAGGTGCAAGTGTCTTCAATAGGCTGATCAAGAAAAAAGATAAAAATGAACACTCAATGAAAGATAAATGGCAGGTTGATTTAAATATCAGAGTTGATGATACTGCATGCAAAAATATTTTTAATTCCTGTTATAAAAGTCTTTGCAATAATACTTTTGTATGGTTCCAAATAAAGGTACTATATCGAGTGATAGGAACTAGAAACTATTTGTATAAACTCCATCTAGTAGAAGTAGTAAATGTGTTTATTGTGGTGAAAATGAAACAATTGTGCATATGTTTGTTGAATGTGAAAATGTTAAAAAAATTTGGCACTTACTTGAAGAATATATTTACAAGACAATTAGGATAGATGTCATCTTTGGCAAATTAGATATTCTGTTTGGATACCGTTTGAATAATCAAAACAAAGTTCCTGTTGATACAATTATTCTAAATACGAAGAAGTATATTTATGATACAAATTTTAAAAGCAATAATAGCCCTTGTTATATGTTTGAAGCTTTAAAGTATAGATTTCAACAAACATATCAAGATGAACAATATTTGGCAATAATAAACAGAAAGAAAAAATTTAATGATGTTTGGTTCAAATGGATACCTGTTTTCTTAGGTGAAAATGGAAATGTCTAACCACTAGCCCTTGAAAACGTGTATTTTTAAAATTTTGGTTAATTTGTCTTTTTAGTTCTCTATGATTTACTTTAAATACAATAATGTAGACATGTAATGTATAACATATAATGTGCAAATAAAAAAAATTTAAAAAAACAAAAAAAGGTCAAATCAAGGTCACAACATGACATTGCAAATCTACAACACCCAACCAATGTCCCTATCAAGTAACAACTTCCTACACCTTACGGTTTCTGAGATATAGCCTGGACAAGATTTTATAGGTCAAGGTCACTACGGCATGGTCAAAAGTCAAATCAAGGTCACTCTATGATGTTGCACATCTACAACCCCCAACCAATGTCCCTGACAAGTAGTGTTGGGAATTGCCTCCAATTTTTATGGTCGATCATTCGTCGACTTTTCCCAGCGATGATCGACCCATAATCAATTATTTTACTCCATTATTGTTTATTATTTAAGAAACACTTTGCGGAATAAAAGTATAGATCAATCCGGTAAGAATAACATGTGTTTCGACATTTAGAATCTACCGAAAGCACCCACTTACTGTAAATATGGCAGTAGACATAAACAAACTTGAAATTCAAGACAAACCTGTCAGTCTATTAAGTAAAAATACCTAAAATACTTTTAAATTAAGTGGATATTGATATAAATCAGGAAAGGTAAGATATAACCTTAATAATCAATCATTAGAAACCGTCAGTGACTGACCACGATTCTATACTGTCACCAATGATTAATCGACAAAATGTCTAATCGCCACATCACTACTAACAAGTATCAACTTCCTATACCTTTCGGTTTCCCAAATATAGCCCAGGCAAAATTTTATAGGTCAAGGTCACTATGGCAGGGTCAAATCAAGTTCATACTATGATGTGGCACACAAACAACCCCAATGTCCCACTGTCACCGACGATTAATGGACAATATGTCTAATCGCCACACCACTACTACCAAGTATCACCTTCCTACACTTTACAGTTTCTGAGATATAACCCAGACAAGATCTTTATACGTCAAGGTCACTATTCCAAGGTCAAAGGTCAAATCAAGGTCACCCATGACCTTTTACATCTACAACCCCCAACCAATGTCCCTACCAAGTATCAACTTCCTACACTTTATGGTCTCCAAGATACAGCCTGGAAAAGATTTTATAGGTCAAGGTCAGTACGGCAGGGTCAAATGTCAAATCAAGGTCACACCATGTTGATGCACATCTACAACCCCCATCCAATATACCAAATATCAACTTCATACATCTTCGGGTTTCCAAGATATAGCCCAGACAGGATTTTATTGACAAGGTCACTACAGCAAGGTCAAAGGTCAAATCAAGGTCAGACTATGATGTTGCATATCTTCACTCCCTAACCAATGTCTCTACCACGTATCAAATTCCTACACCTTACAGCTTCCGAGATATAGCCTGGACAACATTTTCAAATTTAAGGTCATTATAATATGGCACGGTCAAAGGTCATATCAAGGTCACACCATACATTGCACACCTACACCCCCTAACCAATTTCCCTACCGATTATCAACTTCCTACACCTTACAGTTTCTGAGATACAACCTGGACAAACTTTTCCCGCCACCCGCTGGGACGCCCACCCAACTGTGCGCCCAACTTAACACTCCATGTACTCAACTTCTAAAGCCATTTTCAATAGTTTTCATGCAATATAGTCAGCATTAGGTGTGAAAATATCTCCAAAACGGCCCAGAATGGCCTCGGTGAGGTACTTTGGCGGTCTGTAGATGACCTTCAGTGAAGAGCTTCAAGGTCAAAGCTCTGCATGCTTACAGAGGACATATATGTGCAAATTTAATAAGTAAATTAAATTTTTATAAGTTAATACCCTATCCAATGGACAATTGCTTTACCGGTCGGTGCTACCGGTCCCGCGAAACACCAGAAAAAGATGTCCTGTATATAATACCGACAGGACCGGTCAGGAGGGTGCATTCGCCAGGTGGCACATCGTACTTCCTTCCATTCTAGATAGTGTGACGTTATAGCATCTTTTTCGTGTCTAGTGCTAGTAAGACTCCTAGTAAGCTGATAACGGGGCCGGTTGGGTGGGCCTTGCCTGTCCATTGGATAGGGTATTAACTTATAAAAATTTCATTTACTTATTTGCAATTTTATTGCGTTAATACATCCTATCCAATGGACAATTGCTGAATAACTACCACTTGGAAGGTGTGTAAGCTGCTAGGGACAAGTGTGAACTCATAAAGAAAACAAACTGACAGGCCCATATTTGACCCAGGGTCAAGTGACCACAGAGGTCAAGGTCAGCTAAGACTAACCGGTTTCCCGGAAGTCCAAGGTCGCACCCCCCTTTTCTTTCTCAGGAAGACCTGAGAATAGACAGAGAGGGCTGAGTTCATAAGAAATAAACTTCCCAAAGTGCAAGGGAAGGGAAGCAAGTCACAGTTTTTTGGTTTTTTTGTACATATTTACATTTAACATTATGTACATATTTACAGTATGTACATATTTACATATACATACAAAAATCTTCTCGCGTCTGGGTCTGGTGGTGTACCTCTTGGGCAGCCACCACAGGCCCTAGATGGAAAAGCTCAGAGTCAGCCCAAGCAACATCCTTCAAATAAAACTGGGTGAAGGTGTTATGAGATTTCCAGTGACAGGCTGACAAAATCTGTTCTAAGGAGATTCCTGATCGAAAAGCCTTAGAAGCAGCAAAGGCCCTAACATTATCGGCTTTAACCTGAAGTAGGGTGAGGGACTCTTGCTCCGAGAGCTCATAGCAGAAGATCACAGTCTGTTTGATCCTTGAGGAGATAGTGGCAGGTGAGATGTCTTTATCAAAACCTTTCTTGAAGGAGACAAAAACCAACTCCTTATTCTGCCTAAGATCTGAGGTCCTGTCCAGGTAGTAGCGCAGGACTCTAACTGGACATAGTGACCAGAGCTGGTATGACTACTGGTGCCACACTATCTGGTCCCTCCTTCGCCAGCTGATTCTTGGACAGAAAGCTGGGTGAAGGGTACAAGGACACCTTAGACCAGTCTGACTGGTGTCTGATGTTCCTGATGTAACCAAGCATGGATCTCACTCCTAATTCTAATTCTAATTGGACTTTTATAGCGCTTAATCTCTCCAATAGGAAGGGGACTCTAATGCGCAACAAAACAAAAACAATCAACCAATCTCAATGTCCAGGGACAGAAAAAAGTTCAGCACCATGGAGAACGCCAGGGTGAGTAAAGCTAAGGAGGGTATGCCTTGGTGTAAAGGTGGGTTTTGAGCCATTTTCTAAAGAAGGCAAGAGAGGGGGACGCACGAATCTCCTCAGGAAGAGCATTCCAAACAGTGGGAGCATTGAAGGCAAAACTATGACCAAACTGTTTGACAGATTTATGGATTGAGGGTTGAAACTTGGGAATGACAAGGAAATTACCACCACTCTGACAGTGGCTGGTACTGTAGGAGCTGCTGTAAGAGGAGATGTATGAAGCAAAATACTTGGGGAAACCAGTGTGGAGAAACTTATAGACAAGGGTAGCAGTTTTAAAGACTGAGCGATGTTCAACAGGAAGCCAGGGGTTATACTGGTGTATCTACTGGTGTTTGATACGATCCTGGCAGCACTGTTTTAGATGCACTGTAATTTACGAAGATTAAACTTAGAAAGACTCCTGAAACGTGAGCTTACCAGAACCCAAAGCCAACAGGAAAACAGTTGGAACATGTTTCAAGGAGGCCTCTCTTATAGGTTCAAAGGGAGCCTTTGTAAGGTGGTGTAGCACCAGAGAAAGGTTCAAGGAGGGGATGGCCCTCCTGCCCTTGGGTCTTTCTCTATGGAAACTATCCATGAGACAAGTGAGATTCTCATCTCTACTGACATTAATGGTGGAGTTACCCAGTTTGTCAGCAATGGCAGACCTGTAGCCATCAATAGTGCCTGAAACAAATGCAGGAGGAAGTCAGCAATGGCTTTCAGAGGTGGTGCCCTGAAGTCCACCTGATTACTGGGGCACCACTTTGTAAAAATGGTCCACTTTGCCTCATAGACTGATCTAGTTGATCCTCTTTGAGGAGCCTCAATTCGTGCTGCCACTGCCTCAGAGAATCCTTGCTCCTTGATAGCTGAGGCTCTAGGAGCCAGGCATGTAGGTTCAGATTTGCCAGGTTCCTGTGAAGGACCTGGTTGAATGGTTGAGACACCAAGTTGGGAATGTTGGGCAGACACAGTTGGATCCGGCTGGACATTGCCACCAGGTCCCAGAACCAGGGCATCTTGGGGCACCCCGGTGCAATCAGGATTAACCGGTTGCAAAGGGAGTCCTGTAACTTTTCCACCACTTTGCCCAAGATGGCTGCCGGTGGGTAGGCATATGGGTCCAGACCCTCCCAGGAAAGGCTGAGTGCGTTCACTGCCCAAGCCTGGGGGTCTGGGTACCGGTGACACAAACTGAGGTAGTTTGTTGTTGAATCTGGTGGCAAACAGGTCCACTTCAGGCTGGTGCCACCGGGAGCATATAGCTTGGAATACTTCTGGATGAAGTGGCCACTCTGTTTGAATGGTCTGGCTAAGTCTGGATAGCTTGTCTGCTATCACGTTCAGCCGGCAGGGGATGTGACGTGCCCTGAAGGTTACCTGACTTCTGGTGCACCAGGACAGGATTCTCCACAGTAGGGCACACAGAGAGTCCAATTTCACCCCCTCCTCTTTGTTGATATAGGCAACCACTATTGTGTTGTCTGTAGCTATTAATACTGTCTTGTTGCAACAGAGGGTTTGAAACTGTTTTAGAGCTAGAAAGACTGCTTTTAACTCTAAATGATTTATGTGCAGTTTGGTTTCTGGAAGAGACCAGGTGCCTCTTGCAGTGTGCTTGTCTAAGTGAGCGCCCCACCTTTTTTTTGATGCGTCTGTAAAAATTTGCAAAGCATGTTTTAGAGGGTGCAATGGTTGACCTGTAAGCACATTGCTTTCCTCCAGCCACCACCTTAGGTGGGGGTGGAGCGACCTGGGGCCTGGGATCACCTTGTCTAGTTATTCTGGGACCCTCCAGCTGTTTTTCAAGTGCAACTGTATGGGCTTCATGTGAAGTTGCCCTAGGTGGACTTGCTTTTCTGTTGCTGTGAGTGTGGCTTCACAACCGGTTCCACCGATACAGTGAAGGACTTGGCTAACAGCATAGCTTTCAGCCGGGAGAACCTCTCTGCCCACTTGTCATCTAGCTTCTGCAGATATTCTGTCCTTGAAGTAAAATTCAAATGAATGAAATGGCTGTAGAACTAAAAGTTCATCTTTGTTGAAAACACATCCACACTCCCCAAAAGATCCACACAAAAAAGATGCTATGATGTCACGCTGTCTAGACAGGAAGGAAGTACGATGCGCCACCTGGTGAATGCACCCTCTTGACCGGTCCTGCCGGTATTATATACAGGACATCTTTTTCTGGTGTTTGGCGGGACCGGTAAAGCAATTGTCCATTGGATAGGATGTATTAACACAATAAAAATGTATTATATACACCAGCCATAGGATGATCTAACTTTCTGTATGTGAGAACTGGGCCAAAATGTGAAAAAATGGCCAAAATCTGACATTTAAGAGGCCACCTCTACCACCTTGAAATTGAAGGTCAAGGTCACAAACCAATAGCGTTCATGACATTGCCCATATATACCTACATACCAAATTTGAAAGGTCGAACTAAAATATTTTTTAAGTTATAGTGTCTGAAAAGAAATCTCTGCAGCGGTGTGACCATCCTGAATCCCAAGTATCCTCAACTTTTGTCCAGGGATACAATGAGATATAAGGCAAAATGTCAAGATCCACCATTTTATGACCACAGTTTGACCCCTGCACGGAGACCCAGTAAACATTTTAAGATTTTGCAAACGTTTGAAAGGAAACGTTTGGCAAAGGTTAAAAAATGATGGGTACGAAAACCATTTGTAATGGAATGCTTTTAAAACGTTTTATGAAAACCGTTTATTAAACGTTTAATGATAAATGTTAGAAAAACGTTATAAATGAACATAAAATAAAGTCTAAATAATAATAGGCTCAGAGGTCAAATTCAATATCTTTGTATGGTTGCTCACTATTAAAAATATTATTTTCATGTCTAAAATTGTAAGATAGTGCCTCCACTGAATTCATACTTTTAGGGATTCCATGTGGAGCAATTTTTGACAAAGGCCTCTAAAATCCCCTATTATTGCTCACCGCCACCTTTGTTTGGACATGTTTGAAGGTGAAGGTTTAAAAATATAGGTTTAAAAACATTTTTGATAAAATGATTTTAAAACATTTGACAAAGCAATGTTTTTTAAACATTTTATGTGTACTGTTTATCAGACATTTCATAAGGAATGTTTGAAAAACATTTCCAGCAAAACCTCAATTTCTTCAGCTATTTTTAAAATGTTTCCAGTCAAGCCTAGCTTCTTGAGTTATTTTATAAATGTTTAAAAAATGTTTTCAGTAAGAACATTTTTATAGAGAATGTTTATAAAACGTTTTTTAAACATTACAGCAAATATGTTTACTTCGAAACATTTAGAAAACCAAAGATAGGGTTTACTTAGGTTTTAAACACGTTTTATAAACGTTTAAACCATTTAAAAACGTTTCTAATGTTTACTGAGGAGTGGGATTTTGACTTGATTTCTAGTCCTTACCAAGTGCCCCTACCTACTACACCTTACGGAATCCAAGAAATAGTCCGGACAAGATTTTAAAACACATGATCACTACTACAAGGTCAAATGTCAAATGAAGATCACACAACGATATTGCATACCTACAACTCCTAAGCAATGTCCCTGAAAAGAAAGAACTTCCTACACCTTACAGTTTCCAAGATATAACCCAGACAAGATTATATAGGTAAAGGTCACTGTGGCAAGGTCAAAGGTCAAATCAAGGTCACACCACAACGATTATATAGGTCAAAGTCACTACGGAAAAGTCAAAGATCAAATCAATGTCACCTGAAACACCTAAGAAATGCCCCTACCAAGTGTCAACTTCTTGCACTGTACAGTTTCAGAGATGAAGCCCACACAAAATATTAAAAGGCAAAGGTCACTATGGCATGATAAAAGGGCAATTCTAGGTAACACAATGACGGTGCACACCTACAAGCCCCAACCAATGTCCCTGCCATATATCAACTTCCTACACCATATGGTTTCTAAGATATAGCCAAGATAAGATTTTAAAGCTCAAAGTCCCCACGGCAAGGTCAAAGGTCAAATGAAGGTCACACTATGAATTTGCCTACCTGCAACCCCCAATCAATATTCCTACCAAGAATCAACTTCCTACACCTTATGGTTTCAAATAGCCCAACAAGATTATATACGTCAAAGTCACTACGGCAAGGTTAAAGGTCAAATCAAAGTCACACCATTATGTTGTATACCTACAACTCCAAGGCAATGTCCCTACTAAGTGTCAACTTCATCCACTGTATAGTTTCGGAGATATAGCCCAGATAAAATTGTATAGGCCAAGGTCACTTTGGCAAGGTTAAATCAAGTAACACAATGACATTGCACACCTACAACCCCCAACCAATGTCCCTACCAAGTATCAACTTGTTACACCTTACAGGTTCTGAGATATAGCCCAGACAAGATTATGCAGGTCAAGGTCACTACGGCAAAGTCAAAGGTCATATCAAGGTAACACAAGATGTTGCACACCTACAATCCTCAACCAATATCCCCACCAATTATTAACTTCTACACCTTATGGTTTCTAAGATATAGCCCGAGCAAGATTTTCTAGGTCAAGGTCATTATATCAATGTCAAATGTCATATACCTCAACAATACATCAACAGCCCTTAAGGACAAAAACCTCAACAATACCTCAACAGCCCTTACCCAGTAAACATGCAAACGTTTATAAAGGTTTAGTAAACGTATAAATATTTTTAAAACCAAATATAAACCTAAATATTGACAATTTTTCAATATTATGGGTTTATAAACGTTTAGCAATATTAGGTTGGTGTATAAACTTTTAATAAACGCTTTTAAATGTTTTATAAAGAGTGAAGACTATCTTAACCTCATTTTTATTTTGGATTATGATGTCAGCACAGCCATTTTGAGAGAAACTGAGAAAAATATTTTTTAAGTATATCTTGCTGTATCACTGTTGTTTGAAGCCATCATTAAACTAGACTAAGGACGCATCTGTGGCCAGATGCTGGATGTATCCACCGACAAAGGCCAACTAACATAGTTTAGAAGATAAACAGCATTTTTCGTTAATCAGCAAGCTGAAAGCACTTTTAAGTTTGGCTACCCTTATTTGACCCTGTAGCAGGGGCCCAAGGTGAAGTCTGACCACATCAAAAGATTCGCAGCCCATGATTTCCTATAAGTCATTTTCACATTGCAAACCTCTAGGACCAATAATAAGCAGGAGGGGCCCAAGGTCAAATCTGACCACATGAAAAGATTTGCAGCCCATGACTTCCTATAAGTTGTTTTCATATTAATGAGTTATTTGAGAAATACTGGCTATCTGCAATATTTCTAGAGATAATTCGCATTTACTCATTTTGAGTAGGTGAATAATTAGCTACGGGTCTGAAACTTCACCAAGTGAAAGCTCTCTCAAAAGTAGGCGAATGACTTATTTGAGAAAAATTGGCTATCTACAATACTTTTAGAGATAATTCGAATTTACTCATTTTCAGTAGGTGAGTAATTACCTACGGGTCTGGAACTTCACCATGTGAAAGCTCTCCCAAAAGTAGATGAATGAGTTATTTGATAAGAATTGGATATCTGCAATACTTTTAGAGATAATTTGCATTTACTCATTTTGAGTAGTTGAGTAATTACCTACGGGTCTGAAACTTCACCAAGTGAAAGCTCTCTCAAAAGTAGGTGAAGGAGTTATTTGACAAAAATTGGCTATCTGCAATACTTTTAGAGATAATTTCCATTTACTCATTTTGAGTAGGTGAGTAATTACCTACGGGTCTGAAACTTCACCAAGTGAAAGCTCTCCCAAAAGTAGATGAATGAGTTATTTGAGAAAAATTGGCTATCTGCAATACTTTTAGAGATAATTCGCATTTACTCATTTTCAGTAGGTGAGTAATTACCTACAGGTCTGGAACTTCAGCATGTGAAAGCTCTCCCAAAAGTAGGTGAATGAGTTATTTGAGAAAAATTTGCTATCTGCAATACTTTTAGAGAAAATGCAGAATTACTCATTTTTAGTAGACAAGTAATTTAGCCACAGGCCTAATTTAGACATAAAGCCTACCAATAGAATACTGTGGTGCACCCTCTAATATACCTTGCAAACTTGAGAAGGCTAGCTATAATATTTTTTTTCGTTAGAGCGGTAATGGTGAAATCTCTCTACACACTGCGGCTATCCAGTGGATACAATGATTTACTCAACAGTGAGAACCTGAAAGTAGATATTGGCAAGCTATGCCATGACATAGAGGTCTGCAATTTCACTCTGTTATAGCTGACCAAAAATTATGTGAATAACATATTTAAACAAAATACTGTAAATGTAATAGTTTTAACGTTATAACTGATTTACTCAACAGTGATAACCTCAAAGTAGCTATTACTCCGCTATGCAATGAGCTACATGTCTGAATTTTTTCTATGTTATAGCTGACCCAAAATTAGGTGAACAACATATTTAAGCAAAATACTGTAAATGCAATAGTTTTCAAGTTACAACTGATTTACTCAATAGTGAGAACCTGAAAATAGCTATTGCTCAGCTATGCCATGAGCTATAAGTCTGTAATTTTACGATGTTATAGCTTACCCAAAAGTAGGTGAACAACATATTTTAACAAAATACTCCAAATGCAATATTTTTCAAGTTACAAGTCATTTACTCAACAGTCAGTACCTGAAAATAGCTATTGCTCAGTTGTGCCATGAGCTACAGGTCTGTAATTTCACTATGTTATATCTGACCCAAAAGTAGCTGAATAACATATTTACACAAATTTCTGTAAATGCAATAGTTTTCCAATTACAACTGATTTACTCAACAGTGTGAACTTCAAAGTAGCTATTACTCAGCTATGCAATGAGCCACAGGTCTGGAACTTCACTATGTTATAGCTGACTCCGAAATAGGTGAATAACATATTGAAACAAAATACTCTAAATGTAATACTTTTGAAGTTATAAGTAATTTACTCAACAGTGATAACCTAAAAGTAGCTATTACTCAGCTATGCCATGAGCTACAGGTCTGAAATTTTACTATGTTATAGCTGACCCAAAAGTAGCTGAATAACATATTTATACAAAATTGTGTAAATGCAATAGTTTTCAAGTTACAAGTAATTTTACTCATGATGGAAGTTACTGAAAAGCCCAAAAATAGCTATTACTCACTTAGCTATTGAGGAAGACACCCAAGTTACTCACCATGTTGTAGCTATGAAAAAAGTAGCTGAATAACATATTTTAACAAAATGCTCTAAATGCAACACTTTTCAAGTTATAAGTGATTTAGTGCATCATTTCATGACTTTTAATACATTTTAGACATTTTTGTCTACCACAGGCCTAATTTAGACATAAAGCCTACCAAAAAGATAGGGTGGCGAGTCCTCTAGCATACCAAGCCACCTGCCAAATATGAAAGAAATCTGGAAAGAAATGTGGACTGTAGGTCGCTAACAAGCAATATTCCACATTTTAGACATTTTTGTCTACCACAGGCCTAATTTAGACATAAAGCCTACCAAAAAGATAGGGTGGTGAGTCCTCTACCATATCAAGCCACCTGCCAAATATGAAAGAAATCCGGAAAGAAATGTGGACTGTAGGTTGCTAACAAGAAATCTCTGCGGACGCTGGCGCAGACAACAACGATGATGAATCCATAGTATCCCCGCTTCGCGTCGGGGATACAATTATAAGTAGAGATATAAAAGTATATTATATCATAGAATAAACTGTACAAGGTTAAATTGATATAAACAGGGTAGTTATTCAATTGCTTTGTTTATAACTTTAATTTCACACACTGTGGATAATGTACAAAATGGTGTACAAACGTTTATAAACGTTTATGTATTAACATTTATAAACATTTATGCTTAAACGTTTATAAATGTTCATAGGCGAACGTTTAGGGACCCATCATTTTAAACCTGAACTAAACCGTTCATGGTTAGGTTTATAAACGTTTGTAATGTTTACTGGGTAAGGATGGTGGGGTAAAAATTGTTTTGGATAATTTGTGCTTTATGCATGAAAAAAATTTTCTCATGCCAAATGTGAGGCCACGATGAAGTTTCCAGCAATATTTTACAAATATATAATCCAGCGATATGATACTGTCACCTCAGCTACTGTCTCCTCGCAATATTAAACAAATAAAATAGGGAGTGGCTGCGGTACGGTAAAACCGTTCCGTAGAAAATATGCTACAGTACGGATTGTACTCGAGACAAAGTTCTAGAGTGCGGTTTCAGTAACAATGGTTTTCATTGGTCAAATAAATTAATCACGTTTGCAGACAAAAACACTGGTTGATCTTCTGTTTGCTAAATATGGCTAGAAACCCAATCGTAGTAGTGCAGGTACCGAATCGAATGAGGTTTCAGTAACAATTGTTTTCATTGGTTAATTAAGTTAATCACGTTTGCAGACGAAAAGTAGACCGGTTGCCTGGATCGTGTTTGTAAAATATGGCTAGAAACCCCATCGTGGCCTCATATTTCATGAAGTCTGTGTATGCAAGTACTAGCATTTGATATTATATTTTGTCAAATAATGTTAGAAAACTTCAACAGAAGGTGCGGTAAGAGTAAAATATTGCCAGACTTGTGAAGGTTGCCAGCTTAATATAAACCACAATCGAGACAATTTGCTGGAATACGGCAAATGAATGCTACCGTACTGTAGAATTTCATCTTGAGTGCAGTGATTTACCATACTCCAGCCACTTCTCATAAAATATCAAATGCTGGTAGTTGTACACAAGGAAATGTGAGGCCACAATGTTTCCAGCAATATTTTACAAATATATTATCCAGCAATATTTTATTGTCACCGCAATACTGTCTTCTCGCAATATTAAACAAATAAAATATCAAATGCTGGTAGTTGTACACCAGGAAACGTGAGGCCACGATTGGGTTTCCAGCAATATTTTACAAATACAGTAGAACCTCAATTATCCGAACCCCATGGGAGACATACAAAACGGTCGGATAATCGAGGGGTTCAGATAGATGATGGAAGCCGAAATTCACCATCTATGGGTTACCGAGTGGGCGATAATTGAAGAATTGTCATTTTTATACAATAAACAAAGACGTTGGTGGTCATTGATAAAATAATTTAATACATTTGTGTTATATAATATAAGTGACCCTTTAATTGTCGCTTTATTTGCTACATATCCACGGATATTATTATTCTTTTTATTTAAAATGTTACGGGGACTTGAGCTGGCTGTATTTGGTTGGTACTTACATTGTTGACGTTTTAATTTGAGATTAACATCGTCCCGCATTTTGTCAACTGAAAAACTCCTTTTATACACGTTTTCAGATCTACTCCGAGAGATTATAAATTTCTAAAGCCAATCGAACACGCTTTCATTGATTGGCGCATTATCAAAGAAGTTGTGTAGCGGGGTCCTGTAATTGAATTAATCCCTCCCCTATTGAAACTATGTTATTAAAGATCAAAGAAGTTAGGTGTTTCTGTGGACAGTGCATTTTATACAGTACTAGAATTAATGGTTTCCGAGAATGTGTAAAATGCTGTATTATCGCTCATGGTAGACCGTGCTTTTAAACTGAATGTAGGGAGACAAGGTTTCGGATCGGTTAATCCGGAGATTCGGATCATTCGTATATTATCCAGCAATATTTTACAGTGACCTCACCTACTGTCTTCTGGCAATATAAACAAATAAAATATCAAATGCTGGTAGTTGTACACAAGGAAACGTGGGGCCACAATGTTTCCAGCAATATTTTACAAATATATAATCCAGCAATATTTCACTGTCACCTCACCTACTGTCTTCTCGCAATATTAAACAAATAAAATATCAAATGCTGGTAGCTGTACACAAGGAAACGTGGGGCCACGATGAAGTTTCCAGCAATATTTTACAAACATATAATCCAGCAATATTTTACTGTCACCTCACCTACTGTCTTCTCGCAATATTAAACAAATAAAATATCAAATGCTGGTAGTTGTACACAAGGAAACGTGGGGCCACGATGAAGTTTCCAGCAATATTTTACAAATATGTAATCCAGCAATATTTTACTGTCACCACACCTACTATCTTCTCTCAATATTAAACAAATAAAATATCATATGACCAGCAATTTATTCTCTCCCTTAGTCCAGAATATAAAAATAACTTATCAGTACCTTCCCTCTTGCTGCCATTTTGAACCACCAATCCACAGTGAGGCTGAGGCGGGGAAACAAGGGATTCTGGGAAGATGGATTTTAAACCAGGCAGTTTTAAGTGTTGAAATATGTATATGTTTAATAAAAAGTTAAAAAGACAAAATAAAAATCCCAAATATTCCCTAAAAATTCTTGATAATTTTAAAAACCATGCTGAAAATTCCTGCAAAAGATATATGGGCTGTTATTGAAGATAAATATAAAAAACAAAACGTACATGAATAGTTTGTTTCTAAGAACTGATACATATACAACTAATTTTTCAAAAGGTAATAAGTAACCTTAAACATACAAAATAATTTCATTTGTGCATGATATAAAGTTAGTGTTGATAGATAAGTCCGTAATAAAAAAAATTTAAAAATTGCCTTTTCTTTGGCACTGCAAAATTGAGGCGACTTTTCATGTACACAATTTTTACAGGGTTCATGTACAGTGTACATGAATGATTCATTGATCAGACTTTGTGTACATGGAAAGTTCAAAGCATACTGATATATATATATAATTTTTCACCTTTCAATTTCAGTTACAGAGTAAAAATCTGAGCAAGTAGATAAGCTATTTTACATTTCTTTCATCCCTTAAGATATTTCAAAGTTTTTTTCTCTACAATTAAAACTTTACATGTAAATAAAATGTATATATGTGTAGGTTACACAAATTTGAAGTGTGGGTCTGTGTTTCATTATTTTGTCTTTTGAATACGTTGTTTTTTGTTTAAAGCCCAAAATTGAGGGGGTTAAAGAGCATTTAAGAGCCTTCATTCTTCTGTCTAGTGTGATGCTAAAATAAACAAACTAATGTTGCATGGCAAGTACATTGTAATGTACACTTATCTGAGATAATTAACAACTGTTTTGTACAGAATGGGCTTATGTAGGAATCTGTCGTTGAATATTTCAATAACAGTTGTGTACTTTAAAACAGTAAAAAACTGATTGAGGTAATAAAATTCCTTGAGGACTTGTGTCCTCTTACCCTAGAAGGAAGAGTTTATCACTGCTGTCAAAAGGTGACATTTTATATCCCAGTGAGCTGTGGTGTTTGTTGATATACGTATATAAGGACTCCAAATGTATGATCTTTGTCATTTGAGGAGATTTTCATCCTGGAACAAAAATGTTCCCTTTAATTGTTATTTCTACTTTATGTTTACAGATCAAGCGAATAAAAGAGACCATGATAAGTATAACTTTATTATTTTGCTTTCCATATTATACAGTATGTCTATGGTTCTGATTAATTTTATCAGTAAATTTTGTTTGAGGTAATTTTATTTTTTAATTTTAAAAATTTATGAATGTTTAGGTTACAAAAATTTGAGGTGTGGATGTTTTTCATTATTTTCTCTGTGGAGCATTTAGTTGTATAACTGTTGTGTTTCTACTTTATATTTACAGAACAACAGGTGAAAAAAGACAATGGTAAATATTACTTTATTGTTGTACTTTACCATATTATATAGTATTTCTATTGTCATTAATTTTATAAGATTGGTTTTGGTTAAGTAATTTTGATTGTTATTTTCAATGTGATATAGAGCATTTAATAAGTAAAATTACTTTTCAATGATTTTTATTGATCTTTTAATTTGGTTACAAGACTGACACTTTTTCTCTCTATTTGTGTTTAGATTAAAGAAAAAAACCGAAGACAGAAAATTTTGGGACTAAAGTATGTATTTATATTTTAGAATAAAGTTAAAATTTTTAGGAACATATTTCTGTGTTTTATTTAAGGTCTTTCTTTCCCTTTGTAGATTTGCATACTACTAGTTTACAATTCTCGTGTATACATATCTCTGACATTTACATTTACTTGTTAAATTCACCAGAATATATTATATTTGTTTTTTGTTTACTTTTTCTGTAACAAGAAAAAGTCATAGGACAAGGCAATGTTTTTGGATGAAACTTTTTTAAAGAAAAGAAGGTAAGATGTTCATTATTACTTTTTGTATTCACTTGTAAAATAATCAGTTAATTATAGAAATTGATTAGCATGTAATATCCAGGAAGATTAAAGACCACAGGATATATTTTTCAATGTGTACTTACAATATGTAAATTCTTGCAGATAATCGTATTTATATGTTAAATTTGAAAATCAAAAGTTTTGGTGTATGTGTATTAAGCTGTGGTTATTCTTTTTTTATCTAGTTCAGGGAGAGGCAATGAGTGCAGCCCTGGGAATAGTAACTTGGATGTGTTTCTTTTATTTTACACATTCAGTTGCTGTTTCTTGGGAATATTTATTTGTCAACAAAAAGACCACAGTCTGAAAACAAAAGTGCATATTTGGTTAAAATGAAGAAAAAAATTATTTTATTGAGTGTAGAAGGAAATATTAAAATATACAATCTAATGAAACCAAAAAATGGATTCTGAAATCTAATTTAATTATGTAGATGGTGGATTGGTTACATGTGACAAGTCTAAAGTGTTTGAGATTTTGTGAATTTTTGAGGTCAGAGTGGAGAATTTTTAAAAAATGAAACACAGCTTTTCTGGATATACATAAAGGTTTTTTTTCTGTGTAGCTCAACTGTCCATATAATAAAGAGGTAATTCAAGATTTAACCAGGAAAATACATGGAATGACAAAAAAATTTAGACAAGTTATATACAGCAAGTGGGTTTTAATTTGACTAGCTTCTTGGGGGGAAAGGATGAAAACAGTTAATTCTCCATGTGACAAGGATTTTGTGGTGATTTTAACACATAAAACACATAAAATGGCAAAAGCTTTAGATTATCAGTATACATCAGAAGGTCTTCGTTTGGCTAGCTTCTTGGATAAATGGGCGAAGGATGAAATTGTGTCACCAGTTGATTAGTTAAAGCGGGATTGTTCTATAGCGGTATAGTGGACCTGGAGACAGAGTGAAATGTGCCTTCTGTGGTGGAATTATGTATAACCGGGTTACAGGAGATATTCCTTTGAAAGAACATCTTAAACATTTTCCACTTTGTAACTTTGCTAAAGTGAGGGCCACTAAAATTTTAAATCAGGATTACACCAATATGACCCAGTGTTCGGTACATAAAAGTGCAGAGAAAATTATATGCTAGTTATGATAAAAACAATTCCTGGAGATATTCAGCCCACACAGTCTAATGGTCTAATGTACTAACTTAACTGGTTTGGGATATCTTGGTTAAAAGTTGGGTTAACTTTTGGGCCATTTTTTGAGGTGGTGGTAAAAGCTAACTGGTGGTAAAGGTTAACTGGAGGTAAAAGTAAGGCCAAATAATGGCCCAAAAGTTAACCCAACATATACTACTAACGTAATTCACAGTAATGTAATTCACTGAATTATACTAAATCAAACATAAAATTCAGAGCTTTGTGTTAATATTGCTATTATTCTAATACACAACAAGGGTCAACATATGCTTGTCATATATAGTGTTCTTGTCACCCTCACATCTTGAGGAATTTAAAAATGACTGGTAACATAATTCACATGAGAAAATATAGAATTCTACTTTTTGGTGCTTACTTAAGAATTTCTTGTATTTGTAGTCTTCTGCTGAAATATTACTTTCATATTTTGATAATCCACTTTTTCAGGGATTATTTGCAATAAAAAGCTAGACTTTTGGAATTACTGATTGTAAAAAAATTTTAGCATTTATAATGGTAACGTAATTCACAAGAATATTTTGGACAATTTGGCAAAAATTAATATTTTGTTGATGTCTTTCAAACGAACTTTTGATATTTGCATGGTGGAGATTAACCCAAAGCTAAGCAGTTTTGACTTAACCCCAGTTAACAACATTTAAGAGAAAAAAATGTCATTGGAAGTTTATTACCCAGGCTTTGGGCATTGTTTTTCTTAGCTATTTTCATACTTTAATGGTAAATTCCGTCAAAAGTTCGTCAAAACCATAACAAATCATATATCACCAGATTCGTCTTTGCTTACACCATATAAATACATGCACAAAAATTAGAATAGGTTAACTGACAGAAAAATATGTGTCCTGAGACACATTATTTTCATAATTGTCCCATTTAACTGAGAATGGAAGATAAGCTTTAAAAATGATGTGACTTTGGCTGCTGAAAGTGGCTTCCATACTTGTTTTGTGTGAATTCGGAACAGAAGCAATTGCCTGCCTTGTAGAGTATTAGTCAATAACCATTTAAAATCTTTAACTTGACATATCTCAGCTGCAGGAAGAAACAGTAGCTGAAGTACTTGAACCTGACCTGATGTCTGCACACTTTTGCTCCAAGTTATTATAAGATGAGCATCTGGCTTTGCTCAGATCAGGTCATATTATATTGGATACCGAGTTTTATCAATGCTGTGTATATTATTTGACACCATGGTTGATAGGCAAGAAAACAAAAAATGGCTGACAAGAACAATGCAGAAAATATGCGACCAGTATAGAAAGCATTTACCTTTACAATCAGCTGGTTTAGCAACTTTAATTTTAATTTTATTCAATTTATTCTCAGGAATTGATAATGTACCTGATTTGACATCAATTTGTTTGCCAAGACCAACAATATAATTGCCCAAATAATTCCATAACCATATGTTCTAGCGATGCAATATATGAGTTATGATGTCAGTACAAAATTGGCATGATGCAGCACCATTTTGGAAACCAAACACTAAAGAGATATCAACGAACATGTCAACCTTCCATTTTTAACCTAATAATGGGTAATCCAGGTCTATTCTTAAGTTTCTAAAAGCTCTTAGCAAGTCCACTTTGAAAAGCAAAGTATTAAATCTCATTTGTTTATTTTTAAACCACTAAATCGTTGGTAGGATATTTTAACAAAAATGAATTACCATCACATACATCACCTGGGCCACAACTGTTTACTCCTCCAGGAATAAGCCATGGCAAGTCCACCATTACTCTAAAACTGCCAAGCTTGTCCCTAGCCATTATAGGGGAATAGAGTGTATTCTCAAAACGTGATATTTTTCATATTGCTCGTTCTCCAAGTCTGAAAATATTTGCTAACCCCAATTAGATGTCTAAGGGCTGATTCATGATAAGTAACGTTGTCATTGAATTTAAATACAGCAAGATCTACATTGAGAAGAAACCAATTTTCTAAGTAGTCTGCAATAATTGGGAGGTCATGTTGCTTTAATATATATCTCTGCATGTTGATTTTAAACCTAACATAATAACAATCCTAGCCCCTTTGTAGCCTGGAGCATTATAAGCCTTTATAACTGAATGAATCTTTTATAATCCCAATTCATCAAGTGTTTACTGAAAAGGTTTGGCATCACGTACTTGAATTTGATTCAGTTGAGTATTCAGATAGAATTGCAAATAAAAGATTTATTAGTATACCAAGCTGTTGCTCCAGCAGAAGTGCACTTCACTATACTTTGATCAGAATTCAATAAAAATGTGAATTTTGTGATTTGTCATATATTGAAATTCTACCCCAAGTTCTGCAACTGGGTTAAAATATGCACTAATTTGATAAAATTTTCTATTACCAGAGCTGTCTGTGGCTCATACAATAGAATGCACACTTGCTCGGTCTGTAACATTTGATATTTAAAACTATCACAGGTACTAACCTCTGCAACTTTTACAGGATATGGATAGCCATTATTGACTGTAACATTATTAGAATCTTAACTATCAGGGCAAGAGCTACTATCATAAAATGTCTAAACACCACTATCATAGTTTTGTAGCAATATACATTCATCTAAATATTCCAATCAACTTTGACCGTATATGTCTTTGACATTACAAGTGTTAATAACATGGTTATTAACATATGTTATAGGTACAAAGTTACAAATATTAACTTGCTGCAAAATTTGCTTTGTCTCACTAGTTTCAGACTTTACACTGCTATTAGCATTCTTCATTCTCATACACTTATTGGAAGGGTGGTCATATTTGCTCTGTGTCTCATACAGTAAAAGGAAAAATACTGATATAATACACAATTTGATATTTTCTTGTTGTCAAATATGCAATAGATCATTGTTGTAATGTACACAACTTTTGCTCTGACAACTGAGCTTGTAGGATTGTGTTGGGTGTGTCTACATTTATTTCTTGAAATAATGTCTGATTGTGACCATCTCACCTTTTATCTCTCAATTTCTTGGAGGATACCAGCATGGGCTCCATGAGTCATGTCGGGTGACAATTCAATGGCATCTTGCATAAACAAAGTAAAATATGACATCAGATATTCTCGGATCATATTATCTGTCTGGTAAAGAATGTATTATGTAAACCCTAGAACCCACAGCTCCATACTCATCTTATCGGATGTACGTTGTTTAGTATCTATCACTACTGCACAGAAATCTTGTGGCCAACATACTTGATTCTTTACTCGAGCCACACCAGTTCTAAAATGACCTGACTTTAAAGCAGTATTTGGCTTACCAGAGATTTCACTGCTTGATGTGTTATGGTATGGTTTAAAGTATTCTGTCAACCTCCACATGTATCTTCGAGTTTGTCTTCATTTCTTCAAAAGAAGGTACTTTCTCTGACTGATAAGTAAATTTCTTAGGCGAGCTTTGAGCTGAAGGTTGTTTAGGGACAATGGCAATGTTGACACATTCTTCTTGTTTCTTTAAATGAGCATCGTAATCCTATATCTTAGCATCAAACTCCTTCACAACTTCCAATAACATGTCCATTTTCTGGTTTGTAGAACTGTCTTTCAACTGTGAGTTTTAACTAGTTTCAGCTATCTCACTGTCTTGTCCTATACCCTTGTTGCCCGCCTTCTTTGTATTATTTTTCTTAACTTTTTCTTTATTTGTCTTTACATAAAAACGCTGTCTAAACTCAAGCCACCACATGTGCAGACAAATTTGATTTCAGAGTTTACATGACCCTCGACCTTCAACCCCACAAAAGAGTTTGTTTTGAAGCAAGCTAGTTTAGAAAGGCGATTAGGCAGGAAATTGTCTGGGTTTACAGAGTAATTCGTTCTAAAACCAGTGAAAAATTTTAAATGTTTAACCTATTTTATATTTATAGAATGCCACAAAAGCTACATGAAGGCAAGTTTCCCTATAATTGAACCTTCACCCCTTCAACTGACCATGCCTGGTACTGTGTACGCATATCTCAAAAATGTTTGAAAACTTTTCAATGGAGGATTTCACATATCTCTCTGTTAAACCGCAAATGTTTCAATCGTTTAAAAGGGTGGCAGTATTATGCCAGGGATCAGGTTTTGAAAAAGTCTCACTTCTCAAAGCTAAGATTCAGATTTATTTATGATGGTACTCAATTAAAGTTCTCATCTATAACTTCAATTTTGACTCACATATGAGACCTATTAAGGTGGTTACTTAAGTTTTCTCAATTTCTCACAGTATTTATAATCTCAGCTTACTATTTTTGTCTGAGGTAGGCAGATTTTATAAATCCCTCACAAACACCTCGAATCTAAGACAAAACTCAGAATATGAAGAGACCTTTTTTGAATCTCATCCCAGCAGTAGAACATATTTAAGAAGTCTTTAATGTTGTACATAGTCAAATGTAGTAGCTGGGCCTTCAGGAATGAAGGAAGGGCCTTCAGTTTATCCAAATGATGTCATAAGCTGGATTTGAACCAACAACCATTTAGATGGGGGCAAGTGATTAAATTTGGATTTTGTTAACCACTCAGTTCTATTCTATTCTATTCTGAATTATTAAAGCGCTAAATCTCTGCCAAGGCAGACTCTAAGGTGCAACACCAGGTCCAATTTAGTAATCATTATTCCATAGATATAGGCAGGTCAAATGTAGGATTCTTAGAATGATGAATTCTGCTTTAGTCTTTTAATGAATAACCCCACAGGGCAGTAATATTTTTTGAAAGGGTGCGGGGTTGGTACGGAGGTATTCACAGCAAGATTATGGGGATTCTTATAGTCTTAAGGTCGGCACACAGCAAATCAATATGACCAAACACATTCGGATACAAACCCACTTCAAGTTGAAAAGATATTGTGATTTTTTTTTATCAAAGCTGTACTAGAAATATATAACATTATGGTGATTTTAAATTGCTGTCGACACCTGTTCCTGTCGAGTTCCCACAAAAAATACATTTTTCATGGATCATATTGTATCTTTATCATATGTTTAGACAGAGTAGGTTAGATAAGTTTCAACGAAATTATCAAATTATATCATCCTGTATTGGCATTACAGACTCTTATTGTTTGATTATATTAATACTCTAACTTGTCAATCTTCTCTAGTTCCTCTAAAAACACCCTTGTTGTGGAAACCTTGGTAACATTTAAATATTCATGTTGTACTCTGAATAACAAAATCTTTACTGGGAGTTATTCTATTTGTTAAAATATTAATTTGTTTTGATTAAAATATGCATAAAAATATCAATTGCCTTTGCTCACAAAACTCATATCAATCAATCTTTTAGCAGACTTCTTTATGGGTGATGTTACAAGAATACACCAATGAAAATGCAAAGTAGGGAAAATTTGACTGATAACCTTTTCTTTGTCCTTCAAACTTGATAGAAATCATTTAGAGATTTATATAATCCAAATCAAGATGTAAATAAGATAAACATTGATTTTGCTCAGGAAGTAAAACATTTTTAGAAATGGCAATTTTTTTAAATGAAAGTACTCATGCCGTTTATATTGTTCTAAATAGCTCATTGACAGTGGAAGAAATTGGTAAAGCCTAAAAGAAACTTAAAAATAGAAAGAGTGTGGGAGTAGATGAAATCCCAAATAAAATTCTTAGATAAAGTACAAAAAATTCTTCATACACTTTTATTTATTGCTTTGATAAGGGCACTCCCCTGGACATATGGTCTAAAACAATATAAACCTATTCCAAAATGATCTGATAAAGTCCCTCACATTCCCCTAAACTACAGGGGCATCAGTTTGCTTTCCTGTGTTGGTTAATTGTATACATCAATCTTGTGTAATAGAATTAACAGATATTTTGATATATTAGGTATAATTCCAGAGGAACAAAAAGGTTTTTACTGTAAACAGTCCTGTAAGGACCACATTTATAGCTTAACCTCAACAATTAAGCATAGAAAATCTGAAAACCTTGATAAATTTGCATTTGCAGCCATTGATATGGCTAAGGCCTTTGATAGTGTTAACAGAAACCTTTTATTCTATAAATTTCTCAGATACAACATAGAATTTAAGATTCATGCTGCTGTAAAAGCTTTATGCACAAAACCATCTATATGAATAAATTTGAATGCACATCTATCTGAATGATTTGAGACATTTATTGGTGTAGATAATCTCTTATCTATGTTATTTACTATATTTCTCAATGACCTAACAACTGAGATTAACTCATTAGGTCTAGAAATAAAAAAAAAATAAAAATTTAAAGTTATCAATCTTAATGTATGCAGATGACATTGCACTGGTATCTGATACTGCAGATAATGTACAGAAGTTACTAAACCATGCTTATGAATGGTGCAGAAAGTGACAATTAAGTACAAACCCTATAAAAACTGTGATGCATTTTCATGGAAAAATAAGCCAAGGTCACAGGCTCATTCCTTTATGGGACCCAAAAATTTTTAAGTTTTCCCTAAATATAAATATTTGGATGTCATACTTGATGAATTTAGTACTTTTTACGAATGTATGTTTCAACATCACCAGAATGGGCAGAAAGGGGTATTAGTGCAATTATATTTACAGTTTCTAGGCCCTTAAACTGAGGTTTGACTTCCCAAGTGAACAAGTAAGGTTTGATCAAGTAAGGTCACACCTGGCAAAATGCCATGAATGTGGGAAATGAACTTGTTAAAGAGGGGGTTGCTGACTGTACAGTCTTGAGTATAGCTGACTTTTTTCATGTCATAATGTGTGATGCAGGTACAAAAATGTCGGTTTTTATTTATTGCTGTATTTTGATTTGTTTACCACACATCAAACTGGCTGTTGTTGCTGATTGATGTATCAAACTTTTTGCGTGACCGTTTGCTTCACTATGCTATACTTTCCAAAATCTGGAGTAAACATTGGGATACACATAATGCTGATGAAAATCAAATGTTTAAAAAGCCCATTGATCCTTGTAAAAATAGCTGATACACTTAAAGTATTAAGCATGAATGTCAGGGGTTTTGTCTAATAGACAAAAAAGACAGGATATCTTTCACTGGTTAAAGTCAAAGAAAATGCCAATTTACTGTCTAATAGATGTACATGCAGATGAGGAGCACCATCAAAATTTTAAACATGACTGGGGCTCTGAATGCATTTTCAGTTCTTACTCTTCAGTAAGCCGAGGGGTTGCTATTCTATTCAGTGACAGTGTTGAATACAGTATTTTAGAAGTTGAAAAAGACAGCATAGGAAATCTGTTGTTAGTAAAGCTAAATATTTCTGGAGCTTTTACCTTCCTGTTGGGGGTCCTATATGGGCCTAACAGAGATGAACCAGAATTTTATGATGACCTTATTGTCAAACTGTCAGAAAAAGAAAACCTGCCATTAATAATCTGTGGAGATTTTAATTTAGCCCAGGACTTTAGTTTAGACACCTATGGTTACATCAGGGAAAATAATATTAAGGTAAAGGTAATGGAAATGCAGTCAGTACTAGATTTAGAAGATCTTTGGCGTGTGAATAATGAAAATTAAAGAATTTACACATGGTCTAGTAGTAAGGCTCCACGCCAAATGGCAAGATTAGACTACTTTTTGACAACCTCTGACATCCACTCAAAGCTCATATCAACTGCTATCATCCCCGGATATAGAACTGACCATTCAGCTTTAACTTTGGAAATACAGTTACATGATATAAAACGTGGTAAAGGCTTCTGGAAATTTAATACATCCCTTCTCCATGATGCAGAGTATGTAAGTTTGGTAAAAAATACAATTGAAAATACTGTGAGAACATACTCTAATGATACTGGACCTAAGGACAAATTTGGTTGCAATTTTTCAGCTGGTTATGAAACTCTATTCGAGATGATAAAACTAAATATCAGAGGTCAAACAATTGCTTTCAGCTCTAAAAAAGCCAGAGAAAGGAACAAAAATGATGCAAATCTTGAAGAAAAGATAACAATTTTGAAAAAATCTTTACTAGAACTCTGTAATGTTGGGGACACAGCAAAAACGGCCCAGATACAAAATGAATTAGAGCAGGCAAAATTGCAATTAATAAAAGTACGTGAACCATTAGTAAAAGCTGCCATCTTAAGATCAAAGTGTCAGTATTATGAAGAAGGGGAGAAATCAACAAAGTACTTTTGCAACTTGGAAAAATGCAATTACATTAGTATGACAATTTATAAACTTAATGTCGATGGGGAAATAATCACCTCTCCAGTAGATATACTAACAGAACAGAAAAAATTTTACAAACATATTTATAGCTCAAGAGTTCCTCATTCAGAAACCAATAACCAAAGGTTTTTGGAAAATGATGGTAGTGTTATACCTTTGACTGACGATGAAAAATTAAAGTGTGAAGGTCCTGTTACCAAACAAGAGGCAAAAAGTGTAATAAAAAATATGAAAAACAACAAAAGCCCTGAGACAGATGGGTTTCCCGTAGAATTTTATAAAAATTTTTGGTCAGACATTGGAAAACTATTAATAAATAGTTTGAATGAATCATTTGATAAGGGTCACCTTTCTCTTACTCAGAGACAAAGTATTATCACCTGTATACCAAAGGGCAACAAACCCAGAGAATTTATGAACAACAAGAGGCTAATTTCACTTTTGAATATCGATTATAAGATTTTATCTGGTATTCTTGCTCACAGATTAAAAAATGTACTTCCAAAAGTTATTGGGGACACACAGAAAGGTTTTTTGAAAAATCGATACATTGGAGAACATATACGCCTGGTGTATGACATCATGTCAGAACTAAATATACAAAATAGAAAGGGTCTTTGAGGCATTTGATTCTTTAGAATGGCACTATATAAAAAACGTACTACAAAAGTACAATTTTGGCAAAAGCTTTATCACTTGGTTTAACACACTCTACTCAGGAGCATGTAGTTGTGTAATAAACAACGGTATCTTTTCTGAATTTTTTGAACTAGAAAGAGGGTGTTGTCAGGGTGATCCACTGAGTTCTTATATCTTCATCCTGGCTATAGAACCTTTAGCAAGGGCAATTTTATTGGAAAATGACATTACAGGAATTATGTTATGGGATAAAATGTTTAAAGTTGGACAATATGCAGATGACACCATTTTATTACTTGATGGGACTGAAAAATCTTTTGAAGTCTAGTTTAGACTTATTCAGTAGCTTTTATAAATGTTCTGGCCTAAAGTTAAATTTTGACAAGACCTCAGCAGTTTGGCTCGGGAAAATGAAAGGATCAAAAGAAATTCTTTGCCCTGAACTCAATCTTTCATGGACAGATACATTTATGTTATTGGGAATCTCTTTTCACACAGACCTTGAGAAAATGACCGAATTGAATTACAGTGCAAAGGTTACTGCAATTGAAAAAATTCTTCAAAGTTATAGAAAACGTAGCCTGTCGCTTATTGGAAAAATCACAGTCATTAAAACACTTGCTGTTACAAAATTAGTTTATGCAATGAAAGTTCTCCCAAGTGAGGGAATTATTGATAGACTTAATAAACTCTTTAAATCATTTATCTGCAAGGAAGGTAAACCTAGAATAATACTGTCACAATTAGAGCAAGATATTTCTAATGGAGGACTAAGGTTGACAAATATAAGCTTTTTGAATAATGCCCTCAAAATATCTTGGATCCCGGATGTAATTAAAGGAAACAAGAGTTTGGGATATCTATTCGAGAATATTGTTAATTATGACAAACATTCCATATGGTTTTTAGATACATGTTCCCTGCAAAAATTTCTGTCAAGAGTTAATAATTCTTTTTGGAGTGATGTGTTGAAGGCATGGAGATTATATAAGACTATTTTTGAAAAGGATATTAATGTAAGAACGTATCCATTATGGGGCACATATTTTTTGACAAATACAAACATAACTACCAGGAAACTAGAATTCCAAAGTAGAAACATTAATATATTAAATGATTTGTTACATGAATCTGGTAGAGTGATGGGTTTTGAGGATTTTAAATCAACTTTTGACTTAAACATAAACTTTGTGGACTTTTACTCTCTTAAACACTGTCTTCCAAGATCATGGAGAGGGGATATTGTTGGAAATCCAGCTAAACTAAGAGGTAATGAAATTGGTCAGCCAGTTTTAACAGACTTGCTCCAAATGAAGAAATGTTGCAAAGGGACATATTGGAAATTTATTGACACAGTCAGTGTGAAACGGAACCATAGGTCCAAATGGTCAGAAAGTCTACACACCCCTATTTCTGAAAAGGTAGTGTCAGAATATTATTCATTAAATTCCCAATGTACTGTTGAGAGCAAATTAAGGAGCTTTCTGTACAAAATATTACAACGTATTTTGACAACTAATAAGTTTTTAAATATTTGTAAAATAAATGACAATCTTTGTTACTTTTGTAATAATGAAATTGAAACTCTTGAGCATTTATTTTGGCTGTGTCCTGTGACAAATAATTTCTGGAAGGAAGTTACTGTTGTTTTGAAACCATACATTGATCTCAGTGGATTACTTTGCACAACTACAGTACTCCTAGGTATCAGATCAAAAGAAAATTCTAGAATTTTGAATCACCTAATCAACTTGTTAAAGAACTATATATACTTAATAAAATGTGTTGGTCAAAATCTGTCAATTTCAGGTGTAATTGAGAAGATAAGGAGCACATACAAAATAGAAAAAAACATTGTTATACAATTTCAAAAAAATAAGGAAATCATGGACAGTAAATGGAACCTTTTGATACCTGTACTGGATTATTAATATAGTTAGATGAAGTTAAAGTAATAGCACTAGCCTGTAGATGTTTGGTACAATGTTTTGTCTTTGTAATGAAAGTTTTGTACACTCAGTCCCCCCCCCCTCCCCTTGTTCAATTTTTATATATATATGTATATATGTGTGTGTGTATGAAAAATGCAGTTTTTCAATGGAAAGTAATTAGTTACTATACACAGCTAACAGTAATTAAAATATTAATGTAACATTAGAAAATTTAGAAAATAATTTTGTACGTAAAGTGTAGTAAAATTAAGTAATCCTTTATGTATGTAACCCTGTTTGAACCTAATACTGGTGTTCCGGTGTAAAATCATACTGTGTTATGATTGAAATTGTTAAAACATACCCCTGATGGGGGGTTTTGCCACCCTCGCCCGCCCCAGGGATGCCTTTGATGTCAACAAGTAAAAAAAGGGTGAATAAAATGCATTAAAACTGCACAAAAAAAAGTAAGGTCAGGAGAGGTCCCGAGAGGTCAAAGGTCAGGAGAAAAGAAAAGTTCACATTTGGGAATTTTATTTAGATGGATAGATAGATAGATGGGGAGATAGATAGATGGGGAGATAGATGGGGGGGGAGATGGGGAGATAAACTTTTTATTATACTCTCACCAGCCAAGTATGGCTTATGAGAGAGTTAATGTATAAAATGAGAGAAACATAACAGAGAGGAGCATAACATTATATATACACAGTCAGCCAAGTATGGCTTATGAGAAAATTAATGTTTAAAGATAAGCTTCTTTACATAAGTTACACAAATTTGATATTAATATTGCAGTAGTAGTCTAGTAGTGTTCACAGAGCAGTATTTCTTTTTAATATGTTCTTTCTTATTTGAAGAATCTGCAAGAGGTATTTACTTAATTTATACACATTTTTGGTATTCATTAGTTGATTCCATTTGTCTGCAATTTTTATATCATTACATGTATTTACATTCCAATTTATATTCCTGTAAAAATTTTATCTAATATCTACATATCTTTGACAATCAAAAACAAAGTGGTTTTCATCTTACACAGGGAACAGTCTGTCCTCAGGTTTATGAAATTGTCCGTATCTCATAAACTCAATATTCAGAGGTAGTATCCCAGCTCGCAGTTGTGCAATAACAGACCTCTCTGGCCTAGTAAGGTAAGCAGTTACATCGTTTTCAGCACAGTAATCTGTTTTGAAGAGAATGTAGGTCCTTAATTTGCTTTGGTTTAATATTGCTTTTGACCAAGTAGTTTGAATTTTTATCCAACAACGACGATCTCACCTCGGCAATAATAGAGGAAGGGCTTAAAGTGGCAAAATTACATCCTTGGTTTACTTGTATTTGACAGTCTTTAAGAATGGACCGTATTGATGAACTCCACGTCTTTCCTTTATGTATCCAGTCCCATAGAACCACCTTTTTTGTGACTCTGTTATCATTCATGAGCAACAGTCATTTCCACAGCAATAGCATAGCAATATGTCGTCTTAATACTGGGCTTGTCCAACCTGTATCGCCATTAATTGCTGCTACTGATGCAAACTATTGAACACGCAGGAACAACCTAATGGCCCTGTTTTGGATGAGCTGAGGCTCATTTACACGTTAGTAATTTATGGATAAAATACAGTGTCAGTTAATAAATCTTAAAATTTTTAAAGCACCCACTAGGCGCTATAGACGACTAGCATCATACATATCAAGGGTATCTTTCACCCTGGTGCACATATAAAGCCCTTGTAAGCAACAGACGGCTAGCATCAACACTATTCTAGGGTATATATGAGCCTTATAAAGTTATCATAGGGCTGATAGCCCATATTTATCATAATGAGTAACAAAGGACACCAGGATTATACCCACATAAAATTCACATCCGATAAGGGGCTACCAGGTTATTGCCTGGGCCTTCCTCGAAACAACAATATATGCTACCTTTGTTATTGTCATATCTAGAGGGGGAACCCCACTCCGCCTGGCCCAACCAAATGTTATCTCTCACTCAAAACATTGGCTCATCGAAGGCCCAAAATTCGAATGTGCAACAGTGTTAGAGAAGGAGGGGGGTTACATTATTTTCTCGAAACATGTGTATTTATCACTTGTTATATAAAGAGTGAACTCCAAATTGTTTGGGGGGAACTATTGAATTGTGGCCTTATCCCTGATTGGTGCTGCCCAATAAACAATAATAGTAGACCAAGGCTAATGTGTGCTTAAGGTAGATGCAAAACTGGTGGATCTTAAGATACATGTAAACCTCCCTGATAAGGCCCCTATCCAGGCCGTATCCTACAGATTTAAACAGTCTTGAGGCTGTGATTACAAAACTTTTCATAAACTGTACAACTCCTCGGTAGTCTCAATGTTTAGCTATGCAGCAGGGATCTGGGGTTATAATAGGGGAGGTCCTGTAAAAAAGATACAACAGAGCTTTGACTTACTTTATGGGTGTTAATAAATTTACAGCCAACATATTTTTTGCACTGTGATTCCAGCTGGCTTTCCTCCAAATATATATTTCAACTAGCCATGTTAAGATATTGGTATAGACCATAAAACTACAAATTATATGATGGCTTTATATATAAACAGATTTATTACTGTAAAATTTATAAGCAGGAAATATACATGGTTATCTAATATTAAACATATCTTTGTATTGTTAAATCTTTTATCTCACTTTCAATGAAGAAAGGGTGTAGATCTATCTATTTGCTATAAACTACCCTTAAAGATAATGAAAGACAATCGGATATTAAAGGTGCACAATAAGCCAAAATGAACAAGATGATTTAGAGGAATATTTATATTGAACTAGATATAAATATCTCTTATTGCCAAAATTAGAAAGTGGTACACTCCTTCTGGTCATAAAAATTGGTCGTTACAGTGATACTCCACTGGAGACTAGATTATGCACTTGATATAATTCAAAAGTAATTGAATCAGAAATTCATTTTTATGTACATGCAGTAAATTTGAGACAATGAGAAAAAAATAATTTGCTCAGTATAGTAGAAAATGGTCAGATTTTTCTTTATGTTATGAAACACCATCATAAGATTATTGGTAATTTTATTGTGCAACTATGGGAATACAGAGAGGTGCAGTTGTTTAAATAGTATTTGATATCACCAATGGTTCTGATTTGTACACTTGGCTCAACACCGAATTAAAAATTTTAAAGTATCTAGTTTGTATTTGCTGAAATATACCCAACATATGTTAAAACTTATTTAAATGAAGCAACTTACAAGCCCTTAAGGACTGGGTGTTAAATTTATCACTTGCCTGTATAAACTGTTTGTGTATAACACATGTTAGTACAATAAAGAAATAAAAACTAAATACAATTTTTGCTCGAAATCATTAATCTGGTATGTGACCAATCAAGGCACTGTTTGCTAATCATAATTTTGTATCAGTGATCCTGATTGGTTTGATGTGAAATTTCTTGTTTACATTATTTTGCATCAATTTGTGGTTATGACCAAATTAAAAAGCAATGCATGATTTTCTATTATATTAAAATCAATTTGGTGTAAAAAAATACCTATTTATACAAAGTAGAACATGAAGAAGCACATCGAGTATTGGAGTTTACAACATAAAACATGTAGATAGCCTCTTTGATTTGATAAGAATTATTTTTGGCACTAAATTGATGAGAATATTCTTGAGAAACAGTTGAGGTCTTAGAAATAAGGCCCTTGCTAGATCTTATAAGACATGGGTCAAGCCATTCAGCTCTTTGTTTACATCTGGTATGTTTCTCCTCAGATAAAAAGTATCCAGTAAAGATATTTTTGTGTAGCAGTGCTTAACTCAAAGCCAACCAAAACGTACACATGTATGACAAGACATGGGTTTGAGTTCTTATGCATAGCTATCTAAGAATGTTCATAGAAATGTGACTAGCATGTCTTGTGTAAAACACCACAAGTGTTTTATATATTTGCTTGATTAATAAAAAGTGAATCAGTGACATTTGACTCTCTATAGAATCTACTGGGAACTTAAGATTATGGTCATCGAGTCAACCTCAGGCTTATTCTGACACCATAGAGGGACGGTCTACCCTATATTTCTTTTACATGGCATGCCATGTTATAGTCAAATGGTCATCGAATTAAGCCTGTTTTTGACCCCATGAGCATCAATCTTGGCGCTGGAGCGCCTTTATTCTGTTATTTCAGAGCATAAACATTGACAATTTGAATTTAGTGAAGTTATATATATGTGATCAAAATGCCAGACCATAAACAGCTATGCAAAAGTTGTAAAACCAGACATCTACCCCCAATGGGCAAGAAGTGCAGAAGGAAATATCAAGATCAAAGTTATGAACATTTTAGTGATGCTGCTGTCGCAGGCTCATTACCTGCCTCCCACTCTGCACAGGTGGTGCAGGATGACGGACAGTGACTACAGGCAGAAATCCTACAGCAACTCAAGAAAGTGACAGAGAGGTTGGACCAAGTCGAGCAAAAGGTGGCAGTTTCAACGAGGAGTTCTACCCCATCTGCAGAGTTAAGTACAGCAGTTTTCTTGAAAATATTAGATCAATTAAACACAAAAATGTAAACCTGTAACCAGTAGTTCGTCCTCTGATGAAAGTGATGATCCCACCCTAGAACTATTAAAGTCCCACCATTTGCAACAAAGGGTCGATAAGAGAATCAAACAGTTAGTAGAAAGTTCACACTGTCAAGGTAAACTGAAGTTTAAGTCCCAGAGACGGGGGGGGGAGGTAGATGTGCAAGTTAAGCACAAGATGCAGTGGCTGCATGAGGCGATATTGGGCGGTACGGCCAGGCAGTGTGTCACGTACGATCAACTCACATTGACCCAATGGGTCCCAAGTTTTTGCCGTAATATATTAGAGGAAAAATCCGGAAAACGTAAAGATCTGATGGTTGCATATTTAGCAGACCTAATGGAAGATGCAACTGACTTCACCTGGCAGGGGGCGAAGGCAACACATGCTGTCCTTCTTTGCGAGATGGAGAGGGGGTCGTTGCAATGGGAAGATACAGACCGGTTAGACGGGATCCAGAGGGTACATGCCCAGAAACATATTCCTGTGAATAAACCAAATTGGGCCCGTGGTGAGAAAAAACCATGGTTTTGCAAAAACTATCAAACCAATGTGTGTGTACATAAAAAAGATCATGACGTAAACGGTCGCCTTCACAGACACATATGTGCCTTCTGCTTAGCTAATGGCAAACAACTGAACCATTCTGAAAAGAATTGCCTGGCAAAAATAACCAGGCAAAAAACAACACAGCAGCTGCTCATCACTAGGATGGGGCAGCTGGAGAGACAGTTGTCACAAAGATAGTGAGGACTTGGGTTCAATTGTCAGTACAATCTCAGAAAAGATTGTAACATGTAGTTCAGGTGTCACAGGCAGTAATGCTACTAGTAAAAACATTGCAAATGAGGTATATCGTACTCATTTTGTATATAACAAGAATGTTAGACCTAGTGTAATTGGTGCGTTGTTAGCAAAGAAAGTTAAAAAGTGTGACAGTAAAGCCACAGAAAAGCCACAGATTAAAAGTAGAGTTGTGTTGTCAAGTGTGAACGCTGGTTGTGGCACTGGCTTTGGTGTTGGATCACCTGATGTGAACTCATTTGACAAAATACATGACAGTAATGTGGGAAATGTAACTTCCTCTAAAGGCAATGACACAAGTACACCCAAATTGGCAGCTAAGGTCATATCCTCCCATGGGGTAAATGTGGACGATGCACTCACTGGTATGATAGTCCCTGAGAAGGCTAACACAGACAGTGATGTTACAGCTAGGGTCATATCTGCTCCCAGGGGTAATGTTGAGGGTCGGGCTGAGGTTAGTAAAACCCCCACTGAACAGGGTAGTGGGAACTCTGACAAAGTTAATGCCATAAAAACTGCACCTAGTAACTCTCAAACCATTTATGATGTGAATAATCAAGGGGTCTTAGACAAATTTGTGAATTCAATTTTGCATGCCAATCAATTCAGTGGCATAATTCCTGATGTTAACACTGAAGTATACCACAAATGGTGTGACCAATCTGACTTTAACTTTGGTTTTGTGCTTTTAGGTGATCAAATTCTCCCAGATACTTTGAAAGTGAATAATTCAAAGTGTTTGAATCCCTTCGAAATGCATCAAATTGTCAAAGCAACTAATAAACCCAATTATATGGAGGCCAGGCTTCTTGTTAATTCACAGCTCAAGGCTGACGCATGGAAAAGTCATCTACAAGGTTAATGGGATGAACAATTATTGCAACTCATTGAATTTGGGTTTCCTCTTGATTTTAACAGAAGTTGTCCCTTCATTCATGAATCAGGAAATCACAAATCTGCCACAGAATTTCCTAATGACATTGATGCATATATTGCAGAAGAGGTAAAATATGACGCCTTGCTAGGTCCTTTTGAAAGTCATCCAATTGCGTCAGGCCACTGCTCTCCTTTCATGTCTAGATCAAAACCCAATTCTGATAGGCGTCGCATCATCATTGATCTTAGTTGGCCCCTGGGTGCGTCTGTCAATGCTGGCATAGATAAAACTTATCTAGGCAGTACTTTTTCCTTAACGTTTCCCACAGTGGATGATATTACCACAGAGTTGACGTGTTTGGGGTGTGGGGCGTTACTTTTCAAGATTGACGTAAGGAGGGCCTTCAGGCATGTCAAAGTAGACTCAGGCGATTATGATCCTCCAATGGCAGGGCTTCTACGTGGACGCGTGCGTCTCGTTTGGGACGCGACATGGGAGCCAGATCTTTCAGCGTTTGAGCGACGGCATCAAATACATAATACGTCAGAAGGGTTTCCCAATGATAGACTATATAGATGATTATGTGGGCATTGGCGTCCCGAGCATTGCGTGGGCGTCATATGAGGCATTATTGGAACTTATGGACCAGCTGGGTCTGACTGTAAGTAAGAAAAAGCTTGTTCCTCCCTCGACGTGCGTCACATGCTTGGGCGTCATGATTGATACTGTAAAGGGAAGTATTGCTATACCACCTGAAAAACTAACCACCATTTTGAGTGAGGTGCATCATTGGTTGCATCGTGATGTTGCGTAAAAGCGTCAGTTGTAATCCATCTTAGGTCTCTTGCTGTATGTCCATAAATGCATCAGACCTGCCAAAGTTTTCCTAAACAGAATGTTGGAGCTGCTCAGATCTGCTCATGGGCGTTCAAAAAATTTTCTGATGCCTGAATTCAAGAGAGACCTAAGATGGTTTGCAAACTTTTTGCCAACTTATAATGGTGTATCCCTATATAACCACAAGCCAATACATGCCACCTTGGAGTTGGATGCTTGTTTGACAGGATTTGGTGGGCGTTGTGGGCGTTACGTTTATCAGCTCCCCATAGTCAGGGATTTCATGAATTGGTCAATAGTACACCTGAAAATGGGGAACATCCTTATAGCTATCAGATTATTCAAACCCCTTTGGAGTACTAGAAAAGTCTTGATCAAATGTGATAACGAGGCTGTAGTGTCAGTACTGAAGACTGGCAAGACTAGGGATCCGTACCTTACCACCTGTGCTCGCAATGTGTGGTATGATTCCGCCAGGGCTGACATAGACTTGCAGTACACTCATATTAGGGGAACTGATAACAAAGTGGCAGATATCCTGTCAAGATGGCAGGGAACTAGGGAACAAATTAATTGGTTACACTCAAATGTACACCAGCCCATGTGGCTGGAAGTATCTATGGATATGCTGGATTTGGATCCAGAGTTGTAAATTTCTTGTATTTGTATTTTTAGTAATTATATGTTTGTAGGGGTCTGCACAAATTGATATTTTGATACTCAGAGATACTACACTTTGTATTTTAGATAACCAGGCTCTGACATCACTCAGATAGGCTTCACCTGGCATTTCGACCCAAGACATACAGAGCCTATGATGCCATATTCAGAACTTTTGTAGCTTTCTGTATCATCACAAAGTGTGCTCTCGCTAATGTTAACGTTAGAGTTGTGTTATCTTTCCTTGAATGCTTGGCAGGTAATTCATGTTCAGCAAGATAGCTAATCATGTGTCAGCCATTAGGGCATCATTTGTTATGTATGACTTGCCATATTATGTGTTGGATCACCCAAAGTAAAGTACTTCCTAAAGTCATTGAGAATCAATAGGCCTGTTGTGGTTACGCCTCACAACATAATCACCATACCTAGGTTGATTGACATATCTCTGGCATGTGATCTTGTGACCTTATCTCAGGTATACAGAGCTGCCTTCTTGCTGGGATTTTTTGCCTTTTTAAGGCTTTCCAACCTAGTCCCACATGTTGTGGCTGAATTCGACTTTACCAGACACTTAACAGGTCATGACATCTTTTTCACAAACAAATATGTAAAGGTTATGATCAAGTGGTCGAAAACACTTCAGAACAGGGATAGAGTTCAATGTCTCACATTACCCAAATTGAGCAATAAAGTCATCTGCCCCCATAGAGCCTTGGAACTGCTCTTTAAGCTGTATCCAATGTCAGGTGTTACCCCATTATTTCAGATATACAAAACTCAGGGCTTGAACCCCTTAATTGACTCTCAAGTCAGAAAGATTTTAAAGCGTATTGACATTCATTTGGGCCTGAGACCAAATTTTTTCACATTTCATGATTTTAGGCGGTCGGGAGCGACCTTTGCTTATTATTCTCACATACCTATACAAGAAATAAAAAGGCATGGGACTTGGTCCTCAGACTGTGTATGGGGCTACATACAGTCAGACCATTCTTCCGGTGAAACCCTAGCTGATGCTCTAACTAATTCAATAAATTCGAGATAATGTGTCTACCCCTACTGTTGGGCTTGAGGGTTTTTTCTAATATTATAATGTCCCTTATTTCACTGTAACTGTACAATTTTTAACAAACTTGTGTTTTAGTTGGTATTTTGTAAACCTTGGGGGGTCCCCTCCTCCTTGGGCAGTCTAGGAGGGCTTCTTTGTCTTGACCTTGACTTGACCTTATTCAAACCACTGACTTGTATAATTTGTAATTTTTCCCCCTTTTCTTCTGATTTGATGGTAGCCTTGAAGCCTCCCCTTCTGTCGGGGTCCTGGGGTCAATCAGGGTCATGTAGTGACCTTAGATTCATGTAATTTGACCTAAATGTAAACTTTGAACTTGTGACCTCTAGTCATGACCTTGTCATGACCCATGAACTCTAGAACTCTAGTCTATATGGTCACAGTTCATTAATTTGGCTGCTACTTTGTACAGTAAATCTTCTTTGCAGCCCATAATATTAATTTTATACAACTATTAAGATTTTATGTATACTCTTTTATTGGACCTGTATATATCATATAGTATTTGTATTGTATACACACATGTATTTATTTTATTAATAAATGGTACCTACATTGTTGTGTTTCTGTCTTGGGGGTTGGGGACTGATACGATTAAGACTAGTCATATAGCAAAGTAAGCACATAGCAATATTTAATACAGCAGTGATAAAATTATAATTCTAATATCTAGAAGTAATATCTGTGGTATCACAAGTGATATAAAGCAAGTTAAACTTTGTTGATAAGACCAAGAGTAGCAAACTTTCTCACAATATTTAATTAAAACTATTTAAATGAATCAACATGACAACAAGCAAGATATTGCATCCATAGGAGAAGATCACAGGCAGAACCCAGCTGATGAAGTGTGCAGACAACAGCAGTAAACTTGCACATTGATCTCATTTTTAGATCACCATTCTATCAACTGATCTGAAAATATAATGACAACGAGTATCTAGGTTCACAACAATAAATTATACTGAGGGTGGGCATGTGTTGGAAGGGTTTTTTCAATGTGACCCAATGTGCTCCTGATGTTAAAATGGCAGAGGGTCTAGCATGGAAATACAGAGAGGCCACCTGTGACCAATCACAGGCAATAGAATCAGCACATGGGAATTACTAAATTTTGTTAAGGTAGCACTCCACAAGGATTAACCTCACCCACACCCAAATGGGGGTCCGAACATTCCCCATGGAGATATAAATGAAATGCACTGTTGGCGTTCAAATAGTACTTTTATTTTATTTTTATTTCAACATTTTAGCAACATTTTTCTAAAAGCACAGATACTCTTGGTCTTTATTGAATCTTTTCTAATTTTGTAATTTGACAGAAAGAGAACTAGCAGCTACCAGCGACCTTGAGCGAAAGGTTACAAAGCAAATGTCAAATAGGGCAGACAAGGTCAGGCGAATTACAGTGACATTGTGACAAGTAAAGGTTAAACAACTTGGTAAAAGAGTACTATAAGGTTCTCCCAAAATTTTGGTAGTTACAAAAACCCCATTGAACCAGAAGCTCAAGGTCAAAATTAAGAATTGTGTTCTAGTTATAACAGTTCACAGTGACAATGAATATTGTACATGACTCAAACTGTTGATGCTAGCTTAATATAATATTCACATGGTGTGTGGTCTATAAGTGAATGATAAATATTTAAATATTGCACAGTATTTAAAATTCAGGGAAGTGGAATCGTGAATAAATTATGTAATACGCACCACAAAGATTGACAACTTTTCAGCCATGTGTACAATTAAGTATCAAGCTCACTTAGTTATGACATAGGTAAGACTAGTCGTAATTGTAAATACATGACAATTCCTGATCACTGATTAATTTGTCACCCAAGAGATCGTGAATTTCGCATAATATGTAGTAATTCGAGATTAAACGTATGTTAAGAGCTGTTAAAAACATTATTAAATGTGTACGCAGTTGTGTGCAACTGTGAGGTCATTCCTGATGGGCCACCTTAGGCTTGTATTAGTACTTGTATTTCTCATGTTACCTTTGCATCAGGAGTACTTGTTTTCTTACAGAGCATTTCATTGGTCCACTGGCATTTGGTGTTGAAAATTCCACGTGCACTCTTCCATTTGCATTTCAGACTTGGAAGGGGTAACAATGAAAACATAAAATTTCTTTTTCTTCATTGAATCATGTGGCTCTTTGCTGTTTTAAGTTTAGGTTTTTAGTTTTTAATAAGTATTTTTATCAGTTCATCAGTGCCATTTCAATGGAGAAAAAGAAATATAATTTGTGCTCAGCTAGGACTGAAAGTGTTCAAATTGCTATTCAGGTTCAGTTGTCGGATGATACTGATTTTATGAACTTGTTGGGTGATTGGGCAAGATTCAGATAGTTCTTCAAATTCAGAATTAGATTGTAGTGCCATAGTTGACGGGTCGGACAGTGATGTGAGTACCCAGAGGGGTTCGTTTGACCATTTACAGTCGAAACTCCAGGTACTTCTGCTGCGGTTTCGGATCAGACCATAGTCAATCAGCAAATTTTGGCTCAGTTAAGTGCCATTGGCACCAGATTAGAAAAATTAGAGTAAGAAAAATCTGTAAAAAAATCAAAACATGCCAAAACTGCAGGCAGAAGTGCTCGGAGTAAAAGTAAAATCTACCGGAACCCTAGCCACGCCAAGTACTACAAGTACTTAAATTGAAACACTGAGTTTACCTACTCTTGAGAATCTGAAGAAAAATGTATCTATCCAGCAATTGGTAGAAGATAGGATTAAATAATTGCAACAGATCAGTAATAACAGGTACAGACCCCAAGTCCCAGATAGGGGGCCAAGTTAAAGTTTTAGTCAAAAATCGACTGAAATGGCACCACGAGTATGTTTTGGTTGGTAACAACAAAGAAAGGGTCACGTATGACCAACTGACCATGGGGCAATGGGTGGCAGGTTTCTGCAGGACCATGAGAGATGATTCAGACAAAAATTGTAAGGAAGCTATGCTTAGTTATTTAATTTCTTTATTAGATGATGCAAATGACTTCTCATGGTCAGCTGCCAAGGCCTGCCATGCAGTGCTCTTATGCCGCATGGAGCAGGGCGAAATTAAAGATTTCACTCAAACTGAGGCCATTGATAGGGTCAGAAGGGCTCGTGCCCAAGGACATGTCACTCAAAATAGCCAGAATCAAAGCAAAAATCCTTCCAAGTGAGATAGAAATGTCAAAAATATGGCCTGTCAATTTTTCAACCAAGGTACATGCATGCACACTAGTACTCATGAAACAAGAGGCGCTCTCTATCGACATATCTGTTCTTCATGCTTTACAAAAAAGGCCTTTCCTCATGCACAGGAAGATTGCAAAAACAAACACAAAAATAAAAAAACAAGTAAACTTTGGCGTGAGTCTACACATTGGCACATGTTTTGGTCATAGAATTGGAATGGCACACAAAAAATTGCCGAAAAGTTCAATCATGAATTTAAAGTTCCTAAGTTAAAGTGTATTGCTTGGTTGAATACATCAAAAGCTTTTGCCAATGTTTATAATGGTAGAACTTACGCCCAGGTCGTCAGTAAGACAACTTACCAACTCCGGGGTTATTCTGCTAACCAGTGGTATGACGAAAAGTGTACTCACATTGTTACTGTTCCTCAAGGAAATGCAAATGCAGATTTTGTTACCTCTTCCAAGGTTAGTATTAAATCCAAACCTTTCTGACCCATGGGTACTGCCTCCTCATCTGGTCTCAAACCAAAAGCCAGGGGTAAATATGTTTTTGATAAGTATTCTGACTCATCTCAAGTTCCAATTAAAAATAGATTTAAAGTATTGGAAGATTCACATTATATTTGTTTGAGACCCAAGAGAATGCACCCAGTGGTCTGGATGGTATGGTCACAGCCTCAATTGTTCCCACAACCGTAAAAATAGTACCAACAAATAAAATGCAGGGTCAGAAAGTCAGAGATACTCACAACAGCTTATTGGTTGTAAAAAGTACTAACATCCCTTCCAAACATGCAAATATAGTATCAAGCAACACTATCAAAGCTAACCAAACTCCCCTGAATACCAGTGCCCAGGTAGGTGTTGTCACACTAAGTAATTCTAAAAGAGACATACAACATGTGGCCACTCTGGGAGATGGAGGACCTCAGTTCCAGCCAACTCCAGAGAGTGGCCAGGCGTTCAATCCCGCCTTTCTCGACCGCACCTTTTGCCAGTATATTAGGGAAGAAAAAATCCCATTGTATGTTTGGAATCAGAAAGAATATTGTAAAGATTACAAGGCTTGCCTTTCTCAAAGTGAAGAAGTTTTTGGCTATGTCCCCTTAACTGATCTTAAAGTATATACTGGCCCTCCAGCTAAGTGGGACACAGTACCCCTGATATTGTCAGACAAAGTGGGTGCCAAATTTTTTTAAATGTCGTATCCCTGTGGAGACCAATCTGAATTCTAACACATGGAGAACCCACCTAAAGGACTATTGGGACCAACAATTGCCAGATCTATTGCAGGTTGGGTTCCCCCTAGATTTTCATAGAGATCTAATCTAATCTAATCTACTGCTTTGCAAGCGCAATATCTTCCCCACGAAGGGGAACTCAGTACGCTAACCAAACAAAATCATAATCTTAGGGGAGTCGAGGGGCATTCAAGGTCGGCAATCCAGGATTGTGGGTGTGACCGGGAGGGAAGAAAGACTAAGTTGGGAAGCTAGAGCTGAAGAGGTGAGTTTTAAGGTGCTTCCTAAAAGATGCAACAGAGGGACTATTTCTTACATGGAAAGGGAAAGAGTTCCAAAGGGAAGGGGCATAGTGACTAAATGAGTTAGAGAAGTGTTTTATTGACTTGTGAACTCTGCGATCAAAGGTGGGGGTTTGAAGGAACTTGAGTTTCGGGGTACTTCGCCTTGTGTTTCTGGAAGAGGAGTAGGGGTGGATTAATTCTCTTAGGTAAACTGGTTGACCCTGGTTGAGAATTTTGTATGTAATAAGACCAAATTTGAATTTTGCCCTGTATCTGACTGGTAGCCAGTGGAGTTTTTTTTATTTGAGGGGTAATGTGAGAGAATTTAGAGGAACGGGTGACAATCTTGCACAGTGAATTTTGGACTAGCTGCAATCTCCTTAACTCAAAATCAGTGAGGGATAAGAAGAGTGAATTGCAGTAGTCCAGCCTGCTGCTAACCAAAGCATTTGCTAGCAGGACTGATGTATTCATGTCTAAAAGGGGGATAGAGATAGCGTTTTGAGCTCCTCAAGTGCTAACCATACCTCTGCAAATCAATTTCAAGAAGATGTAGATGCTTACATTAGGGAAGAATTAAAACATGGGACTCTCTATGGCCCATTTGATAACCCTCCTTTCCTTGTTCATATCTCTCCGTTTATGACCAGAGAAAAGCAAAATTCCACAACTAGGCGGACTATAGTCGACCTTAGTTGGCCCAAGGGGGCCTCGGTTCATGACTTTGTTCATAAATGCAAATATTTAGATACTTATTTTACTTTGCAGTATCCGTCTATTGATCATATCACTAGGAAATTAAAGGATCTTGGCCCTGGGGATTTGTTATGTAAGGTGAAAATAGGCAGGGCCTTTAGACATCTCAGAATAGATCCAGGAGACATATATTTGCTAGGTATAGTCCATAATAACCTCTATCTGGACGGATCTCTCCCGTTCAGATTTCATCTCAGATCTGGATTTTTTGAGAGATGCAGCGACGCTATAAGATACATTATGAAGTGTCATGGTCATAATGCACTCTTAATTACATTGACGATCTTATATATATATGATTGCCCTAAAAAATTCACCAATCTTACCAATTTTTACTATCCTTACTCCAGGAATTAGGTTTAGAAGTTAGTCACAAAAAATTAGTTCCGCCTTCTACGGAAGTAATTTGCTTAGGAATACTAATTAATACTGTGGAGAAAACCATCTCTATACCTCAGGAAAAATTACAGGAAATTAAAATTATGTGTAGTGAGTGGCAATACAAAAAATCTTGTACTAAGACACAACTGCAGTCGTTACTGGGCTCTTTGCTTTATATTACTAAATGCGTTCGCCCTGCAAGATTTTTTTTGAATCGTACGTTGTAGGTTCTCAGAGATAACACTCAAGTATCTTTTTTTCCTTCGACATATTCCTTTCACCAAGACCTAAATTGGTGTTTTACTTTCTTAAATCAGTATAATTGTATAACCTATTTTGATAATAAGAAAGTTAACTTTGATGTCCACTTAGATGCCTCACTTACATGCTTTGGGGCCAAATTTGGCCCTATGGCATATGCACTCCCCTTGGGTGACCAGTTCAGAGACCGCCATATAACCCAATTGGAAATGCTAAATATAATGGTGGCTCTCAAAGTCTGGGCAAAAATATGGCAAAATAAAATGTTGAAATAAATTGCGATAATTTGGCAGTGGTTGAAGTATGGATTAATACTCATATTAATCTCACAGCATTAAATTATGATATTTAATATGTTTCAGGTCTCCCCCACTCCATGGCCCAGCTCGCCATCAGGGCTCAAGCTAGGTTGTATCATGCCTTCAGGCCAGCCACACAGAGGGCGTACCTGCGGATGTTTAGGGAATTTCTTGGCTTTCTGGTGGCGGCTGGGTTCTAACTTGGTCAGGTAAACCATATTGTTTTACTTGCTTTCATGGAGTATCTGGTATTAAATCAAATTTCTCCTGCAAACATATCTAACTACCTTGCAGGCATCAGGGCTCAGTGTATAGTTTTTTATATGGATACTAGCTATTTCCAACACCAGAAGATTCAGTATTTTTGAGATCATTAAAAATAAACACGCCCTTACAGCCCAAGATACATAAAAACATTGTAATTCAGGTACTTACAAGCCTTATTCACATCACAGATACACTAAAACATCCAAACGTGTTCAAGCCACTGTATATTTTAGCTTATTTTTCATTTCTTAGGCTCTCCAATATTCTCCCATATACTGTCACAGGCTTTGACAATACTGGTCATTTGGCAAAGGGTGATATTATCATTGCTGAGGAACAAGTGTTGGTGGTCATCAGTTGGTCAAAAACCATACAGAACAGACAAGAGATTCGAACCATTAGCCTTCCCATCCTGGGGTTGTCAATACTGTGCCCAGCTAAAGCACTGCATTCATTACTCCAATCCACTCCTGGTGATTCCAATGCTCCACTTTTCCCGATTCCCAGGCCTCATGGTTTAATCCCCTTGACTGACTCTGTTGCACGCAGGCACCTTCATACCGTATCAAATGCTTTAAATCTTTCTCCTCAACTCACTTTTCATGATTTCAGAAGGTCTGGAGCTACCTGGGCCTTCCATCATGGTGTTCCACTTAGCCAAATCATGCACCATGACACCTGGAAATACATAAATGATGTATCAACAAAACCCTCTTTGGCTTCCACTACTTTCCAACAGCACCTACTTTCTTGAGTCTGGCTGTTTGGCACCCTTTCACAATCTACATTCTACATTTTCCTTCATAATTTCCTCCAAATTCCATTTTTGCCATCAGACTAACATGTCAAAGTCTTTTGATAGACCATATAAATGTACATTTAAAAAAATTTTAGGCCAATTCTGTCTTGGTTTTGACCCCTATCTAAAAATTTCTAAACAATTCCTCTTACTGCTATGCTTTGCCAAGTAAGTTGGGTAACCTTGTTGGAGGTCACATGTATTCACCTCCCCTGTTCATGTTTTGGCATTGGATTTTGGGGAGTTACACCCATGGGCACACTTGGCCTCATACTGACAGTTGACTTTGTCACACAAAAATTACCTGCTATCTTTCTGCCAGTGTTGGTACTAAATCTTTGTAGTAAATCTATTCTTTAACTTGCATTGGTGCAGTAATGTGTAATGAGTTTGTTGCCAATGCATAAGTAATGTCTTATCTTATGTTTTGCTGACTCAGTAAAGTGTAACTGGCTTATTGCCAATGCCAGAATTTCTTATAGTCTGTATTGCTTAGGCCCAGTAAATATTTGCCAATGCCAGTAATTTTATAATTGTAACCTGTTATTAACTAATAGTAATGCTCTTAACAGCCATTATAAAATGGTTAATTGATGTTGTGTTTGTATTACATGTCTAAAAAATATACAATTTTAGTAGTTTAATAAATAGTATATTTATTCCCAATTGCTTGTTTCTTTGGCAGTTGGTTTTTGGGGGGCTCATGGGGAATGTCAATGAATAAACCTTAAATCCATATTAATAATATGTGAAGGCAACTAATTCTAGTATGACCTGTTTTACCCAATTTGGGAAAAATCTTTTATTTGAATTTTTTTACAGATATAATGGGACCACAGTGAAAACACACTCACCTCCCACCTCTGGGATCAGAGTTTGAATCCTGGCCTGACATCAAGTAGGAAAGCTGGTAGTGGCTTGCCATTGGTCAGCAGTTTACAGTACAGATACTTGACCAAACAATATGTACTGAGTTTCTGCCTTCCTTCCAACTACCCGTCACAATGTGACCGATATAGGTACTGGATATGACGTAAAACAAACAGTAAATAAATATTAATTGAACATCATTGGGTCTAAAATCATTCGTTTTAGATTTCACTGGCCATCACCAAAGAGACTTTCAAAATGGTCTAATTGCAAATTTGAACAGGGTACACTCACTGAAGACTGCATATGGCATCTATTTACTGTTTTACATTGTAACTCTCCAGTTCCGTGTTGCACCACAACACAAGGTTCATTCAATGCATGCTAGACAACCTTTTAACACTCATATAAAAATGTACAAGGTATATTTTTAGAATATGCTAGTTATAAAACGTGGAAGGAATAAAGAGGCTTTCACAGTTCTCTGGACAGACACATTTCCATTCAAATGGAACACATCAAGTAAGAAAAGAGTTAAATTGGGATGAGTCTGACCATATCCATCTTGGTTTAAGCTGTGATGTCATGGAAACAGAGCTTAATGCTGTCACAATACGATAAACTGTATCACTACACAATTAAGCCAGGGGCAATCCAATAGTTACATATAACTAAAACATCAGGAAAGTCTTACAATGTGATCCACACTCGACGGAAGGTAGTACTATTTCAAGTTTGCATAGATTTGTTCCTTTCAGAATGACCCTAGCAGTTCGTGCTACATTTCCAAACAAGGTGCTAACACAGTGCCTGAACGGAGCAGTGAGGCCGGGGTATTAATATAATCCCAGGCAGGAAATCTATCTCTGTTCTGTATAATTGCTGAGTGATTAGCATTCCGGAATCCTATCTATTTGAACTTGTATACAAATTATGTCTAATTATGATTTCTTTCCTCAGTAGATGTTTTTTTTAATAATACTTAGTTACAAAAGGCTTTTTTGTATTTTCCTTGCGATGACAAATTTGCATGTGTATGATGTCACATATAACACATTACCATCTATTATAAAAGAGTTCAGTATTTCATTTATTCATAGATATAATTAATGTTCATTATAATTAAGGTTTGATGTTTGTCAGATTATCCTAATGATTTTTTTTTGCTACTTAATAGGTGGATGGTTTTTTCTTCTGTTTTTCAAGTTCTTCTGTGCTTCCTCAAGGCCAACCATCTACGACAAATTCCCCCTGACCAGTATGATATTCTGTTGCTTTCATTGATTTTGATGTTTTCTCAAACATACACAAAGGTTCCTGGTGACCTAGTGGAGTAGCAACTTTGGCATCTAATCACAAGCTGTCACCTCTGTGTAAGCTGGATCCCAAAAAGTTACAAATATTGAGGGCCTGCACCAGTGTGACCCCAATAACATCCCAGCTTTAGACTTCAAATAGACACACCGGTAATCAGCTGGCTACATTTCCTTTTGTGTGTAGGAATGAAACAATTAGCAATACCAATGTCAAGAAAGGTATTTGGGTATTATAGTATACACCTCTTGACGGAGCACTAGTCTACTTTAACAATGAAGGAACTGGTATCGCCTGCTATGACCTTCATCTTTTAATGCTGCATTCTTTTGCATGTCGTGAGGCAGTATTAAATACCCATGAAACAGGGTGAATGGCTTTCAACTTATAACATCACATATTGGTAATTAAAAATAAAAATAATTTGAGATAACAAAAATCATCGATAATAGAAGATCTACAGCTCTTAAACTGATGGACATTTTTTTATTTATCAGAAATGTTATTTAATTATTATGTGATATCTTTATATAGCAAAAGGGGTATATAATGTCAAAATTTGCACCAATTGAGTTGACTAGACTCGACTATTATATTGGATTTTAGCTTTGTCAATGCTAGGTGTAAATATGGAAACCAAGTGTTCAAAATGGTGGACGGTACCTGACCCTTTATTGCAGAGTAAAGCGGTTCAAGCCAACCAGACTAATATACCTCTTGATTGGGTGTTTTGGCACATTTCTTAAATTGGCATAAACATGAACAAACCTTAGTCAATCAGGATAGCCAACACACAAAAAACCTGTTCCTATCCTCACATTCATTTGATCTATGCTCTTATGAAGCTCCAATGTTATGTGGAAATTACATTATCGTCCTCTTAAGGGTCCTTAAAATGATAGTTGGCTGGTTTTTTTTTTGGTTTTTTGTTTGGTTTTTTTGGGGGGCGGGTGGGGGGGATTCCAATCAGAGTCTATTTATAAGCATTTGTGTCTATATATATTTTATTCAAAAGAAACCCAGATTTAAATATAAGGTTTTTTTTATCTTCCACTTGTGTCAAATTTCCAGAACTACATTATAGCTTAAAACATAATTATGCATATATAAATTTTTAAAAAACCAAAGAAAGCTAATACATCTTTCACACTTCAGGCAGTGTAACCCTCAGTTATGGGTATTAGACAAAATGCCTCTGTCCTTCAACACTACCGCCTGACGTCTGTATTCAAACTTGTGTTATAGTGGCCCACTGTCCCATTCCTTGAGCATTCTACAGAAATTTTAAAATGTTTAATATTTTCCGCCTTTGAATTTCTCACTGTGACCTTCTGTAGATAAATTTTCCCTACAGTAACTGAAGGTGTGGTCCATAGTACATATAAGATTGACTCGGTCACATTTCAGCAGCATGTATTCATCCAACAGCTACCGAAGGTGAATGAGGTTAATGGAGCTCGCCTCTCTGTGATCAACGTTTGTAGTACTGTCATCCTACTGCGCTTGACAGTTAAACACTGTGTCCAATCAGTGTCCATACGAGTCGTATCTTATAATTACCACAAATCTCGGAAGACATAAGACATCCTGGGAAACGGGTTATGCCAGCGAGTAAAACTTCTAACCGCAGAGTACACCGGCTGTAGTGTGAACGAGACATTAGCAAGATTTTTATATATCTTCATAAGTAATTGGAAAGTGGGTTACTGGTCGGCCTTGTGGACACAGAGCTTTAGAAATAACTAACGCATCTGTGTCACTTGGAGAAGCAAAAATAAATAACAAAAGCCATATATAAATAGATTGCTAATATCTCTGGATTACAAATTAAAAGTCTAGCAGGAAAGTTTAACTTAACTCAAGTAGCTTACGTAGAGATTTACATTACATCAATAGCTAACATCCCCTGTAAAGAATCAATATTCTGAGACTATGCAAACAAGCTTAGACTTTATAAAATATAGATCCCAGGTAGATTTCACTCTTTATATGCAGGTTTGTATTATTATCTCTAATCTGCCATTTGTTGGAAATTTAACAAGGTATATACTAAACCTATTTTATTAATGGTTAGGAGTATCACATAATCCAGATGAAGCTACACTTTATTCTGGTTTAAGTTTAAACTTAAAATATTGCCAATAGTACTGAATATCCAGGGGAGATGTCTAATTGATCTTATGAGACCCCACTTCCATTCAGGTTCAGCAATTATTTACAGGACCTAATAAAGAGAGAGAGACATATGTAATACTGAAGTCTCAAATAACTATAGATTTAGCTAGCTAGCAAGCGTTAAACATCTGAATATAAGACTACTCTATAAACTGAAAATTAACAGACATAATTTCATGTCACTCTTAAAAAAAGTAGGTTGACTTCTCACATGAAAAAACATTAATTTGTCTCTTGTAATGAAGGATCCAGTAAAATGCCAATCAGTTTGTATTTAGACAAAATTTGTGCTCAAAGATTTTACGATGATTAATCTATGAAGGTTGTGTAAATTGTCGTCTGCTGTGATCAGAAATGGCGGGTAATGATTAGTTCGTGGGTTATTGATACAGAGTCTGTTTCTTCCATAGGTTTTTATTTGAGAGTGTGTTTTCAACAGAGAGGCCATTTATAAATGGCATTATTATATATTTACAGGCTGACACATACTGAAAGACAACCAAGTACAAAAGGATATAAATCATGTCTGTTCGGCTGTAAATATATTGACAAAGTTCTCCCTCTTTTTTGGACGAAGAGATTAATGTAAAAACAACTAACACAGTTTGAAGTAATGTTTAGATGTTTATCTTTGGATGTTGTGAAAAGACCGAGGGTACATATATGGTTTATGAAACAACATATTTCAGATTATTTAGTTGAAATTAAGTTTGCATAAATTAATACATCGTTTAAATAATATTTAAGTAAAGTTGCATCAGTGGCAGAGCTATATTATAATACTTACAGACTTCAGACTAGACCAAAAACATTTAAACTGTAATATATATTTTAAACCAAAAACAAAATGGCTGACAGAAAGATTCTGGATTTAAAAGAAAATAAGGATCCTGAGTTGTTTTCAACTAAAAGAAGACCGCATCTCCCTATAAATTGTGTAAATCTGACGTTATTTAATCCAAAACTATCAAGTGATTCCACAAAAGAACTACCTTCCAGAAGACGACCTAATTATGAACTGTTACCAAGCTCTTCAAAACTACCTTCTTCACTGGAGAGAAGACATAGAACATGGTTTGGGGACAGTAGTTCCAGTCTGAAGCTTCAAGTCAGTTATTCCTCAGGAAAAGCCAAGTTAGGAGAAGCCACTTTGCCACAAATCCCTACGTTGCGGTTTTACCAAGGAACACCCAGGAATTATGCTGATTTACCTGGTAACCATAGCAACGGTCGTCAAGTAAACCTCACATTGAGAAATTCAACTAATAGCAGCTGTAAAGGTTTGTACAGTCAACGACAAAGTACAGCCATGGATTTGAAAGTCGTCAAGACGCCTCTGGATTCGATCTTATGTGTGTCTACGTGGAATTACTGCATGCCGCTCTCTGCCAGGGAACTAAATACGGAAACGAACAGCAACAGTACACCGCAGAGAAGTCCTAGGTATGGGCACCTGGCTTTTTAAACAGTTAAAAGACTGAATGTTAAACTAATTAAATATAAACTTGATTAATTCAAGATGAAATTAGTAAAAATGATAAGACATTAATTACAGTATTATATAGATTGCAAATAGCTGGATATGTCTGGACATATTCTTATCAATTTAGTTTCAAGAACAATTGAATATAAAATCAAAGAGAAAAATTAAATACAGTTTTATGTGTAACATTTTTTTATTACAGTATTGACAAAGAGTAAACAAGGCTAGATATGTATGGACATATTAACTTTTATCAGTGGATTATAAATGTCATTATCAACTGTATCAATTCAGATACATGTATCTTTCATGAAAAAAAAATTGTATGAACATCAAAGGGTAAATTAAATCAATCCAAATTTATATAAAATATTACTGGGAGTATTTACAGATTACAGCAAGTGTGGTGACATTAGTTTTGGACACTGCATGGTAAATGCCAATGGAATAGGGAATTATATTCACAGCTAACACCTTGATTAGAACTGTTAACAGTTTTAATGGTTGACTCTCCAGTATGATGCTTTTAGTACCACAGTGTTTCATACATACTTTGATAGTATCAGGTATCCAAGTGCTTAATATCCGAACTAGCAGATACTAAGACACACCATACAGAACATGAGACATACAACAAAAGTCATGAAAAGTGATAAGGGTTGTAACCAAGGAGACCATTCAGTGTTCACTAGTCAGGTCTATGGAGGGAAAGACATCTGAAACAGTCACATCACCTATTGAAACATATATGAATTGGGACAATTTCCTGTGGCATATCGTTCCAAACTCTTGGAGCATCATGTGTGAAACAATTGTTGAAATAAACTTTTGATTTAATAAACAAACAAATAAGACAGGACTTTGGTGAAACTGGATGAATGTGCATCTATAGATTTTACTTTTCAGTTGTGACATCACAACAACAATAGTTTGACCATAATAATGTTCATCGTTCTATCATGGTAGAATGTGTCACCTTGTAGGTCACCATGACAGTAATGGATTCTCAAACTGTTCCAGCATGGCCCCGAGACTGTTGAAAAAAGAGCCAACTTCCATCAAACTGTAGCTGGAGTGATTCTATACTTTGTTCAATAATGTTACACAGTGCTTGACGTGGGAGATGTACTTCTAAATGTAGGTACATCGGATCCCATTATCAGAAACGTGTGAATGCGACTTAACTAGTGTTCAAAATTGAATGGAAATCTTTCCAGGCCCCCGGGATTTTCAAGTCAGAAATGGTATAGTTCCATAACAAAAGTTACCGGTACATAAATGAATAAATGGTTTGATGTTATTTTCTATAATAGCAAGAATGTTTGTTGTGGTAGTCCTAGTTCTGAAATGAAATATACAGTCTGTGATGATAGTAATCATATTTTGACTTGCATAATATCTGTGTCCATTTGTACATTATATATCTTACCAGTTCCCAGTACAATTACACTTTCATTTGTATATATGTAACTAGTGGTTCACCTTGTTTTACTTAGTGACCTTCAGAGGTCACTCTACTTCGGTGTCCACATATTCATTCATTAATCGTATATTGCTTTCACTAATGTTTACGGACCTTCTGAGGTCACTTAACTCTCCATACTTAGTACATTTAACATTTACTTGAAGTGGTTTTACTGTTATAATTACACATTACCATCATATCTTTAATTTATCTTACCAATGGCATTCCATGCAGGGAATCACACTTTCATAATGTCCACGTATATGGCCGTGGTTGATTACTTTTGCCTATTATGATTGTTCCATGTTGCCATGCATCAGTATTATTAATAACTTGTTTGCTTAACCAAGGCTGCTTATAATGATGAGTTGATTATTTGGGATAATAATAACCATTTACATCACTATGTAAAATGTTTTATTGCAAAGTGGATAGTATTCCTATTATATAATGATTGATGTATGTTAATAAAAATTTTAATTCCCTGTTTGTCTATTATTGGCCTTGGGTAATGTAGTAACCATCAGATGTGCTTATAGTTTGGTCTTACATAAGATTTGCCCTTGTCCATTTGATATATTATTTGGTTCATTACAGGTGGAATTATGTAAACATTATGTTGATACAATTTAATATAATGTAAACATAACCAAAAACTTGTCTCGAGTGGTGGCCAGGAAGTTTTACATACGGTACAATTACAATAGAAGATCATTAAAATCTTACTGTGGTATATTGTGAAATTGTGGCATTTGAAAACATTCCATGACATTTGATTTTAATTATAATGTTGAACTGGCACATAATTTCTAATCAAGTATTTTCTTTAACATATGGCAACATATGGTCACATAGCTACTAGTATTTTATGCTTTTTTTTGTTTATGTGGTAAGCTTCAAAATGTGCAATTCAAATAAAGACAATCCCTTGTGATATATCTGTGGTGGTTGCATTGTTGAGGAATAATATTTAAACAATCTGAGTTTTGATACTATGGATTATTTTATGAAGGAAAGTTTTTTATGTTTTCCTTTCTGTCTGTTCAACAATAAGCAGAATTAGTTACGGGGCTGTCACACATATCCAGTTTTAAGAAATCCCCATACTTTGAACAACTTGAAGTGACAGCATTGCTCTCCATATTGGATCCAAATGAACAATGCAACCCACTTTTGGTCATGTTTCCGGACAGACTCACAGGTTTATGGTATGTTTTTCAATGGGGATTGAAGGAGTAGACTGGGGTTAAAGTCTATTGTAACAATACAAAACACTGATAATGACTTTAATTTTATAACAACACTTATTGACATATACTCACAAGCTTAATCACTTGCACATTAATCAATTGACGTATATAAAAAGATCTAAAATTGTTTGAGTAATCTTTGGTTATATTCAGTTAAATGCAGAATTTTAATTCAAAATGAATGTGAAGGTGAAGTTATAAAATGACTCAAAAGAACTGTAAACATGAATCATGTTCAGTTAAAACTAGAGGTATGGTTGTACTGCAAAATGTCCCCTGTCCCGTCTTACCAGTCTGGAGTATACAACACTTAGAATTGTATTTTTCCTTGGAATAATTTCTTGATATTATAGAATGGTTGACTGACCAAATTAAAAAGGCACTTCATTATCCGCCAGACACTTTATTTTAAACCCTAAAAAGGGGGGCAAACATCATTTTCTTCATAATATTAACTAAGGTTTTAGAGGTGGCGAATTTTAGATTGAAATATATTTTAAAATGTTGAGGAAGAACAAAATTATGATCAAGAATGAAAATAACAATATTGTACAAGTGCATAACACTAGTATTCTATTTTTAATCTAATAGAGTAAGAAATCTAAAATTCGCCAGGAATCTAAAATTCGCCACCTCTAAAACCTTAGTTAATATTATGAAGAAAATGATGTTTTTATCTAAAAATTGGTATTTTTCAGTTCAAAAAGCCTTAATTTACTATACAGTCAACAAATCTCACCACAATTTATTTATTTTATTAGTATTTTCACATGTGGCGAATTTCAGATATGTGGCGAATTTCGATTTCTTACTCTAAGTGATATTTTTTGTTCATGTTTATTGATGGATTTCTTTTATTTTTATTATGCACTAACTTGTATGAATAACATATAAAATAAATCCACAGCACCAGTGAACATAAAATCTTTGATTATTAAGTTTAGATTAATCCATAATTTCTTTGTGGATTATAAGGCGACAGAATCAAGCAAAAACTTCTTTCTAATGACGCAGGTAACATATTTGTTTCTTACATAGCTATTGAAACATTAACCAAAAACCAGCGCTTGTAGACAAAACTGTAAAGATCATTAGCTATGTTATAGAAATAGACAACGACAAGTGAGGGGTTATAGGAGATTTTACAACGATTAGCGATATTAGGATCACGAAGGCAGAGCCTGAGTGATTCTCATGTGCTAATCCTTTTAAAATCTCCTATAACCCCGAGCTCGGAGTTGTCTATTTCTATTCTAACATGATGTTTTAAAAGACCTTATAAAAAATTAGTTTTGATGCTATTTTGTACAAAAATATACCAAGATTCTATAAAGGTTTTTTTATCGAAGGGTGCAATTGAATTATTGGAAGAGCCACAAAATAAGATAACCCTTTTCTTTGCTAAACGTCTTAAAACTTTAGCACATTCATATCAGTATATTCTATGTTCAAATGTAAGAATCCCTGAATATCATATTTACCATTTTTTGTCTATTTAATGAAAAAATCCAGGCTGTTACTTCCAGTTTTCTTTTTGCGGGGCAGCATTGTGAGCAATAAAATAGAACTCATAAGGTTATGCGGGGTTTTACAGAACAATTTTTTTATTTATTAGCCAATCAGAGTCGCGGACACAGCCGTGTCATGTTAGAATGGGTGGCACCAGGTAACATGAGAAATATGCCCTGACGTTTCCGTCTATTTAGGTAAAATTTATATTTCTAAAACTAAACCTCAATATCTCGATTTTCATAATTCTCCAAGAATCAAAAACATTGTTTTGGCTTACTCTTACCAAGGCCAAAATTTAGAAATAAGAACAAGCTTGATTCGGTTTATAAGGGTTTGACATTGTTTTCAACATATTTTATTGGTCATATCACGCCAGGTAGCTTTAAGAGCAGAGGAAACCAGTACATAAGTTGGTAAAGATTTTGTACTGAAAACTGCCCAGGCATAGGTAAGCAACTGCCAACTTTCCAACATAAGGTATGGGGTTGGTATGTTACCAACTACAACACCGAGACCAGTAATGAAAACAATGTCTCAAAACAAACTTGTCTGTGGAAAGTGTGTTACCAACTACAACATCGAGACCCCTAATAAAAACAGTGTCTGAAAACAAACCTGTCTGTGGGAAGTGCTGAAAACACACACACAAAAACAATTCTGTATTTATGATCCAAATCCAGACCATCTCTGAGAAGGAACAAGCTACAGTTAGACCTCACCTTGCATAAAAGTATGACCCAGATCTGAAATTCAGTTTTTGAGTTATGTACATGGACCGACAGACAGAAAAACAGACTCGATTACAACATTCTCTCCCCTCTCCTTTGGGGCCAGGGTAAAACGTGTCTTTATGTGCATGGCAAAGGTTTGATTTCTCAATGTAAAAATTTCTAGTTTTGATGGATTGATATGTACAAGATTCAACAAATCCAAATCCTGTACATACCGTTGCATTCATAGCCGTATCACTCACTGCATTAGTTTACATATTAATCATATGGAACTTGCCATGTACATATTAAAATGTTTGCGTACACATTTGACAGAGGGGTGGGTAATTCAGAAGCCTCTTTAACCCTTCCACTTTGTGCTTTAAGTGGTCAAGTTGTTAGTCATTTGCCTATGCCAGATATGACTTGCTTAAAGCAAAGTTCAAGTAACACAAATGTTCATACTAATACCCCTGTTCGACTTCCACGAATTGATGTAACATCTAGCTGATTTTATACTTAAGTGACTGCTGTGATTGACCCTGTTGAAAAGTGTGGAAAAACTGACAAACAACATGTTAAGCCATACAATTGAAATGATCTGCTTCATGGCCTACTCTATAGTTCTATCAAAGACCAATCATTGTAAGGAAATAAAGAATAACTCAACCAACAATATGCAAGCCTAGACAAGAAAGTGAAGAAGAGCTGCAAGAAAGACAAAAAAGCCTTTATCAAGAAGAAAGAAACAGAAGAAGAAGAGGCTGCTAAGAAAGATGATTCTGAGACGCTATTCAAAATTGTGAAAGAACTAACTGGGGTCAACAGTAACAACAGAGTGCCAATCAAAGACAAACAGTAAGTTCAATCAGAAGGTTTTAATAAACTTTGTGGATTTTAAGAAAGCATTTGACAGCATTCATCGAGAATCAGTGTGAAAAATAGCAAAGATCTATGGCATACCAGAAAAGTACATCAACACCTTCAAAAACCTGTACTTGAATTCCAGCCACAAGGGTGCCACTGAATGGGACATCTCATGCCGACTTGGTAAAGCAGCATCTGTATTTCAGAGACTTAGCTCCATTTGGATATCAAATCACATCTCTATGAAGAGCAAACTGAGCTTGTACAACTATCTCATCATACCATGGAGACATGGAAGAGTAACAACAACTTAGCGAAGAAACTTGATGTATTCCATCACAAAAGTCTACGAAAGCTACTCAAAATATCGTGGCAAAATCATGTTACAAATGCGTCAAAGATCAGGACAATGGAAGCTGAGTAAAATTGTGAAAGGACATCATTTGAAAATACCGGGTCACATCCTAAGAATGCCAGAGGAAAGACTACCAAAAATATCACTGGTGTGGACACCTACTGGAGGCAAAAGGGAAAGGGGCAGACCAGTCACCACCTAGAGAAGAACAATACAACAAGACTTACGAAACATGGGGATAACTTGGGGAGAGTCCAAGACTATAGCTGCTGACAGAATCAAATGGAGAGCTGTTGTTGCCCAGTGTTCCAACTGGAACTGGAGGAACTAAACTAAACTAAAACTATAGTGCTATGACTTAAAAGATAACTTGTGACAACCAGAAAGCACTCGAAGAGTACACACCGCCACCAGGGAGGATGTTTCCGAATATTCAGGATAATTTTTTTCGGAATACAGTCCAGGTTATTCTGGAAATCTGCTCTTCCTTTGGTCAGCCATACACACATTAAATTTCATGAAGCTCTACCCTATCCCATCAAAGTGATTTAAACCAGAAAACCAAAGTCACTGAAAATGCGTTGCAAATGGGATCTTTGGAATTTTGATATATATATCCAGATTATAAACTCCATTTTTCCTAAAGTTTAATCACTCATTTCTTTAATTAGGCCCCATGCACATAAAATATTTATTCTAACATGACAGCGATGTAACAGAATTTCTGAGTGGCTAGTCAAGCAAAAATGCTATGCTCAATATTATCTGTTATTTCCGGTTGTCGTTAGCCTCCTAAAAACGTAAAATACAACACAAAAAAGTAATAAAAATATTTTTATGGACATATCATGTTAGAATAGGGATAAATTCTATACCATAAAAGCCCTGCTCTGAGCAAATTTGCGTGGATTTTTATGGTATATCCCTATAATATAGATCCATTCAGTACCTTTTGGAGTTATTGTGAACTCAGACAAATAAAAAACCCAACAAACGAAGACAACCAAAAGCCATGACCAATCTATTTGAGTAGTTGTGAGACTCATATGACCTATTTTTTTCTAGGAAAAAAGTTGATTTAAATCCATTGTTACAGCAGAGTGAACAGGTCGTTGCAAAAACCTATAAGATGTAACACGATAAGCTGTAGGAATCAAAAGATTAGTGAAAAAACTCACTTCTAATTAAATATGATAAGGCATGAGTATTTGGAAGAGAATCCACAAAGATTCTTAAATGCTATATTTTTGACGGGTACCCATAGCAACCTTATTTGGGCTCCCGACCTTCACAGATGAAAACTTTAATCATATGACCACAATGAGTTTGCTCTCATCTGCCTATATATATATAGGTTGTTTGAAAAAATAATTGCTTTGTCATCATCAATCTGCGTCACCAGTGACCTGCATGTACCTTGCCAGATCATTAAAGGGGTAATTGTTCAATATTTATAGATATTTTCATATACTCCGTTTTAAACCAGGGTTTATCATAATGATATAAGCAGTGTCTATATAGTATTGGATTTATATTTGTTCGCTTAACGACAACTTGCAATGAACTGTGAACAATGCTTGCTTCATTTAATCAAGTTTCAGTTGATCTCATGTTGTCTAAAGATGCTTATAATGTACTAACTGACGTGGGTTGTATTATACTAACCTATCAAATGAAAGCTTTGTTTGCTAATAAAAGTAGCATTACAAATCATTAGTTGCTGTGTTTACTGATTAATGATGGGGACAGAAGTTGAGATACAGCTGATGGTTTTACTATCTCCTAATCATACAGTATGCCCTGGTTTATATCCTGAGTTTAGTATAAGTTACATTCACTTTGGTTTTAATGGATTTTTGAAATTTTCTAAGACAAAATTTAAAATATTATTTAATCCGGGGACACTAGTTGTTCCATGATTCCACAATTAACATCATTGGGCACTGTAAAGTATGTACCAGCTTTCTTCCTTCGGGTTGTGCTGGAAATTGAACCCTTTACATTAGAGGTGGGAGGCGAGTGTGTGAGCCACTATTCCACAGTGACTCCATGATTGTTAGTTGAGAACAATGCTAACATACCTTGATGATGCCTTCATTATTCACACTTGACGTTAAACAGCAACAACTAAATTTCCAGGGATTCAAATACACAGCCTCAGCGGTGGGAGATGAGTGTTCTACCAAATACACCATTAAACAATATATTTAGTTGTTTATGCTTGCATATACATTTTCTTGGTGGATACCTTTTTAAATTTTACATTATTTATTTGTTTATTACAGTGACAAGTATCATATAAAAAACAAGGCCACTGCTGCAGTGGTTATCTCCCGCCTTAGAATCAGTAAAAATGGAGAACTAAAGGAGATATAAGGCCTTTGTAGTCAGATAACCCCACTTGACATTGAAGAAGGGGTCAAAGGTAAACGTCAGCAAATGGAAAAGAGACTCAGGCCTTTACTTCCTTTAAGTTGTTTTCACATTTGGAACCCCTAGTAGCAATGATAAGGGAGATATAAGGCCTTTTTAATAGGATAATCCGATTTAACATATGCATGTGATAAGACGACCATTTTGTTTTCTAAACTAGGCCAAATTACTGCCAGCCTAACTTTCCTAGCCATATATATTTTGTGCATATTTAATGAACCTAGCTGCAATATTTCAAGTTTTAGAGCATCTTAATGATTTTTAAATGATTGGCTATGGCGGCCATTTTGTTTTTCAAAATAAGACCAAAATTTTCTCAGGCAAAACATTTGAAGGCCAGAACTTTTGATGGTCTGCCTTTATATTCTGAAGCCATAGTACCAATAATAAGGGTGAAATAAGGACATTTTAGTGTGATGACCCCATTTAACCTTGAAGCAGGGGTCAAAAGACAAATGCAACACCTGGAAAAGATTCCCAGGCCATGACTTCCTACAAGTTGTTTTCACATTCTGAACCTCTAAGAGCAATATTAGGGGAGATAGAAGGTCTTTTTAATAGAAATTAGACATGTGACATTAAACATGTGATGTGACGGCCATTTTCCTTTTAGAACTAGGTCAAAATTACTATCAGGCTAGCTTTTCTAGCCATATATCTTTTGTGCAAATTTGTTGTAGCTAGCTGGAATATTTCAAGATTTAGAACAACTTTATGATTTTCAAACAATTGGCTATGGCGGCCATTTTGTTTTTCAAAATGAGGCCAAAATTTTGCAGAGACAGGTTTTTGTAGCCATAAACATTCCCTGCAAATTTGATGAAGATGTCTTTATCAATGAATGAGATGTTAAGGTTTATATTAAAACCTGACAAACAGACGCACGGACGGATGCACAAACAGACACACATATGGAAGGTGTTTACAATCTCTCATCCACAGCCTTTGCTTTTCATGAACTGTCTTTACAATCTGACGCCACAGCACCAATAATAAGGGAGAAATAAGGACGTTTTTGTGTGATGACCACATTTAACCTTGAAGCAGGGGTCAAAGGTCAAATTCAACACCTGGAAAAGAATCCCAGGCCATGACTTCCTACAAGTTGTTTTCACATTCCGAACCTCTAGGAGCAATATTTGGGGAGATATAAGGCCTTTTTAATAGGATAACCCCATTTGACATTAAACATGTGATATGGCGGCCATTTTGTTTTTTGAACTAGGTCAAATTACTATCAGGCTAGCTTTTCTAGCCATATAGCTTTTGTGCAAATTTGATAAAACTAGCTGGAATATTTCAAGATTTAGAGCACCTTTACAATTTTCAAACAATTAGCTATGGCGGCCATTTTGTTTTTCAAAATGAGGCTAAAATTTTACAGAGACAGGTTTTCATAGCCATAAACATTCCCTGCAAATTTGGTGAAGATATCTTCATAAATTAATGAGATATTAAGGCTTCTGCAAAAATGTGACGAACGGACGCACGGACGGACGGATGGAAGGCGTTTTATAATCTCCCAACCACGGGCTTCAGCAGCAGGCAGGAGATAATAAATAAATAAACATACAATAATAAATTATTCATTGATACATAACCTTCAAGTTAGGCTTCTATGCCTCTTTAATTACATGATATTACCAATGACAAGCTATTAATGTCAAAAGTTAAAGTGATACCTCATAAATTTTCTGTTTTAATTTTTTCTCTAAGCTAATGTGGCTTACAAGACTGAAGAATTGTTGTTTTTCAATTGGCTTATACACAAGGCCATCTTATTTGTAAACAACTTTTCTTTTGTTAATCCTGAGACCATTTGTTTTTATTTTTCTACCTGACAAGTGAGAAATAGACAAAAATCTATTATTGTCCATGTTATGAATTGTTGAAGGATAATAGCCTAAAACATTGTGAAAAAAATATCATAAACTTAACACTTGATTTTACTTGAGGAAAAACTCTGTTGCATAAAAAAAATATAATTTTACAGTTTAGAATATGGCTAGTATAGTCGATGAGTTTAATATGTAGCTAAATCGTTTAGTTAGCAATTTAGTACTTTCACTTAACAATCTGATGCAAAAAGCTAACCTTACATTAATTAAGGATGCCTTCTTTTCTGCACAGAAACATCCAGTCCTGTTAGTTTAATGGCCATTAATGGGAAAGTTTGTAAATAATAAAACCACTTGCATTAGTGGGGCTTGCCTTGACGTCCGAAACAAATGAATGTCCTTGAATATCTTGTTTACTGTTTACACACTATCTGGTTACTGTATTCTCTGAAAAATCCTACCTTTATCTATGATTTCAATACAGCCTATAAAATGAACTAACATTTGCCAATTGTCACGTTCTCCATCGTAAGAATGCAAATAATTTAGATTTGTTATGATCAGCTTAAAACTTAAATATTTTGTTTTATTACCTGAAGCTATAATCAACTTATTCAAAGAGTGTGATATGAACTATATATGCACTGGCAAGGAGGTATTCTGTTTCATGATTGGTTATTTCTCTGTTTGTCGGTTTATTAGTTTGTGTATTTATTCTTCAGTAGGATTACACAACCACTACTAGTTAGTGTTTTATGGAAAATAAGATGTGTGTTGGTCCAACCTAGATCTTACAAACTCTTGAGAGTGGTAAGGAACGCCATCTGGATACAATAGATATGGATTTCCTCGTTTTCATATTATTATGTGCCTTCGCTGGGTCCGCACGTCCTGATTGCTCTTGTTGATTATTATCTTTTCTAAGTGTTGAATATAAGGGCTACACTAATGCAGTGAGATCATAGTATTCCCTTTATCCTGATGTTACAAGTTATTATTCCGGGTTCTAGCTCTAATGGCAAAGTTAAGAGTTGGGTCTCATAGTTTTGAATCTTAACCAACTAGTAAGCATTGGTTTCCTCCATCCATTCAACTGCTATCGGAAAAGACGAATAGTAAAACAAACACATAATGCAGATTGTGAAGAGCTTTAATAAGTTTTTTAGTTATTTTGATTATTTTTGGTGTGCATTTATGTATAATCTACTTATTTTTACTTTAACATTTGATTTGATTTTGTTTAATCTGAACTTTTATAGACTTTAACTGGTTATGAAATTGCAACGATCTTGCATTTGCAAAACCTAACACCTGAATACCATAGTTAACCATTTCACCCTTTTATGAGTTCACTTTTAATCTTGTCATTGTGTATACTGTCACATTTGCATAAGCTCTTCTTAGTCTGGCTGTCTGACTACACCAGGCTGCGGATATGTACATTCATAATGGACACATGTATGGCTAGGTATGCTGAGTGCATTGTGTGTGTCACATTGTTATATATGTGGCAATAATGATTATAACTTATTGAACAACCATTGTAGCGATGTCATAGTTTGTACTTAGGCACATCTTGGAAACATCTTCATACATGAACAATTTAAGAAACCATCGTCAAATGTAACTCCACTTCATTCTCTTCACTCCCATAATTACCTCGGTCAAGGGGATATTATGTTCAAGACTATAGGTCTTGATCTAACTTAGATCCCATTAAAATTTGAGGCTAATCTGTATCACCGCATTTACAAAAAAATAGGAGTGAAATTCACAGTAAAACTTGTATTTTTTTATTTTTAACTGATGTTATTCCACTACAGAAAGTTGATGTCACTGTGGTTATAAGTGGGCCACCCCATATACCCACACAAACATGGAATATTTATTGGACAGGATTTCATTGACAATATGGATACTGATTACAATACCATCTCCCAACAACAGGTAAAAGTAGTGAAGGAAACTAGACTCCAGAACCAGTTTTCAACTCCCACTTCTGAAAATCAGCTATCAAAGTGTTGGATAAGGAAAAAATTGTTCTTTTTGTATAAACATAGCTTACGACAAACACCCAACTCTTGTATCTACATCAGAAGTAGTAAGTCACAGTAAGTTGAAAATGGTTGAGCTCAGTAACTGTGCTCTGCTACAGAATTCACCATTGGGCAATGTTGTAAAGGGAAATTGGAGAAAACATATACCAAAATAAAGACACAATAAACAGTTTGATCAGAATTCTTTGGCCACATCTCTATATCTGAACTCAAATGTTTTACTGATGCTAGAGTATATATACTTCACATTAGTATCAACCCTGCCACTGACTGAAGAACCCTCCATGAATGACTTTACCCCAAAAAACTTACAAAAAAGACAAACTCCCTCTCCGTTTCACTGTGCAAGTGAAATTATAATGGTTGAACAAGCCAGTTGAGACAAAATGACATTTTTATTTTTAATTGGGGTAGAATTTGCACAGTGGAAACTCACCTGGGAGTACAAGAGTGTATAAATATATCTGATTCTGTATGGTGAGATAATAACAAAAAATGTCTTATCAATATATAAGGGGAGGCGGGGTGTGCAGGTCCTTCCTGTGTTATTACATATGGTCAGGTCTACCCTTATTTTATCTTATGATACTTTTATTGCACTTAATATGTACACTGGTGTATTCAAATATTCCAAGTTGGACAAAAACTCACTTTTTTTTTGTTTTTATGAAGTTCCAACCAGTAGTACTTGCGTAGTTCTGCTAACAGACAAACAGACAAATAAACAGTCATAAAATAACACCTCCTTAGCAGAGGTAATGTAGAGGTATTACTCACGGTTCAGGATGTCATTGTGTACTGATGTCATCATATCACCGCTGTTTCAAGTCTGCACACGATATCGAGCTTTGTATTCATAACCCGATTTCCGGAGTTTAGTTACCCCATTAATGAAAATTAAATACATGTGTGTACATGAGCCTGAACGTAACTGGAAATGGGTCCCAGTTTATTCTAAAATGAAGATCCTTGGATTTTACCCTTAATAAAGTAGAAATGTTGGTTATTTCGGAGAATTTACAGGGTTTATAATGTTTTGAATTAAAAATATGAAGCTGAAATGTAGACATTAACTTAGCGATAAATACCGCGATATCGCCCACTGTTTTGGTCACATTATCGAGACAGTAAACTTCCACACGATGACGTCCCTACTTACGGTTTGTTTATTTGTTGCTACATCTTTGGTGAATGTTTTCTCATTGCATGAGAAAATGCAATAATTTCATCTCACCAATATATTTACTTTTCTTTCATATTTGAGAACAAAGACAAATGATTTAACAACAGAAATAAATAAAAAGCCTCCTTTGTCATCATTAACAAGTTTATGTCTAAATTAGTTACATTGTACCGCGGTCACACTCTTCCTCGTTAGGAAACATGTCTTTAAAGTCTGTCACAGTATCACAAGTAAAATATGTTCTCCTTCAGATCTCCAATAAAAGTCACCCACAGAAATTTGCCACTGTTAAAAACAAGTGTTTTTGTAAACCTTATGGCCCGTTCACACCTTTATGTGCAACGTCACTGAACGTATTGTTCCACATTTCAAATGCATGTGGGCAAATCATCCTGACAATGTGTCTTTCTTCATGCATGTTGCGTTAAGTTTGGAAACAATGTCAGAATGATGGGGCGTACAGAAGGATTACTGCTTTATCATAAGGATGGTATTACTTTGCTTCACATTTAGACCCATTTGTCACTTGAAGTTCACATTTAACCACATCAGACCTAAACCATGCTACTTACTGACAGAATTTACTTATGACCTGCGCAACCATTACCTTGGACTAAGTATGCATTTTACATTTGTAATACATTTCATTTGCACACATTCTGCAAGTATTGCTGTATGTAGCTGACAGCTACAATGCTATATAGTGTTACCTTAATACAACGAACACGTCTGTAGCCATTTCAGAGAAATGGATGCTTCCACTATTATTATTTTAAACATTTTAAAACAGTTGCAGGGGCTGACAAAAGGTGTATGTTTGTGAAATATTTTCAAGTGATTGCAACTGTATTGAGCATGTCCACTTAACACCTACTTACAGGTACTTTGGACCATGTCCCATGTGAGACAAGAGATAATCTTAGATCAGAGAAATTCATCTGGACAAGTGTGGACCTACTATAAGATGCAGGTTTTACACTTAGTTATTGTATATATTCAATCTATTAATGACTTAAAAGCATACTTTTATTGACAGTGAAATTGTTTGATGGTGACAGAATTTTTGTTCTGAAAAGTCAAACTTGGCATAAAATGTTACACATTTTGTAAATGATGGATGCAGTACATCATTATATTATCCTTTTAATAACACCAATAAATTTTAAAAACTACATTAATAAATCTTTATCTCTGATTAATAATGCAGAAGATGATACAATGTTTTCTTTAGATATTCCATTCATTTTTACTCTGCCACTGATGTAAAATGAGATTTTAGCATGAATGCAATTTTATCAATTTATGGTTATCAAATCTAGCAGTGGATGTGTGATCTATGTTTCCATGCATACGGTCTGTAATCTGCCAATGAAAAAGATCTATTTAAATTATCTAAAAATTAATAATAATTTAGTTATTATTTTAGCAGGTTTTTTTATATGATGCCATATGTATTTATTCAATATGTTATGCATAATACATATATAGTATACAGGATTTCACATTTAACATATCTCTGTCCCCACTATTTGGTTACCTTTTTATAGCTTTACCATAGTAAAGTATGCTGTGCTTTTCAGCAATATTGCTGATATGCTGTGAGGCTAGAGGAAATGATAGACACCTTGTGCAAATCAGTGCTTACCAGTTATTGTCAATAACTTCATAGTTGTGAATTCACCATTTCTAACAGCTTTCATATTTAACTACCATAAAATAACTAAAGCCAACAAAGCCAAAGTTGGGGTTTTACATCTCCCTCAACAGTCAGGGTCATATTGGGATAGGTCCTCATCTTTATGACTTGTAGGAGTTGAGACCACATAGAGGTGACAGCCTGTGATTTATTTAGATTTATTTGTTGGGTAGTTTACAGGTGGAGGAAACCAGTGCATACTGCACTGTAAAGCACCGGGCATCGGCAAATAATTACCAACTTTCCAACATGAAGCACCCGGCCCGAGATTTGAACCGGCGGCCTCAGAGGTTGGAGGAGAGAACTCTAACCGCTACACCACCGAGCCCCATGACAGCCTGTGATTAGATGCCAAACTTGCTAAGCCACTAGGGTACAGAGGATCTCTAACTAAAGCCAACAAGACCTCAATCAATCCATATATATTCTTGCCCAAAATGATGGAAAACGAGTGCCTCTGCATTCAATATTGAGAACATCGCCGATATGTAGCAATTGAATCGAAAAAGGCCAAAGGGGGGTTCACTCTACTAGTGTGAACCATAGAGCTTTCAGAGACACAAGTAGTGCATTGAAGCGGTCACCCATGCCCAGTACTAATGTAGCCCATTGTGCCTAACTGCAGTGAGAAGACTGATACTCATTAGACTATGCCACAATTCATGAAATTCCAGAGACAAGAAAAGACTGAAAAAAGTGGTGATCTATAGAAGCGCTAGCCTCGCTAGAAGTCGCTCATGAAAATGACCTCACAAGCTAGTGTAATGCCTAGATAAGTTTACAAGACAACAGCTTGAACAACAATCAGTTTACAAAGGTAAAAGTTATGGTTTTACACCGGTTCAACAAACAGCAATCAGCTAACAGCATTGCTATAGAAAGCTATGTTACCAGAAAAATCAGATATCATTATCATATATGATTATGGTTCTGTATCATGGTACTTTTCCCTCTCAGTTGTAATAAAAAACAGAATGAATGAAAAATTTATGTTTCAATCACAATTACCTTACCAGATTGATAAAAACACATGCTTTGATAACTAGTGATCAATGATTATAATTTGTTTGAATTCAGGGGCTGTATTCATGAAAGGTCAAAGCCAAATCATAGTCTTCAGTTGGCTATATTTGTATGCAAAAATTAAGCCTAAAATTTGTCCCTATAGTACTAGGCATAGTCACTCAGATCGTCAATACCTTACAGTTCCTCCTTTCCATTCATCAGTCTTTAAGTCAGCCAAACATTTTGGCCATAGTTTTGCCTTTGATGCTCCTAAGATCTGGAATGACCTCCCTCAAGATGTTTGCAGTGCAACATCAGTTGCCTCCTTCAGAAAGAAGCTTAAAACTTACCTGTTTGCAAAAGCCTACCTACTATAGCCTCTCCCGTCACATCTGTGTCTCCTTGGTACAACCTGGCTATGTCCCTTGATTAACGCTAACTGCCTTGCTTTATGTTTGGATGCACCTTAGAGTCCATCAGTGATGGAGATTAAGCGCTATAAAAGTCCACATTAGATTAGATTAGATTGGCTAAGACCTGTTTTGTAAATACTGCCACAGGAGAGAATAAATCACCTGAGAACAATATTCTGTGGTTTTGCGCAAATTTTCATTGCATATTTATTATGGCGATTATAATACTTTATTGTTGACGGATAAATTGGCCCACATACATAAGTCATAGATATCTCAAACTATGCTCACTCATCATAACTCACATAAATATAACAAAATCTATTACAGCTGTTCCATGGTCATAGTGTAAGCACCTCAGGATTCTGCTACCACTGATTCTGACTCATAGCAAAAGAAATATATGTACAACAGTAGATTGCCCTGCTTTGGAATGCTATAATTTACAAAGACTAAGCATAACACTAGCCCTGACCACTCTTGTACTGTAATCTGTGGACTCCTACAATCGGTCTTCTTTTGGTCACTCGGCTACACCTTAACAGATGAGTGTACAAAATAGGTCATAGTACCCTAAACAACAACAAGCAAAAGATCACTAGTTGTTTTACCAAAAAGATCAGTTGTAACAGCCTTACAACAAGTCCAACGTTTTTACACATGTGTCTTTGATCACACTTAATACAGAACTACAATATCAGGATGGTCAGGATATAAACTTCACGCAATGGAACATGGGTATAAGACTTTTATAATTTAAAAAAATAATGGACAATTGATGAGTTTATGAATAAGGGTTAAAGTGTTTATTAACTTGACTATGTACACAATTGGATGATCTCGCAGACAGGACGGTCATAACTATCACAGTTTTTACTGTCAGTATGTTGTACTGTCATGTTTGTAAGACGTAGAAGACCCAGACCAATAAAAGGGAGCAAGAAACCTAGCATTATCTAGTCTATTATGCCCACTGAAAATAACTACAGTAATGGTAAAACAAGCATTGTGTCTTAATCTAATAGTCTATTTACATTTTACCCAATAAAGCACCTTGGTGGTGAAAACCTGTCTATGAAGTCTGTCTTTGCCACCTTGTCACAAAAGTCATATTCTACAAAAAGTATAAGGGCTACAACCAAAAACTTGAATGTGTATGGTCAAGTGTAGGGGGAGGGGCCATATTCATAGACTTTCTTGGCAATTTACGGATCCGCTACTCTGGTGTTCACATTTGACCCACATCAGTGATATAGTCTATCATGTTAGTGTTCACGTTTGACCCACATCAGTGATATAGTCTATCATGCTAGTGTTCACGTTTGACCCACATCAGTGATATAGTCTATCATGTTAGTGTTCACGTTTGACCCACATCAGTGATATAGTCTATCATGTTAGTGTTCACGTTTGACCCACATCAGTGATATAGTCTATCATTTTGGTGTTCACGTTTGACCCACATCAGTGATATAGTCTATCATTTTGGTGTTCACGTTTGACCCACATCAGTGATATAGTCTATCATGTTAGTGTTCACGTTTGACCCACATCAGTGATATAGTCTATCATTTTGGTGTTCACGTTTGACCCACATCAGTGATATAGTCTATCATGTTAGTGTTCACGTTTGACCCACATCAGTGATATAGTCTATCATTTTGGTGTTCACGTTTGACCCACATCAGTGATATAGTCTATCATTTTGGTGTTCACGTTTGACCCACATCAGTGATATAGTCTATCATTTTGGTGTTTACGTTTGACACACATCAGTAATATAGTCTATCATTTTGGTGTTTACGTTTGACCCACATTAGTGATATAGTCTATCATGTTGGGGTTCACGTTTGACCCACATCAGTGTTATATTCTATCCTGTTAGATGCATGTTAATCTTTGTTTCACTCTGGACATCAATGCTTAAAATTAGAGAACTACTGGGAAATACACCTGTTTCCTGTCGGGTATGTTATATACAGCTGAATACCATCTAAAATCACAGCTATCTACCTGGAGAAGTGTAAACACACCATAAGTATAAAACATATTACCTGCTTTCCCAAACACAGCTATCCAGTTGACACCATAGATTTACAGACAAATAATACCTCTATGGCATAAACAAATTACCATGTTTTTATTTGTGTTTTTTCTGCTAATGAGATAAAAGCCCAGGAGTACACCAGTGAACATGAACCTTTCAGCTGTGACAATGAGAGTGAAGGACAGTGGAAATAAATGCCTGTAAAACTATAGCAAAAAACAGGACAGATGATACACTGATGGATTTGCCATTGGCACATTGAGTGTGTAATACCTAGGTCACATTTAGACAAGCAAAACTATAAATTTACAGCTTGGTTGTTGTTTATTCATATTACTTCTAATGATTCCTTCACATGTGTGGAATTAAGGTAGATGGAGGCATGTCCGGAAATTAGCGACTGGTTTTTGTATTCAGAAAATGATCCGGATTTTTCCCATAATGTAACCACTTCCTCCTTGTGCCAGGCTTTACCCACATAAAAACTTTCCACAGGATCCAACTAGTTACTTTACAAGATTTCAACCAGAAAGCTAAAGTCTTGTTAAATACAATGTATTTTAAAAGTGCTCACAATATGATCCGGATATTTCTACAAATTTACTCACTTCTTCCTTTGCTCAAGCCCTGTCTATCAAACTTCACAGAGATCTATCCATTACATTTGTGGATGGAGGCAAACAAATGAACCCACCCGAAAACATAACTTCCTGGTGGAAGGCAAAGGATGTTTGAGAGGGCCACATCAGGGTTCAGGGTGTTTGGGCATATCTATATGTGTATTGCTCTAGGGTCCGAAATCTGATAAATGCTGCTGCAGAAGCATAGGCGTTAATTGCTCAACTAAATGCAATGTAGCAAGTGACTGCTGTCAAAATATAATTAGCTAATTGTCCTGACAAAGTGTCCCTCTTTCATGTAAGCGACATCAGTTGGGGTACGTTAATGTGTGAAATATACCAGAATGGTTCTTGCTGATAGGTTTATGTAGTCAAAAGGATGGTACTACTTTGTCTCATTTTAACTTCCGTTTGGCATTTCACACACTTCCATCAAATACCCCCCACGTCAGACCTTACAACCTGTTACTTCTTACTGATAAGATTTATTTACGACCTCCATGACCATACTTTGCACTAGGTAATATATAATATGTTTGTGATACATTTCACTATGTTGACATAATTATGTTCTGAAAAGTACTGCTCTATATAGCTATAAACAGATAGAAACTGATACTTATTGTTACCCTGCTATAATGTAGTAGGAGGACAATGTCCATTTGTAGCCATTTCAAAGAAACAGACACTTCCATCGCGGCAATTTCAAACATTTCAAAATAATTCTAGGTTGTGACATAACATGTCTGTTTGGGAAATGTATCTCCACTTACTCCTACTTACAGCTACACGAGAGCTTTGTACTAGTGAAATACAGACGTGTGAGCTAGGCATTACTGTTATAGCTATGAGATCATGGGATAGCCAAGAGGTTAATAAGTGTGACATTTGATCACCTAGCCCTGTCGTCTGTGATGGTGGATTCAAAAGTAGCTTGTGGCAATACTTTCAGGGCCTGTCCAGCCGTGACTTTGGCAGTTAAGATAAGATAAGATAACATTTATTTCATCTCTGTTAATACAACTATAATTATGTATATATACAAAGTAGTACATAATAAATAAATTAGTAAATGAATTAGTAAATGTACATAATTTCAATACCACAGAGTAACATGAAAAGGAAACAGCTGAAGCAAAAGCTTATCAAGGCCGTTCCCACAACTATCCAGTACCAATTTTAATACATTACAAAATTATAATAACCTATTTAATAAACAATGAAATGTAAATTATTTGTATAAATAAATTTCACAGATTTCTACAGTTAACTACAAAATAGATTTCATGTCGAGTAAATATAATATATTATGATATATATTTACCTATACATTTGTTTTCAGAAACTAATTTCTGATAATTACTAATATTCGCATAATAAATAACTTTTATAATTCCTTTTAAAGGACAAGAATGAAGAATCTAGACTTATGGAGGAGGGAACTTTGTTCCATAATTTCACCCCATAAACTGACAAACATTTTGACTTTATACTTGTTCTTGCATATTTGACTGCAAATTTATGTTTTTGTCTAGTACTATAATATGAAATTTCTTGCTTATTTATGAAAAGTTGTTGTATATTACTAGGCAATGATTAATATTTGGCTTTATACATTAACATACCTATTTTATAGTTCACCAAATCACTAAACTTTAAAATCTTAAGTTTTTTAAACAATGGTGATGTATGATCTTTATACTGACGTTTACAAATTAATCTTACTGCCTTCTTTTGAATGATTGTAATAGGAGTAATGTATTTATCAAAACTTCTACCCCATACTTCACAACAATAAGATAAATATGGCTGAATTACTGTGTTGTATATAGTGAGTAAAGAGTCCTGATTCAATTTATTCTTTATCTTAAATAACATTGCCATACTTCTTTTTATTTTATTAATTACAAAATTTATATGTTCTTTCCAAGTTAATTTCTCATCAATCAAAACATCTAGAAACTTAGTCACAACACTCTTTCAATGGGGTATTTATCAATATGTACTTGGCACTTAGAAGTATCTTTTTTTATATGTAAAAACCATGTGATTTGTTTTAGATACATTAAGAGACAATTTATTTATTGCAAATTGAAATTGGCATGAACATACTGACTTTGTTTTTGAGATAATACGATAGAATTTTGCTACCAAACCCAAGTGACGATGTATTGTAGTATGCTGATATCCGGCAGTTTACATTGCAGAATCATGACAAACTGATGTACATTATTTTCGTCATTCCCCTTAGTTATTCCTAGTAATAGCACCTTTAAACAATGTAAAACCCAATGTAAATCATCATTTCCGAGTTCTGCTTTGTATCCAGAGACCAATAATGCTCATTTATAGGGGCCAATGAAACTCTAGACCAGCCATGAACCCGCTAAAGCTAGGCGTAATAGAGTGAATTGATGTAAAGATGATTGGATTTAGTATCTGAACATTTATTGTGTAACAGGAGCGCCAAAATACGCTGATTTATTTTATTACATGGTTGTTAGTGATTAATAATTAACTGCAGGCTCATAAAGATATCCACCATATTCTGGTCTTATTGTTACATCAATGGCATGATACGATGGTGGTATAAGGAGTTAGAAAGAGGATGAAAGTAATCAAGTTACTACCCTGCAGGTTCTATTGTAGCTGGGGTTGTTTTTTTTTTTTTGTTTTTTTTTTTGTTTGTTTTTTTCAAAAATGGCATATTTTACTTTTCTTAGCATATTTCTAACCAATTTGGTATTTAATTGCTTGGCTCTCACCACTGTGGACTGTGGCCCTGCCTTCATGTGACCTTGGCTAATAAAAAGGACGTGATTACTTTGTTCCATTTTTATTTGAGAAAACACAAACACTCAAACACACATCCACACAGACACATGGGCACACACACAGAGATTTATGATATGCAGAGGACATATTTGAAATATGATTTGTCAAACTGACCTTTAAATGACCGCCATTTTTTCTTGCAGTGGGAGGCAAAGGTCAATGAACAATGGAGTCAGAGGTCTTACCCCAAAATACAAATATACTAAATTTAAAAGGTCTGCATTATTGTCTTGTGAGTTACCGACTTTGCTTTAGGAAGGCCACCATTGTTCTTATAATAGATGGTTGAGGTCACAAAAGAATAGGCTCCAATACTATACCCGCACACTAAAACTAAAGAAAGACTGCATGGAATATTTAAGTTATCACTCATGAAAACTAATATCTTCCAAAGCAGGGTCAGTGTAACTGTGCTAGAACCTTACTATCCCCGACTTTATAGTCTGTGAATACAATTATTAATAAACAATAACAGAAACTAGTTGTGCCTATACAGAACACTTCTTTTAAATTAGTTTTCTCTACAGTCGTTGTATCTGTGTAAGTCTTTCCAAAGCTTTAGGAAGTTTTCTTCGTTAATGCAACATTTGAAACTGTGTTATTGAAAGAAAAATGTTTACACATATTTTAAACTCAGGATCTATTATATCACCACAAAGTTAGTCATATGGATTGCACTGATTGGGAAAGGTCCACGGTGGTGTTGTGGTTAGCAAGTTTAATGACAGGCTGTCACCTCTATGTGGGTTCAACTCTCCATGAAAAACAAATGCTGAGAACCTGTCACAATATGACCCTGGTTGGATGTAAAACCCCAACTTTGAACTTTGCACTTGATGGGGAAGTGGATCTTGGGCAGTGGGTAATGAATCCACAGAAAAATCATAAATCACTCTCTTCTTTCAATGCTGTCAGAAATTTTAAGACAATTGGCATTTCTGGTCCTATTTATGCTCCTGATTGGAAAAAAAGATATGACTTAAATCACTGTTTATTCACCAACGTTTTAGTCCAAAAAGTCCAATTTGTTTATTTATTTGGGGGTTTACTTCACTTTCAACACTGTACAGGTCATATCACAACAGTTTTATGGGAGGAGGAAACCAGTGCATAGAGTTATTCAAGGTTCTGTACTGTAAACCGCAGACCTACCATCGGTAAGTAACTACCAACTTTCCCACATAAGGTCCAGGCTTTGAACTACCGACGTCAGAGGTGGGAGGCGAGTCTGTTACAACTTTGCCACTATGACCCCAAACAGCCCAATTGGGGAATGTTCTTGTTTATCTCAACTGTAGAATAACCCCACGGTTGAAAGACAATACCTTATTTTACCGACAGAAAAAATAAAAAGGCTGAATGCACCAAAAACATAACCTCCTATGTAGAGGTAAAAATAGGTTATTCTTGAGAATAAATCTCTTGAGAATAAATCTTCAATGATTTGAAAGGGAGAATTGTGTGACCCTGATTAAGACAAAGAAATCTCATTTTGGTCACCTTTTAATAGGGACAAAATAAGCTAATAATTTGATTACTGGCCACAGGTAATAGTACCGTATATGTTAAACTTCAAATAGTTGAAGAAAAAATTCACTGTCTGCCACTATTTTTTTTTCAAAATGAACCCATAAACTGACTGCAGGGTTTTCAGCAAGTAAAGAGAGAAAAAGTAACCTTTTTTATGTTGAAATAAGTAGTAAAGTAGTACTAGGATATACTTTTCTGTTATATTGATGAAGGGATAACACTCCTATCTTCTGCATGTTGTGAGGCTGTTGGCGTTTAATGACAGAACCAGTACATCTGTGTGTACGTATTAACCTATATAACCTGAGGAAATCCCTTCATTTGTGTACAAGACTTAAAATGAATAGCTGAGGACATTGAGTGTGTAGTGGATTTTCCAGGTTTTAAAAAATTCTTCTGTTTGACGTACTTCACAATCATAATTTGTGCGATCAAGATTCAGATTTGGATTTTGTGGATTAGCTAGATTTGTGAAATGCAATTTTCTCTAGATCTGAATCTAAAATGAGAAAAATAACATAAACCAACATAAGTATTATAAAAAAATTTACAAAATCTTAGAATTAGCTACCACATTTTGCCTCCATTATTTTACAAAGAATTATGGATAATCCAATGAATCTGAATCTGTTGATCTACCTCCTGAGGTAGATCAAAGGGGTTCATAATCAGGATTAAGATTCTAGTCACATCACAAGCGAATCAGTTAATCCGAGGTATCTAGATTCAACGGATTATGGTTGTGAAATACTCCTACTGCTCATCTACCCAAGTTTGTGGCCTACCCAAGTTTGTCACTTGCAATTTTTTGACAATATTGAAACTTTTTCACAGTTATCTTTCCTTGTAGAGTTGTACATCATCATTATTAGTATTTATTCCATTTATTCCAATATTGCTTATTCTTAACAATTTTCCAGGTGGGTGACATTACTGCCCAGAAGGGTAACTGAGCAGTAACTTTACACATAATTTTACCAACTAACTGAGGACATATTTCAACGAAAAGGGAATAAAAGGTAATTAATGGAATTTTAACAAGATTCTAACTGGAAATATTCTCGGTTGCCTATGTGTCTTCAGTTAGAAGACGTTTAACCAAGTCAATGTCCTTAGTCTTAATGTATAAACAATCACTCAATAAACACATCAACACAAAGTGTTCTATCACCAGACTATAAAGTTGATAGGGTACAACCCACTTTATGGCTAACACATCAATACTTTTAATTTCTCCTACTGATGTTGTACCTTATTTTCTCCGGTACAGAGATTAAGCACTGGGATTTTCAGCCAATTATTGTAAGTATACGTAAGGATGCAAAGTAATGTTATGAGTAGAAAAATATTGTGTGTATTGTGAGCTTTTCTGAGCTAAATAGGCTAATATTCCCAAATGAGACAAGGCAAATACTAGAATTGTGTGTTGAACAGTTCCTGGGAATTAGGATTCCTGATTATTCTGGAAATGACAATCAAGACACTCATCATTTGGATATAACGCATTTCACATTTTTCCCATAAGCAAGGATGAATCCATATTGGGAAATGTGCCATTAAGGTCTTGGAACCGTGATCAGCCAACATTCGAATCCGTAACCAGAATTACTATGGGTATTTTATGTTAATGTGGCAAATTGATGTGGGACAAAAATGAAATATGGCAATTTCAGGTCTGTTTCTATGGCTTTGTGATGCTTTAGGGATCCGTTGCTCTCATGGTGTAAATGTTTAATCAAAGTTAGTAATGCTTTCTATCATATTACAATTAAGCATAATGTTTCATTGTGATAAAGTTTGAAAAATATAAATATATTCACCTACAATAAGAATTTTTTCAGACTTTCTACTAACCTTGTTTCTACATTAAGGTCCTCATTACCTAGTGGTTAACAAGTTTAGCATCTAACCACATCCTGTAACCTCTGTGTGGGTTCGACTCCCACAAGTGACAATGCTGGGGACCTGTCCCAATATCACCCTGACTTTGTTTCATCATTTAATCAGATCAGAATTATACAAGTTTTGTTGGATAGGCGAATTGTGCACAAAGAGATAGGCCTTTTGTGAAAATCATTTTATTGTCTGGGTTGTTCTGTTTTTCCAATTGTCAGGCTGAAGACTTAAAAAGTTTGATTGATTTCTGCAAAAATATTGCAGCTTTCATTAATTGTTGATATGCAATGCATATATTTCTGAAAAGGTTTTATCCTGGTTTGGAAATGGGATTTTAAATGATTGGCACCATCTCCTATCGTTTTAACAGTTTGATATTTGGTTCCATAACAACAGTCGCCAGGGTATTTTAAACTGTTTAAAACCAGCATGAAACAAAACTCCTTGGTATCATGACTTGACAATAAAGGCAAAGTTGGCCAAAAAAACATACATAGTAATGACATAATCAAATGTTGCAAGTTCAACAACTTGTTGTCATGAGCCAGTGTCATATTCAACACCAAATAATGTAGCTGAGGTGTTGACATACATGAATTTGTCATTTTGGGGGGCAGTTTCAGTATGAAATTTTGAGATTCATCCAAAGTTGGGACTATGACTTAAAATGGAAATTCAAGTGGAATCACTCAACTCTAGGAAGGATCTTTCATTTTCATTATTTTGACTTAATCAGTGAAATGTATTGTAGTATTACAAAAGAAAATAACATAAAATGTAATACCAAACATTCAGTCCAGTTAAATGATATGGTCAATCTAATTGGTGGATGATATAACTAAATCAAGGATAAAGAATACACAAATATAACTAGAACAAAAACACCCAGAGTACAACCTTCTTCCAAGGCAGCCCAGTTTGAGGAATAGGATTCAGATCTCTTTTTCCAAAATGTAATGAACTTTTCCTTTGGTCAGGCTACACACATGAAATTGTGAGAAAGATATCATTATTTCTGAAATTAATCTCAACCACAAACCCAAAATCAATTGAAATTGGACAACTGAAAGTTTGTTATTTTTCCTTGATTATATTCTGACCTTCAGAAAATAAACAGATGATAAATTCTTTGGCTCTAATTGAAAGACTTGATTGGAATACCAATGGACAATGAACTAATTTCTGAACTCTCATTTTATGTCTTATATCTTATGGATACATTTTCATTATATCTATCACTGTGTCTAGTGGGTAACACACTCTTCTATGAAGACAGAGGACCTGAGTTCAATCACAGACATAGGTAGATACATTCCTGTCATTATGTCATATGCACAGGGGCAGGCTAAAGAACACCAGGGACGTTAATATACGGTCATCTACAAAACTCTGTCTTTCTGACAGGAGAATGTCCATCACTGGAGAGCTTGGGCTGTAATAGTGCAGTTTCAATGAGACGAATAGTGCTTTGAATCCTGTAGTAAAGAAGATATGAGCAGAGTATAAATATTCAATGCAGTGTCCAGTTCTGCACATCAAACATTATATCTAATAGTACATTTTCACTTTTGATGCCACTATTAAGCATACTGCTACACAGTTCTAGCACAAAGAGCATAATCAATTGGGAGCCCCAGAATAGAGGCATGGATTTAATTTACAGATGTCAAAAAATATAGATATTCTCTTTTTTTTCCTATTTGTAAATTGTTTTCAGTAAGAAACAGTCATACATAACAGGATAATGTCAACATGAGGGGAATTTTTGCGAGCAATTTATGATACCCCTATCTGTATTGTGTACAAACCAATTTTGCCATACTAATACTCGGAGCCCTAGATTAGGACAATTTGAATAAAACTTGTGATACAAGGATTTGTTGCTTTTATAAGCTGTACATTGGACGGTTATGTGTTAAATTACTGCTGCCCCACCGCCAATGTAAAATATGTGCAAGTTAGATTGAGTATTGGAAGTATATACTGTATTAACTGCTTTGTTAATCTCGTTGCTGGGTATATACAAACAGGGGTGACATAGCTACTGTTGCACCTGTCTCGTTTTTGTTTGACACTCCCACTTTTCTCGATTATAACAAGGTCCTATTATTTTGCCTTCACTATCCATCTTTCTGTGTAACAGTGTAAACATTTGGATTGATATTCTGTTGAGACGACAGTTAAACAGACTCAATGAAAATATTTATATTCCTCTGTGAAGAGGATGGCTAGATTAATTATTTAAAGGTATCTACTGTCTCTCTTAATCAGTGTTGACACAGAATGATAAAAATGTACCCTATAAGAACAGATACCGCAGCATCGGGGGTATATTGTTGATTCAATACCATATGCTAGGTGGATGCAAAAATGAAGCTTCTCACCAGTAACTTGTAGACATGCCTGAATACTGCCTGGCATGGAAATTCACTAATAAGTGCGACAACAGGTTAAATTTGAAAAAAAGATTACTTTTAAGCAGATTATTGGATCACCTTAAGTTGTATTCACCAAATATTTGACCTGGTTTTTGGAATAACTTATGGATAAACTTTGATCCATACACTCGTGGATTAACTTTTGTGTGAAGAGGGATGTAATTGGCTGAAAGAAGAGGTCAGGGGATGAAAGTCTGACCAAAATTTAAAATATCCAAAATTTGATCAAATAAATTAAACTCCAACATAGAAGATCAAAGTTGCACATAATTTGTTTACATATATCAAGTTATCAAGTATTATCGACAAGATCTCACGTGGTGATAAAAAGGGTAATAAAATATTTGATATTTTCAGCTTTAGTGTTCCTTGCCTTGTTAATAACATGTCTATCTATTGACTCAAATTTTATCTAATTTTGATCGGATTTTAACTGATGTTCATGATAAGTAGCTCTGGAGTATAATTTCTTTTTCTACACAGAATAGTTATAGCAGCCAACCAACGTATAAACATCTGAGAGGGTTCCTCTTTAAAGGGTTAGCAATACTAGTTATTCATGAAATTGACGAATCCAATCAGTACAGTACAAAGCTATATTTTCTATCAGTGCTCTTGATTGGTTAAAGTTTTGATATATTATGTACTTCCTGTTCGTATATATTTCAATTGTGATTTAAATTAAAATTGAATATAAAGCTCATATATAAGTAAACCTGTTTTTCACAATATATTGTTTCATTTGAAAACTATCTCTCTCAGAAATTATTGCGTCTATGACCCATTGTGTTCTTACACACAACCTGGCTTAATAATTTAGCTTGGATGAATTTTATGACAAATATACTTAAATTAGTTAAAGATATTTAAAATGAATATTAAATATATTTTACATTAATTTACACAACAGATAGTATTAAAATAATAATTAGGTCTTTGTAATTTTCCAGAATTCCTTATAGTTACTGTCTCAGCTTGTTTTCGGCACAAAACATATCATCACGAGGATCAACAAATCCAGAAAGAAATTGAAACAGTGATAAGAAAGAATAAGAAAGAGGCTGACTGATGACACTCTTGCTTTTCACCAACATATAACCTCATGTTTTGTTTGACTGAAATACAATAAGATATAGCAGGCAGAAAACCAAGGAAGACCACAGACTTTTGGGGAAATGGAATAGAAAATTCAGCCAGAATGACAATACATGAAGCACATTTGTTGTTCATCTGTACACTGCTCTGCACATTGACTTTCTGCAATGGATATCCAGACTTGAGCTGGGATTACAGTATTAGTGAGGCAGATTTGGATCCTCTCTACAGAACATACATCAATGAACAGAGGGAACTCACTGACGGCATGCCTAGAGTCTGCAGGAAAGGTGGGTGATATTTTACAATAGCAAGATAAACATGATAGAAGAAGTATGTAAGTTTTTTGAGTAACAAAAATAAAAAGAGAAAAATTACTAATGACATGCCTAGGGTATGCTTGAAAGGTGAGTAAAACCTTCTAATAAACAGATATATGGTACAGAAAGAAAGTTAGAAGTCCATCAGTGCTGTGCATAATGATTGCATACCCAGAGTGTGCAGCAAAGGTGGGTGAAACTTAAAATAGACAGAATATATTGGTTAGAAAGAAGGAAGGCTGTAAGTTGTGGGAATAATGTCATTTAACGGGGATGGCTTTCTGGTCAAAAGTGTTAGAAAGGTGTTTTAAACTTCCACACAAACTTAAATTCTTTGCTGAAGAGAAAATGTAAAGCAAAGGAGTACTACACTGCAGCAGGTGATTGAAAGGATAGTGGAAAAGGGCAAACAGGTTAGGGAAAATGCTACACTATCAACAAGGCATGGATAAACAACCACCAACTTTAACACTTTAGCCTTGAGTGCCTGGTAAATATATTAGATGAAAAAACCCTTAAAAACCAGAATTCGTAACTAAATAGAAAAGTTACAGAGTGGATGAGAAAACCAAATTCTCTATAAAATTCATTTGAGGTTAATTTCGGTTTTTTGGTTTTAATTTTTTCACACAAAAAGGATGGCAGGAGAGCAGTGCACATCACAGTCAAATTTTTAAACGTGCTCTCTCTCAAATAGTGACCACCTGCCAGTTGTGACTGCTAGTATTCCCCCAAGGGAATTCAGACACATACCCTGTAAGCGACCACTCCTTAGTTGTGACCAAAGACCACTAAAATCCCAGAGACACAAAATCCTCAAAACAAACATACCAGAATGTTTTGGGGATTAAGGGCTACCATGGGTATATGTAATCAATGGATGAGTCATATGTGATGAATTGTCCCTATTGTACATTGCCACATACAGGTAACCGCTAATACACTACATACAGATTAAAAAGACCTGTCTCTTTTCTTTAACCATTAAAACGAGGGACATTCATAAACGTTTTATTTTTTAAAAAATGTGAATAGCTGGGGAGGGAAAGGGAGTGTAAGCAGTACACTGTGGATGAACGGCAAAATTTACATGGCTGAACTTTGGAAGGGTTATTCACAAAGAGACGTTTACAATATGGTCTGTGTAAAATAAGAAAAGAAAACAGCCAAAAACCCAAAAATAAAGTGGTCTTAAAAGTGAAGGAAAGATTTAAGCAAAACTAGCCATGGTAAGTTTGTTAATCCAAACATGTCTACCTCCAGTTGTATGCACTTAGGTTGAAAACATTTAGTATTTTGTTAAATAATCATTTTAAGCAAATTAACATTTTCCTTCCATAACAGTAAGTGTAAAGGATTAATCTCTTTTTTTATTATTCTTCATTGTAATTGTTTTAACATGATAATGTGTTTTGACCATGTCAAAAAGACTGTGGATTGCAATAATAAATGAATGAAACTTAGTTGAAGAAGGGGATTCATGCATTTGTTTCAAAAAAGGACTACCCATTCTGAAAAACAAACATTGGCATTTCCCTTTGGCAGTATCCGCACACAAGTTTGACTGTAGTTCGTCAAGATAATGTACTCTAAGCTATCTGTGATGAGTGAAAAAGTATGAAAGTTCCTACTTCTGGTACAGTCATGTATTTTAACCCCAAACTTCAGATGTGCAGGAAAATGACAAAAATATATTATTTGTTTTTAATTTGTCATCATCATGCTTTAAGAATGGTTCACAATATTTCAACATTTGCTTATTAGAATTGTGTTCACCAAGTTATGAAAAAACGGTACATTTCAATAATACTAGTATACTTGAGTGATACAAAGCTTAACTTGAAAGTCCAAACTAGCAGATTTCCTTAAACATTTAGCTTCATGAAGTAAGCTCTACAACACCAGATCAGGGGCGGATCCACCTTTTAAGTAAGGTGGGGGTTCACATCAGACATACCATAACTAAAGGGTCGGGGGCATGCCTCCCGGGAAAAAAATAATTTTTGGTAAAAACATTGTGCATTTCCTGTAAATTTAATACCACTCTCAAGAAATAATTTTGTACTTTGGGTTGAACCCCTTTACACTATTTTTAGGGGGGGAGGTCGAACCCCCTGAACCCCACCCCACCCCACCCCCACCCCCACCCGATCCGCTAGTGCAGATGTAAAGTAGACTGTCACCTTACTTACTGTGGAGCTGCCCTTGGATCAACAGAAATGAAATCAATTACTAGAAATCATATCATTTGCCAAGCATTTACTGTAAATGTGCATTAATAGCAGTGTAAATGTGTGTAGTTAGTTTTATGACTATCATATAGAGAGTGCCTAATTGCTTGTAGGGCTTACAATTATTCTATTATTATAATGTCAGAAAACCTATGGCAATGACAAAGCATGACCTTTTCTGATTTATGCTGGCTTTATTTGATACAAAGCAAATTGATCAAATGTACACCCTCTCACCCTCAATCTGGGAACAGCCCATATATGACAACTGAGCTTTTTAGTACAGATATCTTAAACAGACAGTTTGTTATAGTTTTCTCAATTACTAAACTCTCTCTGCTGATGCGATATCCATTAGAAGTAATTTAGATATTTATGCCTCTTTAAGTAGCTAAGATCATATAGTTTAATTTAATCTAACTACTGCTTTACTATAGGCCATATCAGGACAAATTTTCAGTGTATCTCACATGTTGTTAGATTCAAACCAACAGCCACAGAAGGGACAGCCAACTGATTAAATGTCAAAGTCTTTAAGTGCCTTACTCTCCTTACTGTGCCTTACTTGTGTCCCATGATTTAAAAAAACGTCTTGTTATAGTATGGTTATACCCCATTGACACTTCTCCATTTGGACCCTCCTCCCTGATTGGAACTGTGCGTGAAAATTATAAGACCAAATCACAAGTCATACTTTCATCAACATGGTTAAAATTGTAAATATATTTTGTTTTCTTTGTTACATAAAAATACCTATTCAGACTAGCCTATCCTTCTTAATAGTCTTCTCTCCTATTAGAGACTAACATAAAGATGGACTCTTTCTGGTAATTAGACACTATCAATTATTGGACATCGGTACTGAAGTGGATGTGTACATTAATACATTAATTAGGTGCTTTATTGTTATTATTATTATTATTATTGTGATCTATAATTACTAACAGTGACTTATGATATATGTTTTCACACCCAGATCTTTTCTGGCCTGCCAAGCTATGTTAGAGTCACACTGGGGACTCTTATGTGTTTGAGGTAAGAACATAGCATTATTCTGGCTGATGTGAAAACTCATTTTAAGTCTCAAACTAACTTATTTCCCAATAGATATCTGCTATGAAGAATCCACCTATGACTTTCGGAAGGGAACATTCCACTGGCCTGAGATTATATCTGGCCAGCAGGTTGACTTGAGGTGTCCCTTCTCTTTCAACGATCCTGTCTATACTACCCGGGCTTGTAGTGTGGACTCCCAGGGAGTTGCCATATGGTTTGAGGCAGATTTCGAAAGCGTATGCCCAGACCCACCACTGGCACAACTGTTGGATGAGATTGAGTACGAGGTAAAATAAATATTTTTTGTATGCTTTGTTGTGAAAGAGAGTAATTTCTTTATTAAATTGACAATCATAACATATGGTGGCAAAATGACTTACTTGAAAAATAAACCATGTTAAATTAACATCTATGTTACAATATTTTACAGGTGATGAATACACTTGGTTTAATTGAATTTGACAGTTGGGTCTAAAAGACAGCAATGAGTACATTTGTGTCACTTTATCCCAGTCGCTGTTAAAAACGTTTTAAATAGTTTAGATATTTACAAAATGTTTTTAAAACCCATTTAAGCTTTTTGGGTTACAAAACAATTCCAGGTAAACATTTCCACTGAAACATTTTAAAAAACATGTTAAAAACATTTTCTTTTCAAACGTTTTTGCTGAAAACATTCATCAACGTTTATAGAAAAACTCAAGAAACTGGGTTTGATTGGAAACGTTTTTAACATTTATCATGAAATGTTTGTTAAACAGCATACATTAAGTGTTTAAACAACATTTGCTGACAAATATAGTGTAAATGGTTGCTCTGAATATGTTTATAAACATTTAATAGCAACTGGTTTTCACACCCATCATTTTAAAACGTTCTTGAAATGTTTTTCTATCAAATGTTTTAAAAACCTTTCATCACAAATGTTTTATACCCATATTTTCAGAAGACTCATTAAACATTTATAGTCCAGTAGAAATTTGAAAAAGCGTGAAATTTAGTATGAACAAGGTTTTTTTGCTGAAATCAATTCTTTAGGGGGAGTAGATCAATAATCTGATGGGTGCCGCTCTGGCAATGTTGAGCAATTTTTTTTATTTAGCAAAATTCAAGATGGCCGCCATATCGGTTCTCTTCTATCAAAAATGGCCATTAAATCATTATTTTTTTATCAATTTTCATGTGTAATATATCATTTTTTTCAGACTTTTATACTCTATCAGATGGTCAAAACAGATGTTAGTTTTTCCAAAAAAATAAAATCGCCACAGTAATAGGCCTTCCCAAAATTATGATTATACAGTCATTTTGTGAAGTGACAATAAATTGCAGATGCAGTCAAAGTTGGTGCTTTATGTCTCATTCAACAGCCAGGGACATATTGGGACAGATTCTTAGCATTGCCACTTGTGGGAGTTGAACCCACACAGAGGTAACTGCCTGTGATTAGATCCCATATTTGCTGATCACTAGGTGTAGATGCAGTCTGTTATTGACTAAGCTTACTTCGACACAGAATAGCGAATGCATAGATTTAAGATAGACCTATCTATTGGCATAAATTAATAGACTCAAATCATAATATTTGTATTACAAATAAAGTTAGTCTTCATTCAAATCATCTTGCATCAAAACGTGAAAACCATCAACATACTGAACGGATATTTGAAAAAAGCTTCATAGACATCAAAATAAAAATTCTATTCTTCATCTGAGTCATCAGTAAAAAGCAGTGTTATAGTGTTTTCATTGACTTCTGCCTCATAGTGGCAGTGAGGTGTGCATAATAGTCCAGCTTTATGGCAACTACAGCAATTACTATTATATGGAGTTTGCAATGAAGAGGAGCAAGCTACAACTTGTAGAAGACTTGCTGGTGCAACCGCTGCATGCCTATAAATAGACCACAACTCTCCTTTATCCTTAATTTCCCAGATAAACTTGGTTATTTATATATCTGACACAGTATCACAGCCACCAAGTCATGATGCTGTTTCACTAATGTAAATGACTTTTCCATCATACTTCTTCATAGAAACCTGGATTGTGATGTCATGCTTCCAGACATAGTAGACCAAAAAGGGGGAAAAATATATCGGTATCATCTGCTTTCACCTGAACATACTGAAGTTTTCCTTGAGCAACAGGAGATAATTGATGATGTTAATTTTATAATCTACTAGATACCTCCAACCTTGCTCAAAATGTAAACAAATCTACCCACTTACATGCCCATATACTGGATCTGATACTCAGCCCAAATGATTCCTCTTTTGTCAGCAATGTGACAGTTGGTGATTTGGTCGCGGATCATGCATTGATAAAATGTCTTCTGGATTTTGAATGTCTTGCAATACCAAAGGTCAATAGTATCTCTTACCGCAGGGATCATAAAATCAGTATGCAGAGCTTTTACGAGGATCTTGCAAATACTTCCTTTGTCACGTCTCCTGTTAGCACAGCTGCTGACCTGCATGATCAGTATATTTGTGACTTTGGTGGTGTATTGGACGGGCATGCACTATTGATTTGTCAAAGAGTTAAGAAAATACGAGCTGGGAGGCTGTCTGATTCATATCCTAGTGCCAAATCTATCAGACATCAATTTGAGTGCATGTGGGGTAAAGATAGGTCTCAGTTGAGCAGAAGTAGATTGCACAGATTGCACGGTGCAATGCAATCATAAACAGAGAGAAGGCTGAATATTATAGCACTGTCATTAGTAACAACAGCCATGACCCAAAAAAGTTATGGCAGGCACTTTGACATGTCCTATATAAGGGCCAAGAGATGATTTTCCCTCCTCATCAGTCAGAAAATTCCTTTGAAAACCAATTTGCTTCCTTCTTTAATCAAAAAATCAAAAGGATTTGTGACATGTTCACAACTTCTTTCTTAACAGTTATACCACCCATGTGTCCACCTCCCAACCTATCTCACTTAAAATGTCTCAGAGAATGACATACTTAATATCACCAAAAATTTCCCTACAAAATCATGTGTTTTAGATCCAGTTCCTTCTGAAAGATTGTGTGGGTATTTTACTTCTGTCAATTACAAAACTTGTCAATTTGTCTTTAGCTGAGGGCGTGTTTCCTCAAAAATTCAAGAAGGCAGTTGATGCTCCCTCATAAAGAAAGCATCACTTCCAAGCAAAGGTTTGAACTATCAACTGGTATCAGGACTACATTTCATGTCAAAATTGGTGGATTGCATAGTTGTCAAACAGCTCTTGCAGCATATCAACAGAAATAATCTTGACAATCCTGAGCAATCTGCATACAAAACTGGTCCCTCCAGATTCATCTCACTATCACATGGTGAACCTACTGCACTTGTCTTACTCGGTCTTTCAGCAGCATTCGACAAAACTGACCACACTACTCTTCTTGATTAAGTCATGGTTTGGAGTGTTCGGCGCAGCCTTGACGTGGTTCACGTCCTATCTCAGCCATTGATTCCAAGCCATTAAAATTGTGTCAACCCTCTCTGAAATGCGCGAGTTGGTGTTTGGAGTTCCACAATCCTCAGCCCTTGGTCCTCTGCTGTTATCTTTAAACACTAATCCTTTGAGTTATAAGGTTATTGGAATGCACCCCAACATCAAGTTCCACTTTTATGCAGATGACACCCAGTGGTTTATTCATATGTCTCACAAGAATGCAGCCCTGGCTTTTGACAAACCGAATTCATGTCTTCTAGATGTTCAAGAATGGATGTCATCCAGTATGGTCAAATTAAACCCTGACAAAACAGAGTTTATCATCTTTGGATCTCATGCTCAACTCAAAAAATTAGATCCCTACCACCCTGTTAGGATATTTGGTAATTTCATGCATCCAGCAGTTGTTGTGAAGAATCTTAGTGTCTGGTTTGATGCTAATTTGGTGCTAGTATCTCCATCTTAATTTGAAAAGTATGGTGACATGAGAAAAGGACCAAAGAATATTCTGTTGAAAAAGCTAGCATCTACAGCATCAAATCCCTTAGTTCCAGTGGACCTTGAAATAGTTGATAGCAGTGAGGCACTATATTACATAAAGTAGCCAAAAATTGGTACTGTACAGCACTTAAGTCAGTCCTTTTACTGGATATTGTCAAAGCCACATATAACATATGTTGTGTTTGACAAGTATGTATCAGGATCAACAATGAATCGAAAAGAAGAGCTGGTGGCTTCAATCCACAACACCCCAGACTCACTCTGGATTCTCCACTTCCACCTCAAGACATCATAATGAAGAGTGATTATAACAAGAAGCAGTTAATCAATGTTCCATGTGATAACAATGAATGCCCTCTGCTACATCTTATAGGTGAAGATCAAAGCCATTTTAATCATGAGAAAGCAGACATTAACATCATCAGCTATCTCCTGTTGTTCAAGAAAAACCTCAGTATGTTCAGGTGAAAGCAGATAATACCGATATATTTGTCCTTTTAGTCTACTATGTCTGGAAGCATGACATCACAACCCAGGTTTCTATGAAGAAGTATGATGGAAAAGTCATTTACATCAGTGAAACAACATCAAGACTTGGTGACAAGTGTGTCATTTTATTACCCATACATGCCTTAACAGGCTTTGATACTGTGGCATACAAGTTATTGCCACTTCACAAAATGACTGAATAATCGTAATTTTGGGAAGGTTTATTTTTGTGGCCATTTTAAATTTTAGGGAAAACTAACAACTGTTTTGACCATGTGATAGAGTATAAAAGTCTGAAAAAAATGATATATTACACTTGAAAATTGATAAAGAAATAACGATTTAATGGACATTTTTGATACAACAGAACCGATATGGCGGCCATCTTGAATTTCGCTAAATAAAAAAAATTGCTCAACAATGCCAGAGCGGCACCCATCAGATTATTGATCTACACCCCCTAAAGAATTCATTTTAGCAAAAAAACTTTGTTCATACTGATTTTCACGCTTCAGCCAATTTTGGGGGTTTGTCTACTGGACTATTACCTTCAAACATTTCCAAATACAGATGGCGGTAAGCAATAATAGGGGATTTTAGAGGACTTTTTCAAACATTGCCACACAGGCAATCCCTTAAAGTAAGAATTGAATGGGGGCACAATTTATAAGCCACTATCTTACAATTTTAGTCATAAAAATAATATTTTAATTTGTGATCACCTGAAAAAGGTATTGCATTTGACCTCTGACCCCAATTCAGGTTAATTTTGCGAAGCAATGCCAAAGTAATATTATAAGTTTTTTTATTAACTTCTGTCATTAAACGTTTAATAAATAAAAGGTTTTAAAAACCTTCTATTAAAATTGGTTTATGTACCCATCATTTTTTATCCTTTGTCAAATGTTTCCTTTCAAATGTTTGCAAACATCAAAAACATTTACTATGATAAGCCGATCATTTTGCATGTATTTCCCTTTGTTGAATGCTAGTTTAGAAGTGTTTCTTTGTCAGTTTTGACCAGCCTATTATCTTTCTAAGCATTTCCCTTGATTGCTTGCTTCTTTTTTAAAAATGTGTAAGTCAATGACTGCTATATATTTAGAGCTATGACCAGTTCATCATAAATAATATTCATTTTGGAAACCATGACTGTCCCGTTATCTTCTTTACCGTTCTCTTCATGAAGTGCTATTTTGAAAATGTTTATTTTGTCAGCTATGACTGGCCGTGTTTCTAAAAGTTTTCCTTCATTGAGCAAAGAATACTGTGTCAGCTGTGACTGGTTTTTCTTGCCCATTTACCTTTCTATTTTGGAAATGCTTATATTGTCAGCTATGGCTGGCCTATCATCTTGTTTTTACCATCAACCTTAGGTTAAATTCTATTTCCAACATTCTTAATTTGTCAGTCATACCTAGCCTCCCATCTTCCATAGATGTATGGACAAACAGTGTATGGAACAGAATGGCATTTCAAGTAATCATGAGTACCACAATGTACTGTAATCATGCTCTGCATGCATCAGTGTCCTGTGTTTTGTTTCAGTATTACTACATCACTCCTTTGAATCAGACTTCATTCTACAGAGACATGCTGAGTAAAGTAGTGGAAGTGTTCACAGTCTACAGAGATGCTCCAGTTGACTCTTGGGATGTTGAGAGGCTGGTGTTCAAACTGTGGGATGTGGTTCCTCTATTTCTGAACTCTCCAGAGACAATCTATCCAGAAACTGTACAGGATTACTTAACAGTCATGGACACCTTGATGGATGATGATTTGAGGGAATATCTGGCATTTGACTTACTTTACTATAATCTAGGGAAACGGTACAAAGCTTTACTTTATATAAATATTGAAACCTTACATGGGGTTACAAGGGGGTTGGGCCATTTTCATACCCAGCTTTAACTAAGAAATTCAATTTTAAGAGCTGTCTTTTGTAAAATGAATTCTTCATTTGCAGCTTCACAAAATAGCCATGTTTATTAAGATTTTTCCTTTTTTGTCAAAAGATGATATATTAGACTAAGTATAAAGTAGGCAGAAACTCCAAACTTAAAATGAAAATAGAATGCCTGTAAAACTCTTGTTAAAAGACTGAATAATTTTTAGCTAAAGCTATTCTTCTTGATAAAATAAATGCGAATACAGATGAAATATATACACCAAGTACCACATTCTATATCACCCATGTATTGTCAGCACCCTCCACAATATCACGTTATTCTTACTTCATTATTAACCCAACAATGGATCTAATTTGATTATTTTACATGCATTATCAACAAAATCGAAAAGTTACAGTGAAAGTGACATTAAATCCACCTTGAAATCAATTAATTTGCTAATATGCACATAACATATATATCTCATTAACATCTTATAACTGATGTATTGAAATTTCTATGTGTTTTTTTTCTTTCATAGTTTCAGAGATGACATCAGCCAATTGTCACAGTTTCTACCAACCCCAATTTCAGAAGTGATGAACAACCTTGCAATCTACAGCATTAATATCAACTCTTCTCATGATATTGTACTGAATTTACCTAATGTGTTCAGCTTGGAGGTTAATGAAAATGTAACCGTGAAAACACCAAATGTTACAATTAAAATACATGATACTCCACATATACTAGAACAAGGTAAGGAGATTTTTGTAATTACAAAGGGTGTTCTGTACTGCAGTATTTTTATACATTTAGTGCTTTATCAGTATTGGTCATGTTTTTAATAATGACTCTTAAAAGGGACATTAATCCCTGAATGTGACCTTTGGTACATTTTCACTGTTACCTGATTAGAGTTTTTAAGTAGTACACTGACCTATTTGTGAATTACCAATGAAATCATTTAACAGGCATGTGGGTGGAGCTTGAAGTAACCATCAAGGGTAGTTTGGGTGGTTAGTGGTGTACAAGGGTGTTTAAGCTCATTAAAAAAGAAAATTTTAATATGAATCCATTATGTTGGAGGGATGAAGGACTTGGTACACATTTCCCAAACAACAGGGCCAAATATGACGTTTCATCACTATGCAAATGATTAACACCAAGGAACATGTATGTACAATATTATGCACCTTTTGGTTTTGGGTAGTCTTCTTCTAGGCTCTGAGATATTTTTTATGTTTAATATTTTTATATACCAATTATACTTTTTCAACAGCAAGTATCCACGATATTCAAACAGCAAATTGAATACTGGAACTAAGTGTAACTGAAAAAAACAATCTGATCTGTACAAAACATACTTAATTTTCAAAAGGAATCAGCATGACATTTACATTATATTCTACTTAGTTCAAACCAAAGTCGATTAGCTAAGGTCCAGGATGAAATACCAAGTTTTTATGTTTCATTTAAAAGCCAACATAATATTTGTACAGACTTACATTATTTTATGCATTGAGCCGGGGGGGGGGGGGGCACAGTGACAGAGTGGTAACACTCTCGCCTCCCTCCTCAGAGGCCGGGGTTTGGTTTCTGGCATGGCCTCAAGTGGGAAAACTGGTAGTTGCTTGGCATTGGTTGGTAGGTTACAGTACAGAACCCTGACAATCTGAAAGTACTAGTTTCCTCTACCCTTCCAACTATCCGTCGTGATATGACCTGTACAGTGTTGACCTAAAACTCCAAATAAATAAAAATAAAGCATTGAGCCAGGGACTCTGGTAAAGCCCATAAGCAAGGCTAGATGTATTGGTACACTGAATTGATAATATAATAAACTAGAGTGTGGGGTCAGTGTTTTAAAATATCACTTGAACTATTGTTAAGCTTGAGGAAACATTATTTATAACAGGTCTACCAGAATTCATTTCAAAGAGCCTAAAATAAAGACTCCAAAATTTTAAGGATAATACATATTTCACTGGTGTGTAAAATTTATTAAGTTACAGAAATAACAATTTCTTAGTACTTCCTTTTTCCAAAATATTCTGCACTAATTTTTCATTATGTAAAGCATAGACAAGCCCTACAGAGAAAATCCATGCAGAGAAAAGTCACACAATTTGTTGACTCCCCCATCGAGAAATGTCCTACACCATTTCTGAGACTGTGGATAAAAGTCCTTTTTAGATAGAACAATGCCAAACATAAACTGTTTCACAGTTATGTATCACTTTTATTATTTCAAAGTTATTATTGTTTTGAGTATTTGCTATGTGACATACACATTTATTGTTCTAAAATACTTTAACATTCACAATGCAAATAACATATTAAAAAATATTGTATTACTAATCAAAGGAAAGTAAATAAATCCCAATCTTCAAGAACAAATTCTAAGTTCAACTGACTGTAAAAATTCTGGAACAAACCCAATTTCCACTTGAAGATTTCACTGCAACATTTTTTTTTAATCAGTTATCATCTAGAGATTGAGTAATTGTAATCCAGAGGGGTTTTACCTTGCTAACAAATTAATTTATTTTATTGTTTCTGAAACTACAAAGGGGCATTAGGATTTAAAATTACAGCACTGGTTAGTTTGAATAGCAATTGAGATACCCTTTAAGTAATGATCAACCCTTTCATTTGTAAACTGAACATGATGTATAGGGCTTTCTTCAAGATCTAGAGAATAGTGTATGCTTTTCTACATGGATATAAAAGAACTGTAGTGCTTTTCTCCTGTATGGCTTTTCTTTGTAGGGCTTTTTCCCAGTCTTCAATCAATAACTGAGGGGCTGGCATATTACACTTCACTTTCAAAACTCCAATACTTAATTTACCCACTAATGTGGCTCACTAATGTGATCACAGTTTAGCAAGACCATGCATGCACCAATTTGTCAATTTGAAAAACAGGCACCACACACTTTCTATAACCATGCAGCCACTTGACATGTCATAATACTGGCCAGTCTTTAAAAGGTTCCAACAGACAATACATCATATTGTCCAGTTTTGGATGTGTACACAAATATTGCTCTACACATATATAAAGTTGCCACCCCTCAAAATTTATTTAAATTAGGCATTGCCATATTAGGCATGTAACTACCCAGCTTACTTCCCACTGGTGTACAATGTAAAAACTCTTATGAGTAAAGTCTTTGTTTTAATTCCTATCAAAAAGTAGATGGGAATAAATGGATAGATTCTGGTCGGAATTATAATTTACTAAAACAGATAAAACATGAAAAAATGAGAATTCTTACAGCTACATCAGCTTTCAATAAAACATTGAAATCCTTATATGGCAAAAATGGAAAGGTATTGTCTGAATGTATATTTTGATATTTGTCTGTTTGCTTCAACAGTTAACTCCTCCATTCTTGGTCTTACACTGCTGAAGTATTCTTATTTATTCACACGAAATGCCACGTGGATTGAGGTGATTTATTTCAATGATACAAGAGGGTAAGTGATATGAAAACTTTGTTTATCAATATTAATCATTAAATAAGGTTTTGCTTATACCAGGTTGAATAACCTTCGGACTCTTCCTGATCTAAGTAAAGATCCTAACTTGCGTTGATGTCTGCAAAGGTATTTGGATTTATTCTCGGTGGGGAAGCAGTGGACTATGTGTCAGAGAGCCACAAGATTCCCCTGTTCAAGCTAGTTGAGGGTATACAAGCACTTCACCAACACTACGACTTCCAAGCAACAGCTCACCAACACAACTCGCCTACAATCATTATTAACAAGTGATGAGTTGTTTCTGAAGCCACCTATAAAAATTATGTGTTGAAAAACACATTTTGATTGTTTATTTGTTTATTTGGGGTTTAACGTCGCTTTCAACACTGTACAGGTCATATCACGACGGGTAGTTGGAAGGGCAGAGGAAACCAGTACATAGAGTTCGCTAGGGTTGTGTACTGTAAACTGCCGACCAACGGCAAGCAACTACCAGCTTTCCCACTTGAGCCCATGCGGGGATCAAACCCCGGCCTCAGAGGTGGGAGGCGAGAGTGTTACCATTCTGCCACCGTGTCCCCTAAAACACATTTTGAATAAAATTCCTTAAATGTAATCGGTATAGTTAAAGTATCCTTTCTGTTAGTTGCTTGATAATGATACTATTTTGAATGCATTTCTTTGTAGTTTCTGATCCTTGTATTTAAAGATTTTCTTGTGCATTCATTAAAATTTGTGTTCCTCAGAGTTAAGGAACTTGTTGTAAACCAAAGTTAATTTAATCATTTTTAGAGTAGAACAGCTGTGCAAATACCTTTCCAGCGATATATATCACCTACTTTTGTTCATAAGCTAGTTTTTAAAAATATTTATGAAAGATGAGCACATCATGTCAAATATGACTGGCTATGAAATGTTTCAGTAAGATGTTGTGTGCAAGTCATTATGTCAGTGAAGTGAAAGCTATCCCACATGCATTTACGAGTTTTATGTTTTTATGTTATATCCTTGTGTATATTGGTTGTACTAATACCCCAATTCAACAATAAATATCGATGGATATACATAACAGATTTCAAACTGATGAGGTTACTGTGCTTGGCCCTGTCGAAAAGGAAGGAAACTGAAACTCTCCCAGAAGAAACCCCTGATTTCTTAGTGAAAAAAGTATTCATAATACTGAAAAGATAAGTCTTACAACCAGCTCTTGACAGCCACATTTTAAAAAAACATAAATCACTCTCAGTTATGTCTTGAGACAGACATGATTCAAGAGCAATCACTCACAGAGATGATTAATCAGCAGAATTCACATGTATAGTCAACTCATGGTTCAGCAATACATCAAGACTGATAATCCCAAGAAGATTAACTGTTTGATGCATATGTGATCATCTCTTGAGATGAGACTACTCATCTCCAATTCCAGGGGAAAAGTTGTATTAGTTAAAAAGGGGTGAACAGAATATGTTTATACAACTTAAAGGAGAGTGTACAGAACTCATATTGTGTTATAAGCAAAAGCATCTGACATGATTGTCTGGGATATGCTTACCTGCAAAGGTTTTTAAAATCTTGTCGAAAATGGGATGCAGATTTATAATTCCTATGATTATGTTGCGGCCAATCATGAGAGAAAAAATAGATTGCACAACATTTGAGATTTGGCTCTGGACAGCAAAATCAGGGCAGTCAGGAAGCCAACTAGTGACTTAATTTATGGTGGCATTAAACTGAGTTTTGTCCAAATTATTGAGGTGACCCTAAACTTAAAAAGATGCCTTGTAGTATTGTACATAAACATTAGATGAATAGATTATTAAAAGATTATATCCCATGCAGTTGTGTTCTTGCATACATAGTCATGTTCTACATATTGTCATGGTCACAAGGGTAGGGGCACTGTGACAGTAGAATTCAGGGCAGTCAGGAAGCCAAGTAGTGACAGTGGAATCGGGGTGCGGAATTCCACAGGTTGAGATTTCCCTTTGGTTAATCTTGGGTTGGTAGTATCTGTGAGTCTCTGGTTACTTATCATTATTAGAAGCTCATTCAACATAATATGTAGTAATGTGAATGAACCCTTACCCACGGGCTAGGATGGGGCCAAGTGGTATTGACTTCCTAGTCATTACATTTAATATCTTTATACATAGAAATTCATCTTATCAAATTCCAGTTCAACTTAACATGCAGCAAAACAAATTGACAAGGATATTCCTTTAACAATAGATTTTAGTATACTGACCAATCTAAATTCCTTAGTAATTAGACTATGTCATTCTTACCCACATAGAAATTCGTCTGAACAAGAAATCAGTCATTTAGAGGAAAAGTATCTCTTTGAATCACGTGGCAGTTTAATCCTGCTGACATCAGAAAGTGAGTATGTGGACTTGAATGATGGGATTGATGTAGTCTACAGCTCTCACACCTGTGACGTCACGGCCTGGGATGGAGACTGTCTGGTTGGTTTGGTTTTGCTTGTTGAGAACTTCAGAGTAAAACAAACATTTGGCTCATGAAGTAACGTTGTAGCTAAAGACATTATTATGTATGAAAAAATGACTATACAGTATAGTTTAATAACTAGATCACAAATGCAAATGAAATATTCTCAGATCATCAGATATCACAGAATTACACTACTTGGTATCAATACATCAAATCACAGATATGTGTATTATCACACCGTTAAATTTTATGATTGTTTATTTCTTTGTTGTTTAAGTGTGATTTAATTTATTTATATTTCTTTATAATTTGGTCCTTTTAATGTTCAACACACAAATGACAACTATTACTTTCCTTCCTGATTTTATTTAACCAGATTATAATTCCATTTTTATAACTGTCCACAATAAGTAAACTTCATTTAATAACAATTAGAAAATACACTTTACCAGAAGACAAGTTCCATTTGTTCAGAGTTTGCCCACACTAATAACACTGCTATATAAATTATCACCGTATAACTTGAACACTTTGCTATTCTCAATTCTGATATGTTTGTGTAGCTTATTCTATTTAAATACCCAGTTTTTAAACATATAACACTTTCCTTGGCTTTTTGCTTAACTCCACATTCCAAAAAGCACATTTTTCATCTAAGTTTCTTTCTATAACAAAACTGACTGACTGCCTCTCTGAACTGACTGATTACTCAAGAAAACTATTTAACGTTCTTTTTTATCCCAAGTTGAAAAACTAATCTCCAAATCTTGCTGGCAAACCAATCACACTCATTGAAACATTGTGGCCAATAACAATATGTCATACAAAAAACATACATGGCATTTACTATCCAGATGAAACAATTAAACTAAACTCTTATCCAGCCACTGACAGTGGTGAGGTTTTGCTTTTTATCATTCAATAATAGTTATTTATATATATATATATCCCCTTTTATCTTGTAAATTGAAACTTCCTCCTTTTTGGTATAGCCCAAGAGTTCCCCACTAGAAAAATAGCATAAAACACACAACAATGAACCCCTTGTAATTATACAACTTCAATTACCTCATGACTGTAGCTAACTTTCTAAATGTAGTGCAAAGTTGTAAACCCTGATAAAACATACATTGGTTGATCAAAAGATACCTTTACGTTTGCCCATTTGTTTATTGAGCTCAGGATGTAGTTTGTGTGTAATGAAAAACTGTGTAGTTAAGTACCTTTATCTTAGACTCGGGGGCCATTTCCTTTCTGTCAAAGACACATTTAACTAAGTACATGAAAAACAATATACAATAGAAGCAGGTGTGAGTGCTACGCAAACAGAGAAGGTAAGATCTAAAGCAATAAAAGTAACACTAATTAGAAAAGGTAAAATACTCTTGAAAGTGTATATGAAAAGCTAAGTACATGTAGAACAATGAAAACTAAGATCATGTGTGAGGGCTAATCATACAACAGTTCCTCGATTACCAGAAGTTGGACAAGAGGCCCAAAGGTCCATATTAAGTTGGACAGCTAATGACCCAAAGGTCAAAGGTTAACAAGTATTGCGGATATAAAATTTTTATTCTTTAATAATGTATATATATGTTTCTACTGCATATGTACAATCCATTACAATGATTACAATTCATTACAACTTGCATCCATACAATACAGGCATAGGGTCACCTTAAACTAATGACAGTTTGAGGTGACCTTAACCAAAGGAGGTTAAAACAACCTAAAAGATTTGAAGAAAATGTATAATAGTACATAATGTAAGTGACCCTATGCCAGTAAAGGACTAATTTAAGTAAATATTTGAATTGAAGACATGGTGATTTCAAATGAAATAAAGAAATTACACCAGCCAAACCCCAATAGTAGAGGTAGTTTATGGATTGGAAAGTTTATCCCTAAACATATTGGCTACCTGCTCACCAGCATTCACACTATCAGTAATGTACCTCCAGACACAGTCCGACGTCCAGGTGCCATGTTTTTGGATGTTTTGCAAAGCTACATTGTTGTTGAAAGCAAAGGTGGCACCTGAACGCCGGAAGGTGTGAAAGGTGTAACCAGCACCTGAAAGATTCAATCTGGACAATATTTGAGTGAAATGTCTTCTCACCCGAGTATCAGTGAGAGGTACCCATTCTTGATTGTATTTAACCTGAAACAAAGGTGCATTTGGACCCCTGGGGGTCAAAGTCAGAAGGTTGGAAACAGCACGAACTGGGCAAATAGGAGAATTGAGAATTCTGGGTACAGTAATTAATTTAATTTGATTGTTATTTTGCATAGTTTTGGACCATTTGACAATTATTATCATTTTACCTGGTTTGAATAAAACATCAGCTCTTGCTAGTTGTTTCAAAGGTGAGAAGGTAGCAACACTATGTGGCACTAGATTTGACATACGTAAAAATGAAAAGAAACTAAGCAAATAGAGGGCTTTATAAATCTGGCCCATATACATGTAGTCAAATTCTTCAGAAATTTTTAGAAGCAGTGGTATATCAATTATTTTGTGCAATTTTACCGTGAGGGGGGCATGCAACTGTATGGCTCTTTGATATAATTTTAATCTGGGATCAGTAAAGCAAGTTACATCAAGACCAAAAATCAAAAATTGTGACCTTATAGCTGACAAATAGTTTGCCATTTGAGTATGCTTAACTCCATTGAACTGTAGGCATTCAAGGAAACATAACAGACTGAACACATTCACCTGGAATAAGTCCCAGTGCATGAAGGCCACAAAGGCCAAGGTCTTGAACATTGTCCCATAAGCCTTCTTGGTAGATTGTGAAAAGGCCTGTGCCAGTCTGGATGTTGCCAATACAGTCAAATGTCGCTCAAGTGGTTGACATTCTGTAAATATTGAACAAGCAACAGAACATAAAACAAAAATTTTTTATATAGACTCATCAGTGTACAATAAAGTGTCATCAACAGGAATCCATGTTACTGGTCCAACCAGGTCCTGCAATTTCTGAAAATTATGGGGGGTTATATTCCACCTTGACAAAAGATCAGCTACAGGGTTCATCTTCCCTGCCACATGTACAACTTTCAAGTCAACATTAAAGGCACTGGCCCACATGAAAATATTTCTGGCATACTTGGCTAAAGTTTGATCACGGGCCCTTCCATTATTTAGCACCGATACTACAGCCAAATTATCACATTTGATGAGTACTCTCTGACATAACCATGACCTATGCCAAACTTTGAGAGCTACTAATATATTTATCATTTCAAGTTGGGCAATATTGTCATCTTTCCAGGTGGAGGGTAGGGTCATGGCATATACTTGTGAGTCATATATGGCCCCCAATCCAGTGGGACAGGCGTCTAAGTACACAGTTTTACTGGGGTTATAGTGAAAGAAGGTTACACCATTGAATATGGGCAAAAAAGTATTAAACCATTTTAAATCTTTTCTGAAATCATCACCAATTTGAATTTTCTTAGTACTATAGTTTGTTCTTAACAGTTGCAACATTCTATTTAAGAAAACCCTAGCGTACTTGATGCATTTTGCCACATACAGCAATGACTCCAGCAGGGATTGTAGTTCTTTTTTGGTGCAAGTACTTTTAACAGCCCAGCTGTGACACAATTGCTTTATGTACTGGAGTTTATCTGGTGGAATAGATATGGTACATTGGACTGTGTCTACCAGTATGCCCAGACAAACCACTTGAGTACTGGGAGGAACTAATTTTTTGTTACTGACTGTCAGTCCTAGTTCAGCTAGTAATTCTTGTAATCTGACGTAGGTTTCATTGATTTTGGATGGTAAGGAAATACACAGAAAATCATCAATATAATTCCACACTTGGTGGCCTTCTTCTTTCATAATAAACCTAACACTATCGGAAATTCTCTGGAAGATGGAAGACCCATGTTTAAATCCAAAGGGAAGCGAAAAATTGAGAAAGTAGCTGCCCCAGTGGAGGCCTAAGAGATCCAGATCCCTTGGATCTATTGGAACATGGCAAAAAGCCCGACTGATATCGACTTTGAAAATTTTACAACCTCTACCTAGGTGAAGTACTTGATCAGTAAAATTATCTATGGAAGGATATGTGAGAACGAAATCTGTGTCTAAATACTTATCAGGAGTAACACCAGAATTTACAGAGTTACCTAATGGCCAGCTGAGATCTATTATTACTCTCCTTTTATCCGAACTGGATTTGTCCCGAGTCATAAAGGGGCTGGTATGTAAATTCTGAATAGGGGGTTCAGAAAATGGACCCAACATGGCTCCATGGCGAATTTCCTCCTCCAAATAAAAATCTACATGACTAGGATACTGTGTGGCACTCTTATGATTAATTTTTTCACTTACAATGTGAGTTTTTCTATCAAAATCGAGAGGGAACCCATATTTTATTAACAATGGTAATTCCCAGTCCCAATATTCGGTTAAGTTCTGGGACCATTTTTTGTAATTTAATTTTGAGTGAACAGGGACTTGCAAGCCCCTATAATTGGGTGTATCTGTTTTCTTTAACCTCTCATGTAATGACAATATGTCCCTGCATACAGTATTACTGTTGCTATCATGTATACGGCTTTGTAACCCATAAATAGGAATAAAGCCAAAGAGAGGTTGGTTTTGATTCAGGAATTTTTTGTTTGCAGTACTTTCCTTTGCCACGCGTATTTTTTCACCTTTAAGTGCTGTGTTGATTTCCAAGGCGTACTTATCACCCTCATCCGTATCCCCAACCCCCACCACAGTATTTATTTTTGCAGTGAATGCTCGACTATGGGATGTGTTTGCTGGCTGTGGGTGGACGCGACAGTTACTTTTTTCATTTACAAGATCGTCAGGTGAACGTGGTTGACAGTTGACAGTGTTAACATTAAGAATTTTCTTACCTTCCTGTTTGCCCTGCTTATACCTTTCAATCTTGGCAGTACCAGTTGACTGACAATCAGTATTACAAGCATCTTCTACAACAGTACTAATAACTTCATTATTGTCAACACTATCACTATTTACAGTTTGTAGCACTGCAAAACGATTAACATGACATGTGTTTGCAATACTATCAGTACATTTTTCAATATTTTTACTGTGTCCCACTTTTTGACGCTTGACCATTGTGTCTTTGTATTTACTAACACATGTGTGGACAACATTGTAACTACCAGATTGCTGGTTATTTTTGCCAAGGCCAATTTTGGCCTTTACAGAATCAGTGTTCACACAGTTTGTAACAGTATGTAATACAGGTTTCTTTTTTACTACATCCGAAAACAAAATGTTAGGTTTTGTGTATCTATACATTGCAAGCATTTTTTCCACTTGCTGAACATCAAATAGCTGTACATCAACATAATTTGAATTGTACACATATCTACTACTATATACAGGCTTGAACCCACGACTCTGAGCCACTGCATTCCTGCAGTGGCCCCTTAGTTTTTTGAATTACTTTTTTGGCTACAATTTTTTGTCGGATGCAATCCATCACAAGTCTCACAGACGTGTCTATAAAATTGACCCGCTGACCTGTGATGTGAGGGGTATCTGCATGTACCTTCCTGAAAGTACTTGCAATTTAAACCACTTTTTGATTGTATATTTTTGATTTTTTGGTGAATGAACGAGTGGCAGAGGTTCCAGTAGCAGTGACATGTCTTTGGGCATGTGCCCTACGAATTCAATCGATTTTCTCAGTTTCATTCCATGAAATTCTATCAGCTTCCATGTTTGTTAAAAGTATGGCATGGCATGCCTTGGCGGAATCCCACGAAAAATCTGAAGCATCTTCCATTATATTTCCCAAATAATCTAACATGGAAGCTTTGTTTTCAGATTTTTCCTCCTGAATACACCGGACGAAACCGGAAACCCATTGGGTAATGGAGAGATCATCATATGTGGGTCTGGTTTTGTGAGTGCCCGTTAAAATGAAGTTTTGGGGCCAATCTACTGATTTTTTAACCGTTATTTCCCCAGGGCCACCCCTCTGGGACTTAACCCTACCTCTGGTGAATGAACGAGTGGCAGAGGTTCCAGTAGCAGTGACATGTCTTTGGGCATGTGCCCTACGAATTCGATCGATTTTCTCAGTTTCATTCCATGAAATTCTATCAGCTTCCATGTTTGTTAAAAGTATGGCATGGCATGCCTTGGCGGAATCCCACGAAAAATCCGAAGCATCTTCCATTATATTTCCCAAATAATCTAACATGGAAGCTTTGTTTTCAGATTTTTCCTCCTGAATACACCGGACGAAACCGGAAACCCATTGGGTAATGGAGAGATCATCATATGTGGGTCTGGTTTTGTGAGTGCCCGTTAAAATGAAGTTTTGGGGCCAATCTACTGATTTTTTAACCGTTATTTCCCCAGGGCCACCCCTCTGGGACTTAACCCTACCTCTGGTTGCAGCCTCATTGAGGTTCTTAAGATCTGCCAAACGTTTTTCAACCTCACTTTGCAGTGACTCGTTACTCCTCAAGTATTCCATTGAGGGGACCACACTTTCAGCCGAATTACTTGCCGTATCGCTGCCGTGTGATACTGTAGCATGATTGGAACTTTTGTGGGAACTAGAGTGATGCAAGCTTGCCTGTGAGCTACCCTGTTCCAGTGCTGCCTCGGTGCGCTGTACCCGCTTGTCCATTGAATCCATTTTATCACCTAGTACCCGTAATTGACGTAATATCTGGTCAGAAACCGTAATTTCACTTGATGGGGAAGAGGGTACAGCCACTTCATCAGCACTAGAAAAGGACTCACCTGCTATGTCCCGTTGACATTTCTTGCCCACTGGTCGAGCGTGTTCCCCTGTGCATTTTGAACAGTAGAAGATCTTTGGCATGGTGAAGCGTTGAACTGAGCAAATAACAATTAAAATAATGTAAAATATAAATATAAAAAGTGTAAACTAAAATATAAGAACAAAGCTCAGTTCAAAACATGTATTCTCTTCGAAATTCAAACAAGTGTGGCGCCAATATTACACAAAGGCTGACTTTTATAGTTGGAACCACTAACCATGACGATCCACAATGCATTGCAGTAGTCTGGTAACAGAACTGAGAGTTATGACCACTATAAGGTCATATCCCCAGAAACACCTACATTTATAACAGTAAAAGTATCAGAAATTTAATAAAGTTAAATATTCTTGTTGTTCAGACACATAACAAGAGGTTGCATATGACAATTAATATCTACAGTGCAACCAAAAAGTCCCCTATTATAGTATTAGGTAAAGGATAAAAGAGACAGACAGTGTCAACAAACTAAATTAACATATTTTGAACAATATTCCAATGGAATCATATTTCCTTTTTTTCAATCAATCAGTATTGAAGTGTAACCACTGATCCCAAGAAAATGTCATATTTATTTTCAGCATGAGCAGCCTTTTTGTGTAACTGCTGGCACAATAGGTGAGTAGCCCCAATTCTAAACTTGATAATACTAATATTGGTAGCACTCTTTATATTACTATTATTCCTATTACATTATTTCTGATAACATCAACATAACTTCAATATAGAGTGAAAAAAGTCACAGAATGAAATAAGATTAAGTATGTGTTATCCTGTTTGTCACAAGAATTTTACAAATGTGTATCAATTGCATATTTGTTATCAATTGCAATGTGTTATCAATTGCAAATTGCACATCAAATTTTAGATTTCTGGTCCAGTGGAACCTGTGAAGTAACTGACACTCTGGATCATAGTGGCTTTACATCCTGTGCTTGTAGTGGAATAGGCGCCTTTACCATATTTACAGAGGTATTTATTAATTGAATATATGACACTTTTAAACATCTTTTATTCGTGTTTTGTAATTGTATGTTGTCTAACAAACTCTGGCACTTCAAAAGCCAATTAGCATTGAGATTGTGACAAAGCAAAGTGGAAAAGGTGTTAACATTAAGGTTATGTTGAATCTTTAATAGAATTCTTGCAATTCTAAGTAACAATTTGATCGTCGGCAAAAAAAATGGAAAAAATGTCATAATCTGTATATCAGAAAACATTCTTGTTTCTACAGACTTCTAAATTTATATTTACTTGAAAGAAAAATAACCAAAATTTGCTGAGCTACTTTTTATTTATTTGTATAGAGAATCACACACTTTGTTGGTGAGCCTGCAAACATGCAAATTTAATTGGTAATATAATATCAGACAAATAACTTAATGTCTTCCCAGCCATATTGTTTTACCAATAAATATGTTATCTATGTTATAATGTTAATTTTATAGGGATCAGTGTTATCGAAAATTCATTCCTATGTGTGTATTTACTCGATGTTTAGGACAATGAATCTGGTAGGGAAGGCATTGAAGCTCCAGAAATGATGCTTCCAGACATCATCGAAGGAGATATCTCAGTATTTCTGGTAAATTCCATTTTTGGATACTTCAAGTGATGGTGGTAGTATGCTAGTTTGGTGGGTTACTCACTCTCCTTCTAAAGGGAGGTTTGTGTGTTCAAAGCCCTTCCCTGTTCATAAACTCATGAATTGAAAAAATGTTATTAAGCCACATTAATCCCGAATCAATGCATCCTTGTTTTTGACATATTTTGATGCTAATACTTTATAGTGGTCTGAGACATTGTTACCTCCATATAATAAGTTATGATTTGCTTACAAAATAACTCCAAAAGTTATGGACGGATTTTGATAAAAGTGTCAAGAAATTTCAACTATGACATAAAGAACTTTTTTTTAATTTTTGGGGTGATTTAGATGACAGTCAGGATGCAGGAATTTTTAATGGTAACTTTTAAACATTATATTCACAAGTAATATTGGAGATGTAGGGCCTTGGCAAAAGGTATGCACTCTCTGAGTTCTCTTATTTTAATAATGTGGACATAAAATTCAAGAATCAACAGATAGCATTCACAGAACAATTGCTGGAACAGATGTGGATTGTCAGTGAAAACATGCGGGATTTTTCGGGGAGTTCTTCATAAAACTCTCATTTTAAGGTTGTAAGGTTGTATTTAATCTTTATGGATCTAATAACTTTGCAAGCAAAGTGTGCCCAACCCAAAGAAATGGCAAAACTGCACTTACATCTGCTCCTGTGATAGGTTACACAGACACCCAGGCACAGACAAACCAGGAGTTTGAATATAACATTTATAACATTGTTATATGATATTGTATTTAAATGCTGGATGTCATTGTGTACCAAAAGCTCCAAATTACCATTACTGAATAGATTGTTTACTCCATATTTTCAATAATGATTAACATTTATAATTATATCTCAGAAAGATATTTATACTGCACTTTCTTCTGGCTGGTCACTACAGGCACTTAGGAATCGTTGATCCATTCAGAGGAAAATGTCTTCAACAGAGTCTTTTACAGGAATGTCAATAATTTAAGTGCTAAATCACAATGATTATGGTGTACCATATAAAAACAAAATAAGACACAATTAATTTATACAAAACGTGCATCGGTAAACTGGCATGTGTACCCCTTATTCTTACTAATTTAAAGTTTCCATGAATTTATCCCAAAACAGCAACACACTGTAGAAATACCAATGATTTCCTGTAAAACACAGACATTTGTCTGGTTTACAAAGTATGCCTGTTACTTCAGTTCCATAATGTCAAAGATCTGACAGTTCTGGATATTAATTCAAAGTAAAACCAGATTGCCAAATTCTGAATGTGTTCCAAATTTTCATTGTACAGGGTAAGAGGATTTGTATTCCACTTATAAGGTAAACGAGATGGTATGTAAGATAACAGTCAAACAAATTTATTCTGCAAGACTATACAAACCTAATAGAAGTGGTGAAAATGTGATATTTTGGTATTATTTGCTAGATAATAATACCATAATAATATGAATATGGGATTCGAAAGCATGGATTTTCAGACATTGGTTTAGCAGGGAGCTTATCAGAATTTTATCATATTTGAGGAATATTAAGTTTATGTGTTGTACTTTCTTACCCATACACAGGGCTTTCCATACAAGAAAGAGGTGGAGATTCTGGGCACTGTTCTGGGTAGTGTGTCTCTGGTCTGTCTGCTTGCTACACTGGCATCGTATGGGATGTTTCGGTGAGTACCTATAACAATTAACGATTTGATTAAAAGACATGGATCAGGAAAGCCTTCACATCAGTATTCAAAGTATTCACATCAATGTGCTTAGTGTGTTGTATTTTATCAGTTTCTGCTGAAACATGAGAGAAGCAAATGTTAACCATTTTTTAACTTCAACATGTATTTTGTATAAGCGAAATTTCATAGCAAAAATGTATAAGAGGTAATGTGAGCTCATTCTGTGTGTTCAATGTCTGTCTCTTCTCTGTCCTGGGCTTTGTAATCCATTCACTTTATGTGGTAAACATCCAATAATCCCATGAATGAAGAGTTGATTTATTAATGATAAGCCTCATGCCAATTTGGGTAATGACTGAAAGATTTATAATCCAATAAGCAACTTTGGTGAATACTTGTCGGGGCTCAGGTATTCAGATTTAACAGTGGCACTCTACCAGCGATCATAGTCATAATCCCTCTTAAAACGAAAGTGATTTGTCCTAACTACTTGTCTGGGATTTTTCCACCTTCAACCACAACCTCTACTACAGTTCTGAGGAAAGACTATTAAGTTTTTTTTGCTTTAAAGGTCATAGGAAGCATCCTTCATGAAAACTGTAAATTTACCTTTGTTAAATGGATAAACACTTAATGAAATGGAAACTGTGGTTGTTTTTAAGAAATGTATGGTAGAAGAGTCACGAATGACAGTCTAAAAAGTAAAAATCCCAAGAACTGTGAAGAGCCCACATGTTGTTTTTCTCATAGATGATGATTGATGACATCACAGGTTCATTTTTGTTTAGGTTGGAGATAAACATATAAATACACATCGAGGGAATTAAGTTTGTGTAAGTTTTTTTTCTTCTTTTTAAGTTGTAGTTTACATAGAAACAAAAACAGCCCAGTAATGTTATTTATTCACACATTGCTACTTTTTGTCAGCTGTCACCTACTTTTTCTCTGGTTTTACAACCATCTCAGTTAATATAAACATTTAGATGAAAGTCAGTGTAAGGAATATGTGTGCACTTGTCTAACTTGGAATATATTCCATTTCTCACTTTCTTCCTCTGCCAAATAACTTTCAAAGTCTTGACAAAGACTCAAATTATAAGAACAAAATGTTGCAAATGTACATATATCAGTTCAAAAGCTTGCAGTTGACTTTGTCAGAGGTACTGAACCAGTAAAATTCTATCATACAAGGAAACACTTAATTGAATATTCTATGAGCTGTAGCAATATTAAAGTCAAAACTGTAAACTTTTTAAAGAATTTTGACAGATCTGGCCAATACTGCACTCAGCATTGTTGTAAATGGAACTGAATTGAATTTATTTGGATTTAATGCAACATATTTAGACATATACTGGTGTCAGAGGCAAATATCAATGGCAGTATTCTTTAATTACACCTTTTTAAGTATATGTAAATAAATTTCAGTTATGTAGATAGCTTGTGTAAAGCCTAACCTCTTACGTAGTTTAAAACATTGCCTCAAAAAAATACTGGAGGTTGAAACAATATCTACACAGTCATATATATTTCTAGGTTTTGTGGTTAAAAGTCTTGCAATGGTTCTGGTTACAGTTTGTACATTACATATCCTTGTATGGGCCCAATCTCTCATATATTGATTCAGTGTTTATTTTATGATTATTTTGTTGTAAGATAAGTTTTTAAAACAAGGAAAAATCTATTCAAATTTACCATAAAAATGGTCCAGCAAATATATACTATATATGTGTTGTTTTTGAAATTTGTTCCTACTTCCCTTAACATATAATTTTTAATATGAGGGTAATATAAAGGTCTCCAAAGGCCATTTGTGTAGTTCATTGTTGCACACTGATATATTATAGCATAACAAATAAATTGCATTCAAAAACACTGAAAAATGGCTACTTTTGAAAATGTTGATAGATACATGAAGAGACAGTTTGACTGTATTTCCTATTCAAACATATATATTTTTATTTGAAAAATACCAACAATCTTATCAAGGCTAATTTTGTTATTTACTGTGCCAGACTGATGTATTATATCAATAAAAAATATTCCAACACACAGAAAATAAATATGTTAGTACATGAAATAGCTTACTACAGCAGTTTGTTTATAAACTAATGAACCTGTGATGTCACAGCTAGTATTTTATACGAAAGTATAGAGTAAAAAGTAATGGTGACAGTTGTAAAAAGCTTGAAAAAACTGACAGAAAATGGTTAAATATAGCATGCAACTTTGTCCAGACGCATCTTATTTTTACAAAAATTGAAGTTTCACATCTATGTGTGTCTATTGACAATAGTTCTCAAAATGCTTCCTATGACCTTTAAGTTATATCAAGCTATACCAGAATGTTCTAGAACTGTTTTCTTTCTTAGGTGCAATAGGAGAGGCAGTCCAACTACCATCCTGATACACCTCTGTGTGGCTCTGACAGTTCTCTCTGTACTGCTGTTAATTGTGCAGTATCTTGGTGATGCCATGACAAGAACTGGTTGTACTGTGTGTAATGTACTCAGATACTACATAGTGTTTGTGTCACTCATGTGGAATGCCGTTGAAGCTTTCAACATGTACCTCATGCTACTCAAAGTGTTTGACAGCAATGTCAGAAAGTTTGCCTGGAAAGCAGGGGTCATTGCATGGGGTAGGTAGAGCAATCAGTTTGCAATTGTATGGTTTTCAACTCTAATGCTAGGCTTTAAAATTACACAAGTCAAACTGACACAAAATAAAGTTAACAATGACAGCATGAAAGGTAAGTCCAAATCATTTGTATAAGAAATAATAATTTGTATGCTTATTTTGATTGGTTATGTGTTAAATTAAGAAAACAAACAAATATGTTAAACTTGTGACAATTTACAGTGTGCCGCAGTAGCAAGCAGAAGTTTAAATATTTTATTTTTTAGCTTTTATCTCATTTCTCTAAGAATCTTAGTTTCAAAGAAAAAACTATCGTGGAAATTAAGAATAAAAGTGTTGGACCACAATGGCCCTTAATCAGAAAGATGCTTTTCGATCAAACAAACTATGTTAGATGGTAAAATACAAGGGCAACAAGATAACAAATTATATCAAAACAAATCACATTTTTGCCTTTGTGTACAAACTTACCTGCAGGTGGTATGGTAATATATAGGGACAAATAATACCTTGGTACGACATGGCTATGTCCCTTGATTAACGCTAACTGCCTTGCTTTATGTTTAGATGCGCCTTAGAGTCCATCAGTGATGGAGATTAAGCGCTATAAAAGTCCACATTAGATTAGATTAGAAATAAAGTGATGCAAGGCAAAGGGCTTTTGGCTAAAACACGAGAGTATGTGAGTAGTAAGTGCTTCAATGTGTACAACACTCTGTCACCATATATGTCGTCTTTTGTTCTATGTTATTACATCCCTCGCAGTCCAGTTGGAGCATCATTGCATGCATTAATATTATTATTATTATTACAATTTATAATACTTGTTTTAGGCATACCTTTACTTATGGTAACGATTTGCTTTGCTGTGAACAAAAAGTCATTCAATGGGCATTTTGCTATAATATCTGAAAAAGATGGCCAATGTGCATTCCAGTAAGTATTCATTTGTCATAATTATCTGGAGACCTTCCATTTAAAGCCATGAATGTCAACACCAGTGATTTGCCCAAGGTTTAGTTTTACAATCTACCCAATCCCCTGTATATATTGCACCATAAAAGTGTACTTGCATTAAAGAATGCCTTAAAAGCATTGTGAAGGTCATATCATGTTTGGTTGGTGAGCCGATAAAGGTAAACAGAGCACACTGGTTACCAACTTTAAGCCAGGGCCACTGTTTGAGCCCATGACTTGAGAGATGGGTGGCGGGTGTATAACCCACAATGTCACATGAAAGTTTGAAAGAATCACTGGTCTGTGTGAAAATACAATAGTTATTTATTTTAACTGCATTAACACTGAAACACTTTTAATTTTATGTTCAAAATAACAAGTCAGTAATAACAATTCAGTGCAATTGATACAATATATATATTATCCAATAATATTCTCCATTCAGGAACTAGTTTTAAGTGAAAGCCATTTTGAATGTATCACCAAACACTTTCAAAACATTATCTTAAATTAAACAAATATTTAATGTTTCAATTGATAACTGTTTTGAAGACTTGCACTCTAAACGTTATGTCACCATCTGAGCCCCCCCCCCCCCCCCCCCCCCCCCTTGCATGTTTACCTCAAGGTTAATCTCAAATTAGGATCACCTCTTTCTCTTATTTATTCTATGTAGATGGACAGTAATATGGGACAGTTAAGTACTACATTTAAATCGAATATGATCTGAAGTGAAGTGATTTAATGTTAGTTTTTTTTAACGTAAATGAATGATGGGTGTCAGATAGCCCAAGATCTTTTAGGGTCATTCAAAGATGATCATAGCCACATTAACGTCTTTTATTTATTACGCTGTGTTAACCTTAATGTCACAGTACTTTGGCACACACTTATGTACAAAAACAGAAAAGTATACATTACAGTCTTAGATTATTGTTAATATGTCAATGTATATTCAATAAAAAAAACTAAATACTCTACATTCCAGTGGTCTCACTCTTTCCGGGTTGGGGAATTGAGACTCAAAATGTTATGTCACCATCAGAGCTCTTATTAAACCCCCCTCCTTCCAGCACTGCTATTTTTGAGGATTGTGTTATTTCATGTCAGTATATGTCAAATAGATTTGAATGTGTACTAATTTAAATGTGTTTTCAGATGCCAGTTGAACCAACAGATGATTTATTATGCCTATCTTATTCCTTTAGCTGTAATTATTTTACACAACATGATTGTGTTTGCTTTTGTGTTGAGAGCCATCGTCAAGCATGGACAAAAACTTGGGAAAAGTAAGCAGGTTTTAATTGGATACATATACATTTCAAACACTGCTCTGTCTCACCACACAACTGTCTGTATAACACATGTTTTATCTGTCCTGGTACTGGTTACATTCACAGTGGAGTGGTATTGTGACCCTTAAGGAGGAAGTATCTGGTTCAAATCCGGCTAATATGTGGGATGTACTAAGGGTATAAACCTGATATAACTTTAACTATTTTAAGAGATGTAAAATCCAGTTTTGACTTTTAAGCAGAGAACTAACTCCAGTGCTTTAGGTAAATTTCCTCTACATTTCAAACAGCTTCACATTTTTCAGTCTTTATTTTTAGTTTTAAAAATCTTTCAGTACATTGTATAAGGTCATATGATGTCGTGTGTTTAAGGGAAGGAGGTGATAAGTGCATTACATTAACAATAAACTACCAACTTTTCCACTTAATTTAAACTTATAACCCCTGATGCCAGATTCAAGTGTGCTGCCAACTACATTGCTTCACCCTATTGCAATATACTCAAAACGTATATTTGTATGTTACCCAACATTTGAGTTTCTTTCATGAATCAAACAAAGTTCCAATGTGGCTTTTCTGTCAGGCAAGAAGAGAATCCATATTATCCAGCTAGTGGGAGCTGTTGCCACTCTGACTCTGCTGGGAGTACCCTGGGTATTCAGTGCTTTTGGGGCCATAAATGCCACTGCCAATCAAAGTCTGCTCATGTTACAAGGAATATTCCAGGTATAAACCCTTTTGTTATTTGTTATTTCTACTTGTTATAGTTGATTAGGCTTCTTTTTACACAGAAATAATCATTAATATGACCCCACGTTATATACGTCATCTGCATACAAAATATCATAATACTATAAGATGATATTTTAAGGGACGATAATACAATGTCTACTTGAAATGATTGCCTGTATTGGCATAAAAGTAAGAACTACTTGTTTCCATAGCTATATATTCTGTGCGGCATTTTAACCTAGAGATGCCCACATCTAAATGCAAAGTATTAACATAGAGATACCTTTTCAGTAAAATGAATGTAATGTATTAGATTTTAACCCACTAATGTTAATGTATATGTTACGTCATATGTCTGTGTAAATAAAAGGCTCTTCTCCACCCCCTTGGTATTTATTTCACCATGTGATCTATGGGTGGGCCTTCCCTGGACTGTGGTTGTTGCTGCTTTGTCACAACTTCTCAGTCCAGGGAGGTCGTTAGTTTGCAAGTTAGCAAGTGTTAACCATAATTACAGTCTATTGTATCCAAGTAAACCTCAATGAATAATGGCCTGGTCATTAGTCTGTATGTCAACAAGTGTCAACCACAATCAGAGTTTATTGTGTGTAATTTAAATATTAATGAATAGTGTCACCAATTTCCCGCCAAGCTGTGCCTTATTTAAGCACTGTGCTGGTCTGGGCCATTCACTTTACAAAATTTGTGTGTGTAAGAAAGACTCCCACCCTCCTCCCCTGCATCTCCCCTTACACCTCTTCACAGGTTACATGGGTATTATTACACCTTTTTACAGGTTAATTTTTATATTTTAATCGCTTTTACACAAGCATCAGTCTTATACTCTCTTTTAGTATATACAACTATGTATCACCATTAATGTCATGTTATGTGGGGCCTTTTTCGTCTATTATTGTCAAGTAATGTATTAGATTTTAACCCACTAATGTTAATGTATATGTTACGTCATATGTCTGTGTGAATAAAAGGCTCTTCTCCACCCCCTTGGTATTTATTTCACCATGTGATCTATGGGTGGGCCTTCCCTGGACTGGGTCTATATTACCTAGTTTACACCTTTCCTTGTTGGGGGCACGGGCTCCAGCCAAACAGGATTGTCTACTTTTATTTCTTATTTGATAAACTTCATGTTAGGACATGTCATCTTCATCTCAATTTGATTTGATTTATTTTTGTAAATGTTTGAAATAGCTGTTACAACCCTTCTTGGGTGGTATGAAATTTTACACACTGGGGGGGAGGGGATGAGTGGATAAATGGGGGTAGCTCATTCTTCAAAGTTTACTACGTAGATAGGAGGGTTATTTCGGAGCTATAATGTCAAGTCAAGCAGGAAACAAATACGTGCAGATACTACCATAAGTAAAAGTGTGACTGGCCCATTAGCGTGAGATAACTAGTAACCAAAACCCTTACAAAATACTCAAAATTTGCACTCAAAAAATCCAAAATATATTTAATTTATTTCCATTATCACATTGGCTGCAATTGGCGCCACCTGATGTGGTTCATTCTTCTCCAAATTGCCAAGCCCAACTAGTATAGATGAAGCATATAAACCAAATATTCCTATTTATATCTTATATTTCTCCAGGTTGTGTTCGTCGTATTCGTCAATCTCCAAGGATGTTTTATATTTGCATTCCACTGCGCTAGAAATGCCCAAATAAGGCAGTCATGGAGTAGCATCATACAGAGTGCAGTGTCTGTCACAAGGACATCTAGTATGGGTCAGTCTGCTGATAAAACCTCTTCACTCCACCAAGCAAAAGGCAAGGAAGAGGTCACAGAGCCAGGAGACAAGGGTACAAAAGGCACAGAAAATATAGAAATTAAAGAAGCAACAAAAGATGGTTTTGATCAAATATAGAAGACTTCAGTGGCCTAATGGTTAAGTTTAACATTTAATCCCTTGGCTAAAACCCATGTGGTCTTTGGTTCGAGTACAGCTCCTGTCATCAAGTTGGATTCCGTGAGGACCTATATCTTTGACCTTTCACCATGATGACATTTTTGTTCCAAATTCCTAACAGACACATCCTACAGTGTTTGTTTGTTGTGTGTGTTTCCTTTACAATAAAAACTTGAGTGTTCCAGAATTATAGCTTTTATTCTCCAGTCACCCTACAGGCAGTATTTTGACAGTTTGACAGCAGACAAACAGAGACAGAATACTGTATCTTCTGTGGAAATCCAGATACACAAACCTCCTGTAGTTTTGCTACATGAGATAATCAAAATTGTGGAGCACCATGACCAAGGTTTGGTAGAGAAAAGTCTCTGTGAAGATTTCTCAGGTATATGGTGATGTTACAGTAAACATTTAGTTTTAACAGAGGCACAGTAAAATACAGAATAACACATAATTTGGAGTAAAGGATGCACAACAGCTACAGATATAATATAACACCCTCCTGCAATGACCATACACAACTTGATACCACCTATGGTAAGAGGAATTTTTAACAGTTTAAGTTTCAGTGTTTGTGGCCATGAGAAGGATTGCAGGTAGCAGTATGGACAGTTTACTGTTACTGACAAAAGTCTGGCAGTACATGGAGGAATGAGGAGTGTATGAAACATCTGTAAACATAACCAATACCGGACTGTGCAGACTGTGCACTGATTTATATTATGGGGATTTTAAAGTCTGTTGAAACAAGACAAAGTGTGTTTATCTAACCTTTATAGAAGTCTGTTAACTGTAATGTTTATAACTTTTTTTATTCACAACCTCAGCATTGCAGTTGTTAACCTGGAAAATCAGTGTGTTTGTTATGTTAGTGTTTTAATGCATTAGTGTTATTTTTGTGTTTTTGTTGTTATTTTTTTCTTTGTATTTTTATTAAAACACAAATCAACCACAGTTGCCATTACAATGAATGGTAGAAAACTTTTACAATTTTATCAAGGCTGTAAAAGCCAATGAAGTAAGAAGTAAATTAATAACATGGTAGTGATTTTGTTATTCGTCTACTTTTTCTTCATCAGTTTTACATTCTCTGACAAATAGAATCAGCACTCACATAAGTATAGTTTTAAATTCTATTTTGGGACAAAGCTGCCATAACTTGCTTAAATTAGTACTTTAAATGTGCTTTGTTTTGGATGGAACTTTACTTTTACGAGCTTATCATAAGAGGGTGTCAGTTTTAATGTTAGTGTAGCACAACAATCCAGGCTAATTGGTCCAGATTCTAAGGTGTCCTACTGAGGTACAAATAACACACCAAAATCCAGAATTTTGATAGTAATTAATTGGGCGGGTTGTGTGTTACCAACCCGCCTATTAGACTGATGTGTTCAACATCCATCTGTCTGTGTGTCTGTCAACATTTTGGATTTTGGACTCTAACTCAAACACTCTTCTGTTGATCGATTTGAAACTTAACAGGGTGGTAAGGAACCACCTAGGCTAGGTTCATTTCAAAATTGGTGCCATTTGGAAAAAAACAAGATGACCGCCATGGCCACCACTTGAAATTTTGTTTCCGGACTGTAACTCAAAGATGCTTCTGCCGATTGGTTTGAAACTTAATAGGGCAGTAGGGCATCACCTTGATTGGGTCACTGTCGAATTTGTAAAATCAAAGATGATTTTGCCAATTGATTTGAAATTTAACATGGTGGTAGGCCACCACCTAAGCTAGGTTGCTTTTAAAGTTGATGCTATTTGGAAAAACAAGATAGCTGACATGGCTGCCATCTCAAAATATACATAACAGGGTGATTGTACACCACCAGGGTTAGATTGCTTTTGAAATTGGTGTCTGTCCATTTGCCCATTTTGGTCATTTTCTCATCAGAAATATTTTGGTTTCTGGACTCTAACTTGAAGATGCTTTGCTTGATAGCACATCACTAAGGCTAGGTTTATTCTGAAATTAGTGTCTGTCCATTTGCCTATTTTGGGCATGTGTGCATCCGTCCATATTATGTGTTCTGGACTCTAACTGAAAAACGCTTTCAGTGATTGATTTGAAATGAGGGTTGTAGGACACCACCCGGGCTACCACCTGGTGTTTATCTGTCTGTTTGGTCATGGACATGTCCGTCCATCTGGTCATGTGTGTTTCTGGACTCTAACTCGAAGCCGCTCCAACTGTTCGATTTCAAATTTGAAGGAATTGAAAGACAGCACCATTTAGAAATTTCCAGCACAGCTAACATGTTGCATACATCTGGCACCCTATCCCTAATACCGATTGTGCAACCACCTGTTAGTGTCCATGACCCTAGTTTCTTGTTTTTTTCTAGTTGATAAATGCAAAAAAGATACACACCTACTATTCTTGATTGCTTTCCATTACCATACCCCATTAGACTTTTAAACACTAAGTTTAATCTAGCATAGTGAGACCTTATTTGCAGGGAAGATATTGCGCCTGCAAAGCAGTAGATTAGATTATATAAATGTACAGGGTTATTTACATTCAAAACATGATTAGGACACCTAAACATAATTTAATGACTTTTCAACCATTATTAAGGTTGCCCCATGCAACCATTCAGTTTCAGTTTATTTTACAAACTGGATACTGATATACCTTACATTAGGCAACACCAGAGGAAGCTCATGATAGCATAAGGAATTCGCTTAGTTCCTATCCTAATATGGCCTTAGTTGTTGAAAGCAACAAGAATTATTTGGTAATCATTTGCAACATAATTGGTAAACAAACGGCTTGGACCAATTCATGCATGGAACTCCCTTGCCTTCCCCAATATAAAATTGTGTTGTATATTTATATTCAGCAACAACTTCTCATTTACCCAAATTGACTGCACAATCCTAGCTCGGAGGACCATGATTTAAATGACCATCAAAGCCACTACATGTACCTGGTACTGAACCCAGGCCGTCTGTGTTGCTAGGGGAGTATGTTACTCAGTACGGCACCTTGGCAGATAAATAGATATGTAGGAAGATAAGTGATACTTTGTAAATTAGATATTGCCCTTTGTATAGATAAATTATGAATATGAACCATAGAAAGATACAGAACACAAATCAATTACTTAATTTTTGCACCAAATACTGGCTAGAACAACACATTGGGACATAGATAAACAAGAGAAAATAGCGAAAAGTACATTATAGCAATGGAGCCAAGGCAATGATAATAAAATGCAAAGATAAACAAAACTAGCAAGCATTAATGGAAAATCAAGAGTATGGCATGCAATAGAGATAATGTAACAAAAAATACAAAATACCCATATACAAGGTCCTTGTTTGTATTGACAGCTGTGAACTGGTTTATCTGGTTTCATAAAACATGGACCACAGTATAGCTTTTTGGTGAAACAAGACGTTTTCTACTGGTCACCTGAATGTCTAATAAAATTATAACAACGATTATCTATCTGTTACCAATTTGCTTTTATGAAAAAACATTTAAGATCATATGTGTTATTGAATTAGAAAAACACATGTACTAAGCAATAGATGAGTCTATACTTGTCGAAATTTCTGACAAACTGGCCATATTGAGGCTTGGTGAGTTACTAATGTAGTATTCTTTCGGCTATTCACTAAACAATTGGCAATATTGGCCACAGATAATTGGTTTTCATGTAAAAACTGTAGGAAAGCAAGAATATAAAGTGTCTGTACCTGAAGTTGGTGCAGCCCAGCCGTTATACCAGGAAAGCCAAAAAATAATTCACTATTCTTACTTAACTACACTGAGTCGATGGTCTGTAAGAGGACTGAAGATTGGCTAGAGCCCTGGTGGTCAGCTGAGCTTTGGGTCCATTAACATATACAATTATATGTTAACATTAAATACTTCAAATCAATATGAGCAAGTAACCGAGCATGGTTAGAAAGCAATTTACTCAATTTAGTTTGATTATCTTCTGCTTGAAACAACCTGGATAATAGATCCGCTATACTGTTGTCACATCCAAGTATGAGATACTTCCAGTTTAACATTGTATATGACGGTTAAGAGCCATATGTTCCTGGCACACATGGCTAAGACAGGGTCTTTGGTACTGGTAAACTGGCAGGTTGTCACAGTTTTATGATTTTGTTTTGCCATATGGGCCCTTATGTTATATGTAATTCTGCTGAGCAGCCATTTGATCGTTTTTTGACAAACCTGATTTCTTGGCAAACAAGCAATCCTTCTCTGGGTGTGTCAGAATTCTCCCTTGGGAGATACAATAAGCACATATATGCCTGTGATTTTTGCCATTGTTCTCGTGGTCTTTACTGTGAGAACACATACCCACCTGAAAAGCTTTACAAAACCATGGTTTTTTGGTTTGGTCAGTTGTTTTTTGCCAATTCGATTTTTGTGGAGCACTATGACACTGAGCATGGGTACGCCTTATGCGATCAATTCGATCAGTATTGAACCAATCTAGGGAACCCCGCTCCATTTCACATAAGAGGACTGCATGGGCTGATTTGGCACTTGTCCAGCTAAAATCAGTCACATCCTCAATCAAATCCCCTAGATAATGAAGATAATGAAGCATTTTATCTCCACAATCCCTATCCTGCTCATCAATGATATTTTTTACAAATCCCTGAATAAACTGGGTTAAACTCAGCTGATCACACGTCACACGCTGACGGTTCACACCCCCCAGCATATGTTCATGGTGCCATGCTACTTTTTTATTTACTGTTACTTCGACAGGTCCCCCCCTTTTTGATTTCAATTTTTGGGTGTGGTCATTACCTTGAGCAATGTGACTTGAATCCAAGTTTGCAATCGACCGATCAACCTTTCTCTCTGGACAGCCTTTGAGGACCTTACATCACTCAAACTAAGGAAATCTGACTCATCAGATGATACATCTGAACACAACACCTGACTTTTATACTTTAATTTACTGTCACTTTTAACAGGTTTACAAACAGTACTTAACTTCTGTTTTTTTCTTATTGTCCTTGCTTGATCTTGAACACTTCTTCCCCACCTGCTGCTCAACCACATCCAGGCGACTGTTCATTCTCTGTAGCTCCTACAGAATTCTTGCTTGAATGTTGCTGCTGCCTTCCTCTTCTTCTGTGTCTGTCGAATCAGCACTGGAAGAGGCACTGAGGCCATCATGACCAGGGGCACCAGGCCCCGCTACAAACAAGTCCTTCTTGTGAGTGCCCCCCTTAGTGCTGCACCCAGCTGAAGCCATGCTCTTGGATATGTCGTGACCTGACAGACTGTCCCATACATCACTGCTTTCCTCCACTGTAACATTCCCAGCTGCCTTTTCTTGCTTCTGCTTTGCTATGTTTACAGGGCATTTTTTACCAGTCGATGGAAAGTGCTTCTTAGTGCAAGTGATGCACCAATTCTTATTTTTGCCCAATTTAATACAAGTCAAAAATCACCGACACTACAACAAATGAAGGGAGCACACTCCCACAGAAATCTGGCCTCCACGGATTCAGAACTAACTTGGCTATCAAATGCAAGGGTTAATAAGATAGGTTAGACCGTCCCTGCTAGTTAGCCAAGTCAAGCCTGACGCCATCAAGAAGACAAATTCCTGCAAACTGCCACAACTCAAGTCCACAGGTCATAGAATATACAGCATGCACAGACAGTTCAATATCATGATGCCATCAGTTAAAAACGGTACAAGTTTTTGCGGGAAGAAAAAAGAAGGGGGGAATAACCTCTGGCCCCAGAGGTCAACCAATGAGAGTGAGCCACACATCTCTGCTGCAGCATCAGTGAATTCTAATTCTAATTGGACTTTTATAGTGCTTAATCTCCACTGAGTAGTGGACTCTAACACGCAACAAGACAATAGCAACATGCAAATTCAAAGTCCAGGGACAGAAATAGGTCGGCACCACAGAGAAACCATGAGAGAAAATGAGCTAAGGAGGATAAGCCTTTGCGTAGAGATAGGTTTTGAGCTTCTTTCTAAAAGAGGCAATAGTGGGTGATGCACGAATGTCTTCAGGAAGTGAATTCCAAACAGTGGGAGCATCAAAGGCAAAACTGAAAACCAAACTGCTTAGTAGACTTGTGAATTCTAGGTTAAAATTTTGGTACATTAAGGAAATTGGCAACACTCTCACTACGTCTAGTATTGTAAGTAGTGTGGTATGTGGATAGATATGGAGCAAAATATTTAGGGAAACCAGTATGAATAAACTTGTACACCAGGGTAGCCAGTTTCGAAACTGAACAGGGAGTCAGTGGAGTTTCCTGAGTACCAGAGTTATTCCAGTATATTTACTCGAATTAGTCACAATTCTAGCTGCACTATTTTGGCTAGACTGTAATCTATGAAGATTGAATTTTGAGAGACTCCTGAAAAAGTGAGTTACAGTAGTCCAACCGACTACTAACAAAAGCATTGGGAACCGACACAGCTACATCCTGAGTCAAGAACTGCCTAATATTTCTAAAATCCCTCAGTTGAATAAAGCAGCTTTTACAAACATTCTGGATGTGTTTAGAGAAAGGAAAATTGGAGTAAAACCACACACCCAGGTTCCTGACTGACTCGGTGGGGTGAAGGGGGTTGCCCAGGATGTCAATTGGAAAACATACATTTAACCTTTCTCTCTGTTTCTTTGAGCCAAAAAGTATAAACTCAGTTTTATCTGGATTAAGTTTAAGTTTGCTAGCCGACATCCATTCCTTAACATCTTGAAGGCATCTGTTCAACTTATCAAAAGCAGCAAACCCCAGTAAACCCCACAATGATTTGAGGTAGACCACAAGAAAAACCTCCACAACCCCTGGCTTCCCGAGGTGGGGGACTGACAACCGTGATGCCTGGACACCACTTATGAGTAGCTGATAATATAATTAACAGTTGAACTTTACTGAGGGGACCAACTGTTAATTATACTTCCTTCTAAACTAGGTCAAAATTAAAATTAAAAGATAAATGTAGTCTATGTTATCCGCTTTCGACTTCCAACATGAAAATAGGAAATAGGTAGAGCAGAGTATTACTTATTATTGATCCATCTCTAACAATGAATCACACTTCAACTTTCAATTATCTATTTTCCATTTGATTGTTTTGTGCCAAAGATTTTAGTGCTTTTTGAGGCGGAGGGGGGGGGGGGGGGGGGGCACAGCCAAGTGTTGGTAAGAATTAACACTTGTAAAGTTCAAAGACCTGTGATGTCACATATGTTGATGATGTCACAATGAAGTGTACTTCATATTATAAATGGGGATTTAACAGTGGCATGGTGGTCCAGTGGTATCACACTCACCTCCCACCTCTGAGGTTTGTGGTTCAAACCCTGGACTGAAGAAACATTTATTTTGCAATAAAGTAGCATACATTACAGATGATTTAATATAACAATAATTATGTAGTATATATATGTGAGTAAATTTCAATTTTAAAAATATTGGTACAAGATGCATTACTAGCCTTTAAGAGGTAACCTTAACGTTAGCATAATGTAATTATTGTCAGAAGTTTAAGGTCACCATAAACAATTGTTCTAAGAACATTAAAGTTTTTTCCACCAACTATGATCTGAACCTGTCATGCAGTTTTGAATTATTTATTATTTTGACCATAGAAAAATTACAAACCTTAACCACAATGCCAATCCTGAAGTTTGACATCACTAGCATGCATGACGTCACAGGCCCTTGAAGTGCCAGGACAAGTACTATTTCTCATAAAAAGATGCCCCCCACCTGAACCCAACACAAACACTTTTTCAGGGACCTGGGCAAATACAAAATGTCTGGTGGTAGGTGTGAGATTACCACTTAAATTTATTAGATTGGGAATTCTAATACCAGCCCCCCCCCCCCCCCCCCCCCCCCCCCAGCACTAAACTTGGTGGCACCAAAATGCCACCAGGTAATCCATCCCACAACACATTTGGCATGAATACCAGGAAATTGAAGCCAGAAAATACTTTTTCTGTATTCCCTTGTGCTCCTTACCATGATTAATCTGCATAAACAAATGCCGGCCGATTCCTCGAAAATATTTCAAATTGCCCCCATGTAATATAAGGTTATGTAAAGTCAGAGGAGATAATAAAACCACAATAGAAATATATGTATATATATTATACACAAAATGTCCAAATCTATTTATATGTACAGTTACAGATATTTACAAGTTAAGTTATATTACAATCTGAAGCCCTCCTTAAGTAGAGAAAACCATAAGAAAAGTGAATTGTTTTGATTGGACCAAGCCCCAAATATGAGGGTGGGGTCACCTTAAAGTCATGTTAATTTAAGCTTAATTAAAGGTGGCCTCAAAAACATAATATTTAACATCCACTAAAATTTCATCAATGGCTACCAGAGTAAATATATAGGTAAATATAAGTGATAACATGACAACATGCCAGAATGTTGAGTTCAATGTATGTGAGAGAGGGGTTACAAAAGTTGTTAAATTGAATAGTTTTGCAAAACCAGACCCCAATGAAGAGGAGTCTCACATCAAGCGATACATGATAAAACACATTTACACATTAGGATCAGTCATACTATACAGCGAATTGTGACAATTATTTATAGTTGTATACAATAATGCTTAAAATTTATTTACAAAGGTTTATCGTACAGATATAGCCAGAATACTGTAAGAGCAAGTATGGTTGCTTCTCAAGAAGAGCCAGTATTACATTTAGCAATATACAATATAATTACATTTAAATACCCGTGTGTAAATTATAGTATGTATATTATTCTAAAATCTTATTTACTACTCCCATACAGATATTTACAAAATTTTATAGTATATTATATATAAGAGAATCAGATAACTGAAATGTTTAACACAAGCCCAAGATTTGAAATTCATTTGACACAGTGTCCGAGGACATTGTAGGCACATAACAGTAGCGTAGGAAGCATATGAAAAGTGGGGGGGCCAAAGTTAAACTCGGCCATTGTGTTAACGTATGACACCGGTAGAAGTGATACGTACCATTCTCAAAGAGTCAAGGGGATGTTAAGTAAAAATGAAAATATTTTTGTAATATTTGGGTTTTTTGAGTCTTAAAGATATTCTTTCAACCTTTTAGTCTCATTTTTGCAGAACAAAGGTAAAGTGGGCATACACTGCAAAATAATTTGAAGAATTTGTCTTTAATCTTAAATGAATCTCTCACGAATATACAACAAACTTACATTAACAGAAGATACTGTATCATTGAGAAAATACCAAAAACATCAATGGTTACTTTTGATTAAAACAGTAGCATGATTAAACACTAAATGATCAAATTCCAACTTGCAAGTTAACATTAGCAAAGTTTGAGAAGTAGTTGGAGGTTGGGGGCATTCAGATACCAGAAAAGCACTCAAAGAAGACCTCCATTAAGCCACAGGATCTCTAAACTCATATCCATTCTGCAGCCACACTAATCTGCAAATTGTCAAACCTAAATTGTATAAAAGTTTGTTATAGTTGTATTTGGCATCTAATCATAGGCAGCCAGCTCTGGGGTCATGAATTCAAATCCCATATGTGGCACTGCTGAGGCCCTATCCCTGTATGATTCTGGCTATTGAATGGGGTGTAAAACCCTATACTTTAAGCTTTGTTGTATTACAAACTTACTATATATTTATTGGAATAAAGTGCTTTAAAAAAAAGTTGTGAACCTGGTTTTAAGTTGAGCATTAATAGTGTCAGTGGGTTATTCATTTAAAACTTATTAAGAGGCTTGGACAATGAAATGCAATGAATGTCATTGGGCTACAGAATGACTGGATTTGGCATCCCATGAAAACAACCACTCGGGCCAGGCACATCATACCAGAAACTCACTGAATCAATGACCATTTCCTCCTTGCAAAAAAATGATGCACTATGCATGTGGAACTGAATAACAAGCAATGTGGTTCTTGCCCAAAGCCTTAGAAAGAAACAAGAATAAAGTTGTATATAAATGCATTTAAATTTTGATGACCTATAATTTGATCTTTCAATGTTACTTATGTTACACACATGTCAAATTTAAAAGTTCTAAGTAAAATAAGTTCTAAGTTATTACATGCTGAAACAAATCTATGTGGTGGCGACGGTGGCATGATTGGGCTTTTATGAATCATATGCTTGTTTCAATCATTATAATACTCAAAGATCCAATTACAATCATCTCCCAGAAATTGACACTACATGTAACCAAGGTATGCACACCTCAGTTGGTTATAGATAATCCCCCACCCATCTATAGCATCCCTTCAAAAACCTCTTGTAATTAAAATACCATCCACAGCTTTCATTTAATGAATCCCCCTTTGCAAAAGAAAATGAAGATCGGAAACTGCTCAGGACACAAATCAAAACCACTCTAGTTGAAGTATAGTGCTGTCTAATAGGCCTTACTGTCAAAACTCAAGTTTTTTTTAAAAAGTTATACATACTACATTTGGGACACTAACACACTTTCAAGATCACATGCTCTTATAGCTCAGTTACCTACTACACACTGCAATAACATCATAAAGTCCCTAACAACAGTCAAAGGATGTGACATTACTCATAAATTTAGCAACATATTTAAAACATACAGTGGATACCACATCAGTATTTCATTGTACTTTGAATTACATGGACATGTTTCTTAATATTATATGTTTAAGGTTATATTTTTCATAAATTTAAGTTGTGTTTGATTCATCTAGTTAAAATAGTTTTAATAGTTAATTTCAAAATATATTTAACCCTGATAGAGTGTGAATTTCTTGAAAAAATTTCCAAAATTTATCAAATATCATGGCTTTCCAATGTCAAAAAGTGGAGAGCGAAGATATGATGCCCCCCCCCCCCCCACTTCCTACGCTACTGCATAAAACATGAAGACATAAAGAAGAGAGTATGTGTTGGTGTTTGTAAAAAAAAAACAAAAATATATTCCAAACATTGTGAATGCATCATAAAAAATAAAAGATGATAAGAAATGTACAAAAATACTAGTGTAAATAAATTTGTAAATATAATCAATGTGAGTAAGAACCCCAAACAGCTTTACAATACATCAGCCCTGTAGGGCAATATCACAAAAGATTACACTATTCAAGGCCGGAAAACAGTATGTGATTTCACAAACTATAACTGCAAATGTAAGATACATTAAAAGCATGGAAGACTAAACTATATACAAGATTTTTAGATTTTTAGGTTACATTTTGTTGTGAGTAAGTGGACCTAAGTAGAAGCCAAGCCAGAATGAACATTTGCATGTTACAAACCAACCAATTACAGATGTCATGGTGAGAAAATATACAAGCACTTTTAAGTACTGCTAACGAGTAACTATGTGAGTCATATTTTGTTTTGTACTTATACTGAACTTTCAAGAGAGATAAACATAAAAAACTAACCTGTATCTTGGCTTACTTGTCCTTCCCATTGATATGTAATGCTTGGCGAGCCTTTCCAGGGCTTTTGGTCTGGTGGCATTGGGTCGGATTTAGAGCTTATCTAGTTCTGGAAGGGTCTGAGCATATTGGGGGGCATTATGTCTTATTGCTATTAGTGACCTAGTTGGTGTCAAGGTTACATCATTTGCAGTGGTCTTGGTTTGACCTATCTTGACCTTTGTGGAGTAGTTTATGTTCGGAGGGGCTTTAACTAATCTTTTGTGTAACCTTAGTGTGTGTCTTTAGGTTATGTTGTCTACATACTATATAATACTTTTACAAATCATTTAGTAGTCTCATATATTATTTTATATCTGTACAATGAAAATTAATAATCCCAATTATTGTTTTTTTTTGTCTTGGGGGAACCTCTGGGGAGTGTGCAATAATATTTATATTTATTGTTTATGAAAGCAGTTTGCATGGAAACAAATGATTATCAACATTACAACATTGTAAAACTTGTCCATAGTAGCCTAGTGGATTGCAAGTTTGGCATCTAATCACAGGCAGTGACGTCTCTGTGGATTCGACTCACAACTGACAATGAGGACATATCCCAATGTGACCCGTAAAATCCCAACTTTGACTTTTACAACATTATCAGTGGTATTTTTATCTGTTTTCCCAATACCAACCATTTAGAATTAAAACAAAAAGGAGCAAAAGCCGGTATATATACCAATTATAAAAATAATTCTACATCATTGAATTCACAGAAACATTTGGCGGAAATGGCCGCACACCCGTTGTATCTGTCATAGGTAAGCTGTCATGTTGCAATTTTGATGGTTGAAAATCACTTTCCAAAGCACTTACAAAATACAATACAATAGATATAGTCATATGATAAATAGCTGCAACATGGTATACAGAATCATTTTTCACGCCTGAATCATTCATGATATGATTCTAAACTGATCAAGCATGTTTTTAAGCGGTTTTGTTTGTAGATATCTGCCTTGAATCTTATAACCACTGTACCCATAACATTTCATTGGATTGCGACTGTATCTTGCCACCAGGTTGACTTCAGGTGTCCCTCCTCTTTCACCAAGCTGCCTATATTCCCCAGACTTACAGTGTGGGACTTACAGGGCGTTGGTACATGGGATGAGGCAGTTTTCAAAAGATAACTGAGATAAAAGTAAACACATTCGTAAAGCCTTATTACCCATTTGTCCCATGCTAATGAAAAGAGTATTTTCATCTCACTAAGTAGGATAGTATTGTGTTGAAGATTTACCTGCCTTACTGGCTTTGATGCTAATGTGATAAAGGTCGAGACACATCTGTGAAGTACCTTTAGGATGGGTACACCTGCGTAGTCTTTGTGCCACCAAGATAAATACACATACTTACAGAAAGCCAACAGCCTCACTATTTGAAAAGGTGCAAACCTATCACGCCATATTACATCACAATAATTAATTCATGGATAATCCCATTTAAGCTGTTGCTTAAATAGTGTGGCATAATTTTATAAATCATATTCGAAGGTCCCTCATTTCCAAAATACATCCAGCCATGGTAAATATCATTTTATTTGAGAAGTTATATCGGATATGTAATAGTATATAGCATGGCATTGTTAGGACAATGTTATTTTTATCCTTGCATGTACCAGAACGTATTGTTTTGTTGTTGTTTTTTCAAAATCCTTTCATTATCACACCATGATCTAATGAACATCGTAAAATCACTGGAAATGTGGTCGTAATTCAGAAAATATCCAAAATAATCACAGTAATTGGTTTTATGATATTCTACCATTCATTCTAAAGGCATATTTAAATCTACTACATTAATATTTAGAGCTTGCTTCCAGCTGAGACTTTATGATATCAATATAATTTAGACATACACACACGTTTCCTACACATGTCTGGGTTCAAACTAGAGGTTCATACAAAGTTTAGAGAAAATATCAAACCATTTAAATATTATAATATAAATAACTACCAATAATTTACTCCATCAGTGTGGGAAAAATGTATGAACATTTTGACTGTAGTTTGAAGGTGAAATTCAGGTATAAAGGTCAAATGACCCTGTGATAAGATGGAGTAGAAAATAGATAAATAATTCAAGATTCAGGTGAAACCAGATTGATGTAGGTATGAAAAAGCTATCATACGGTAGGTGGTCATGATTCCAACATCACCTGGTGCAACAACAACTAATTTTCTTTTGTTCATCTGATGACGTGGTGTTCATGACTTAACAAAATGATTAAATTGATAAATCTTAATGTTGCAATAGATGCACTGTAACATAGAGTACATTTGAGGAGTATAAATCAGTAGCTTGTAGTTTAAGAATTTTGGGAAAGCTGAGAGGTTTGTGTTATTAAAATACTTTTATTAGTAGTTAGAAAATATGAAGCACGTACTATTCAGCAAAAAAGCAATTGTAATTTATATCTGTGATTAATGATAAACGATTGGGGTACATGAAGCAGTTTGAACCTTCCCATATAATTATCATGTCAGTTCTCAGTATTAAGCTAAACTATCTTTTTATTTGGAAATTGCCATTATTTTTTTTCCAGATATGTCATTATTTATGTCGGTAACGTGTGTGGTTGTGAATTAAAATATTTATAAAAATACATGTCTTAATTTTCATTTAATGCAGATATTTACACTATTCATTATACCAGTTATCCGATTGTGAACAAAAAGTCATTCAATGGACATTTTGTTATCTTTTAAAAGCTATGACATAGGCACATACACTTTCCAGTAAGTATTATTGTGTAATAAGGTGAATCACTTTTGCTGAAATTTCTCCACAAATATGGGACTGTATACATTTGCTGTGAAGCACTGGCTTGTGAGTGTTTTATGTAACTGTTCACCTAAGTTTCATCTTAGATATTGTGATGGCTACTAGGTTACCATATCAACAGGAATTCAAAGGCAAGCAAATCAAATGAAATTAAAACACCAAAACAAGGCAAAACAAGCAACAGTCATATTTCCTTGTGATTAGCCTATAAAAGTATAACACTTGCGAGATTGAGTAATATTTACTGTAGGTGTGTTGATTCAAATGCTTTGCTCCAGACCCCAGGTGAATAAAGAAATCATGTATTATGTCCATTTTATTCCTTTGTATGCAATTGTTTTACTCGACTTGATTGCATTTGATTGTGTTTTGAGAAGAGGTGTAGAACATGTACAAAACTTTATACAAATAAAGCATTTTACTGATCTATTTATTATTACTATTTTCTTTGATTGAAAGCGTATATAGGACACTTAAGTAAACATGGTTATATATATTTAATCAGAAGTAAAGATATAAACTATATATCGTCTAGAAACAGTTGGCTCAGTATGCAGAAGACACAGGTTAAAGTAGGCAAAACAGAGGTTATTTTAGAACCATCTCTTTAATTAACTGCTGCAAGTGTCACAGCCCTCAACCTTTCTTCCTTTCCATATAATAGCTCCTCTGTTACATCCTTTAGCGAATGCATTAAGAATGGCCTCAAGCTTCCCCACATAGAACCCTTTCCTCCTGTTACACCATCAACTCTGGATAACTGACCTGGTAGAAAAGACTCATAGACAAAATTTGTATCACAGAAAGGTCTTATGTTGAATAAATGGTCTTATGATAGGACTCTGTTTTCCAATAAGTCTTCTGGTAAGAAATAAGCTCAGCACCAACTAACACGTTTTAAGCATTGAAAATTTAAAGATTTTATAGCATACTAAAAGCACCAATACTTTGTTACATAAGTAGGGTGTCTCTCAATTTTAGGTACTTGTAGATACGGAAAAAAATGCAAATTTTAACTTGATTTTAACTGGTTTTCCTCCATCAGATGAAAGCCAAAAAAACGTGTTTCAAACCAAATTTATTTTTTGGGACCCAAAGAAGTTACATTTGTGTCCTGGCATAAAGCTAAAAATACCACTATATTGTTAAGCTTTGGATGCTTTTGCCAATTTGACTATGTTCAGAGTGCCCTGAATATTCAGTGGTTTCACTCCTATTGTTGCCACCATACTACAAGTAGTATATTTCAGGTATGACTGCTGTTAAAGTTTAGTTTTATTAGGTGGTGTAATGTTGTAAACATAGTGTCTGTTCTTCCATTCTTCTGCTCAAGACTTCCAACCATGGTACAGTTAAGGAACGAGGTCATAGAGGAAATACCCAAAGTCATGTGACAAGTCATGTATTCCAATTCATTTGAAGAATCAATTACCCAGCTTAAAATTATTTTATTTTGATTATCTAGAGAGATGCATTACCCATTCACGTTAACTCATAATAGTAACGTGAATATTCTGGCTGACACGGAAATATAAGTGTGGACTTTATGAATGACATATATCATCATCTTAAAAAGAGAAAAAAATTAGTACATTTTACACTTCTTTTCTAACACAGGGGCGTACAAGCACTTGTATTTGGAATCGGATCCGTTTGTCTGTTTGTTTTTCGTCCACCTGTCCCTGTGCATTAGTCAAAACTATACATCAGATATAGGAAACAGTTTCACACAAAATAGGACCTTTCTGTGACCTAGTCCTTAAACATGGTCTGGATCCGGATCTGGATCAAGATTTTTTTGCTATTTGTGCTATTTAGCCTTACCCGCAGAGGGGAGGGTTTGTACTTTTTTTCTACTATTGGTTGTGACTAACAGTCTAAATCCACATATAAATAACAATCGAAAGTATATGTATGCCATAAATAATACAAATCTAAGCAGACACTATAAATAATAATATAACATAAAGCTTTCTGCTACAAATTATATATCATGACTGTCATGTGAGCTTTCAATAGGTTTTTGTAACTACATATCTTTTCGTATGACAAAAAGCATCAATACTAATGCTTCATTTGCTTTAATTCCGTCTCGACACAATAAGTGATATTGCTATTCAGCCAAATCCTGGTTTCATTAAATTGTGCATTCTGATGTTATGAGGCATTCTGTTATAATGAGGCGAAAATTTATCAAGTGTAATTTTACAGACCCAATCATAATTTCATGATATCCTTCCACAGTCCCAGCATCTAATCATAACTTGTATTATTCCTGTAACTCTTTGGATATAATGAAACAAAGTACTGTCATTTTTCTTTTTGTAGGCCAGTCTAAAATTATTGCATAGCTTTTAACAACTATGTAGTTTGTGTACATATATTAGAAACGAAATAAAGGTCCTGAAATGTCTAGTATTTTTAGGACTGTAAAAGATTGGTGTGTCCTGTCAATTTTTCCCAGACTGATAGAGGAACCCTTCTCAACTCTGAGTTAGAGACTGAAATAATATATGAAAGTTAAGATTAACAAATTGACCTAATATATTTCTTCAGTTGGTATTCTTTCTTTAGGTGAGTTAAATTGAATAATTTATGTATTTATCAGAGTAAATGTGAGACAGCAGGTCAGCATTGTTATCCTGATTTGAAGTTCAGTGTCATAAGTGGCCATCGGGACAAAGATGTTCTGACTACAGACAGGTAGAATGGCATCTTTGGTTTTATTGGTCTAGACCACTTGTACTTCAATCATACAAGAACCTAACAGCCGAAAGAGTTCATTCCTTTGCCCATAGGCTCATAGTATATTGAACATCTACAAGCATACAAAATTGGTCTATTATTGGACGAAACAGCTGTTAAATAAACTTGGCGTTCTAAAACACTTCCAAAGCCTTAAAAAGGTCGAAGTTGGGGTTTTATGTCCTATTCAATGGCCAGCCTAAGCCTATAATAGATTCATAAATACAGATGATGTGGGTTTCTAACTTATCTGGGTTTCCATAGTATCTGGTTTGGTAAAGTTGTTTAGAAGGCCCAAAACAAATTAACGTCAGTGTGAAACTCCTCTAGGAATAAGATATCTGCTGAACCATGGTTATCCCTAAATAGATCGAGCATTCTATAAATGCCAAGTCAAGTCAAGTTTAGTGTATTGGAAATTGTTTCAGTTTTGATGCCAAGATAAGTGATGGCCTTAGTAAGCGGGATTCTCTTCTGGATTTATCTGGATTTAACTCATCTAGAAATCTGTCATATTCGCAAACACATTGCCTGGTCTTTTTATGATATAACCAAGAGGTATTCATCAATATAGGGAAGCATCTTGCAGCCCTAGGCATTCATTAGGAACGCAATTTCATCCTGGACCAACTGGAATGCTGCAGACCTGTTGACCCAGCCAGAGGCAATCTCGATATCAAGATATGTACCTTTTAATGAAATTCATTGTTTCAGATGGGTCGACCCTGGGATTCCTAATTTGTAAATTATTATCAACTATATCATCTATTGTGGGGCATCTTAATGCAAATTCAGAGCCATGAAAATGGGTTCTGTAAGCTAAGACTATACTTACATTCATAATTTGCCATGAGGGTAAGATCAAAGATCATAGTTGGGGTTTATGTCCCAATCAGCATCCACTGTCATATTGGGACAGGTCCTTAACGGTGTCACTTGTGTGAGTCGAACCCACACAGAGCTGACTGGATGTGATTAAATACCAAACCTGCTAACCAACCAGGTCACTGAGGACCAGAATGGTGATATAGGTCAAGCATCACCTAAAGTTTGTCCTGATCCTTAGGCCTGGTGAGAAGTAAAGAGCAATAGTGTGACGGGTCTATACAATCAAAACTGGCTTAACTGAACAATACATTTGATATAAATATATAATATATAGTCCTTAAATTTAAAAAACTCCCATTTTTACTATATAACCTGGGAACTATCTTAAATTATCATCCGTTCACTTATTATTTTATTTCATTATCATTTTGCTTTATCAATTTGAAGTGTATGATACTAATATGAAAGAAAATGTGTAAAATGAAATGGGAAATACCAAGCCCCAAAATCATAGCATTAGTGCAACTGGTGATAATGTCACTAAGTTAAGAATAAAGATAATACATTTCAGCTTTGTTTATTTTAAGGGTGATTTAAAAAGGAAACACAGCCACTGTAGTAAATAGGGAAACATAACCACTGTAGCACCAGTCTCATTATTCTTGCGACATTGACACATATGTCCTGTATAACGATGTCCTATTATTTTGGCCTAACCATCCATCTTTCTATGTAATGGTGTAAACATTGGGATTGATATTCTGTTGACACAACAAATGCTTGTTTCTCTTCAGTGTGAAACAATACTTAATCTAATCTTGGATAGTTATTTTGGTTATACAGATTCAATGAAAATATTCTTATTCTTCTGTGATGGAGATGACTATATTAATTATTTAGAGGTATCTACTGTCTCAATTTATCAGTGGTGACACAGAGTAATAAAATTATATCCTATAAGAACAGATACCGCAGCAGTACAAAGCTTAAGGTTCACCAGTGACTTTCAGAAAAGGTTGAATACTCCCCAGCTTAGTAATTTAGTACAATCGGGTCAGTAATCACCAATAACATTCAGTGACAATCGGATCAATGTTTAAAAGAAGAATTAACTTTAAATCAGAGTTCAAGTTTGTATTAAAAAAATATTTGATCTGCTTTTGGGATCAAGATTTGGATTTTGTGGATTAGCTTTGATTCATCCATTTGGATGGATTAACTTATGGATGAAAACATAGGTGTATGGATAGAAATACCTAAAGGAAGAGGTCACATGTGGCAGTTTGACAAAAATTCCAAAACTTGATTGAATAAATAAAACTCCAAGACAGAAGGTCACAGATGCAGGTACTTTGAATCAAGTATCCACAGTAAGATCTCATGTGATAACACAAAGGACAAATAAAATATTTTATATTTTCAGCTTTGGTGATATCTGATTCAAAAATAACTGTTCTATCTGTTGGCTCAAATTTTATCTGATCTTGATAGGATTTTAGTCAACGCTCATAATAAATTTATATGGAGTATATATTTATTCAGCACAGAAAACTTACAGGCACAAGCCAACAGATTAATATCTAAGAGGGTTGAGGACTGGGTTAAGGTGAGGATTCTTGAAAATTATCCTTGAAATTGATGGATTCAACTGGCATTACTAATCAGGGTTCAGTTTACAAGTCTATATTTTTCTAACAGTACTACTGTTAAAGTTTTCACAGATAATGTACTTCCCAACTATATGTGTTTCAGATTTGGTTTAAAGAAAACTATAAATGAAAGCCAAAATTGAAGTAAACCAGGGGCCGGATTCACGAAAGGTCTCAAGTTTTAGCCAAATCTCAGCTGAGATTTTTCTCAAATCTGAGATTTTTGGCTCAGCTGAGATTCTGCTTAAGTTGAGATTCACGAAAGGAATCTCAGCTGAGACCAAAATCTCAGCCAAGTTTTGAGTCTGGACCAATCAAAATTGGTGTAACATTTTTTGTTGAGATTAGTGGAAAGCATACACATTTATATTTTACAACTCTACTGTACCATATATATAAGCAAAACATTGTCTTTTTACTATAATTTGTACTGACATTCAAAAGAACTGATTATAACAACAAAACAAGCCACTCATGTAAATTTGTAATGTAAATGTTTATTGTTGTTTTTATACAAACTCTTAATATATATTCATATTTTGTGTTACAAGTTAAATAAAATGTCATACTTCACTATTTTCATTTTGTTTTGTGACTTTTTATTCCATATACTCCATTTTATGAAAACTTAAGTCACCCCCTAGGCAGTCTTAGATTTGAGACCAAATCTGAGAAAAATCTTAGCCTGAGATCTTCTGTGAATCCCAGCTGAGCAAAAGGTCTCAAATCTGAGAAAAATATTAGATTTGAGACCAAAATCTTAGATTTGAGACTTGAGACCTTTCGTGAATCCGGTCCCTGGTTCTATCACGAGATATTGTTTCAATCAAAAACTATCTTTCTTTGACACTTTAATGTCTGTGACACATTGTCTACCTATGCACCACTTTATAATTCAAGTTTCATGATAAAATTACTTAAAGATATATAGTAATAGATATTAAATATATTTTGTATTCATTGGGACATTTACATGACCAAAATATATATATTAATATAACAATCGTAAAATGTAGGTCTTGTAACCTCCTGAAATTCCATGCAGTTTCTGTGAGGGTTTGCTTTCAGTGAAAAAACCTATACACGTGGAGCAAAAACAGTTGAATGATGGTATAATGTAATACATTCTTGTATTAGGTAGCAGAGGTCCCCAGTGACCTAGTGGATTAGCAGGTTTGGTATCTAAACAGAGGTTGTCACTGATGTGTGGGTTTGTCTTCCACAAGTGATAATGCTGAGGACCTGCTGCAATATGACCCTGGCTGTTGAGTGGGAGATAAAAAGCTCGAAATTTGACATTTTGCATTTCTCAATATATAACCTAATGTGTTGTTTGAAATAAATACAACATCACAGATACACATTGCGGAAAATCAAGGAGAAACACAAGAACATTGGTGAACAGGGAAAACACATTAAGTCCAAATGTTAATACATGAAGCACCACTGTGGTTCATCAGTACACTGCTATGCACTTTCTGCAATGGATATCCAGAATTAAGCTGGGATTATAGTATCAGTGAGGCTTATCTGGATCCTCTGTACAGAATGTATATCAACAATCAGCGGGAACTGACTGATGACATGCCAAGAGAAAGGTGATTGAAAATAATAGATAAGAATATGCATGATAGACAGAAGGTAAAAAGTTTGTTCATATCGAGAATTTCATCAATAAATTTACTGATGGCATGCTGAGTGTGTGCAAGCCAGAACATATAGATTTGCTTGGGGGAAAAAGTGGAAAATTCCGTACAAATCTAAAATTCTTAACCAAAGAGAAAAGGACAAGGGGAGTGTGAAAGTCAGATCCATAATTGTAGTTAAGCGGATGGTGAAAAAAGTGCAGTCTAGTTTGAGATACTGCACTACCAACCGCAAGGCAAAAATAAGCATCCACCAACTTTCCCACTTCAAGTAAGGTTTGAGCACGAGGCATATATATTAGATAGAAAAAATCCAGAGTTCTTAACTAAATAGAAAAAGTTACAGTGTTAATTAGACAACTAAATTCCATGTAAATACATTTGAGTTTAATATTTTTTTTCAATCCCTCTTATAGGTCAAATCACACAGAAAGGCTGCCGGGAAAGCAGAATATATTAATTAGTCAAGATAATGCATTCTAAACTATCTATGACGAGTGAAAAAGTACCTTCAGCATTTTTTACCAGTAAGTTATGACAATCCCTGTTTCCACTGCCACAAAAGTATATCTATTCAGACTGGCCTATCCCACTCCATAGCCTTCTATCTTTTTGGATGCTAACACAGAGACAAACTGTTTCCGGTAATTGACCGCCACTTTTTCAACATGAGCAGCTTAAATGATTTCTGCATTAATTAGGGCTGTGTCAGAGCTATACTGGTGATAATATATCTCAGAAGTGAGAACATAACTTTAGTCTTACCAAAATGGAAAGTCACTTTCAATCCTAATCCAACTTCTTTCCCAATAGATATTTGCTATGAAGTATCCACCTGTGACGTTAGGAAGGGAACATTCCATTGGCCAGAGATTGTATCTGGCCAGCAGGTTGATTTGAGGTGTCCCTTCTCTTTCACAAATCCTGCCTACACTACCCGGGCTTGCAGTGTGGACTCCCAGGGAGTGGGAAAATGGGATGATGCAGATTTTAAAAGTGTATGTCCAGATCCACCACTGGCACAACTTTTGGATGAAATTGAGTATAAGGTAAAATAAATAAAATTTCCTGTATTCATTGTTGTCAAAAAGAGTAATTCATTCATTCAAATGAAAATCGATCTGAATGTGCATGAATGAAATAGCAAATAGGCAAATTTATTGATCTGGAAAAAATAAGCCATTTAAAGGAATACTTCTATAGGTGATACAGAAAAGAAATGAATGCAAAATGAATGTACTCATAATATAACTTATAAATGATCCTTGACCTTTCTGAGTATCTTTTTTTGCCAGCAATGACTGACCTACATGCTATAATAGTCATTTCTTTCATTGAATGCTATTCAAGAAATATTTATGTTTGGAGGTAAGACTAGTTTATCAACATTCTTCATCTCTGGCTTGAGTTTATGCTAGTTTAGAAGCATTTACTTTTGAGCTATGACTGGCCCATCATCTTATCACATTCTTCATAGATTTCTACTTTGGTAATGTTTATTTTGTCAGCTATGACTGGCTGCCTTTCTTTATATATCTCTTCATTTTGTAAATATTACTCATCCTGTCAGCTATTACTGGCCAATCATCCTCCTCGATGAATTTTATTTTGAAATTTTTTTTCTGTCATCCATGATTGGCCTGTTATTTTCTTTTTTTCTCCTGGATGAAGTTATGAAGCTAAGACTGACCTATCACTCTCCTTTATTAGTCTTTGGTTGAATGCTATTTTGGATATGTTTATTTTTCAGCTATGACTGGCCTACCATCTTTCTTAATAATAATATTTAACATCTTCTTAAATATTCTCCTGAACATTTCTTCAAAGTGTCTTGTGTGATGTTTATATGAATTAGATATTTTTCAACTGCTTCATGTCAATATTAATACTTGGTTGCAGCTGTATGTATTTTATCATTATACTTCTTAACTCATCATTTCAAGAGCCATAATGATTAGTACATTTTATTTTAACAGTACATGGAACAAGATGGCCAAAACACTTCAAATAATCATGAGTATTACAATAATGCTTTGCATATCGATCCCTGTTTTGTTTCAGTTTTCCTCCATCCATCCTTCCAATCAGACTTCATTCTACAGAGACATGCTGAGTAAAGTAGTGGAAGTGTTCACAGTCTACAGAGACACTCCAGTCAACTTTTGGGATGTTGAGAGGCTTGTGTACAAACTGCAGGATGTGGCTCCTCTGTTTCTGAACTCCTCAGAGACAATCTATCCAGAAACTGTACAGGATTACTTAAAAGTCATGGACACCTTAATGGATGATGATTTGAGGGAACATCTGTCTTTTCAACAAAATTATAATAATCTAGGGAAATGGTATGTGTATGCTTAATTTAACATAAATCTGGAAACATCTCTTGAGAAACATGGGCCTCTTTTCACAAGATTTTACAGCTTCCAGGTTCAACTGGATGTATTGTATTTATGAGTTTGCTTTCTTGAAAAGAATTTTCTCATTGGCAGCTTTCACTAAAAATTCAGACTGTGTCAGTTAGATTTATTCTTATTTGTCATAAAATGAGAGATTAAACTGAACATGTAACTTAGGAATAAAATAGAATGCTTGTAAAAAAGGCTTGCTAAAAATTATTATTTTGTTAAAATTTTTCAAATTAACAACTAACAGGCTCTTACATATTCAAATTAACCAATGTATAATAAGTAAATTTGAAAACTTGCATGGTAAGCCACATAAAATCTTCCTTCATATGACTATGACATTTGACTGGGTCCGAAATTTAGTATCCAATAGCTGATGTATTGAAATTTTCATGTTTTCTTCTTTCATAGTTTCAGAGATGACATCAGCCAATTGTCACAATTACTACCAACCCCAATTTCAAAAGTAATGAACAACCTTGCAATCTACAGCATTAATATCAACTCTTCTGAAGATATTGTGCTGAATTTACCTAATGTGTTCAGCTTGGAGGTTAATGAAAATGTAACCGTGAAAACACCAAATGTTACAATTAAGATACATGATACTCAACATATACTAGAAAAAGGTAAGGAGATTTTTGGGATGTTTGTAGTAAACTAGTTCCTTATTTTTGCTAGCTACTTTGGTAATGTTTTCAATAATAGCTCCTCAAAGGGACCAGAATAGTAGTAGTACAAGGCCTTACTCCTGCCCCCCAGGTAACTTTAACCCCATTAATTAACTTTGACCCCCACCACGAACCTGGGGGCAGGAGTAAGGCCTACATCGCCCAATTTTTTAACCAAATTTTTGTGTTAATTAGACAGTATGTTTTTAGTATGGTTTTTTTTTTGCCATTTCATGTGTTTTCCTGGCTGAACTTTGAATCACCTGTTTATCATATGGTCAATGGACTTACACAGGAAAAAAAAACTTTTGTATATATTCAGAAAAAGCCTGTCTTGTTTTTGTTTTTTTTTTTTCATTTGATGAACAGATACTAGCTACAGTCTTTCATGGACAATATACAGGACAGTATCCATGTTAGGCAGGAGTAAGGCTTACATTACCCAACCTTTTAACCAAATTTTTTGTGTTAAATAGACAATATGTTTTTAGTATTTTTTTGCCATTTCATGTATTTTCCTGGGTGAACTTTGAATCAGCTGTTTATCACCAGGAATTAAACAGTGAAAAAAGTTTTAAGAGTTCCTAGTATTGTACTACGGCACCACGGACATTTCTTTAGTTGCTCTGCACACCTCACACAACACAACAGATGTCGACAAGGTAGAAGAACCATTGTAATATCACCATCCATACAAATCTTACAAGCCGGTGCTGTATCCGATCTCCTGTTCTCCTGAACAACTTGTTCATCTTCAATTTCAAATATTTTATCCAATAAATTCATAGTATTGCCTTTCTGGGTTGTTTTGTCCATTGGTCATAGCCCAAATCCATATACATGTATTTGCTCAAACTAACATACATATATTTGTATTATAACCTGGGGAATAATGGAAAAAAATTGACAAAAATATTTTAATTCTTTGAGTACTGGTTGTAAAAGGTTACCAGACCATTTTTAAAAGGGTTCTACGGGAACCAGTCTGTGCTTTGTGTTTTTTATTATACTATTCGAGCAGTTAGCCAGTTAGTTTGTAGAAAGATCGTGGGATGCTTTTTATTATAAAATATATATTTCGATAGAAACTCGTTTGTTATTAAACCTTTGAGAAAATCCCCCCCGCCTCGAGCATGCACACTCGAATATGCATAGTTTAAAATATTTCATTGTTTACTTCTTTGGAAGGGTATCGTGAACTAGCAGTGCAGAGATGGATATTAAATAAAATATAATATATTTGCAAAGGCATTTGGAAACGACGGTGGGTACGTTCTTTGTTTAATTCGTAGCCAGTTAGTTTGTAGAAAGATCGTGGACTGTTTGTAGTTTGAAATATTTTCATATTTGTTTACTCTTTGGAAGGGTATCGTGAACTAGCAATGTACAGATGGATATCAAATAAAATATTATATATTTGCAAAGGTATTTGGTCGACGAAGATGGTGGGTTTAATTCTTTGTAAAATATGTAGCCAGTTAGTTTGCAAAAAGATTGTGTATATTATAAAATATATATTTCGATAGAAACTCGTTTGTTACTAAACCTTTGAGAAAATCCCCCCGCCTCGAGCATGCGCACTCGAATATACATAGTTTAAAATATTTCATTGTTTACTGTCTTCGGAAGGGTATCGTGAACTAGCAGTGCAGAGATGGATATTAAATAAAATATAATATATTTGCAAAGGCATTTGGAAACGACGGAGGGTACGTTCTTTGTTTAATTCGTAGCCAGTTAGTTTGTAGAAAGATCGTGGACTGTTTGTAGTTTGAAATATTTTCATATTTGTTTACTCTTTGGAAGGGTATCGTGAACTAGCAATGTACAGATGGATATCAAATAAAATATTATATATTTGCAAAGGTATTTGGTCGACGAAGATGGTAGGTTTAATTCTTTGTAAAATATGTAGCCAGTTAGTTTGCAAAAAGATCGTGTATATTATGAAATATATATTTCGATAGAAACTGGTTTGTTATTAAACGTTTGGGAAAATCCCCCCGCCTCGAGCATGCGCACTCGAATCCCGGAACTCGCTTGTTTAGTTTAAAATATTTCATCGTTTACTGTCTTCGGAAGGGTATCGTGAACTAGCAGTGCAGAGATGGATATTAAATAAAATATAATATATTTGCAAAGGCATTTGGAAACGATGGTGGGTATGTTCTTTGTTTAATTCGTAGCCAGTTAGTTTGTAGAAAGATCGTGGACTGTTTGTAGTTTGAAATATTTTCATATTTGTTTACTCTTTGGAAGGGTATCGTGAACTGGCGATGTACAGATGGATATCAAATAAAATATTATATATTTGCAAAGGTATTTGGTCGACGAAGATGGTAGGTTTAATTCTTTGTAAAATATGTAGCCAGTTAGTTTGCAAAAAGATCGTGTATATTATAAAATATATATTTCGATAGAAACTGGTTTGTTATTAAACGTTTGAGAAAATCCCCTCGCCTCGAGCATGTGCACTCGAATCCCGGAACTCGCTTGTTTAGTTTAAAATATTTCATCGTTTACTGTCTTCGGAAGGGTATCGTGAACTAGCAGTGCAGAGATGGATATTAAATAAAATATAATGTATTTGCAAAGGCATTTGGAAACGACGGTGGGTACGTTCTTTGTTTAATTCGTAGCCAGTTAGTTTGTAGAAAGATCGTGGACTGTTTGTAGTTTGAAATATTTTCATATTTGTTTACTCTTTGGAAGGGTATCGTGAACTAGCAATGTAGATGGATATTAAATGAAACATATTTTATTTGCAAAGGTATTTGGAAACGATGGTAGGTTTAATTCTTTGTAAAATATGTAGCCAGTTAGTTTGCAGAAAGATCGTGGATGCTTTTTATTATAAAATATATGGTGGGTACGTCCTTTGTAAAATATGTAGCCAGTTAATTTGAAGAGTTAATTGAATCAATATCACTTGGCAAATTTGAGATAAAAAATTCAATTTCTCTGCTTATTATTTACATCTATTTAGTTTATTCTTAGCAAATTGTAAAATTTTGTGTCAGCGTAATTGGAATGGATACAGTGGAGAATCCTAAGGAATACATCACATGCATGTGTTTGGTAAGTGTCTTCTTTATAATATATGTTGGTGGAATGTATATAAAAAGATAATAGTTATAATGTAAGTACTAGATACATCTGCCTCATAATTAAATATAAATTTTCGTTTTCATTGAAAAACTGTTTTTGTTATATAAAATGTTTGTCTTAGATGTCTTTGTTTTGATACATTGGTGAAAGATCAAAATTTCTATACTTGTTTTTTTTTTATATTCCTTAGTATCTATTTGTATTGTTTCACCTATTCTAACCACAATAATAGCTTTTTGTAATTATCTTAGTCAAAAACAATTTGCTTTGTATGTAGGTGTAATTAGTTTTTTTTTCTTTTGTGTTATAGACAAACAAATTGACATTGGTTTTTTTGTTGTGCTTTTGAACAATTGGATTGTTTATACAAGAAAAAGACACAATGCCTTTGCATTATATATAAATGTACTGGGACTAGAGGGGAAAATATCACTTTCAATTTGACATAGGAAGGTAGAAGGTTGGTGGTGAAAATTTTGAAAATGTATTTTTTTATTTTAATAAACTGATAGGTTTGTTATAAAACATTTAGTTAGAAAGGGAAATATATTTTAAAATTTCTATAGTCTGTTTTGAAAAGGGTGGTAATGACAAAGCTAACATTGATTGCAAATTGATCTTACATTCCAGTTCCACTGAAATATCATTGTTTGATCAATATTTCTAGACCTTGTATGTGTGTGTTGGTGTTAATTCTGTAGTTTGTATTCTGATGTCTAGTGTGGAACTCCCACAGCATTTGACTTCCATTCAAATATCACTTTTGATCAATATTTACAAGACTGACTGTTTTTTTTCATGTCTGTGTATTGTGTTTCTTTTTGTGTGTGTTCAGCTGTCAACTGTTTCTTTTTTTCTTCCGGGGTGAGCACAGCTGTTGACCATTGGAGGCCCTTCTTTTTTCATTCATTGATGGATTCTCCCACATTTACAGACATGAAGAAATTATAATAATGGAGAAGTTTTTTTTGTTTATTTGTAATCACTTTTAGATGAGAGAATTTTTTTTAAAAAAACTATTGTAGATTCACATTTTTGTGATATACTATTTTGAAACTACTGTTAAAAATTAATAATGAAACGTACTAGTTTGATGAATCTTGGAGATGTAGGATCTAGAAAATATGAGTAAATGTGAACATCTTAATCATTCAGAGTTAGTAATTATTAGTAAGTTTCAGATCACAGTTTCCTTATATAATGTTCCCTGGTGTGACCTACTCTTGTAAATGTGGAAACCCTAACAGGTTGAAAGGTAGATCACTATTACAAATGCACAAAGATATATGTGTTTTAGATATATGTTTTTTTTTGTTTTTTAGGTTCATGCAGTGTCTGAATGATGTATGTCTCTAAGTCTTCTGCAACCAAATATACAGCACAGTTCCTCTGAGCCATCCAAAAGTTGTCATAATGGATCGTGAACAGTGAGTTTTTGTTTTTTTTTATGTTGTGTTTGGCGTCGTTCGTTCATTTTTTCAGATCTTTTTTTTGCCTTTGTTATGTTTTCGTTTGTGTTTTTTGGCGTCGTCCGTCTAGTCATTTTCGTTTTTCCTTCCTGTTATGTGTGTTTGATCACAGAGAGATAGAGATTAAGTACTATAAAAAGTAATAATATTCTTTTGTCTTAGAAAAGGAAAAAAAACACATGTTTGACACTCAATCACCATTTTTTATTTTATGTACAATATTTAAAACAATTTAACACACAAGATTTATTTTATAATTCGTAACACTTGTAGAGTTAATGCAAGTACAATAGTTTAATAGTATGCTTATAATTAATAGATTATTCATTTTTTAATAGCTGAACAATTTGTTATACAAAGTAACATTATTATACATACAAGCAAAATTATAACTATGTATACTTTATACACAATATAACTTACATCATTACACACAGAATATGCTTTGAACTACCACCATATGAAAATTTAATTTTTTCAATTGTAACAACATGCTTTTACATTTTTTATTAATTTTTTTTTTTTTTTTTTTTTTTTTTTTTTTTTTTTTTTTTTTTTTTTTTTTTTTTTTTTTTGCTACAAAATAATTTTATTTACCCTTTTTTCACAATAACTGCTTCATCTGGGTGGGCTAGGGTAGCAAACCCACCATCAGACTGCTAACAAACATATCATACACAGTATGGTGTGACATTGAAAACAATGAGAGATTAGTACAAATACAGATACCATCCACTAAAATCATTTTCATTTTTTATGCTCTGGTTTGTGTGCATGCTTTATAAGAAATCAACTGAAAAATATCTATATATTTTTGGCCACACATATATGCATTTTATATATTTTAAAACATTCAAGCACATATTATGTATACACATTGAATAAATTAATGATCAAATCAAGTGATAGAGTATACATTCTCCTAGACATTTTAAGTGTTCCTTTCTTGGATTATCAAAGATGCTTTTAAAAACCTCTAGATAAAAAGATAATTGTTGCTTAATGTTACTTTTGACATCAGTATTTTTATAATTTTTATTGTTTATATTGCACTTACACCATACACTATAAATAGCATAGGATATTATTACAATACAAATAATTTTATTTTGCAAAACATAGTTTTCATTGTTAAATTGAAAACCAATTATAATATGTTTTAACAATATATTAGTTTTCATACAATTGCTGACTACACGCCAAATATTTTTAATTCTAGAACACTCATAAAGAAGGTGAGTTATATTTTCCACTTCACCACAATAAACACATAATCCACTATAATTGTTATTCCAACGGCATAATTGCTTTCCACATGGAAGAACATTATGTATAATTTTAAACTTAAACTCTGTAAATTTACTATATTTCAAACACTTAAAATTTTGGGTATACACCTCTGCCCAGTTAATATTATTAACTTCGTTTGTAAGTCGTTTTTCCCACATGTTTTCAACATAGGGTTTTTCATATTTTTTACTTAGTAGAATATTATAAATTTCTTTTGTTTTAATATTTTCTGGATGAATTAGATTTCCTTTTGCCCAGAAATTAGTTTTCATACAGGCAGACATTTGTATGAATTGGCCCTGTTTGGTATTAAATTTGTGTTTTGCTAGTTTATTGATTATTTTTTTAAGTGTTAAATATTCTGTCATCCAATTTTGTTTGTTTTTCAATTTAATTAATAGGTTTTCTTCGCTAATAAAGAAACCATTTTTGTCAAATAGATCCTTGATAAAAATTATATTACTCTCAATCCAATTTCTGTAGTATAAATGTTTATTTTTAAATTTGAAATATTCGTTTCCCCATAAAGGTTGTGTCAAAAATTCAAAATTAGATAGATTGTTTATTGGTTTTATAGTCTTACATTCATTAAGGGAGATAAAGATTTGCTGATAGAACATTGGTATCTTTTTAATAATATCAAAGGAATCACTTTTACGAAATGTTGTTCTCAAGATTAGTGACATATTCAAATTTATAGAAGTTAGATACATGTTAACAATGTTGGCTATTCTATTTCTATTGTTTAGAAATTTTGGAATCCATGTTGCTTTCAGTGCATACAATTTTGACTGTATGTCTATCATGTTTAAACCTCCATTTATATTCTGCTGAGTTACAATTGTTTTTTTCACCCTATGACATTTTTCCCATAAAAATGCGTAAATAATGTTTTCAATTCTTTTTGTAACCTCTGGAGGCGTATATAGGACTGTCATTGGATAAATCATTTTAGGAATAAGGAGATTATTAATCACAGTAATTTTACCTTGTAAAGTGAGCTTTCGCTTTCTCCATTGAAGAGTTAAATCCTCAATCTCTTTTAACTTTTTACCCCAATTTAAATCTTCGCATGCCTTATAGTCTGTTCCTATGTAAATTCCGAGGCATTTAATAGGATGATTGGTGAATCTTATCCCAGAGTATATATCTGGATTGTTTTTGAATTTTTTATTAATTTAACAGTCTATGATACCTACAAACACACCATGTTTGAATTATCATGGCTATGAAAAAACAAACTTCTATTTTTTGTAACAAGAGCATTATAGTTACAGCTCCTCTGTCTTTTTTAATATTAGACAATGATTAGAACCCACACAGTATTCTTTGAACTATGACCATGAAATATATGCAATTGTAACAACATTTTGTTAATACATAATAATAATGCAGTTATTAATACATGACAAAGGTTTGTAAAACACCAAGAAAACACTTATTAATTTATAACTATGTATACTTCTTTATTTTATACACAATATAACTTACATCATTACATACACAATATGCTTTTGAACTACCACCATAACAAAATTTAATTTTTTGCAGTTGTAACAACATGCTTTTATGTAGGTATAACCTTTTTTTATAAATTTAACAGTCTACAATTATGATGTATATATACATACAAAACACAGCATGTTTGAGTTATCATGACTATAAAAAAAAAACTTCTACTTTTTGTAACAAGAGCATTTATAGTTATTTGCTCTTTTTTATATTATACACAATGATTATAACCCACACAGTATGCCTTGAACTACCACCATAAAGTATACATACATTAATAATAATCACAATTATTATTACATGACAAATCTTCATAAACACCAAGAAACACTTACTTCCCGTCATCTATGTATGTTAAGCTAACATTATCTGAAGTTTTACTGTCCTCCTTTTTCCGATAAAGCTGAATTGTGTTTCCTTTCATCCTTATTTCATAACCAATAAATAGCCCAATGAAAAAAAGAGGAATAAGTAATAAGAGGTATGGCCAATCCACCGTTCTTAATTTGTAATGATGTTCCCCCTGCATAATATTTTCAAGATTTGGGTGACCCGGACAGTCCGAATCGAGCCAAACGTGTTCAGCTTTATCGATTGTAATATTACACAGATGCGTGCTGTTTCTGATAACAATCATTTCCAGGATAGGCCATGACCTAAAATTGGGCAGTTCTGTTATGCCCGTATTAATTAAGTCTAAGAATATTGCTGTATTTTCATCATCCTCATTAAAAAAAGGTAGCATATCAATATTTTTACACAAGATAATTCCAACAGCTTTAGTACACCAACAAACGGGTGAATTACCACACTTACTGGTAAATGCGGATACTACAAAGCAAGACCACAAGAGTACCGTTGAAAACATGGTTTTGATAAGTATTTCTTTGTACAGTGAAAATTAGCCTTGTCACATAGTTCATATAAAGAAAAGAATATTTACTGCAAACTATCAATTAACTGACGTGAAATTTGTCGGGTTAAGAAATCTTCTGAAACTTTTTTACTTATGTCTAAACCAAATTTCCTTTTACAAAACTCTTTAACCATTTTGTCATTTTTACTGTAACCCTCATGGTTGTACGTATTCATGATGTTATTGTAGGACATACCTTTACACCTGTTTGAGATGAAGTAGATACAATGTTGACCACATGCGGTAGAGAAAAGATGTTGTACTCTTCTGCTGTTGTAGCTATACTGGTCTACCATTTCGAGAAATTTTACAATGTATTTATTAGTTGGTTCTCCCCCATAACTGTCGAAATATTCTATTGGTTCCTTTACCGATGGTAAATAAATAGCAGTCCAATGCGTTCCTGGTTTGGTGTGTACATCTGTGTTGACTACAACAGCAAACGGAATTCGATCTATTTTTGTTGGTAGTTTATCGCAGGGAAATGTACCTAGGTATGCATTCTTTGTAATATTGTTCGTACTTAACACTTGAGTAATTTGTTGAGTGTCCATTGCTTTTATATCTCGGTTGCAGGATTCATTTCCGAATCTATCTCAATCATGTCCTGATATTCAAAATATGCAACTAAAGTGACAGCAGTGGTGCAGGCTTCTGACAGTTTTATTTCAACCCCAACCTCTCCGTTTTTGATCAGCGTCATCTCACCCGGGACTGAATTGGTCTCCAAGTCAAAGGCATAAATGGTATGACCATTTTTATAATTTTCAGTTGTAATACCCATTGAATGATTCGAGTATAAGGTATCTGTCCCCTGAAATAGTGAAAGGTACCCCATAAGGTATTTGCCAGAGGAGAAATCCAACTCCAACTCCTCGAATGGAACAGCTTTTCCAATGACTCTCAGTACTATACTCCGCACATTGAAGTGTTGAAAATTGAAAGGGTATTGTTTTATATTTCCATTAAAGGCGGAAGAGTTCACCATCCCAAGAACAATTCTTGTTTGTAGTTGACCATCGCATAGATTTCGCTCGGACAGATCATCTCTGTTGGCCCCTTTGGTAAAATATTTCATCTCAACTCTTTTTATGGGATACTTTATCCGGTCAGACTGTAGATTTTTTAAGTGAGCGGCTCTTATAGATGGTATAATTGTGTCATGTTTCACAAACAAAGAAGCGCTTTCAATTTCTAAAATGTATTCATTGTTCTCTGTTGCAGCCATCAGAAAGAATTTCGGCGAGTGTCTGTGTAATTTCACTTTTACCGAACACTTTCCCATCAGGTATCTTGCTTGGTTAAAGATATCGGCATGTATTCTTCCAATTAATTCGAATGATTTTCCAAATTTTGTTTTGTTAAATCTTGTGACTGCAGAAGGATTCATATTGCTCGTGTCTGCAAGGGCTACTGGTGCTATCGCTTCCAAGTCTTTTGTTTCCGGAAAGTATAATGACATTGCTAGAAATTCATTCTTAACATCCTTGTCATATGAGAGTAATGTTTCCAGAAAAGCTCGGTACGGATACATTGTGTCATTTGAGGACACTAACCTTCCTCCGAGATAAACCTCTACTTGTTTAAACATTGCTGCAATTAGATAGTTGACAGGAAATACAATGGATCGATCTGGTACTGTGGGATCGTCGTTGGCTACTTTCCTTCTAAGTACTCCACCATCAGCGGCTAGTATTTTACATTTTAGGTGCAACAATGACTGGCTAAAATCTAAATATTCACTCTCGTCGGCTTTAATTTTGAAATGCAGATCACTCCCTTTGTCTAAAGTGCTTATAGGTTTGTGCTCGACGTATCGCGATGCCTCAGTTGAAATATGCGTGCTCGGTACAGTGAAGAGCTCTAGATTAGACATTGCACTCTCGCAGGACTGTGGGTGAATAGCCATATTTCTTTATTTATAGTACAAGATTTAACTTTCTTCTTTTCCCACTGGTTTGCGGAGAGCTCTTTTTACGCTTCTTAGATCTACCCGTCACAGGAGTGTTTCCCACAAATTCTGAGATGCGATTCTTCCCAGTGTCTAATAAGGCTTGTTTTACCCCTTTCTTGTTTATTATAGCGTCTGATAACACCTCTTTTCCAGAACGGACAACTGCTGGTAATACTTTTTTCTTTAGAATTGGGAGTGCTCGTTTGAATAAACCGGATAATATTTGTCCGAATCCAAAACCTCTTTGAATTGGAGATCCAACAAAAACGGGTATATTCCCCCCGGATTGACAGTAATGGTGTTCTATTCCTTTTGTATTTGGATAATATTTGATGATTCTCATCTTGACGTCATGAGGAAAAATTGTTGTTTCCTTACATTAAAAAAGTGTCACTTTTCACAGTATCACACGGGCCCATTCAAAATTTCACCCACTCAGTCTTTCTCGGACTCCTTCGTGGTAGTTGTATGTATGCCTTAGGAACACCAATATTCACCAATGTATCCACAAAATCCTCTGCTCCCACGGGTATATCTTTAGCAGATGTAATGGTTAAACTGTTTGTTACAAATCTAAGTAACTGAATAATATTACTGTTCTGTATTGTTTCACCCTCGATCACAATTTCCAGGTTATCCGTCCAAGATAAGATACCTCGCGAGTCTTTCATGTATTTTAAAATTAAATTAACCACAGGTCTTGTTCGCAAGGGAAATTGGTTTAATATGATATCTTCGGATGGAGCCTCTACTTCTGCCTCTTTTTAATCTGTACAAGTTGCGGTTCTGGAAGGGGTCTCTTGGTCAATTTCTTTTTCTGATTATAAAGCTTAATTTTAACGTCTGGAGGAAGAGTTTCGTCATTAAGTATGCCACCAGTTTTTTTGGGGGGAAGTTCTTTCTCCTCTGGGTTAAAGTTACACTTGTTAAATACTTCCAGTGGAACAATTACAGCCTCTTTATAATTCATTTCCCACCTCCGAAAAGTGAACCTAGCACAGACAATGCCACCGGTAATATACTTGTTAAGAATCCCCCTTCTTGTTTCAGAATTTGCTTTCTTTTCTTAAATGAACACCTTTTGTTCGTGAGATCTTTAAGGTGTCTTTTTATTTTCTTCAACTTTCCAATTTTAGAGGGTGAAATTCTCACACGACCATTTACTATGTTTAACAAGCACTCTGATATAGCATCAATTTCTTGTTTTGTGGCTACATCTAAAAGCGCCTTCCTTCTTTTCACATCTTTTGAATTTGCTAATAATGTGAGATAATCTCTTCTCTTTAAAGCAGATCCCATATTATCTTTTTGTCTATTTTCTTCCATACTATTACACTAACTGTTGTTTGAATCTGTCACACGGATAATTTTTATGTCTTGTTGGGTACAAGAACTTTCTGGAAATTTTTACCAAACAAATCTGTTCTAAAACGAGCATCCTCTGGTGTGTTGACTTTTCCATCTATAAATAAGTAACCATAAGGTTTCTTTGTTGCATTTTTGAACATGTCTAAAAAGATGCTAGACCTCTGTGGATAGATTTTTCTAGCTAGGGAATAAGCCAATGTGTAATCAAGAGGATTATTAAATAAGATAAGGTATGAGGCATTCCTATAGATGGTTTTTCTGTGTTTTCCCTCACAAAATAGATTTTGAAATATCACAATGGTGCTGATATTTTCGTGATGACATTTTTTGGTGAACAAATCCGCTATTTTTTGAGAATCACAGATGTCTGATTGAGAATCATCAAAGATAATACACCATGTTGTTTCTGTTTGGTGAAACTGGTCAAGTCATCTGGTATCCCTTCCACAAGAGTAATTTTGTCACCATATAATTTTTTTATTTTTTCTAATGCCTCAGTTTTTTGACCATATGACCACACAATGTAGTCAAATTGACTATCCACCAATGTATTCCAAGACTCCAATAACTTGAGAACAAACTGAGTTTTCCCGCACATGCTCGGACCAGCTACAACTGCAGAAAATGGTGTCCTTAGACGCGCATCAAAAACTTCAAAACTCATTGTTTTTTGGGTATGAACAAATTACACACACCCACAAAAAGTGGTGAAGGTGGGTGGTACGTCTCATTAGTCTTTTATCTTTACTCTTACCAACTCATTGTTATAAAATCCACCTTTAATAATGTCCTGTTTTTGGTCCATTACTCTATATGTCACAGGTTTGGTATTAAGTCTGTCCGCTGTAATGAAAACTTCTTTTGTAAATCTTGGAAGATATTTTTTAGTGAAAGGATTGTCTAAATGTATCAGTCTCACAAAGTCTCCTATCTTGTACTTATGTCTGCTCTGACGTTTATCAATTTCATCTTTGTATTGATGATTCCAAATTCTGCTCTCATTCCTCTTTGTGACACGATTTGGTGACGTTCCAATGGATGAATGTTTACTGTTGTTGTAGCTTTGTACAATATCTTGTAAGATAGAGGTGTAATTCAATTTCCCAGTTTTGCTGAAATACTTCCACATTTTTGATTTTAGTGTCCGGTTGAATCTTTCACAAATGGCTGCTTTGAAGTCAGACGCAGAGGAGTAATGTGTGATACCTTTAGATTTGAAGTAATCCTGTACAGTTTTGTTGTAAAACTCACTGCCTAAGTCGGTATGTACTTTCTCTGGCACACTCTCTTTGTGAATTAGTTCAAAGGCATTTTTCACCGATATTCCGGTTTTATTTTTGATAGGTACTGCCCATGCCTTTCTCGAAAAAATGTCAATGTTAGTGAGAATAAATTTATTTCCTTTATTTTCTCTAGACAGGGCACTGACATCTACAAGATCGGCTTGATGTATAGCATCAATACCATGTGCAATAGTCTTCCTGTATTTCTTAGGTTTTCTGGTTGGTTTGTGTAGTGTATAAACATCTTCCCCAGCTAAGAAATCTTGAACCATGGAGAGTGTTATATTTCTGTTTTTCCTCTTTGCTGCTTTATAAAGTTTGTAGCTGTTTGAAAATGAACTTGGTTTCTTGACATCGTAATACAATTTCCTCAGTAAAATGTCTGTTTTGCTGCTCATTCTTTTTTGTATCTAAATCTTAGGACAAATGGACAACACCCTTTCTTTCCTACCTCTGAATGGTCAGTTTGGTCTTTCTGCCTTTTTTCAGTTTCACAACAGGTGATGATAACAGTATTATTAGTTATGTTGAATTTCATGGTTTTCTAACTTCTGTCCTAAACAGAACACCGGTAGGAAACCTATTATCTTTAATGCTTTTCTTTTTTCACATGGACTTTTTTCTTCCACCTTCTCCACTTCAGATGTTTTTTTGTTGTTCACCGGGTCTTCCACGGGTTTCCTCTTTCTTTGCTCTCGTTTAACCTTCTCGTTTAAATATTTCTTGTGACAAGAGTTACATCTAGTCTCCGAGTAAGTGAAGTATTTTTCATCGTGGAATGGTCGTTTGCAGCGTTTACATTCCCTGAAGCAATTACTTTTACAGTCGTGACAGTAGGTTTTCCCTTTCACCAAAACCTTGTCCTTGGAACAGTATGAACAACACTGTATCTGTTCACACGAAACATCTGATTCATCATTCGAAGAAATCTCCATTGTTGGGCTATGTTTGTAAGGCATGTTCAGACTTGACACACGGGCATATTATTGTTAACTAGCAATGTTTTTACACCTAATTCTGCATCAGAGTTTTTTACTCTTACTAGGTAATGCCTTCCATTTTCTTCTGAAAAAAATGTTGCACTAGTCTTCGTACGATCGTTGCCAGTTTCATTTTCTTAACAGTCTTTCAACTTTTCTCACAAGAACTTCATCCTCATTGATGCTAGTCAATTTCTCGGCGCTGTCGCTTCCATTTTGTTCTACAAAAATGCGATAATACTCATCGTACTCCTTTTGGAGACAATGCAGGTAGTCCCGTAAATCTATCATGGTGCTTTCTTCTTTTCGTTGTAATATCCGTTCCAAACATCTCTCAACATCTGTGACTACGTACACCAACTTGTTGCAACCTAACCCACAGTCTTTGTCGAGTGTTTCCCCAATTTTTTCGTGTACCCGATCTGTAAGATAATCATGTTGAAAGTCTGTCAGGTATCCTCTTTCATACTGAGCGTTAATGAAAATAACTGTGCTGTACAAGTTTCTCTCGGATATGAGGTAATCCATGTCATTGGTTTTGTGTAGGTTTTCTGAGTATAACTTTCCTAAGACATTTAAGAAGTAGTGTTGACAAACTGCAGCATTTTTCACTGGGTCACTGTAATATTCCCTCAATGGATTGTACCGTAAATATTTTTTAAATTTCTCCACTGGTTCCTCTACAAACTCAATTTTTTTATTGTCTGTAAAATTTTCTTTTAACAAATTGAATAAATAACTTTTTCCAGCACCCATAATTCCATCAATGCTAAGTAACTTCATTATTCTGACTCAATATCACTGCTTTCAGGTGTGGTATTGTAAGGGGAGTCACAACCGTCTTCCATTTCGTCGGGTGTCTCAGACTTTTTTTTCTGTTTCTTTCCCTCATATTTCTTTATAATATCTAATAACGAAGGTAAAACTTTCTTCAGCTTTTTCAACTCGGTATAGTTAAACGTAACATTTTTTCTTGAGAACTGATCAGAAAAGTGACAGTACAGTTTCCCTTTGAATTTAGTGACCGAAGCCCTTTTACGAGCATTTATTTTGAAAGCTTTTGCTTTGAATCCCATCTTGCTATTCGATAATCTCCGTAGGCTAAAGAAGTAATACCGTCGTCTAGTATATATCTTTTGTCATCAAATGCGCTGAGGGCTATTTTTTCTGTATCCACTGTGTAGAGTTTGTGTTTGAAACTTCGTATTGCAGAAAAGTGAACAGTCTTCGGTTGGTTTTTTCTCAAAGTATGCAGGTAGTCTGCATGTACTAGTTCATTAGCAGCTGCCTTTGGTACTCCTTTGGCTCTATGGATGGTGTCACAGGAACATAATATGGAATATTGTTTGGATTTTAAACCCACAAACTCTGTTAGTTCTCGGGACCCGTATTCAAATTTAAAATAACCTTTCTGTTTTGCATTTTTAGTGTGGTACAGTGGATGTGTGGTTGGAAAATTGGAAAAATCGAAGTACTTAGAGTTAGCTCTGTATATATCATTCGGTGTAGGAGCCGATTCGTCCTTTGCCACTATTTTTAACAAGAACGAATCCGTGTCACTGTATAATGGATGTACTGTATACCATGTACCAAAAATTTTTGGAAGAAATAGATACAGAAATTGATACATGACTTTCTTTGCTAATTCTAAAACTGTGAATCCTATAAAAATTGGTTTGTCCAATTTAACTGTATGATTTTTCAGTTCCACTGCTGCAATTTTTGGGTCGAGTAACTCCACCCTTTGAAATGTAGGTTTGTTTGCAAATTTCAAAAGTTTTTCAGAAGAATTCACTAGTCTGACTTTTCTTCTTTTGAACATATTTTCTATGGTTTTTCCATAAAGAGCATTGTTTGCCATTTTTAGATTGTTGCTCTCAAATTCTGAGTTGGCCGCCTTTCTTCTTTCAATATTGAACTCAATAAATGACCTCATGAATGCCCTCTGTTCAAACCTGAGAACTCTGTGAATTTTTGTCAGTTTGAGTCCGAGTTTTAAGTACAGTTTAAGTAGTTCAAAATGTATTACATAATTTTTCTTGTCTTCTAGTGTTTGAACTAATTTTTCTGCATTGCTGAACAAATTTTTCATATCACTCGATCTTTGGATATTTTGATTGTAGGGACTGAGTTCATCGTATTTTATTTTCTTCTTTATCGGCGCCAGTGGAAAATCCGAATGTTTGACATGCAAATTCTCCGGGTATTCTAAGTCAACCTCTAAAATATACCCTAAGTCAGTATTTGATGCCGTGTTTTCTATGTCGAAGTTTGAAATTTCATTCTTTTCTAACCACCTAAATTTACCTACAGGTAGTTTTTTTGACAAACAGTAGGCATATAATGAATTGCAGTCAAACATGTAGAGGTAACTTAGCGGTTCTACTTCGTTGTAGTCTGGTAATGTTGGATAGTTCGCTTTTGCATACCTTGTGTACTGACCAGAGATACCACCCCTAATAGCTTTCTGTATGAATTCATACTGTTCAAGATCAGTGATCAGTTTGAGTTTTACTTTGGTTTGAAGCAACATTGCATCGAATGAGAAACTTGGTAGACTTAGGTATTTTGCAACGTCTAACCCGTACAGTTTATGGTTTATTGCTCTGAAATTTTCAAAAACATCTGCCAGTAAGGTCACATCTAATTTCAGGTAGGCCTCTAAGTATTCTCCTAAATTTGAACATTTTAAAGCCGTAAACATTGACTGTGCATGTTGATACTGTTCAGGGGTGATGGTCTTTTTTGTAAGAGAACTATAAAAGTGTTCTCGTTCTGGTAGTTTGCATTCATTCAGAACATCAGTCCCTGTTAGATACTCATAGGGGAAGAAACCTTTTTTCAACAATTTTAAAAAATTCCGGATATAATTGTCTAGTGTGTTTGAATAATTTATCCTTACTTTCTTGCCCACTTCTCAGGATGTCTGTCAGGTTTGATAAACTGTTGGGTAAATGAGCATAGGTGTCTATGAACTGGAAATTTTGAAAAGAGATACACGCAAATGTCTCGCTTGTTCTTGGAATAATTTTTAACTGGTTTTCACTGTGTTGACACAATTCTCTTATCAACAATTTGAAGTCGTATTTCGATCCATTATGGAGAAATACAGGAATTTTTGGTTCATTGGAAATTGAAGAGTATTTCAGGTTGCATCTATTACAAGCTATACCGAGTACATTCCCAAAAGGGTGTTCTTCCGTGACCTTGGGGTTTTGCAAGTGGTTGTGATCCCTACATTTTTTGTCACCGTTAAAAGGTGAACCACATATATAACAATGGGTAGCCTTTTTCAACATTCGCCAAGTTTCTGGTGTGTTGGTCATTGGGTATCTGTATTCGTTCAAAATTACGTTGATACGACTTTGCTCTTCCATCAACATTTCAATAGCTTTTTTGGCACAATTTTCTCCTGTGTAACACTTTACAGATCCGTTGAACTTGTCATTTACATGACACACACGTTTCATGCCAACGCTTAACTGTTTATGCTGGGTGCTAAATTTAGTTTTTCCACTGGGTCTTTTATCGGTCACTCGGCTCTGATATGTCTCAAAGTCCATGTATATGACAAAGGGCGCCATAAATTTTTTCTCATAGTTTCTAAACTGTAACAGGTCCTCACCAGATCCTAGAGTTGGTACTTTTCCTTTAGGTTTGACCGTATTTATACTGCAAGAGTTTTCATGTTCTTTCAGAGCTTGCTCTGAATACTTTTTTGTCAAACAGGTTTTGCAGTAATAACCTTTTTTCCTGTTTGAACATCGAAAACCACAAAGAAATCTGGAAAAACTCCTTATTGTGTAATAATGTCCTTTGTACAACAATATATTTACGTGATGTTTCTTGTTTTCTTCAGAACTTATATGTAGCACCCCGGGTTCATGAGATACAGGGTTAATGTCATAACAATTTATGGAAACCTCATTTTGTGCCTCAAACAGTTGGATACTATCCAGTGCCATGGGTAGAGAAATTCCATTTGTATTAAAATTTTTCACCAAGGTTTTGTATTGACTCGTACGACCCGCATGCTTTGCTGCTGGTTGTAAGATACCAGCTGCTACTGCGTACAAGAAACATTGGTTTTCTGGGGAAGATAAGTCGAGTAAACAATGTTTGTTTTTCAGAAATTTTGGAAGGTTTCCTTTTTTACATCCACCCAAAATTGGGGCATACTTCACTACTTTCAATTCAAGACTATAAATCTTGACTAGGTTCCAATTACTTCCATGATGAAGAAATGTTTCTAATCTAGATGCGACCTCTTTATTTAATTCAGATATAATCCTTTTGATATGGATCTTCGAAAGAATTGCCTTTGTTTCCGATGTAAAGTACGGTTTGATGTAAACAAAATCATCTTCTGTTTGCCTGTACTTTTTAAGTTTTACCCTCAGTGACAATTGTATCTTTATACTCTTCAATTTACGCAGTGCTTTTTAAATTTTATTTTTGACCATCGGGTAAGATTTTGATAAATACATTTCCACATCTCTTTTCTTGTACCTGGGAAGTTCAATTTTGTACCTCTTATAGACATTTTTGAATTTGTGATGCATTTCTTTTTTAATCCGGTTGAAATAAAGAAAGCCTGATTATCACCTTTCCAAATTGAAAATGAATCAAGTCTCCAGTTGTATCTGTGATTTTGATTTCAATTTTACTTAGTACATTTCCTATCACAGGGATATAATTTAAAATAGGAATTGTCCTGTGAGTATATTGTGAATCAAGATGAGTGTCACAGTGAATGATCCCTAAAATTGGAACATTTTTATCTCCCACGCGAGAAGGGTAGACAATATCGCTGTAGATGTAAAGACTGAAAGTGAGCAAATTAATGTCGGGTATCACATCGCTTACGTATGCTCGTGGTAAAGCGGGTCTGTTTCCTACATTTGCAAACTGTACCTTGTCAAAAAATCCTAAAATATTTGCCAGCTTTCTGTGGATCTCTATTGTCTCTTCGCTCTCCACAATAATTTCACACAATTCGGTCCTGTTGTTTACCCTCAACGTGGATTCCATCTTTGCACTTTTAATAGCTGTATTTATTGCCCGTATTAATTGTTCTATATTACGGTAATTTTTACCGGGGATCGTTCTGTTAAAATGCCCTGTTTTTATATTTTTCTTCTTCGAAAGATGAATCTTAGTCATTGGTTCAAACACATTCATTATACTGTTTGGATAAATTATTTCAGCAAGAGCTATCTTTGTCCCCGGTTTTAAGGTAATAGGTTCGGATAAATCTACCACAAAGTTTGATGTTTTGTTTTCAAAATAGTCGCATTTAGTATTCGATGGTAAAAAAATTGTGCTAAGTCCCCCTTCTGAAGAATTTCCCAAAACACTCGACATCGTCTTAAAATTGATGTTTCAATTCAGTACACTCCCCAAATCCTTTACTTCCTCTAAATGTTTCCACTACAATGTTTTCCGTTTTTATGATGCAAGGGTTAATGGTTGAATGAAATATCAACTGTGCTATGGGTTTTGTCTTGTCCCATGAAATTTTTTGATTTGTAATATTGTGTAGTACCACAAATATTTGTGCTCGATAGTCCGGATCAATGATTCCAGCCAATACACGGAGTCCACATAGGCTAACACTACTCTTTTCTGCTACTTGTACGTACAGTGAATCCGGTAATTCCAATATCACACCTGTAGGCAGCTTTCTTATTTCATTAGGTAATAGTTCAAAGCATTCCGTACTAAATAACTCGTAACCAACTGCATTCGGAGATGATTTGTACAAGTTTTGTTGTCCATCACACAAAAATTTAACCTTAACTTCCATTGTCACATCAAACAGTGGTTTTCCTACCTGTCACACACTAATTTTTGTGTCTTAATAAAAATTTTTTTCACCTAGTTGGTGATACATATGTGAGAATAAATGCATTGCTGCATCCCATTTGATAAACCAAAACCTGTTACACACTGATTTTTTTTTAACCCAGTTGGTGATACATATGTGAGAGTAAATGTATTGCTGCATTCCATTTGATGAACCAAAAATTTAATTCATCATAGAGGTAATCTTGACAAAACTTTTGCAGTTGATGTGGCAATAGAGCTTTGTTCAATGTATTAAACTGTATAGTACTAGCACACAACTCTTGTAAACTTCGTGGGTTAAGCCCGAAATAATATTTATACAAAGATATAGTAGCATCTAAACACTGATAAACTAATACAGGCGTTATTGTTATTCCCGGTTGTACAATTAACCCATGTTTCACAAACACATCTAAATCTCTCCATTTTAGTACATGATTTCTACATTGACAAATTTCTCCATCAACTAGGAAAGTTATGTCTTTCCCACTGTCCATTATTACTGTATTAGTATTTCTTTTACTGGGTAACAGAGTATAAGGGGTTTTTTAAAAAAAAACCCAATGTCCTTCCCCCACAAAAAAAACTATTTACTCAGAAATCTTGGAATGGCAAATTCTAGATAATTCCAAGAAAACACTTTTTCAAACACATATTTCTCACTAAACTGTTTTCCAATGCCACTTGGGGAGTAATCAAAGTTTCTTTTAATATTACAAGTTGTTCTACATTAACAAATTTCTGCATTAAATAGGAAAGTTATGTCTTTCCCACTGTCCATTATTACTGTTTCGTACAAATATTTCTTTTACTGGGAACAGTTTTTTTGTTGTAAACCAATGTCCCCCCTAAATGTTTACTCAGAAATCTTGGAATGGCAAATTCTAGATAATTCCAAGAAACTTTTTCAAACACATATTTCTCATTAAACTGTTCCCATAGCCCCTTGGGGAGTAATCTAACATTTAGGTTGAATTGATAAATTTTTGAAAAACAAAATTCTTTCAATGTTACAAGTTGATCGTTTTTAAAAAGTTCGTATCTGATATTGTCTGCAAGTTCAACAATATCTTTCGTGATTTCCATATCAGGATATAACTGCAATCCTTTTTCTATGTACGGATACAAGTAATACCATTCAAAGTGGTAGCCGCAATCACACATGCCTTTGTTATTATACCTAACTGACATCATGGTTACTTTGTTTTTTTTTTGTGTTGTAACAGAATGACACATAGACTTTTATTTGTTCATTATTAATTTTTGGTTTTTCTTCCCTTCAGTTTTTTTATAGCCTGTGCCCTCGACAGTAAACTACAGTGTAATGGACATTTCACTTCACAGGATAATTCTTCAGTTTTTAAATTTTGTGGCAAAAAGGAATTTATTGAAGATATTGTTTTCTTCAAAATTTGGTTAAGTTTTTCCACATTATCGGTTAGGTTGATCAAATTTTCCTTTGCAATGTTGTGGTAATGCTGTAAATCATTCTGCTCTGTAAACTGGTCCAGGTTGTCGCGGTTTTGTATATCAATCTGTGGGCTTTTACATTTCATAAATGGGTTTCTGTTTTTCGATTCTGAAATTTTTAACGGTATCTTTCTTTTATGTACTGGTTCTGAAGAGCAAGTTTGTGCAGGTCTAGGACAATTGAATTCTGCTTCTTTTGCCTTTTTACACACTGGTTCTACCAACTCTGTTTCTGATTCGGAATCAGAGGATAAAGGAAAGAAAGATTCTGTATTTTTGTAAAATTCTACAGACCCGTCCTCACAAGTTTTTAAAAGATACGAACCCCCCTTCAAATTTGTTTTTGAAACATAGGTTTTAATACAATCTTTCGTGAAGTGTATGGTGAAAAAGGCACATAATTTCTCTGACAAAATGTCCATAAATCTGTCTATAGAATTAAAAGAAACCATATTTCTACCTTTTAGTGCTTGATTATCTCTCTCTTCAAGGGATTCGATGAACATATTCTTTAATTTTTTATATAATGTTGATTCATCAGTGATATTGAATGTTTGATAGAAATATGTGTAGTAATCTGTGAGGAAAGAGAGATTTATATCCTCCCACAAAAGGTGAGCTAAAGTCTGAAGGTACTTCATTATAAATGCTTGCGTTAAGTATGTATCCATGGTGATGTCCTGGTTAGCTGAAAGGAAAATTTTGTTAAAAATCGGTACTTTTTCTATCTGTTTGGTGCAACCGGTAACTTTTAAACAGTTGTTTTGTTGTGAGTATACGGTGAATACTAAACTATTGCTTGTGTATTTAGTAGAGACGCGTTCCTTTGTTTCTAAATCTGGTATTCTTTGAAAGTACTTTCGAAATTCGGTATGGTTAATTTGCTTCTCACCAAGATATAAAACTTTGATTTCCCAATGATAATTTAAACTAGGTGAACTGATGATTTCACTAGATAAGGTTGTATGTAGTTGTTTATAAAGTATTTCACTATATCTTCTATTCCACGGTAATTACTTACTGTATTAACTTTTCTTAAAAATATAAAACCTCTAGAACTTTTAACAAAATATTTAAAAGTAATATGAAGAAATCTAAAAATTAAAACGTCGTGTTGATTCTGTATTACAAAAGGATTCTGTCTAATAAGGTCAGACTTTACAATTGAAACTGTTTCTTTATTTTTGTTAAATATCTCAAATTTCAATAAGATCTGATTTATTTTCATAAAGTTGTTGAAATAATACTACAACTCTCTGTTTAATTTATCCACCACAAAAACTTTAAAACAGTAACTTTACCTCAGTAGATTACTCCCCTTTGCAGCACAGTAAAGTGTGAGGAGTTCATAGCCATCACACGGTCTTTATATAAGATCTGAGAAAAGATGACTACAGGAAATTTGCAGTGTGACAACAGATGTGGGGATAATTAGAAAGTTCTAGAACCCAGAGTGCACAAAAAGTGCAAAAAATCTTTAGTAGAGAGAAAAAACTGGCATGTATTGAGGAATGACATATTGTTTGCAGAAGTTTCCAGAATAACATTAATGTCAAAACACCCTATGAAGCAATTAATGTTTAGTGAGTCACCTCACAGCAATTTCACACAGATGTAATAAATCATTAATTATAAAGTTCATTGCAAGAAATTTGCAGTGGGACAACACATGAAGATATATTCAGAAAAGTTTTCTTGAACACAAGTCCACAAAGGTTACGTGTCAAAAACACCCTAGTATTCTGTAAAATGTTCAGTGGGATGCCTCATGACCATTTTCAATAAATCAATAATTGTAAACCATTGCAAGAAAGTTGCAGTGGGACAACACATGAAGATATATTCAGAAAAGTTTTCTAGAACACAAGTCCGCAAAGGTTACGTGTTAAAAACAAAACCCTGTATTCTGTAAAATGTTCAGTGGGACGTCTCATGACCATTTTCAATAAATCATTAATTGTAAACCATTTCTAGAAATTTGCTGTGCGACAACACATGGAGATATATTTCAGAAAAGTTTTCTAGAACACAAGTCTGCAAAGGTTACGTGTTAAAAACAACCTAGTATTCTGTGAAATGTTCAGTGGGACGCCTCATGACCATTTTCAATAAATCATTAATTGTAAACCATTGCAAGCAATTTGCAATGCGACAACAGATGGAAACATATTAAGGAAAGTTTTCTAGAACACAAGTCCGCAAAGGTTACGTGTTAAAAACAAAACCCTGTATTCTGTAAAATGTTCAGTGGGACGTCTCATGACCATTTTCAATAAATCATTAATTGTAAACCATTTCTAGAAATTTGCTGTGCGACAACACATGGAGATATATTTCAGAAAAGTTTTCTAGAACACAAGTCCGCAAAGGTTACGTGTTAAAAACAACCTAGTATTCTGTGTAAAATGTTCAGTGGGACGCCTCATGATCATTTTCAATAAATCATTAATTGTAAACCATTTCAAGCAATTTGCTGTGCGACAACAGAGGGAGATATTATTCAGAGATAGTTTCTAGAACACAAGTCCGCAAAGTTTACATCATGAAAAAAATTTAATAGCAAAAGAAAATCAATCAAGTCAAAATGCCCCGAGTGTTTCTACACACAGAACAATGTTGAATGGGAGAATTCATAGCAATTTGAATGCAATAAATCTTTAAGACACTATCAAATGTTGAAAAAAATCACCAGACACAGTTCTACAAAAAAAACCGAATATGCTTAGTTTTGAAATATGGGTCAGTCTATATATTATAGTCATGAATTATGGATTCTAGAATATAAGTTCATAGGGGTTGAGATAAAATGACTTGCAGATGTTCTGTAGTAATTAGCACTGGTGAATCAATTACAAAAAAACCACAACCTGTGTTTGTACATTATGACATTAAAATTTGATCTCTTACATCTGTAAGTATATATCCTAACCAGTTTTTTCCCCTCCAATATTTTTTAAACTTACTTTTAGGATCAGAGGCATACCTACCAATTCCCCATACTGTGTCCCAAGGGCTGGCCTCAACAAGAATGGTACCTTCAGTTTCCAAAAGTTTTTCTTTCAATTTTGAATTTTGAGTAAACTTTGCTAATGAAGCTTTTCTAACAATGGCTTTGGATTTTGCCAGCCATCTTTGTTTGTTAAAATTCCTTACCTTCCTACCCAATCTTTTCATTACTTTGGGGTCTTTCACCTCCATAATTTTTCGGGCTGTAATATAGTCTTTAAATGCGATTGCCTTACAATACATCATATACTGTTCAGCACATCTATACATTACTCCATCTATAGTAAATTTAGAAGGGTGAAACTGACTGAAAGGTGACTGAATTCCATAAAATAAGGTATACCTTTCTTTGTCTCCCATTACTACTGCAGCTATCTTTTAATCGGTTGGTTATTAACCTTTCACACAGACACATAATTATAAATGTTTTTTTTAAAAAAAGCAGCTGTGTCTTTACAGTCGTAACAATGTGAACCTTGTATAAGCTCAGATTTTTTTTTCCTCTGATGAATCAATTTAAACCCAACCTGTGTTTGTCGGAAAAAAACAGACATGGCATCGGTGTCTTCGAATAGAAACAGTCAATATCATGAAATGAGTCTTTTCTAGAATATTCTCAAAACCATTAATTACAAATTCTAAATATTGATGTAATAAATCTCTAATATGAGTCATCAAAATTGAAACTTTGTTTGTGAAGAAATTTGCATTGTGACAGTACTGAGAGGAATTTTTGTGTGTTACAGAACTCTCTAGAACACAGGTCCAAAGAAGTAATGAGATCAGGGTAATAAACTGACACAAATGCAATACATATGAACTTGCAATGACTAAAAAAAACTTGTTATGACTCCACAGATGAGAACTTCTGTGTAGAACTTGCTAGAATGGTAGTTTACAAAATCAAAACACTTATAAAAACTGTCTCATAAACGCAATAAATTACATAGAAGATCATAAAAACAATATTAGGTTTGTATTTCTGTAGAATGTTCAGTGGGTCAACATACAAACAGAAGTTTCCAGAACACAAGGACAGAGAGGTTATTACATTTGTTATAATAATGACAACACTACAATAAATCTGTCAATAGTTCTTTGTTAGAGTTGTTTTACAGAGCAAACGAAATAATGTTCAGTGGGACACACTCGTTTGTAGAACATTCCAGAACAATTGCACAAATTTCAATAAATATCTGAACAGAAAGAATTGAAGGCTTATTGTTCAGTAGGGTGCCAAAGGATTACAAGTTTGAATTGTGAAGAATACAGTTAAGATTTCTATGGAGAGTAAAAAGGAACCAACAAAGTTAAGTGTTCTAGTATCATTTCATTTGAAAAATAATAAAAGTTAGTAAACTTTTCATATTTACTGTTTTCACATTTATGAAAATGGTTTATAAGTCATTGATGTCTCAATGCCAATACATTCAAAGGGTGTTTGATATTTTTTCTTTATTCATTATATATTTGACTATAACTACTTTCACACAACTAACTAAATCAATCAACACATGGAAAGTGTTAATGGAATTTTTCTAAAGGATTCATTTTTACAAAAAGTAATTTCTTTGACATTTAACCAATTATATATGTATTGAAAAATTGTATTTACTTCCATAAAATGTCACAATTGTTCAGAAATCTTAAGTCAACATTCTTACAGATTACCATGATGGTACAGTTTGTGCAAATTGTAATATCATGGTTAAGGATAATTTATTTTAAAGGTGTTAACTGACAGTTTTTTTTATTTTTTCAAGATTTTCAAGATAAATAGGAAAAAAGGTTTTATTTTTACTCCTTGTGAAGATAAGGTGGTTTACCTAAAATGTTTAAAAACACATATTTAACTCTAGAGAAAATCATGAAAAAAAAAACTTCTATTTGTTATTGATAATTCTTAGGGAGATAAATCTGTGTTGTAAATTTCCATAAAAATTGTCAGTTCTATAACATTACATCAATGCAAAGTGTTCACACATACCTAATATATATATATATATACATATTACAGTTGTTTCTAAATGTAATAATTCATCTCATATTGCTGAAGATGTGTGTAACATTAAAATTTTACTGTCATAATAAATTTGAGAAAAATTGATAGTTTTATAGCTATTTCAATAAAACTAGTATATATCTTGTTTTAGATGAATTTTTTACACTTAGATAAATTTACCTAATGATGATTAATCACAGTAGCTGTTGCACATTACTTCAAAAATTTTAATTGTAATATTTTGCCCTCTGAAAATCAAAAAATAGAACAATCAAAACAAGTTCTTTTTAAAAAAAACAATGGTTAATCTAATAAAGTGATACTTCAGTAATATATATATATATAAACTTCACACTGTGTGACAGGACAAGTAGGTTCCATTCTGGATAGAGCACAAGGAATATCTTTTGTAAAACTTACGGAAAATTTACTCCAACCATTTAAAAAAACCATCATTACTGTATACACGTATCATTACCGCGTCATCTTTCCTTTAAAAAGTGCATTCCACGCACTTTGTGCCTTATTTGGAAATAAAAAGTGCTTAAAATGTATGTTAACTGAAGGAATATTTCAAATTTATCTTTTTTGGATATTATTTTAATTTGGAGAGATTTTCTTCAATTAATGTAATCTTATATATTTTTTGTGTTTTTGTACAGGGATAATAATCAGGAAAGTGGTAAAGTGTAAGTATATTTTATAATAATATTACTTTTTTGTACTACCTGTGGTTATTAAAAAAAGGTAGTGACACAGGATAAAATAATTGTGTGAATAAAAATTTATTTTTTAAAAAATTTGCTTTTATACTTTTAATAAATAGCAGTTGAAAGAGACAGGTATTTTAATGTACATAGATTATATAAATATATATCCGGTTTTCTTTCAGAGATTTCCTGACATTACTATTCTATTGCTCTGTAGAGTCACAATACTTAATACAATAGGGAACATAATGTGCTAGATTAAGAAAGTAGTAGTAGTGTCCAAGACATAATCCAAAATATTTATATATTTTATATTGTAGACAAAGAAAAGAAAAAAATCTCTAAAATTTGTAATAAATATACCCAATAATGATTAATCATAGTAGTTGTTACACATTGCTCGATAAAAAATTGTTAATTGTAATATTTTGTTCCTCCCAAATAAACACAAAACAAATGTTTTAACCTTAACAGGGTATACTGCAGTAATATATAGGTGATAACACTACGTGACAGTAAAAGTAGGTCCAAATTTTACCAACAACAAAAAAGAATACCTTGTGTAAAAGTAGTTATGGAAAATTTACTCTAATACACGTAATGCTTGAAAGACCATCTTTTCCCTTAAAAGTAATTTCAAAGTGTCTGTTTTGGGTATCATTTTAAGTTGGAAAGATTTTCATTTCATGTATTCTTATATATATTTGTTTTTTTTTTTTGCACAGGCGTTACAATCTATGTCAAAAAAGGAAAATGTAAGTATATTTCATAATAATATTACTTCTTGTGTTACCTGTGGTTATCACAAAACTCTTAAAAAGTATTTGTGTGATAACAAAAAATATAATAATTGGTTTAGTTGGGATATTAACGTTTATCTCAACAACAAAAAGTTTATTTTTTAAAAGATTGCTTTTATAGTTTTAATAAATAACAGTTGAAAGTGACTAATATTACAGAGGTAAAAAGTTGGTAATATTTTGGTGTACATAAATTATATAAAATATATATCTGGTTTAGTTTTAAAAGTTACCATACATTACTATTTTATCGCTTTGCAGAACCAGAATACTTAATGCAATAGAGAACATAGTGTGCTAGATAAACAAAGGTAGTACTGTCCAAAACATAGTCCCAAAAGATTTATGTATTTTATATTGTAGAGATGAAAAACAGCCGGAAGTAAAAATTGTAAGTGTTCTTCACAATTAGTTAAAAAAGTCACTACACCCCTAAGACAAAAAAACTTTTAAACATTTATTACAATATGGTAAATCATTTCCCCCAAAGAGAATTTTGAAACACATCTTAATTACTAAGGTTAATGACTAAGTAATCAAAAATTAAGGAAAATACACCTTTACCATATGTAGCAAAACTGAGCTCCAAACCATGAATAATTGTCAAGTGCATTGTTGCAGTGGTGTGTATGTGCACTGACATCATGATGACCCATGTATTTTCTCTGTTTTATGCACCGGTAGGTCATTCAGATATAGAGGTGTAGATATAATTGAAATTGACTCATTTTAAATCTGAGAATGAAAAGACCAAGATATACTTCAGTACACTACCTACAGGTGTTTTTCCCCATGTTGATCACATTTACATGTAATCAGTTGAAAATATTTAATTCCTGTATGCCATGGGTTGATATGGAATATTGAAAATATATTAGCACTTTGATCAGGTCATAGGCATGATAAGGACATTGAGTATAAATTTTGTTTTGTATATATTTTCATAGGTAGGGGACCAATAGCATGGGTAATTCTAAATTGAAATGAGATATAGTATATCTAATTTTATAAAAATATTATGAAAGTTAATACCAGTGTATATGAATTTTGTAAGTATATTGCAGTAATACCACAAATAATAATTTTTTGAACAAATCAAATTTGTTCAATTTTGTTTTTACTTACATAATTTCACATTTTCTTTTTCAGCCTGTCAAGAGGCAAGTAAATATTGGTGAGAAATTACATTATATTTTTCAATTTGTTATGAAAGTATTTGTGTTTTAGATTTTTCAAAAATAATTTTTATTCAGACATTATAAAAAAATGTCTAACTTTATTTCTTTTATTCTTGTTTATAAATCTCTATTTACAGATATCAGGCAGAAAATGATTCTGGTATGTATTAATTTTTCATCAGTTTTAGGTGATTTCTGAAAGTTTTTTTCTTTAATAGTTCAAAAGTACTTTTTAACATATCAGAGGGTTCATGCTTTCCTTGTAGTATTCCTACTTTTAAGAGTGTGAAACATGGTAGCATAGGTGAGGAGTTATAATTAAAGATAAAATTGCAAAACAGTTCATTATGGAAAAGTAAAAACAATCATTGTTTTTTTACATGTATTAGAAGATTCTGAGGTTTTTTCCTTGTAGTTATACCACTTATAAGACTGTTAATACCCATTGCATAGGTAAGAACTTATAATTAAAGGATGAAATTACACAAAAAAACTAGATCATAAAAGACCTTCAGATAGAAAGATAGAGTGTAAAAATATGATTAGTCACATATATATTGCTATATCATTTTGAGAAATCTGTAAGTTTATTATTTATTGTGCATTTGATAACCAGTTTCTTCTACTTTTTGTTTTAACAGCGCTCAAACATTAGTGTGACAGTAAGTGTATTACTAATGTAATTCTCAAACCTAGAGTAAAAAAAGGGGTGGAGGCTCGGTGTAGTGGTTAGAGTTCTTGCCTCGAATCTCTGAGCCCACCGGTTCGAATCTTGGATCGGACGCTTCATGTAAGAAAGTTGGTAGTTACTTCTTGATTCCCGGTGGTTTACAGTGCAGTATGCACTGGTTTCCTCCATCTGTACACTACTCATCGTAATATGACCCTGGCTGTTGAATGTGACATAAAACAACAAATAAATAAACAAACCAAGAGTAATTACTTAATTTTTTCCTTTTTACTGTAAATATGCTTTGACACAAAACTTACATGTACATATCAATTATGAACTTATTAGTGTAAAGAGTGTCATTCACTATTTGGTATATTAGTTTTTTTCTGCTTTCACTACTCAGAAAAAATAATGTAATGGATTATTTGTTATGTCATCTACTATTGTATCCACTGATAATCATTGTTTTACTAATTCATAAGACTTTAAGAGTAAACATATATTTATACAAGGACACTGATAACTCAGTAATTAGTGAAAAGTTTCCTTTGAGACCATTGGATTTTCAAAATTAAATAACTAATTTAACCAACTTCTATACCTTTCAATTTCAGATACAGAATGAAAGTCATAGTAAGTAGATAACCTTTTTTCACATTTCTTTCATCCTAAAGATATTTCCAAGTATTTTGTTCTCTACAATTTATCTTCACAAATCTGAAGTGTGGCTGTGTGTTCCATTATTTTGTCCTTTGAATATGTATTTTTTTCATAGTCTTCATTCTTCTGTTGGTGTGTGATGTTAAAATAAACAAACTAATGTTACATGACCAGTACATTGTAATGTACACTTATGTCAGATAATTAACAACTGATGTGTACAGAAATCAGGTTATGTAGAAATCAGTGTTGATTATTTGTTTAATTAAAACAGTAAAAAAAACTGAGATCATAAAATTCCTTGAGGACTTTTACCCATTTATTCTGAAAGGAAGAGTTTTATCACTGCAGTAAAAAGGTGACATTTTTTCATCCCACATTGAGCTGTGGTGTGTGTATATATATATATATTGTAAGGACTCCAAATGTATGATATTTGTCATTTGAGGAGATTTTTGTCCGTGGTGAAAACTTTCTCTTTAAATTATTATTTTTACCTTATGTTTATAGATCAGGCAAATAAAGGAAATGGTATGTAAAACTTCATTCTTTTGCTTCCCATATTATACAATATACCTATGGTTCTGATTAATTTTATCAGTAAATATTGCTTGAGGTAATTATATTTTTTATTTCTAAAAATTTATGGACATTTAGGTTGCAAAAATTTGAGGTGTGGGTGTTTTTCTCCATTATTTCACTATGGAGTATTTAGTTGTATAACTGTTGTTGTTTTTCTATTTTATATTTACAGAACAAAAAGATGAAGTAAAACAATGGTAAATACAAGTTTGTTTTTACTTTTATCATGCTTTGCAGTATTTCTATTGTAATTAATTTTAGCTAACATGATTTTGATTGTTATTTTCTATATAATATAGAACATTTAGTAAGTAAAATTACTTTTAGTGATTTTCATTGATATTATAATTTGGTTACAAGACTAACACTTTTTCTCTCTATTTGTGTTTAGATTAAAGAAGAAATAAAAGAAGAAAGTTTTGGACTAAATTTTTGTATAATGTTTTTTTAGATTAAAATTTTGAAATTAGAACTAAATTTTGTATATATATATATTTGAATAAAATTTTGTATTTTTGATTTAAATTATGTATTTATATTTTTGGAAAAAATTAAAATGTTAAACATTTTTTCTGTGTTTTATTCAAGGTTTTTTCCTTCCCTTTGTACATTCACATAATACTAGTTTTCATTTCTCATGTATTTGGATCTCTGACATTTACTTGTTAAATTCACCAGAATAAATTATACTAGTTTTTTGTATTTCTTTTTTGTGTAACAAGAAACAGTCATTGGACGAAACTGTGTTTGGGATAAATTTTTTTAAAGATTGCAAGGTAGGTTTTCATTATTACTTTTTGTATTCACCTGTAAAAATAATCAGTTAATTATATATAGATTAACATGTAACATCCAGGAAGATATAGACCAGAAGATATATGTATATTTTTTCAGTATTTAGTTACAATATGTAAAATTTTAAAGATAATCATATTTATATGTTAAATTTAAAAATTCATATGTTTGATGTATGTGTATTAAGCTATGGTTATTTTTGTATATTTCAGGGAGAAGCAATGAGTGCAGCCCTGGAAATAGCAACTTGGATGTGTTTTCTTTTATTTTACACATTCAGTTGCTGTTTCTTGGGAATTTTTTATCAGGTCAACAAAAAGAGAGCACTATCTGAATGTAAAGCGGATATTTGGTTAAAATAAACAAAAAAAAATATTTCATTGTGAGAAGGAAATATTAAAATATACCTTCTAATGACACCAAGAAATCAATTCTGAGGTCAAATTTTAATTATGTAGACAGTGGATTGCTTATATCTGACAGGTCTAAGTTGAGATTTTGAGGTCAGAGTGGAGAATTTTTTTAAAAAATGAAACATTTTCTGTGTAGCTCATTTGTCTATGTGATAATGATTCAAGATTTACCAGGAAAATACATTAAATGACATAACAGATTTAGACAAGTTGTATACATCAGAGGGTTTTCATTTGACTAGCTTCTTGAGGTATAAATGACCAAAGGATGAGGTACAGTTAATTCCCTGTGTGACAAGGATTTGGTGATGATTTTTAACACAATTAAAATGGCAGAAGCTTTAGATGATCAATATACATCAGTAGGTCTTCGTTTGGCTAGCTTCTTGGATAAATGGCCAAAGGATGAAATTGTGTCACCAGTTGATTTAGTTAGAGCGGGGTTATTCTATTGCGGACCAGGAGACAGGGTAAAATGTGCCTTCTGTGGTGGAATTATGTATAATTGGGTTACAGGAGATATTCCTTTGAAAGAACATCTTAAACATTTTCCATTTTGTAAATTTGCCAAAGTGAGGGCCACCGAAATTTTAAACCAGGATTACACTAATATGACTCAGTGTTCGGTACATAAAAGTGCAGAGAGGATTGTACGTCAGTTGGGATTTTCTGATAAATTAATAAGAGACGGGTTGCAAAAGTTGAAAGGCAATACCATTACAACCGTGGATTTATTGGATGCAATTTTTGAAATTGAAGATGAACAAGTTATTCAGGAGAACAAGAGATTAGATACAGCACCGGCTTGTAAGATTTGAATGGAGGGTGATATTACAATGGTTCTTCTACCTTGTCGACATCTGTTGTGTTGTGAGAGGTGTGCAGAGCAACTAAAGAAATGTCTGTGGTGTCGTAGTTCAATACTAGGAACTCTTAAAACTTTTTTTACTGATTAATTGGAAATATTCAACCTCACAGTCCAATGTACCCTGGTTTTTGGGATAAGTTTATTTAAAAGGTTGGGTGATGTTTAACATGGATATTATTCTGTATATTGTCCATAAAAGACTGTAGCCAGTATCTGTTCATCAAATGGCAAAAAAACAACACAGGCTTCTCCGAATATATCCAAAAGTTTTTTTTCCCTGTCTGTAAGTCCATTGTCCATATGATAAACAGCTGATTCAAAGTTCACCCAGGAAAATACATGAAATGGGAAAAAACCAAAAACATACTGTCAAATTACCACAAAAAATTTGGTTAAAAAGTTGGGTGATATTCCTTGCCCTCAGTTCATAGTGGGGGTCATATATGCAAAAGTTTTTTTTCCTGTGTAAGTCCGTTGTCCATATGATAAACAGCTGATTCAAAGTTCAACCAGGAAAATACATGAAATGCCAAAAAACATACTAAAAACATACTGTCTAATTAACACAAAAATTTGGTTAAAAAAATTGGGTGATGTAGGCCTTACTCCTGCCCCCAGGTTCGTGGTGGGGGTCAAAGTTAATTAATGGGGTTAAAGTTACCTGGGGGCAGGGGTAAGGCCTTATACTACTACTCAGAATCCTCAACTTTGACATCTGGTATGAGTCCCTGTTCATTCATAACAAAAAAAACTCTACCTGCATTGCAGTTTTGCTTCATTTTTCCAAGTTCAAATCAAACAACTAATTTTATATCATATGGTTATTATCACCTAATTATAGTAGATTTTATAAAAAAAACAATCTATTAATAATAAACTGTACAATTCAATATTTAAAGTGTTGAGTTAGAAACTGCAAAACACATCCATTATTTTAAGATGTGCCATCTAGCCAATCAGATTACCTAATTGTACATGTATTTTCACTGAAAAAAGGAAAGTGGATATGGCCATTCATGCGTTATCTATATTACTGTTTATATTTAATTATAAGAGGCAATGGTAACAATATACATGATGACACATTGGGACAGTTTGATTGTGTACCCTGAAAGGATAAACTTTAATGCTAACGGTTGTGTATTCTGGAAGAAATGAATTGTGGTGGCAATGTTTATATTTGTCTGTCTGTTTGCTTCAACAGTTAACTCTTCCATGCTTGGTCTTACACTTCTGAAGTATTCCTATTTATTCACAAAAAATGAAAATTGGGTGGAGCTGATATCATTTAATGTCACAGCAGGGTAAGTGATATGACAAATTTGTATATTAATATTGATCGTAAAATTAGATTTTGGTTGTACCCCATCTAATCAATCTTTGACTGCTAGGGAATCCCCTCTGCCTCAAGTAAACACAAACTTGTGTTTATGTCTATGAAGGCATTCGTATTGAATATTCTAAATAGTGATACAGTAGACTATTCATGTATCACAGAGCCATAAGACCACTCTGAAGTGAACTAAGAGTATCCAAACACTTCAAAGATAATATGACCTGCAAACAACATCTCTACAATGCAACTCACCCACAACCATTAGCAAGTGATGAGCTGTGTCTGAAGCCGATTAAAGAAATTGGGTGTTCCATAATAAATTTTTAATGAAATTTTTACTCTAAACATTCACATCTAGGTACCTTATGATTTATTTATTTATTTGGGGTTTTACGTCGCTTTCAACACTGTACAGGTCATATCACGACGGGTAGTTGGAAGGGCAGAGGAAACCAGTACATGGAGTTCGCTAGGGTTGTGTACTGTAAACTGCCGACCAACGGCAAGCAACTACCAGCTTTCCTACTTAAGGCCATGACGGGGATCGAACCCCCGACCTCAGAGGTGGGAGGCGAGAGTGTTACCACTCTGCCACCGTGGCCCCTAGGTACCTTATGAAGTTACATGATAATTATACTGTTTTGAAGGCATGTCATTGGTATTTTTTGATTGAGCCTTTTTGTTTTACGGAAATTTATTGTGCATTCACTAGGAGCTAGATAAAATGTGTGTACATCAGCAGCAACATGTTTGTTAAAAGTCAAACTTAACTCAGTATTTCCCCTCATACTTGTGGATGGATTTTAAAGCAATAACAATGGGTAGCAACTCTGTTCATATACCTTTTTAATAATGTATGTAACATATTGTACCTTGGATTGTTTTTTAAAATAGTAGTACTTTGTGACAAATATGACTGTCCTCAAACTCTGTCAGATTCTGAATTTATGTCATTATGTCAGTGAAGTGCAGGTTATTCCAAATTAGTTTAAGGGTATTTATAAAAGATCTGAGGACAGGCTCTGGCTGAGGGGAGGCATGTCATATCCTTGTTTAGAATGTCCTTATTTATACTCAGTTCAACAATCATAATAGATTGCAATCACTTAGCTGATTTTAAAGCCATGGGTTTGCTGAATAAGCCTGTCCAAAAAGGCAGAAAACTGGAATGTTCAATAAAAGGTGTGATTTTCCCCAGTGAAAAAGATAAGTTGTACCACAAAAAAGATAAGTATAAAAAGACAAGAAAATTAATCAGCAGATTTATATGTATGATCATCTCGTGGGACAGACACAATTCAAGGCTGATCACTCAGAGACAAGATTAATCAGTAGATTTACATGTATAATAATCTCTTTGAACAGCCATGATGTAAGACCGATCAGTGTCGGAGAAGATTACTCGGCAGATTCATTTATATGATCATCTCTTATGACAGGACCACTCAGCTCTGAGAAATATTTGTTGTACTATAAAACGATTAGACAAAGTATGTTGTACAACTGATGGGAAAGGGTATAACACCCAGTGATCATGATATAACCAGAAAAATCTGTAATGATTGATAACAAGAAATAAAACCGCCTAAAAGTCATAAAAATGGGATGAACATCTATAATCGCTAAGATTGTGATCCATCCCTTCACGAGATTAATAATGGGTCATGAAACATATAAGATTATGCTCGATATAGCATAATTGACATGGTCAGGATGACAACTTTTGACAGTTGAATCAGGGTGTAACATTATCACATGTTGATATTTTCCTGTTGCATAACATAGTAGGTACTTAGGCTAAGGTAGCTTCACCTTTCTGTTCAACATTTGTTGATTCTTATTTTATTGGTTTTTGCACCTTTGGCAATGAGCTCTTACATTGGCACAGTTATGCATCTACATTATTTTTGTATTTCATTGCATACTGGGTGGTATCTGTATCTCTGACTCTCACCTGAATACACTTTGCTTTCAACCCACGGCATACTTGATTTTACATTTGGACAAACAAGATTCATGTTCGCAGAAAATTCTAACACAGCCTTCCCTCATATTTGTGACCATATGTTGTGTGTTTTATGTTACGGAATGCCCTCATAAAATTTTTCTCAGCCACCAGTATTTTACCACTTTATGTAATCTCTTTGAAAAGCATGCTCTAATCAAGAAGATACCAAACTAACCAGAGTATCCAGAGTAAATTTGAACTGGTTTGGTGGCTCAACAACTCAGCCAGAAATTGCAGCTAAAACTGTGCTGCTGTAAACCACTACCTCCTTCTTGAATTGCCCAAATGCAGTCACTTTATGAGAACCATGGTCGAAAATGAAGGAAATCCGAAGGCCTTGTGGAACAATTTTTTAAAAATCTTACACAAGTCTTCAGATGTTATTTTACCAGACTACACAAATCTTATTGATTTGGCTAACATGTTCAGACATTTCTTCAGTGAGTGCCCATACATACTTTGTTAGTTATGTAACTATTGACATACTCATAACGCCAACATTTTAAATTAATCACTCAAACAGGGTAGCTTTGTGTATGCCATTCTGAAAAACAAGTTTAGACAGTGATGTCCTACAAATTAAAGAAATGTGTCTAATATCAACTTCATATAAACAAATCAGAAAAATTTTGGCAAAACATTTAAATGACCTCATTGCCAAAAAGGTGATCACTAATATCAATCAGTCTGCATACAGGAGTTTCCAGTCCACTGACACATCAAGATCACAAATGACGTATTTACAGCTGTAAGTTACAACTTCCTAACTTTTTAAGGCCATAAATTTCTCTGATATTCCTTATTTATCAAAGAGGCTTTTATTTCCTCATTCAGTCCTAAAAAGGTGATAAGCATGCGTAGTTTTTCCAGTCACATCAGTTGAAGGAACAGGCTTTCATTAATTTTCAGATTCCATTAGACCATCTGCAGTTTCAGTAGTCAACTCTTAACATATCTGTCCAGATTGGCATACCCACAACCTACCTGTGGCTTTCACTGGGTTTTGCCCTCTGTCTGGTCCCTGTTTGGATTCCAGTGCATTGGGGGATCTTTATCAGTTTTGCACTACATAAATTTTTCTATTATTATTATTATTATCAAAGTTCATTGAACTCTATATGCAGTTTTAGACAGGAATAGGTCTGTACCAATGATGTACAGTGGTATAAATTGCTCAGTTCTTACATGTATCCTCTTTATACATGGAAATTAATTTTTACAATTCCCTATAAAACCCAGTTTTAATTTCCTTTTAAAAGAATTTTTTAACAATAGATTTAACTATATTAACCAGTCTGAATTGCTTAATAATTATATCCTGTTATCTTTACTTAAGTAGAAATTCGTCTGAACAAAGAATCAGTCAATTAGAGGAAATATATACCTTTGATTCACCTGGTAGTTTAATCTTGTTGACGTCAGAGAATGGGGATTTGGACTTGACTGATGACATTGAAGTAAGATACAGCTCCCACACCTGTGATGTCACAGCTTGGGCAGGGGCCTGTCTGGTAGGTTTTGATATGTTGTTGGAAAACTGTAGAGTAAAACAAATTGATAGTTTGTCATATAATCTGATAGCTTTAGGGATTATTTACATACAGCTGATTATTGGCCACAGATGCAAGTGAAATATTGTCACATCATCAGACCTACAGAATTACACTCTTTCTATCAATACATTAAATTATTCAACCATTGTATTACATAAAATACATTTTTAAGAAAAGCATTTTCTGCAAGTGCAACCAACTGGATAAGATATTTTGAACAACATTACAAATGAATCATATTTTTATATCAGTATTATGTAACTGGTAATCCCAAAAATCAGTCATATTTATTTTCAGCATGATCAGCCCTTTTGTGTGAATACTGGCACAACAGGTGAGGAGAACAAATTCTATAAAGTTTATAATAAAACTACTATTACCCCTGCTATATTATTTACTATATAGTTAATGGCAAGGTGCGCTCCATTATGTAAACTTAATGGCCTATGAGGCCCAAAGGGTCAAAGAGCCATGACATTTACACAATGGAAGCACCATGAGGCAATTATCTGTTATAAAACCCTTTGAAGCGCAACCAATTAATTAATTGAATAATTTGACACCTTTTACTAAATGGTCCACCTGTGCAGTCTTTGCAAGGTTTGCTTTATTGTGAATATCATTTGTAGCTTTCACTACGTTAGTTCTATGGTCATTTTAATTTCAGTACACAAACAATATTGTTTCACGATGTTTATGACTGGTTTTATTTTGGGGAAAATAAATTTACTTTTGAACAGAACTTGAAAATTGTGATTATAGTCTGAACCCCAAATTTTAACCATGGATAGTGATAATGGATAAAATAGGGGTCTGTGACTTAGAGAAAGCCCTTTCCAGAAAAATTTATATTGTTCATATGACAATGTTTATGCTGTAGATACCTTTTTATGGTGAGTTTTTCATCTTACTTTAGTGCTTGTGCTTATTTTAAGAGAACAAGTGATTATATTCTGTTACATACATTGAAGGACCATGCACTGTTATTTCTTGGGGTTTTTGTGTTGAAGTTTTCAGGTTTTATAAATTTTGAGTTCAAGTTGAAAATTTTGAATCAAGTAAAAATGCCTCCTGGAAAGATTGTCTCCTGGAAAAAATCCTCACACAAAAAGAATTCATACTCCATATTTTGCATTCCACAAATGCTTCCCAACAAATAAATCTACAACATATAAAAACAAAATTCATTTCCACCACATAGGGTGCCAGACGTATATGTCAGACGCATATAACAAAATGTAATAAGATTAAGTAAAATCCATGTTTTGAATTTAAATTTTTTAAATTAAAATCAAATCCAAATCCAATACTAATGCATTGCGGAACTACATTAGAGAACTACATATTTGTTTTCCATTTTGGGGGTCCTCGTTGGTCTAGTGGGTTAGCAAGTGTGGCATCTAATCACAGGCTGTCACCTCTGTGTGTTAGAGTCCCATAAGTGGCAATGTTGAAGACCTGTCCCAATATGACCCTGGTTGTTAAACGGCATGTAAAACCCCAACTTTGTCTTTTGTTTTCCATTTTACTTAAATAAAAAAATTCTTTCATGTGACATAATTTAATTTGGATTGTAAATCAATAACACTGTTCATTCTGAGCCAATAAAAGCATTCCTTTTAATATTCTGGGATAGATTTGAACAATAAACACCGTAAGCTACCAAAACCACTGCCTTTCATTGATCATTTCCCATCAAAGTTATGTTGTTAAGGAAATCCAAAGACTTAAAATGTCCAGCATTATAATTAATATACTTGGTTTTTTTTCTTTGTCATGAGTTATGTTTTATGAGGTATTTTTCCATGAGGTATTTTTCTATATAAATAAGTTTTGAAAACAATTCAATATTGAATGCATTGCACTGGGCATAACTGGTAAACACCCTTTTTTTCTTGGCACCTAAAAGCTATTTTGTTGTTAGAAATAATGCAGTGTTAACTCTCCGTTGTGCAATACTAATGGACAGTTGACTCAATAGGAGGGTCACCGGTTTTAATGTCATTAACAGCATAAACTTAAGTGAAAAAGGTGCTCGACAGAGAATGAAATAAGATTAAATAGTGATTATCCTGTATGCTAACGCACTTAAAAACTGTGTAATAATGATGTATCATATTTTAGATTTCTGGTCCAGTACAAAATGCCAAGTTACTGACAATCCAGATCGTAGCGGCTTTACATCCTGTGCTTGTAGTGGAATGGGAGCTTTTGCCATATTTTTACTGGTAGTAATAGATTTAACAAATAACACTTTGTAAAATATATGATACCAGACAAGGCAGATTAACATTTGTATTGTGACAAATACAAGATAGAAGGAAGTATTAAGATTATGATTTGAAATATTTCTACAAAACCAGATTATTTACTTACATTTAAGATGTGTACAAATGTGTCATAATGCATTAATATATTCAACTAGGAAAGTCACTTATTTACATAAACAATATAATCAAATGCTTCCACCAAATAATTGTTTCCTTTAAATGATCATCAGATTTTATCGAGCTTCTAAAGAACGTATTATTGTGCTCGTTGCAATTCAAATTTGTCAGTATTAATCCTGTTGGTAATATTGACAGTTCCTTTCGGAACTGACACCTCCCTAAAATGACTTAGTGTTGGTTCTTTAGTACATCTATGATATCATGAACATTACTAAGTACTTTTCTCATTTGAATAGATAAACTCAATCTTGTCGACATCCCTGAACTAAAATATCAAATTATCGAGCATACAAAATTCCATGACCAATAAAAATCATTAAATTAAATTTGATTTAAATTTTAATTTTTTTCACCCAAATTTTGTCAATGAACTTATGATGCTATATGTTCTATGATACTATTTTAAAGGGATAAGCATTAGAAATTCAGTTTCCTTTGATGTTTAGGGCAATATTTATCGGGCAGATACTATTTCATGGGATGCTCCTAAAGAAATCTGGACAGACATCATCGGAGGAGATATCTCAGTGTTTCTGGTAAATTCAATATATTTTATTCTTCAAATGATGGCAGTTGTATGCTAGTTTAGTGGGCCTACTCAGTCACCTCGGACCTGAAAGGTTGTGTGTTCTAATCCAAGCTCTGTTCATAGTCGAGAAAATGCTTTGGTGCACAACCATCCTAAGTCAATAAATCCTTGCTTTAGATACACATTGATGCTAATGTTTTCGTATTCTGGCACATTGTTTTAAAAGTATGGACTTTATCTACAAGAATCAACTAAATTGTACGACCGTTCTAGATTAAACGTCTTCAATATAGTCTTGTGATATTAATACAAATAATTTAAGTGCCAGTTCAGGACGATCATTTATGTATTTGGGGTTTTACATCACTTTCAACACTGTACAGGTTATTTCACGACGGGTAGTTGGAAGGGCAAAGGAAACCAGTACATACAGTTCATCAGGGTTCTGTACTGTAAACTGCCGACCAACGGCAAGCAACTACCAAACTCACAAAACAACTTTGGGAGGAGAAACTATTTTCTGTTTCAATATGTATTATTGAAAGGGAAGTGTACAATGTAGTTTGCGGAGAGAGGTATTGAGCACAACACCAGTTACCTCATAACGAAAGATTGCAGAATCATGAAAAGCACAAAAGTAACAGATATTTGTCTGGGTTACAAAGCAGACCTCTATATTCCTTCTGTAATGGCAGTGTTATGATAGAAAAGCACGGATTAACAAACAGATTAACAAACTCTGAATATGTTCTAAATTTTCATCACGCAGAGTAACAGAATTTGTATCCCAGGTCTAGGGTAAATAGGACATATATAAAATGTATAGTTAATGTTAGTTAAAATAATAGTTATTAAAATTTAATTCTGCAAAAATAGACACAAGTAGCTTATTAAACGTAGTAGTGAATGTCAATGCTTGGTGTTGAAACTTAAGTTTATGTTTTCTAGATTAATACAATACTAACAATTATAATTCACAATTTTCCCCTCTTTCCACCCGAGGTCGGTAGGGTGCACATCTGTGTACAGGTTAATTATGTTCATATTTTCTAAATTCAAACAGATATTGTCGTATTTCTAAAATGACAGAGCGCATAAGAAATGTCATCGCTATCAATATCAAGAACATCTGCAACACGTCACTGAATTGATCCAATGCAATTAAATGCACCCAGTTTTTGCATATTGTGCCATAACAGACATCAAAGGGTTAAGATATCTCATCAGTCTGAAAGCAAGTGTTTCAAAATGTTGGTATAATAGGGAACCTATTAGATGTGTGTGTGTTGGGTATTAATTAAACGTGTAAACCCCACTTGCAGGTTTTCTCCATTGACTGATATGTCCAATACTAATCAGTATTGGACACTTTCTCTCAGAGACCATTTTAGGGGATTAATTTATTCCTGTAAAAGGGAAGTTACAGAATTTGGGGTCAGAGTATCATATATATGTTGGGACCAGGCATCAAATAGCTTATAGAGTGGGGTGTACAAAGGTCAAACTCCTCAAAAGTTGCCAAAACCACAAAATATTGAAAATCTCGGCCCTATCGGGCATCTGTCTCCAATATTTTCTAGATATTGGCCACTTTTTCGGAGTTTATCTGTATTAGTATTTACTTTCTCACCCATACAGGGCTTTCCATATAAGAAAGAGGTGGAGATTCTGGGCACTGTTCTTGGTAGTGTGTCTCTGGTCTGTCTGCTTGCCACATTGGCCTCGTATGGGATGTTTCGGTGAGTACCTATACTAATGCATCATTTGATGACCAGCCAAGCATGGTTACAGCATCAGAAAAGCCTATTTTTATTTCATTCCACATTATGTGTTGTTTTTTACCATTTTCTCTTTATGGCAGGATTGTTAAAAATATTTTTTCAATAAATTTGCCTGACCAAAGTTGGACCATATATAGTGTAAAATAGTAAGCCTTTAATTAAATTATTTCAGATAATACAGGTTATCTTTTTAAGAAATAAATGAAAAGCCAGTATAAAAAAATAACAATTGCTTGGTTATCTGTCAGTTGTGAAGAAATTTATAGTATAGTAACAGATCATTTTAATTGACTTCTAATATTTAAAAGTGGATGAGTTCAAAAGGTAACAATTTCGGAGCATGTATTTTGCAGAATCATACAATGGATTTTATATTACTAAATTTTATAACAAAAATTCATATGATGTGATATCATTCAATGCATTCGATTTCCCAGCTGGGGGCCTTATAATCCATTCAGTACTTGACAGACTTGTTCAGAACATTCAATAGCCTCTTAAATGAAGATAATATTTTTTGTTTATAAAAGATTATCTTGTTAAAGGTATGATTTAAGAAATGATCCATTAATGCAAAGCATCTTACCAATTCTCATAATAATTGATGAAGTGTACAACTCATTTAGAAACTTTACTCACTACTTGCGGTTGGCTCAAGTTTTCAGGGTTTACAATGATACTCCGTGAGTAACCATCACTTTATCAAAACCAAAGCTAATTGTCTTACTTTAAAGATGGGGATTTCCTTCTCAGTCACAACAGAGAAGGCAGGTCGTCTACAATTCAGAGGAAACACTTTCACTTTAACATAATCAAAGGTATCAAGCAAATTATATCATAGTGTTCTAGAATGATTTTACTTTAATTCTTACGCACAGCAGAAAAGGCAGTCCAACTACAATTCTGATACACCTCTGTGTGGCTCTGATAGCACTTTCTGTACTGCTGTTAATTGTGCAATATCTTGGTGATGCCATGACAAGGATTGGCTGTACTGTGGGCAATGTGCTCAGATACTACTTAGTGTTTGTTTCACTCATGTGGAATGCTGTTGAAGCCTTTAACATGTACCTCATGCTCCTTAAAGTGTTTAATAGTAACGTCAGACAGTTTGCCTGGAAAGCAGGGACCATTGCCTGGGGTAGGTATTGCAATCATTTTGCTATACAAGCTTTTTTAATCTTATGCTCAGGGTGGTGATTGGGCACATCCACTTGTGCGAATTTACAGTGGAAAGCAGTATCAGTTAGAATTTGGATGTTTAATTTTGTTGGGTTTAATCTCATTTCTGTAAGTTTTTAAGTTGCAAGGACAAAACGAATGTTGAAATTAAGAAATAATTCTATCAGGTGACCATGATCTTTTATCATGGAAATGCTGGGTGATCTAACAAGCTATGCCTACAACAAGAGGAAAAGTTGACACACTAATTTTATTGAGGTCAATCACATTAATTTTATGTACTGGTGATATTCTTATGAGGGTTGGAGTCAATTACTTTGAAAAGTACTTCAGTGTATTTATTTTTTTTTATATTTGTAAAGTTACTGAATTTTAAATAATTTGAATATTTAATAAACATTAATGCCAATTTTTCCAAAAATATAGAACAGGTATAATGGTCAAATTGGTCATACAAGTGATAACACAGGTTTTAAACGCTGGAAGACACTAAAATAAATTATCAATAAATCTTATTGTTATTTGAAGTTTTTGGGAATTTATAGTATAAATCTGATAAAAGAATGCAATAAAACTAAGACTTATCTTTACTTGTCAGTACATCAATTCTAAAATAAGTACATATTTAAGTACATATACTTGATACTTAGAGATATATTTATTACTATTCAACTCACTGCATTGTCACAATTTACCAATAATTATTTTAGGTATTCCTTTACTCATGATAGCAATTTGCTTTGCTGTGAACAAGAAGTCATTCAATGGGCATTTTGTTATAATATCAGAAAACCTTGGGCAATGTGCCTTCCAGTGAGTATTAATTTGCAATTATTATTGTGAGACCTTTCAATAAAACAACAAGCTCCAAGAGGAGGCCGAGTGCAGGCTTTGTAAAACTTTGCACACAACACTAATTTAATGGTCTCATTGATTTCTTTGGTAACATAAAGAAAAAATGCTCCAGCTTTCAGGATATTCACCGGATCATGCCAAAATTTAAATAGTTCCTCCTTGTATCAGTTCGGATGCTCCTAGAAAAATTCATAACGATCCCTATAGTAGTGTTTCAGTTATACTCTAAACAAACAACTTACAAACAAGCAAACAGAAGAAGTATTATACTTTGCACAAATTTGCAAAGTAATAAATGTTTAAGAAAAGGACATTGTAAATTATCCAGTCTTACCATAAATTGTGCTTTAAAACTTTCACTTTTATAACTTGTCAAAACTTGTACTTTTATCTTAAGCTTGGTAGATCAGCAGACAACAGTACACTGAGTTGGTCAGGATTCTGTATGGACAGGCATCAGATACTGACAGGCAATAACTAACTTTCCTACTCCAGGCCAGGATCAGTATTCATGCCCATGAGAGAGAGGTGCCTGTGTCACCAACGATATCACCCGATTACTTGAAAAAGTAATTTTTCTGTTTAAAATGCAATAGTCCTTTATGTTTAATCATTAAAAGTGATTTAGATAATTTTAAAACCATCTGACCTCTTTTTATCTCAGTCCCCCACCTCCCCCTTTTAGTGCTGCTGTTATATAGGGTTCATACGTTTTCATGTCAGCCAATGTCAAATAACTATGAATGTATACTAACTTGCCTGTGCTGTGATTTCAGATGCCAGTTGAATCAACAGATGATTTATTATGCTTATCTGATTCCTTTAGCTCTAATTATTTTACACAACATGACTGTGTTTGGTTTTGTGTTGAGAGCCATTGTCAAGCATGGACAAAAACTTTGGAAAAGTAAGCATTGCATTATTGTTTTAGTTGTTGTTCTTAAAGGTCAATTCAGTTAGATAAAATGTTTTAAAGATCTGGTCCAATGACCTCCAATGTAATAGCAATACCCACTACACTACCATACTCCTCCAATAAGCTGAAAACTTGTTTTTGGATGATGCACAACACATTCAATGTTGTATTATGGCTCTCCCTACAGGTAAGAAGAGAACCCACATTGCTCAACTTGTGGGAGCTGTTGCCACTCTAACTCTGCTGGGAGTACCCTGTGTGTTCAGTGCTTTTGGCGCCATGGATGCCACGACCAATCAAAGTCTGTTCATGCTTCAAGGAATATTCCAGGTATAATCCCTTTTATTATTTATCCAGCTGACAAAGATATTATCTGCATCTTGGCCCAGAAACTTCTATAATTTGAGCACAAAATACTTATTTGGGCTTCATATAGTTAAATTAGGGCTGTTTATGCCCCTGTTCCACCAAAGGACTAAGCTCCGATCCTGTCTGCGACCCTTAATCGTGGACAGTCGTTGAAGAAAAAGGTAAAATGGGCGGGAATACTGAATCATTATCAAAGCCTGGGATTAAGTTCAGATCGGCCTCAGGAGTCCCCAGGAGGCCCCACACAGTCCCCGACTGTTCTGCGACTAAGAACCGATTAAGTCATTTTTCTGGTCAGTTTGAACCACAATCTTGTTGTACACATACCGACTGGGTCCCAGGACCACTCAGGACTCCTGGGACTAAGCCCCAACTAACCCCCGATTAAGTCCCAGCTTCCTCATGCCCCTGTTCCACCAAAGGAGTAAACATTGATTGGTTCCACGACCCTTAATCCTTGAGTGTCTGTGAAAAAGCATGAATGATGGGTGGGCAATGGAATCGGGATTCAGGTCTGGGGTTGTTCTCAGGAAGTCTCAGACCTCCTCAGACAACTCACGATTGTTCCCCCACTAAGAGATTAAGCCACAATTGGGTCTCAGACTGGTCTGTGACTTCCTCAGACTTCCTGGGACTAATAACAGATTTCCTCATACCCCCTGGGACTAAAATAAAACCGACCTGGCATTAAAGTCTCAGGAAGTCTGAGACAACATAAGATTGTGTAAAATAGGGTCTGAGGAGGTCTCAGGAAGTCTGAGACTGGGAAATTTGTGAGTAGGTGTGACAGTGGATCGGTTACAGTCGTGAAAAATATCAAACATGTTTGATTTTTAACAGACCTCAACAGATCTAAACAGGCTCAAGTATACTGTCTAGGACTCCACATTTACGAAATACCCTAATAGGGAGCCTTAGTCGTGTGGAACAGGGGCATCAGGCGTCCTGAGGCCTCCTCAGAGTTCCTCAGACCACAATGGCCGCTTCTTGTTTTGCAAAATAACTGGATTTTCTGAGTATATATAAAGTCAGGGAAGTAATTATCATGACTTGTCTAGGAACACAGCAGGATGCCAGCTTTCAATGGAAGACATCTTCAGCAACAAATTAGGGTTTTTTATTTTTTATTCAGTTACATATACTGATGTATTTGCTATTTCTACGTCAACCACAGCAACCACCACAAGCAGTAGCACCACCATCATCACCATCACAAGCCATACAGAGACCTAGAAGAAGGCACAACATGTGGGTCAGGCCATGACTACTACAGAGAGAGGAGAGGGGGGCCTACAACAACATTATGGCTGAACTGTATGCCACAGACATTCCAGGATTCACCAATTTCATGAGGATGACCCCTGAATTCTTTGAAATGATAAAGATCAGACTGGAACCATGTCTAGCCAGGCAGGCCACCAACTACAGAGCTCCAATCAGTGTTGGGGAAAACTTAGCCCTCACCATCAGATATCTGGCCACTGGAGAGTCATACACATCATTATCCTGTCAGTTCAGGGTTGGCAGATCCACCATTTCCAAGTTTCTACCAGAGGTCTGCAGGGCCATTCAGGATGAGTTCACCAGAGAGTACCTCAGATGTCATACTACTCTAGATGAGTGGAAAGAACTGGAAACAGAATTCAGGATCAGGTGGAATGTTCCACATGCCCTGGGAGCCCTTGATGGCAAGCATGTGGCCCCAAAGAACCCCAAGAACTCTGGAGCCCTGTACCATAACTATAAGGGATTCTTTTCAATAGCAATGTTGGCCTTGGTTGATGGACAGTACAAGTTCAGATGGGTGGATGTGGGTACAGCTGGATCTTGCTCAGATGCCCAGATATTTAATACCTGTCACCTGAAGAGGAAGATTGATGATGGCAGCATAGGCTTCCCTGACCCAGCACCTATAACCCAGGGTGGTCGAGATGTCCCCTACTTCATCCTGGCTGATGAAACCCTATGGCAGAAGGATGTTAACCAGAGAGGAAAGAATTGCCAACTACAGAATATCAAGGGGCAGGAGAGTTGTTGAGAACGCTTTTGGCATCCTAGTCTCAAGATTTAGAGTCATGATGACCACAATTGAACTAACCCCAGAAACAGTCAGGGATGTGGTCATGACCTGTGTGGTTCTGCACAACATACTGAGAAGCCAGTATCAAGGTCAACATGGTGCTCAACAGCCTGGTGGTGATGATGATGATGATGTGCCTGGTGATGGTTGGTTGATTGGAGGTGCTGTTGATGGTGGTCGCGACAGAAACCCTGCCAGAGAAGCTAAAAGACTGAGTGATTACCTCAAGGACTACTTCAATAATGAGGAAGCAGTGGCCTGGCAAGATGGCAGAATATAACTGTTACTGCAGTAACCAGTCCTTTTCAGGACTAATAAGCAGTCCTTTTCAGGACTACCAAATATTCCAAAAACATTAATCAGCTGTGCTTGTTCCAAATAACCGAGGTCCTCAGTGGCCTAGTGGTTAGCAAGTTTGGCATCTAATCATAGGCTGTCACCTCTGTGGGTTCGAGTCCCACAAGTGGCAATTCTGAGGACCTGTCCCAATATGACCTTGGCTGTTGAACGGGATGTAAAACCCCAACTTTGACTTTGTTCCAAATAACCCAATCATTACCAAACATAATTCATCCAACCAACAAACAGACAAACCCAATGCAAAACATAATTCCCAAAAAATAACATACAAACGCAATGCCAAACATAAGTCAACCAAACAACAGACAAACAGACAAACCAAATGGCCAACATAATTCCCAGAAATAACAGACAAACCCAATGCCCAACATAATTCCCACAAACAACAGACAAACCCCATGCCAAACATAACTTGGTAAATGGAATAAATATTGCATATATTTGGAAATCGACACCCTAGTTTCACATTTGGTTTTTATTCTGGAGAAATAACTGAAACTGAAAGTTTTTCCTTTATTGCAAATCTCAAAATTAAATTTTTTTATTCACTTCAAGGAAATTTACAAAATATAACCACCCAAGTGGTTCTCTTTACAGTATGGTTTATCTGTCTGTTTGTTGTGGGGAGTTATGTGTGCAAATTCGTTCGTCAGTTTGTTAGTTGGAGGTTATGTTTGCTGGACAGAAAGTGTGTGTGCAGTCGCTTATATAGTCCCAGACCCCCTCATTGCCTCTTTTGGTTTTAGACACGCAGAAAATAGTCGGTGCTTAATTGGTACTTAGTCCCAAGCCTCCTGTTTGTTGGTTTGTGGCCATGTCATAACATAATTTTTTTTATCTCTAGGGATGGTGTCAGTGTTGGACTGTTTCATTATAGATTTAAAGCAATCCCATGGATTTTAAACTACAAATGGGCAGATTATTGGCCATATTGGGAATTTATTTATCTATTTTTTCTATGTGGCCTTCCATGGGTATTCCTATGTGTATTCCTATGTGTATTACCATGGGTCATTTGTTTCATGTTTGGGGTGGTGTGGGTGTTGGGCTTTTTTTGTTGTTTTGTGATAAGTATTTGTACTGAACTGTTATGTTTTGGGAGGGGAATTTGAACAACTTGCAGCTAAATAATTTTTTTAGAAGATTTGGGCGGCCCTCTGTAACTTCTAAACCTTCCTCTCTATCCTTATCCTCTCTTCTGTACCCTCCTCTGTCCTTTCCTCTGTCCTTTCCTCTGTCATCTCCTCCAACTCTCCACATTCCTTCTCCCTTTCCTCTTGCCTTTCCTCCATCTTCTTCTTTCCTCCTTTCTCTTTCCTCATAACTCCAGTGAATATCACAAAACAATGTAAAAAAACTGAAATGTGTCTCCTAACTGTTAAATTTGCCCTAACTCAAGTAAAATATGAAATGTAAAAAAAAACTGAAAACCCCTAAGCAGTAAGTGACTGACGTCTCTCAGTAGCCAACCAGTCTAAACACAGAAAGTGTGTGTGCAGTCGCTTATATAGTCCCAGACCCCCTCATTGCCTCTTTTGGTTTTAGACACGCAGAAAATAGTCGGTGCTTAATCGGTACTTAGTCCCAAGCCTCCTGGGGCGTCCTCAGACCGTCGCAGACTAAATTTCAGTGGTCCCAGGCGGCCTGAGGAGGCCGGTTTAGATCGGCTTCTCTTAGTCGGGGCTTAGTCCCAGACCCAGATTTCTTAGTCCCAGGACACCTGAGATGGTCTGAGGCTTCCCGGGACTAATGAAACCGATTCCTTTTCACACGCATGAAACTTCAAAGATCTGTTATGAGTCAGGGACTGACAAACAGGCTTCCTGGGACTAAGATATGGACGCCTGGGACTAAGAGTCGCATGAGGCCTGAGACAACCTAGGACTGTGTAAATTTGGGTCTGAGGAGGCCTGAGGAAGCCTGGCACTGGACATTTTGTTGACGGCAGGAAATGAGAATCGGTTTGGATTGTGAGAAATATCATGTTTGATATTTCTCACGGCCCAAACCGACAACTACTGATCCTTACCGAATGCCTGGGACTAAGCAAATATTTGAAACCGACTACAAAAAACCCTTAATCAGGAAGCTTAGTTGTATGGTGTAATCTGCACCCACATTAGTAATCTGTACATAAAATGTCATACTAAAAATCTTCAAGAGGATATGTTAAGGGGAGATAATACATTTTCTTTTCGAAATCAGTACCCCAAATTGGCATAAAACTTAACATTTCAAATGGTATCCAAGATATTGAATGTACTTCTGTTGTCATTGTGGCTGCATGTTCTGTATTGCATTTTAAGCTACCTTCTTTCAGAGGACCCACATTTAAAATGTGAGGATTTCATTGGCTAGGCGTTTCATTTGGTTTTGACAGACAAATGGATGAACAGACTTTTCTATTTATTTATATTGCTTGTACATTTTAGTAAAACTTGATTTGTGAATGTTTTCAGAAATCAAATATGGACTGTCATATGATAATTTTTGTCCCATTGGATAATTGGGACTCGTGGAGACCTGGTTAAAATGCAAAAACAAATCAAAATAAAAAAGCGAAACCATTCCATTACCATTTTTATCAGCCTCAAAAAGTATTTCCAGTTAATTTTGTTAAATTATTATTTAGTGGAAAGTTAAAAAATGGACTTGGACAGTACGAAATTTCAGTGGCATGATTTTATAACAGACAGTAAAGACCTATACATCTATTAAATCGCTTCTAGGCCATGTTAATTCTCATGTAGAATCCTGTTGATTAATAGTATTAGATTTCCATTGACATTACACAGTCTGCAGAATTCAACTTAATATAATATAGGCATAACTAGAAAATGGAAAGACAACACCATTTACAAACCCCAATATATATAGGAGGGGAAATAGTAAAAACTTTTTTATATATAAGAGAGATCAAAGTAAAACATAATATATAGGTTATTTTGAACAGTTTTTACCTTTGTGCTGAAATGTCCTGTAAATACGAAAATTAATGTGTCTTCCTATGTATGTCACTGATGTTTGGCCTTTTAGCTTGGCATAACCTGAAGCCAAAATCCTAACTGATGCTTGTTTTATATTCTATAAAATGCATTTTTGCCTAAATATATGTACTGACACAAGTGCAAGTTAAGTTAAATCCACTCGACCCACAAAGAATCAAGTCAATTATCATTTTACAGTGCTTTCTGGGGTAATAATGTACTCTTGTTTAAATCATAAAATTTGAAATTTACACAAATTTCCAATCCACTTCACACCACAAAAATCAAGTCAATTAAAATGTACTCCTTTTTAAATCAGTGCCTAAATTTAGAATAAAATTTGAAACCTGCACAAATAAATTCCCAAATATATTTAATTTATTTCCATCACCACTTCACCGCCATTGCTTCCACCTTATTTGGTATTGTGCCTTCCCTGGAAAACCATCTGTCAAATAGCTTTCTGTCTAGTTGAGACATGTGCCAAGTTTTGAGGCCAAGCACTACATATCAAATATACTCAACACTGCAACATTAAATATGGGTATTTTGATGTTTTGAACATAGCCAAACCCAACCAGTATATATGTAGAATAACAACAAAGTAATTCCTGTTTATATATCTTATATTTCTCTAGGTTGTGTTTGTTATATTCATCAACCTGCAAGGATGTTTTATATTTGCATTCCACTGTGCTAGAAATGCCTAAATAAGGCAGTCTTGGAGTAGTGTCATACAGAGTGCAGTTTCTGTCACAAGGACATCTAGTATGGGTCAGTCTGATGACAAAACTTCTTCCCTTTACCAGGCTAAAGATAAGGGGGAGGTTACAGAGCTGGGAGAAATTATGATAAAAAGCACAGAAAACAGAGAAATTAAGGAAGCTACCAAAGATGGATTTGACTAAATATAGAAGACATCAATAGTCTAATGGTTAAGTTTGACAATTATTCCTTAAGCTCATACCTATATGATCCTTGGTTTGAGAACAGCTCCCAGCATAAGTTGGATTCCCTGAGGGCCTATATCTTTGAGCTTTCACCATGATGATATATATGTTAGACAAACAGATTAGAAATACACAATTCAGTGTTTTGTATTGTATGTGTTTCTTTTACAATTAAAACCTGATGAATGTACCAACATTATAGATTTTAGTTTCTATGTTGGTGTAGTGCCAACACACTTGTCTCCCACCTTTGAGATCAGTGGTTCAAACTCTGGACTGTAAATGGCAAAGTTGATAGTTTCTTTCCAACGGTCGGCAGTTTACAATACACAACCTTGACCAACTGTATATACTGGTTTCTTCTGCCTGTCAAACTACCCGTCATGATATGACTTATACAGTGTTGAAAGCGATGGTAAAACCCAAATAAATAAAATAAATGAATTATTCCTGAGTCACACTACAGATGGTATTTTGACAGTTATTGACAGCAGAAAAACAGAAGAAGAATGCTGTACCTTCTGTGGAAACACAGATGCACACATCTAGCTATAGTTTTGCTTTATGAGATAATCAGAATTGGGAGGTGAAATGGCCAAAATTCTGCACAGAAAAGACACTACAAATACTGTATGAGTATCCAGTGATGCTACAGTAAGCGTTACTAGAGACACAAAAAATAGGATTCACAACATCTACAGAAATAAACACACTGCAGTGGCCCCACAAAACCTGAAACAATCTATGATAGGTGAACATTTTCAACAGTTTAGAATTCTGGCATGCATGACTCTGGGAAGGCGCATGTCTAAAACATAGCCAATACTGCCTGTAAGGTGACTGGGACATTAACTTACTGTTACTGAATTGATAAAAGTATTTCGAAGTTACATAAAGAGAACATATTGTGAACAAATACTTTACTAACTCCCATGAGTTAACACCCACTGTGGCCTCTTTTAGAAAGAAGCTCAAAACCTATCTCTACACAAAGGCTTATCCTCCTTAGCTCACTTTTCTTATGGCTTCTCTGTGGTGCCGACCTGTTTTTTGTCCCTGGACTTTGAATTTGCCTATTGCTATGGTCTTGTTGCGCCTTAGAGTCCACTACTCAGTGGAAATTAAGCGCTATAAAAGTCAAATTAGAATTAGAATTACATGCATTATGGTGTGTCAGCATCATTTAAAAGACTAGTATGGCATTATTGATGTATTGAAAATTTAGAAAATTCAGCATTGTTGTAGAGTTATTAATTATGGGCAAAAATAACTATTTTTAATTTTTTGTTCTGTAATTACTTTTCTTTCTAATTAATATATTTAATATTCCAAATAAACTCCTTCATTCCAAATAGGCTAAAATAGCAAAAAAAAATCTAGGATAGGTTTTATAGTTCTGTGATCAACAAGAACACAAACGCAGTAAATATTCCTTTGTAGTTATGTATGTGATTGATGGCCCAGTCTCCATTCAAGTATAAAGTACATTTCTTTTAAATTTGTATTTTAGGCATTATCTTGCCTCCCCCTGAAAACTACACGAACACAGACTGCTTAATCCAAGATCCAGTTAATCATTTAGTAACTAGTCCAGCTATGTCTCTGGACAAAATGATCAAATGGTCTCCAACCCCCAACCCCCACCCACACTTCAATCAGGTCTATGCAGAAACAAGGCTAGTGTGTTTTACTATAGAAGTCTCTCAAAAGTAAGTTTTATAATGTTTTTGATTCAAAGCCTCCACATTGCAGTTGTTAACTTTTAAAACCAGTGTGTTTTTGTTATATTAGTATGTGTTTTATTGTTGTTGTTTTTTTTGTTGTTGTTATTTTTCCTTTGTACTTTCATTAAAACACAAATAGACTACTGTCATCGTTTCAATGGATAGAAAGCTTTTACAATTTTATCAGTGGGTGTAAAAGCCAATGAAGAAAGAAATATACTAATAATGTGATCGTAACTTTGCTGTTCATGTACTCTTACTTTATCAATTTTTACATCCACTAATAAAATGGAATTTTCATGCACTTAAGTATAGTTTTTAATTCTATTTTTGTAAAAGGCTCTCATAATTTGCTTATATTAGTACTTAACATGTATTTTATTTTGGATGAAACTTTACTTTTAGCTGCTTGTCTTCTAAAAGGGTATCAGTTTTCCAGTTAATATGGCACAACAGTGCAGGCAAATTGGGCAAGATTCTACACAGTGTCCTAACTCAATGAAAAATTAATTTTATTATATGTTGATAAATATACAGCTTTATTCACATACACGTCATATTAGGGCCACCTAAACATAATTACTGACTGTTGCATTATTAAGGAATTAAATAAAAATAATAAAAGTACAAATATACACAGGACTAGCGCACATTAATGGAAAGCAAGAATATGGCATGCAAGAGTGATAAATTAAGAAAAATCAAAGATGAAAAACACAGACTACCCAGACACAAAGTCCTTTTGTTTATTTGCATTGATGGCTTTGAACTGGCACATTGGTTTTCATGAGACATGGACCAAAGCAGAACTTTTTGCTGCAACGGGAAGTTTTGTAAAGGTCTAATAAAAGTATGACAATATTTGTTTATCTGTTACTAATTTACTTTAATTAAAAAGACAACATTTAATATTTATAATTGAAGTGGAAATACACATGTATTAATCAACACATGAGTTTATATTTGTCCAAATCACTGACAAACTGGCCAAATTGAGGCTTGGTGTGTTACTAATGCAGCATTCTTTGGGCTATTTACAACTAGTATATACCAGTTCAAGGCTTTAAATATGCATAGTAAGGTGTCACAGAAGATCATATTTACCGCTTGTAAGTAGAGTACCTCCCAAAGATTCCAATTTGTGGCCTTCACCTATTATCACAACAAATATGTAGATTACATGTGCTTTGGTTATTATCCTGTGAAATAAAGTTTTAATACTTTTTATCACAGTTTTCTTTGATAATCTGAGAAAACATATAACAAATGAAGTATAGATGTTTTACATGGTGGATAGTGAATTATTGTGATTGCTTTTATTTCTTAGGCTTTGTTATTTCGTCTTCTGTTTAAATACACAAATACAGGTCATGATTAACTAAAGAATAAGGCTTCACAATAGATATCTCTAATCACTGCTGATAAACACCAGCTCATGACGTACCAATAAGGCAGCATTAGTCTTTCATGGGCCTATGTCTTACTCCTTCACTCTGATGCTTTCATCAAATACTAGGGGCCACGGTGGCAGAGTTGTAGCACTCTAGCCTCCCACCTCTGAGGCCGGAGTCCGTTTCCCAGTATGGCCTCAAGTGGGAAAGCTGGTAGTTGCTTGCCGTTGGTCGGCAGTTTACAGTACAGAACCTTGACAAACTGTATGTACTGGTTTCCTCTGCTCTTCCAACTGCCCATCGTGATATGACCTGTACAGTGTTGAAAGCGACGTAAAACCCCAAATAAATAAATAAACAATACTGTTAAAGGGTAAAAATATTCATGATTTTTATTTTTTTTTATTTCCAAAAAGAAAGGAAGAAAACCAACACCAAATCACCAAGTACACAACTACATAAGACATATATACAATACATTAACCAAGCAGAAATACATTTATGATTTGTTTTCCATCACACAACATATTTAAATATAATACCAGGACATTCAGGCTGGCTAATATTTGTTGTATTCCCCTGTGCCCCTTGACATGAATGATCTGAACAAATTTGTAAATATTTTATTAATTATGTAGGCTACAAATATGTTGCATACATCATTGGAAAGTCATTGTCACATAGCTTCTGTTCTTTTGCTTGCATTAAAATCTAGACAGAAATTTCGGAGAAATCTCAAGCTAAAAATTCAAATTTTTTTGTATTCACTGGTGGCTGTAACTATGGATATGTTCACATCTAATTTGGCATTCTTTTGGAAAATATGAACTTATTTTACTTATTGTTGAAGAAAAGTGGTGGATAATAAAATTAAAACAACCTTCTCTGTGCATATTTTTATCATACAAAAGGGCACAAAATCACCATCTTTGGAACGCATTGCATTATTTATCTTGTGATAAAATTTTAAAATACACAGAACTTGATATCTTTTTATATTTTCTATAAATTGCTATATTTTGTCATATTCAAAAGTGATATTAAAACATTGTCAAGATAGTGCTAGATATTGCAATTATTATATTTTCCAAATTGATTTTTTTTTAATATTTTCACAAATGATTAAAAGCACTAGGACAATATAGCACTTCTTTTATATCAATTACAACATTTATAACATTTACAATAACATTTGTATTTATTGTTTGTGAAAGCACTTTGCATGGATACAAATGATTATTATCAGCAGCATCACAACATTGTAAATAGATTTTTAGCTATTTTCACAATGCCAACTGACGCAATCATTTTCAATAAAAGGAACAGGAACAAAAGCAGGTATATATACCCATTATAAAAATAATTCACATCAGTGAATTCACAGAAACATTTGACCATACGCCCTTTGTATCTATCCTAGGTGAACTGACATGCCACTCACTGTTCAAATATTATAAACTAAGCTCTAACTATTTCAGTTCTAGTACCACCATAGACTTGCATTTGTAAAATTGGGGTCCCCATCAATGAACATAGCAAAAATATGTAATGGTCTAATCACACTTCTTATTCCTTTTAATTTTGGTCAACCAGTTAAATCTGTCAATGTGGCCTTGTAAATATTAGTTTCTCCTAGAAGCACAAATGAACAAGGTTCAATCCCAAGGTATTGACAGACATAAAATGACACTTATGGTCAAAATGTGGTCATCTGTCATTGGGTCCTCTCTTTAGTGGCAGGCTAAGGAACCTCAGTGACGTAGGTAACTAGTCATCCCTGAGACTCTTTCACTTAGGAGAATGTCAACCCACCAGAGGTTTGGGTTGTACTTTACCATTTTGATGGATCCAGTAGCACTTTGAGTCCTACAATTAAGGAGATAATGAGCTTGGTATAAATACAATACAACAGATATGATCATGCAGTAAATACCTGCAGCCAGATATGTAGGGCCATTTTTCATATCTGAAACATTCATGATATGATTCTAAACCGATCCACATTGGAAATTTTTCATCAGTGGATGTGCAATTTCTTGAAAATAGACATGAAATCACAATAACAAGTGCTTTAAGTTTAAATACAACATGTTTACAAAGTTTTAGTAAGTATTGAAATGGAAACGTACAAGTCATACTAAAACCTTAAGTGAAGATGTTTGTATGTGTTTGATTAGAAGTAAAGATATTATATCCACAAATCATGTATTATAAGCAGATATCACAGAATGTGGAAGAGGCAAATAAACGTAATTTTAGTTCCCAATCTTTTACCAACTATCAGTCCCAACAACCCCAAGACATAAGAACAACGAGTTGGGAGTATTGACTTTATTCATTAATAAATGTAACTTAATTGATTAAATGTAAAATATATACATACAGAATATACACATAACTACGAAAAGTTCTATGCACAAAATATTAAGTGATGCACGTAAATAGTATGAAAGAAATGAAGGCACCAGGGCTGTATTCTATAGTGACCTAAATCAAATATTTTGTAAGATAAGGGGTGACTTTGACATGACTTGACTTCAAGGTCAAATTTCAAATAATAAACCAGTAGTTTGTAATACACATCACCACACCTACTCTGGGTTCAGCTCAATCTGATTACAGGTTGAAAGCTTTCCAGCAGAAAAAGTAGGATAAAAGGAAGTAGTTTGAGCAATATGCAATAGCAGGATTATTATGAAAGTAATTTTGAGAAGGAGTCAGTTATACGTCTCCATTTTTATCTTGTTTTATGTACAGCCAAAACAGATCTGATGACCAAGCACCATGCCGTTTAATATTTGGTAAGGGATATTTGAGTTCTAAGCGAATGAGGCACCAGACTTTTTAAAGCTATGAGGGGTGAGATCTGACTTAGGAAAACCCAAAGTTTGGTTTATTTTGGACCAAAGATTGTTAAGTTTTCAATGAATGGGGGTTTGCCAACCATTACGTCGATTATACTGGAACAGGGGCTCAGTCTAAGAAAGTTGCAAGATGTTTATCATACTTCTGATAGCCAGATAAGGGCAGATTTTAGAGTACCTAATTTTTGAGAGGGTGAGAATATGGCATTCGTCTCTTGATTGGACGGTTTTTGACCACTTGAGTATGATTTTTGAATACTTTGTAAATATTATGTCCCCAACAAGGAGATGTCTGGACCTAGCAAAGACGGCAAGTGAATGGAGAGCAATGTTGAAAAGTCCACATATTGGAAGAAACAGACTTTCTACATGAATAATCGAGAAATGACAAAATATGCAAGCCAACTTAATATTTAAGCAAATGGCAAATGCAACAAAAGTCCTAGACTACACTTGTTGCATCTTGGGTCTCATGGCTTACGTTAGAGGGAGCATTAGAGAGGTCATACAATTGCCTCAACCCTAAAAATAGTAACATACTTGTCAGCAAATTTACAATCCACCATTTGGGTGTAGCATGTCATGGGACACCTGCACCCATAGAGGGTCCTGTACATGTTGAGCTAATTTTACATCATTTTCTTTTGTATATGACCACCTTGAAAACACATCTGCCACAACATGGTTTTACCCATTACATGAACATATGAAATATTTAGATCATAAAAAGTAGCAACATACCATATATTTCTGGCATAGGTGCTAAGGAAAGGGTTCTTGGCCCTGCCTGAAGTCAAAACCTTTACTACAGTGGCCTTATCACATCTGACCAATATTTATGATGCCATGCAGTGAGGTGCAAAGGCTCTAAAGGCCATGAGGGTGTTAATCATTTCTAATTGTACAATATCTAAATTGATGAAATTTTCTTTAAGTGCGAAACTTGTGGTAAACATAATTTTTCCAGCAACCACCCTTGCCCCTTAGGCGAACATCCAATTCTAGGACATGATCTTCTGATCTACGATTGCACATTGAAACACCATTGTATTTTTGAAGAAATTTTTGCAGCCTTAAAATTCTTGGTAGGTTGAATGATTTTTGGTGAATATTGCCCCTGAGAATCTGAAGCATTTTATCAAGAAAGATTCTAGCAGGTTTGACACATTTCAAAATCTATAGGAGATGGTCCAGGAGGGACTTGAACCTCCAGTTTTGAACTCTTAGTCTTTGTATACCATGTGTCGACTAATTTTTGGATTTACTGTAATTTTTCAGGATGAATGGAAAAAGTACTATTTTTAGTGTCAATAAGCACCTAAGACATATTGGTGTAACCAACTTCCTTTGGCTGATAGTGAGGTCTAACCTGTTAAGAATGTTTGATATGGCCGTAACTGTACTCCACGGCAGAAGTACCAAATCTGATAAATACATCTGCATCGTTAATCACCTTATTTCCTTGGCATCGCAGGGCAAGACTGACAGTATAGTCAGTGGAATCTATCTGTATATTCGGTTTATGTCAGTTTTGTAGATGTGAGCACCAGGACCAATTGTTTCAATTCATTGGTAATATGGTCGACAGTTAGAAATGTAAAGTCAAACTGAGTACCTCAGTACATATCTTTGTCAATGCTTGGAGTTAACTGATTCAGCCGTAGGTGGAGATAGATCCACAATAACCCATGTGTGCACAGCTTGATGTTTTTCCCTATTCATTAATGGGGAAGAGTATGTCTTGTGTACTGGATGCTGCATAAAAGGTCCATTTATGGCACCAAATGTGAGTTCTTGCAAATATGACTTAATATCATTAGGATGTTCAATTGCAGATGATTGATTATGGCTATCACATGCCAATGGCCAATCCCTAATTCATATAGCTGGCCGTCCCAATAACCTTTGTCAAAAATTATTTTTTCCATTCAGGAATGTCCAACCGAGAATACACTGGGATCCGATTCCAAAGAAAATTTGCCTTACCAATTTTTTTACTTCCAAATGGCTTTTCACGATAAATTCAATAGAATCCAAGTCTCTGGCATCCTTATTGGGGAAATCCAGATCACCCAGTGGTATGAATCCAAAGGTAAAATCCATCTGGTGTTTTCAAGCACTAAAAACTGAATTTGAACGGGCATAAGCGCTTAGCTGTTTGTAAGAATACTGAATTCATGATTTTATCTTCTTTTCAAAAGCAGTTAACATCAGTACATCAGTATCAAGAGTATCAGCATATTTTTAAAATACAGAGAGAATCAAAATCACAACTTTGAACCACAGAAACTGTTCTGACACTGTTTAAAATACATTTTCACACCTTTCCACAGGAGTATAAGAAAAAACATTTGAATTTTCACACCTTTTTACAGCAATATCATTGCCATTCGATTCTTGCACTGGATAAATTATTTGTCTAGCGTTCAGACCAGTGTTGGTGTAATTTATCCTGGCTCTAGAGCTGGGATTTTTCTCTGTTGTGTTAAATTGCTCACCTGTGACTTTTTGTCTAAGCATTTAGCAGATCTTAAAGCTTGCTTACTCAGATTAGAGTTAAAGAAACATCTGGCGGCAAAAACACGCTTTACATTGTCAGATATAGAATCAGTACATGCGTTAAATTGTAATGCACTGTAATTTTGACAATTGCTGGACTGATATAATTTGCAAAACCACTCTCTTCTGTCATTTTTACTAGACCAGTTTTGATTAATTTTATTGAAATGTTTTGGTGCATGCGCCCTCCTGATGCGATCATTGCGAGCAGTATCACTCCAGCTTAAGATACCAGGCTCACACCATGGGCTTACTATGCACTGGACAAACTGAAATGAGTCGCATCTTCCATCTGGTCACTGAGATAGCATGACATTTTTTCCCTGATCTTTCCTCCAAAATATTTTTCGAAAGCCCTGTATAAATTGGGTGAGGGACATCACATAATTTAGGCATGGTCATAAAACTTTTTTAGAAACTTTTACATGCACTAACCCCACCCCACCCTCTTTTGATTTAATTTTTGCAGTATCGAGTTTCTATTTTAGCCAATCTGCAACCAACTTCTATTTGAATGCTACTTTCACACTTTTCACACAGAAACAACAAGGCTCGGTAAATCAACTTCATCAGAAGAGGAATCACTACAAACACAAGATGGTTTTTGCATATTAGAGGATGACTTAGGAACAGATAAACAGTCTTTACCTAATATCAAGTCTTTCCTTTTGATCCCGCTACTGCTTTCTGTTGCTCCCACTCTCCTTTCCACTACCTCCAGCCTGTTGTTCACCTGGGGTGGCTCCTTGAGGATCAGTGCCTGGAAATCTTGGTCCTGAGTGACAGCATCAGGAGTATATTGCAGTCTGGCGTCATAGTCACTGGAGTCAGAGGAAACAATGAACTAGTAGTCATTTGACAACAACTTTGCACATTCTTCTGAAGAGACTTTGGGTGGAATCTTCTATGGAATCTTCTGAACATAACTTAAGAGTTCTTGCATAGCCCTGCATCAATTTCTTGCTTGAGGTTGGTGAACTGGTGTTGCTGGTGTCATCAGTTTTTGGAATAAGTTTACATTTCTTTTTGCAGCAAAGTGCCCGTTGCCACAATTATTACAATTATTGGTTTTGTTACATTGTTTATTGGTTATTACTATTTAAAGTGCCACTAGAAAATACAGAAGCACAGAGTGCCAAACTACAGAAATCTGACAATCACTGGCTGCAATGGATCAGAAAGCGACCACACAGGATGACATTTAAAGAAAATAATTAGGGTTGATCACCTCTTTGTTGCCGGTTCAGTAAGCCAAAACAAGCCAGAGGTTATGAGATTTTACCACAAAGTGTAATAATTAAATAGCTGTTAAAATACATGTATATAAAAAGTGGTACACCACGACTGGGTACAGCACTGTGGTGTATGCAGGCAAAGAATTCGACCTTGAATACACAATGTGGTGTACACAATAAATGAATTCCACCAATGGTACACGGTATCCTGGTGTATGCAATAAATGTACACCACTGTGATGTACACCACTGTATTGAAAGGTGTATGTAAGAAATAAATTCTCCCTTAGATACAACACAGTGCTGTTCTGTGATTGCACATGTGGGTGTGCAAGCTCTCATTCCTGCCTCCCACCTTAAATCATATTTATGTCAGATATTTTAACTTTCTGTAGGTGACATAATTGTTGACCTTTAATTTCATTGGTTGCAGGGTCCTGTCCTTCCCTCCAGTGATTCACCTCTGCCATTTTGTCATTGAACATGCAACAGAACAGACCTCTGGAAGAAAACATGTATTTTAGTTGTCATTTTAGTTGTTTTTAGTTTGTTATTTGTTGATATGAAAGACAAAAAATACAATCTGAGGTCAAAGAAGAAAGAATGCAGCATTCCTATACAGCTCCAGCTTGCTAGTCTTGAGGACTTCATGGCAGCGCTTAGACCTTCAACTTCTAGGCAAGTTTTTGAATCTGACCATACTGATTCGAGTGATTCAGACATTGATGTTTCTGATTTAATTCATTCAGATCATTCAGATCAAAATTTGTCTGATCCGGCTAGTAGGGATGCAGAGGCTTTCCCTGGGGGCGGGCAGGGCCCTGTAAATCATGGGATTTCAAGTGATTCTGTTTCCCAAAATGATATCAATAGACAAATTTTGCATCAACTCAGTAATCTGATGGATTGTTTGGCTGTTATTGAAGGTAGTAGAGGGCCTAAGCCTTATAAGAAAACCAGTGATGCGAGAAAAATTAAAACCTCAAATAAGGTCACGCATTCTAAAGTGGCTGTCGCACAGTCTAGTCCAAGTCATCAGCAAGGGGAGATTGGTGTAGGTTTCGCAGGCAATGGAATCCCAACCCCTGATAAGCTTAGACAAGAGGCGTACATACAAAAGGAGGTGCAGGCCAGACTACTGCATCTGGCGGATCTGGCAAAAGCAGGTACAGACAAGATTAAGTCTCAGAGAGGTGGTTCTGTGGATGTGTTCATTTCAAAAAGAGTAAAATGGCCTCATGAGTATGTGTTGGCAGGCCAGACCAAAGACCGGATTTCATACAATCAGCTGTCTCCCATCCAATGGATGGTTGGCTATTGCAGAAGTATCAAGGAGGAATCTGATAGCAAGATTAGAGAAAATATGTTAGATTATTGCATTAATTTATTAGAAGATGCTACGGATTTCTTGTGGTCCTCTGCAAAGGCCAGCCATGTGGTCCTGTTATGCCGTATGGAACAGGGTGAAATTGGCAGTTGATCGGATACGGAAAAAATTGAATTAAGATAACTCTTCTTGAATATATTTATCTACATGATCTATAAATTGAATAGCAGAAGGATGGTTATGCAAAGTACTAGTAAGATTCAGATTCCTGTCAAAAGAAAGGGGAAACCCAAATTCAATTAAATCCGGAAGCTGCTGATCAAAGTAATTCCCTAGATACTCCCTCCTCTCATCTGCCTTTAAACTATTCTGAACTGGAATTCTTCTACGCAAAAAAATGGGTTTGCCACTAGCTTTCACCAAACTATGGGCTTCAATGATGTTTGGGACATGGGTCCATTGAATATCCGGACCCGAATAAGTAGTTATGGGACTAAGAGGTACACAATCAAACCTAAGGCCTATTTGTTGTTTGCATTTTATTGCCTGATAGGCCATTTACTTCCCCTTATGTTGGACACAGGTTGTCCTTTCCCATTTGATCTGATTAGTATTTTGGCCCTCCTTGTTATTGATGTGACCTTGGGGCCTCATATTTGACCTTTGGGCCTACATATTGTCTTGGTTCAATCGGATGCAGCCTGGTTTGCCCTTCGGCCGTTGGTGGGATAGGCTTGTGATTTTGCTGCACCTTGTGAACCAAGGTGTGTCTTGTACCTTTGGTGTCCCTTTGCATTCATTTTATGACCTTGGGTTTTATACTGACCTTTTAGTTATATATATTTTTCACCTGGTCTGCTTGCCTTGTTGTCTTATTATTTTGATAGTCCTGGACCTCGTGATCTACTTCATCTTTTACTGGTAACTGTGTCTTATTATTATTATTAATGGTTATTTAAATATTTTATGTTGACAAAAATATTGTATATATGAGTACATTATGATGTAGCCATACAAAAATTTTAGTAGTAACATGTTATTGAATGTAATAAAAAATATAATCCCATTGTTGGTTTTTGTGGGGGTTGGGAATGACAGACAAAAGATTCCACCTTGGTTATACCACCATGGTTTATGCAAGCAGTGAACTCTACCTTGGGTACACCACTGAGGTGTACACAAGCAGTGCATTCTAAGTTTAAAATTATAAAATCACACTAAAACATGTATATAAAACAATGCATAATATTACTACTTTAAAAGTAAATCATAAAATAGCTTTTCAATCACATCCTAGTCACACAAATAAAGAAAATAAGTCCATCTTTCAAATCAATATTTTGTTTTCTTATTTCAAAATATCTGACTGGTCCGTTCCAGGACAAAATGCAAAAAGAAACCTATCTCAAATTACCAGGAAAGGTGAGAATCCCTACATGATGTCTGGACACCATTTCTGATTAAATGTGTTGAGAAGGCAAAATATGTCACACACACAAAGATCTCATAGTGTTGAAGAAATGGTATTAGTTTTGGTTCTATTTCCTAGCCAGTCTTCGTTGTTGTTGTTGTTGTTGTTGTTCTTACATCAAGCAAAAGGATAGCCATGTTGTTCTGGTTGTGGATGCTATTGCCGCTTAGCCGCTTATACTTCCATTTTGGTTTACTTACACTGCAATATGTCTGCCCACACATGTTGCCTCCTGATAGTGACATTAGTATTCTGGTACAAACATAAGTATAAGTATTGACTCTATAAAATACATTGCATCATTTTCATGAACTTTCATTTTAATGCACTTTGGATTATTGCCATTCTTTACTCACTTCATTGGAATTAGGTAATTTTCTAGAAACTATTGCCTGTGGTTTACAGACCTAAGTCACATGTAAATAACAATAAAAGATATGAAGATGTAAAAGTTAAAAGCACCATTGGAATTACAAAGCTTTCTGTCAAGATTTGTAAATTGCACCACGACTGTTATGTTAGTTTTAAATAAGGAATTGTAATTATTTTCCGGAATGGCATTCAATAATAACAATACATTATTTGCTTTTATGGCTTCTGAACCCAATTATTGACACTGCTATCCAGTCAAATTCTGGCTTCATTAAATGGTGCATTTTGTTATAATGATACAATGATAATAAATTAATCAAATGTAATTTTACAGGCCTTGTACCAATCATAAGTCCATTATATAATTTCACAGTCACTGAATCTAATCTTAACTTAGTATTGTTTCTATAGCTCATTTGATTAAATAAAATAATTTATTACCATTTTCTGGACTTTTTGCATTGTTCAATCAGAGTGTAGTCGACATACGTTTACTTAGTAAGTGGAGATTAAGTTTTCAGACATCTATAAATCACTCTGTACTTTTAGAAGCGGACAAACATACGCAATTTGGGGGTTGTAAGTCACAGTACTAATTTGAAGAGGAATAAAATTGTCAGCAAGTAATCCTTGAGATATCATAAAAACTGGAAAATATGGTACAACTGAAATATGGGCAATACAGGAACAAATTAGAATTTACTTATTTAGTAATTTTGCCAATAAAAGAAATGTAACAATTGTTAAACATAGAGACATAATTTATACACAGCCTTAGAAATATTGGAGTCATTGCTTGCGAAGGTGATATTTACATATTTAAGTAAATATATTCAGCTTTATTATGTGAGGATATTACTACATTAATATTTAACAATGGTAGTGTAATGTGGGGTGAAACATTTTTCAAGGTGATGGTTTAACATTACAGAAAATGGCTCATAGTGTTTGTGAAGTCAAATTATTTATTTGTTGTTGTTGCTATTGTTGTCTGTTACAACTTATTTCTTTGCTGCTAAGACCTATCATATACACTCTTCTGTTTAAGATTGAGCTGTGTCTTATCCCAAGTAGAAGATTAGTTGTAGGAGTTCCCCAGTTACCGCAACAAACGTGGTTGGGGTAGTGCTATGAGTGATGTTGATTAATTGTAGCAGTCAGTGAGACTGAACTTTTCAGGTATACAACCGATCTGTTCACTCAGGAGAAACCTCATTGTGTGTCTGTTTTGCAACCTTTTAAACAAAATCAGTCACAGCAAAATGAATTGTTCACCTGGGCCTTACAGTTAAGAAAGACAGCTGAACAGTTGTATGTGGTCTTATCAGGAGAGTTCCTTACTGAAACATTCATGTAGCAAAGGGTTGGATAAGAACCAACAAACATAGAGGTAGCAGGCAAGTGATTCAATGCAAAACATGTTACCACTCACTGGGGAATGAAAGTCACATTATGAATGATGGTAGTGTACTGAAGAATGAATAATTAGGTCACAATATTCAACAAACCTTTTTATTGTTATCAATCTGCGTGCAAACTTAGTTATAACTGTCTTAAATTTATACGTATCAGTTGGCATTTATTTGGAAATTTTATGGTATCAAAATATGTGTTCTTATTGATTTCTATAGACAATATTTGTATTCATTTCCCCAACTCAAAAATAGTGACTCAACTGTCAACAAATGAGTTATGCAGGCGCATGTGCCTGCTATAAAAAGTAAAGTTCAGACAATTGTTAGTGTAATAACAATAAATAATACCCTCACTTCTGTAACTTGCAGTAGTTATATACTTCCAATTGCAACAGTCAGCGACAAGTCACCAAGCAATAAAACAATTAAACATGAAATTAATTGAAGTAGACAAAATTTTAAAGAGGGAAATATTTTTAAAATTATACAAATTATTTTAAAATGTTAACAGAACAAGTTAAATTTCAATAGAATGTAAGGCAATAATATCAAATACCGCATGGAAATCATATAGTGTAACAGGATCATACTAGATTGGAGTAAACAACAGTTTTTTGCATACCGTGAACAACTTTGGGATTAATCTTATATTTTGGGTTGACAGGTCAATGAAATGGGTTCTATACCCTGTAGTTATGTTTAGTTGCAGTCATCAGTGAGGTATCTGACAAATTCAACAGGTTTAAAGAGTGAAAAAACTAGTTTTATCTAGTAAAACAATAGTAGGAATAGAGCACCATCTGAGGTGTTCTAAATATAAAAGGGACAGAACTCTTAATATTTGCTGCTTTGTTGCAATGTTTAACTATGTTTACCAATTTGTTGATATGAGATATATTATTAAAGAGGTTTGGGTTTCTCATTTAAGGAAACCTTTAAGTTAATATTTGACAGATTTGGTGGTGACACTTAAATATATCGGCTTATCTGTTGCTGTATATTTGGCTCTATTGGAGTTAACATTTGAATTGTTATTCTATTTACTGACCAAATAATTGGATGGGCTATTTTCATTAGCAAGCATAATACTTCGGTGGTATTGTTTTTATTTCCATATCCAGTGTAAATATTCTGTATTAATGGAAATGACTCAATGAGTTCAGGGGTGTTTATGGATATAAAGAGCAGCCAGACAATTGTGGTTCTAAAAGGCAGAGGATCTGAGCAGCAGAATTGCAAAGATGTCACTTGGGAGGAAAGCATGTTTGGAGAAAATATTCTAAGTGGAGCACCTCCGGTTTACTGTGCCTATCCCATCTAAAATTCATAAAAGTTTTAAATATTTAAAAAATAGAATATCCTTAACATATTTTTCTCTTTGTGCTGCGTGCTGATGGAAATTCTATCCATATTTTATTCATAACTGAATAAAAGAGTTGTGGATGCAATATTTTCTGAATTTTTTATTTATTTTTGTATTTATTTTTTTAGTGTTAACAAATGTATAGAAAATGAGAGCACCTGGGGTACGATTTTTGTCCATCTATACACTTCTATCCATGTTGATGTTCTGTTGTGGATATCCAGACTTGAGCTGGGATTACAGTATTAGTGAGGCAGATCTGGATCCTCTTTACAGAACATACATCAATGAACAGAGGGAACTCACTGACGGCATGCCTAGAGTCTGCAGGAAAGGTGGGTGAAAACTTATAACAGACAGATATCTATGTTATGACCCAGTTGTGAAATTGTCATGAAGTTATGGTATAACACTAATGAACAGAGAAAACTTACTGGAGGCATGCCGAGAGTTACTGGAAGGGTGAGTGAAATGTAAAATAGATATATAGCATAGAAAGAAAGAGACCTTTAAGCTGAGGGAATTACATCAGAACAGAGAGAACTTAATGGCGACAAGCCCAAAGTGTATAGGAATGAGAAGAGACCTCTGATAGGATGGCAAAGAAAGATATGCCACATTGGAAGAATGTAAGAAGTTTCTGATAAATAGGAACAACAGAGATAACTAACCGATGGTATGTCAACAGCATGCAGGGAATGTCAGTGAAAGTTGTAAGATAGAGTTATGGCTGAAAGAAGGTAAGTTCAGGGAATTATCTGACTCATGGCATGCCTAGAGCATGCAGATAATATTAATAAACTTTTGAATCAATAGATATTAGATAGATTCAGTGCCATTTATTTTCTGTTTAACAAAGGTTAAAACATATTTTATATGTCATACATGACAGATACTTTACCTGTGAATGAAGGTAATACAATGAAAAGAAGAATGAATGGAACAACTATTATCATTGTATTTCCGAATTTGTAATAATTTTAATAAATTGGATTTTATATTATTTAATTATTATATTAAAATTGATTATTTGATGTAACATGGAAAACTCCTCCTTTTTGTCAATCTATTGTTAATCCTGTCGATGAGATGATTTTCACGTATGACAAATCCGATCAGCTGTTTTGTCCAGTAAGGGTCATGTATCTCAATATTATAAATACTTTTAATGATAATCCTTTTAATGATTTCACTGACATTAAATATTCCTGTTCACACTTACCCATTCTTCTCCATAAACTTTTCTACTATCAGAGGCTAACATAGAGACAGACTCTCTATAATAGTTGGATTATCACTTATTGGAAATGAGCACCTCAGTAGATGTGTACATTAATTAGGTGTTTGAGGAAGTATGAACAGAGTATTGATCTGGGTAATCTGAAAAGTCACTTTCAATCTCAAACCAACTTCTATATCAATAGATATCTGCTATGAAGAATCCACCTATGACTCTCGGAAAGGAAAATTCCGTTGGCCAGAGATTGTATCTGGCCAGCAGGTTGACTTGAGGTGTCCCTTCTCTTTCAACGATCCTGTCTTTACTATTCGGGCTTGCAGTGTGGACTCCCAGGGAGTGGCAAAATGGGATGACGCAGATTTTGAACATGCATGTCCAGATCCACCACTGACACAACTGTTGGATGAGATTGAGAATGAGGTATATTAAATGAAGTTTGACTTTTCACAGATACATTGTTGTTATAACTGTGTATTGCTCCCTTTCAAAACTTTACACAGATGAAACACCAAATTCCTATGTGTGCTTATGTTTTAAGTGTTGTTAATTATACATTGTCTTCGCCCACATGAAATCAAATTATGTGAAATCAATTATCCAAATTGGCACAAACATAGCAATCATGACCATTCCACAAAATAATTTATTTAGATCTGGCCTCACTGGGACTACCATCGCCTCTACAGGTATGATCTATTTGCTAGAAATGCAGGAGGGTTGCTGATGACAAACAGGGCCGGCATTCACAAAGATTCTTAAGTAAGAATTCTTACTTAAGTACAACACCACAAATGTTGTACTTAAGTAAGAATTCTTACTTAAGAATCTTTGTGAATCCCGGCCCAGCTGTCAATTGGTATTTTGTTTGACATTTCGTACTGAGTGTCCCATGTCATGACACCAAGCAATATATGTTTCCTTATTCAGTTGACCAGATTTTCCTCCAATATTAAATTTTTAATGTAACATATTTTAATATTCACCTTTTATGGTTCGGTAAGATATTTTCTTACCATGGTTTCAATACTTATTTGCTTTCTGGTTGACAACCTCATCTTTATGACTTCGAAAATGGACCTTGTGTCTAGACAGTGCATCTCGTATATCTAATAATAATAATAATACTGGGCTCTTATATAGCGCTTTTTCTATTATTAGCTTAAAGACAACACATTATTACCCCAGCAAGGATAGCTAGTCTTGGTAACCTTACCTATTGCTGCCATACAAGGCGCAGAAGCCAGTATCCCTTATAGCTGGGTATCCGTATTTTCCCCTGGGTGGATAGAAGCACAGTCCAGGTTGACATCTTACCCAAGATGTTATCCCACATGAAACGGTTGGCATCAGTGGGGATCAAACCCCAGACATTTGGATTATGAGTTCAACCCCTACCAACTGAGCCACATGAGACTCTGTACTATCCCCCTTTCATCCCTCCAGCGTTTATATTTAAATATAGCTCATAAGAGGCTGTAGGAGGTTTTTCAACTGTTTCCAGAAAGCTTTCCAGAAAGCTGCGTCAAGTTACAGTAAAAAAGTCCTACGTGAATGTGTTCCACCATAATATAAAGTGGATCAAACATGGTCAAACCACAACTGAAGGTTGGTGGTCCCATTAAGCTGTAGTTCATGACCAGCACACAAAGTTAAAAATATATATTAGGTATTTCTCATTGTATGCTTGTATATATGGTTTTTCTTTTCAGATTGACGATGTTCATCCTTTGAATTTGACCTTATTCTATAGCAACATGCTACACAGAGTAGTGGAAGTGTTTAGTATTTACAGAGATGCTCCAGTTGACTCTTGGGATATTGAAATGTTGGCTGATAATCTTTTGGAGGTCATCCCAACTTTTATCCGGTCTACAGACACAATGCATCTGGGAACTGCCCTGGATTATTTAACTGTTATCGATATTCTGATGGATAACGATTACAGGAGCTTCTTCAGTGAGGCAGTAAATGGATACGGGGAGAAGTATGCAATCATTATTTAATATTTGATTCTTTTTTTTGCACAGACATTTATTGGAATGCTGGTACTTTTACCCGTTATACTTTGTATTGAGGAAGATTTCCTTGGTTTCTATGAAAATGTAGTCAGTGATTTTGCCATGCCATCACAACAATAGAAAAACTTCTGAAATGACATGTACAATATATACCACGACTGAAGATAATATTTATGGCCTTAAAAGTAAGGAGGGTTATATTTGAAATGAAATGATATGAAAATGGAAGCCAGTGGAGTTTTTCTAGACAGGGTGTGATATGATTAATTTTGCTAGTAATGTGTGTAGCACTATATTCATCTTCATGTTGCATAAAATTTCTTGCAAATGTCTAATGAGGGATGTTTTACTTTTATTACACATTTTATTTACTCTTTTACAAGCCAGGCTTATTGTAACACACAAGCATAGGACACTGTCACATGTGGAAAAAAAACATTCCATGGACTGTTCGTCCCCATTTAGAGAAAATATGGCCTTGAATTGATTATTAAATAAGGCATTAACCGCAAAATAAATGTACTGTTTTCTTGAAAATAGCTTCAGAAGTGACATTGGAAGGGTACCGTATCTTGTGTCAACGACATTTTCACAAGTGATGAATAACCTTGCAATCTACAGCATAAATATGAATGCATCTGAAAGTATTACGTTCAATCTGTCAGACGTATTTAACCTCACAGTCAATGAAAACTCAACTATAAAATCTCCAGATGTTATTTTGATGATAAAAGACACTCAACAGATGCTACAACAGAGTAGGTAGTCCCAGCATCATCAGTGTGTTCTTGAAATAATTTTTATCCTATTCTTGATCTATTTTTATAACTGTAAGGATCTACAATAAAGTATGCATTACAGCAATATGACATTTTCATCTGTACACATTATTTTCATATGAAGACAAAAAAGACATATTATTAAAGTTTTAACATGTGGAGAAAGCACTGTCTTTATCATTGTTGCAATATTTGTATTTAACAACAACCTATCGATACTGTACACAGCACACAAATTAACATACAAGGCTTCTTGGCATTTGAATATTCAGATAAAATGAAACTCAAAAGAAGTAAGGTTAATTCATTAAACATTAACCATTTGAAGAATTGTAGAAACTACAATTTCAATTAATTGTTTAACATAATTAACTTCAAAAAAACAGAACAAGAAAATGGTGTAAAAAAACTTATTTTTTGGAGTTTTGAAGAATCATTTCAGCTTCACAAAATTTTAGTTTAAAACAAGAAAGCTTTGAAACTTCAAATGATTTAAAACTTGATTAAAACTATTTTTGAGCTCCTTATTGATACTTTGCTGCTAAAATTCTATAAAATCCTATTTGCCACATTAATGGGACTGTAAGACACTAACCTGTTCTACTGACAGCCGACTCTTCTCTCCTGGGCCTCACTCTGCTGAAATATTCCTCCTTATTTGTACAAGATGCTGAGTGGATAGAAACAGACGAATCTGTCGTTAATATTACATCACCCAATGGAACAAATTTGTAAGTAAATACCAAGCTAAAAGTGTGTAGTATTTTCTGTGACCAAATTCTTAGATATCATCCTAATAGTGTCTGGTCATTAGACCTTGTTATGATGTCAATTTGTCTGCTGTTTATTTGGTTTATTTGTTTAATTATTTTGGTTTATTTGTTGGTAGGAACTAATGATTAAGTGCTTATCTCTCATCTGTCAGGTAGTGGGTTCAACCCTAATTTTAAGTGATAAGCTGATTTATAGTTGCTGATTCCTAGTGACATGCAAATCTGAAATATGGCCAACCAATATGCATGATTTGCATCCATCAGCTCTGAACTACCTACTTTCCCACTTTATTTTGAACCAGGGATTTGAACCCACTACCCCAAATGTGTGAAGTAAAAGTGCTGTATATGACATAGGTAAACAGACTATATCACAAAATACATACATAAATTGATTATATGACCATCGCATATATCTCTGATTTATCAGATAAGGTAGTATAATTAACATAGTTTAAAAATTCAATATGACTACCAAAATTTTAGTTAATAAAATTTTGACAGTTTGACTTTATGCTACTGCAATAACACATAAATGTTTGTGAAATAAATGTTGATGAAACATCTCAAGCAAAGGGTTGACTTTCTGAATGTGGTATGAAAATAAATTGTTCATCATTAATAGAAGCCAAACTTATGAATCTTGCGGAATCAAGATTCCGTGGATTCTCTCTGTAAAATTTGCAATAACAATAAGTATTCTACTCTTCAGGGGTACAAGCACACAAACTTCCATGCCTGAGCAAATATATGACTTTAAGTCAAACAGCAGTTTAATTTTGCTGACGTCACAGAATGATGATCTAGACCTGACCGATTACATTGAAGTGTTTTACAACTGCTATACTTGTAACGTCTCCACTGATCATATCTTGTGTCTGGTAAGAATTGTTTTCCATTAATGCAGATTGTTCTTGTTTTTGTTTGCAACAGCAATGGCCTAGTTCTGGGTGATGAAAAAGGGCAGGCTCTGTGGTACAATGGATAAAAATCACTCATCTCTGATTATTGGAACGATTTTCCCCTAAAGTTTAGAAAGTGGTAGTTGTGAAGGGTAAAGGCATGCCAGTGGGTCTTTACCATTTACCCCTACATAGGTTTTTAACCTTCACTAGTCAAGATATGACCAATACGTATAGGTTAATAGTCAACTAAGTGTCCAATATTTGCTAATAATGGATTGTTTGCAATGTCTTGAGAGTCATTATTTTCAATTATTGGACACACACGAGGCTATTGAGCTACATGTATTTAAATCACCCTCCTACGTTAATTTATAATCTTTGAAAATGTTGTTTAACATCATTACTTTTCATTTCTATATCCCTAGTGTGTAATTGAAGGAAAAGTCAAAGAGTTTCTTTTGAAATGTATAAAAAAGCTTCTATATATGGACAAAATCACGGAGTGGAACAACTTCCCATTAATGAAAGATATTGGACACTTTTTACAAAAGAAAAACTCGCATGGGAATATAGAATTTAGCGTCATAAACAATACTTGACAGAGGACAGGAACACATATTTATTCATTTGGAGCATTTATTAACGTCCGGTTTAAGACAACATTTGATAACTGTACTATCCTAACTATTACTCATTTTCATAACAGATGTTTTTTCAGATGGTTTTGGCCTAACCATTGAGCCTTTGATAGGTGTACCGATTGTAAAAAGATAATGTAAATTCAAAAATACATTAGCCTAATGCGTTGTTTTTAATTTTGTTACAAATTCAGTATCTTTGATGTCTTGGCAGAATACAAGGTTCTAGTATGTTTTCCAGGTGGAAGAGCCTTCTTGTGTGGGTTCTAGGAGAAATGGTAATTATTGTGTCACATTTGCATAAAGTTATATCTATAAAGTTATATCTTCACTTGTAAATAATAGCAGTATGATGCATATGCATATATTTTTTAAATCAAATCATGAAAGAAGACAATCTATACACTGTATGTTGATGAGACAAGGATTGTGTATTGTCAAAAAGAAACATCCCTTTTTGAACATCTTACCCTGCAATTAGTTCTGGCTCATTTTACCCCCTAGATACTTGGTCCAGTTCAAACTGTGAGGTGATGAATGTTCTGGACAATAATGGTTTCACTTCTTGTGTATGTAAAGGTGGTGGAGCATTTACCATATTTATCAAGGTAAGAATTACTCATTTAATATTTTTAATGATAAGAAATCTACAAACAAAAGCAAGAGAATTGAAAGACCACAAGTCCCATAAACAACTCAAAGTAGATCGCAGACCTTTTTGGGGGGGTATCTACATGTCTACATATTAGGATTTTTAATCCAGTTTATGATCTGGATCTTCCCATAATGTACTCTTTGTTTTTCTTTGTCCAGACATTACCCACATAAAATTTTATGAAGATCTGTTCGTAACTTTGGGAGAAATGTGAACCAGAAAGTTGAAGCCATTAAAAGTACATTGAAAAATTCTAGGTTTTTTGTATTCAGAATTTAATTCTGATGATTTTATAAATTTAATCACTTCTTCCGTTGGTCAAACCCTACGTGTATAAAAATACAAAAATGTCTGTTCATTGCTTTTGGAGTTTTCGCCAACATAGAAAGACAAAACATAAAAACACCCAGAAAACATCAATTCCCCCTTGAGGTAAAAACGACTTTTGCAACAATAAAGGATTCTAAACATAACTATTAACAAGGTTCCCGTTGATTATCATAATGGCACATACTGATTCCTAAATAATATTTTCTATGGTTTGCCAATGACTGAAAGAGAATAAAAATGTTATGTCTGTTTCTCATTGTTCTGTTTGGACTAAATGTGCATTTTTTACTTGCCCCCAAAAAGTGTCTTCCTTTATTGCATGATATGTCAGAACAGGCTCACGGGCGATTTTCTATTTCTGAATAAACATTCTATTAAAAAATTATAACATTCAGCAGCAGCAATTCAGCATTAGTGAAGAGAGTTGGCATATTTTAAACCACATGAAGGGAGGAAATACATGTGCATATAGTTCAAGTTCAAGGTTAGTACCTGGAACACAACTTGAATGTTCAATAAAAGTCTGAACAAAATGACATAAAAACTCTTGTTACCCTTATTCCAAGGAAATGTGTAACTGACAGCATGCATTGTCTGTTTGCTTCTTTGCAAAATAACTCAAAAAGTTGTGGACATACTTTGATACAATTTACAGGAAATGCTGAAATTGACACAAAAAACAGGCGATTAGATTTAGGTGGTGATATGGATCCATGTGTGGATCCAGGAATTTTTAAAGGATTTTTTTTATTGGACTCATATACAATATTTTAGCTCTCAGGTCTTGGCGGAGGTCGGCACTCCCGAAGTACTTCTCTATTTGCCAAATTGCTATTTTAATATGTAATAATATTAACTAGATAATTGTCTTCAGACTTATATTTTATATAGACTTCCCCAAAGTCTTTGATAGAGCCCATTATTATACCAACATGGACTGCACCACCTCTGATAAAGGGGGATATCTCACTATTCTTAGTAAGTATGTAAGTTTATATCTAGTCTTATCTACATATTCTTGATTTTACCATCTATAATGTACTGGACTTTTTAAAAAAATACCAGCATTGTTTTTCAAGCTACATAGATAATTTAGGCAGTATGCATGGTAACTACAATTAACGGATACTATTGGCCACGAATACAAGTGAGCCATAGGACATCAATCGACAGAATGTCTAACACCACAATTCACTAGTATGGCACCATATAGCAAGGTTATTATGCCTTTGTCCATAGTGGCGTTTCCAGTTCCATATGTACCTGAATACATGACAATCAGGTATTCATCATGTCTAAGTACTTTTGATTTTTTTCCAGGGTTTCCCATATAAGAAAGAGCTAGAGATTTTGGGCACTGTCCTGGGCAGCCTGTCTTTAGCCTGTCTCCTAGCAACACTCACATCGTATGGAATATTTCGGTAGATACTTGTAATTTTGTCAAAAAAATAATTATTTTTAAACAGTACAGGCATTTCAAAGTTTACCATGTGTAAGAAATGGTAAAATTACACAAATCTGTCTTATGTAATGAATCTTCAGGTAGGACACCATATGAAACAGTTAGAATTATCGCAATATGCTCAGATAATCACCAAAGTATTTAAACATCTATATATAAATATCCAAGTTAATTTTGTAGCTCTTTCCATTCTAAAACATATACATGTAGTTGGGAAAACATTTCAACAATTAGTCTGTAACCACATATTTGTGTGTGATAAAAAATCCAAACCCTAAATAGTATGGTGGCACTCTCTCTCTCTTCACAATAATTTGACTTATGTTAGGCATGGCAGAAGAGGCAGTCCAACTACCATCCTGATACACCTCTGTGTGGCTCTGACAGTTCTCTCTGTACTGCTGTTAATTGTGCAGTATCTTGGTGATGCCATGACAAGAACTGGCTGTACTGTGTGTAATGTACTCAGATACTACATAGTGTTTGTGTCACTCATGTGGAATGCTGTTGAAGCTTTTAACATGTACCTCATGCTCCTCAAAGTGTTTGACAGCAATGTCAGAAAGTTTGCCTGGAAAGCAGGGGTCATTGCGTGGGGTAGGTACTGTATTTCAGAAATAATTGTGGAATTACAAAAGAAGTGATACAAATGTAGAAGACCTAAGTATGTAGCATCAAACTAAATGTGTAGCAATGACTTCAAGCAAATTATATGACACTGCACTGTTAAACTCATAAGAACAGATGTATTTTTATCTAATTTTATGTTTTACGAACATGCCATACATAATACAATATAAACGACAGCTCATAAAATAGACTCACGATTGCATGCCATCACTAAATAGTTATAGTTCACCATTGGAATGCTTATGTGGCAATCAAATGTGTAAACACTTTTGAATAATTTAGGTCATTAACATAATAAACATGGGCTTGCCTAGGATCCAACTGAAAGAATACTAAACCCATATATATTGTTATCTTCATAGCGTTCAGCGATGTAATCATGTTATCTCTTCTCTAAAATATATGTGTCAAGGTTGAACATTGCAAATGGTATTGTTACAAATTTAGACAATCTACTGACATTAAGTGTTGGTACCAATTGTTTTGTTTATGTAGGGATACCACTACTTATGATTGCAATTTGTCTGATTGTCAACAAGAAGGCATTCAATGGACACTTTGTTATAATTTCTGAAAAACATGGGCAATGTGCTTTCCAGTAAGTATTGTACATCCTGTAAAAAGCCCCAGTTTTTAATATGATATTGAAAAGAACATATGGGCATCAATTAATTGTTGCATTGCTGGCATATGAAAGCTAGCTGAAACACAGTATTATATATACAAATTTCACTCCTAGACATGCCTAACTGCAACAAACTTATAAACTCATAACTGTTGTGTTGCCATAACAACTACTGATGTAACTTTTTATACTTCTTGTTTCAGATGCCAGCTGAACAAACAGATGATATATTATGCTTATTTGATTCCTTTATCTATAATTATCTTACACAATATTATAATATTTGCCTTTGTTTTGAGAACCATTAGAAAGCATGGACAAAACATGGGACAAAGTAAGTATTTTACATGAACAATACTTACATGCATCATCTAAATACGTTTGTGTGTATGTAGCATAATGTTTGTAAGAAAATTCATTAAGAACCTTTTTTTATGGGTCACGGTGGCAGAGTGGTAACACTCTCGCCTCCCACCTCTGAGGCCGGGATTCAATTCCCTCAAGTGGGCCTCAAGTGGGAAAGCTGGTAGTTGCTTGCCATTGGTCGGCAATTTACAGTACTCTGCCCTTCCAACTAGCTGTCGTGATAAGACCTGTACAGTGTTGAAAGTGACGTAAAACCCCCAACTAAATAAACACTAAGACTCTTTTAACCAATACAGATGCCACACCTAATTGAAAACACAAGAGGAGGTAGGCCAAAAGAGGATTTTGATTTTACACATTTTGATCATTTGCCTCTAATATCCAGTTTATGACAAAACTGGTCTCAGGAAATTGATCTACTAGCTCAATCTTCCACTCAGAAAGAAATTACAAATCTATTTCTATTACAAAATTCCGAATATGTAAAATAATAATTATACATATTCTTACTTTATTGTCCAAATGTTTTATAAACAACAATTTCTAAATATGTTTTCCTCGGAGTTTAGAAAGATACAATGTTGTCCTTTCATTAGATAAAAAGAAAAATTATCTTGCCCAGCTAGTTGGAGCTGTTGCCACTCTGGTTCTGTTGGGAGTACCCTGGGTATTCAGTGCCTTTGGTGCAATTGATGCAACAGAAAATCAAAATTTGCTCATCCTAGAAGGAATATTCCAGGTATACTTTAAACACTGGGTGAAGAGATTCAAACCAGTCTAATTTCAGTTACTTTATCTAATTGTCAATTAATCTATCAACTTATGCTTACTCAAAAATAACAAACCTAAATTAGATGAAATTTTTTATTAAGCTAATCACGTTTTCATATACAGCTAATAATACAAAAATAGGTATAAGGCTTCGATGTATAACAACACAACATACTGAAGATGGTAAAATGGTGAACATATACGTTGTATTAAAATAGTACCAAACTGTTATTTTGCTAGACATATTATTTTGTGCAACCAGGCAACTGATACTATTAATTTGATTTATAATTTCAATTGGTTAAAATCTAATCATTTCACAATTTTCATTGCTCCATTTCTATCCTTTGCATAATTTCTATCTAAATACCAACTACTTCATTTTAATGTTTCACGAATTTTTCACGAAAGACAAAATATATTTTTCATATGTTCAGGTGGTGTTTGTTATTTTCGTCAACCTGCAAGGATGTTTTATATTTGCATTCCACTGCGCTAGAAATGCCCAAATAAGGCAGTCATGGAGTAGTGTATTACAGAGTGCAGTGTCTGTCACCAGGACATCTAGTATGGGCCATTCTGCCTCTGCTAACACCAGTTTGAAGCATCAAGATCAAGCCAAGGAAATAGTGACTGAGAAAACTGATGCCATAACTAGCAAAGCCACCATACATGCAGAAACTAAAGAAAGTGCAAAAGATGAATTTGATCATTTATAGAGAAGAAAAGATGATAGTCATGCCCAATACCATGTTACTTGGATGCCACATATGTTTCAATAGATGAATTAGATATAATTTACTTTTACACATATGTGCAGCTATAATGATTGAATGTTTTTGTGTGAAACTTTTGAAATATGATTGATTCATGTGTTACAACACCATATCCTAACCCATACAATGTGACATACAGATTATAAATGTAAGCTTTTTAGCATGTTTTGACACTGCATAAGTAGTTAAAATACATGATTGCCTCAATGGATTTTATTTAATATAATCATTCAATTACTATGTACACAATTGCTTGCCAAGTAGATCAGCTGTGTCACAATGAGTAGAGAGTGAACAATAATATAAAAATGTACGGGCTCAAGGTGTACTACCTCTATGAACAGTAAAGTATTTCTAGCTCCACTTCTCCTTTTTACCCCAAAAGAATTTGTCTTAATATCTGGGTTATAGCGTGAATCTTCAATAAACACTAAAGTATAGATAAATTTACTTTGAACATATGTAATTAAGATAATTTTAATAAATGTAAAGTTTCATGTTGTAAAACTTAAGCAAACTCTATTATTTATCAGTTCATTCCTTTTAAACCAAGAAATGTTTGTAAAAAAACTATTGAAATATGGGGCCATGATTCTCAAGGAGAGTTTTAGGTAAAGTAAAGCACAGGCAACAAATACATTTTAGCTATGACTGTGGCTTCTGGCAGTACTAATCACTCTGTTAAAGACTTCTCCAGGCTTGACCTTTTCAACTAGACGGAGGTTTAGATGCAGCAGACACTCCTGTGCACAGAGAGGGAATTTCTGATGACACATTAAGCCTTTTGTTGGTGCCATGCTCCAGATCTGAAACCAATCACAATGAGGAGAAGAGAACCAAGGATAACAAAGTACTCAAGGTAGATAACATAGTGGTGACCGGCCCAAGACAGAAGTGTTTATCCTGTGGATGTGATACTTGGGGAAAAGGGACCTAGCAGTGATAAGAAATCTAAAGGACCACAGTTCCAGCAATTTTCAATCAACTTGAATGATTAAAAATGTGTAACCTGGAATGATTTTAAAGAATTCTACAGAAGATTCATGCAATTTTTCAGACCATAGAATGAAATTTGTAAGGTTGATTTATCTCAAGGCATTGTAGATTTTATGAATGAGAATGCAGTATCACAAATAAACTACCCACGTACACAGATCAATATCATGATGTTCATAAATCATCCAGTAACAAATCTATTTGGAAACAAAACCCACCAAATAAAAAACTGGACAGTTCATTGGAGGGCTATCTCAAAGGAACGTGTGTGTTTGTGTATACTTTATGGTTTTTGGATAGTCTCGTAGACTCCGAGATAATTGTCCAACAGGAAATATATATGAAATATAAATTGAATCCTGTAACTACGTGTGACTGAAAGAAACATGTAATCAGATATATTGAAACTATCTGACCTATAGAAAAAACATACAAAATTTTAAAAAGACATCAAGTTTAAAAGATATTTCATTAATTTAAGTTATTTTCCTGAAATTGTGGAATTGTATCTTTTTCCTGTATATCAATGGACAAAAGTTAAGAGATTTACAGTTTGCTCACCATCATTAAAAGATATAAACCAAAGGAATATATAAACCCATATCTGACTGTGACAGCTTTTAAACCTGGTCAATGCCTCAGTTCCTAATTGTATCACATTAATGTGGAACTCTAATTAGTAACCTATTCACAGCCATGTACCCGTTACATAGCAGTAGTGTTGAATGAATGGCTAATGATCTATCAGCTCATAACATCGTGATCAGCAGGCATTAGGCCCAACCTTTAATTCCAAAGGAACTAAAAGTTAACCAAATTACATATTTACTTAGTCTCTATATTGGTACATTCTACCCAAAACCTATGAGCTGAAGTCCAAGGTCAAACACCTACTTTTCATGTCCCACTCAAAAGCCAGCATAACATTTGAACAGACTTACAGTTATTCATACACTCCAAGAACTCTAGTCCAAGGGCTAGGCTAGACGTATTGGTATATCGAATTTACAATATAAGACTTCACTATGTGGGAACAGTCTTTGAAAATGAGTTTTATGTAATTGTGAAGTTTTGGAAAACATCATGCATAAAGTGTCATCCAGAATGCCTTTCACAGAGTTTGAAATACATGTCTCCTGAAGTTAAAGGATTATAAAAATTTCAATGGTGTCAAACTTATCAAATTATAAAAATAACAATTACTCTGTGTTTCTATTTGGTTTTTTTTTCAAAATATCCTGCACTGGTTTTTCATTAAAGTAAAATATACACTCATGATAATAATCACTTTCTACAAAATTTGTCCTTCTCCTTTTTAACTGGTCTGTTTCATACAACAACCAAAGCTGTACAGAGAAAAGCCCTACAGAGAAACGCCCTACAACTTTTTGAGATCTGTGGAGTAGAGCCCCACACCATTTGGAGACCATAGAGAAAAGCCCTTTTTAGATTGTACAAAATCCAATCATATACTCTTTCTAAATTATGCAACATTTGTATTATTTCAAAAATTATTATTGCTTTTAATATTTACCAAACAACTTACACATTTCTTATCACATAATATAAAAATGAAAACTAGTTTTAATAGTTACAATACAAATAATAGATTAAAGAACACAACCATTGTGTTACTAATGCCAAGCACGTTAACAAATCCCAATCCTCAGAAACGAATACAATGATCAATTACTTGAAAAAAATGTGAAATGAACTTGGTGAAAAACTGGTGGCACCTCCATTTCTAGTTGAAGATGTCACTGCAATGTCCAGTCCTGGGTAGGTATTTTTTTATCAATTATGATCTAAAGGCTGAATAACTGTAATCCAGATTAGGCCTTACAATTTTAATCAAGAAAATATTTTATAGTTTCTAAAAGTACAAAGAGGCACTGGGATTTAAGATTACAGCATAGGGTAGTTTGAATAGCAATGAAACTACCCCTTTAAATAATGATCTATTCTACATGAGCATCAGAAAGGAGAGTACTTCTTCCTGTGGGGCTTTTTTATGTAGGGCTTTTCTCTTGGATTCAAACTTTTTCACTAAGAGACTGGCATATGACACTAATGAAACATGATTGATTTACTCTCAAACTCCAATAGTTCATTCACTTAACTGTTACAATGAAAGAATAATTATCCTCAAAATAGACAACTATGTTTTCAAGGATCACCAAAATAATTAAGTGTTACTTCCTTGTCCCACATAACATTAGATCATGACATTTTAGCAAGAACACACACTAATTTGTAAGAAAGTGACACTGGAAAAGAGGCATTGTATGACAGGAGATGTCATAAAACTTAAATTTAAAAATTTCATCTTTAATTTGTTTCCAACAGACAAGATAGCATATTATCCAGTTTTTAATGTGTTCACCAACATTGTTTTACACTTATACTATAAAGTTACCACCGCTTAAATGTTATGTAAATCACCCACTGCCATATTAGGTCACCAAATAAGAAGGAAACTGCCCACTGGTATGAACTGTAAAAACTCTATTTGGTCTCAAATCTATAAATAAAAGTTTATTTAAAACTGCAGATTTTTCAATAACACGTTAACTTGTCTAATAATTTTTAAACCATCCCGTAAAATTTTACTATAATAGTGTTTAAGACATTGTCTTACACCATTCACAAAAGTGTAGTAGGTGAGATGATTCAATGACTGATTTAATATTATCTTAGACATCCCATTACCACACATGGAAATGACCAATTTACTGCTGTAATTCTCCTTCATTGTGTACTTAAAACTATGACATTCATTCAACTTTATCTGTAATTAAATATGTTGTTGAAGGGAGAGACTTCAAATTTCTGACCAGGTTCGTATAACCAATATTTATTAATTTTTTTCTGTACAGTGCTTCCGTTAAAGATTGTAGGTTTTCAAACAAGAAAGACTTTAAAACATATTTTCTTTTATGTAAGTTATGATTAAGAAATAACTGAACATTGAGTGTATAATCATGGTTTGATATCATTACAGTTCTCATTCATTCATAATATATAATTATCTGCTTGTTGAGGCACGACTATGTTGTTCAGTATTGTAGCATTAATTTTTATATGGTATAATACAACTAACGTTACAATATTTTTAGGTGATGCACACATTATTGTCTTAATTTAAATACACCTGAAACAGTCAAATGGTGTTTTTGCCTGAACCATGAGATAAATGCTATAAATTGTGAAAATAATTTTGAATTAAATAAAGTCATAATTAATACTTCTACTGCATACTACAAGATGCATTCCGATTACTGGTGCCAATTATGTAGTCCAGAAAAGTGTACAATTAAAAATATTTTACCCTTCATTAACAGGATGACTTAAATAAGTGTGTTTTAATTCTAGTAAATGAAGTGAATTATTATATTATTGTATTATTATTAATGCGTCCAAAAAGTATTCTTAGTTACAAACAAATTATTACTGTCACTTTCATTCCTCAACACATGAGAATTAGTAACCAAAAATTATCCGAACAATATAGATAGAAAAATGTCAATATATAAATAAGTGGTTATCAAATATACTGAGATTTAGATTAACTGTTTTGTCAAGAGTTTTTGAAACAATTCCATAAAAGTGTATTTATTTTTTTTTTTTTTTTTTTTTTTTTTTTTTTGGGGGGGGGGGGGGGGGGGGGGTTGTATTAAAAGTTTTGTGAGCTTTAAAAATGGTAAACCATTTCCTCAAACAGGCTTGAAACAGAGTCTACTTACTGAGTTATCAGTAATTTAAGAAACACACCTTTGCCATATAATAAAATGAAGAAGGAAATTAAAATACTATGTACACAGAATTTTATCAAAATTTATGTTTTAGCCTGCGAAAAGATCAAATTACCTGACAAGTAATGAGAGGGTTTTATTCTACAATATTTTCAAATAATATAGTTTCTAACAAATACCAAAAAGTGCTGAACTTATTTTGTAAAGGATGCTTTATAGTTGCATTTTTTTTAAAAATATCTTTATAAATAACAAATGTTTAATGCACACAAAAATAGGTATTTTCTTGATGCCAATGTTAGAAGTTTACAGGCCAGAACAGTTTATGCATTGCTAAATATCCTATGTTCATGGTTTTTGTGGCCAATGAATTGGATGCAGTTTTGCATGAAATTCTTTGTTGGAACTGCTCCCACTGTTTTGCAACTTATATGCACCAGTTGATATCCATTCAAACATTAAATTCTTCATACATTTAGTGTTAACATAGCACGATGATTTTTTTATTTTCTGGAATAATTTGTTGAATAAAATTATATACATTAAAGAATCAACTGAAAGTGCAAAATTTGCTTTAAAAAATCATTTATTTCAACACCATTTAAACTCCAAGAAGGAGAGCTGCACTTCCCCCCAAGCAAAGACCGTCATCAACAGCCAGTTGTCTCACTCTTTTGAACATTTCCTTAGATTGAAAAAATGAAGTGTTAAGCCAGTGATTCTGGTGTTCCAAAAATATACTTATAATTTCGTTAATCATTTCCTCACATTTTCACTACTGTTTTCAACGTAAACTGCCTGTAAATCCTTTTTTACAAATTTTCTTAGCATTTTCTTCTGTTAATGCTTTTAAATGTGAAACAAAAAACATTAGTGGAAGAAATGTTAAAGGAGAAACGTCACAGGTTTCAGTGGTAAGACACTCGCCTCCCATCTCCAAGATCAAAGTTAAAATCCTGGCCAGTGGAAAGTCCTGGTAGTCGCTTGTAATTAAAGTTGGCAATTTACAGTACAGAACTTGACAAACTATATGTACTGGTTTCCTCCGCCCACCACAACAACCCATCACAACATGACCGATAAGGTACTTTGTTGTATTCATAACATTATTCCATAACGTCCTCAAGTGTAACAAATCTATACTGGTACATTTTTAGACCTGTAGTTGTATTCATTGAATCATCACATGTATTGTTTAACACATGATGAATACTAATGTAACTACATCAGAGACTGTGAACAAAACAAAGATCACTCACTGATTACTTCAAAACACCACATACTAGGTGTGACATGAAGCACTGAATAAATGAATACACAAATAAAATTAAAGGTTGAACAACAATTGTCACAGTTATGAAGTCTTCTTTGATACGCCCATGCAGGTTGAAAGACTATACCATGTCACGACTAGTCATAAAGAAAGACTGACCAATCAGAGCAAGGCTTAAACAACTGCCAAATTTTGGAAGTAAAAGGCCTAGGGTTCATGCGTTTAGTCCTTGATATCTGTCACTACTCTTCCCACCAGGCACAAGGCATCATTTCAATATCAATGATTGGTCTAAACTGGGACCTGATGTCATTTTGACAGCATAATGATATCTAGACAATATTTGATGGAAACAGACTTGTTGGTTATTACATGTGATATCATTTTGACACGTTAATCACGCAAAATCTGATGTTTTTCTCTCCACATCATATTGATGTCATTGTGCCATCAGAGGATAGATTGATGTACCCGGTAAGTTGGTAGTTTTTGTGACTTCTTTTTGATATCTTCAAACACCCCTATATTTTTTATCTTTGGCTTAATAATGTCACTGTTACATCATGAATTTCATTGATGTTTTTTTTATTTTAATATTTTTTGACAAATCTTTTTGATGTCATTATTAACACTTATTTCTGATATTTAACATACAGTCTGTTTGAGTTATATATTTATGTGTAACATCAATCCCAATTGTCAGTCAATCCCAATTGATTAATCACTAATCACTGAAAAGAATTTTGATCACTTCCATAATCAAGATTTCACCGAGGGAAGATTTTACCTACTACCAAAAATTCATAAAAAGAACATCTGTGGCAGACCAATTTGCAGTACCACAAACCACCCCACTTTCCTCCAAATAAGTAAATATAAAAAATATATGGCAGAAGCACCCCCTTACATCAAGGACACTACCAACTTTTTGAAACAACTGTAATTAATACCAGCATTACCATATGACAGTCTGCTGGTAACCCTTGGTGTAACTTTGTCATATGCAAACATTCCAAAGGAAGAAGGCCTTAGGGTCACCAATAGAAAATTACTAATGTTTTAATAAAGTAAAATATTTGAAATACTGCAATAATAGACTGGATATATACTCCAGGTAGTTAAAAGTTTTAGTTGTCGGTGGCAATTACCGGCGATAATAGACTGTTTATGTTGTTTTCTCGTTTACAGTAATTCAAGTATTAGGTTTATCAACCTCTGATTGCTTGTTAACTTTTCTTACATGTATGATAAAGTGAATTTGAGATGTAGTGGCACTGATGTTTTGTTGTGTAATTGCTGTATATGAAGTGTACTAAAAGTACCAATAAATTTTTATTCACATTCCTCTGTAGGTACCATTCGGAGACTGTGATGCCAATTCTTTATTATACACAATTCCTTATTTAATAGTTCAGTTTTATGCTATTTGAACATAGTTTAATTTATTATCCACTTGTATTTGACCCGTATAGAGGGATATACAGAGCGGGATATATTTTATTTGTGTACAACAGCACCTCTGTACCATGGATAATAAGTTTCAATCACTTCCGGTTTTTCACCAATATTTCAGAAACTGTGTTATCTACAAATATGTATCATATATCATTAGAAAGGTCTTCCTACAGCGCTTCTGCTCATGTCTGTTACATAAAAATCCATGCAGAAATGACTGAGATATTGCAGGTTAAAGATTGCAGTTATTATATTCACTGGTGCCCATGATTTTGACATCCTTTTTCACATTCTCTCATTAAATATTCATATTATTGAACCCATAAATCGTACAAAATGGTCGATAATAAAAGTAAAAGATCGCTGGGCCTGTATTCACAAAGATTCTTATTCTTAGAATTAGTCTTATTCTTGGAATTTTTCTTAGAATTGTCGTTTTTCTTAGAAAAATTCTAAAAATAAGAATTTTCCTGTTCACAAAGATTCTTATTCTTAGAATTACACTTATTCTTAGAATTTTTCTAAGAATGGTTTTTATTCTCAGAATTTTTCTAAGAAGAAGAATTTTCTATTCACAAATATTCTTATTCCAAGAATTGATTAAAATCTAAGACTGGCACATAGCATGCCTAACTTAAGAAAAATAGTTGTTTTGGTGATTATAGTGCAGCAACTGATTGCAAATCGATATCCAGAACAGAGTGTTACATATTAAGTTGTCTATTGTGTGTACTGTAATGAAATGTGGCCTCTTTATATTATTTCAAAATTTCTAACTTTCTGTTCACATATGCCAAGATTGGTATTCTTAGAATTTTTCTTCGAATTACACTTAGTCTAAGAAAAATTCTAAGAATTGCATACATTTCCTTTTACTTCTATTCTTAGAATTATTCTTAGCTAAGAATAAACGTAAGTGTAATTCTAAGAAAAATTCTAAGAATCTTTGTGAATACAGACCCTGGTCAGACATATGCAGAAAAAATATATCAATCATGAAGATTAACAATATAATACTCATGCTACGTACTCGTATAATACTGTTTTCTTCATTCGTGATATATTTTTTTTGGTATATGTCATTGGGGAAGTTTTCCTACTATAATGAAACTATTGTAAAAAGGATGTATATAATTTGGGTGGATTTGAAACTTTGAATCAATTCTGGTTTGGATGTCATAAAAATGTAATTTTGATATAATACATGATGTCATTTAGAGGTCTCAAAAAGGACGTCATTTTGATATCTTGAAAATAATATCTTTTTGATGTCATGAAAATCACGTCATTTTGATGTTGTGAAAATAATGTCATTAGAACTTTCAAACCAAATCAAAAAAGACAGTTTATTGACATCGGGTCCATTGTCAATTAGATGTCTAAATGACATAAGTTTGCCAACTGGGTTGGGGATCCTGTCATATTAATGCTGTAATTTGGAGTATTACATGACTAATTCAATCTTTATAAAGATTTACCAGAGTTTTAAGACTTCAAGGGACTGATAAAGACTGGGATAAGAAGACTTTGGACATGTGAAGAGCAGTCTTTGGTTATTCTGTTTCTTCATCTGGGACTTCTATACTCATCATCATCTGCAGTGACACATGTCAGATCCTCAGAGCTTGTCCTACATTGTATGATGACTTGATGATTTGAAGACAGAAACAGAAATTGCATGTGTGTTACAGGCCGACAGGTTTACTACAGAAAAGGGACGCAATGCAATAATTAATAAACATAAAAATCAGAGTGATGACTAACCACAAAATTTTCAAATAAGCCACCACTTGAAGACGAGGGGTAGACAATGGGGATGAAAGAAAGGCTTACAAAGACCTATGCAGATTATGGTACAAGTAGTCAGAACTTCAACAGTCATCCCTTAACATTGTTTAGGTGGAACCTGGGCTTAAGTGAGTTTCTTTCAATATACATGTATATCATTACAGTTGGAATCAGATTATACAATTCACTTGGAATTTATTCTTATAAAGTATTTCACCTATTTAACATACCAGCGAAAAATACATACCAGGAATACAGAACTGAAAAGTAATGATGTTAAACAACATCTTAAAAAATGTAAATTAAGGAAGACGTTAATTTAAATAGGTTAATAGCCTTGTAAGTGTCCAATATTGGAGAATAATGGGCTGTTAAATCGGTCCCGTTGGGACCTTGTAAACCGTCCATTATTTTCCAGTATTGGACACTTACTTGCCATTAACCTATATCAATATGTTAACATAGGCAAAGACTTGGAGAACGTCTGTTCAAACATCTTTAAACTGTCTCAAGTAAAAGTTCCAATAACAAATTCTTATTTGGTACAGCTGCTCTATCTTAATTTCTTCTTCGTTCACAAAGGGGCCATGGTGGCAGAGTGGTAACACTCTTGCCTCCCACCTCTGAGATCGAGGTTCGGTTCCGGGCCCGACCTCAAGTAGGAAAGCTGGTAGTTGCTTGCCGTTGGTCGGCAGTTTACAGTACAGAACCCTGACCAACTGTATGTACTGGTTTCCTCTGCCGACAGAACTGTCCATTGTGATATGACCTGTACAGTGTTGAAACTTGAAAGCGACGTAAAACCCCAAATAAATAAATCTTCATTCACAAGTGTTTCTGGTCAACAACCAATGTTTACAATGGCTAAATTGATTCTCCACAATGATTCGATATGTCTTTTAGAATATGCAAGTACAATGATCAGTTTCTAAAAAGTATGATTAAGTTAGATCTGATCAAGCTAGATCACTAAACTTCATCTTTTAGAGTATGGAACTGCAAAGTGGCCATTTACACATTTGTACTTTAGTAGTTTTTCAGTGCAAGCCTCCATAGAGCTCGCGTTTCTAGAGATCACTTTTTTTTCAGTTTTTTTTGTTACTGGGCTTTCATGAATAGTTGCACAGTGTGATAAGTTTTTGTCTGTTCACTGAAGTTAAGCGGCAATGGGCTACGCTAGTACTTGTATGGGTGACCGTCGGAGTTCTAAGCCAGATGTGGGATGTGTAAGTTGGAATTTCTTTGTGTTACCAGACTTTCGTAAATTCTAGTGCACTACTTCTGTCTCTGATGGCTTTGTGCTCGTGCTAGGGGACCGAAACACCTTTCGGCCTTGTTATATATATGTTACAGTCAATCTGTGAAACCAGTCATTACGCGTAATGACTGCAACTTTCAGTCATTTTTACGTAATGACTGAAATGGCCAGTCATTACGCGTAATGAATAAAATTTTCAGTCATTTCACGTAATGACTGAAATCTATGGTTCATTTTTACACAGATTGACTGGAAAGACTTCAGTCAATCTGTGTAACTGATCTAGAGTTGTTTTTCATCAAAACCTTTGTACATTGTTTCCCTGCATTGTGAACTTTTGTATGCTAGACAACTGTTATGGGTATTAAATATTAAACTATTTTAATCAATTTAATAACCTTGGAATTCCCACATGCTTTCTGAATTATATTCAGGATTTTAAAACCTAAACCCATACTTTTGTAATGGACTCTATTATCATTTTCATAAATATTATTAAAATATTGAATGGTTAGATGCATTTAATTACTTTTTAAATGTTATGTCCATTCTAAATTCATATTTGGGCTTTTTAAAACTGAACTCATATTTTGTCATAGAATTAAAATATCTCTTTGTGGTCAATGAAATAAAAATGAAATTTATGTCTTGTTTGAAGACTAATCTTCATTTATTAATCATAATTTATTTATGCAATTTTGCCTTTTATGTTATTAATTAAAGACTCAGTTCTATTGTGGCAGGTTGTTAGGAAGCAGGAAACCATGAAGCCTTTGAAGTGAATCTTGTCCACACTTACTTGTCCTAATTGCAATGCAGCCCTTTTTATCCTGTTTTGTTCTTTGGGACTATGTTACTGTTGTTTGACCTCCCCACACAAAGAGCCTGGTTATCAAAGATGGAGTGACCTTTAATGTTCTAAAATAACTGGGGCAACTTAATCCATTCTTCTAATATTTAATAAAGCGCTAACTCACACCTGAGTGCACTGTAACTAGAAATAACCCTCCAGATACATGATTTACCTTATATTCTTCAGTTGTACATGTTATATGGAAATTTAAATTTTAGCAAGAGTCTATTGATTGGGTCCCCTTTTTTGTAAGACACACTACCTATCCATCAGTGCTCTGTCATATTTTACAGATTTTGTCATATATTATTGGTACCAACTAATTAACCAATAAGAAAAAGGACCCAATGAAATTAAAGGGCTAGTTGATGCAGGGTTGCATACAGATATGTACATTAGAATAATGTTAGTGACACCTACTGATATGGTCCCTGTTCATTAGCCACTTTGTAAATTTTATGATGGATAAGTCTCATGTGGATCTATTTAAAGCTATTTATCACAATTCAGCCATTACGCGTAATGACTGGACCTTGGTTTCACAGATTGACTGTAACATATATATATATGTATACATTCAATGGGTTAGTCATTGAATGTGTAGATTCAATGGTATAACTGTGGAATGTGTACATTCAACAGTCAAAAGCATTGAATGTGTATAAGAATTATGAACTTAACAAATGGAAATAAGTAATTGATACTGCATAAAATGTAACTTATATTTATAATTTTCTTAATATCACATATGTTGATATCAACTTAGAAATAAACTTTTGCAATAAGGTTATTATCTGTAGGCAGTCACCCAGTTAGGTCTTATAAGAAACACTGCTGTTTTCTTTAAAAAATGTTTATCTTTATTTGCTTTCTAATTATATTATCCAAATGAACCTCTCTAACATTTTAGGGATGCTATTGTGGGGCTAATTACACTTAAATCCCCAAATTCTATCCATGATTAGATGAATCAATTGTTATCCATTTTAGAACCACACACATAAAGACTATAAAATTACTACTCAGTTTTGAATTGTTTCTCTTTCATTCTTTGATTGAGACACAAAATGTTTTCATATTGGCTTTGATAAGAAAGACTTGATGTGCAGAAATTAGTAAAGGTTCTATGCAATAGCAGAATGATGCCACAAAAGCTTATTGAGTAATACTAAGGGATTTACAAAATATAAAGACAGTAAAGAAAATAATGTGATGAAATATGTGAAATTTTGTCATGACATATATGATTATTAATTTTAATGTTTTAGACTGATCCTTTATTCCAGTTAATTGTTTATTATTAGTCTAGGTTATAAATTAAGTCTGTGCAATTCATATTGGCATTTCACATTTAATCATTTATACATTCCATGCCTTGGGTCATTGAATGTACACGCTCAATGGTTTTAGCCATTGAATCTACACATTCCACATCTCAGCAATTGAGTGTAAATATTTATTCAATGTAAACATACATTCAATGGTTACCCACATTCAATACAACATATATATGTTATGTACAAATTGAGATTTTACAAAAGTTGCAAGTTGCACAAGAAATCTGTACAAGTTGCAACTTGTAAATACAGGTTGTACAAGTTGCATTTATTTATTTGGGGTTTTACGTCGCTTTCAACACTGTACAAGTCATATCACGATGGGTAGTTGGAAGGGCAGAGGAAACCAGTACATACAGTTCATTAGGGTTCTGTACTGTAAACTGCTGACCAACGGCAAGCAACTACCAGCTTTCTCACTTTAGGCCATGTCGGGAATCAAACCCCGGCCTCAGAGGTGGGAGGCGAGAGTGTTACCACTCTGCCACCATGGCCCATAGTATTTGTTGAAAGCATTTGAGTGGAGGAGTAAGATATAGGCCCATGAAAGACTAATGCTGCATTTATTGGTACGTCATGAGCTGGTGTTTATCAGCAGTGATTAGAGATATCTATTGTGAAGCCTTATTCTTTAGTTAATCATGACCTGTATGTTTATTTGTGTATTTAATCAAGACGAAATAACAAAGCCTAAAAAATAAAAGCAATCACAATAATTCACTATCTACCATGTAAAAAATATATACTTCATTTGTTATATGTTTTCTCAGATTATGTACAGAAACCTGTGATAAAAAGTATTAAAACTTTATTTCACAGGATAATAACCAAAGCATATGTAATCTACATCTTTGTTGTGATAATAGGTGAAGGCAACAAATTGGAATCTTTGGGGTGCAAAGTTTGGCCCTGTTCAAATTGAAACTTGCACAAGTTCCATATTCTATCACTTGAACAATGTATTTTAATAGATTTATACTTTAAAAACCATAATATCATGATGTCTGATCTTTATGAATGTCAAATTCCATGTAAGATATACTTCTTAGATTAGAAAGCAACCTGTTGACCTGTGGATTTTTAAAAATCTTGTTGAATATACACTACACTTTTAACGTGCACATTTATATTGTTTTAAAAATTGGAAGTCACACTGGCCTAATTTGGAGACTGTAATTGATTTTAGGGAAGGTGGATATTGGTAACCTTATAATTTTTATTCATGTTCTCTGTGAAGAACTATCCTAAATTTATCTATTATACTAACAAAGGATAATGAAATTTATTCTCTTATAAACCACATCTAAATTTGAAGACTATGTAAGGGCTTTATAAATGAAAGGGATTTGTCAATTGCAATTATGTTGATGCTGCCATCTATCCTTTTTTATGCTTTCCCTTCCCTATTTGTGATCCTAGTTTATTGCCTTGAGGTAAACCACAAAATAGCCTTGATTCTATAGGAAGTCACACCAAGACAGTTGATTGGACTTGGAAGATTTCTATTTTTACTTATTACTTTTTTAACTTTCATCTTTGAAGTCTAATAGTTATAATTAAAACTTTTCTGTCTCAATATTTTTAAAAAGAAAAATAGACCCCAGTCCACAGTACCATAAATCAACTGAGAACAAAGCTAGGTTCTTACAAGCATCTGTAAGGAACAGCTCACATTCATGTTGAACTTAGCATTTAACATAAAATTTTATTTTTTTCTGCATGACTTTTAAGTGATAAAGTACCAACTTAATAGACAGACAAACAGACAGACAGACAGACAGACTGACAGACAGATAGTTTATTAGTTAGAGTAGCATGTATAGGTCTACACAAGTATAAAAACAGGATACACGGTAACAGATTGTGCCATACCCAGCCCTACATTGGCTAATATGTCACCTTTAACAACTGTAAGTAATAATAAAATTATTAATTTTATCAAAATTCTTTTGTAGGCCAACTTGTGCAACAGTACCAATAAAATACTTCCTGCTAAATGACAGAATATGGGGTAATATAAATATATGATAAATGCCTTATATAATTAACATTCTTAAAATACCTAAGGGTTTTAAAGAATGATATTCACCTAGATTCCCCATAGTTTGGTAAACCGGGTCTACCACAGGTTCAGGGTACCATTGTACTTGTGAACTTGTTCTGAACTGGTACATAACTGATACAAACCAGAGGATCAACAGCAAACCCCTAAAATACTTCAGGGACTGATGATCGAGACTGATTCAACAGATAAACAGTCAAAATACAATCAACATACAGTTAATTAAATAAGGCATTTGTCATTTTATATACACCTAGTTTGCCCTTTAGCAGGAAGTATTTTATTGGTATTTTTACGAGTGCTCCTCTTCAGCTACTGCTAGTCTGGTGCAGTGTGGTGCCACATACCGAGTCATCATCCAAGAACCCTTAAGGGATTGTGACACACCCATCACTATAATGAGGATCTAAGATGAGACATGTCAAATGTCATCTATCTGACCATTTACACTAAATGTCAAATGCAGTAGGTCGTAGAGACAAGCAGAGGACTTAGGAAAAGAATTTATGAACATAAAGCATTAATTCAAAAGGATGGATAATTAACACCAGTACCATGTCTTTCCGAGAATGATGGGCACCATAGAGTAATTTTCAGTGTTATAGCGTGATGTATACTGCTAGGCACAGTTAAACTAAATAAGTTCTATGGGGTGATTTAAATTACAAACTCTGGCCCCATTATGCATCAACTAATTCGTGTGACTCTTAATGGATATTATTTGGATTATTTAACACTCAATAACCCCTCCCCCCTTTCTCTCTTCCAACTTGTATAGCAGTATCATACAAGTTGGCTTTATTTGATGTTGAAATTCAGTATTATATATGTTACAGTGAATATGTGTTATCAAAGAATATGCGTATTCACTGAAAATTTCAGGAAATACGTGTAATCCCTAAAGCGATCAGGGAATATTCGTATTTCCTAAAATTTTCAGGGAATACACATATTTCCTGGTTTTGTCCACCAGTTGCTTCACATATTCATTAAAACTGAAATTAGTGAATATGTGTAATGGGTCATCTTTAAAGTATTGCACTAGAAATGAGCTTGAAACTTCACATATATATCTAACAATTTGATGTATCACTTTCATCATATGTTACTTATTGCATTTACTAAAAGGCATACTTAAGGATACTAGAAGGATGAGTTTCAATTTCAGAGTTTGAATAGGTTAAGGAGGGAAAAAGGTGCATTCTGTAGTAAAATACAACAACCTAATAACTAATAAGTGGTACATATTGTTTAATAAGTTAAATGTGTAATATTGTGACAGTTTCTCTTATTTTGGGGGAAACAATAAATATTAAACTTTTAAGCTAGTTGTTTACTTTAGCTGTGTACTTGACCATTTAAAATGTATGTTTTTTTTTAAAACAAATTAATAGAATTTTTACTTAATCATGCTTGACCAAGATTTTTGACAGAAGAGATTTTAGTTGCAAACTGAATGGCTTCCTTTAAAATTAAATTTATAATAACTATGGAAATATTTCTTTAATCTTAATCACCTGTTTTGATCACTGAAACATGGGAGGCTTCTTTCTGATTAAAAGTATTAAGGATCAAAGAGCTAAGACAAATCATGAGAATGTATAATTAATAAATAAAGCCTGGTTTAACAGTGGCATTCATACAATTGCCGATGTAGTAGATTCAGACGGTGTAATATATGATTACAAAAATTTTAAATTAAATTATAATTTAAATATTAATATCTTAAATTACTACACAGTAAAGGGTTGGTTAAAAAATTTATTGACCGCTACAGAAGGGGCGATGACTTTAGAACTAAAAGACCGTATGTACCATTTCATATCAACATTCTTTTTGATGTTAGTAAAGAAAGCTGTAGTAGAAAATTCTATTTAGAGCTTAATAAAACAGAATCTGATGTACCCCTTTGCGAATTTAAGTGGAACAATAAGTTTGACTACCTTTTACACAAACATCATTGGAAAGTATTATACAAAATTTGCTTTCAGTCGTTAACTGACAACTCATTTGTATGGTTTCAGTACCGCATTTTATATATGATTTTAGGTACCAATGAATACCTGAATAAATTAAAAATTTCTGATTCAAACCTATGTGGCCTCTGTGGTAACCAAAGTGATAGTATAATGCATCTATTTTCAGATTGTATAGAATCTAATGAATTATGGATTAATGTTAAAAACTGGATAAAAAATTCAATTTCATATGTATTAGACCTTAACAGAATAACAAAAATTTTTGGATATATCACATATGACGAAAACTTTTGGCCTCTTAATTTATTGTTGTTAATTGTGAGAAATTACATATTTACTTGCTCTAGACATAAGAGGCATTTGAACATCTATAACCTTCAAATGATTGTAAAAGATAAATACTTGGAGCAAGAATCACTCTCAAAATTAAATTCTCAAAATGAAAAATTTGAAAAGAGATGGACAGTGTGGAAAAATATTTTTGCAACATAAACCAATCTTAAGAAAATGGAAAATCTGGGTTAAAATTTCCTAACTGTTAAAAAAAAATCTCAAAATATGCAACCATTATATTTAGCAGTGGCAAATGAGATATACAGCTTCATGATAATAAAACATTGATGTTCTTTCTTATTCTGTTACTAGTCTTATGATCAAGGTATATTGAAGTATTGAAACATATTGAAAATACTCAGTTTAGCATATTGATAAATTGAAAATAAGTTAAAAAATTATTTATGATGCTAATTTTTTAATAATGTTCCTTATTTTTACTTTCCCTGTGTTAACAATGAGGTAACTATTTTGTTCATAATGTATATTTAATGTACTGGAATATGGAATAAAAAAAATAAAAATAAAAAAAAATAAAGCCTTGAGAAAAAATTACTAAGACAAGCTGATATCTATTAAATTTTATGCAGCTTGTTTAATAGATAAAATATGTAATATTTCCAGCTTCTTATTTTATTTTTGACAGAAATATATTTAAATTTGAAACTAATTTTCATTTAGTTGTTTACTTTAGCTCCATATTTAAATTTTGGGTGCTATTAAATTAAAACTAAAATATTAGCTTGTTTTTAGTTATTAATCCTTCACCCAATATTTTTCATACTAGACACATTTTAGCAACAAGCCGCATAGCTTCCTTTAAAATAAAATACATACATAATCAATAATGATTGACATATTTCTTTAATCAGAGAGATCATAATAGGTAGTTAATTCACAGGACTTAGAAGCCAGAATACAAAATATTACACTGTACTACACTATCTTAGAGGAGTGTAGTATAATGGATACTGAAGCATGAAGACAGGGGAAAGGGGAACTATTTAATAAATACAAAAAAAAACTAACAAGAATTGTATTCTAAAGGATTAGTATATATTAAGCTAGTTCAAAGGGCTAATAACCAAGAGACAAACTTGAAACAAATTATGTAAACTACCTTTTCGCAAATACCTTTGTATTTTAATGGTAAAGTGAAGGTTATGGTATCTAATCATGTATAATTGATAGAGGTCATATAAAATTAATATTATGTAAACAAGGTAAAGTATTTTATAAAAATACAAAGTTGCTTTCTCAATAATTTCTAGTTAGGGAATACACGTATTCCGTGCATGGTCATCAGAGAGTATATGTATTCCCTGATTACACATATTCACTGAAACATATAAATACATCCCAGTTCCACTATTGCAAATTTTCTCTCTTGTGATATGACTTATCTTTTCACCTGTCATAATCAGGAGCATAATCATGTGGCAGTTGTGGCCAGTCGACCCACTTTTGATGCGTTTTTAAAGTTTTGCGCTTTGACATTCCTATTTTAACATATGGTTTCTGTCTGAATTTTTTTCGGGAATGTTTTCGGTTTGGTTGCAACCAATGGCCTTTTCCGGTTTCCTTATGTTTTGATGCGAGGTAATGTGTCAATATTCACGTTAAATCTTTAAATATCTTCGAACTTATCAAAGGCACTTAACAAATGGTCACTCTTATAAATTAAGCCATATGTTGTTTCCAGTTGACTTGAATATTCCCTCATAAATGTATCCTCTTGGTTGTAATATACCGTTGACAGATTTTCACTCCCATTATGGGGAGGAATTTTCGGACCCGAATTTTCCAATGATTTATAAATTTACCTATAAATGTTATTTCTATGTAATAAGACGCCAGAAAAAAATGTGAAGTGCACAGTAGTGTCAACAGGTGGTCTGTTGGGTTTCAGAACAATCAAAGAAAGATCCATATTCCGTCAAAACGGTTAAAACCTGGGTCGAGGGTAGACGTGGTTACCTCGGCTCTACTATGTAACTTGGGGATCATAAAAAAACCACTGTTTTTGGATAACCTTTAGGAACTTCGCCTGTCTTTTTTTTCTTCACCGTATCTGTTATTGACGGTGTCCGTGATACCCTAGATATTTTGGTATAAAGCAGTGTACTAGCTGCCCGTGTTGTTTCCTTCCTTATCACAGACACGGATGTGTTCACTGTTTTATACCAAATGATCCAGGGTATCACGGATATGGGCAATAACGGATACGGGTGATGAAAAAAGGACAGGTGAAATTCCTACATTAAAATTGACGGGGGCTTAACCCACTTTTTATAATTTAATGTCTGCTTCTTTACTGGTCGGCCAGTAAATTTCGTCACCCCAGTGAAGTTCGTCACCTGCTGTAAAAATGCTCAAGGACAAGAGATATTCACATTTAAATAAATGGAATAGCTTCTTCCAACAGCAAGGTATACATATATGCTGTAACTGGACAGTTAAAACTCTTTAATATTGTCATAAAATGCAAGTGACGAACTTTACTGGGGTGACGAACTTCACTGGCTGAGCAGTAGAATTTACTTTGTCTTCCATACAAGCAGTTATGTCTCATTTCACATTGTTTTAGATGAAATAAAAAAATAATCTTTTGAAAATTTATGTTGTAATAATTGTGGAGTTTTACAAATTTAACCATGGCTTGAAAAATCATTATAACTTTGATGTCATTAAAAAATAGGGCTGTGACGGGTACAAAAAAACGGCATCGAGTACTCGCCCTCTGAAAACCGGCCCGAATTCGAGTAACCGCGAGATTTAGTTCCCACCATTAGAAGTCTTCTGTAAACAGATAGTCGATTCCGGAAACGAAACTTTTGAAGAAAAACGTCTCCTATTTAACCAGATATTATAGATTATGGAGTAAATTATAGGTTTTCAAGCGAAAACAACTTTAATTGATATTATGTGATGGAAATGCTGAAATGCAGCATATTTTACACAAACGTTTCATTATGTGGGCGATAATATAATACGTTGCGAGTAACCGAGTACTTAAGATGGACTCGAGTACAAGCCAAGATCGCCTCGTACACCGAGGCTCGAGTACTCGTTCGCAGCCCTATTAAAAAAGGTAAATATTTTTGTTGCATTAATTGAAATTTAAAAAAAAAGACTCCATTTAAAACTTAGATTTGAATGGAAGATTTTACTGAGAAACCACATGCACTGTCCCTATACCCCGACTCGGTTGTTTGTCTTTGTAGTCCACTATTTCCAGTTATTCTATTGAAGGATTACACATAGCATTATGAATGTTTGTATTTCACAAGAAGCCACATACATTGGTCATATAACAAGACTCAATTGTTTATCTTAGTAATCCACTATTTCCAGCTATTCTATTGAAGGATTAAACATGGAAGGGTGTCCCATTGACCAACACATGCAACAGAAGGTTGTTTAATTATATTCACCATTGAATCACATGTGAAATAACACTAAGGAAAAATATACTTTCATTGATGAAATCAAAACAATCCGTCAATGTATTGTATTGTCTCCTAGAATGATCAATTCTGTTATAGTGGCGTTTTTTTATGTCCCCAGAAATTTTGAGGGTGGGTTTTTTTTATGGATTTTCCAAAATCAGTGGGGTTTTCAATGGTGTTTTTTATGGTGGTTTTTTTTTTATGGAAATCATGTAACTTGTGTGTAGGGCTGTGGCATGACCCCACATAAAACTAGAGATTTGCAAAAAACACAAATACCATACAAATTACCAGGTATATACACAACTGTTCCCACAACTATTTTCTTACATTTACCTCAACAGTCCGTCAACATGCAAACATATTTGACAAAAAATATTTCCTCTTTTTCAACATGTTTTGGACCATTTTTCCAAAAATTTGAAAAAGTTCTTTGTTGGTTGTAAAAGCTGTATAAAATAGCATATATATTACACATATTTTTTTTACTGTGTCCTTAGCTTAATATCAACTGTTTTAACTATATCAAACCATTTGGAGTCATTTTTACCCCACATGTCGGGGTATTGTTTTCACCCATGGTGTCCAGATGGGCGGGCGGGCGGCGGGAATAAGTTTGTCCGGCCTGTATCTCAGAAACCATAAGGTGTAGGAAGTTGATACTTGGTAGGGACATTGGTTAGGAGGTGTAGGTGTGCAACATCATGGTCTGACCTTGATTTGACCTTGCCGTAGTGACCTTGACCTATAAAATGTTGTCCAGGCTATATCTCGGAAACCGCAAGGTGTAGGAAGTTGGTACTTGGCAGGGACATTGGTTATGGGTTGTAGGTGTGCAAAGTCATAACGTGACCTTGATTTAACCTTGCTGTAGTGACCTTGACCTACAAAATCTTGTTCGGGCTATATCTCGGAAACCATAAGGTGTAGGAAGTTGATACTTGGTAGGGACACTGGTTAGGCCGTGTAGGTGTGCAACGTCATGGCCCGACCTTGATTTGACCTTTGACCTTGCTGTAGTGACCTTGACCTATAAAATCTAGTTTGGGGTATATCTTGGAAAACCGTAATGTGTAGGAAGTTGATACTTGGTAGGGACCTTGGCTAGGGTGTGTAAATGTAAAACGTCATGGTGTGACCTTGATTTGACCTTTGCCGCAGTGACCTTGACCTATAATGCCTTGTCTGGGCTATATTCGGAAACCATAAGGTGGTTGGAAGTTGATATTTGGTAGGGACATTGGTCGGGTATTATATGTGATATATATATTTGTTATATTTTGATCTTGTATATCTGATGCTATTTTATCTCTCTATAGGGATATCTAATACTATTTTATCGCTCTTATATCTCTCATATCTTTTACTTGAATCTTGGTTGTTGCACCTTTGGGTGTCTTTTGATGTATTTAAGCACTGTTAAAGTCATATTTGAATTCATTAACTGTTTTACTTTTGCAACTTCCCATTGTAACAGATGGTATTGCATCAAATGAGCCCCAGGTTTTGCCCGAACTCCACACAAAAGCATGTATTACCACATCTGTATGTAAGCTTTACTTAATTAAATCACATGCAGTATTTTTAACATTAAATTAAATATATAATTTAACAACATTGGCTAATTCATTTGATTCAAAGCTTTTATCTGATATTTTTTTATGTTTATGGGAGCCGCCATATTGGATGTTGTTTCCTGTCCTGATGGAAACTTTGCAAGGGCTCAATGTCCGGTTGAGTTTTTATCTGCAAGCAATCAACCCAAATTATTTGCACTTGTCACACCTGTTAAATCTTTATAAAATATTGAACAAAATAGCTTCGTAATGGTTAAAAGATATGCCCTTTGCTTTAAAATGTAACACATTCTATTGCATGTATTGTTATGTCTCCTGTGTGAATGTGTACATTTTTATCTCCCGCCGGCCGGGCGGGAGATTATAAAACGCATTCCGTGCGTGTGTTCGTGTGTTATTGAGTGTGTGTCACGCTTTTATAAAGGGCTGTACATCACACTGGTTGTTTCTCCTTGGCCTTTTCAATGTTTTTTATGACCTTATTGCATTTGTCCTTTCATTTGATGCTGTTATTTCACACCTAGGACCATAGCTAAGTGAGTAATGGCAATGGTGGCTACTTTGAGTAAAGTGCTCATAACTCCAAAACGACTGCATTTAGAGTGTTTCTGTAAAATACGTTGTTCAGCTACTTTCTCCATGCCTACAAGATGGTACCATTTTTAGGGTTCTATCTTCATAGCTAAGTGAGTAATAGCTATTTTCTGTTATTAACAATGAGCAAAATGAGTAAATTGATTTTGTCTTTGTAACTGTTACTTACAATATTGGCCTGAAATATGTTGTTCAACAACTCCTTCATGTACTATATCATGGTGAGGTGTCCAAGGTGTAGCACCATAGCTAACTGAGTAATAGCTATACTAAGTTTAACATTTGACCATTGAGCAAGTCACTTATAACTCAAAAGCTATTGAATATAGAGGATTTTTGTCGAATATGTTGTTCACCTATCTTTTGGATATACTGTATTGTGAATTTTCACAGCTGTAACTCCATAGCTAACTGAGTAATAGCTACTTTGATGATAACCATAATGAGTAAATGGCTTATATCTTCAAAAGTATTGCAGCTACACAATTTTGTTCCAATATGTTGTTCAGCTACTATCTCCACAGCTACAACATGGTCACTAGTTTGGAAGTGTATCTCCATAGCTAAGTGAGTAATAGCTACTTTGTCAATTTTTAATGATAACCATAATGAGTAAATGCCTTATATCTTCAAAAGTATTGCAGCTACACAATTTCTCTCAAATAAGTTGTTCATCTACTTTTTTTGTGAACTGTTAACATATTTAAGTTTCACAACTGTTGCTCAATGTACAAGTGAGTAATGGCTACTTTATTGCTACTTTTGGTGAAAATGTGAAAAATGACAAATATCTCGCAAACCGTAATAGCTACTTTGTCAATTTTTAATGATAACCATAATGAGTAAATGCCTTATATCTTCAAAAGTATTGCAGCTACACAATTTCTTTTTAATGATAACCATAATGAGTAAATGCCTTATATCTTCAAAAGTATTGCAGCTACACAATTTCTCGCAAATAAGTTGTTCATCTACTTTTTAAGTCATTCATCTACTTTTGGGAGAGCTTTCACATGGTGAAGTTTCAGACTCGTAGCTAATTACTCACCTACTGAAAATGAGTAAATGCTAATTATCTCTAAATGTATTGCAGATAGCCAATTTTTCTCAAATAACTCATTCACCTACTTTTGGGAGAGCTTTCACTTGGTGAAGTTTCAGACCCATAGCTAATTACTCACCTACTGAAAATGATTAAATGCGAATTATCTCTAAAAGTATTGCAGATAGCCAATTTTTCTCAAATTAATCATTCACCTACTTTTGGGAGAGCTTTCACTTGGTGAAGTTTCAGACCCATAGCTAATTACTCACCTACTCAAAATGAGTAAATGCGAATTATCTGTAGAAGTATTGCAGATAGCCAATTTTTCTCAAATAACTCCTTCATCTACTTTTGGGAGAGCTTTCACATGGTGAAGTTTCAGACCCATAGATAATTACTCACCTACTGAAAATGAGTAAATGCGAATTATCGCTAAAAGTATTGCAGATAGCCAATTTTTCTCAAATAACTCATTCACCTACTTTTGGGAGAGCTTTCACTTGTTGAAGTTTCAGACCCATAGCTAATTACTCACCTACTCAAAATGAGTAAATGCGAATTATCTCTAAAAGTATTGCAGATAGCCAATTTTTCTCCAATAACTCCTTCATCTACTTTTGGGAGAGCTTTCACATGGTGAAGTTTCAGACCCGTAGATAATTACTCACCTACTCAAAATGAGTAAATGTGAATTATCTCTTAAAAGTATTGTACTTAGCCAATTTTTCTCAAATAACTCATTGCAAATTTTGAAAGCTGTAGGTCCATAGCTAACTCAGTAATAGCTACTTTGACTTTTTTGATTTAAATAATTTATAACAGCAAAACTATTCAATTTAAAGGAGTTTTGTCAAATATGTTGTTCACCTACTTTTTGGTAGTGCGGCGGGAGATCATACCACGGCAGTGGTCTTGTTCATTATATTTTAGTAGTTTTTGTGGGTAGTATAGAGTCTAGACATTGGTACGTGTGATATGTACCATGTTTATGTGTGTAAATAACTAGCCTCGTATGTAATCTTTTGCAGCAAGTGTAACATGTTTTAACAAAAGCTATTACAAGAAATGTTATATCATTTTGTTCTATTAACACTTTTCTCATTTCAGGCCAAGAGCAGGACACTTGATCAAACCCAAAATGGTGAGTTAAAGTACATTTTTACCCCACAGCCCTTAAGGGTTTTACCCATGGCATACGGTTGGTCAGGCGGGCAACAGGTGTGCAACATCTTGATGTGACCTTCATTTGACCATTGGCCTTACTGTGGTGACCCTGACCTTTAAAATCTTGTTTGGGCCAAATCTCGGGAATCGAAGGTATAGAAGATTGGTGCTTAATAGGGACTTTGATGGGGGGTGTAGGTGTGCGACATCATGTAACCTTGATTTGACCTTTACCCTGGCTGCAGTGACCTTGACCTTTAAGATCTTGTCAAGGCGATATCTTGGAATTCATAAGGTGTAGAAGTTTGATATTTGCTAGGTACATTGGTTAGGGGTGTAGGGGTGCAGTGTCAGTGTGACCTTAAGTTGAGACTTCACCTTGCTGTAGTGACCCTGAGTTTGAAAATCCTGTTCTGGCTGTATCTCATAAACTGTAAGACATAGGAAGTTGATACTTGGTTGGCACATTGGTTGGGGGTAGTGCTAAAGATGACAAACTGGATAGTTGGTTTCTACTTGATTCATATAAACGTAAACAAAATCCGCCGACAGAAGTCCCCAAGAACTGGTTCATGAAATTTCACATATTTGACATCAAATGTATAGAATATTGCACAGAAATGCTTAAAATATTTACTTGTGTAATATTTTATCAATACACACGTGACAGTGAAATAATATCTAAAACTTCCAATTTTAATGATTTTTAAACTGCATTTTACTTAGGTTTATGTTTCATGTACACATGTAGAAATCGTGACATTTTGGTGTATACTTATTCAAATGAATCCGGTTGTTGAATTTTCATTTTCTGGACCCGGTTTTCAAATTTTCTTTCGATCATAGCACTAGTTGGGGATGTAATTCAGTAACGTCATTGTGTGACCTTGATTTGATCTTTTGATCAAAGTTGGGGTTTTACGTCCTGTTCAACAGCCAGGGTCATATTGGGACAGGTCTTCAGCATTGCCACTTGTGGGACTCGAACCACACAGAGGTGACGGCCTGTGATCAGATACCAAACATGCTAACCACTAGGCCACTTAAGACCCTGTTACCCCTCTAGAGGGAAAGATATTATAGGTAGAGCTCTTAAATATGTAGGATATATTTATCATTACAAAATCTTGCATGTGGATATTTTTGGCCACAATTTGAAAAACAAGATGGCAGCCATAGGCATTTTTTGATCTTCAGAAAGGAGTTTTGTGAGCAGTCTACAGCAAAAGGTATTATAGGTGGAGATCTCAATTTCTCAAATTCACAGGATATATCCATCATTACAAAATCATGATAAATATATTTGGCCCCATTTTGAAAACAAGATGGCTGCCTTTGTCGGTCATGAAGCAGTATGTAGAAATATTCCCATTGCCCCCTCTACAGCCAAAGGTATAATAGGCTTGTCTCAAAAACTGTAAGAGATAGTGACTTCAGACAAATTTTGGACCAAGAAGGTAATAGCACTACTGCCCTAGGACCTCTGAACACTTTAGATTTTTCCAAATTTTGGTCACCATCTTGAATTTTGGTGGAAATGGAAAGTGTTGTTTATCTTAAAAACTGTAAGAGATAGAGCAATTTCTACCAAATTTTGGACTTGCACTGTACCAAGGACTTCTCCTCTGGGACCTCTGAAAATTTTAGGCTTTTGCAAATTTCGGCTGCCATCTTGAATTTTGGGGAAAATGGAAGATTTTGATCTTGAAAACTATAAGAGATAGAGCGATTTTGGCCAAATTTTGGACCCCAGGGTACTAAGGACTGTTCCTCCAGGACCTCTGAAAAAAGGTTAGACTTTTAAGAATTTAGTTTTCTTAATTTTGGGTACTATCTTGAAAAATGCTATTTATTTATAGGTTTTCCTTTTCGGGTGGCTGTATCTTGCCACCGATGTCTTGCGAAATTTAAAGTGAAATATATTTTGTTTAAATGTTTTTTATTGTTTTTAGGGGTGTGACGAGTACAAATATTTCGGGTCGAATGCTCGCAGATAAAAACTCGACTCAACATCGAGCCCTCGCGAAGTTTAGTATCCACCTTAACAGGAAACGACATCCAATATGGCGGCTCCCTTAAACGAAAAAAATATAAAGATAAAAGCTTTGAATCACTTGAATTAGCTATTGTCAGCACATAATAGCTAGTGCTGTCGCGACACTCGCTACTTCCGATACTATTGTTTGCTAGGTCTATTATGAGCGATAATCGGATACGTTTTTTCAAATCCGATTGCAAAGATATTAGCATATTTATATAATAAAGATAGACTATCTTTTAAAAGTGAAGGGTTATTCAGCATTTTAAAATATATTTTCGGTCTTTTGACAACATAGTACGTACAAATTTAGTCACATGACCTATCAGGAAAGCATTAAACCATTGCTCGAATGTAGTTTCGGAATTGCATCTTTATTTTTTTTCACGCTTATTAAGTCAATTTAATTGATGTAAAGCTTTCAAATAATCTTTAATAACACTGTAGTTGTATTTATTTTAGGCGTACATGATATTATAATGTTATTATGCAGCACTTTATAAAGTCGGAATTAGATAATTATTTTAATATACTGACGGTTTTCAAAGTGTTCCTTCGTTTGACAATGCATAAACAACCGAAATAAAAGGACAAATATGACCCTAAAATGATGTATTCGGGTGAGAAACAATATATTATTTTACATTTTAATTAAATAGTTTTGTTTTGAGGTGAGTTTATAAAGTCGACATATGTCGATACTCGGTCGGCCAACGTGGGCGATATTCGATGTTCATTTGCACTAGCGAGTGACAGCACTAGTAATAGCAATAATATTATTTTTAAAATGATGGATTATGTGATTTAATGTAAGTAAGATGTGTTATATATGTTTTATTAACTAAGAAACGTAACCAGTTCTATAGGTTGTTATATATACACGAGCACTCAACCCTGAGAATTGGGGTCGAATTTTCATGAAATTTTCCTCACTCATCGAGTGTCGACTGCTCGGTCGCACCCCTAATTCAGGGTTCCCACTGCACAGGGAAAATTGTGAAAAGTAATTCCAGACAGGGAAAACAAAGGGAATTTGAAAATTTTGGAAAAACACAGGGAATTTGAAAACTTCAGAATGATTTTGAAGAGTAACAGCCATTTGCATTCACGCGCTGCGGGTCGCGACTCGTAGGTCACGTTTGATGTTTTGGCGCTAAATTAGAATATTTAATAAGAATCTTTAAGTAATCATAGCATTCTTATTTTTTACCGATTTTGACATTTTCATCCTTCACCAGTTTGTTCAGGGAAAAATATAAACATCACAGGGAAAACACGGAATTTAAATCGGAAAAGAGAATGGGAACCATGGAATTGTTTTGATAAAGTATCAGTAGAAAGCCCAATAAAATTACCTTTTCAATAGCTTGTACTGGTGTTGAAGATGGTAAACCAGAAACCTATTTGCCGACCGAAAGACACTGATCCGGTTATGTTTTGTTTTCTTGTAATGGTTACCAAAACCAGTTGATAACTTAAGTTTTCTAAAATATTAACCTACAACAAATATTTCACAGTATTTTATAATATTCTATCAATATATCACCCATTTTGCTATTGACTCAGAGATCTACATAACTAAACAAAATCAAGACAATGTTGATGTAAAAAATAAATGTATATTTTCTGAACTCTGTATGACCTTACTTTTTGTTTTCCATACAGCCCAAGGAAATAAAAGAAATTAAGGACTTCCTGTTGACTGCAAGACGAAAGGATGCCAAGTGTAAGTTCTAGGTGCATGCATTAATTTTAAAAAATCACTGTTCTCATCCAATTATGATCATTTTCAGAACTTATTTAATTCTTAACTCTTCCAACATTTTCAATCATAAATATTCATTGGTTTCATATTTAATCATAGATACTCATTGGGTACACCGTAAATATTAGTGCAGCAACTTGACTATGGAAACACGATTATTGCTAGTGCCAGTATTGTTTATCGATATTGAAATATTTATCGATTCACGCTAAAGTTGCCGATTTCAATAATCTAGAGTACAGTATCAATATCGAAACTACTTAACAGGTACAACTATGGTGTTTTTCATTCAAATAAAGGACACTATATGAATGTATTGGTTTTCATATTATTTTAGTCAACTTTCACTAACCGCTTGAACAAATGCCGTATTTGTTTTCGTTTCGGGAACCTAATAAACCTCGTGAAAGAGTTTGCCAAATAGTTTGGAAGGTCTCACCCAGGAAAGCATCTCATGCCCCGATATTTCAATATCACTCGATACGGAAGGCAAAATATGGTTTGAAATCGATATAAATATTTGTATGTGATAACACTAATTATTGCTCACCTCGAATCGATTAATCATTCAATTTAATGGACAGATATTAAAAGTTACAAAAATCACTGGGCAATTTTTTAAAATATGCAAATTGGAAAACCCAAGGTCTCTGGATTTCCTAGCTATTATATGCTATTGCCGTGTCAACATGTTACGAAAAGAAATAAAATGGCTGCTTGTTTACAGAGCCTCATTTTTGTTGGTTTTTCTGTAAGATTTCATTGGCCGGTGAGCTGTCGATTTAATGTGTCACTGGACACCACAAAAGGTCCATTCCTCGGGATTTCTAGCAATGTTTTAAAATATACGGAAAAGATGGTCGACACGTCTGTACATGCCACCATTGATCTATGTATTGAACAGACCACGAATTGTCCCAGATATATCAGACTTTTTATTTTTATGCATCTTACTCTTCCAGATATTTTTACATGAATGTCCATGATCTAGTCAAATTTTTTATACAAAAATGACCAAACCCCCAGTCATACGGTTCGGTGGAAGCTATGTATGTTTTGTCTTTGTATAGAGAAGTATTTTCCGCTAGTTCAATGAATTGGAAATTAATCAGGTTGTGAAGTTACTTCATGTGTATATATGATTACTAGGGATCAGTCGGTAGGCCCAGTATCGAAAGCATTTTACTGCAACAAGATTTTATAACCGCCACTTCACTTGCCAACACTATAATGGAAGAAACAGTTAAAATATTATAAAAATACCCAAAATGTGAAGAAATTATAAACTTTTGGCCCATATTTTCATGTATTTGCGGAATTTTTATATTAAAAAAAATAGCGATTACATGAGCATTGCCATGAGAATTGCCATGTTTTGGTTATGGCACTTTATAACCTGTATCTTGCTCGTCAACACATTAATTGGAAAGAAAATATATTGGAAACAAACCACAAATCTAGAGAAATAACCCACTTTTATCCCATATTTTGTACATTTGGGGACTTTTATTGTGATGTCGTTGAGAGGAAAAGTCCATGTTTAGTTGGGGTGTACTAAAACGCGGAGTCCCGAAATTGGTACGGTTTTGCATTGGAAACTTCCTGATGTACATTTTTTTTCATACCGACCCATCCCTAGTGATTACTTTGCGTGTTTATTTTGCTATTACAGTGGATGCAGGAATACTTTGCATGGTTCTATGTTATGCAAACAATATGCATAACGATTAATTCCATTGGTGTAAAACCTTCATTGAGGGCCAAGTGAGTTTGTAAATGACGATTGCAATTCTTACACCTCTCATGGATTAGTACATTGTGTACAGTGATCAAATATTGCAACATGCTACAGAGCATACTGATACAAGCCACTTGAAAGTTTCTTACTATAAAACATCCCAGTTTTGGGAATTAGCAGACTAATAGCAGTATTAAATAAACACTAATGGTGAGCCCTGGTGATGAAAAAAATAAAGCCCTTCAATTGTCAGAATTAGCTGATGACACCATATAGAATAGTGGTTATCATGTTGAGAATAGTGCATTATGTGATTTAAGATAGTAGGGTGTGCTATTAATGTTTTATATTGCAAAATGGGAACAGTACAATGGTTTTAATATTAGGGTTGTGATGAGTACAAATAATTTGGGTCGATTGCTTGCGGACAAAAACTCGCCTCGACATTGAGCCCTCATGAAGTTTAGTATCCAACTGCACAGGAAACAACATCAAATATGGTGGCTCATGTAAACGGAAAAAAATGTAAAGATAAAAGCTTTGAATCGCTTGAAATAGGCGATGTCACCACAAAATATATTTAATATTAAGTAAAAAATGGTGCATTATACGATTTAATGTAAGTAAGGTGTGCTTTTAAAAATTTACTATGGGAAAACGTAACCAGTTAACCAGCTCTGCATTGTTCTATGTTGTGCAAACTTTTATACACATCCATTTGTAAAAACGTCTGTTATGAGACAAGTGAGTTTGTAAATGATGATTGCAATTCTTACACCTCTCATGGGATAAGTACATTGTGTACAGTGATCAAATATTGCAACATGCTATAGAGCATACTGATACAAGCCACTTGAAAGCTTACTTTTCTTTTTACTTCCTAGTTGTGTAAATCGACAGTCACTGTTAAATAACGTCAACTCTTTGAATAAACTAAAGGATTAAAACCTGTTCCTAAACTGTAGCTATAACTTGACAGGCAAAGATGTAGTGTAAACCCAGAAGCAAAGCCTCTTGTAACTGATTTCTACTGGGGTTCAGCTTTTTAAAATATTTTTAAAATTGATTTATCAACAGACACATGTTATTTATCAGTGCAAAGGAAATTGAATAGTAGCTTCTATCTATATAAATGTATCCAGAAACAAGGGAGAAAAATTATTACTTGCACCCCATTTTTGATGTGCCATAAGGTACAAGGTACCCAACATTTCATAACCCTAACGCAAACACTGGACTCAAAAAAAAAAATGATTGGGACTCTATTTTTAGAGGTCATGTAGTCTGTTGGACTTCGCGAACCTTGTGTTTAGTTGGGTGTACTAAAATGCGGAGTCCCGAAATCGGTACGGTTTTGCATTGGAAACTTCCCGATGTACATTTTTTTTCATACCGACCCATCCCTAGTGATTACTTTGCATGTTTATTTTGCTGTTACAGTGGATGCAGGAATACTTTGCATGGTTCTATGTTATGCAAACAATATGCATATTGATTAATTCCATTGGTGTAAAACCTTCATTGAGGGCCAAGTGAGTTTGTAAATGATGATTGCAATTCTTACACCTCTCATGGATTAGTACATTGTGTACAGTGATCAAATATTGCAACATGCTACAGAGCATACTGATACAAGCCACTTGAAAGTTTCTTACTATAAAACATCCCAGTTTTGGGAATTAGCAGTATTAAATAAACACTAATGGTGAGTCATGGTGACGAAAAAAATAAAGCCCTTCAATTGTCAGAATTAGCTGATGACACCATATAGAATAGTGGTTATCATGTTGAGAATAGTGCATTATGTGATTTAAGATAGTAGGGTGTGCTATTAATGTTTTATATTGCAAAATGGGAACAGTACAATGGTTTTAATATTAGGGTTGTGACGAGTACAAATAATTTGGGTTGATTGTTCACGGACAAAAACTCGCCTCAACATCGAGCCCTCACGAAGTTTAGTATCCAACTGCACAGGAAACAACATCAAATATGGCGGCTCACGTAAACGCAAAAAATATAAAGATAAAAGCTTTGAATCGCTTGAAATAGGTGATGTCACCACAAAATATATTTAATATTAAGTAAAAAATGGTGCATTATGCGATTTAATGTAAGTAAGGTGTGCTTTTAAAAATTTACTATGGGAAAACGTAACCAGTTAACCAGCTCTGCATTGTTCTATGTACTGTAAACTTTTATACACATCCATTTGTAAAAACGTCTGTTATGAGACAAGTGAGTTTGTAAATGATGATTGCAATTCTTACACCTCTCATGGGATAAGTACATTGTGTACAGTGATCAAATATTGCAACATGCTATAGAGCATACTGATACAAGCCACTTGAAATCTTACTTTTCTTTTTACTTCCTAGTTGTGTAAATCGACAGTCACTGTTAAATAACGTCAACTCTTTGAATAAACTAAAGGATTAAAACCTGTTCCTAAACTGTAGCTATAACTTGACAGACAAATATGTAGTGTAAACCCAGAAGCAAAGCCTCTTGTAACTGATTTCTACTTCTCCATGGAATAATACTTTGATGGTAACATATAAGTAGTGATAGAGTGATTGTCTACATACATAGAATGTTTACGGCACTTTACAAACCCAATCTTGCTTGTCGACACATAAAATGGAAGGAAAACTTAATATATTGGAAACAAACCACAAATCTAGAGAAGTTACACACTAATATCATATTTTGTGCATTTGGGGACTTTTATTCTGATGTAATTGAGAGGAAATGTCCATATTTACAGGGTTCACGATTACGCTGTCCGAGTATGTTAAACATGTGGTATTTCAGATTTGGACGTGAATTTTGGTTGTCGGTGCATCTGCCGGGATGCAATTTTTATGAAGAAAATATTTCTGCTTTAGAAGCAAATTTCAGTTGGCAGGAAGCGTAGATATGCATGCAATATATATATATAACATTGAATATGTTTTATATTTTAAAATTAAATGGTTTCGAGTGATTACTGGGCAAGTTCTTTACGTCCACCATTGTAAAGCGAGATTTCATGCGTGACCAGATCCTTCCGAAACAGCCAGTGAGTGCTGGTGTCGTACACTTGCAAATCTATTCAAAATGTTATATTTCGAAAGAAAGCCTGATCTCTTCACAGATCAAAACAACACATATATGAATTAGGGAATGAATGAAGCTACACAATGAATTTTTGTCAAACAAAAAGCAACAGAAACTACAAATATTGTCTTTCAAACAGTAAAATACCATATTTGAACTTAAATAAAGTAATCATACAAAATAAATTTCACTCCAATTGCAGTAAAATGAAGTTTGTTGACTGGGGTTCAGCTTTTTAAAATATTTTTAAAATTGATTTATCAACAGACACATGTTATTTATCAGTACAAAGGAAATTGAATAGTAGCTTCTATCTATTTAAATGTATCCAGAAATAAGGGAGAAAAATTATTACTTGCACCCCATTTTTGATGTGCCATAAGGTACAAGGTACCCAACATTTCATAACCCTAACGCAAACACTGGACTCAAAAAAAAAATGATTGGGACTCTATTTTTTAGAGGTCATGTAGTCTGTTGGACTTTGCGAACCTTGTGTTTAGTTGGGTGTACTAAAATGTGGAGTCCCGAAATCGGTACGGTTTTGTATTGGAAACTTCCCGATGTACATTTTTTTTTCATACCGACCCATCCCTAGTGATTACTTTGCATGTTTATTTTGCTGTTACAGTGGATGCAGGAATACTTTGCATGGTTCTATGTTATGCAGACAATATGCATATTGATTAAGTAGATTGGTGTAAAACCTTCATTGAGGGCCAAGTGAGTTTGTAAATGATGATTGCAATTCTTACACCTCTCATGGATTAGTACATTGTGTACAGTGATCAAATATTGCAACATGCTACAGAGCATACTGATACAAGCCACTTGAAAGTTTCTTACTATAAAACATCCCAGTTTTGGGAATTAGCAGTATTAAATAAACACTAATGGCGAGTCATGGTGACGAAAAAAATAAAGCCCTTCAATTGTCAGAATTAGCTGATGACACCATATAGAATAGTGGTTATTAGTGCTGTAACGAGTTGACCGAAACTCGAGTCGTAACTCGGGCGATATTTGGGACCACATCGATTTACGTAATTTAAACTCGAGTTTTTAAGAAATAAATTATGATATACTAGTCTTGTTATAAAACCAGCACTTTTACAATTTATCTAACCATAAAGACAAAAAATTCAATGAGCAATGGCCGTTTTTTTATTTCCTTATTTACGTGGATGTTCCATAATGTGCTCATACATACCTGTACAATTTAACCGGCAACAGAATATATTTCCTTGCAATAAAATGGTACTAAATATGTCAATGGCGGATCCCTTGATGACAATATTTGGACATTGTTATTTTATTTATATTTGTGTCATTTACTCGAGTTCAACTCGCATCTAACAAGCGAGCGTCGATCTACAGAAATCACTGTTGATTACAGCTCTAGTGGTTATCATGTTGAGAATAGTGCATTATGTGATTTAAGATAGTAGGGTGTGCTATTAATGTTTTATATTGCAAAATGGGAACAGTACAATGGTTTTTAATATTAGGGTTGTGATGAGTACAAATAATTTGGGTTGATTGCTCGCGGACAAAAACTCGCCTCGACATCGAGACCTCAGGAAGTTTAGTATGCAACTGCACAGGAAACAACATCAAATATGTCGGCTCACGTAAACGGAAAAAAATGTAAAGATAAAAGCTTTGAATCACTTGAAATAGGCGATGTCACCACAAAATATATTTAATATTAAGTAAAAAATGGTGCATTATATGATTTAATGTAAGTAAGGTGTGCTTTTAAAAATTTACTATGGGAAAACGTAACCAGTTAACCAGCTCTGCATTGTTCTATGTTGTGTAAACTTTTATACACATCCATTTGTAAAAACGTCTGTTATGAGACAAGTGAGTTTGTAAATGATGATTGCAATTCTTACACCTCTCATGGGATAAGTACATTGTGTACAGTGATCAAATATTGCAACATGCTATAGAGCATACTGATACAAGCCACTTGAAAGCTTACTTTTCTTTTTACTTCCTAGTTGTGTAAATCGACAGTCACTGTTAAATAACGTCAACTCTTTGAATAAACTAAAGGATTAAAACCTGTTCCTAAACTGTAGCTATAACTTGACAGGCAAAGATGTAGTGTAAACCCAGAGGCAGAGCCTCTTGTAAGTGATTTCTACTTGTCCATGGAACAATGCTTTGATGGTAACATAAGTAGTGATAGAGTGATTGCCTACAGACGTAGAATGTTTGTTCGAAATACACGGCAGTAGCGATGATTGATCTGGAAGTAGTACCCATCACTTCATCATGATCACTGAAAATTTCATAATATTTAGTTACCCTTATGTATCTAAATATCCTCGTGTTTTAAAAATATTCTGGCCATTTTCCTTAACAGGTTGTTGGTAGATTCTAAACATCATAACAGCGTTATTCCTACCGCATCGACATACACCTCATCCCAGAATATGTTTCATGATATAACCAACAATGCAATCAATTATGGCTCGATCATTGCTCGATCATTGCTCGGAAAAATGAACGATTAATCGACCATATAACTTGGAGGCGATTCCCATCACTGAAATAGGTCATTACTGATGACAGAACATACACTTTGGCATGCAACAAATTGTCATTAAATGAAAGTTTGAGTGAAAATGTTTATGGCAAATATATAAATACCGGTTTTCAGATGTGTTGGCTTCATTTACAATGTGCCTTATGTTTAAGGTAGTGGCTTTCAATCCTGGACCAAAGGATAGAAAAGTTGATACTAGGTTGAAAATTCTTGTCCATTAAAATGCACAGTGTTCTTGTATTTCTGAAAAATATATATCCTGAGATAACTAGATGTTGATATTTTTTGGTAAAATACTAAACGAGTGAAAACAACCTTGATTAAAAAATAAATGTTTGTGTTGGAAAAGTCTGCTTTGTAGATGATGATTGCAATACGACACCTCTTGTATGAGTACACAGTGTACAATGGTTACAGTTATTGCACAACAGTCTGGTTCTGATACAAATAGACAGCTCTCTTCAGTATTGTAATAACTTTTAAGGTTGACAGGTAATGCAAATAAAATGCTGTTGTTAGGAAAAGATCCAAAGTGTGTTCCTCTGGGGACGCATATCTTGACAAACACTGGTTTTATTTTGGACTTTGTAACTAAGTACTCGAGCTTGTCACTAAAATGTGTATTCAGTTTTGAAAATTATTCCACATCAGTGATCTCAATGTTAAAATAGTGCATGTTGATGGAGTATTAAACTGCTTCAGGTATTTCCCACTGGTTCAAAGCAAGATTTCATGTTTTACAAATTTCATGAAACTTTTAACTCTTATTGACAGTAGACATTGGACAAAGCATCAACCAAGGATACCTGGTAATTTCTGGAATGGCTAAGATTTCTAAGTTAACCCTAGAAATGATACATATACCTGGTATATATGTTAATTCTAATTCGACTTTTATAGCGCTTAATCTCCCCAAACAAGAGGACTCTAAGGCGCAACGAAACAAAAAGACATCAAAATTTCTGTATCCAGGGGCATAGCAGGGGTCAAGCACCACGGAGAACGCCAGGGGAATGATCCAGGCTAAGGTGGGTATGCTTTGGTGTACAGGTAGGTTTTGAGCTGGACTGGACTGGACATTTTCATTCACTTGTTTTTGTCATTTAATGTTGGTTTATTGAAGAACCACTTATAATTAAGGGAAACAATTGTGGAGGGTGTTGTAACATGCATGGTAATATATGTGTGTGCTTGCAGCTGTAAAGATCAAGAAGAACCGTGACAATGTGAAGTTCAAGGTGCGCTGTAGCCGCTACCTCTACACACTGGTCATACAGGACACTGAGAAGGCTGAAAAACTGAAGCAGAGTCTGCCTCCAGGTAGGTCCAGTGGGGCACATGCTGATATGAATTCATGCAATGTCCTGTATTTAGTGATGGTTTTGTGGGTGATGATATTAAGGCTAAGTAAACATTTTGTCAGCTGACAATATGAGACATTACTTAAACTATAAGAAACAAATTACAAATTTTATAAACTTTTATCTATTAACTTGTGGGTTTTTAGGCTTTTTCTATGACAATTTCGGAGTAGAATTAGCAGATCGTGTTTTTAATAACCTCACTTTCTGGATGCAGGCTGGTCCTGTTATTGGAGCTATTCTAAAACATCTCTTCAATATTGAAGAAAAGCTATCCATAGGTGTGATAACAAAAAAGAAGATTGCTCCCTACTCCCCATTACCTGTATTTTATCAAAATCCAACACCTCTTCTGGCTCCCATGTCATGTGGTAAAACTAGAACTATGACTTGTCTTTAGCAGAGATGGCGATTAAGGCTTCTGAGTATCATATTTACTCATTTCTTATTGGGAAGCAAAAGTTCAACACCCATTGCTTACACTGGAAGCAAATTCATGTGACATATTCCAAAGGCTTTAAATGGCAAGGACTGACCAATTTGCTTGTTGTACTTGGTTGATTCTCACTGTTGGAGTGTTGGAATTGTGGGGACCCCCTAAATTTAGGACCCTTGGCCAACAGTGTTTAGGAATGATGATATAAAATTTTTGGGTTGTAGCTCATTTGTAGATGATGATTGCAATACGACACCTCTTGTAAGAGTGCACCATTCACGATGGTTACACTGCTTGCGCAACTGTCACGTTGCTTCTGATACTTTCTGTAGTAGAGCTACCAGCCTCAGTGACCTAGTGGGTCTAAAGAATGGCAAGTGATACTTTGGCTATCACATCGGGCCATAGGCTCAAATCCATTGCATGACAACAGGGACATCCTCCTGTCCAATTATTATCGCACGTGTTTAAAGGTGTGTAAAACAGGACTTTTATTAACTAATGTAAACTGTCAGTTTTGTTCAAATAACCACTGTTCTTCACCAGGGTATTTTTCAACCAGTTAAACCAGGCCAAATATTGGAGGTTCGCAGTATGAGTTTGATTTTGTTGAAACTTGAAAGTTTGTACTTTCATACTATAAACAAGACTAGAATAAATTTACTACCAATTAAATGTAGAATGTAAATATGAGTTTTGTTTTACTTAATAATTGTTATGCTATGTGTCCTCTTGTAAGCGAATATGTTTGTACACTTGAATAACCTACTATTTTTGTGTTTTAGGTCTTGCAGTGAAAGAACTCAAGTGAATTGTGCACAAGCAAAAACAAAGACTGTGAAAATCATGTTACCAGTGTACAAAGCATCAATAAAAAAAATGACATAAAACCCTTAATACTAAAGTTTCTTTTCAATGTTTTTCCCAACAAAGAAAATACTCTCAAACCCTTTTCCAGTAGACCTCTGGAAAGTAGACTTCCCTCTAAGTGGAAGTTGTCTGTTCCATATTCCTTTACAAGTGAAATTTTCCCTGTTATCTGGAATTCCTGGTCAGGTAGAAGCATTTTCTTTGTCTCTTGTAGTTCAATGTAAAAGGATTAAGGGTCAGTGGACAACTTCACTATTAGTTCCTAAGTCATTCACCAGGGGCGCCACTGTGCGGTGACCCAAAGACTGTGTATTTACAATGACTTTTATATGCAAAGTTTAAAATACTTTAAATGAAGCCCATTTTATAAAAATGGGTGCACTGTTCACAAGAGATATCCTGGTAATAGAATATATATTTCATGAATGATGACATACAATATAATAGATAATATAGGGAACAAAGAGAAGTCACTCTCAACCACGGTTTGAGCTATTTTCAGTGGAGACACATTTTGCCGTGCGTCAAAAACTGCAGAATTGAGTGTGCTAAGGTTACCTTAAGTTACACTTAAAATAAATTTAAGACAACAATAAACAAACGGACACTGTTATTTTGTAATCTCAGGTGGGAAAATGTTGCACATTTAGGGCATACATTTAAAAGAAATAAAAATTTACAGAAATTTTAGCCACTTTACAACATTCAGTTATTAGAATTAAGAAACATATTTTGATAAAAGGAAAACGTGTGTTTATAGCCAACTGTGTAAGGTATTGATCCACACACATTCACTGCACTCTGTGTGTTTCAAAAGGCCAGGCTTTGACGCCCAATGAACCATGATCAATAATCTAGGCTAAGTACTGTGAGGCTTGTCTTCGTGGCTGACTCTTTACACACAAGAGATTAATACATTGTTTACATAGTAACCTGGTTATATTGTGCCCCAGAATGATTTTGTTGGTGTGAATATATCAATTTTTCATTTTATTAAATCTGCATGGGTGTGTCATTTTTAATGAAGGCTACCTTCCCCAAAATGAAAATGATGTTTTCTGGACTATAATTTATGCAGACTTTTCTGTTTCAATGTTGTGCGAAGTGGTCCACATTACGGTAAAAGTTACGAGGTGGAGATTTGAAACATTTCACTTACGGAGTTTTTTTTCTGTTATGCACTGAAGAATTGAAGTCAGCTAGAATATTTTGGGTACTTGTTACCCCGTGATGTATAAGTTACAATTCAGTGGAATTAGTGATAGTTGTGTGTCAGCTGAAATAAAGGCTTACAATTTACTATGAGCATTTTCAAGTGGGATAAAGTGGCTACAGTAACCCAAGAAAATGGAGCAATTTACAAAATAGAATTTAGGTAAGAAAAAGTTATGCTTATTATTATGATAATGATATACTTATTTCATTGCGTTAATACATCTTACCTAACAGACGATAGCTATTGTCTGGCGCCAGCCGGTCCCGCCAAACGCCAGAAAAAGACGTCCTGAGTTTCACCTCCGGCTGGACCGGTACACTCCAATCCACTCGCCAGGTGGCCTAGTTCCTGCTTTATTCGCCAGAGGGACATGACATAGCATCTTTTTCGTTTGGCGCGATTTGAAAAGTTGTATTTTTCTAATAACTTTTTGCATTTGTGGATATTTCTTCTCATTTTATTTGTGTGTACCTGGAGTTTTGTCATCGGATATTTACATCATCATGGCATCTCCAGGACAAAGGAAAGGAGCCTGCGGGCATATTATGGCGTCTTTTGACCGCCATTCACGTTGTGCTAGATGCAGGGACAAAAGTTTAGGGGAGGACCCTTGTGTGTTGAAACTACCCTGTGAGTATTGCGAAGTTCTAACCCCAGAACAGGTTATTCAGTTGGCTACACCAACTTATAAACTGCGTAAAGAAAAATCAAAGGGAAAAGACACTCGCCTTGATCCTTCTACTGTTACTGTGGTGGCTCAAGTCGAATCTCAGGATTCTGAACCCGTTATTCCTCCCCTCAATACTTCTGGAGACCTTACTCTTCCTCAACCTAACTTCTGTAAGGAACTTCAGGAAATGGATGAGAAATGGGCTGTACGTATGGCTCGTTTAGAAGCACTATTAACCATTGGACCACGTCCTTCTTCTCAGCCATCTTTCTCACCGGTGAAGGCACCGGTCGCTCACAAACCTCCATCCGGAGTATTGTCTTCTAACCCTTTCCTACCACCATCTGTTCCTTCCGGCCAGGCCGGTCCGGCCTTTGGTCCGGATAGAACTCATACTGTAACTGCTACTACTTCTTCACCTGTGGACATGGTATCTCCGCTGGAGAATTTGTACCAGGACCCGGAACCGGTTTTTGCTGAACCTGCTTCTTCCGGCCCGGTGTCCTCATTGGAACAGTGCACTGAAACTCTTCCGTTATCTACCCGGGAATTTACTCAACCGGAACCAACAGAAGAGGGAGAATTGTCCGAACTGGAAGATCATCCGGACGTTGTTGACACTGAGACTGACCGGGCGATAAGTGAAGATCAAAACTATCGTGAAACAGTAAGAGGAGTCAGAGCCTTCATGGGTTGGTCTCACATACCAGATCTGGAATACTCGCCTGCTACTCGTGCTGATAATCCCTGGGTTGGACACAGATCTCAGCCGGTAGGAAAAGTCTCTGTCCTTCTTCCACCAGAAGACTGGTTGTGCAAGAAATTAGAGAACCTTAATCTTGTGCTCATAGAGGGATACCCATCCAAATCTTCAGAGCCTGGAGGGTTGCATATGGACCAATATCTCCGCCCCCCGAAATCTCAGAGTAGATGGTACGGGATTCACCCGGCCGAACCTAAAGACTTTACCAGACCGGGAAAGTATGTTACTACATGGCCCAATGATGCCGCAAAGCTAAACAATGCCTTTACAAGAATTGCCAAGTCTTCTTCTGTTTCAGCTCAACTGCCTTCACGCCCCATTGCCCAGGATACCCTCAGGAAGTGGGAGAAGGCGGCTAAGGAAACGAGTTATATATGCAACCAGTCCGCTGGATTCAACCGTTGCATTACCAAAATACAAGACAGTGTCCAAGAGCAACTTAAGATTTTACAAACAGAATTAGGAAAGGGTAAATCTTCTAGCAAGGCTCAGTCAGCATTGGACGAGTTGCATTACCTGACCTCATTCAATCAAAATGTGAGTTTTGCGGTAGGAAAATCACTTCAACATCTCTCGGACTTCACCTTTGTCCAGATGGCCAATTTGACCTTACTCCGCAGAGACTCATATTTGGAGCATTTAAAAACAGGAGTGAAACCAGACACGTTTTCCGCCTTGAGAAATTGCCCTCTGAACACTCATGCTTTGTTTCCCGATGCGGTCATCCGCAAAGCGGAAGATGAGATTCAACAATTTGAAACCATAAAGCGTACCAACCAGCCCAGTCCGGGCCGCGGTGGGTTCGCCGGTAACCATAAAAAGCAAAACAGATTCCAACCCTACCCCACTAACTGGAAGCAAGGACAGGAATCTACTCAGACCGGTGCTTCCGCAGGAAAAGACATGCCCGCATGGAAGTCCTTTGGGGGACGTGGCAGGTCTAGAGGCAGAGTAAGGGGAGGTCAGCCCGGTCGCGGCACCCGCCCTCCTAGGGATCAAGGGCAGTATAAATGACAATTATTGTGTTCCAAACCCGGTGCCGGTGGCCCAGTCAAAGATAAATGTCATAAATGTACGAGAACAAAACTTTTCTGTGTCTGTTCAACAACCTGTGTTTTGTCCTGTTGCCAGTCCTGTACCTTTTGTCGTAAATGTAAGAGGGCAGTCACAAAAGAAAGACACAAGTCCCTCGTCAAGAGTGAGGCAAGAAATAAAGTTTGTCAAAGATGCTTTTTCTGTAGATCATTGCGTTTTTGCCCCCATTGCTCCAAATGTCCTCAATGTTGTCAATGCTCATCTGATAGGGGGACGTCTCCAAAAATTTTGGCAGAAGTGGTCCCTCCTAGGTTCAAACCCGAGAGTAGTGTCCATTTTGAAGGACGGCTACATTCTCCCGTTCAAAGTCAGACCCCCACTAGTAAGGGACCCCCTAATAGTCAGTGGTTATGCAAACCCCCTCAGGAACCTCTACCTGAAGGAGGCTTTGCAAGCCTTACTACAAAAGGAGGCAGTAGAGATGGTAAGGGTTTGGACATCTCTAGCCTTCTTCAACCGACTCTTCATAGTCCCAAAACCAAACCAAAAGTGGCGACCAGTCTTGGACCTCAGTGCTCTAAACAAATTTTCGAGTGTAAAAATATTCAAGATGGAAACCCCGGAAACAATTCGGATCTCCCTGCAACAGGGAGAATGGGTGACATCGCTGGAATTCAGCGACGCCTATTTCCACATTCCAGTCCATGTGAAGTCCAGAAAATATCTCGGGTTCCATTTCCAAAATCAGTCCTATCCATTCCGGGCTCTTCCCTTTGGCCTCTCCACAGCTCCCATGGAGTTCACTTGTGTGGTCAAAGAGGTGAAGCTAATTGCTCAATCCCGGGGTATAAGGATCCACCAGTACCTAGACGACTGGTTGATTCGAGCCCCTACCAAAGAGTCCTGCCACCAGGGCACTCAATCCCTCCTCGCCCTTTGCCAGGAATTGGGTTGGATAATCAACATACAAAAGTCGGAACTAAAACCCAAACAGATTTTCGAGTTCGTGGGTTACAAGTACGACCTCTCCCAGGGGCTGGTCTTACCGACCCAGAGCCGGTGGGAGTCGATCCTTCAGAAGTTGGGAGCCATCCTGTCCAAACCAAGTTGCCGAGTCAGGAACTTCATGTCCCTGATAGGCCTACTTACAGCGACGGAAAAACAGGTTCCCCTGGGGAGACTCCACGAGACCCATTCAGTGGCACCTAAAATGGCATTGGAGAGTTCCGGAATCCCTAGAAAAGGAGATTCCTGTACCAAGGTCACTTCACCCGCACCTTCTATGGTGGACCAAGGAGACAAATGTCTTAACAGAACAACCTTTACATCCCTTGAGTCATGCCGTTCAGATCTTTACCGACGCCTCAAAAGAAGGCTGGGGTGCTAATTTAGGAGACGTCACAGCAAGAGGCGATTGGTCAGTTCCAGAAAGTCATCTTCACATAAATTTCCTGGAGCTAAAAGCGGTCCTACTGGCCTTGAGAAGGTTCCAGTCACTGGTACAAGGCAAAGTAGTTCTAGTGGCCACAGACAACACCACGGTTGTGGCATACATCAACAAGGAAGGAGGTATGAGGTCAGGCTCACTTTGTGCCCTTCTATGGCGACTCCTATGTTGGTGCAATCTGAGACAGGTAGTCCTACGGGCCAGGCACATACCTGGGCGTCTGAATGTGATTGCAGACAAATTGTCTCGTCAAGGCCAAGTCATTCAGACAGAATGGTCCCTTCACCCTCAGACCTGGCACCTTCCCCAGGTAGACATGTTTGCAACAAAGTACAATTGCAAACTGGACCAGTATGTGTCTCCAGTACCGGACCCCAGGGCTTGGGCAGTGGACGCCCTGACAGTTTCTTGGGAAAACCTGGACATGTATATCTTTCCCCCAGTATCTTTACTGGGCAAGGTGGTCAGCAAACTGTCGGACCATCTTTACAAGAGAGTGATCCTAATAGCTCCGGGTTGGCCCAACATGCCATGGTTCTGGGACCTGGTGGAACTGTCGTCTCAGATCCCTCTTTGCCTACCCAACCATCCCGACCTAGTGACACAGCCATTCAACAAGGCACGTCACAGGAATCTGACCAACCTAAACCTACACGCCTGGCTCCTAGAGCCGAGGCTATCAAGGAGCAAGGGTTCTCTAGCCCAGTGGCGTCACGAATTGAGGCTCCTCAAAGAAGTTCAACCAGAACAGTCTATGAGGCAAAGTGGGCCGTTTTTGTCAGATGGTGTGAATCAAGTCGGGTGGACTTCAGGTCTCCATCTGTCAAACAGATAGCAGATTTTCTCCTGCATCTTTTCCAGGAGAAGAATCTCCAACCCAGTACCATTGATGGTTACAGATCCGCCATTGCAGACAAATTGGGCAATTCTTCTTTGAATGTGAGTAAAGATGAAAACCTAACTCGCCTTTTGGACAGTTTTCATAGAGGTAGACCAAAGGGTAGAAGAGGAATTCCTTCATGGAATCTTTCTCTGGTCTTACATCAGCTCACAAAAGCCCCATTTGAGCCTCTCAGAAAGGCCTCATTAAAACATCTGACCTTTAAGACGGTTTTCCTCCTTGCTCTGGGTTCTGGAAAGCGTAGGAGTGAAATACACGCTTGGCTGAACAAGAATATTAGACACCAAGCTGACTGGGCCAAGGTGTCCCTTTACCCTTCACCAAGTTTTTTGGCTAAAAATCACTTAGCAAAAGAGGGGCCAGAGTGCGTGGCTCCAGTGGTTATACCAGCCCTGGCTCCTACTCTGGACAAATCCTTGAAGGAAGACAGGTCACTGCCCAGTGAGAGCTTTACGCTACTATCTGGACAAGACTCAGGATCTCAGACAAGGAAAGGAGCTGGTTTTTGTCTCCTTCAAAAAGGGTTTCACGAAGGATATTTCTCCTGCTACGATCTCATCTTGGATCAAGCAGACGGTTATCCTTTGCTACGATCTATCAGATCAGGAATCTCTAACCCTTCATCAGGTGAAGGCGCATGACGTTAGAGCCTTCGCGGCTTCAAAAGCCTTTCAGGGTGGCATTTCACTAGACCAGATCTTAGCTGCATGCCACTGGAAATCCCACAACACCTTTACTCAATTCTATCTTAAAGATGTGGCGTGGGCAGATTCGGAGCTTTTTCACCTAGGTCCAGTGGTGGCTGCACAGCAGATCCACCGATGAACCTTACAGGCTCCTATTTTGTAAATAATGTACATAATAGTTAAGGTTTTTTACTAGTTTGCCTGAGGCAATTAGTATGAGACCTTTATTCCACTCTTACGGTCTCAATGGAATCCCTAGGACTGAACTCTTCTCTCTTCCTCCTCTCAGAGCAGAAAAAAGGGGGGGGGGGGGAGAAGTGGCACTGCTCGGTAACTTAAGGAGCAGTTTTTTGAGCTTCTTTATCAACCGGGCCAGAGGTTACGTGCCTAATTATAGAGTTCCTTCTAGTCCTCAGGAAGCTGCCCTCCTTCCACTGGGTAGTTATTCTAGCTATCGTCTGTTAGGTAAGATGTATTAATGCAATGAAATTGCAAATTTTAATTAGTAAATTAAATTTTTATTAGTTAATACCTTACCTAACAGACGGGAGATTCCCACCCGGCCTTCCCCGCTTTTCAGCTTCAGTTAACCTAAGTTGGGACGAAAAAGATGCTATGACGTCACGTCCCTCTGGCGAATAAAGCAGGAACTAGGCCACCTGGCGAGTGGATTGGAGTGTACTGGTCCGGCCGGAGGTGAAACTCAGGACGTCTTTTTCTGGCGTTTGGCGGGACCGGCTGGCGCCGGACAATAGCTATCGTCTGTTAGGTAAGGTATTAACTAATAAAAATTTAATTTACTAATTAAAATTTGCAAATTCGTTTTTTTGTTGTTTTTTTTGTTTTTAAATGTAATTTTAAATTGGTTTTTAAATGTAATTTAGGAAACAAATTTTTTCAAAACCATTAGTGCAGTGCATAAGTATGCCTTTAAAAATTAAGTTTTGATAAATTCTTTTCAGATGTTTTTTATTTGTTTGTTTTATGTGAGGAGACTTGTGGCAGTTTTAAAACCTCATCACAGTATTTCGGTAAAATGCTCTTGATACAGAGATACCTCTTCAGATAACTTGAAATCTAAGTAGAGGTCCAATGTGACCTTAATTAGAGTTAGGAATGTTGGATTTTCTGAAACATGCATAAATAAATGTACACCATATGATCTATGAAATGCTTTGAAAATAAATATATTGTTGGATTTTCTGAAACATGCATGAAAAAATGTACACCATATGATCTATGAAATGCTTTGAAAATAAATATATTGTCACTCATATATTTTCACTTATATTTACAGAATACTTTCTTCTGTGACTATCGATGTGAGGTGACAGGGATGTTCAGCACATCTGTTCCTTGTGGTTATATAGCACATGCCTTATCTCTGGACATTAATGAAGGGGGTGATTCGAAATGAGGATTGTTGATACAAAAGCTATGATGTGGAGACTATGAACAAAACAAATGAAATATCCGCATCAGAAATTATGTGTAAAACAGAAAAACTGGATTTTAGCACATATTACTATGTGGCATTTGTTATAAGCAGCAGAGTGTCGCATTTTTATGTCAGCTGACATTATGTCGTCACTCTGCGGGGTGGGCGTCCGCGTCTGCAACTTCTCTTCCTAAACTACAATCCCCAGAGACATGCTGTTTTTTTTAAAAGATACCTTAACTATTGATGATGAAAATTTGTTCAGGCCATGCAGATCTGTTCATTCGTCTATTCCCCAGAGTCATTACAAGTCAGGTTCCCCCACCCAAAGTGTGAAAATTTCAACCCTTTATCACAATTTTCTCATTCACTATGGCAGGGATTTCTCTCATATCTTGCATATATGTACTAGGCCACTAGTAGATTACCTCGTGTGAGAGTTAGACCTGGATCTGTCTTAATTTTTTTTTATTAATTTTTAAAATAATTTTTAATGCAATAAAAGTCATGAAATTATGCACTAAAATACTTATAACTTGAAAAGTATTGCAGTTAGAGCATTTTGTTAAAATATGTTATTCAACTACTTTTTTTCATACCTACAACATGGTGAGTAACTTGAGTGTCTATCCCAATAGCTAAATGAGTAATAGCTACTTTCTGATTTTTCAGTACCTCACATAATGAGTAAAATCACCTATAACTTGAAAACTATTGCATATACAGAATTTTGTTTTAATATGTTATTCAGCTACTTTTGGGTCAGCTACAGCATAGTAAAATTTCAGACCTGTAGCTCAGTGCATAGCTGAGTAATAGCTACTTTGAGGTTATCACTGTTGAGTAAATCAGTTATAACTTGAAAACTATTGCATGTAAAGTATTTTGTTTAAATATGTTATACACGTAATTTTTGGTCAGCTATAACATAGTGAAATTGCATACCTGTACGTCATGGCTTTCTCTTCTGAGCAAGTCAATTGTAACTCCAAAACTATAGCATTTACAGTATTTTGTTTAAATAAGTTATTCACCTACTTTTTATCTCCCGCCAGGCTTTAGCCCGGGAGGGAGATTATGAAATGATGTCTGTGTGTGCGTGCGTGTGTGCGTGCGTTAGTTAGTCACGCAGATTTCTCCAAAACTACTACAGCTACAGATTTTTTGTAAATTAATTGTCCCAATGAATTTTCATGCCCTTGAAAAAATTTTTGGTTTTATTGACTTAGGCCTAAAGATAAGTGAGTAATGGCAATCATAGCTACTTTCAGTAAAGGGCTCATAACTCACAAACTATTGCAGTAACAACTTTTTCCTAAAATATGTTGTTCAGCTACTTTGTTCTTAGCTATAAGATGGTACATAGTTTGGGGTTCTATTGCTTGCCATAAGTGAGTAATAGCTATTTCCTCATTTGTAGCTAAATAACAGAAGAGGTAAATGTCAAATATCTTCAAAAGTATTGAAGTTAGGGAAATCTTTTCAAATATGTTGTCTATCTACTTTTTGGTAAGCTATGGCATAGTAAAGTTTCAGACCTGTTGCACCTTGGATAGCTGAGTAATAGCTACTTTGAAATTCTGACTGTTGAGTAAAGCCATTGTAACTCCAAAACTATTGCATTTGGAGTATTTTCCTAAAATATGTTGTTCAGCTACTTTGTTCTTAGCTATAAGATGGTACATAGTTTGGGGTTCTTTTGCTTACCATAAGTGAGTAATAGCTATTTTCTCATTTGTAGCAAAATCATGTACCTACTTTGTCCTTAGCTATAAGCTGGCATGTAGTTTGGGGTTCTATTGCATGCCATAAGTGAGTAATAGCTATTTTCTTATTAGTGGCAAAATAATGACATAAGTAAATGTCAAATATCTTCAGAAGTATTAAAGTTACGGAATTCTTTTCAAATATGTCATTCATCTACTTTTTTGTAAGCTATCACATAGTAAAGTTTCAGACCTGTTGCACATTGCATAGCTAAGTAATGGCTACTTTGAAATTGTGACTGTTGAGTAAATCCATTGTAACTCCAAAACTATTGCAGTTACAGCTTTTTCTTCAAATATGTTGTTCAGCTACTTTGTCCTTAACTATAACATGGTATATATTTTGGGGTTGTATTGCATGCCATAAGTGAGTAATAGCTATTCTCTTATTTGTAGCAAAATAACAACATAAGTAAATGTCAAATATCTTCAAAAGTATTAAAGTTAGGGAAATATTTTCAAATATGTTATTCATCTAGTTTTTGATAACCTATCACATAGTAAAGTTTCAGACCTGTTGCACATTGGAAAGCCGAGTAATACCTACTTTCAAATTGTGACTGTAGGGTAAATGCATATAGTTTGGGGTTCTATTGCATGCCATAAGTGAGTAATAGCCATTTTCTTATTTGTGGCAAAATAATGACGTAATTTTTCTCACATAACTGCTTCATCTACTTTTGGGAGAGCTTTCACATGGTGAAGTTTCAGACCCGTAGCTAATTATTCACCTACTCAAAATGAGTAAATAATAATTATCTCTAAAAGTATTGCGGATATCCAATTTTTATCAAATAACTCATTCATCTACTTTTGGGAGAGCTTTCACATGGTGAAGTTCCAGACCCGTAGCTAATTACTCACCTACTCAAAATGAGTAAATGTGAATTATCCCTAAAAGTATTGGGGATATCCAATTTTTCTTAAATAACTCATTCACCTACTTTTGGAAGAGCTTTCACTTGGTGAAGTTTCAGACCCGTAGCTAATTATTCACCTACTCAAAATAAGTAAATGCTAATTATCTCTAAAAGTATTGTGGATATCCAATTTTTATCAAATTACTCATTCATCTACTTTTGGGGAGAGCTTTCACATGGTGAAGTTCCAGATCCGTAGCTAATTACTCACCTACTCAAAATGAGTAAATGTGAATTATCTGTAAAAGTATTGCAGATATCCAATTTTTCTCAAATAACTCATTCACCTACTTTTGGGAGAGCTTTCACATGGTGAAGTTCCAGACCCGCAGCTAATTACTCACCTAATCAAAATGAGTAAATGTGAATTATCCCTAAAAATATTGCAGATAGCCAATTTCTCTTAAATAACTCATTCACCTAATTTTGGGAGAGCTTTCACTTGGTTCACACCCGTAGTTAATTATTCACCTACTCAAAATGAGTAAATGCGAATTATCTCTACAAGTATTGCAGATAGCCAGTATTTCTGAAATAACTCATTCACATACATTTTGGAGAGCTTTCAATTAGTGAATTTTCAGATCCGTAGCTAATTACTCCCCTACTCAAAATGAGTAACTGCCTATTATCACTAAAAGTATTGCAGATAGCCAATATTTCTCAAATAACTCATTCACCTACATTTTGGAGATCTTTCACATGCTAAATTTTTTTAATGAATTTTTTAAATAATTTTTAATGCATTAAAATTCATGAAATCATGCACTAAATCAATTATAACTTGAAAAGTATTACATTTAGAGCACCTTGTTAAAATATGTTATCTTTAGTACATCTAATTTATATGGCGGGAGATAAATGCATGCGTCAGAATGCTTGTTACACTATAACACACAGACAGCTGACACAGAGCCCGTTCACAGGCACTGATTGCTTGCTTTTAGAACAGTGAAGCCTTTGTGTTATAATATGGAATAAATTAAGAATAAATGTAAACAGTTTTTAGTCACTTCTATGACCAGGCTAAAATTACCAAGGAAAAACAGTTATATCAGATTATATGTCGATATGTTATTGTTATCATTGGTAAATTGTGGATGTAATAAACTAAATTATCTAAAATCATAGTCTTTCTTCATATTGTTACAACCTTGAAAAAGACTTAAAAATGGCATAGCAGTGAAAAGTTTTCCGATTCTAACTAATCTAACTAAGTTATCTAGCTTTAACTAATCAAACTGATAAAAAAATTAGCAGGAACCTTAACCAGCAGGGATATTTTGAGAGAACCAGAGACATTTGGAAATTGCACATCATTTTAAAAGTAAGAAAAAAATTTGGTAAAAGTCCATGTTTGGGTTAGGCTTGAGCACCCATAAAATTAGATGGATAAAAAGCACCAAATGTGTTTGCCATGGGAAAAATTTTCTTATTATTATATTGACCCAAACCTAATCATCTGTAGTTTATCTTGAGATCATCAACAAGTTTGAAACTTCGCTGGAAATCCATGCAGAGATTTTGACTGGAGAGAACCCAATAATTTATATGTTCAAAATTAGAAAAAGTGTTACCATGGTAACAGTTGTTTGCAAATGTTGCCCAAATCCTCATCATCTCTGGTTCCTCTTGGATCAAACATAACCTGAAAATTTGGTAAAAATATATGCATGGGATCAGGCTGTATAACACCCACAAATTTTAAGAATGAAAAATTTTAAAAAGCGTTGCCATGGCAACCGCCATTGCTAGATATGCCCAAATCCTCATCATCTCTGGATCCTCTTGGATCAAACATAACCTGAAAATTTGGTGAAAATATATGCATGGGATCAGGCTGTATAACACCCATAAATTTAAGGCTGGGAAATTTCAAAAGCGTTGCCATGGCAATAGATATTGCCATTTTTGACCCAAAACCTAATCTTTTCGTGAACTTCTTGGCTTCAACATATCCTGGAATTTATTGTGAAATGTAAACAGAGTTTAGAGGGAGTTGCTAAGGTAAACCTAAAATGTAAACAAAAAAAAGTAGTTCCGTGAGACACAACAGTGCCACCTGGTGAATGGAATATGCAACTAAAAACGGGTGCTTGCAACATGTCCACTGACCCTTAAAGGAATGATGTTACTACTGTAATTATTGGTTTCACCCCTGGTTTTCAGTCAGCCGCCACATTACCGTCTCCCTTGAATATCTCCTTTGATATTAGGCCTATCCAAATGATATCTGGCAGTTATCTTCTATAGGCGTGGGAAAATTTTTTGACCGGCATAAATTTTACCTTTATCAAGGTCACATCAAAAATTTAAAAAAAAAATTTATTTCATAAAAATGTAATATACTCTACGATATGAAAACACTTGGGTAAGCGTGGCTTGGTGTTCGGTGACCGCCACATACACCGTACATAGAATTTAAAATATGAGGGGAGACCCTCTTTAAACCTATATACTTGCTACCTTTGACCCCTGGTGACCTAATTCACTCTGCCATGCACAGTAATAAAGAAATAGTTCATTCTTTTTGTGGCGGTTCATGTCTCAACAGGCGTTTTTGCTACCTTTTCAAAGACCTGCATTTACACGCTTTTGATGCTCTGTGAGTACTCCTTTGGTGTTTTATTCACTTTTCCTCCATTTCATTTACCTTTTACTTCGATTTCTGGTGAATTTATTGTATATTTGTGGAATATTCTTTCATATTTTTCACAATTCATATTATCGCTCATCTGGTCACGTGGTGTTAGAATGTTGGATTGCCTTTGGATAGAATGTTGGATTGCCTTTGGAAATATTCATTTCCTTTGTATTCATTTCCTTTGTAAATTAATTTGTTTTATGCACTTCTACAGGCATTATAATTAAGCGTAAAGGGACGCTTTTTTGTGTATGGGAGACCTTCAGGCTTCGCCGGCTCCGCATTTTGTTTTCCTTATAACTCTGTAACCGTTAGGCGGATTCTTTTCAAATTTGGCAGGTTTAGGCAGTAGCCTTGGGGAATTTTTTTGAATATGCTGCAGTGACATTTCAACCAATCAGAGAGGTCACATGACCAAAAATGTCTTTTTTTCGATGGGGAAGCTTGTCCGGATGATAACTTGAAAGGACTTTTCTCAATTCACCTGAAACTTGGCAAATACATTCATTCTATTAAAGTCTGGAAATCATTAGATTTTGGCATTAATTGGTTAAGAAATGGCCGAGTAATTAATGATTAATTAATCATTGTGAATTTTCCAAATAAGGAAAACAGAAAAATGCTTATATCTCGAAAACCGTGCTAGATTGAGCGATTTCGACGAAATTTTTGACTCGCAGGGTATCTCTGCATAGTAGTTATCCCAATTTTCAAAAAAAATTTCTCTCGCCAAAAATGGCGGCCATTTTGAATTTTCGAATTTTTCGCAAAAATTGCAAAACATAAAAATGCTTATACCTCGAAAACCGTGCTAGATAGAGCGATTTCGGCGGAATTTTTGACCCGCAGGGTATGTCTGTAGACTAGCCATGCCTGTTCTCAAAAAAATTTTGTCTCGCCAAAAATGGCGGCCATTTTGAATTTTCGAATTTTTCGCAAAAATTGCAAAACATAAAAATGCTTATATCTCAAAAACCGTGCTAGATAGAGCAATTTTGACGAAATTTTTGACATACAGGGTATTTCTGCAGAGTAGCCATGCCAATTTTCAAAAAAAAAAATTGTCTCGCCAAAAATGGCGGCCATTTTGAATTTTCGAATTTTTTGCAAAAATTGCAAAACATAAAAATGCTTATACCTCGAAAACCGTGCTAGATAGAGCGATTTTGACGAAATGTTTGACCTACAGGGTATCTTGCCAGAGTAGCCATGCCAATTTTCAAAAAAAAAAAATTGTCTTGCCAAAAATGGCGGCCATTTTTAATTTTTGCGCAAAAATTACAAAACACAAAAATGCTAATATCTCGAAAACCGTGCTACATAGAGATATTTCGACGAAATTTTTGATCTTCAGGGTATCTCTGCAGAGCAGCTATCCCAAAGAGCTTTCATTCGGTGAAGTTGCAGACCCGTAGCTAATTATTCACCTACTCAAAATGAGTAAATGCTAATTATCTCTAAAACTATTGTGGATACCCAATTTTTATCAAATAACTCATTCATCTACTTTTGGGAGAGCTTTCACATGGTGAAGTTTCAGACCCGTAGATAATTACTCACCTACTCAAAATAAGTAAATGCGAATTATCTCTTAAAAGTATTGCAGATCGCCACTTTTTCTCAAATAACTCATTCATCTACTTTTGGAAGAGCTTTCACATGGTGAAGTTTCAGACCCATAGCTAATTACTCTCCTACTCAAAATGAGTAAATGCGAATTACCTCTAAAAGTATTGCAGATAGCCAATTTTTCTCAAATAACTCATTCATGTACTTTTGGGAGAGCTTTCACATGGTGAAGTTTCAGACCCGTAGATAATTACTCGCCTACTCAAAATGAGTAAATGCGAATTATCTCTTAAAAGTATTGCAGATCGCCACTTTTTCTCAACTCATTCACCTACTTTTGGAAGAGCTTTCACATGGTGAAGTTTCAGACCCATGGCTAATTACTCACCTACTCAAAATGAGTAAATACGAATTATCTCTAAAAGTATTGCAGATAGCCAATTTTTCTCAAATAACTCATTCACCTACTTTTGGGAGAGCTTTCACTCCGTGAAGTTTCAGACCCATAGCTAATTGTATCCCTGACGCGAAGTGGGGATACTATGGATTCATGATCGTCGTCCGCAGAGATTTCTGGTTAGCGAGCTACAGTTCACATTTCTTTCCAGACTTCTTTCATATTTGGCAGGTGGCTTGGTATGCTAGAGGACTCGCCACCCTATCTTTTTGGTAGGCTTTATGTCTAAATTAGGCCTGTGGTAAACAAAAATGTCTTAAAATGTGGGATATTGCTTGTTGGCGACCTACAGTCCACATTTCTTTCCAAATTTCTTTCATATTTGGCTTGGTATGCTAGAGGATTCGCCACCCTATCTTTTTGGTAGGCTTTATGTCTAAATTAGTCCTGTTGTAGACAAAAATGTCTAAAATGCATTAAAATTCATGAAATCATGCACTAAATCACTTATAACTTGAAAAGTGTTGCATTTAGAGCATTTTGTTAAAATATGTTATTCAGATACTTTTTTCATAGCTACAACATGGTGAGTAACTTGGGTGTCTGTCTCAATAGCTAAGTGAGTAATGGCTACTTTTGGGCTTTTCAGTAACTTCCATCATGAGTAAAATCACTTGTAACTTGAAAACTATTGCATTTACAGAATTTCGTATAAATATGTTATTCAGCTACTTTTGGGTCAGCTATAACATAGTAAAATTTCAGACCTGTAGCTCATGGTATAGCTGAGTAATAGCTACTTTTAGGTTATCACTGTTGAGTAATTTACTCAATTACTTCAAAAGTATTGCATTTAAAGTATTTTGTTTCCATATGTTATTCACCTATTTCGGAGTCAGCTATAACATTGCATAGCTGAGTAATAGCTACTTTTACGTTATCAGTGTTGAGCAAATCAGTTACAACGGGAAAACTATTACATTTACAGTATTTTCAGGCATCCCAGGGGAACCTTTTAAAAAGGTTTTAGCCTTTTTTTTGCTAAAAAAAACTTTTTTTCTCATTTTTTCAAGAAAAACCTTTTTTTAAGCTGAAAAATGGCGTGAAAACCTTTTTTAGCCTTTTTTTTTAAGCTAAAACCTTTTTTTCTCCAGTAGTCAAATTTGTCGATGAAAATTTAATTTTATTGTTCATACTTTTTATGTGTATGTAGCTATAATTTAGTGTTTCAGACTATTTGACTTCTGTGCAGATCATACAGTGAAGTTGCCATTGTGATACCAACAAAATGTTTGGTCTGAGAGAGGAGTTAACAGTCTGAAACAGCAGTAATCAGTCTCCAAGAATGCCTAAAACATAGGAAGATTGTGTCTGATAATATATTAACATGTTCTTTTTCCATATGCCAAAAATCAAGGCTTTAAGTTGACATTGAACCTGTGCATGTTACTCAAAGACCCTGTCTGAGGGACTTTTTTCTGGTTTTTTTCACAAATTGTGCCTTCTATTTTTGAAATTGCAAAGTCTGACAGCCTCAAAGTGTACTAATATAACTTGTATGTGTGACCTTTGTGTGGAAAATTTTAACTCTGTAGTTTACTTTTATACACGTTTACAACTTTAATACAGCACTACATAGCTAAAATCTCAGTTTTTTCTTTTCATATATGACAGTGTTTCTTGTTTCCCCTCTAGAGGTATTCATAACAATAAAATCTTGGCATGGGAATATTTTTGTGCTCATTTTGAAAAAGAAGATGGCCATCACAGGAGTTTTTCGACTTTTCAGCAGGGAGTTTTGTTGGCCCTCTAGAACAAAGGGTATTACAGTGAAGAGATGTCAAATTTGCAGGATATCTTCATCATTACAAAATCTTGGCTGGAAACATTTTTGGTCTCATTTTGAAAAAACAAGATGGCTGCCACAGGGTTTTCTTTGGCATCATGAAAAGTGCTTATTGTATTCACCGGCCGCATCCGGTGGATACTTTAGTTTAGCGTTCACTACGCCACACGTAGAGAGATTTTCGGTGTTAACGTTCTAAGATGAAAACTACATCAGCTAGGTTCACCAAAATTTGCAGGATATCTTCATTGGGGGGTAAGCTTCTCTGGGAAGGAATGAGCAGATGGCCGCCGCAGGCATTTCTTTGAAAATTATCTACATTTTTCTACTGGCTGTTTCTCATAGGTAGAAGGTTGAATGTCTTCATAGGTGATATGTATAACAGATATATATGTCCTCTACAACCTTGCAGACATTTGACCTTGAAGCTCTTAATTCAAGGTCATCCATGGAGTGCCAAAGTAACCCACATGTGGACTTTAAAAGTGGTTATATCTCCCTTATTATTGGTCCTAGAGGTTTGCAGTGTGAAACCATCCTACAGGAAATCATGTGCTGCGTATCTTTTGATGTGGTCAGGTTTGACCTTGGACCCCTCATTCAAGGTCAAATGAGGAGAGCCAAACTTAACAGCGCTTATAACTCGCTTATTATTGGTCCCAGAGGTTTGGGATGGTAAACCAACCTATAGGAATCATGGGCTGGGAATCCTTTTGATGTGGTCAGATTTGACCTTGGACCCCTCCTTCAAGGTCAAACAAGGAGAGCCAAACTGAAAATCACTAATAACTTGCTTGTTATTGGTCCTAGAGGTTTGGGGTGGTAACCCAACCTATAGGAAATCATGGGCTGGGAATCTTCTGGTGTGGTTGGATTTGACCTTGGGCCCCTTCTTCAGAGTCAAACAATTATAGCCAAGTTATAGCTAAGTGCTTATAACTCACTTATTATTGGTCCTAGAGGTTTGGGATGGTAAAGCAACTTATAGGAAATCATGGGCTGGGAATCTTTTGATGTGGTCAGATTTGACCTTGGGCGGGTCCTGCAAGGTCAAATGAAGATAGCCAAAGTTAAATGTGCTTAAGCTCGCTTGTTGTTGGGCCTATAGGTTTGCAATTTGAAACCAGCCTATAGGAAATCATGGGCTAGGAATCTTCTGATGTAGTGAGATTTTACCGTGGACCCTCCTTCATGGTCAAACGAGAATAGGGAAATTTAAAGTGCTTTTAGCTCACTTATTATTGGTCCTAGATGTTGACATTATGAAATCAACCTATAGGAAACCATTAGCTGGGGATCGTCTGATGTGGTCAGATTTGACCTTGGGCCCCTGCTTCAAGGTGGAACGTGATTGTTTATGTGAGATTTTTCCTATTTTTGTTTAGTCTTGCTAAACTAACATAAACTAAGTTTTTTTTACTTGTGAACTTTACCACTTTTTATGTAAAACATGTTAAAATTTAAGTTTTCTAGCTGTAATCCTTATTGAGTATTGAGAGCATTTAAATTTAAACCAGAACTTGATCTGTGTATTGTGACAAATTTCAGCTTTTTTTGGCAACCTTTTCCTTTCAGTGTCTACTTTTCCCCCTTGTATGAAATGCATTTTGGCATACATATTCCTTAGGGATATATCCCTCAATGAGTGGTGCTTCTGTTTGCATAAACAGTGGGGATGGGGGTGGGGATGTTGGGTAGTAGTAGATACTGTGACATTTATGTGTTTGCCTTTGATGCATGTGTGTATGTTATTTTTTCTATATGTGAGAAAGGAATCCAAAATTCTTGAGATATTAGTCAATCTCCTAAGATCTAATCACAGTATTTTATATTTAATCTCTTCACTAATAAAGGAATACAATCCCTACAAAACTTTTGTGCTACTGTTTTAGAATATACAGAAAAGCATTTAAGGATCAATCTTATCATTGCATTGGGACTGACCCCAAAATAATGAAAAGATGATTTATAATACCTGTGAATCACACAAAGTGGGTGCTACAAAAATACCCAATATCTGTGGTGTGAGAGATGGTCTGTCTGTCTTAATATATGTTATTGCGAGTTGTCGCAATTTAGTTTTTATTGGTAGAAGGTAAATCCAGACTCTCTCTTTCAAAAGTTATTCTTATGGCCTTAAAACTTTCCAAGTGATTGTATCTTTTAGAACTGCTACAGTGTATTTCAAAACAACGCGAGTGCAATATTAATAGGGGAAAAACCTTTTTTTCAGATTTAAAACCTTTTTTTCTTCAAAAATAGCCTTTTAAAAAACCTTTTTTTCCTTTAAAATTCACTGGGATGCCTGTATTTTGTTTAAATATGTTATTCACAGAATTTTTGGTCAGCTATAACAGAGTGAAATTGCAGACCTCTATGTCATGGCATAGCTTACCAATGTCACTTTCAGGTTCTCACTGTTGAGTAAATCATTGTATCCACTGGATAGCCGCAGTGTGTAGAGAGATTTCACCATTACCGCTCCAACGAAAAAAATATAGCTAGCCTTCTCAAGTTTGCAAGGTATATTAGAGGGTGCACCACAGTATTCTACTCATAGGCTTTATATCTAAATTAGGCCTGTGGCTAAATTACTTGCCCACTAAAATGAGTAATTTTGCATTTTCTCTAAAAGTATTGCAGATAGCAAATTTTTCTTAACTCATTCACCTACTTTTTGGAGAGCTTTCACATGCTGAAGTTCCAGACCTGTAGGTAATTACCTACCTACTCAAAATGAGTAAATGCTAATTATCTCTAGAAGTATTGCAGATATCCAATTTTTATCAAATAACTCATCTACTTTTGGGAGAGCTTTCACATGGTGAAGTTTCAGACCTGTAGGTAATTACTCACCTACTCAAAATGAGTAAATGCGAATTATCTCTTAAAAGTATTGCAGATAGCCAGTATTTCTCAAATTACTCATTAATATGAAAACAACTTGCAGGAAGTCATGGGCTGCGAATCTTTTGATGTGGTCAGATTTGACTTTGGGCCCCCCCCCCCCCCCCCTCAACCGTGGACCCTCCTTCATGGTCAAACGAGAATAGGGAAATTTAAAGTGCTTTTAGCTCACTTATTATTGGTCCTAGATGTTGACATTATGAAATCAACCTATAGGAAACCATTAGCTGGGGATCGTCTGATGTGGTCAGATTTGACCTTGGGCCCCTGCTTCAAGGTGGAACGTGATTGTTTATGTGAGATTTTTCCTATTTTTGTTTAGTCTTGCTAAACTAACATAAACTAAGTTTTTTTTACTTGTGAACTTTACCACTTTTTATGTAAAACATGTTAAAATTTAAGTTTTCTAGCTGTAATCCTTATTGAGTATTGAGAGCATTTAAATTTAAACCAGAACTTGATCTGTGTATTGTGACAAATTTCAGCTTTTTTTGGCAACCTTTTCCTTTCAGTGTCTACTTTTCCCCCTTGTATGAAATGCATTTTGGCATACATATTCCTTAGGGATATATCCCTCAATGAGTGGTGCTTCTGTTTGCATAAACAGTGGGGATGGGGGTGGGGATGTTGGGTAGTAGTAGATACTGTGACATTTATGTGTTTGCCTTTGATGCATGTGTGTATGTTATTTTTTCTATATGTGAGAAAGGAATCCAAAATTCTTGAGATATTAGTCAATCTCCTAAGATCTAATCACAGTATTTTATATTTAATCTCTTCACTAATAAAGGAATACAATCCCTACAAAACTTTTGTGCTACTGTTTTAGAATATACAGAAAAGCATTTAAGGATCAATCTTATCATTGCATTGGGACTGACCCCAAAATAATGAAAAGATGATTTATAATACCTGTGAATCACACAAAGTGGGTGCTACAAAAATACCCAATATCTGTGGTGTGAGAGATGGTCTGTCTGTCTTAATATATGTTATTGCGAGTTGTCGCAATTTAGTTTTTATTGGTAGAAGGTAAATCCAGACTCTCTCTTTCAAAAGTTATTCTTATGGCCTTAAAACTTTCCAAGTGATTGTATCTTTTAGAACTGCTACAGTGTATTTCAAAACAACGCGAGTGCAATATTAATAGGGGAAAAACCTTTTTTTCAGATTTAAAACCTTTTTTTCTTCAAAAATAGCCTTTTAAAAAACCTTTTTTTCCTTTAAAATTCACTGGGATGCCTGTATTTTGTTTAAATATGTTATTCACAGAATTTTTGGTCAGCTATAACAGAGTGAAATTGCAGACCTCTATGTCATGGCATAGCTTACCAATGTCACTTTCAGGTTCTCACTGTTGAGTAAATCATTGTATCCACTGGATAGCCGCAGTGTGTAGAGAGATTTCACCATTACCGCTCCAACGAAAAAAATATAGCTAGCCTTCTCAAGTTTGCAAGGTATATTAGAGGGTGCACCACAGTATTCTACTCATAGGCTTTATATCTAAATTAGGCCTGTGGCTAAATTACTTGCCCACTAAAATGAGTAATTTTGCATTTTCTCTAAAAGTATTGCAGATAGCAAATTTTTCTTAACTCATTCACCTACTTTTTGGAGAGCTTTCACATGCTGAAGTTCCAGACCTGTAGGTAATTACCTACCTACTCAAAATGAGTAAATGCTAATTATCTCTAGAAGTATTGCAGATATCCAATTTTTATCAAATAACTCATCTACTTTTGGGAGAGCTTTCACATGGTGAAGTTTCAGACCTGTAGGTAATTACTCACCTACTCAAAATGAGTAAATGCGAATTATCTCTTAAAAGTATTGCAGATAGCCAGTATTTCTCAAATTACTCATTAATATGAAAACAACTTGCAGGAAGTCATGGGCTGCGAATCTTTTGATGTGGTCAGATTTGACTTTGGGCCCCCCCCCCCCCCCCCCCCCCCCTGCTTATTATTGGTCCTAGAGGTTTGCAATGTGAAAACAACTTATAGGAAATCATGGGCTGCGAATCTTTGATGTGGTCAGACTTCACCTTGGGCCCCTGCTACAGGATCAAATAAGGGTAGCCAAACTTAAAAGTGCTTTCAGCTTGCTTATTAACGAAAAATGCTGTTTATCTTCTAAACTATGTTAGTTGGCCTTTGTCGGTGGATACATCCTGCGTCCTTGGTCTAGTTATTTACCTACTCAAAATGAGTAAATGCTAATTATCTGTAAAAGTATTGCGGATACCCAATTTTTATCAAATAACTCATTCATCTACTTGTGGGAGAGCTTTCACATGGTGAAGTTTCAGACCCATAGCTAATTACTCACCTACTCAAAATGAGTAAATGCAAATTATCTCTAAAAGTATTGCAGATAGCCAATTTTTCTCAAATAAATCATTCACCTACTTTTGGGAGAGCTTTCACTTGGTGAAGTTTCAGACCCATAGCTAATTACTCACCTACTCAAAATGAGTAAATGCGAATTATCTCTAAAAGTATTTCAGATAGCCAATTTTTCTCAAATAACTCATTCACCTACTTTTGGGAGAGCTTTCACTCCGTGAAGTTTCAGACCATAGCTAATTATTCACCTACTCAAAATGAATAAATGCTAATTAAGCGTCCCTTGAAAAGGGGACGCTTATTGGTTTCACCCCCAGTTTTCAGTCAGCCGCCGCCACCGCATTATTGTCTCCCTTGAATATCTCCCTTGTTATTAGGCCTATCTAAATGATATGTGGCAGTGTTCTTCTATAGGCGTGGGGAAATTTTTTGACAGGCATAAATTTGACCTTTATCAAGGTCACATTATCAAAAATTCAAAAAAAAATTTACTTCCTTTTCACTAGATTTCCTCAGAAAGTACTGGGTGTGGGCCAACCAAATTTGGTATGCACATTTCTGAGGGAAGAATCTAGGCGCCAGTCGATATTGGGATCAATCGGGCCATAATTGACCGATTGACAGGCGATTGATTATAAGTTCATAAAAATTTTGCTAAGATTAAGCCTTGAACTCGCTTATTATTGGTCGTAGAGGTTTGGGATGGTATACCAACATATAGGAAATCATGTGCTGGGAATCTTCTGGTGTGGTCAGATTTGACCTTGGGCCCCTCGTTCAAGATCAAGCGAGGATAGGCAAAGTTTAAAGTGCTTATAACTCGCTTATTATTGGTCCTAGAGGTTTGGGATGGTATACCAACATATAGGAAATCATGGGCTGGGAATCTTCTGGTGTGGTCGGATTTGTGTGGTCAGATTTGACCTTGGGCCTCTCCTTCAAGGTCAAACGAGGATAGCCAAACATAAAAGTGTTTATAACTCGCTTATTATTGGTCCTAGAGGTTTGGGATGGTATACCAACATATAGGAAATCATGTGCTGGGAATCTTCTGCTGTGGTCGCATTTGACCTTGGGCCCCCCCTTCAAGGTCAAACGAGGATAGCCAAACTGAAAAGTGCTTATAACTCGCTTATTATTGGTCCTAGAGGTTTGGGATGGTATACCAACATATAGGAAATCATGTGCTGGGAATCTTCTGCTGTGGTCGCATTTGACCTTGGGCCCCCCCTTCAAGGTCAAACGAGCATAGCCAAACTTAAAAGTTCTTATAACTCGCTTATTATTGGTCCTAGAGGTTTGGGATGGTATACCAACATATAGGATATCATGGGCTGGGAATCTTCTGGTGTGGTCAGATTTGACCTTGGACTCCTCCTTCAAGGTCAAATCAGGATAGCCAAACCTAAAAGTGCTTATAACTCGCTTATTATTGGTCCTAGAGGTTTGTGATGGTATACCAACATATAGAAAATCATGGGCTGGGAACCATCTGGTGTGGTCGAATTTGACCTTGGGCCCCTCCTTCAAGGTCAGACGAGGATAGCAAAACTTAAAAGTGCTTATAACTCGCTTATTATTGGTCCTAGAGGTTTGTGATGGTATACCAACATATAGGAAATCATGTGCTGGGAATCTTCTGGTGTGGTCAGATTTGACCTTGGACTCCTCCTTCAAGGTCAAATGAGGATAGCCAAACCTAAAAGTGCTTATAACTCGCTTATTATTGATCCTAGAGGTTTGTGATGGTATACCAACATATAGGAAATCATGTGCAGGGAATCCTCTGGTGTGGTTAGATTTGATCTTTGGCCCCTCGTTCAAGGTCAAACGAGGATAGGCAAACTTAAAAGTGCTTATAACTCGCTCATTATTAGTCCTAGAGGTTTGGGATGGTATACCAACATATAGGAAGTCATGTGCTGGGAATCTTCTGGTGTGGTCGGATTTAATCTTGGGCCTCTCCTTCAAGGTCAGACGAGGATACCCAAACTTAAAAGTGCTTATAACTCGCTTATTATTGGTCCTAGAGGTTTGGGATGGTATACCAACATATAGGAAATCATGAGCTGGGAATCTTTTGGTGTGGTCGGATTTGACCTTGGGCCCCTCCTTCAAAGTCAAATGAGGATAGCCAAACATAAAAATGCTCATAACTCACTTATATTGGTCCTACAGCTTTGGGATGGTAAACCAACATGTAGGAAATCATTGGCTGGGAACCTTCTGGTGTGGTCGGATTTGACCTTGGGCCTCTTGTTCAAGGTCGAACGAGCATAGCCAAACTTAAAAGTGCTTATAACTCGCTTATTATTGGTCCTAGAGGTTTGGGATGGTATACCAGCATATAGGAAATCATGGGCTGGGAACCTTCTGGTGTGGTCGCATTTGACCTTGGGCCTCTCATTCAAGGTGAAACGAGCATAGCCAAGCTTAAAAGTGGTTATAACTCGCTTATTATTGGTCCTACAGGTTTGTGATGGTATACCAGCATATAGGAAATCATGTGCTGGGAATCTTCTGGTGTGGTCGTATTTGACCTTGGGCCTCTCGTTTAAGGTCAAATGAGCATAGCCAAACTTAAAGGTCATAGGAAACATTTTTCACAAAAATTATGAAGTTAACTTCATTCAGTAGACAAACAACCTATAAGAATGCAAATGTGGTTTACTTTAAGAAATATATGGTACAAGAGTCATAAATAGCATTATAAAAATAAATATCAGGAACATGGAGTAAAAAGCGGACATATTGTTGTTCTCGTAGTAGATGACTGATGACGTCACAGGTTCATAACGGAAGTTCTGTGTAGTTGGAGATATAGTGTATATATTTATAAACTGAAGGAAGATAACATTTTCCTTTGCCAAAAAAGCTCACTAGCCATTATTTTTTCTAGATGCATTTTTTTCTCAAGTTTTACCTAACTTTTAACCACTGACAGTTCTAACAAACACAGATATACTGTAAGTAGGCTTGTCTTGGAATGCAGAAAGCGTAAACATATGTATGAGAGTTTGCCTCCTTCCATCATTTTTTTTCAACTGTGATGGGAAAGTAGCCTTTCAAGTTAGATAAATTTACACAAAACTAAGAATCTCTTGACAAATTCAAAAGTGGTCATTTGAATTTACTGGATACTGTTTTTTTTTTGGCCTTTAATCACCGGCATTTCTATCAAGAAAAGGCATGATGTAAAGTGAAATCAAAATACACAATTTGTTTTCATTTGCATAAATAATTTGTAAAAGCATGCTGTTGTAGTCAAATTTATTGAATTTATTCTGAAAGAATCATGTTTGAAGTTCTAACTTTTACATTATCAGTTTATGAAATAATTCAGTATATGAGTTTTCCTTCAGATATTAGTTCAATATTTCTGGGCCTTAAGTTTGGATAATTTAAAGTTTTGGAAATTAGTTGGTGACATTTTATTCTCAATTTAAGCCTTTGTTGAGACCAAAAAAAAAGGAAATGTGTAGATGGCTAGACGCATTATGTATACTATGAAAGCAGTATTGTTTACAGGTTTGGTGGGAAACTAATTTGGGGAACATATATGATTATCCTTGCTTGAGGCCCAGTTCTAAAGACATTTATGTTCTATTTATTTCATCTCCTGGCAATAGTTAGTTTTCAAAATTGAAAAAAAAATAACTATAAAAATTCATCTCAGAGTTGAACCTGGTTGACTGCATTGTTTGGTGATTTTTATGCAACTTGCTTAATACCTCTCTAAATATTTTTTTTATCTGAGAACAAATATAAAAGATGTTCTGAAGGCTATTTCAAAAATTTACTGTGGCAGACTGATGTCTTATAAACAAATAAACTTCATAAAAACACATTATGCAATCTTTTAAATATATATGTATGTATTACAAGGCTTACGGAAATAATAGTTTGTTTACATTGTCATGATCCTGTGACGTCAAGGCTAGTATTTCCTATGAGAGTTGTCCAGTGAAAAATAATGGCGACAGTTGTGAAAATCTTGAAACAACAGCCAGAAAGTGATTGAATATACCATGTAACCTTGTCCAGACGCATCTTATTTTCACAGAAATTGAACTTACATATGTATATGTAATCACTAATGAATGATCTGAAAATACTTCCTATGACCTTTAAAAGTGCTTATAACTCGCTTATTATTGGTCCTAGAGGTTTGGGATGGTATACCAACATGTAGGAAATCATGTGCTGGGAATCTTTTGGTGTGGTCAGATTTGACCTTGGGCCTCTTCTTCAAGGTCAAACAAGCATAGCCAAACTTAAAAATGCTTATAACTCGCTTATTATTGGTCCTAGAGGTTTCGGATGGTGTACCAACATATAGGAAATCATGAGCTAGGAATCTTTTGGTGTGGTCAGATTTGACCTTGGGCCTCTTCTTCAAGGTCAAACGAGCATAGCCAAACTTAAAAGTGTTTATAACTCGCTTATTATTGGTCCTAGAGGTTTGGGATGGTATACCAACATGTAGAAAATCATGGGCTGGGAATCTTCTGGTGTGGTTGCATTTGACCTTGGGCCCCTCCTTCAAGGTCAAACGAGGATAGGCAAAGTTTAAAGTGCTTATAACTCACTTATTATTGGTCCTACAGGTTTGTGATGGTATACCAACATAGAGGAAACCATGGGCTGGGAATCTTTTCGTGTGGTCGGATTTGACCTTGGGCCTCCCTTTCAAGGTCAAATGAGCATAGCCAAACTTAAAAGTGCTTATAACTTGCTCATTATTGGTCCTAGAGGTTTGGGTATACCAACATATAGGAAGTCATGTGCTGGGAATCTTTTGGTGTGGTCAGATTTGACCTTGGGCCTCTTCTTCAAGGTCAAACGAGCATAGCCAAACTTAGAAGTGCTTATAACTCGCTTATTATTGGTCCTAGAGGTTTGGGATGGTATACCAACATACAGTAAATCATGTGCTGGGAATCTTCTGGTGTGGTAAGATTTGACCTTGGGCCCCTCCTTCAAGGTCAAACGAGTATAGCCAAACTTAAAAGTGCTTATAACTCGCTTATTATTGGTCCTAGAGGTTTGTGATGGTATACCAACATATAGGATATCATGTGCTGGGAATCTTTTGGTGTGGTAAGATTTGACCTTGGGCCTCTTCTTCAAGGTCAAACGAGCATAGCCAAACTTAAAAGTGCTTATAACTCGCTTATTATTGGTCCTAGAGGTTTGGGATGGTATACCAACATATAGGAAATCATGGGCTGGGAATCTTCTGGTGTGGTTGCATTTGACCTTGGGCCTCTCCTTCAAGGTCAAACGAGCATAGCCAAACTTAAAAGTGTGTATAACTCGCTTATTATTAGTCCTAGAGGTTTGGGATGGTAAACCAACATGTAGGAAATCATGTGCTGGGAATCTTCTGGTGTGGACGGATTTGACCTTGGGCCTCTTGTTCAGGGTCAAACCAGCATAGCCAAACCTAAACGTGCTTGTTCTACTTTGCAGCTGAAAAGACACAGTCAACTGATACAGAACCTGTTCACAGGCACTGATTGCTTTTTTCCTTTTAAGATCACTCTTGTGACCCAAACATGGTCCTTTCAGGAGAAATTCTCTTCACCAATAACATTTACCTCTTCACATTGGTCCTTTAGCATTTCATATAAAACTTAAAGGCTGTAGGGACGCTTTGTTTTTGTGTACAAAAACTTTTGTCTAGTTATCTGTAAAAGTATTGCGGATACCCAATTTTTATCAAATACTCATTCATCTACTTGTGGGAGAGCTTTCACATGGTGAAGTTTCAGACCCATAGCTAATTACTCCCCTACTCAAAATGAGTAAATGCGAATTATTGCGGATACCCAATTTTTATCTCCCGCTGGGCTTTAGCCCGGGAGGGAGATTATGAAATGATGCCTGTGTGTGTGTGCGTGCGTGTGTGCGTTAGTTAGTCACGCAGATTTCTCCAAAACTACTACAGCTACAGATTTTTTGTAAATTAATTGTCCCAATGAATTTTCACGCCCTCGAAAATTTTTTGGGTTTTATGGACTTAGGCCTAAAGATAAGTGAGTAATAGCAATCTTAGCTACTTGGGAGTAAAGGGCTCATAACTCAAAAACTATTGCAGTTACAACTTTTTCTTCAAATATGTTGTTCAGCTACTTTGTCCTTAGCTATAAGATGGTACATAGTTTGGGGTCCCATTGCATGCTATAAGTGAGTAATAGCTATTTTCTTATTTTAAGCAAAATAACGACATGAGTAAATGTCAAATATCTTCAAAAGTATTAAAGTTAGGAAATTCTTTTCAAACATGTTGTTCATCTACTTTTTGATAAGCTATCACATAGTAAAGTTTCAGATCTGTTGCACATTGGATAGCTGAGTAATAGCTACTTTGAAATTCTACAGTTGAGTAAATCCATTGTAACTCCAAAACTAGTGCAGTTAGAGTATTTTCCTAAAATATGTTGTTCAGCTACTTTGTCCTTAACTATAAGATGGCATATAGTTTGGGGTTCTATTGCATGCCATAAGTGAGTAATAGCTATTTTCTTATTTGTAGCAAAATAATGACATAAGTAAATGTCAAATACCTTCAAAAGTATTAAAGTTAGGGAATTCTTTTCAAATATGTTATTCATCTACTTTTTGGTAAGCTATCACATAGTAAAATTTCAGACCTGTTGCACATTGGATAGCTGAGTAATAGCTACTTTCAAATTGTGACTGTTGAGTAAATCCATTGTAACTCCAAACCTATTGCAGTTAGAGTATTTTTTTAAAATATGTTATTCAGCTACTTTGTCCTTAACTATAAGATGGCATACAGTTTGGGATTCTATTGCATGCCATAAATGAGTAATAGCTATTTCCTTATTTTAAGCAAAAATAACGACATGAGTAAATTTCAAATATCTTCAAAAGTATTAAAATTAGGGAATTCTTTTCAAATATGTTATTCATCTAGTTTTTGATAAGCTATCACATAGTAAAGTTTCAGACCTGTTGCACATTGCATAGCTGAGTAATAGCTACTTTGAAATTGTGACTGTTGAGTAAATCCATTGTAGCTCCAAAACTATTGCAGTTAGAGTATTTTCCTAAAATATGTTATTCAGCTACTTTTTCCTTAACTATAAGATGGCATATAGTTTGGGGTTCTGTTGCATGCCATAAGTGAGTAATAGCTATTTTCTTGTTTGTAGCAAAATAACAACATAAGTAAATTTCAAATATCTTCAAAAGTATTCAAGTTAGGGAAATATTTTCAAATATGTTATTCATCTAGTTTTTGATGAGCTACCAGATAGTAAAGCTGCACACCTGTTGCACACTGGACAGCTGAGTAATAGCTACTTTGAAATTGTGACTGTTGAGTAAATCCATTGTAACTCAAAAACTACTGCAGTTACAGGATTTTCCTAAAATAATATGTTCAGCTACTTTTTCCTTAACTATAAGATGGCATATCGTTTGGGGTTCCATTGCATGTCATAAGTGAGCAATAGCTATTTTCTTATTTGTAGCAAAATTATGATGGAAATAAATGTCAAATAGCTTCACAAGTACCAAAGTTAGACAAATCTTTTCTTTGTTATTCATCTAGTTTTTCAAAAGCTTACTTTCCTGTGTCCTTTATATTTTTGTTGCTTTTGCAGATGTAGGTCAATAGCTAAGTGAGTAGATAGCTGAGCAAGAGCTACTAAAATGAGTAAATGTCTTTTATCTCTAAAAGTATTAGAGGTAGGCAATTTCTTCTAAATAAGTCATTCACCTTCTTTTGGGTGATCTACCACATAGTGAAGTTGCACAACTGTAGCTCTTTGGATAGCTGAGTAATAGCTACCAAAATGAGTAAATGTCTTTTATCTCTAAAAATATTACACATAGGCAATTTCTTCTAAATAAGTCATTCACCTACTTTTGTGTGATCTACCACATAGTGAAGTTGCAGAACTGTAGCTCTTTGGATAGGTGAGTAATAGCTACTAAAATGAGTAAATGTCTTTTATCTCTAAAAGTTTTACAGATAGGCAATTTCCTCTAAATAACTCATTCACTTACTTTTGGGTGATCTACCACATAGAGAAGTGGCAGAACTGTAGCTGTTTGGATAGCTGAGTAATAGCTACTAAAATGAGTAAATGTCTTTTATCTCTAAAAGTATTACAGGCAGCCAATTTCTTCTAAGTTAGTCATTCACCTACTTTTGGGTGATCTACCACATAGTGAAGTTGCAGAACTGTAGCTCTTTGGACAGCTGAGTAATAGCTACCAAAATGAGTAATTGTTTTTTATCTCTAAAAATATTACACGTAGGCAATTTCCTCTAAATAAGTCATTCGCCTACTTTTGTGTGATCTACCACATAGTGAAGTTGCAGAACTGTAGCTCTTTGGATAGCTGAGTAATAGCTACCAAAATGAGTAAATGTCTTTTATCTCTAAAAATATTACACATAGGCAATTTCTTCTAAATAAGTCATTCACCTACTTTTGTGTGATCTACCACATAGTGAAGTTGCAGAACTGTAGCTCTTTGGATAACTGAGTAATAGCTACTAAAATGAGCAAATGTCTTTTATCTCCAAAAGTATTACAGGAAGTCATTCATGTACTTTTGGGTGATCTACCACATAGTGAAGTTGCACAACTGTAGCTCTTTGGATAGCTGAGTAATAGCTACTAAAATGAGTAAATGTCTTTTATCTCTAAAAGTATTACAGGTAGGCAATTTCTTCTAAATAAGTCACTCACTTACTTTTGGGTGATCTACCACATAGTGAAGTTACAGAACTGTAGCTCTTTGGATAACTGAGTAATAGCTACTAAAATGAGCAAATGTCTTTTATCTCTAAAAGTATTACAGCTAGGCAATTTCTTCTAAATAAGTCATTCACCTACTTTTGTGTGATCTACCACATAGTGAAGTTGCAGAACTGTAGCTCTTTGGATGGCAGAGTAATAGCCACTAAAATAAGTAAATATCTTTTATCTCTAAAAGTGTTACAGATGGGCAATTTCTTCTAAATAGGTCCTTGCCTACTTTGGGTTGATCTACTGCATAATAAAGTTGCAGAACTGTAGCTCTTTGGATGGCAGAGTAATAGCTACTAAAGTGAGTAAATGCCTTTTGTCTTTAAAAGTATTGCAATGAAACATTAAACTTGTTGTCACTTCTACATGTGCCTCCATCTCACAAGAAAATTTATATTCCACTATCTTTAGTACATCTAATTTATACGGCGGGAGATAAATGCATGTGTCAGAATGCTTGTTATCAAATAACTCATTCATCTACTTTTGGGAGAACTTTCACTTGGTGAAGTTCCAGACCCGTAGGTAATTACTCACCTACTCAAAAGGAGTAACTGTGAATTATCTCTTTAATAGTATTGCAAATAGCCAATTTTTCTCAAATAACTCATTCACCTACTTTTGGAAGAGCTTTCACACACGAAAATGAAAAATTGTGAATATCTCGGAAAAGCTGTTTCTTCTCCTTTAATGCTCGGTGGGAGATACACACCGCGGCAGTGGTCTTGTCAAAAATTTTTGTCTCCCCAAAAATGGTGGCCATTTTGAATTTTCAAAGTTTTTGCAAAACACAAAAATGCTTATATCTCAAAAACCGTGCTACATGGAGCGAACTCAACAAAATTTTTGACCTGCTGGGTATCTCTACAGAGTAGCCATGCCAATTTTCAAAATATTTTTGTCTCGCCAAATATAGCGGACATTTTTTATTTTTTTATTTTTTGCAAAACACAAAAATGCTTATATCTTGAAAACCGTGCTAGATAGAGCAGACTGCGCTGACTTTGGTTGCCACAACAGTATAAGGCTAGAAACGAAGCATTTTCTTAATACTTTAGCACTCACCTTTATATCCTTTTCGGGACGCTTTGTTTTTGCTAAGCAAAAACATCTTTTTTTTGCGAGCGATCTTTTAGTTTTAATTTACGGTTTTTCTTCATTCTTTTCACGAAATTCTTCGTTTCACCGCATAATTTGACCGTATTTCAGTGTGCATTGTTTTCACGTAGTTACAAAGTTCGTATTATCGCTCATCTGGTCACGTGGTGTCAGAATGTCGGATTTCGTTTGGAGATATTCATTTCCTTGGTAAATTAATTCGTTTTATGCACTTTTACAGGCATTATAATTCTAATTTACGGTTTTCCTTCATTCTTTACACAAAATTCTTCGTTTCACTGTGTATTTTGACCGTATTTTGGGCTTTTTACGAATCATTCACCAGGTCACGTGACGACGTCACAGTTAAAATGGAGGTCAACCAATCGGTTGTCAGAAAATATTTATTTTCATAGTGATTACAGCATTTCCAGGTTTGTTCATGAATTCCTTCTAAATAATTCTTTTAGTATTATTATGTCAGAGCATAATGTGTAATAATTTCCATTGTTAACGCATATTTCATAGCGTAACATTACGGTATTTACTACCTACCATTCACGGTTCATTACTTGCACAGGCCCTTTCATTTGACATTTCTGGGATACGGATCCTGGTTTCAGTGTTTTGGGGTTCAAGTCTGAGCCTAGGGTCTCCATTTCAGCCTTTCCCCACCTTCAATTCTGGAGGATGGTGGTTTACGGCTCTTTGGGATGACTTTGTCGTCCACCTTTGGAGACCCATCTCACTGTTACTGGCTTCCTAAATTCCAAATTTGTCAGTTGGTCATTTGCTTTCTCAGTCCATTTTCAGTCTTTTGGCCTCTTTTGTGCCTAAGGCTCAGCCTAATCAGGCTGTCTTTTTGGGCTGGGATTACTTAGTCAAGACCATTTCTTGTTCAGGGTCCCTTAAGAAGAGTTTATCAGTTGAATCCAACTGATTTTGCTACTTCCTAAATACAGCTCCATTCATTTTCTAAATCTAGAAAATTTTTGTTTGGGGCTTGGTGGAAATCTTCTGTTACTCAACAGCTTCCTATTGCATTTTCACCATTTTTTAGATCGGACTTCCAATGGGCACATCTCCCTTTTGGGTATGTTGGTGTCCCTCTGTCTTTAGTTAACCTTTATGCAGACTTCAGGCACCCTATTCCAACATTTTTGGTGCCAGTCTGTTAGACTTTATGGATGGTTAGGACTTTGTCCTTCAATCTTCTCCACAGAATATTTTCAAGGCTTCCTGTCCAGAATTAGGGAATAATTTGACTACTCTTTGATCAGTCTTATTTCTTTCTTAGTCATCCACTTTTTCCAGGCTCAGAAGTTCCTTTGTGAGGCCAGATACTTTCTGTCACTCATTCATTTTGCGATCTTCTCATTCTTAGTTTCATAGGTTGGGTAATTACCCAATTTTACCCTCTAAAACTTAGTTTTGCCAGGTACAAACCCTCTTCAGAGGGTTTTTTGGGTTGACTTGCTCAGGTTGATTGACCAGGCAATACTTCTCGGTGGTCTTTTTCATCCACCATGCTTTGGACATCTTTTCAGTGGATCTTCCAGCTCCATTTTAGCTGGTTGATCTATGGCCTTTTTCAAGCATCTTTGCACTTTGTTTTGAGAGATTTCTTTATCCATTTCCCTCTCTTGTGCCTAGTCACTTGATAGGGTAATTTGGGTTCTCCTCCCAACTAGGGAGTCTTCTCTCTAACTTAGTGCTTTAGGGATGTGGTTCCTTTCCAGGTTTTTGGAACTTGGTTTTCACCTTCCAGTGGTCTCTCAGATTCCACTTTTCCTGATTTCATCTTCTTCAGCTTTTTTGCTTCTTCTCAGAAGTATGCTGCTCTTTGTCATTCAGCCTCACACTTGCTGTTCGTAGGAGCAGTTCAAGTGTCTGGGCTCTTTTTTACTGATTTTCTCAGGGCCCCCTTTCCCTGATTCTCCAAACTATCAGGATGGAAACTTTTCAGTTGATCTTTTTCTCACTTCTAATTGGCCAGTGGACCACTTATCTTCCTCAATATGCCTCCTTTCTCTCCTTTGGTTCACTCTTGTTCAGAGTTTTGCTTTTGGGCAGGGTGTACCACTTTGTGGCAGTGCCTTAGGGCCTAGCCACTAGCCTTTCAGGAAAGTTGGCTTTGAGGTTGGGCATCTCAGTGCACATGTGACTACATATAGGCTCTTTAGAGTCAATACTTGTCAGAGGCGCATTTGCAACTCTTTTAGAGTTGACATTCAACTTGGAGTGGTTTTTAGCAAGAAGTATTTAGATCTGTTCTTACAACAGGTCTCCTTCCTGGGTCAGGTTCTTAGCCTGTCTAAAGGTGTTCCTCTCAGGGACAAGGTTCTGTCTATTCAGCAGCTCATCTTTTCTCTTCCTTGGAACACCTTTAAATCTCCTCTCCAACTGGGCACCTTTGTTTCTCTTGGCTAAGTGGAAGCCACTTCTTCAAGGTCACCTGCACATGACACTTCTTCAGTGTCATCTCAGGACACTTTGATTTTCCTTCTCAAAGGTTCTCTGGATTGGCCATTCTTTGATCCTTCTATGAAGGTTCATTTAAGATGGTACTATCCTGGGAACTCTGTCTTTGCATACCTCTCTTTAATTCCCTAGTTTTTACATCTACTTTCATGGATGTTTCTCTTCAGGGTTTGGGAGTTCTTTGTGCTCTTTTGACCACCTAAGGTCCATCTTTGATGTAGCAGTCCAATCTGTTCATCACTTCTAGAGCTCATAGCTGTCCTTTTTGCTCAGACATTTGCTCCTGTATTATCCTTTAATCAAAGGATCATCCTTTCAGCCTCAAACAACACAGATGTCTTGTTCTCAAGACATTTGTTCCTCACTTGTCCTTTCTTTAAGGGACACTTCGGATAGTTTCAGGTAACACTGTTGTCTGTGCTTTCTTTTTTATATCAAGAGAGCTTCCACTCTTGGGACATGTGTATCTATTTTGGCACCTTTTGCCATTATTTTTACAAGAACAAGTCTGTTCTTCCACCTTCTCAGGTTCCAGGGGTATGAATCCTTGGCAGACCATCTCTGGAGGTCTTATCTCACTTTTCATATAAAGTGGTCTCTCTATTCTTGGATCTTCAGATGGTAGTGTCAGACTTCTCATCTGATTTAGATCTCTTTGCCATGTGATTCAATCACAAGCGGCTCTTGCATGTGCCTCCTGTGCTAGATCCTTAGACTCTGGCAACAGATGCCCTGGAGTGCTTTGGTCCGGAGTACTTGTTTTACTCCTTCCCTCCTTCAGCTCTTTGTCCTCTATGACCAGAAAGTTAACAAACTTTCAGAGCTGTACCATTCTTCTTGTAGGCCAAGTTTTTGGCCTCAAGATTTCCTTTAAGAAAGCCATTGGCTCTTCCTCTTATTCTTCTATAACAATCTCATCTAGAGTTTTGTTATTAATTTTTATGGAGTTCCTTTCTTCAAGCTTTCTGGCTGAAGTCTCCTTTAAGAAGAATTTTCACAGGAGGGGTCTTGGAGGATTTTTATCCTCCATAACTGAATGTGGAACTGCTTCAAAAACTTGTGAGAAACATGGCCGCTCTGCCATGCTTCAACTGTCCCATTTATTGCTGTTTCTTCCTTTTAAGGAATTATTTTTCAGATAATGGGGATACAGGTCAGCTCTCTCCATGTACTACTTGGAGTTGGGTTCTTATAGGGAGCTTGGAAGTGTCTTTTAGAGCTTGTTTAAGTCCACAATAAGGGTAGTCGTCACCTACCTATGGTAAGTATATACATTTTTCTTCATAAAAATGTATTTTACATTTAAAAATATGAAATTTACTTCCTTTTCACCAGATTTCCTCAGTACCGGGTGTGGGTCAACCAAATTTGGTATGCACATTCCTGACAGAAGAATCTAGGCGCCAATCGATATTGGGATCAATCGGGCCATAATTGACTGACGGGCGATTGATTATCGGTTCATAAAAAATTTGCTAAGATTAAGCCTTGAACTCGCTTATTACTGGTCCTAGAGGTTTGGGATGGTATACCAACATATGGGAAATCACGAGCTGGGAATCTTCTGGTGTGGTCAGATTTGACCTTGGGCTCCTTGTTCAAGGTCAAACGAGGATAGCCAAACTTAAAAGTGCTTATAACTCGCTTATTATTTGTCCTAGAGGTTTGGGATGGTATACCAACATATAGGAAATCATGGGCTGGGAATCTTTTGGTATGGTCAGATTTGATCTTGGGCCTCTTCTTCAAGGTCAAACAAGGATAGCCAAACATAAAAGTGCTTATAACTCGCTTATTATTGGTCCTAGAGGTTTGGGATGGTAAACCAACCTATAGGAAATCATGGGCTGGGAATCTTTGGTGTGGTCAGATTTGACCTTGGGCCTCTCCTTCAAGGTTAAATGAGCATAACCAAACTTAAAATTGCTTATAACTCGCTTATTATTGGTCCTAGAGGTTTGGGATGGTATACCAACAGATAGGAAATCATTTGCTGGGAATCTTCTGGTGTGGTCGGATTTGACCTTGGGCCCCTCGTTCAAGGTCAAACAAGGATAGTCAAGCTTAAAAGTGCTTATAACTCACCTATTATTGGTCCTAGAGGTTTGGGATGATATACCAACATATAGGAAATCATGGGCTGGGAATCTTTTGGCATGGTCAGATTTGACCTTGGGTCTCTTCTTCAAGGTCAAACGAGGATAACCAAACATAAAAGTGCTTATAATCACTTATTATTGGTCCAAGAGGTTTGTGCTAGTAAACCAACCTGTAGGAAATCATGGGCTGGGAATCTTCTGGTGTGGTCGGATTTGACCTTGGGCCTCTCCTTCAAGGTCAAACGAGTATAGCCAAACTTAAAAGTGCTTATAACTCGCTTATTATTGGCCCTAGCACTTTGGGATGGTAAACCAGCATGTAGGAAATCATGGGCTGGGAATCTTCTGGTATGGTCGGATTTGACCTTAGGCCTCTCCTTTTGTCTAGTTTTAAAATCATATCCTTACATGAAAGTCGGGGATATACTAGTTTCACCTCAGTCATGCTACCGTATGGTTTGACTTGTGTGCATGATAACTCAAAATACTTTCCTAGACTTCATTCAAACTCGGCACACACATGTATTCGGGTCAAAAGAGGAACCCAATATTAAGATGACCTTAAACTTGTAATAGTAAAGATTTTATGGGCACCTCGGAAATTTGACTTTTGGCCACTTAATGCCCTCCTGGCATTAAAACTATGTGGTTCATCTGGCTCAAATTTTACCAGGCAACACATTAATATAATATTCTTACATATGCCAAAAATCAAAACTTTATATGAAAGTTAAACTTGTGTTAGAAGCCCATAAAGATCCTACTTACACATTTTTTTAATCAAAATTTTTCACATATTTTGCCTTTTGACTTCAAGGTTGAAAGTCTGAGTCTCAAACTGTTGTAGATACTTTATAGTTAATATGAAATCTTTATCTGCAAAATTTGAAGTCTGTAGCTTGATCTGTAACATCAGTTTATGGACTGGGTCTCTGTGGGCATTTTTAGAGATGCCCTATAGCTGTCATACTATGTGACTGATAGAGCTGAAATCTCATCTGAGAGTATAGTAATATTTGTATCCACGGGGTGCCTCCGGTGGATACTTGGGTTTAGCGTTCGCTATGCTGCCACTGCATACAGAGATTTTCGATGATAATGCTCTCGGAGGAAAACTACACCAGCTAGGTTCACCAAATTTTTGCAGGATATCTTCAATTGGAGGTAAGCTTCTGTGGGACTGAAATTAGCCTCATTCTGAAAAGCAAGATGGCTGCCACGGGCATTTCTTTCAAAATTATCTACCTTTTTCTACTGGCTGGTTCTCGGGTAGAATCTCTTCATCGGTGATATCATTGATATGTATAACAGATATACACAGGGTAGCCACGGACACTGGAAAACGTGGAAAAAGCTAAAAACAATTTCCAGGTATGGAAAAATCATGGAATTTTATAATTTGGGCAAAATCATGGAATTTTATTTCCAAAGCCCGCGAAAGTTTTACATGGCCACTTTATTGATTGTGTTTTATATGGAACACCTGAAGGAGAACTGAGGACCTGTCCTTTGTTACTAGAAATCAACTTGGTTCACTCTTTGTTTCATTTTTATTTTGAAAACAATTTTTGTGATGCCATGATGAAGTAAAAACAAATGAATATCAAATGAGACAAATTATATTAATTCACCAGATGCCAAGGCCCATATTCAAAAGTGTAAAACTGTCTAAAGTATGTCATCATCATGTCATCTCGCTGAGTCCAACAGTCACAGATTAATAGCTGTTTAAATACAGTGTAGCTTCTTCAATGCTTACACTCTTGCACTTTAGTCTTAGTATGTAACTATTTGTGAATAGGATACACTTCAACTGATCAGTTTACCAGAAGAACCAGATGATGATCACCTTTCTCATCAGGAAGACAAAGATTAATATTCGAAGAATTTTTTTTGTTTTCAGAGTACAAATCCTATAGGGAAATTGTTAGATGTATTAGGTTGTACATGGAGTGGTCCTTCACCCCCTGCCCACAAACATACTCCAGCATCTTCTACAGACAACACGTGAACTGGTACCCATAGCCAGCCAGTGTTGGTAATTCCAGAGGACTGCCTGTGTTGTTAGCCAGAGGGTATGAATGTTACTCTGTCAAAAATATACTCAAGATACTCCACTAAAGCTGGTGGCTTCGACAATGACTAGTTCACGAAACCACCGAAAACAGAGTCTAGGTGGTAAATCTTGCATCCAGCCCAAAACCCACAAGTTAAGCTAACCGACAGGTTGGTCTTGTGGCAGAAAGATGCTGCAATGGTTAATAGTCTGGTTACCTGAGCTTTGAAGCACTCTGGCATGACCACTGTTCCACCACCTGTCCATCACCTGGCTAGTTACATCTGTAACTCTGCAGCAGGTAATCTCAGGATTCTACACCAGGAATTGAGCAAAGGGAAATCCGTGGATAAAGCGTGTCAGGTCCACAATGAAGATATGTTTTACATCTTTCATCTTTTATCCAAAGTGTCACATTTTGGGGGGCAATTCAATGCAATAATTCTCCTGCAGAAAGGAAGTGGGTGATCTTGCTTGACTTCAGCAATGCTCACTTTCACATCTCTGTAAATCAGAGGTCAAGGTGTTATGGTCCATGGGGCAAGCTTGAAAGCAATAACCTTTTACTTTCAAGTTGTAAGAGGAAAAGAGTTTCACTTAATTTTATTTAACAATTAAAGTAATAATTACAGTCAAGATACCCTGATGGTTAATAATACAATAGTAAACAAAATGAAATCAATCCAACCTGGTCATTGTCCTATCCACCTAACAACCAGTTTGTCCACTCTGTCCAGCAATCTGTCCAGAGATCTAACTGGTGTTCACAAGCACAAAATCTTTATCAAAGTGTTCTGTATGTCTGCAGAACTCTGCTGGTTGCTCCCAAATATGAACAATGTTCATTGATAAGCAACAATCCACTCTTCAGGATATCCAGCCACTAAATCCTGTTCACTCCTATTAGAGTTCACCACAAAATGCATACAACAAGCAATTTGTATCTACTTGACACATAGGCAAATAAATCCAGTCGGATATCGGAATTTCAAAGACCTCTGTTCATACAGCACACTATTTTAACACAACTGTGGTCAGGCCTTGTACACTTTATTACAGCTGGAAACTCTAGAAGGTTCTAGAAACAAATGTCAACACATCAATACATTTCCAGGAAAAAAAACAAAGGCACAGAAGGTTCTAGAAGCTTCGCTATAGTTTCCGTATAAAGATAGATCACTCTAGTAGAGTACAAGAAAGATCAGTGCTCACAACGCCACTAATTCAAACTAGAGATTGCGTCTCGATGCAGTGTATCCCCGGACGGGACATGGTTGAAGCATGACACACAGAGTATTATGTCAAATCTGACTCCACCAAAAGATTCGGGCACATGATTTCCTATAAGTTGTCTTCACCAATAATAAGTGAGTTATAAGCAATTTTAAGTTTGGCTATCCTTGTTTGACCTTGAAGGTTGGGTCCAAGGTCAAATCTGACCACATCGAAAGATTCCCAGCCCATGATTTCCTATAGGTTGGTTTACTATCCCAAACCTCTAGAACCAATAATAAGTGAGTTATTATCACTTTTTTGTTTGGCTATCCTACTTTGACCTTGAAGTAAGGGTCCAAGGTCAAATCTGACCACACCAGAAGATTCCCAGCCCATGATCTCATATTGGTTGGTGTACCATCCCATACCTCTAGGACCAATGATAAGCAAGTTACAAGCACTTATAAGTTTGGTTCGTTTGACCATGAAGGAGGGGTCCAAGGTCAAATCTGACCACATCAAAAGATTCCCAGCCCATGATTTTCTATAGGTTGGCTTGACATACCAAGCCTCTAGGACCAATAATAAGGGAGATATAGGCACTTTTCATGACTGACAAAGAAATGCCCTTGGCGGCCATCATGTTTTTCCAAATGAGGCCAAAAATATTCCCAGTCAAGATTTTGTAATGGGGAACATATCCTGCGAATTTGAGATCTCTACCTATAATACACTTTGCTCTTGAGGGCCAACAAAAGTCCTTGCTGAAAGTAAAAAAATGCCCGTGACAGCCATCTTGTTTTTCAAAATGAGTTCAAAAATATTCCCAGGCAAGATTTTATGGTTATGAATATATACTGTAAATTTGAGAAGGGTGGCTATAATTTTTTTCATTAAGTGTGAAAATATCTCCAAAAAGGCCAAAAATGGCCTCGGTAAGGAACGTTGGCGGTCTTTGGATGACCTTCAATGAAGAGCTTCAAGGTCAAATTTTTGCATGCTAACAGAGGACATATATATGTATTATATACCCCAGCCATAGGATGATCTAACTTTCTGTATATGAGAACTGGGCCAAAATGTGAAAAAATGGCCAAAATCTGACCTTTAAGAGGCCACCAGCGACCTTGAAATTGAAGGTCAAGGTCACAAAGCAATAGCATTCGTGGCATTGCCCATATATACCCACATACCAAATTTGAAAGGTCTAACTAAAATATTTTTCAAGTTATTGCATCCGAAAGGAAATCTCTGTGGCAGAGGCCAGACCATACTGAATCCGAAGTATACCAGACTTTCGTCCAGGGATACAAATACAGAGAAAATCAATAATTCAGTGTCCTTATGTAGTAAAGGAACTCTTGGCCCAATACACAACTACTAGCACAGTACCCTTACATGTAACAAAGGAAACACCTAAAATTTTATTATCAAGGTCAAGCATTCCAGTTTAAGCCTCGCCCCTTGGATCAATCAACAGCACCAATGGAGTTTGCCATAGTTATAAACGAAGTGCAACTCATGCCACAGGCAAGGAGGTAAAAATCCGCCAGTACCTAGAAAACTGAATAATCTGTCAACAAGGGATTTGTTTCTAAGACACAAAACCCTGCTAGCTGTTCAGAAGTTGGCAATCTTCAAAAGTTGAGTTGGACCCCAAGTACGTCTTCGATTGTGTGGGTTATCTAGATGACCTATTTAAGACCCACCACAGAAAGGTGACAGGCCATGGGTCTGAAAATGAAGTACCAGTTCTTTCAGTATGACAACTCATGTTTCAAATAGGTCTGCGGACTGCCACTGAAAAAAGCAAGTACTCAAGTGCCGCCTTAACATGAGACCAATTCAGTGGCACCAGAAAAGCAATTGGCATGTGCCTGAGTCCCCGGATAAGAATATTCCTGCCTTTAGGGCTCTCCACACTTGCACTGGTGGTTTAAGAGGAAACAAACATGCTTCCTGATGACCCTCTGCAACCCCTTAAACATGCTGCATAAATTTTTACAGACATCAGTTGAAGATTGGAGACCTCACTTTGGAGATTACACTGCAAAAATTGTTTTGTCAGTTCCAGAAAGCAAACTACACACAAACATCTTGGAACTGATGGAAAGTTTGAGCACTTGTGTTATGGCCAGACCATTCTGATTGCCACAGACAACAACACAGCTGTATCCTGCATAAACAAGAAGGGAAGTATGAGACCAGGCTCTATATGCCGTCCTGTGGAGGCTTCTCTCCTGCTGCCAGCTAGACATATAATTTAAATGCATGGTATGTTATGTGTCAACTGAATGTTATTGAAAACTAACTGTCACAACACAGACAGATTTTTCCCTCTGGCTCCTCCATTCGACCAGATCTGCAACTAGTGGCACCGTCCCAAAATAGACTTGTTTGCCACCAGGTACAACAAGCTAGCACAGTTTGTATCTCAATGGATGCTTTCAGCCTGTCTTAAGAGGGTCTAAATCTGTATGCCTTCCCCTAGTCCCAAATACCTCTGTGCCTTCCCCTTTAGAGAACCTGTTCATGCAACTGTTCAAAGGGAGTCTGCACAAGGAAGTCAAACCTGAACATACATGATTGGCTACTAGAACTGCGGCTATCAAACAGCAGAGCATCTCTGACCAAGTGGGAACAGGAATCGAGGCTCCTCAAAAAAGCTCAAACAGAGTTGTCTATAAGGCAAAGTGGTGAATTTTGTCAGATGGTGCAAGTCAAATCTGTTGGACTTCAAAACAGCATTTTAAAACAAATCACATATTTCCCTCTACATTTTTTCCAGGAGAAAAGCCTGCAGCCCAGTGCAATAGATGGGTACATGTTAGCCATTGCAGACAAGGTTGACAATTCTATTCTCAACATCCCTTGAGGTGATTATCTTAATAGACTCTTAGATGGCTTTCACAGGAATAAACCTAAGAGTTAAAGTGGTACCCCCATTTGGAACCTCTTTTGAGTCCTGCATCAGCCATAAAAGCCTCCTTTTGAGCCACTCAAGGATTCTTCTCTGACTTTCAAGATGGTTTTGCTGCTGGACCTCAAATAAGGTAAGTGCAGAAGTGAAACCCACACATGGCCCAATAAAAACCTAGATTCTTATCAAATAATCAACTTGCAAGAACCAGTGAATGTGGTCTCAGTGGTCACTCCAGCAGTGGCTCTGAACAAATCTTTCAAGGAGGGCAGGTTATTCTGCCCAGTCAGAGCCTCAGAGCTCTTGTATGAACAAAACAAATTTCCTGGGGGACAATAAGGAACTTGGTTTTTATCGCATTTAATAAAGAATTCAGTAAGGATATGTAGCCTTCAAATATTTCTGCTTGGATCGAGTGCTCCAGTGTTACAATCTATCTAACCAGAATCCTTGACCTTGCATCAGGTCAAAGCTCGTGATGTTAGAGCCTTTTGCTTCTTCTTAGACCTTACAAGGGGGGTCTCCTTAGAGCTGATTCTCTCAGCCTGCTATTAGAAGTCCAAAAACACATTAACACAGTATTACTTGAAAAATGGGGCCCATATTCTGGCCCAACTGAACTTTATCTCCTGGGTCCTGTGGTTGCTGCCCAGCGTATTTGCCCCTAGACCTCAAACTTGTCTAGTGTTTTCCACTATAGTGTGTTTAGTCTTACTTTAGTTTGATATAACTAAGCAATAACTTAAAGATCTTTTATCTTCCTTTTGTACCTTTTACCTTATAATCAGGACTGTCAGGACTTAGGCCCCTTTGTTAACTTCATTATTAACCACCACAGGCTTTCTCAAAAATCCTTGGGACTTGACTCTTCGCCTCTCTTCCCTATGTTTGCTTGAGGAAAAGTGGGAGGCACTCCAGTCTGGCACCATTTAGGCATTTACCCAGTTAGGCTTCTGGCCTTTATATTAGGATTGTTAGTCTTGGGAGTTAATTTTCTATCAGTCCCCAGTAAACTGCCCTCCGTTGCACAGGGTAATTATTCTGGCATGTGTCTGTTAATGCAATTAAATAGAAAATTGAAATTTTTAGCTAAATTTTTATAAGTTTTTATGTTACCTAAAACAGGGGATTCCCACCCAACCATTATCACACTTAAACTTACTCCAGGTCTCCTGTTGGTATTAGAAAGGGGAAGTGACATGATCAGTTGCCACCTAGTATTGGATGTGGTTGCCAGATAGCAAGTGGTTAGGACACTACCAGTCCAGCTAGAGCATAGCTCAGGATGTCTTTTTCTGTAATTTATGGGGACTGGCTGGACTAAGGCATATGTTAGATAAGACATCAGCTTATAAAATTTTAATTTGCAATCTAATTTTCTGGATTTTTCCCGAAGTTACTGTGATAGATTTCTATGTTAAATACAACTGATCTGGGAAAATCATGAACTATTTTCTGTTGAATAGATGATTTTTGATCATGTTTGATGTATTTTTTATTGTACCTAAAATGGAGTAATGGGCTATGGCTTGATATAACTTCATACAAGGAAAATAATTTTTAACTTAGCACTATAATTTTATATTGCCATGGTAAGTCCCCATGTAAATATTGTAGCTATTTTGCTCTGGTCATAAATATTTCTGGAGTGTTGTGCGGCTTGTGCCCCCCAACTCTCCCAACCTTCATCCTTTCCTTTGAAAATTTCTCTTAAGACCATGTCATAGGAGTATTCTCAGATAGTTTACTGTTGTACTGTTGTTTCTTTTAGTATCTTTTATAAGGGCATATGATATCAGGCATTGATCAGTAATTAAATGTACATAGTATATGTATGTCAATAATATTGTTTGATACTGCCATTAAATACTTCTGGAAAACCTGGAAAAAAATCTGGAAAAATCATGGAATTTCAAAATGAAAATCTTGTGGCTACCCTGTATACATATCCTCTTTTAACCTTGCAGACATTTGACCTTGAAGCTCTTAATTCAAGGTCATCCATGGAATGCCAAAGTACCCCACATAGCAGACTCTACAAGTGCCTGTATCTCCCTTATTATTGGTCCTAGAGGTTTGCAATGTGAAACTAACCTGTAGGAAATCATCGACTGGGATCTTCTGATGTGGTCATATTTGACCTTGGACCAAGGTCTAACGAGGATAGCCAAACTTAAAAGTTCTTATAACTCGCTTATTATTGGTCCTAGAGGTTTGCAATCTGAAACCAACTTGTAGGAAATCATGGGCTGCCTTGTTATTAGGCCTATCCAAATGATATTTGGCAAGTTATCTTCTATAGGCGTGGGAAAATTTTTTGACCGGCATAAATTTGACCTTTATGATGAACAAATTATCAAAAATTCAAAAAAAAAATTTACTTCCTTTTCACCAGATTTCCTTAGAAAGTACCGGGTGTGGGTCAACCAAATTTTGTATGCAAATTCCTGACAGAAGAATCTAGGTGCCAGTCGATATTGGGATCAATCGGGCCATAATTGACTGATTGACAGGCGATTGATTATCGGTTCATAAAAAATTTGCTAAGATTAAGCCTTGAACTCGCTATTATTGGTCCTAGAGGTTTGGGATGGTATACCAACATATAGGAAATCATGTACTGGGAATCTGTGGTCAGATTAGACCTTGGACCACTACTTCAAGGTCAAACAAGGATAACCAAAGTTAAAAGTGCTTATAACTTGCCTAATATTTTGCAATTTTTTTTTTAATATGTTGTCATGACATTTTAAACAAAGAAGTCACTTGACCAAAACCATGTCCTTCAAAAGGGTGTGCTTGTCCGGATAATAACTTAAAAAGCGCTTCATCTATTCACATGAAATTTTGCAAGTAGGTTCGTTATATAGATGTCTGGAAATCATAAAATTTTGGGAGTGATCCAATACAAAATGGCCGACTTATTAGCGATTAACTAAACGGCATGATTTTTTTAAATGCTTAAAAAACACAAAAATGTGTTTATTCGAAAACTGTGCGAGCTAGAGCGATTTCGATGAAATTTTTGACCCACAGGGTATATGGAGAGTCTACTAGCAACTTTGTGCTAAATTGTTTTCCCGTCACTTTTGGCTGCCATCTTGAATTTCTGCGTAAAATGCAAAAATGCATTTATCTCAGAAAAGGAGTGAGCTATAGCAATTTCAACAAAATTTTTGACCCACGGAATATCCACGGGTAACTTTTCACAAAAATTGTTTTCCTGCTACTTTTGGTGGCCATCTTGAAATTCTGCGTAAAGTGCTTTATCTCAGAAATGGAGCAAGCTGGAGCGATTTCGACGAAATTTTTGACCCAAAGGGTATCTGCAGAGTCTGCTGGCAAGTTGTTGCAACGTCGTTTTTCCTACCACTTTTGAATTTCTGCGTAAAATGCAAAAACGCATTTATCTCAGAAACAGTGCGAGATAGAGCGATTTCGACACACAGGAAGATGGTCATTTCTACAAAATCATTAATACTCATTGGGACACTTTGTTTTTGTTATGCAAAAAAAAAAAATTTCTTTTTCTCTTGCAAAGAAATACTAGATCCTAGAGATTTGCAATGTGAAACCGACTTGGAGGAAATCATGGACTGGGAATCTTTTGATGTCAGATTTGTCCTTGGAACCCTCCAAGGTCAAATAAGGATAGCCAAACATGAAAGTGCTTATAACTTGCTTATTATTGGTCCTAGAGGCTTGCAATGTAAACCAACTTATAGGAAATCATGGGCTGTGAATCTCTTGATATGGTCAGATTTGACCTTGCATCCCTCCTTCAAGGTCAAACGAGGACAGTGAAACTTAAAAAGTGCTTGTAACTCATTTACTATCGATCCTAGATGTTTGGGATGTGGAACCAAATGGTAGGATATCATGGGCTGGGAATCATCTGATGTGGTCAGATTTGACCTTGGGCCCCTCCTTCAAGGGTCAAACAATGGTTCACTGGCTTTGGTGAGTTGTCTTTCAGATACAAATTTGCATAGGTTCCCCGATGCGTGGGTCTATTTTTATTTGACCTTTTAACTAGGGATGGGTCGGTATGCCCGGTATCATGACATTTTACTAGAATACAGTGAGATTTTACAAACGTCGCTTCACTTGTGAACATGTATAATGGGAGGAAGAGTTAAAATATTAGAAACATACCCAAAATCTGAAGAAATTCTAAATTTTGTCCAATATTTTCATGTATTTGCAGACTTTTATAGCAATTATGTGGAGCAGAACTGCCATGCTTTGGTTACAGCACTTTATAACCTTAATCTTGTCAACTCATACAATTAAATTAATAAGAAATCTGAAGAAATTATAACTTTTTATCTGCTATTTGGGCACTTTTTACCCCACAGCCCTTAAGGGCGGGCAGGCAGCGGGAAAAGTTTGTCTGGGCTATATCTAAGAAACTGTAAGGTGTAGGAAGTTGATACTTGGTAGGGACATTTGTTACAGGGTGTGGGTGTGCAACGTTATGGTGTGATCTCGATTTGACCTTTGACCTTGCCGTAATGACTTTGAGTTTGAATATCTTGTCCGGGCTATATCTCGAAACTGTAAGGTATAGGAAGTTGATACTTGGTAGGGACATTGGTTAGGGGGTGTAGGTGTGCAACGTCATGGTGTGACCTTGATTTGACCTTTATCTTTGCCGTACTGACCTTGACCTATAAAATCTTGTTCAGTCTATATCTCAGGAATGGTAAGGTGTAGGAAGTTGATACTTGGTAGGGACATTGGTTGGGTGGTGTAGCTGTGCAATGTCCGGTGGATACTTGGTTCACTATGCCGTCGCCGCTGCTGCCACGCGTAGAGAGATTTTTGGCGTTAACGTTCTAAGAGGAAAACTACATCAGCTAGGTTCACCAAATTTGCAGGATATCTTCATTGGGGGGAAGCTTCTCTGGGAAAGAAATTAGCCTCATTCTGAAAAACAAGATGGCCGCCGCGGGCATTTCTTTCAAAATTATCTACATTTTTCTACTGGCTGAAGGTTGAATGTCTTCATATGTATAACATATATAGGTGATATGTATAACAGATATATATGTCCTTACAACCTTGCAGATATTTGACCTTGAAGCTCATATCATCCACATAGTGGACTTCAAAAGTGGTTATATCTCCCTTATTACCGGTCCCAGAGGTTTGCAATGTGAAACCAACCTATAGGAAGTCATGGGCTGGCAATATTCTGGTGTGGTCGGATTAGACCTTGGGCCCCTTCTTCAAGGTCAAATATGGATAGCCAAACTAAAAAGTGCTTATAACTTGCTTATTATTGGTTCAAGACGTTTGGGATGGTAAACCAACCTACAGGAAATCATAAGCTTGGAATCTTCTGGTGTGGTCGGATTTGACCTTGGGCCCCTCCAAGGTCAAACGAGGATAGCCAAACTTAAAAGTGCTTATAACGTGCTTATTATTGATCCTAGTGGTTTGGGACGGCAAAGCAACTTATAGGAAATCATGGGCTGGGAATCTTTTGATGTGGTCGGATTTGACCTTGGGCCCCTCCTTCAAGGTCAAATGAAGATAGTCAAACTGAAAAGTGCTTTTAACTCGCTTATTATTGGTCCAAGACACTTAATTGGGATGGTTAAACCAACTAATAGGAAATCATGAACTGGGAATCTTCTGGTGTGGTCAGATTTGACCTTGGGCCCCTCCTTCAAGGTCAAACGAGGATAGCCAAACTTAAAAGTGCTTATAACGTGCTTATTATTGATCCTAGAAGTTTGGGACGGCAAAGCAACTTATAGGAAATCATGGGCTGGGAATCTTTTGATGTGGTCACATTTGACCTTGGACCCCTCCTTCAAGGTCAAACGAGGAGAGCGCAAGGTTGAGATGAAAAACCCGCCCGGGTATTACCCGCCCGCGAAATCCGGGCTGGGCAATACTCCAAAAGTGGGCAATAATGGGCAATACTATTTTTTAACCCAAATCTGGGGAAAAACCAATGATGAACTTTATTTAAGCTTCATAATACTCTAAATATGTGCAAGGTTTTATTATAAGTATATAACATATACATGACAGTACATGAATACAATATTTAAACGGAATGAAATATATCAGCACTGAATGAGTACATAAATACAATTGTACATAACAAGGCATTGGGTCATTTGAGGATTAAAATAGCTTCTACTTATTTCTATCCACTCATGGCCAGTGAAGCCATACTGTTAATGTAGTGTCTCAAAACCATATTACGGACAAGCCAGAGTTAAGCTGTCAAGCCAGAGTTTATACTACCTGATGATAGCCCTAGAATGGTGGGGTAAATAGTTTAATTGCAATTATAACAAGTATAACCCCCTCTTTTTTGTATTATACTTGAAAGTGACACCAGTAGCAAACATGTTTGATTGTTTATATATACTAATGTATACAGTTTTAATTCTGTCCACTGATTTAAGTGAAACCAATTCATACTTTGCAGGTATTATAAAAATAGCCAAAGAGATTACCCAGTATTACCCAGTATTGCCCAGTAATGGCCATTATTACCCAGGTAGGACAAATTTTTATATGTGACAGTATTGTAACTTCTTAAAGTATTACCTAGTAAGAACATGTTTTTACGCCGTGACAATATTATCAGATAATATAATAACACTAGTGCTTTCTATAGAGTAGTTAAAATCTGTTTTTTTGGTTTAATAAACCCATTTCTAATAGTCACAGACCATTTAATAACACTAGTGCTCTTTATAAAGTAGTTAAAATCTGTCTTTTTGTGTAATAAACCTATTAAGTCCAGTATTACCCGGTCGGTGTACAGAAGAATGCCCATCAGGAACAATGCCCATCATGTACTATGCCCATGAGACCAATGCCCATCAGGAACTTTGCCCATCAGCAAATTTTCAGGATTGGAGGTTTGCCCATCAATTTTTTTACCCATCCTTTTTTTACTTAAACTTTACTTAGTTAAAAGTTTAATATTTTTTTAGGTAAGGAAAGCCTACCAGGTGGCCTGGGTGCGTTATAAATATCTAAACTTCGTGAAACTAATGGTTTCTATATAGGTTTTATTGACATTTTATTGACATTGATAAAATACACATACATCAAGATAACACATCACAACATGCATACAATGACATTGATAGAGATAGCACTAAAAATGGTGGGGTAAATAGTTTAACTAGATTGGGCCAACTCGGCGCCAACATATCCCCAGACAGGTCATCACTCACGCCACAGGTTTTGATCGGGAATTTTTTAAAACATAATTACCCATTATATTATGAACTTCAGCACATCAATCTACTCTGTTTATATCTTCCCAAGGAAGATGGTGTATCCCCAGACGCCGAATACATAACTCAAATTATATTTTCAATCTTCCTGCAATGATAACTCTAAACCTATTTTCAAAGTATTTAAATGATTGATGATTGAATGTCCATTCTAAAATAATAATCCCAAAAGAGCATATCTGTTTCTATATTTGTTGACAAATAAAATATTATTTTTAACTCAACTCATCATACTTATCAATCTTCCTTCAAAGTATTTAAATGATTGATGATTCAATGTCCATTCTAAAATTCATAATCCCAAAAGCGCATATCTGTTTCTATATTTGTTCACAAATAAAATATTATTTAAAAAAAATTATTTATATTATTATTTTATTATATTATTTTTAGAATTTGCAAATTGTTTTCAGTTATTCATTTCCTCTATACCTATATATGTGGTCCATATATATGCAACCTAAATATGTGACACAATCTCAGTTCTGACTCCCCTTTGTGTTATATGTAATGAAGCCCACCACCTCCCACCCCCACCCCTCTCCCCTTCTCCACACCTCTCTCACTATTACACAAGATCTGCAACCCCATTGAGTTCTTTGTTTCTCATCTGATATCATTAAATACCTTTGTTTATTTAGTGTCACTCAATATAGCTGGAGGTCCCAGAGGTGGGTGGGGGGAATCCGGGTGGGGGATGTGGGTTGGGACTACAAAGAGATGGAGTGCTACAGCATAAATGGTAAACAAACAATCTATATAAAAGGGGTACTCAAATACAAAAAGAATTGAGAATTTTAAGTATGTGATTATCAACTGAAATGAGTTCATAACTGTAGGAGCTGTGTCAAAATTAACTGAGGCAAGTTGAATAAAACTGGGCTAGTTGAGGGTTAAAAATCCCCTAGTTTTACTACATACGGATATAATTTCATAAATATTGGGACTTAAAGCTCACTTAAAGTGTCCATTTTGTCTACTTGAATATGTTTAACCGGCGTTTAACCAGTTTCATTTTAAAAAGTTAAAAACTGACCAAGCAGAGGTATAACACACAAAAATAAGTTCTTAAAAGACTAAGATAGCCATAACATTATTAATATTCAAAATTTAAATAGACAGGCATTTCCTTTTAAAAATTCAAAGATTTCAGCTCTATAACCCACATAGTTTGACAGTTACTGGGCTTTAAAGTGGCATAATGTCCATAAATTGGGTTTCTGTGGGCATTTTACAATTGTTAAAGAGACCTTAGCAATTAAACTACAGATCTGAAACTTTTTGGGCGACATACATAACAAACAAAAATTATATATAATACAGTTTAAGACTTGTCACACTAAGCATTTCCAAATAACAGGGCAAAATACGGAAAAAATGTCCAAAAAGGCACTTGGGCGAGTGTCTATGGCCCTCATACACAGGTTAAATGTCTACTAAAAACCTTGATTTTCGGCATATGTAAAAAGGACATAATAATGCATTCCCAGATGGGATTTCAGCTCCATCAATCACATAGTTTAACAGTCACAGGGCTTAAAGGTGGCAAAAAGTCCAAATATTGGGTCTCTGTGGGCCTTTTAGAGATCTCGATGTGGCTTTCAAATTAAAGCTTCAGACTTAAAATTTGTTACATACTAAGATTACACATAGAATATGTATCTAATAAAGTTTGAAACTTCTCAGACTTACCATTTCCAAGTTACAGAGCAAAATATGTGAAAAATGTCTTAAAAGGGTCACTCAGGTGGGTGTTTAAGGTCCTCATACACAGGTTAAATGTCTACTTGAAGCCTTGATTTTTGGCACATGTAAAAAGAACATAATAATGTATTCCCAGATGAGATTTCAGCTCTATCAGTCACATAGTTTAACAGTCACAGGCCTTAAAATTGGCAAAAAGTCCAAATACTGGGTCTTTATGGGGCCTTCTAGAGACTTAAATGTGGCCTTCAAATTAAAGCTTCAGACTTAAAATTTGTCACATACTAAGATTACACATAGAATATGCATCTAATACAGTTTGAAACTTCTTAGACTTACCATTTCCAAGTTACAGGGCAAAATGTGAAAAATGTCTAAAAATGGTCACTCGGGTGGGGATTTATGGTCCTCATACACAGGTTAAATGTCTTCTTAAAGCCTTAATTTTTGGCACATATATAAATAACATACTAATATCTTCCCAGATAGGATTTGAGCTCTATCAGTCACATAGTTTGACAGTCACAGGGCTTAAAAGTAGCAAAAAGTCCAAATATTGGGTCTTTGGGAGCCTTTTAGAGACCTCAATTTGACCTTCAAAATTAAAGCTTCAGGCTTAAAATCTGTTACATACTAAGATTACACACAGAATATATATATAATACAGTTTGAAACTTCTCAGACTTACCATTTCCAAGTTACAGGGAAAAAGATGTGAAAAATGTCTTATAAGGGTCACTCGGGTGGGTGTTTATGGTCCTGATACACAGGTTAACTGTCTATTAAAGGCCTAAATGTTGGGGCATATATAAGAAAACATACATATATTCCCAGATGATATTTAACTTAGATGAGAGACATAGTTTGAAAGCTACAGTGCTTGAAAGTGGCAAAAAGTGCATAAATTGGGTCTCTGTGGGCACTTTTGAGACCTTAAGTCGACCCCTTTGGGTAAACCTACAGCCCTAAAATTTTCTACAGACAAGGATAACATATCAAAGTTATACCTAGCGCAGTTTGAGACTCATCAGAATTACCACTTCCAAATTATAGGGCAAAATATGTGAAAAGTACAGCAAAAAATCCCTAAGGGGGGGTATTTATGGGCCTCAAACACAATTTTCTCCTCAACTTAAAGTCGTGATTTTCGGCACATGTATTAAGAACATATTAATGTGTTGTCAGGTAAAATTTCAGCCAGCTGAGCATCATAGTTTGTGACCTACAGGGCTCTAAGTGGCCAAAAGTCCAATTTCTGACCTTAAGGTGGCCATAAGTTCTTTTTTACTGGGAGTTTAAGGTCACCTTAAAATAGGGATCTTCCTTTGGGCACCCTTAACATGTGTACCAAGTTTGAAAAAAAATATTAATTTGTTTTTGAGTTATCGCGTCCACAAGGAAATTTCTACGGCGGCGGCGCGACGGACCTGAATCCAATATATCCCCGACTTTCGTCTGGGGATATAATTACAATTATGAAAGGGACAAGTATAAACCCCTCTTTTTGTATTATACTTGAAAGTGACACCAGTAGCAAACATGTTTGATTGTTTATATATACTAATGTATACAGTTTTAATTCTGTCCACTGATTTAAGTGAAACTAATTCATACTTTGCAGGTATTATAAAAATAGCCAAAGAGATTACCCAGTATTACCCAGTATTGCCCAGTAATGGCCATTATTACCCAGGTAGGACAAATTTTTATATGTGACAGTATTGTAACTTCTTAAAGTATTACCTAGTAAGAACATGTTTTTACGCCGTGACAATATTATCAGATAATATAATAACACTAGTGCTTTCTATAGAGTAGTTAAAATCTGTTTTTTTGGTTTAATAAACCCATTTCTAATAGTCACAGACCATTTAATAACACTAGTGCTCTTTATAAAGTAGTTAAAATCTGTCTTTTTGTGTAATAAACCTATTAAGTCCAGTATTACCCGGTCGGTGTACAGAAGAATGCCCATCAGGAACAATGCCCATCATGTACTATGCCCATGAGACCAATGCCCATCAGGAACTTTGCCCATCAGCAAATTTTCAGGATTGGAGGTTTGCCCATCAATTTTTTTACCCATCCTTTTTTTACTTAAACTTTACTTAGTTAAAAGTTTAATATTTTTTTAGGTAAGGAAAGCCTACCAGGTGGCCTGGGTGCGTTATAAATATCTAAACTTCGTGAAACTAATGGTTTCTATATAGGTTTTATTGACATTTTATTGACATTGATAAAATACACATACATCAAGATAACACATCACAACATGCATACAATGACATTGATAGAGATAGCACTAAAAATGGTGGGGTAAATAGTTTAACTAGATTGGGCCAACTCGGCGCCAACATATCCCCAGACAGGTCATCACTCACGCCACAGGTTTTGATCGGGAATTTTTTAAAACATAATTACCCATTATATTATGAACTTCAGCACATCAATCTACTCTGTTTATATCTTCCCAAGGAAGATGGTGTATCCCCAGACGCCGAATACATAACTCAAATTATATTTTCAATCTTCCTGCAATGATAACTCTAAACCTATTTTCAAAGTATTTAAATGATTGATGATTGAATGTCCATTCTAAAATAATAATCCCAAAAGAGCATATCTGTTTCTATATTTGTTGACAAATAAAATATTATTTTTAACTCAACTCATCATACTTATCAATCTTCCTTCAAAGTATTTAAATGATTGATGATTCAATGTCCATTCTAAAATTCATAATCCCAAAAGCGCATATCTGTTTCTATATTTGTTCACAAATAAAATATTATTTAAAAAAAATTATTTATATTATTATTTTATTATATTATTTTTAGAATTTGCAAATTGTTTTCAGTTATTCATTTCCTCTATACCTATATATGTGGTCCATATATATGCAACCTAAATATGTGACACAATCTCAGTTCTGACTCCCCTTTGTGTTATATGTAATGAAGCCCACCACCTCCCACCCCCACCCCTCTCCCCTTCTCCACACCTCTCTCACTATTACACAAGATCTGCAACCCCATTGAGTTCTTTGTTTCTCATCTGATATCATTAAATACCTTTGTTTATTTAGTGTCACTCAATATAGCTGGAGGTCCCAGAGGTGGGTGGGGGGAATCCGGGTGGGGGATGTGGGTTGGGACTACAAAGAGATGGAGTGCTACAGCATAAATGGTAAACAAACAATCTATATAAAAGGGGTACTCAAATACAAAAAGAATTGAGAATTTTAAGTATGTAATTATCAACTGAAATGAGTTCATAACTGTAGGAGCTGTGTCAAAATTAACTGAGGCAAGTTGAATAAAACTGGGCTAGTTGAGGGTTAAAAATCCCCTAGTTTTACTACATACGGATATAATTTCATAAATATTGGGACTTAAAGCTCACTTAAAGTGTCCATTTTGTCTACTTGAATATGTTTAACCGGCGTTTAACCAGTTTCATTTTAAAAAGTTAAAAACTGACCAAGCAGAGGTATAACACACAAAAATAAGTTCTTAAAAGACTAAGATAGCCATAACATTATTAATATTCAAAATTTAAATAGACAGGCATTTCCTTTTAAAAATTCAAAGATTTCAGCTCTATAACCCACATAGTTTGACAGTTACTGGGCTTTAAAGTGGCATAATGTCCATAAATTGGGTTTCTGTGGGCATTTTACAATTGTTAAAGAGACCTTAGCAATTAAACTACAGATCTGAAACTTTTTGGGCGACATACATAACAAACAAAAATTATATATAATACAGTTTAAGACTTGTCACACTAAGCATTTCCAAATAACAGGGCAAAATACGGAAAAAATGTCCAAAAAGGCACTTGGGCGAGTGTCTATGGCCCTCATACACAGGTTAAATGTCTACTAAAAACCTTGATTTTCGGCATATGTAAAAAGGACATAATAATGCATTCCCAGATGGGATTTCAGCTCCATCAATCACATAGTTTAACAGTCACAGGGCTTAAAGGTGGCAAAAAGTCCAAATATTGGGTCTCTGTGGGCCTTTTAGAGATCTCGATGTGGCTTTCAAATTAAAGCTTCAGACTTAAAATTTGTTACATACTAAGATTACACATAGAATATGTATCTAATAAAGTTTGAAACTTCTCAGACTTACCATTTCCAAGTTACAGAGCAAAATATGTGAAAAATGTCTTAAAAGGGTCACTCAGGTGGGTGTTTAAGGTCCTCATACACAGGTTAAATGTCTACTTGAAGCCTTGATTTTTGGCACATGTAAAAAGAACATAATAATGTATTCCCAGATGAGATTTCAGCTCTATCAGTCACATAGTTTAACAGTCACAGGCCTTAAAATTGGCAAAAAGTCCAAATACTGGGTCTTTATGGGGCCTTCTAGAGACTTAAATGTGGCCTTCAAATTAAAGCTTCAGACTTAAAATTTGTCACATACTAAGATTACACATAGAATATGCATCTAATACAGTTTGAAACTTCTTAGACTTACCATTTCCAAGTTACAGGGCAAAATGTGAAAAATGTCTAAAAATGGTCACTCGGGTGGGGATTTATGGTCCTCATACACAGGTTAAATGTCTTCTTAAAGCCTTAATTTTTGGCACATATATAAATAACATACTAATATCTTCCCAGATAGGATTTGAGCTCTATCAGTCACATAGTTTGACAGTCACAGGGCTTAAAAGTAGCAAAAAGTCCAAATATTGGGTCTTTGGGAGCCTTTTAGAGACCTCAATTTGACCTTCAAAATTAAAGCTTCAGGCTTAAAATCTGTTACATACTAAGATTACACACAGAATATATATATAATACAGTTTGAAACTTCTCAGACTTACCATTTCCAAGTTACAGGGAAAAAGATGTGAAAAATGTCTTATAAGGGTCACTCGGGTGGGTGTTTATGGTCCTGATACACAGGTTAACTGTCTATTAAAGGCCTAAATGTTGGGGCATATATAAGAAAACATACATATATTCCCAGATGATATTTAACTTAGATGAGAGACATAGTTTGAAAGCTACAGTGCTTGAAAGTGGCAAAAAGTGCATAAATTGGGTCTCTGTGGGCACTTTTGAGACCTTAAGTCGACCCCTTTGGGTAAACCTACAGCCCTAAAATTTTCTACAGACAAGGATAACATATCAAAGTTATACCTAGCGCAGTTTGAGACTCATCAGAATTACCACTTCCAAATTATAGGGCAAAATATGTGAAAAGTACAGCAAAAAATCCCTAAGGGGGGGTATTTATGGGCCTCAAACACAATTTTCTCCTCAACTTAAAGTCGTGATTTTCGGCACATGTATTAAGAACATATTAATGTGTTGTCAGGTAAAATTTCAGCCAGCTGAGCATCATAGTTTGTGACCTACAGGGCTCTAAGTGGCCAAAAGTCCAATTTCTGACCTTAAGGTGGCCATAAGTTCTTTTTTACTGGGAGTTTAAGGTCACCTTAAAATAGGGATCTTCCTTTGGGCACCCTTAACATGTGTACCAAGTTTGAAAAAAAATATTAATTTGTTTTTGAGTTATCGCGTCCACAAGGAAATTTCTACGGCGGCGGCGCGACGGACCTGAATCCAATATATCCCCGACTTTCGTCTGGGGATATAATTACAATTATGAAAGGGACAAGTATAAACCCCTCTTTTTGTATTATACTTGAAAGTGACACCAGTAGCAAACATGTTTGATTGTTTATATATACTAATGTATACAGTTTTAATTCTGTCCACTGATTTAAGTGAAACCAATTCATACTTTGCAGGTATTATAAAAATAGCCAAAGAGATTACCCAGTATTACCCAGTATTGCCCAGTAATGGCCATTATTACCCAGGTAGGACAAATTTTTATATGTGACAGTATTGTAACTTCTTAAAGTATTACCTAGTAAGAACATGTTTTTACGCCGTGACAATATTATCAGATAATATAATAACACTAGTGCTTTCTATAGAGTAGTTAAAATCTGTTTTTTTGGTTTAATAAACCCATTTCTAATAGTCAGACCATTTAATAACACTAGTGCTCTTTATAAAGTAGTTAAAATCTGTCTTTTTGTGTAATAAACCTATTAAGTCCAGTATTACCCGGTCGGTGTACAGAAGAATGCCCATCAGGAACAATGCCCATCATGTACTATGCCCATGAGACCAATGCCCATCAGGAACTTTGCCCATCAGCAAATTTTCAGGATTGGAGGTTTGCCCATCAATTTTTTTACCCATCCTTTTTTTACTTAAACTTTACTTAGTTAAAAGTTTAATATTTTTTTAGGTAAGGAAAGCCTACCAGGTGGCCTGGGTGCGTTATAAATATCTAAACTTCGTGAAACTAATGGTTTCTATATAGGTTTTATTGACATTTTATTGACATTGATAAAATACACATACATCAAGATAACACATCACAACATGCATACAATGACATTGATAGAGATAGCACTAAAAATGGTAGAAACAGGTTTTATAACATTTATAAAAATATACATCTACTTGCTTATATACACTACTGGGGATTAAACTTTTGTTTTGTAAATTATCTACAAGTGCAATTTTCACTAGAATGGCTATAATCCTACATATTGTATTTTTTTCTGTAATCTTGCATGACAATTTTTTGGTCCTGAGAACATTTCTAAGGCCAAAATGTGTGTGAACTAAATCTATTATAAGTCACCCGATGTTCTTTTGATTAAATTTAAGCATGTATGTATAAAGTGCAATTGGGAATCTTGTTATCACCCTTGGAAAATCTATAGTCCTGAGTACATTTCTAAGGCCTAACTGTGTGAACTATATCTATTATAAGTCACCCCAAGTTCTTTGATGGCCTATAAGCTGTTAATATAATCCTTTTATTGAAGGGAGAATTTATGAATGAGATGAAGATGGCATTAGTAGGCATTCCTTACCTAAACAAATTCATTAAATCTTTAAATAAGTAAAATTTAAGTAAAAAAAAAAGATGGGTAAAACAATTGATGGGCAAACCTCCACCCCTGAAAATTTGTTGATGGGCAAAGTTCCAGATGGGCATTGCTCTGATGGGCATAGTACCTGATGGGCATTCTTCATGGATTCTACCCGGTCTTACCGGGAAAATCCGGGTTTTCCCACTGGGCTGGGCAATACTCATAAAACCCGGGTTTTTCTCAACCCTGGGGCAGTGAAACTTAAAGGGTTTATAACTCGTTTATTATTGATCCTAGACGTTTGTAATGTGAAACCAACTTGCAGGATATTGTGGGCTGGGAATTTTTTGATGTCAGACTTCACCTTTGGCCCCTCCTTTAAGGTCAATGGTTCACTGGCTTTGGTGAGTTGTCTTTCCGGTGGATACAGGCTTGAGCATCGGTTCTCCTATGCATAGGTCTAGTTAATTTCTTTGCAGTTTGTCAGACAAATGCAGTACACAGGTGGACACAAAGATAAACAAACCTAACAGACAGCAATTTTTTGTTAAAGGGACTGCGCAATAAACCAGCAGACTGATAAATATGAACTTTAATTGGGGATGCGCAGATGACTATTTTAAAACCAAATACCTATCAAGCTATGTGATTGGTTCATAAATACTTTTTAAATTAATGGTCATGCTTCGATGAATAAACAAAGTCTGTGGATGCGCAGACAATGACTACATTAACAGTGACTGCGTACACATTTTCAAGTCTAGAAACCAGCAGACGAAACCATTAAAAAAGACTCATTCGAGTATGCAAAGACAATAGAGAAAACAATAGTTTCTATTACATACAGGACCTTATATAAAGCCAGATGTAGTGCTAGACAAGCTTTTTATTTTATAAAATATACCTTAATAAAAACATTAAAAATAATCAAAATGGCAGAGTATATTATACACCTTAATGTACAGATATGTGAACAAATTTGCAGAATTTTGACATTTAACAGCTTAAACAGCTGATTTAAAATCACGGCCACAACCCAGTACATAACTCGAATCAAAGATTCGAATATCAAACGGTGGATAATAAAAGTAAATCATTCCTCTTAGACATATACCGAAAAATGCATCACTTATGAAGATTAACAACATAAATACTCCTGCTACGCACTCATATTATATTGTCATCTTCATTCATCATATATTTTTCTGTATATGGCATTCTCAAAATTTTCTTATTCTATGAAAAAATTAAAAATATCTCTTACAACCCAGTAAACATCAAAAACATTTTAAAATGGTTTAAAACATCTTAAACCCTATTTAAACCCACCTTTTTGGTTTTCAAGTAAACTTTTACATTGTAAGGTTTAAAAAACATCTGATAAACATTCTCTGTACAAATGTTTAGCTAAAAAATTAAACATTTATAAAATAACTCAAGAAACTGAATTTGTTTGGAAACATTTTTTAAACATTTACAAAATAGCTAAAGAAATGAATTTTATGGTGGAAATGTTTTTCAAACATTCATCATGAAATGTGTAATAAACAGTTTACATAAAAAGTTTTAAATAATATATTTCATGACAATAGTTTACAAATGTTTGCTGTGAAAATGCTTTACAAACATTTAATAGTAACTGACTTTTATATCCATCATTTCAAAACATTTTTGAAACATTTTTTTATTAAATGTTTACCTTCAAACATTTGCAAAGATGGCAGTGACCAATATTGGCAATAATAGGGATTTTTGAGGACTTTGTCACAAATTACACCACATGCAATGCCTTAAAGTGAGAATTGATTGGGGGTGAAATTTTAAGCCACTGTCTTTCAAATTTAGACATAACAATAATATTTTAATTGGTGAGCAACCAAAAAACATGTGGAATTTGACCTCTGACCACATTAAAGGTTAATATTGCTAAGCAATGGAATAGTAATTTTTTTGATATATAGTAATGTTCATTTTTAATGTTTTTCTAACATTTGTCATAAAATATTTAAAAATGGTATAAATAAAAAATGTTTTGAAAACGTATTATAAATAGGTTTTGTATCCATCATTTTTAACCTTTACCAAGCATTTCCCTCCAAACATTTGCAAAACTTAAAAATGTTTACTGAGAATAGCAAAAAATAAATATTTGTATAGTGATTTCTCATAAAAACAGTTTTTGTAACTGGTATGTATAACATTAATTGATTCTGTTCAGCAGAATTTTAAGGGACCAGACACTACTACCTGGGCATAATTGTTACATAACAGGAAAAAATAAAAATTCAATGGAAAATGTCCTCCAGGGATGAGCCTCGTACTTAAATTTGGAATTCTACTGAGCACCTTTCCACTTAAAGAGGTCCAAGTGCTTTTAAACATGGAAAGCAATTTCTACATATAGAAATTTACCAAAATTTATTTTTTATGTTCAGGTTACTGCATCTTTACTATTGCAGAAATAAAAACATCCTACTAAATTGTTTTCCACTTTATTGGAGCTGTCCATTGTAATGTATCATAATCCCAATGGAAAACACTGGCATTCTACCAGTAAATGCCCGTACTGTTAAAGTTTTGATTTTAAGTTCTATTATCAGGTTCTGATTATATTTCTTTTCAACCAGACTAGCAAAAGATGTATAGTTCTGTATACTGTTGCACAAAGTTTTGCAATTTTTTTGTGAAGTAACATATACTGACAACTAATGTTTCTCCTCGACATCTAACAAAGAAATGTGATGGGCAATCATTCACGGGTAGAATGCCAGTATATAGTAATTTTTTTCTAGTCTTTATCCGCTATGTCATTATCCTTTGTGTTATCACTTGTAGATTCTGAGACAGGGGCATCGCAATACCAGTCTGGTAAGAAGCAATAGTCGGAGTCTGGTTCCTGCTTAGAGCAAGAGACATCTTGTCCAGGTGTATACTCAAACAAATATGCCACTCTGTAACATAAAACAATGGCTTCCAGTATGAAGTAAGTTGTGCACAACAATATTTGCCTTACATTAATCACAGATTTTGAAAAAGCCATCAAATACACAACAAAATATATAGGAAGGACTACACTGGCTTGGAACATTGGTACATTTACACTCATAATCTTATCAATGTATCTAGCAAGCACATTTTCATTTGTTCTATAATTTCACCCAAATGGTTGTGTTTCCCTTACTGTGTAGCTGCCTCCAACTTTTAGTGTTATGGTCTGTAAGCAGTGAAAAGCAATCCATCTTTACAGGCGAGTGAAAGATTGAGTTTTTCAAAACCAAAACTAACAAATAGCTGTATCCATCAGACCAGAATAGTACTAGTCCCAAACAATGATTGTACATTAACATCTCCATATCTTACCTTTTATTGTCTTCTGTCACAATTTCTTTGACAAAATCCAGAAATTTGTTTAAAAAGTTAAAACAAATATTGGATTGCCAGGAGTTGTGAATGCTCTGTAATACAAACAAAACCACAAATAAATCCTAAAGCAAAATTAGACCTACGCATCGGAGAACCCATGCAAATCTGTATCCACTGAAAAGACAACTCACCAAAGCCAGTGAACCATCGTTTAACTTTGAAGGAGGGGCCAAAGGTCAAATCTGACATCAGAAGATTCCCAGCCTACAATATCCTATAAGGTGATTTCACATTGCAAACCTCTAGGACCAATAATATGCAAGTTATAAGCACTTTTAAGTTTGGCTATCCTCGTATGACCTTGAAGGAGGGGTCCAAGGTCAAATCCGACCACACCAAAAGATTCCCAGCCCATGATTTCCTATAGGTTGGTTTACCACCCCAAATGTCTTGAACCAATAAGAAGCGAATTATAAGCACTTTTAACTTTGGCTATCCTTTTTTGACCTTGTAGGAGGGGCCCAAGGTCAAATCCGACCACACCAGAAGATTCCCAGTTCATGATTTCCTATAGGTTGGTTTACCATCCCAAACCTCTGGGACCAATAATAAGCAAGTTATAAGCACTTTTAACTTTGACTATCCTTGTTTGACCTTGAAGGAGGGGCCCAAGGTCAAATCCGACCACACCAGAAGATTCCCAGCTTATGATTTCCTATAGGTTGGTTTACCATCCCAAACCTCTAGGACCAATAATAAGCGAGTTATAAGCACTTTTAAGTTTGGCTATCCTCGTATGACCTTGAAGGAGGGGTCCAAGGTTAAATCTGACCACATCAAAAGATTCCCAGCCCATGGCTTCCTATAAGCTGCTTTGCCATCCCAAACCTCTAGGACCAATAATAAGCAAGTTCTACCCGTTCTGCTAAATCTCGGAAATTCACGAATTTTTAACCCCAGAAACCTCCCAGAAAATATTACCTCTGAAATTCGAAAATATTTACAGGGGTTGTAGCAAAAACACTGTAACTTTGGAACCACTCAATGGATTTTTGTCAAATAAAAAGCAACATTAACTACAAGAATTTGTCTTTCAAATGGTATAATATCATAATTGTAGCTTAAATAAAATATTTTTTTTAGAAACTATCAACATACCATATATCATTGAAAACTGAACAGTGCTTCGGTTCATTTTTGCTGCCTTAAAAATCACACAAAAATAAGAGGAAAAAAGTCAAGTTTATTATTTGACTGTTTTCTTTACCCTGATGTACTTAGGTGTACTTAAGATATTTTTATGAATGCACAACCATGTACAATGTACTATAATTTACTGTCAAAGTGATAAAAAAAATTTAAATCTAATTTATTTAATCTAAACATTATTTATTGAGGAAAATGTGGCAGAATATTACTTGTACCCCATTTTCGATGCCCCTTGGGGTACATGGTACCCCACATTTCCTAACTCTAACAACAAACACTGACTTTGCGATGTATTTTAGGTATTGTTTGTCCATTATTTTTCTAACCTGCAGTTTAAGTAGAAGGGGCCAAGCCTAACTGACCCTCAAAAATTTGCATTGACCCCCGGTTTTCAAAGGAGGGGGTCAATTGACCTCCAGAAAAAAGAGGCTCAGTAAACACTGTCCGGTGGATACAACAATTAAATTATATGGGATTGAATGAAAGTACTTCTTCATAGTTTATACTGTGACAATTTGGATTGGTTACAACATGACTATATACCCTTAATTTTGTAAACATAGCTTTTAACTTTTAAATTCTTAGCTTTGAAGCCTTCACAATTGAATCCTCTCTTATCAATGTCTTTTGGCTTTGATAAAAAAGTGTTTTTAAAACACAGTAAGTCGCATACAAAAGTGTAGGGAATTATAGTTTAGGGAAATTGGAAATGATTTTGTAAAATCGAATACACCATATCTTGTTTAATATCTGGATTGGCACTAAGTTTGACATCTGTAGGGTAATCCACTCAAAATGTCTGTCAAACAAGGCCCATGGATTTATCTTGGGACAACTTTGACAAACTTTTATGAAAAAAATATTTACCATACCTCACACATTTTAGGAAGCTCCTGAGTTTCATAAACTTGGAGCCTTTCTACTATTCCTTCATCCGTCCGAAATCCACAGACTATTTTAGGAATTCCAATGAGAAATGACTGTGCCCACCATTTTAACATCTTAAATCTTGAAAGAAAGAAAAACAAAAATTTTGGAAGCATTAAACAAATATATGTTCTTTTCAACTATTTCAAACCTTATAGTAAAAGAATTCAAGCCAAGATATCTTCCCAACACTGTTAAAAAATAATCAGGAATGCACTGATAGGAATAAAATTTGCAAGATGGAGAAGTGATTTACCCTGGGCTATGTAACTTCTCTCTCAAAAGTGGTGTTGAACATCCAACATGTAAATGGCATTAGTGGTACCAAATTAATATAAATACGAAATAAATATGACCGCTGTGAATAGAAGAGATTATAAAGGGATTCACTATTGCATACAGATGTGTAAAACTCCACCAGCCAAATGGGTTATTGAAAATGAAATATGACTTTCTTCCTTGCCATAAACTTTGACACAATATCTTTTTATTTATTTGGGGTTTTACGTCGCTTTCAACACTGTACAGGTCATATCACGACGGGTAGTTGGAAGGGCAGAGGAAACCAGTACATACAGTTTGTCAGGGTTCTGTACTGTAAACTGCCAACCAATGGTAAGCAACTACCAGCTTTCCCACTTGAGGCCGTGCCGGGAACTGAACCCCGACCTCAGAGGTGGGATTTGACACAATATATATTGGGTGCGTCACTGCAGGACAAAATGTCCAGGAAATTAAAATTTAATACCTATCATTCGACTAAAGGTTTACACTCTTCATGATAAGCCTGGAATACTGACACAGCAATTGTTTAAATCAGTTACTGACTTTTAGCCACTGTCACTGTTATATGGAACATAAATACTACAAACCTTTTGAAGTTCTCATCTTGTCTTCTATGATATATTTCACGACTAGTTTTTAGCTCAACATAGTGCAAGTTCCCACTTTCGGTCTCACAACAGTCCACTTCTCCACCATAAACTAAGTAAATATAAATAAAGACTATGTGTCTTACAGAATGACAGTTAAAAAGTGTATATACTGTTGCAGAAATCATAATGTGGATGTGAACTGAGTGACTTGGTTAAAAACAATGTAATTAATCAGCCAACAAGAGGGTCAGAGATGCCCTAAAAGGCGGGTTGCGCAGGAAATATTGACGGACAGAGAAACGGACAAAAAATGGACAAACGAACAGATGGGGGTACACCAATTTCGAAAGCAACCTAGCTATGATGATCTATCTCCCTGTCAAGTTTGAATTAGATTGGACAATGCATTTTCAAGTTAGAGTCCGGAAATGAAAATGTTGTCCCACAGACAAACGGACGGACAGAATTACACCAATTTCGAAAGCAACTTAGCTATGATGGTGATCTATCTCCCTGTCAAGTTTGAATTCGATTGGACAAAGTGTTTTTGAGTTAGAGTCCGGAAACGGAAATGTTGACAGACAAACAGACAAAAACGGACAGATGAATGGACAGAATTACACCAATTACAAAAGGAACCTAGCTATGATGGTAATCTATCTCCCTGTCAAGTTTGAATTCGATTGAACAAAGCGTTTTCAAGTCAGAGTCCGGAAACGGAAATGTTGACAGAAAAATGAACAGGCGGAATAACACCAATTTCAAAAGGAACCTAGCTATGATGGTGATGTATGTCCCTGTCAAGTTTGAATTCGATTGGACAAAGCATTTTTTAGTTAGAGTCCGGAAACAAAAATGTGGACGGACACACAGACGGACAAAAAACAGACAAACGAACGGACGGAATTACACCAATTTTGATAGGATCCAAGCAATCATGGTGATGTATGTCCCTGTCAAGTTTGAATTCGATAGGACAAAGTGTTTTTGAGTAAGAGTCCGGAAATGAAAATGTGGACAGACAGACAGACGTCCGTCCGACACATCAATCTAACAGGCGGGTTGCATGTAACCAACCAAAAATGTCAAGATTAAAAGCTCTGTTTTAGGAATACAGGGGTGTAGAAGAATATAAATCACAAGAATCGTTAAATTTGACAAAACTTGAGAGGATATTTGACCTTTGTACTTTAACATTAGGCCTAGTAGTGCAGTGGCATTTGTATTTCTAGACTGGACATATATATCTTTATTGCTCTTTTACAGTATGAAGTCACATGATCAAGGGCATAAGAAATGTAAACTTTAATAGCTTCTCCGAAATAAAGAATTGCTTTTTTACCACAACTCACTGCCACAGTTCAATGACTGGTTGCCATATATAGTTCACTGACTAGTCTTGTGTCACTGCCACCACTGCTGTAGAAACTTCCTTGTGTATGTGATATCTCAAAAAGGATCAACATTTTTTTAAACGCGAGCCTCAATAGACACTTGTCCTTTTGGCTTTTTCCCATACATATGTCCTTCTTACATCAGAATTTTATAAATTGTGGCACCGAGTGATGACTATTTCTCTGCTCACTAAAGTTAAGTGGCAATGGGCTATGTTACTACTTGGATGTGTTTGACCGTCTCAATTCGGGACCAGCTTTGGGATGTATCTAAGTTGTAGGGGTGCGACGGTACCAGATTTTCTAGTCCGGGATTCTGCCAATGCAAAACTGTCCCGATTCCGGGATACCAAAAAAGTTTGAGTTTCAGCATTTCCCGAATCGAATAGACCTACAAACAGGAAGTGATTTTCTGTAATCCAAAACATGGCAGTTTTTCTTAAAGAAATTGCTATAAATGCTTTAAAATCTAGTGAAATATGAGATAATAATATACAATTTCTGCAGATTTAGGTCTGGCTTTTAATATTTCACATTTCCCAATACTTATATTAGCTGACATTCGAGATTCCGGCTGTTAAAGGTGATGACGGTATTTCAGTAAACATGTCTTGATACCGGTATACCGCCACTACCAACTCACCCCTACTAAGTTGTAATTTCTTTGCGTCACGAGACTTTCATAAATCCTAGTGTACTGCCTGTGTCCCTGATGGCTTTGTGCTCGCGGTAGGGGACCAAAACAACTTTTGGCCTTTTTTTTTTTTTTTTGTCTCCGGACTTTCATGAACAGTGTTGATTCTAGGAATTTCAAAAATAGCATCAGAGATGCCCGTACCCCACAGCCTGGGGAAATAGTTTTCACCACCATGAGATATAGAAGTAATGAAATAGTACACAGATTGGGATACTTTCAGAGCAGTGTCCAAATAATGTTTAAATAGAGAAAATAACATCTAAGAGAAAGAAACTGCATGTAAAGATTTAGTATTAAAGCAAGACAATTCAGTAAACTAAAAATTATGAAGCTTTAAGACTTCTCCCATTTTGATATTCATTTGTATGGTCGAATTATGGTTTGCAAGTTTTGAATATTACCCATACATACAGATATGGCAACACATGCTTTTATGTGGAGTTGGGGCAAAACCTGTTCCTCACTTGATGCAATACCATTGTACCTTGTTACAATGGGAAGTTGCAAAAGTAAAACAGTTAATGAATTCTAATATGACGTTAACAGTGCTTAATCTACATTCTAAAATGGTACGTTGCGCAGTGACCTTGGACACGTCTTTTGCGCAATGCTTGAACGGCGAATATAGAACGGTAAATAAAGCACGCTGTTGAAATCTCGTACATCGTCCCTTCACGTACAAATGTAAACAAACGACTCACGGTTAAAATATTCATAAAATTGTTATTTTTTGCTTGATTTTAATAAATAGCATATCGTTTTAAAGCTTACAACAAAGTGAAAGCATCTACAGTGACAATCTCCCAATATTTCTTTACAGATTCTGTGAAAATAGAGTAACAAATATACTATATTTTTACAATAGATATCACTATGTATGTGGTATTGATGGAACAGCCAACGTGGCATTGGATTTGTTTTGATTTTTGCATAAGATTTACCACTTATTTTGACCAAATTATTAATATAACCATTTTAGAATAGGAATAAAAGACAAATTCTCGTGCTTTATGATGGTTTTAAACTATCGATCGGCTGTATTAAAGCACTCAGCCCTTCGGGCTTCGTGGCTTTAATATTCAGCCGCTCGATAGTTTAAAACCATCATAAAGCACTCGAATATGTCTTTTATTCCTATATCAAAAGACACCCAAAGGTGCAACAAACACGATTCAAGTAAAAGATATGAGAGAGATGTAAGAGAGATAAAATAGTATTAGATATCCCTGTAGAGAGATAAAATAGCATCAGATATGCAAGATCAAAGGTTAAATCCAGGTCACACCATGACGTTGCACACATATAACTCCCAACCAATGTCCCTACCAAATATCAACTTCCAACCACCTTATGGTTTCCGAAATATAGCCCAGACAAGGCATTATAGGTCAAGGTCACTACGGCAAGGTCAAATCAAGGTCACACCATGACATTTTACATCTACACACCCTAGCCAATGTCCCTACCAAGTATCAACTTCCTATACCTTCTGGTTGCCGAGATATAGCCCGGACAAGATTTTATAGGTCAAGGTCACTACAGCAAGGTCAAAGGTCAAATCAAAGTCACGTCATGACATTGCACACCTACAACCCCTAACCAATGTCCCTACCAAGTACCAACTTCCTACACGATACAGTTTCCGAGAAATAGCCTTGACAAGTTTTTATAGGTCAAGGTCACTACGGCAAGATCAAAGGTCAAATCCTGGTCACAACATGATGCTGGACACCTACACCCCCTAACCAATGTCCCTACCAAGTATCAACTTTCTACACCTTATGGTTTCCGAGATACAGCCCGGACAAGATTTTATAGATCAAGGTTACAACGGCAAGTTCAAAGGTCAAATCAAGGTCACACCAGGATGTTGCACACCTACACCCCTAACCAATGTCCTTACCATGTATCAACTTACTACACCTTACGGTTTCCGAGATATAGTCCGGACAAGATTTTATAGGTCAAGGTCACTATGGAAAGGTCAAAGGTCAAATCAAGGTCAGACCATGACGATGCACACCTACACCCCCTAACCAATGTCCCTACCAAGTATCAACTTCCTACACCTTACGGTTTCTGAGATACAGGTCGGACAAACTTCTTCCCGCTGCCCGCCCATCTGAACACCATAGGTGAAAACAATAGCCCGACAGCCCTTAATTTATTTGTTGTTTTACATTGCGTTCAACAGCCACGGTCATATTGCGACGGGTAGTTTATAGATGGAGGAAACCACTGCATACTGCACTGTAAACCACCGGGCTTCGGCAAGTAACTACCGACTTTCCAACATGAAGCACCCAGCCCAAGATTCGAACCAGCGGCCTCAGAGGTTGGAGGAGAGAACTCTAACCGCTACACCACCGAGCCCCCTCCGACAGCCCTTAAGTGCTGTGTGGTAAAAAGTGGGGGCGATCCCCACCACTAAAAATGTGGGGGAGGGGCTAAAAATTCTGGGGTACAACTTTATGATAAAGTTTAAACTAATGAAAAATACTTTTTCAGTTTATTTAGACATTTTTAACAATGGACTTCTATTAATTAGTGAACAAGGCCACTTGGCTACCCAATAAGTAGTGGTTATCTACCATTGAACACCCACCTTTTAGCTAAAACTTTCAAATTAAGAAATAAATAAATAGCATTTTAAATTCTATTAATAGCCTTTGATTATAATAATAATGTAACTGCACCAGAATACTAATTGATAGATATGGTATAATTAGCAGTTGTACATCTGATAATATTTGCTTTAAAGCTATTTTATTTTGACAAACTACATCAATTATCGGTCATTTTATGCCAGTGAACAGTCATTTAGTTTATATACAGAATATACATTTGTCCTTGACCTCTACTGTATTGAAAAAATATAAGGTGGGCATTCACTGGTAGGCTGGCGTTCACTGGTAGAATGCCACTATATACAGTTATGTACAAAAGTAAATGTTAGGTGATTGTCTTGAAAAATCAAAACCACGACAAACTCTCGATCCGTGCAGTGTTTCGATTTTCTAGATCTCTTGTCTTTTCGCTTAATATATTTTCTGCATCACCTTGTGTACTACGCGTTCTCATATAATTTGGTTATCGCAGACTCCAAAAAAATTTGCGTCTGTAGGCGAATTTATGCGCGATCCCACGGAAAACGCGCCCTAGAAGCAACTCTGATGAATTTTGGTGCAGCGTGATGAGTATTTGTCTGCTCACTGAAGTTAAGCGGCAGTGGGCTACGTTAGTACTTGGATGGGTGACCGTCTGAGTTCTAGACCAGCTGTGGGATGTGTCTGGCTTGGAATTTCTTTGTGCACCAGACTTTTGTAAATTCTAGTGCACTAATCGTGTCTCTGATGGCTTTGTGCTCAGGCTAGGGGACCAAAACCCCTTTTGGCCTTGTTTCAAACTTGGTACACATGTTAAGGGTGGTATCACCCCCTTCTCAAGGCACTTAATAAACATTTCATTATAGCCCACAGTTCATTTCCCAACAACCATACATGACAAACTAGACCAAGGACGCATCTGTGGCCAGATGCAAGATGTATCCACCGGCAAAGGCAAAAGTAGCTATTACTCAGCTATGCCACGAGCTAGAGGTCTGAAATTTTACTATGTTATAGCTGACCCAAAAGTAGGTGAATAACATATTTGCACAAAATTCTCTAAATGCAATAGTTTTCAAATTACAAGTGATTTTACTCATGATGGAAGTTAGTGAAAAGTCCAAAAGTAGCTATTACTCACTTAGCTATTGAGATAGACACCCTTGTTACTCACCATGTTGTAGCTATGGAAAAAGTAGCTGAATAACATATTTTAACAAAATTCTCTAAATGCAATATTTTTCGAGTTATAAATGATTTAGTGTTGAGTAAGAACCTCAAAGTAGCCTCAGCTATGCAATGAGCCACAGGTCTGGAATTTTACTATGTTATAGCTGCCTCAAAATAGGTGAATAACATATTGAAACTAAATAATCTAAATGCAACTGACTGAATGAATGAGTTATTTGAGAAATGCTAGCTATCTGCAATACTTCTAGAGATAATTCGCATTTACTCATTTTGAGTAGGTGAATAATTAGCTACGGGTCTGAAACTTCACCAAGTGAAAGCTCTCCCAAAAGTAGACGAATGATTTATTTGAGAAATACTGGCTATCGGCAATACTTTTAGAGATAATTCGCATTTACTATTTTTGAGTAGGTGAGTAATTAGCTATGGGTCTGAAACTTCACCATGTGAAAGCTCTTCCAAAAGTAGGTGAATGAATTATTTGAAAAAAATTGGCTACCTGCAATACTTTTAAGCGATAAGCCACCTGCCATATATGAAAGAAATGTGGAAAGAAATGTGGACTGTAGGTCGCTAACAAGCAATATTCCACATTTTAGAATTTTTGTCTACCACAGGCCTAATTTAGACATAAACCCTACCAAAAAGATAGCGTCGCCAGTCCTCTAGCATACCAAGCCACCTGCCAAATATGAAAGAAATCTGGAAAGAAATGTGGACTGTAGGTCGCTAACAAGCAATATTCCACATTTTAGACATTTTTGTCTACCACAGGCCTAATTTAGACTTAAAACCTACGAAAAAGATAAGGTGGCGAGTCCTCTACCATATCAAGCCACCTGCCAAATATGAAAGAAATCTGGAAAGAAATGTGGACTGTAGGTCGCTAACAAGAAATCTCTGCGGACGACGACGATGACGAATCCATAGTGTCCCCGCTTTACGCCAGGGATACAATTAGGTAAAAGTGCTATTACTCACTCAAAAGTAGGCCAAAGTTCACCAATCCCCTTAGCATAGGGCACTGTTGTACCACCTTGTGGGTCAAAAATTCACTCGAAATTGCTCTATCTCTTACGGTTTGTGAGATATTTGTGATTTTTCACATTTTCACTAAAAGTAGCAATAAAGTAGCCATTACTCACTTCTACACTGAGCAACAGTGAAACTTAAATATGTGACAGTTCACAAAAAAGTAGATAAACAACATATTTGACAGAAATTGTGTAGCTGCAATACTTTTGAAGATATAAGCCATTTACTCATTATGGTTATCATTAAAACTTGACAAAGTAGCTATTACTCACTTAGCTATGGAGATACACTTCCAAATTAAAATTGAAAATTTTCATGTTTCAACAGAATACTCTTCTACTACCCTGTGGGTCCAAAATTCGCTCGAAATCGCTCTATCTCTTACGGTTTTCGAGATATTTGCCATTTTTCATTTTCCGCAAAAATTCAAGATGGCCGCCAAATGTTGTAAAATTTGAAATTTTTCATATTGCAACTGAATACTCCTGTACTACCCTGTGGGTCAAAAATTCACTCAAAATCGCTCTATCTCTTACGGTTTTCGAGATATTTGCACTTTTTGCATTTTGCAAAAAAACGGTCAAAGAAACACCCACGGCGACCATCTTGTTTTTGTCCAGATATCCAGAATAATTCCCACGGAAGCTTTGACCATGATGAACATATCCTGCAAATTTGGAAAGTGTACATTGCACGCCCTACTGGGGCAGCAAAAGTCCCTAAAAATTTGAATGAAACAGCTGTGGCGGCCACCTTGTTTTTTTGGAAACGAGGCCAAAAAAACTCGGAGGCAAGCTTTTGTACCATTGAGCCTATCCTGCAAATTCAAGGCCTCTACTGCTAATACTTTTGGCTGCAGAGGGGTAACGAGAAATCATCTACACACTGCGGCGGCAGCGTACCCCCACGAAAACCATAGTATAAACCAGATGCATCCGGTGGATACAAATATTCTTTGGCATTCAGCCACAATGATCAATTTACCTAAAGAGTGAGACATCAATCGAGATCTCACAACAGAACAGAAAGCTTCCTTGTTATTCACTGGTCTGGATGTGTCAGGAATACCATCTTCTGTTTCTATAAAAAAAAAACAGCTTACCTCTAAACAAAAACAAATGGCTAGGCTGCTTAGGTAAGTGAATGTGACCATCGCTAAAACAAAATCAGTATTAACTTAAACCATTAATAATTTATGTACTACACATTGAGCAGTGTATACTGTACAGGTATGACTCAAACAAAACAGAATTTTTTTATCACAACATATTACATGTATTTCAATCAACTTTATCAAATTAATGAAAAATACCCTTTTGACTGCTGTAAACTTATGATGATCAAGCACTTAAAGCACAGAAAACTGAATTTCCAATCACTAAATCACTGAGCCAAAGAATGAGTTGCCACAAAAAGTTGACTTTCTAAACAATGCATTTGCAAAGAGTTAAGTAAATTTGAAAGCATGTGATTAAGTTTTTCTAAAATTAAAAATCTGCAGTAGACTAGTGTAAACAATAACAAAGGCCATATAGGGGCAACATGTTTTTCATACCTTTCCATACCTTGATCCTTTATGAAGTATTAGACCAAGTTTTGCTGCTATTGGAGTCTACATATCTTAAAAGCCAAACATCCAGAAAATTTCATGTAAATCAGTTTAACATTTGTTAGGGGAAACAGACACCCTAACAGACAAAAGCTACCCCTGGCAAAGCTTTAATGTAAAGAATTTACCTTTGCAAAGATACTGCTCAAATTTGTAACCACCATAGGTCATGACCTTCTGCTGTTCAGTCTGAGACTGCTTTTGTCTGATCCTTTCCTCAGTGTCAAATTCACACATGTAGTATGTCTTGTTGAATAAGATACATGCAACTTTCCAGCCTTCTCTGTTTTCATGAGGGGTACACAGTAGCCTGGTTAACAGACCACGCCAACAGATAAAGTCTGTGTGCAAACTGAAAAACAATTGTTGACAGCATGTTATCTTTCACAAGATTTGTGTGGATACAAAAGTGCAGGTAGTTTTAATTGTGGGTTCAATAAGCACTGCTGCAGAACACTACATCCACTTTGATGCAATTTCTCTCATTTAAAAATTAAAGTGACTAACAAACAGGGACCTGGTCAATAGAAGGCATTGCTAACAAGCAGGTCCAATTATATTCCTTGTACAGATATGCATTTAATCATGGTTTTAACTAGACCTGGCTGGCTTTACTTAGTTAATGCATTCTGACATAACTGCTAACACGGGTTAATTATTTTGATAGTACATGTAATAGTATATTGCCACTATATTTCTCTTTTCAACTTATTTTATCTTTACTCCATTTCTTTGAAATAATGACATATAATAAATGAAATTTATACACACATATTTACTTGCAATATATTGTAGGGGATCCAATTTATATCATTTCTAATGAACATGCAGGGGCCTGATCTCCCTGAAAAAATGGAAGCTGGGCGTTTTTATCAACTTTTCAGACACAAGAGGTATATATAAAGGAATATACCAACATCGGATAACAATTCTTAATTTCTAACTAGCCATAGGAAGCCCTGTAGAAAGAGAAAGTGGAAAAATAGAGAAATAGATGGATTGCATACAGGAAAGCACATTATCAATGTGTGTAATGTCCACCCATGATGCTTGGAAAGGCTTAAGTCATTTAATGAAAAGATGAAAATGTAAATATGCATTGGTCTTTAATCTTAAACTAGAGTATTGCTTCACAAGAGAAAGGGAAATTGACATTCAAATTGTTTTTGCACAGCAACAACAAAGAGTCCCAATGAGCATTAATGATTTTGTCGAAATGACTATCTTCTTGTGTTTAATACATTTTTACATTTATCCAAAAATGCAAGGTTTCTGAAAAAAAAATGTTTTTTTGATTTTTACTCAGAAATTCAAGATGGTCTTGAAATGGAGGGAAAATAATTTTTGGGAAAAGTCACCAGATGACTCTTCAGATACCCCCAGGGTCAAAATTTCAACAAAATCGCTCTATCTCGCACCATTTCTGAGATAATGCGTTTTTTGCGTTTTACGCAGAAATTCAAGATGGCCGCCAAAAATGGCAAAATTGCAAATTTAATAAGTAAATTAAATTTTTATAAGTTAATCCAATGGACACACAAGACCCTCCCACCAACCCCGCTATCAGCTTACCAGGGGTCTAATAGGTTTAGACAACGAAAAAGATGCTATGACATCACTGTCTAGACAGGAAGTACGTACGATGCGCCATCTTGCAAGTGCACAGCACTGGGACCAGCTGGCCGGTGGAGACACAGGACGTCTTTTTCTGGCATTTGGCGGGCCGGTCTATTAAATTTGCAATTTTATTGCGTTAATACATCCTATCCAATGGACAACTGCTAAATAACTACCGCTTGGTCGGCGGGTAAGTTACTTATGTGAACTCACAATAGCAAATTTTAACCTACAGTCTAGGCTGACTTCGTCAGGAGAACTATAGGCCCAGGCCTGGGCAGACTTGTAATCTATTACAGCCAATCTATTACTATTACTATTACATTTGAAAATATTCACTCTATTACTATTACTATTACATTTCAAAATTTTAAATCTATTACTATTACTATTACATTGGCATCTATTACTTCTATTACTTTCTATTACATTCTATTACAATTTGGCGCAAACTTGAGAGGTAATTTTAACACAGAAATAAAACTGACAGGATACTTTATACATCTAATTTTATTGAAAATGCTTCAGATTATGCCATACAAGGATAAAATATCACAAATATATCACTTGGTATATTTACAATTAAATAAATAGATCCCGTATTTATTCTTTTTAAGAATGACTTGACTACTTGGAGAATTTATGAGAATTCTATACAAAGCCACTTAAGTGCTGTAAATTTTGCAATGAGAGGTATATTTCTGGCAAATTCCGTGCAAAGCTTTTTAAATGCTGAATAATATGTTATTATCAGTAAATATTATCTGGGGGAAATACACTGTTGTAAAACAATTCTCATATTTATTCACTTTATGATGAGTTGTTAGATTTGAAAAACTCTTATTATTATGAGAAATACTTGATGAGCAGTATTTACAAAAGAAAACACTGCATTCAAAGAACCCCTTTCTTTCAAATTCTTTGCATGCAGAGCCCACCTCAAAATGATTCAAGAGTGACATTTATGTTTGAAAATAATAACTCCGGTAATTTTATGTAAATCAGTGAAACAGCTAACACAAGCCACAATGCTGCCCTTATTATACACAATAGTGACCTGTGTGATTGCCTTTCATGTGTCACAGTTTCTCCTTACTCAGGAACATTTAGTTAATCCTTCCAACGGTTAAATTGGCCTCTTTAAGCCTTTAATAATACCACCTCAAAGACAGTTGTTTTAGAACATTCAATCAAAGAGGGACAATTAAAGGTCCCTTGATATTTCAAAGTTATTTATTTTAACATTTGTGTGTTATATTTAGTATTCTTTGATGACAAGTGGATTATTTGAAAAGTGTATGTATGAAAGTTTAAAATGAATTTGACTTATGAGTGCTACAAAATCAATTCATTATTGTTTTGAAGTTTATTTAAAGTGATGATTTTATGACAATTAATTCATTATTGTATCAAAGTCCATTTAAAGTATTAATTTATATGAAAACTAATTCATTACAGAATTAAAGTCCATATTAAGTGATCATTTTTCTACAACCTCCTTCTGAAAAATAGCAAAGGGTAAATTGTAATAGAAAAATAATAGAAAGTAATAGATGTAATAGATAGAATTTCAATCTATTACTATTACTATTACTATTACATTTGAAAAATTTCAATCTATTACTATTACTATTACATCGAAGTTGACTCCAATCTATTACTTTTCTATTACTTCTATTACTTTGTTTACAAGTCTGGGCCTGGGTTGACCTTACGGTCAGGAAACCCTGTAAGGCCATGGTCGGTTGCCAGCAGCCGGTTACCCGGGGCTATACCGACGTCGCCCCCCCGCCCCCCCTTTTTAGCAGACCTGCTCTGAGGTAGGGGAAGAGAGGGATGAGTTCAGTCCCAGAATGCAAATAAACCTCCGGAAGGAAGCACATCACACTTTTTTTATATATATATACTATGTACATGAAGAACTGTTTACACTATGTACATATATACAAATCTCCTCAATCTAAGGGCTACTTGTGGATCTGCTGAGCAGCCAATACCGAGCCCAATTGTAAAGCTCTGGGTCAGCCCAAGCCACACCCTTCAAATAGAACTGTGTGAAGGTACTATGTGACTTCAGTGGCAGGCTGACAGGATTGGCCCTAAGGAAACTCCCGACTGGAAGACCTTAGGAGCAGCAAAGGCCCTGACATCATGGGCTTTAACCTGATGTAAAGAGTGGGCCTCCTGGTCAGAGAGGTCATAACATAGGATCACAGTCTGCTTGATCCAAGAGGAGATAGAGGCAGGTGAGATGTATTTTGTCAAAACCTTTCTTAAAGGAGACAAAAACCATCCCCTTCTGTCTGAGGTCCTGTCCAAATAGTAGTCCAATGCTCTAACCGGAAAGAGGGACCTGTCAGACTTGAGGGATCCATCCAGAGTTGGGGGCCAGGGCTGGTATAACCACTGGGACCACAGTGTCTGGACCCTCTTTGGCCAGCTGATTCTTGGAAAAAACGCTGGGTGATGGATACAGGGACACCTTTGACCAATCAGATTGGTGTCTAATATTCCTGCTTTGCCAACCATGAATCTCACGTCTGTGCTTGCCCGACACAAGGGCCAAGAGGAAAACCGTCTTGAAGGTCAAATGCTTCAAGGAGGACCCCTTGATTGATTCAAACGGAGCCTTAGTCAGCTGGTGCAAGACCAGTGAGAGGTTCCAGGAGGGGATCCTCCTGCCTTTGGGTCTGTCTCTACGGAAACTATCCAGGAGACGAGTGAGATTTTCATCCTTGCTGATGTTGAAGGGTGATTTTCCAAGTTTATCAGCAATGGATGACCTGTAACCATCATTGGTGCTGGGTTGTAGCTGCCTGTCCTCAATAGGTACATAAGGAAGTCAGCAACTGACTTTATGGGGGGGTGCCCTGAAGTCCATCTGATTAGTGATGCACCACTGTGTAAAAATGGTCCACTTTACCTCATAGACTGATCTGGTTGATCCTCTTTGAGGAGCCTCAATTCTTGCTGCCACTGCTTCAGAGAAGCCCTGCTCCTTGATTGATGTGGCTCTAGGAGCCATGCATGGAGATTTAGGTTTGTCAGATTTCTGCGAGGGATCAGATTGACGGGCTGTGTTAACAGGTTGGGCAAGAAGGGCAGGCTTAGTGGGATCTAACTGGACATGGTCACTAGGTCCCAAAACCAAGGCATGTTGGGCCACCCCAAGCAATCAGAATGATTCTTTTGCATGGGTGGTCCTGCAACTTCTCCACCAACTTTGCCCAAGGTGGCTGCTAGTGGGAAGGCATATGCATCCAGATCCTCCCATGGCAGACTTAGTGCATCCTCTGCTGTGGCCAGAGTATCTGGTACCAGCGACACAAACAAGGGCAACTTGTTGTTGAACCTCGTGGCAAATAGGTCTATGTTAGGCCAGTGCCACCTGCTGCATATTGCTTGGAAGACCTCCAGAAGGAGAGCCCACTCTGTTTGGATGGTCAGGCCTAGCCTGGATAGCTTGTCTGCTACCACATTTAGCTGGCCTGGAATGTGTCGGGCTTTGAGAGTTACTTGATTTCTGGTGCACCAGGTCAAGATTCTCCAGATTTGCAGAGCATGTTTTATTGGGTGTAATGGTTGGCCTGTAAGGATATTGTCCTCTTGCAGCCACCATTGTAAATGTGGGTGCAAGGACCTTGGTATTGGGATCACCTTTTTCAGTGACTCTGGTACCCTCCAGTTGTTTTTGAGATGCCACTGTATGGATCTCATATGAAGTTGGCCTAGGTGAACTTGCTTTTCTGTGGCTGTCAGAGACATGAACTGCCAGACTGGACAAGCCAGTAGTCACAGTATTTTGTCCTGAAGGTTCTGCCAATGGTCCGGTGTAGGTCGGACCCGACCGGCCCCGAGGTCGAACCGGTAACCTACAAGGTCGAAGACCTGCTTTGGTTCCAGTTCTGATTTTTCTAAATTCACCAGCCAACCTAATTGTTTGGCATGTTTTCACTAGATCTTGTGTGTGCTGGAGACCAGTCTGGTGGGATGTGGCTCTCACCAACCAGTCATCTAGGTACTGGTGGATTCTTATACACTTGTGTATGGCCATCAGTTTCACCTCCTTTGGTACTACAGTGAAACCAAGGGTGCTGTGGACAAACCGAATGGCAGTGCCTTGAACTGGTATGTCTGTCCCTGTGCATGAAATCTCAAGATATTTCCTGGACTGTTCCTCTATTGGTATATGGAAGTAGGCATCCTTGAAAAACTATAGAGGTAACCCACTCCCCTTGTTGGAGGGAGGTTCTAATGGTTTCCGGTGTCTCCTTTTTATGTGTGTGTGTGTGTGTCCATTAGCTGATGTAATGTCTGCAACCAGTAGAGGTTCCTGTGGGGATTGACATAGCAGCTTATTATGTTCAGGGTCCTTGTAAGCCTGGTCTGGACTGGAAAGGGAGGGTGTAGCCCTCCTTCAAAATTGTACTACCTAGGGTCCAGCTCCCAAGGCTTCTAAGTTCCCAAAGGTAATTTAGTCTGGCCCCTTCAGGTAAAAATAGTGCAACATTTGGGACATTTGGTAGGCTGATAAACATTTACTGTCTCTCCGGAAACTGGTCCGGCCTGGTGACAATGAAATTAGTTAACAACTTAACAGTCCATCTGTTCTTGCTGTGGCTCAGTCCAGTGGGGCTGAAACAACTCATCACATTTTACAGACTCTTGGCCATGGGCCAGCCTGTAAGGTGGAGCATGTACACATTGTCATTTGTATGATGGCTGACCCCTGGCCAGACATGATGAAAACTTGTTTGAGTGTGGACCATCTTTTCTCTTGCTGTTCAAAAGACCCATTTGTTTTCTCTGTAACCAGCAATTTTGGCCACAGTAATTCTCTATAGTCTGTGATATTCTGTGACCAGTAAAACTGGTAGACTAGGCTGACCGCTGAATTTGGTTACTGGTCTACTAACTAGGTGATCCCCAGGTGGATCTGCTGGTCGGTTCCGGTCCTGTGTAACCAGTATTGAAAGGGGGCAAGACAGTAATTGCACCTGATAGCAGGTCGGTAGTATCTGTAACCAGCTGGTGTGAAGCAAAACTGCTCAGTGAAAACTGTACAGCCGGTTAGTGAGCTCTATAACCGGTTGAAGCAGTTTCTGTGTAGGAAAAAACTACCTGTCAGGGACTACACATTATTAGGCCTGTCATCAGTCTTAGGCTGGTGAATAGGCTGCTGATGAAGAGTGGCCAGCAGGTAGAAAACCCTGTGGGTTGGTTGATTCTTGGTGCTGGTTGGTAAAAGGCAGGAAGGCACTGTAACCGGCTAATGTGAAGCAAACTATTAAGTGCAGACTGGTCGGTAGACTCTGTAACCGGTCGGTTGAAGCCATATGTTGTAGACATTTGCTGTCTACCTGCCCCAGAATCACCACAGATTTGAATGGACTAGGTTGGAAGACTCTATAACCATTTGGGTGGGGTAAGCTGTACAAGGCTGTGTAGCTGGTACCCGGTCGGTACACTCTGTAACCAGTTGTTGAAGCAACTGTACAAGGCTGTGTAGCCGGTACCCGGTCAGTACACTCTGTAATCAGTTGTTGAAGCAATTTTACAAGGCTGTGTAGCCGGTACACTGTAACCAGTTGCTGAAGCAACTGTAAAAGGCTGTGTAGCCGGTACCCGGTCGGTACACTCTGAAATCAGTTGTTGAAACAATTGTACAAGGCGGTGTAGCCAGTACACTGTAACCAGTTGCTGAAGCAACTGTACAAGGCTGTGTAGGCGGTACCCGTTTGGTAAACTCTGTAACCAGTTGCTGAAGCAATTTTACAACTATCTTTTATGTTGAATTCAGCTTACTGTCGGCTTCCTCCATTAATTAAAGTATTTCTTTTAAGTGCACGTCTTACTTGTAAATTTGACAGTTGCTGGGAAAGCACTTGTGAGCTATTTTTAGAAGTAATTGTTGTTCGGAGCATCACGTGACCAGCCTGTTGGTCGGCAGGACACGCGATAGGCTGATTGGAGATGATGTCAGTGGTCGCGTTCTTTGTGATATTCAAATATAAAATCTTGTCCGGGCTGTATCTCGGAAACTGTAAGGTGTAGGAAGTTGATACCTGGTAGGGACATTGGTTAGGGGGTGTAGGTGTGCAACATCATGGCGTGACCTTGATTTGACCTTGCTGTAGTGACCTTGACCTATAAAATCTTGTCCGGGCTATATCTCGGAAACCATAAGGTGTAGGAAGTTGATACTTGGTAGGGACATTGGTTAGGGGGTTGTAGGTGTGCCACATCATGGTCTGACCTTGATTTGACCTTTGACCTTGCTGTAGTGACCTTGACCTATAAAATCTTGTCCGGGCTATATCTCGGAAACCGGAAGATGTAGAAAGTTGATACTTGGTAGGGACATTGGTTAGGAGGTGTAGGTGTGCAACGTCATAGTCTGACCAGGATTTAACCTTTGACCTTGCTGTAGTGACCTTGACCTATAAAATCTCGTCCGAGCTATATCTAGGAAACCATAAGGTGTAGCAAGTTGATGCTTGGTAGGGACATTGGTTAGGGGTTGTAGGTGTGCAGCATCATGGTGTGACCTTGATTTGACCTTTGACCTTGTCATAATGACCTTGACCTATAAAATCTTGTTGCACCTTTGGGTCTGCCTTTTGATGCAGATTAAGTCATATTAGAATTCATTAAGAATTTTACTTATAAAACTTCCCATTGTAACAGATGGAATTTCATCAAGTGAGCCACAGATTTTGCTCCAGCACCACACATAAGCATTCATTGAATGTATTACAGTTAGGCGCCAACTCGCGGCAGGGAACAACTCGAGTTGTTCCTTGCGCCAACTCGCGGGATTGAGTTGCTGCAAACATCTCGAGATGTACTGCCACATCTCGAGTTGGTGCTGCGCCAACTTTACCCTATAATTCAATCTAATCATACTTTTATAGAACTTAATCTCTGTGGAGAAGAATGTTATGTAGACAATCAAATGTGATAAAGTGCAATGACTATTTTATTATTCTATTCTGATTGATGTTTCTTAATTGCATTTAAGGATTTCTCAGGCTTATTTGACATTGATATTTTATCTAAAAGGAAAGTTAAGGGGCCACTACCATGACTGGAAGTATGGAAACAGTACAGATAAATAATAAATATCCCTGAAAATTAACACCAGTTTACAGGTACTGACCTATTGAAAGACAATAAATATTTTCTTTTATTACAGATCTTTCTATATCTCTTATCGTTTATTTAGAATATATAAGCTTATCCTCTATAGAAAGATACCAAAATCATGTTTTAAAAATTTTGAAATATAGTTAGTTAAGCAACTAAAGTAGGACTATAGGGCTAGCAAATTAATTACAATTAGAAGTCTGCCTTGCATACTTTACAACTCCCAGCCCAAGGTTGGTGTGAATATTTAGCCAATTATAGTAGAGGATTAAGTTGTCCCAGTCACAACTTAAGAAAGAAGCCACATTTGGAGGTCACTAATTAACCAATCAGAAGCCATGTAGTCACTAACCAGTACTGTATATTAGGGGATTAAGTTGGAGCAGCCACAACTTAAGATAGCGCGCACATCTTGAGATGTTTGCCACAACTGCCCCCTGCAAGTTGGCGCAAGGAACAACTCGAGTTATTCCCTGCCGCGAGTTAGCGCCCAACATTACCACTTCTGTATGCATGGTAATATTTTAAAAATCTAAACCATAATTTGGCCATGCCAGATGTAGATAAAGTACATGCATTATCTTTCTCTTAGTCATTATTTTCTCTATTTAAACATTGTTTGAACCTTTATATAAAGGACAGTTCTCTAAAAGTATCCAGCACGAGTACTAATACACTGGCAGAATGATATTTTAGTAACTTCTAGTGCTGTCATGATGTTTGTAAAAGTTTGATAGTTTGCTCATTTTTTTGCCCCGAATGCAAAGTTTAGCTCAAGCATCTGAAATTCGGACTTTGCAAAATGTTTCGAAAGCACTAACAACACACCACATCTCAAAGGATCTTATTTTTGCCTATCTATAAAACTTGTGTTTCATTAAAAAATATGGCAAAATTTATTAAAAATAGATAATAGATATAGAATTTATACTTTTACCATATCTTCCACCAAATGACAAGATTTTATATGATCTGTTTCAATGATCAAACTAGATCGAAGTTTGCTGGCTTGTACAGATAGTCAGATATCAAATATCGAACCCAGATATTCCAAACGATTCCACAGCACTAGTACACAGGTGTCATTAATGTTAGACAAGTTCCCATTATATTGTCTGATTTCCTTAAATTATTAAGATATGCAATAAGTAAACCATGGTTTATATGTATCAATGTATATGTATCACATAAAATGAAATTAGCTACCTGTTTTGTATCACTGTCTAATATTAATGACATCTAACATTAATTAATGATAACCATGTGCATGTTACTTCCTGACAGTACATTTATTTTACAGTGTGGATTCAGAACAGTCACTGACGGATCAGAAAATAATCACTTTCAAAACCGCCAATGAAAACCATTAAACAAATTATTTGCTTTAAGACCCATTATATACAAAAACATCCTTCCCCTTAATGCCTTTTAAAATACGCAAATTTTATCCCCTAAAAATATTTCGTTGAAGACAAAAATATTCTCAACATTTATTTAAAAAATTAAAACAATATATTTTAATTATCGATCATTGTTTTAATCTATTTCCACCGACAGCAAGCTTTAATTTAGCAGGCAATATAAGCATGTGTAGATAGGTTATAAAAATAGTTTATAATATTGACATGACGGTTTTGAAATCAACGAAATATAGTCAAAACGCCACCAAACCATAACACCACCCCAAAACGCCACCACATACTAGTATACATTTCATATACACATTTTAACCAATCCTGCTCTGCGGTGGTGGAGTATACTGTAGGTAAGGAGGGGATAAATAAGAGTGTAAATAAACAAGGTTTAAACTTTACAGAAAATATTTTCCCATCTTACATAAAGGAAAAGTTTGCAACCACGGCTGTACTGCTTCCCTGCATAAGTTGGCCACATATTTTGAAATTTCTAGAATTCTAAAGGCCTGTATCATTCTTGAATGGTCTATTATAATAAGATTTATTATAACCACCACTTTTAAAACCTGTGCAACCACACATTTGTCTGTTTGATACATTTAAATGAGTGGTGGCCAACTTACGACCCGCGGCCAGGGAAACAGTACATATACGCATAAAGAAAATGTGTTAAAATAATGTCATATGTTGTATTGTGCTTTTAACTCTGCCAATGGGAACTTCATTTATTTTGTATTTTTTAACAGGCAACTCATTAATGTTGGTTAGTGGTGGCGTTTTGGAGGTGGCGTTATGGTTTGGTGGCAGTCTGCCTGCATGGTTTCCAAATCAACAGCATTATGACCTGTCCATGACGGTTCCGAAGAGACTCTGTTTATTTTACATGTAACAGAAATATGGTAAGTACCTGTTCTTGTCACTGGGCATAGAAGACACTGTAAATTTGTTCCTGTTTTCAGACACCCATCTGAGAAGATTGTCGATGTACTCATTTTGGGTTTCATCTCTTTGAATATAAGATTTATAACCTGCCCATATGTCAAAAGATACATCAGAAACATTTGGTAAATGAAGAAAACGCAATTGACTTCGATCATGTCTAAACTCCCGGACGTCATTTTGAGAAAATGCTCCAATTTCTGTTGGTTTCCTAAAATAGGGAAAGGGCCCATTGAATGAAGTTTTGGGTTGAACTTTAAAGGACTCTACTTTTCCACTTTCCGTGTTTTGATTATTACAGTCACGCTTATATATCCTTTTCATTTTATTATTTCTTGTTTTCAGAGACTTGGCTCTTGCCCAAATACCTGCAAGCTTAAATGTAAAGTTTTGTGAAAGTACCACGCACACTGTAGAGTTTTGGTTCCAGTTTTGGCAGCCGGCAGTTTCAGTTTTGTTTACAGTATATATGGCACGCTTAAAACCGAAAAGAGGAGCAAAACCTGACGCAAGGAACTTGCTAAAACTAAGGTGCCTTATAAAACCCGGATTTCCGGAGGTGCTATCAGAGAGGTGCGATGCATAGAAGATATGAAGACACAGATCTCCTCTGTAGTTTCCTAACAATATTTTACAAAATGGACGTCTCGACTAAGATAAAATACTTTAAAGCTACAGAACTTACGGCCATAACACAAAGTCATTAATATTCATAAGAAAATACGAGAACACAGATTTCCCCTGGGATTTCTTTGCAATATTTTATAAACTAGAAGCATAGACGAAGATCAAATGTTTTAAACTACAGAACTCACGGCCATAGCACCCAAGTCATTAATATTCAAGAGATGATACAAGGACACAGATCTCTTCTGTAGTTTCCTGACAATATTTATAAAATGGACGTCTCCACAAAGATAAAATACTTTAAACTACAGAACTGTAGCACCACAAGTGATCCGGGACTTGAATCAGTGCATAATGACTTGGGTGCTATGACCCTAGAGCTCAACAGTCAATACATTTAAAGAAAATTATCACAACTAACAGCTTAACTGTATCTGTATAGGTTTACTGTAGTGTTACTATACAAAGCTAGAACATATTTAATGTACATGTAATAATAAAAAACACTCACCAAACCCTCTGTAGCACCTGTGGTTCTGTAGCACCACAATTAAGTGATCCAGGACTTGGATGAGTGCATAATCACTCCATGAATGACTTGGGTGCTATGAGCCTAGCCCTCAACAGTCAATTCATTTAAAGAAAATTATCACAACTGACAGCTTAACTGTATCTGTATAGGTTTACTGTAGTGTTACTATACAAAGCTAGAACATATTTAATATATATGTAATAATAAATAACACTCAGCAAACCCTCTGTAGCACCAGTGGTTCTGTAGCAGTGAATTCTTGAGTTCAAAATACACTGTATTTGATTTTCATCTGTGTTTCTGTTATTTTTATGATGTTGTGATGTTTTGATGTATTGCTACATTATGTTTTGTGTCAATAAAATTGAATTTTTTTTTTTTTTTTTTTTTGGGGGGGGGGGGGGGGGTGTGTGTCATGTTTAAATACACACTAGTAAACAAAAAAAAAGGTTTATAAACAAAGTTATTCATAAAACCATAAAAGATGTAATCCCCAGTTTGTTTGAAGATGAGACCTAACATAGTACACAAACAAAAGAACCTAATCCCCTTTGATATTGGGCAGGTATATTACCTAGCTATATAGGGGAGGCAGACCTAGGGATGGGGGATGGAGGGGCGTGGGCAGGGATAAAAGCAAAGCCACAATGCTCATATAAACTGAAAAAAGTAACAGAAGAAAAGCCACATTTGTAGAACTCCACCCATTACTCCCCACCTTAATTAGTTGTCAGTGCTGACCACAAAAAACAGACTTAAAGAAGTAAACACCATCCATGCAATTGAGCAAGGGTAAATCCCACCTCCACCCCTGCTGTGTTATCTAATTACTTTAGTCATAGGTCCAATGTTCTGTGTAGCAGGGTACAGATAAGAAAAACCAAGAACCCCCCAACCTCATTGTTGTGTGATAAAATGTTATAGCTTAGGTTCTCTGTATAGAGAAGTTTTCAGTGTAAACTTACAAACTGAAAACTAGTTCTTTGTGTATGGGAGAATTTGAGAAACAAATTCTAATTACTAAGTTAGGGACCATGGTGGCAGAGTGGTAACACCCTCGCCTCCCACCTCTGAGGTCGGGGTTTGATTCCCGGCATGGCCTCAAGTGGAAAAGCTGGTAGTTGTTTGCCGTTGGCAGCAGTTTACAGCACAGAACCCTAACAAACTGTATGTACGGGTTTCCTCTGCCCTTCCAACTGTGTTGAAAGCGACGTAAAACCCCAAATAAATAAATAAGAAATAAAACTAATTACTAAGTTTTGATGAATAAGTTTGAGATTATCTTGTTTTATTTAAGATAAGTTTGACTTCAAAATGTTTTTTTTATCGGGAATTGCATTAATCAAAATATAATTATAAATTATAAAAATTATATTTGGATAAGGAGAATGGATAAATATGTACAAGTGCATGCACACATAATCTTTATCATCTTTATAATTTTTTAAAATTAGTTTTTGCTTTAATTGCAATGGTAGTTCTTTAAAAAAGTTAGATTTAATAGCTATATCACCCTCTAGAAAATGAATTTTTAATCAACGATCACCAGTCATTCATTTCCCAAAATTCAACCTGTTTTCTGTTCAATAACATGACTAAGATTTCATGTTGAAAAACCTAACTTGATTTAGTGGTGATTTTTTTATGAAGTATCACTACTTTTCCAGTCAGAAATCCAGCTTTGAAATAGTGTTGAAATTGTCAGTTTTTCAACCAAAAATCACCATGATTTCTGGTCAAAATATCACTACTTTTTCATTTCAGAAAACTAACTGAGATTTAGTAGTTTCATTTTGCATTTTAACATCAGGACCTGTTTCCAACTCCAAATCAACTACATTTCAAGGCGTGTGCCTGCTGGGTTATTTCATGAATTCATGTTATGTTGTTCCTGACAGTAAACAGCCATATGTGCCTGACATTTGAGTGTAAAAAAATATAGCGGAAAAACACTGAAGAATAAATCACACAAAAAACCCTAGCAGAAAAAATACCACAAAAGGGGAGTTACTTAAAAACCCAGGTAACTATGAACTTTGATGTGGTGATTTAAATATGTCATGTGTCATTTTGTTACAGTCTTTTTTTTGACTGCATGGGGTTTTTGTCTATTCTGGATTTGTTACAGAGGTTTGTTTCACCACAAAATAATGTGGGTGAGGTGTCCACACCACACACCACCCAGGCTCCACTTTCAGAAAATCCTGCCCTTGGTACTGGGGCTGGAAATGAGGAGTTAAACATTGAACTGATTGATTTAGCTTAAGTTGTATTATGCATATATTCAAAAAGACAAGATCAATTTATTCAAAGATTTCAAGTAGACGGGGAACCAGCCAACTTTTAACAATAAAGAGACTGGTATCGCCCATGATGACCTTGCTGCATTCTTTTTTACCTTGTGAGATGGTGCTACTATCCCGTGAAACAGTTGTTTGCATTTTCAACGGTATTTTTCCGGGATGTGAACTAGTAAGTACCATTGCTGAAAACCAAAAGAATGCATTATTGCTAGCTATCGTGTATCGGGAAATCTTGATGGTTATTTTAATTATTTATATGCATTTTGTATGCATTCAAAATATTTTATCATATATTATTGGATTTATGACATCAAATAATGGCAATTAAACTTTGAAATATTTTGGGAAGACAATAATCTTTAGAAGCAAATGCGTGTTTTGGACAATAATAGAAGATGAACAACACTTAAACTGATGCACATTTTTTATTTATCACAGATGGTGTTTCATTGTTGCGGGATCTCATTACACAGTAAAAGGGGGATGTTGTGTCAAAATGTGCACAAAATGTTTTAATTAGAAATATTTTTATTTAATTTCTTCTTGATCATTGCTAGGTAGTAACTACAGAATTGTAGTGCCCAAGATGGTGGGCGATACCTGATCCTATATTGCAGAGTAGTGGTCGGGAACCAGACAAAAGTCTTTTTCGATGTGAAACTGGGAACCGGTTCATTATATTTTCCGGAATTCCAAAATCTGGTGGGTTGAGGTGCGGTGTTAAAATATAAGGTGCGGTCATTAATATTCATGAGAAGATATGAGGACACGGCTATCCCCTGTAGTTTCCTAACAATATTTTATATAATGGATGCCTCGATGAAGATGAAATATTTTAAATTACAGAACTCACAGCCATAGCACCCAAGTCATTAATATTCATGAGAAGATGTGTGACAAACCATTTAGCTCCACCACCCCCCACCCCCCATTCTTTTAAGAGCCAATTAGCATAGAGGTGCGGTGAGGTGCTATTCTGGAAAAAATTCCAACGTAAGTTGTAGTGGAAAATAATTAATTATTCAAAAGGATTTTCTACATTTATAAGTTGATAAGAAACTAATAAGGAATTATGAGGCTTCCAAATGTTTGGTTTAATAAACAAGGTAACTGGTTGTAAAAGGGTGTAAGAGGTGCCAGAAAAAATTCCAAAATATATTATAGTGGATAGAATTACAATATTTCATCTTTAAAGGAGTGACTGCATTTCAAAGTAGGGATTATTGTAAAAACTTTATCATTTATACCAATTCTCTTGTGTGAGCTTTTTCGTGGCTGTGAGGTATTTCGTGTGACACCGGGTTTTATAATGTACCCTGGGAACCTGCCTACATATTCCAAGTTTCGTTTGGCAACCAGCCTAAGCTAGTCTGTAAGCCGTCTACCGGGCTATTTTGACAGGAAAGCCAAAAGTAAGGAATACGGTACAAACAGTTTGGAAACCAACGGTGCAGTATTGCTAGATAAAACGTATAGTATATGGCGAACTGTTATACGTATACAGGGGGGGGGGGGTCATGTTAGCGAACGGGACAGCCATAAAGCAGTTACACACGTCACCAAACACAGTCACAAGGCCGGTTAGACCGAGTTTCTGTCCCGTCGCCAATTGTTATTGATGTACTGATGGACACAATGGCGAGGGACAGAGCTCACATGTACTTGTTTTCTGTGTAAATTTTGAAAAGCAGACAATTTTTGCATTTACTTAATAATGTCCTTGCTATGACTATACACATATATCCAGTTTATAATACATATGTTGTTACAGTAAGGTGATTTTGAAAGCCAGAAATTTATTTTGTACATAACACAACAGTTGTGAAGTTTTGTTGACATTTTAAAAATGTGTTGAAATATACACATACCAATAAGATATGCATTAAATATTAGTGAGCGGCACACATATATACCTCAAAGAAAGCAAATAACACTTTATATTAGTGGCAATATGTGTAGAAATATGCCGTTCAAAATTTACACAGAAAACAGGTACATGTGAGCTCTGTCCCTCGCCATTGTGTCCATCAGGATATCAATAACAATTGGCGACGGGACAGAAACTCGGTCTAAAGGCCGGTGTATCGTGAAATTTTTCCCGGAACTAAAATTTTTCCTCTGAGTATCTTCCAAACCACGGATCTCAATTTTTGTTACATTTTATTGTTGTTAAATGATACACGGGTGGTCATGAAGTTAAACGGTCATAGAGATAAAAGGTCTTCAGAATTGTTCAAATCTAAGTGGTGTAAACAACAAAATCACACAAACTAAATAAGAAAATACAATCAAAGAAAGCTTATCAAGACATCTGGTATTTAGTTTGTGTTGTGCTGCTCTTTAGACTACTTATATTTGAAGAATTCTGAAGACCGTTTATCTCTATGACCGTTTATCTTCGTGACCACCCGTGTAGTTTAAGAAATATAATGTAACAATATCGATAACTATCAACAATATGTTATATAACCTAAAATAAAGTATTTTTGGTTCATAATATAACCATTTCTGCGCATGCGCGATGGCGTAGAAACGGGTAAAAACACAGGAAGAAAAAAAGTTTCACGGGACAACGGCTACTGGATATGATACAGTACGTTTTTCATTAGGCTAATAGGCTTATTCGATTCATGACAATTTACATGGTTCTAGTGGTAGTGGACCAATTCACGCCCGGGTACCAATTCAGGCCCACCCTCAATTTTCTTGCAGATTTATAAGTTTTTATACAGAAGATGTTTACCATATCATGGATAATCATCAAATTGATCATGTACATTTGTAATTTATTCTTTAACTGTGATTGTTTTGGATAAATTTAGGGGTGGGCGTGAATAGGTACACGAGCGTGAATTGGTCCACCACCACTAGTGATCCGAAGTGATCTTTTCTATTCGATTGGGACCTCTTGTGCAACTAAAATCATCACACCAAGTGATCCTACGAGAGAGACGGATCACTTAGATCATGATTCATATTACCAAGTGATTGTGAATCGAATAACCCTAGTGTTAAAACGCTAGTGGCATTCTACCAGTAAACGCCCATGCTGGAGTTAATAAATTGAATTTAAATTGTATTAACAGCTTTATATTTTATTTTTCAACACTACACTTAATAACTGAGGTGCCTGTTGTTACAGTCGTTTCAAAACTTTATAGTTTCATATTTTATCTCTATTATCGGCCGTTTTTCCTGCAAACCTGAAATACCAATGAACGCCCATTTTGTACATAAATAGAAGCATTTGTCCTTGACCCCCAACAAAGAAACATAAGGCGGGCATTCACTGGTAGACGGGCGTTTAATGGTAGAAAGCCACTACTGTAGTGTGACATAAATTTTGTGCATATATTTTAATAGAACTACAAGTTTGGCAACTCACAGATCTGTCAAATTTTCACCCTCGGTCATTAAATCAGCAATAATCCTTTTTAAATCCAACATGTCACACAACAAATGTACATAAACTTGAAAAAGAAGTATATGCTATCCATTCACAGTATTCATTGTACACCAGATACAAACACCAGACGCTAAAAACCGGACATTTTTAGTATCATTTCCTCATTTAAAGTCCATTTTTCTGGTATCTGAATTTGTGGAAGATCATGTGACATTACTCCAGAATAGAAATCACCTGATCTGTAAGAATAAATCTCAACGAATTTTTGCTACGTCCGGTGGGTTCGACGATTCTTACTAAACTGCGGTGTTTTATCACAAAATTCATGGAATTATGTCATAAAAGTAAGAAATATTGTGTGCTACACTTTCAATAATATATTCTCATTTATTTCTTCATGTTTTTTAAAGGAATGAAAATTATTAGAAACTTGATCTGTTTAAATACCTTTCCAATAATATATATATGATGGATCCAAGGGCAAATTTGTTTTTAAAATGTATCAATAAGATGAAGACACGTGGGTACCTTCCCATCTTGGTAGAATTTTTGAAATGAAATTGCATGCCTGAAAACATCACACCTCAAATAAATATGGAAGCTACAAATATGATAATGATTTTTCCCATATTGAAGGTATTGTTTGCACTTTATTGCATATTTGATAAGATTCTGAAAAGTGATATGTACACCATAGTCCAGAAATGTTGCCAGACTGCGTGATTGCGGGAATCTCGCAATTTTTTTAAAATCTCACCTGATCTCGAAACTACGACGCAGGATATCAGAGGTTTATTACACGCAAATGCAGGGATCCAATGCGTGAAGAGAATAGCTTTAAACTTACACTACCTTAACATACACTGAATATTTGCTGTATTATCGCTCCATGACTCGAAGAGTTGTCAGTGCGCATGCCTGATCTCAACTGTAAGGAATTTTTCTATTGGTCGAGACGTGACCCCTGTGTTTTCTAATTCTCATCCAATCAGAATCGAGGACACAGATGTCTTTAGTAGCAGACAAAAATATTGTGGTTATATGATAGGATAAAGGATAAATATGGATGCAAACGAAATTAAAATAAAACGTAAGAGACGTTAAGGTAATATGTCCATTAGTGATTTCTTCAAACCGAAGGTGTGCAACACAGATGGAAACAATAATGCTAGCAGTTCAGTAATCGGTAAGGACTCTGAACAGGGTAAAGGCAATGACAGTACCAATGCACTCTTCCACAACTCCAGGGGCTGGAGTCACGAACAATACTTAGATAAGGTGACCTTAGATCTAAGTAAGGGAAGGTTTTTCACTTGACTAAGTTTTTCTTAGAATTGGTATTCATGAAACAAATTCAAACAATACTCAGATAAGGTCACCTTAGATTTTAAGTAAGGAAAAAAAACCTCTCCTAACTCTTTAGTTATGGTTGTGTCAGTGAATATTATATGAGTTTCAGTTTCTGTCAGATAACAATGTATGACATGGTTAGGTCATAATATGTACTAAAGTTTGATAATCTCTGGAAATATTTCCATTGAGGATCGGATCTCCTTTTTATTTTTGAAATCCCCCCCAACCTTTTTATGTCAGCTGACTTGTCAGTCAGCTGGCATTATGTCGTCACTCTGCGGCGTGGGCGTCCGCGTCCGCGTGAACAACTTCTCCTCCAAAACTACAAGGCCTAGAGACGTGCTGTTTTTTTTAAAAGATACCTTATCTATCGAGGATGAAAAATTGTTCAAGGCATGCAAATCTGTCTGTTCGTCTGTTTGCTAGAGACATTACAAGGGGGGTACCCCCACCAAAAGTGTGAAAATTTCAACACTTAATCACAATTTTCTCAGTGACTATTGCAGGGATTTCTCTCATATCTTGCATATATGTACTAGGCCAGAGGTAGATTCTCTTGTGTGAGTATGAGACCTGGATCTCTCTTAATTTTTTTTTAATAAATTTTTTTAATAATTTTTAATGCATTAACATTCATGAAATCATGCACAAAATCATTTATAACTTGAAAACTGTTGCATCTAGAGCATTTTGTTAAAATATGTTATTCAGCTACTTTTTTCATAGCTACAATATGGTGAGTAAGTTGGGTGCCTGTCTCTATAGCTAAGTGAGTAATAGCTACTTTTGGGCTTTTCAGTAACTTCCATCATGAGTAGAATCACTTGTAACTTAAAAACTATTGCATTTAGAGAATTTCGTATAAATATGTTATTCAGCTACTTTTGGGTCAGCTATAACATAGTAAAATTTCAGACCTGTAGCTCATGGCATAGCTGAGTAATAGCTACTTTTAGGTTATCACTGTTGAGTAAATCGCTTATAACTTGGAAACTATTGCATTTAGAGTATTTTGTTTCAATATGTTATTCACCTATTTTGGGATCAGCTATAACATAGTGAAGTTTCAGATCTGTGGCTCATTGCAAAGCTGAGTAATAGCTACTTTGAAGTTCTCACTATTGAGTAAATCAGTTGTAATTGGAAAACTATTGCATTTAGAGAATTTCGTATAAATATGTTATTCAGCTACTTTTGGGTCAGCTATAACATAGTAAAATTTCAGACCTGTAGCTCATGGCATAGCTGAGTAATAGCTACTTTTAGGTCATCACTATTGAGTAAATCAGTTGTAACTTGAAAACTATTGCATTTACAGTATTTTGCTTAAATATGTTGTTCACCTACTTTTGGGTCAGCTATAACATAGTAAAATTTCAGACCTGTAGCTCATGGCATAGCTGAGTAGTAGCTACTTTTAGGTCATCACTATTGAGTAAATCAGTTGTAATTTTAAAACTATTGCATTTACAGTATTTTGCTTTAATATGTTGTTCACCTACTTTTGGGTCAGCTATAACATAGTGAAATTTCAGACCTGTAGCTCATTGCATAGCTGAGTAATAACTACTTTGAGGTTCTCACTATTGAGTAAATCAGTTGTAATTGCAAAACTTGCATTTAGAGAATTTAGTATAAATATGTTATTCAGCTACTTTTGGGTCAACTATAACATAGTAAAATTTCAGACCTGTAGCTCATGGCATAGCTGAGTAATAGCTACTTTTAGGTCATCACTATTGAGTAAATCAGTTGTAACTTGAAAACTATTGCATTTACAGTATTTTGCTTAAATATGTTGTTCACCTACTTTTGGGTCAGCTATAACATAGTAAAATTTCAGACCTGTAGCTCATGGCATAGCTGAGTAATAGCTACTTTTAGGTTATCACTGTTGAGTAAATCGCTTATAACTTGGAAATTATTGCATTTAGAGTATTTTGTTTCAATATGTTATTCACCTATTTTGGGGTCAGCTATAACATAGTGAAGTTCCAGACCTGTGACTCATTGCATAGCTGAGTAATAGCTACTTTTAGGTTATCACTGTTGAGTAAATCGCTTATAACTTGGAAACTATTGCATTTAGAGTATTTTGTTTCAATATGTTATTCACCTATTTTGGGATCAGCTATAACATAGTGAAGTTTCAGATCTGTGGCTCATTGCATAGCTCAGTAATAGCTACTTTGAAGTTCTCACTATTGAGTAAATCAGTTGTAATTGAAAAACTATTGCATTTAGAAAATTTCGTATAAATATGTTATTCAGCTACTTTTGGGTCAGCTATAACATAGTAAAATTTCAGACCTGTAGCTCATGACATAGCTGAGTAATAGCTACTTTTAGGTCATCACTATTGAGTAAATCAGTTGTAACTTGAAAACTATTGCATTTACAGTATTTTGCTTAAATATGTTGTTCACCTACTTTTGGGTCAGCTATAACATAGTAAAATTTCAGACCTGTAGCTCATGGCATAGCTGAGTAATAGCTACTTTTAGGTCATCACTATTGAGTAAATCAGTTGTAACTTGAAAACTATTGCTTTTACAGTATTTTGCTTTAATATGTTGTTCACCTACTTTTGGGTCAGCTATAACATAGTGAAATTTCAGACCTGTAGCTCATTGCATAGCTGAGTAATAACTACTTTGAGGTTCTCACTATTGAGTAAATCAGTTGTAATTGCAAAACTATTGCATTTAGAGAATTTAGTATAAATATGTTATTCAGCTACTTTTGGGTCAACTATAACATAGTAAAATTTCAGACCTGTAGCTCATGGCATAGCTGAGTAATAGCTACTTTTAGGTCATCACTATTGAGTAAATCAGTTGTAACTTGGAAATTATTGCATTTTAGAGTATTTTGTTTCAATATGTTATTCACCTATTTTGGGGTCAGCTATAACATAGTGAAGTTCCAGACCTGTGACTCATTGCATAACTGAGTAATAGCTACTTTGAAGTTCTCAATGTTGAGTAAATCACTTGTAATTTGAAAACTATTGCATTTAGAGAATTTAGTATAAATATGTTATTCAGCTACTTTTGGGTCAGCTATAACATAGTAAAATTTCAGACCTGTAGCTCATGGCATAGCTGAGTAATAGCTACTTTTAGGTTATCACTGTTGAGTAAATCACATAACTTGAAAACTATTGCATTTAGAGTATTTTGTTGCAATATGTTATTCACCTATTTTGGGGTCAGCTATAACATAGTGAAGTTCCAGACCTGTGGCTCATTGCATAGCTGAGTAATAGCTACTTTGAAGTTCTCACTGTTGAGTAAATCAGTTGTAATTGGAAAACTATTGCCTTTACAGAAATTTGTGCAAATATGTTATTCAGCTACTTTTGGGTCAGCTATAACTTAGTGAAATTACAGACCTGTAGCTCATGGCACAACTGAGCAATAGCTATTCTCAGGCACTGACTGTTGAGTAAATCAGCTATAACTTGAAAAATATTGTATTTGGAGTATTTTGTTAAAATATATTGTTCACCTACTTTTGGGTTAGCTATAACATAGTGAAATTACAGACCTATAGCTCGTGGCATAGCGGAGCAATAGCTATTTTCAGGTTCTCACCATTGAGTAAATCAGTTGTAACTTGAAAACTATTGCATTTACAGTATTTTGCTTAAATATGTTGTTCACCTACTTTTAGGTCAGCTATAACAGAGCAAAAATTCAGACATGTAGCTCATTGCATAGCTGAGTAATAGTTACTTTGAGGTTCTCACTCTTGAGTAAATCAGTTGTAACTTGAAAACTATTACATTTAGAGTATTTTGTTAAATATGTTATTGACAGACGTTTTGGTCAGCTATAACATAGTGAAATTGCAGACCTCTATGTCATGGCATAGCTGAGCAAATCTTCTTTCAGGTTCTCACTGTTGAGTAAATCATTGTATCCAACCTGTAGGAAATCATGGGCTGGGAATCTGTTAATATGGTCCGATTTGACCTTGGAACCCTCCTTCAAGGTCAAATGAGGATAGCCAAACATAAAAGTGCTTATAACTCGCTTATTATTGGTCCTAGAGGTTTGGAATGAAAACCAACCTATAGAAAATCATGAGCTGGGAATTTTTTGGTGTGGTCGGATTTCACCTTGGACCCCTCCTTCAAGGTCAAATGAGGATAGCCAAACTTAAAAGTGCTTATAACTCGCTTATTATTGGTCCTAGAGGTTTGGAATGGAAAACCAACCTATAGAAAATCATGGACTGGGAATCTTTTGGTGTGGTCGGATTTCACCTTAGACCCCTCCTTCCAGGTCAAACGAAGATAGCCAAACTTAAAGTGCTTATAACTCGCGTATTATTGGTCTTGGAGGTTTGGGATGGTAAACCAACATATAGGAAATCATGGGCTGGGATTCTTTTGGTGTGGTCAGATTTGACCTGGGACCCCTCCTTCAAGGTCAATTGAGGATAGCCAAACTTACAATTGCTTATAACTTGCTTATTATTGGTCCTACAGGTTTGGGATGGTAAACAAGCTACAGGAAATCATGGGCTGGGAATTTTTTTGTGTGGTCGGATTTGACCTTAGACCCCTCCATCAAGGTCAAACAAGGATAGCCAAACTTAAAAAGTGCCTATGACTCACTTATTATTGGTCCGACAGGTTTGGGATGGTAAACCATCCTAAATTCTTTGGCTGGGAATCTTTTGGTATGGTCAGATTTGACCTTTGGATCCCTTCTTCATGGTCGAACGAGGATATTGCATTTATAGTATTTCTTTAAATATTTTTAACCTACTTTTTACACTTAAACAATTACCTTGTTACTTTATTTCATAATACCATTTGCAGGGCACTACTTTTTTGTCCTTTTCTTCTGTCAGCTTCGGAATATCTTTCGAACATGCGGTTCAGTTACCATTTACTGTATTTCTGTACAGCCCTTTTCCTGATAATTATGCTTTCCTCTCATTATCACCATCACAAATCAAAAACATTCAGTCAGCTGACACAGTGCCCGTTCACGGGCACTCTCCTCTTGTTTAGATCAAGCGGGGAATTCCCCCCCCCCCCCCCCCCTTTCATCAAAAGCTGGCAACATCTCTGTAGTCAAATAATTAGTTGTAAAACCCTGGTCACATATCCTTCTCTCTGGATTTTTAATCGATTTTAATGTAATAAAATCAGAAAAAAACCTGTTCCATTACTTTTCCAATGATATATAGCATGTATGTGTAGGTAATACATTTTTTAAAATATTGAAAAAAGATGTGTACCTGATCCACCATCTTGCTCAAATTTGGTTAAAAATTCACCTATGTTTTTAATTATCTCCCGCCGGGCGAGAGATTATAAAACGCATTCCGTGCGTGTGTGCACGAGTGTGTGTGTCACTTTTTAAAAAAGGGCTGTACATCATACTGGTTGTTTCTCTTTGACCTTTTCAATATTTTATGGCCTTATTGCTTATGTCTTTTCATTGTATCCACCGGATACAATGGATTTCGCTTCGTTACGCCGCCGCCGCAGTGTGTAGAGAGATTTCACCGTTACTGCTCTAACGAAAAAATATTGTAGCTAGCCTTCTCAAATTTGCAGGATATATTCATAGCCATAAAATCTTGCCTGGGAATATTTTTGGCTTCATTTTGAAAAACAAGATGGCTGCCATGGGTGTTTTTTTTTACTTTCAGTAAGGACTTTTGGTGGCCCTCTAGAGCAAAGGGTATTATGGATAGAGATCTCAAATGCGCATTTTTTCCTTTGGCCAGTTCCTACCCACAAAATTTTTTATAAGATCTGTCCATTAGTTCTGAGGTAATCTAAACACCAAAAAAAAAAAAAAAAAACTCTTGGTGTAGGTAGAAATATTTGTTAAAAGCCACTTCTTGGTGAAAATCACTCAGGGTATTTTTTCATTAGTTGAACATTTATGTTATTCAATAGTTAAAGAATTCAAATACACACTTAAGCCATAAAAATATTACATTATGTATTATACTGAAAGGAAATCCTACATAAACTAGACATTTTGTTCAGCTAAATGTTTTGCTGTTCATATACTGTGTAGGTAGGATAAATGCAGTCTTTCATGCATGTTGCCAATTTGAACATAAACTGTGGAAATACAACTGATTCATTTGCAAACTCCCCGTGTAACTAAGCGGCCCGTCAGGGACGCTTATTTGTTTTCACCGAAGTTCGACTGATCACCGCCGCCGCCGGATTATGGTCTCACTTCTTAGCCTTTCAAATTTTTCTATCCTTCTTATCTTTCTTTAAAACTATAGGGGCGGGAAAAATTTTAGGGATACATTGCGAGGACCTTAAGCTTAACTTAAGGTAACCTTAAGCATAACTCCAAAACACCCCGTTATCGCGTTTCGGAAAAAAACACACACACCTGTGCTATAAAATTTATCAGGTACATTCTAGACCAAATTTCCAAGGTCAGAAAGGATTTTCTCATCAATCGGACCATAGATGCCTGAATGGGAGGAGTTTAATTTTCGTAAAATTTTAAAAAATGGGTACTTGGTCTGTATCTCAAAAATGGTCAGGATTTTGGCGTTTTGTTGTAATAACTTATTCAGCTACTTTTTGATAATCTTTCACATGCCGAAGTTTTAGCCCTGTATCTGCACTCTTAAGGTCACCTTAATGTCAAAAAGGGGGTTTTAGCCCTCCAGTTCACTTAGTTTTCCACTTTTTTCAACCAAACTTTGCACATATATTAAGATTTGCCAAAGGAATATCCTGACTTTATGCTGACCTTAAACTCAAAATGTTAATGGACATATGGTCTGCTTAAAGTCATTAAATTGGAATAAAATCCTCTGGCTCCTTTCTTTTTTCCATTTTTTATATTGAAATTATCACTGGTATTAAACTAGATAAAAATAATACTTATGGTGACCTTAAACTCACAGTATGAATGGAGTTGTAGCCACCTTAAAGTGAAATAAGGGGGTTTTCAGCCTCCAAGTATCTTATTGTTTGACTGACCTCAGTTCAACTTTGCACACCTATAAAGGATGGCAAATCAAAGGGTTATCCTGACTTTAAGGTGACCTTAAACTGTTAATATAATTTTGGCCCCCCTGAAGTCATAACATTTGAATAAAGCTGTCTGGCTCCTTTCTTTTTCCATATCTAACATATATTGATATTGAAGGGACATTCTCATATTATGGTCACCTTAAAGTCGCAATATGAATGAAGTTATGGTGACCTTACAGTGAAAAAAGGAAGTTTCAGCCTCCAGCTATCTTATTGTTCAACTGACCTGAGCTAAACTTTATGCACTTATAAAGAATGAGAAAAGGGACATTCTTATTTTATGGTCACGTTAAAGTCCCAATATGAATGAAGTTATGGCCACCTTGCAGTGAAATTATGGAAATTTTAATCTCCCAACTATTGTATTGTTCAGCTGACCTCACTTTAATTGTGTACACTTATTAAAGATGAAAATAGGGACAAGTAACGTACACAATACAATAAAGTTCACAGTTTCTATTGCTTATGATGCATATGTTGACATCTTTTATGGGGGACTTCTTTTTCATCAGGGCCGCTTCGTTTTTGTCAGCAAAAACATTCTTCTAGTTATTTTTTTTCAGGTGGCCTATTTGCCTTTTTGTACACAGGATTATACTTTACATTTTCACAATTTAATCAATCTAGAAATTTTCCACATAGAAATAATTGACAAGGCTTGGTCTACTTGAAATGGTGCTTGCTTAATAGTTAATACCAATCTCAGAAAGGCAAATTGTGTAAAACACAGTGTAACATTTCCAGAATCACTATGCATTTCTGTTAACCTAATTGGTTGTGAATTTTAGACTCTTTTCTGTTGGTGGGATTGGAATGAAGACCAGTTAATATGAGCAAGCGTACATTACTTCCACCTGCATTCAAGAACAAGAAGAGAATATGTACACGGTCACAAGTAGATCAGTCAAGTTCAGCATGGGGCAATGAAGATAAAGTAGGTACGTCAATATCTTTACACAAACTTGAGTTCGAGTAAAATTTAGTGATAATGTCTGTCCATCATTCTGAAACCCCTAGCCAATGAAATCCTCACATTTAGATGTGGACCCTCCACAGGAGCTAGCTTGAAATACTGTACAGAGCTTTCATCTGGAGATTGCTTATTTGTGTTAAAGGATTGCTTCTTTCTGTGTATATCAGTAGGAATTGAACTAAGTAGCTAATTCATTGGATCACTGGTTACCTTAAGATCTTGGTTTCTACCATGTATCACAAAAAGAATCTGAAATGTGAGCATTCATTTTTGTCACTAATTGTCAGATTAGCTTGGTTCTTACCATGTGTTTAAAAGGGAATCCCAAATATATGACTGATCCATTTCAATCATTGATCGTTTGTCTTAAGGTATAGTTCTTCTCGTGTATCATAAAAGGAAATGAATTGAGCGATTCATGCGATTAGTGATTGCCTGTTTTTTAGACCTGGGAGAACTGCCATCAGACACCAAGGCAGGACTGATTCACCTGAAGAACTGCTTTCCTGTGGAGAAGTTTGAGGGCAGACTTCCTGCAGTGATGATGACTCACCAGCTCTACAGCATCATCAACAGCAGGACACTGGCAGACAAAGAACTGGTAAGTGATCAGATGTCAAAAGCATGGCCTTAAAATATGGGTATCTTAGCAGTTTTCTCAAAAAAGTCACTGTTTTCTTCATTATCAGAAAAAAAGGCAAGTCATAAAAAAGAAAATTAATGGAGAACAAAAAGGCGCATGATATCAATGATTACTTGCTGAAGTCAGAGGGTATACTGATAGTATACTGATGTACAACATCCCTGTAAGTTTTATGTGAGATGTGCTTGTAATATTTTTCCTAATTTTAAAGACACTTGATGTTTGGATTTTCAGTATTTTCAAGGAGACATATGGCAATCTAGTTTTCTGCATTTGTAGAGGGATTCAGGAATCATATCCGTCTGATATAGTGTAGCTATCATGTAATTTCAGTGAATTAGGTATCCTGTAATTTCAAGGCATCTGGTTTATCTGAAATGTTGAATTGTTAGTTATCTCATAATTCTTGCAAGTCTTGATCTTTAGTAATTTCAGGGAGTCTAGCTATCTTATAGTTTGAGAGAGTTTATTCATCATCTCATTTCAAGAAGTCTAGTTATTCTATATATACAGGGAGTCTAGCTATCCTGTAAGTTTGGAGAGTGTATCACCTCATTTCAGGGAGTATAGATATTCTGTAATATCAACGGATCTAGTCCTATAATTTCAGGGAGAGATGAGACAGTCTGGTGAGGTGAGACTGTTTAAGCTGGGAACTCAGACCAATGAGTACTGTGTTATGTTCTCAGAGGATTATCATGTACATGTGAGGCAGTCCATAGCAGACACCAATATCAACAAGGGAATTGTGGGTAAGGCGAAGAGTGTCTTTTATAACCCCAGACGAAAGTCAGGGATGTATTGGTTTTATGTCTGTCACATGACCACCGCTGTACATTTTGACTTAATGTATGTTATTCAGCTACTTTTGGGTCAGCTATAACATAGTAAAATTTCAGACCTGTAGCTCATGGCATAGCTGAGTAATAGCTACCTTTAGGTTATCACTGTTGAGTAAATCACTTATAACTTGAAAACTATTGCATTTAGAGTATTTTGTTTCTATATGTTATTCACCTATTTTGGGGTCAGCTATAACATAGTGAAGTTCCAGACCTGTGGCTCATTGCATAGCTGAGTAATAGCTACTTTGAAGTTCTCACTGTTGTCCGGCGCACTGCCGGTCATGCCAAACGTTAGAAAAAAACGTCCTGAGCTGGGCTCTGGCCGGGACCGGTAGAGTCCCCTTCACTCACCAGGTGGCTGTGTAGCCTGCCTGCCGGTGTACTGCGCATGCTCGCGCATGCGCTCTTCCTCTTTTTGTTTGGCGCGTTTGAAGTTTAACACTGGAGTTTTAAGAGACAAACTTTTTAATTTTGTGCATATTCATCATTAGTGTTTTACAAGTATTTGTGTGTTAGTGTGTTCATAAAGTATCATGGCATCACCGGGAAAATTGAAAGGTCAAAGGAAGGGGTCGTGTGGCCATATTATGGCGGCTTTTGACAATCATGAAAAATGTGCAAGGTGCCGCGACAAGAAAGTGGGGCAAGACCCGTGTGTGTTAGGCAACCCCTGTGTTATTTGTGATGGATTTTCTGACATACAGCGAGAGAAGTTGGCCACTCCTTCCTACAAGATTAGAAAGGAACGCAAGGCAGGGGTGTTAGTCTCCCCCAAAGAAGTTACCGTGCTTGGTAGTTTGGACGCGGCAGAGCCAGCTTTTGATACTTCTGCGGAGGTTTCCCCGCAGCCTTCCGTTTCTGCTTCCCCTGCTTCTTCTCAGCCTCAATCCTTTGTAACTGCGAAACAATTTGAGGCAATGAACGATAAGTGGGCTGAGCCGTTTGCTCGTTTCGAGGCTTTGCTGTCAAGGGGAAATGTCTTTACAACACCAAGGACCGCAGTTTCTACTATTTCTTCTCTGTCTTTAGTCTCAACTCAGCCTTTTATCAACCCTTCTGCCCGACATACCGGTCCGGTAGTGCTTCCGGCAGATAAGTGTTCCAATATTGGAGTTGATTCTAGCTCACAGCCCAAAGTTCACAAAACTTCTATGGCTCACAAGAGTATTCCGGAACAAGGTCCACAAGTTTCACTTGCCGGTTCTCCTGTCCTGATTCCCGGTTCGGGAGATGACCCACAGGAGCCTGTTTTTCAACCGGTCCAATCTTCTGTTGAGCCTTTTGCAACCAGCCTTGAGCCATCTACTGATTTAAAACAAGACTCTACCGGTCCACCTCCCTCAGTTTCCAGGGGTCAGAAGCGTACCGGTCAGGACATTTCATCTAGCGGTCGTGTTGAGCCGGCTCCCTATCCACCGGCAGCGGCATCAGGTGCTTCCTTTGTGGTGACTGAGCCAAGTTACAGGGACTTACCTCCACAGGAGTTGTATGAGGAATTGTCTGGTGAGGAAGATGAGTCTACTGCTGAAGAAGAAGCCTCTTCGGAAGTTATTGATCGTCAGAACAGGATATATCAAAACATGAGTCTGCTGGAGTCGCTCCAGGGCCTGGTTCGGGCGCCTTGCAGCGCTCCAGTTGGAGGGGTAGTGCCAGATATCGCCCGTATGAGAGACAAGAGTCGCGTCAGGGTTCTGCTCAAGGAGACCAGGGACAGCAACCATGGAGACAATTCTCCAGAAATAGGAACAGAGGTCGTGGCTGTGGTAGAGATGGCAATCCTCGTTTTTCCAGGTCACGAGGCAACAAATCTTTCAAATGACAGTTATTGTGTAGTTCAAACCCAGTTTGTAAGACATTTCAGTCGGTTGGACCAAAGGTTAAATCAGACAGTAGTCAAGGACGAAGTGTTTCACAGTTCAAAAGATTTGCATCATGAGAAGGTTGCTTGTTGTCAAAATGTTGTAAATCATGTTCCTTCTGCAATTTTACACGGGCAGCTTCAAAAGAAGGGCGTAGGTCCCGTTCAATCTATGAGCAAAATAAAAGTTGTCAAAGGTGTCCCTTGTGTAAATCGATTGTCTTCTGTCCCATCTGTTCAAAATGTCCCACATGTTGTCACAGAGATCAGTGTTGGGGGAAGGCTTCAGGGCTTCTGGCAAGTTTGACAAGAGTGGGGTTCAAATCCCAGAGTGGTTTCGGTTTTGAGAGATGGATACAGTCTTCCTTTCAGGGAAAGGCCACATCTCAGCCGCTTTCCCTTGATTGTGAGTAAATATGCGAGTCCTGTCAAGAGCAAGGCCCTTTTAGAAGCTCTTGCCTCCCTCATCCAGAAGAAGGCAGTGGAAAAAGTGGTTGTCAGGTCATCCCTGGCCTTCTACAACCGTCTTTTTCTGGTTCCCAAACCCAACAACAAATGGCGTCCCATTTTGGATTTGAGCACTCTCGATCTTTTCCTAAAGACAAAAACTTTCAAATGGAAACTCCAGAGACCATACGACTGTCTCTACAACAAGGGGAATGGGTCACCTCTCTGGAATTCAGCGACGCGTATTTTTACATTCCCATAGCTCAGAGATCCAGAAAATACCTGCAGTTTCATTTAAACAAGGTCAATTATCAGTTCAAAGCTCTTCCTTTTGGTTTGGCAATGGCCCCGTTAGAATTCACCAAAGTGGTCAAAGCAGTAAAGTTGATGGTTCAAGCACGGGGTATCCGGATCCACCAGTACCTAGACGACTGGTTACTGAGAGCCCAGTGCCCGGCAACTTGCCTACAACATACCTGGACCCTCTTGGACCTTTGCCAAGAGTTGGGTTGGGTGGTAAACATGAAAAAGTCGGAGTTGACTCCTCAACAGGTTTTCAACTTCGTAGGTTACCGGTTCAATCTGAAGACCGGTCGGGTTCTACCGACCCAGGACCGGTGGTCTGCCCTGAAAGGAAAGATACAGTTCCTCAAAAACCGGACTTCTTGCTCAGTCCGTCAGTTCATGTCTCTGATAGGCCTCCTCACGGCGACGGAGAAGCTGGTGTGGTTAGGTCATCTTCACATGAGACCCATCCAATGGCACTTGAAGAGACATGGGCATGTTCCGGAGAGTCTGGAAAAGGTCATTCCTTTTCCCCAGTCTCTCCATCCTCACGTGGACTGGTGGTTGCTGGAGAGAAATGTGCTGCGGGGCCAGCCTTTGCACCCGCTTCAGCACGCTCTACAAATCTTTACAGACGCCTCAAACGTAGGTTGGGGTGCTCACTTAGGAGGATCCACGGCAAGAGGCGTTTGGTCAGATCCAGAAAGTTGCCTGCATATAAATTTTCTAGAGCTCAAAGCCGTTTTTCTGGCCCTCAAGAGTTTCGAGCCTCTTTGCAAGGACCAGATTGTTCTGATAGCAACTGACAACACAACTGTGGTTTCTTACATCAACAAGGAGGGCGGTTTGAGATCAGGCTCTCTCTGTGCCCTCCTTTGGAGACTTCTGTCCTGGTGCCATCCAAGACGAATAGTTCTAAGGGCAAGACACATTCCGGGGCGCTTGAACGAGATAGCGGACAAATTATCACAACACAATCAAGTTATCCAGACAGAGTGGTCCCTTTCTCAGCAGGTGTTCAGTCTGTTGTGCTCGAGATGGGTCCAACCACAAGTAGACCTCTTTGCAACCCGGTTCAATCACAAACTTCCCAGGTTTGTGTCTCCGGTTCCGACTGCTTGGGCGGTAGATGCCCTGAGTCTACCTTGGGAGAATCTGGATGCATACGCCTTTCCCCCAGTCTCTCTGCTCAACCAGGTGATCTCAAAGATTATGGATCAGGGCTGTCACAGGTTAATTCTAATAGCTCCAGGCTGGCCCAACATGTCTTGGTTTTGGGACCTGGTCAATCTATCCGTGCAGATCCTACTCAGTCTTCCATTTCAAAGGGATCTGGTCACGCAGCCCTTCAATGGGCTGGTTCACAGGAATCTCAGCAACCTGAATCTTCATGGGGGGGGGGGGGGGGGGGGGGGACAAAGGTGTTTTTTCTGTTATCCGTGTCTCAGGAATTCCCCTTGCTAGGCTACCCTCCATCCACTGGGTAGTTATTCTGCATCTGTCCACTAGGTAAGGTGTACTAATGCAATAAAATGGAAAATTTAATAGTAAATTAAATTTTTATAAGTTAATACCTTACCTAGTGGACAGGGGGATTCCCACCTACCTTCCCCACTACTATAAACCAAGGGGACTTAGTAAGGTAGGCAACAAAAAGAGGCAGAGTACACCGGCAGGCAGGATACACAGCCACCTGGCGAGTGAAGGGGACTCTACCGGTCCCGGCCAGAGCCCAGCTCAGGACGTTTTTTTCTAACGTTTGGCTTGACCGACAGTGCGCTGGACAATGTCCACTAGGTAAGGTATTAACTTATAAAAATTTAATTTACTATTTTCAAGTTGTAATTGGAAAACTATTGCATTTACAGAAATTTGTGTAAATATGTTATCCAGGTACTTTTGGGTCAGCTATAACATAGTGAAATTACAGACCTGTAGCTCATGGCACAACTGAGCAATAGCTATTTTCAGGTACTGACTGTTGAGTAAATCAGTTGTAACTTGAAAAATATTGCATTTGGAGTATTTTGTTAAAGTATGTTGTTCACCTACTTTTGGGTCAGCTATAACTAGTATAGGGATTGAGAGTCATGTTGAGAATCGATATCGAATGAAAATTTAGCGTGGTGGATCGATCGATATTTCAATATCGGGACCGTTAACGTAAGCGGTGGACGTTAATTGAGGTTCTTTGAAAACGTGCACATATAAATTCACCAATTTATCAAAAGATGCTATTTATGCAATAAAAATATATTTCTACAATATAAAATAAAATAAAATGAACAGAACACACATTAAACAAGATTGTCTATGCTTTCCTGTGTACTAGCTGTCAATTTTGTTTATCTTCCGTGAAACCGGAAGTTGTCACTGACAATGTAAACAAAGATGGCGCCAGACTTAAACCAGTTTATATCGGTTGTAAGTGTGCTTTTTAAGGCGTTTATATAATAAATGTTTATATAAACAGTAAAATTACTCTGTTTATTTTATTTTTGTGTGTTTCTTATATGAGTTTTCGATATTGAAATGCTGGTAGTATGTGTCGATATCGGCAGTTCCGTGGGATGATCGATCGATATTGAAAGATCGAGCACCAATCCCTACACTAGCTATAACATCGTGAAATTACAGACCTATAACTCATGGCATAGCTGAGCAATAGCTATTTTCAGGTTCTCACTATTGAGTAAATCAGTTGTAACTTGAAAACTATTGCATTTACAGTATTTTGCTTAAATGTGTTGTTCACCTACTTTTGGGTCAGCTATAACATAGTAAAAATTAAGACATGTAACTCATTGCATAGCTGAGTAATAGCTACTTTGAGGTTATCACTATTGAGTAAATCAGTTGTAACTTGAAAAATATTGCATTTAGAGTATTTTGTTTAAATATGTTATTCACGTAATTTTTGGTCAGCTATAACATAGTGAAATTGCAGACCTGTATGTCATGGCATAGCTAAGCAATAGATACTTTCAGGTTCTCACTGTTGAGAAAATCATTGTTTACACTGGATAGCCGCAGTGTGTAGAGAGATTTCACCATTACCACTCTAACGAAAAAAATATTATAGCTAGCCTTCTCAAGTTTGCAGGATATATTAATAACCATAAAATGTTGCCTGGGAATATTTTTGGCCTCATTTTGAAAAACAAGATGGCCACCAGGGACGTTTATTCGACTTTAAACAAGGACTTTTGTTGGCCTCTAGAGCAAAGGGTATTATAGGTAGAGATCTCAAATTCGCAGGATATGTTCCTCATTATATGTTGACTGGGAATATTTTTGGCCTCATTTTGAAAAACAAGATGGCCGCCACAGGTGTTTTTTGTCAGTCATGAAAAGTGCTTATATCTCCCTTATTATTGGTCCTAGAGGTTTGGGATGGTAAACCAACCTGTAGGAAATCATGGGCTGTGAATCTTTTGGTGTGGTCAGATTTGACCTTTGACCCCTCCTTCAAGGTCAAACAAGGATAGCCAAACTTAAAAGTGCTTATAACTCGCTTATTATTGGTCCTAGAGGTTTGGGATGGTAAACAGACATATAGGAAATCATGGGCTGGGAATCTGTTGATGTGGTCCGATTTGACCTTGGACCCCTCCTTCGAGGTCAAACGAGGATACCCAAACTAAAAAGTGCTTATAACTCACTTATTATTGGTCCTAGTGGTTTGGAATGGAAAACCAACCTATAGAAAATCATGGGCTGGGAATCTTTTGGTGTGGTCGGATTTGACCTTGGACCCTGCCTTCAAGGTCAATTGAGGATAGCCAACTTAAAATTGCTTATAACTCGCTTATTATTGGTCCTACAGGTTTAGGATGGTAAACCAACCTACAGGAAATCATGGACTGGGAATCTTTTGGTGTGGTCGGATTTGACCTTGGACCCCTCCTTCAAGTTCAGACAAGGATAGCAAAACTTAAAAGTGCCAAAAACTTGCTTATTATTGGTCCTAGAGGTTTGGGATGGTAAACCATCCTATAGGAAATCATGGGCTGGGAATCTTTTGGTGTGGTCGGGTTTGACCTTGGACCCTGCCTTCAAGGTCAAACGAGGATAGACAAACTTAAAAGTGCTTATAACTCGCTTATTATTGGTCCTAGAAGTTTGGGATGGTAAACCAACATATAGGAAATTATGGGCTGGGATTCTTTTGGTGTGGTCAGATTTGACCTTTGGGCCCCTCCTTCTAGGTCAAATGAGGACAGCCAAACTTAGAAGTGCTTATAACTCGCTTATTATTGGCCCTAGAGGTTTGGGATGGTAAACCAACCTATAGGAAATCATGAGCTGGGAATGTTTTTGTGTGGTTGGATTTGACCTTGGACCCCTTCTTCAAGGTGGAATGAGGATATTGCATTTGCAGTATTTCTTTAAATATGTTTTAACCTAGTTTTTACACTTAAACAGTTACCTTGTTACTTTCCTTCATAATACCATTTGCAGGGCACAACTTTTTTGTCCTTCTGTCAGCTTCGGAATGTCTTTCGAACATGCTGTTCAATTACCATTTACTGTACTTCTGTACAGCACTTTCCCTGATAATTATGCTTTCCTCTCATTATCACCTTCACAAATCAAAAACACTCAGTCAGCTGACACAGTGCCCGTTCACGGGCACTCTCCTCTTGTTGTCAAAGAAGGGTCCAGTTTTGCCCACATTTTTATTCTCCCACTTCCTACCTTCTGGTTGGCCATTTTAGGGGTCAGTAAGTTTCTTTAGTGGACAATGGAAGAAAGACTAGAGCTCAGTGTAACTTTTTACCTTCATTTCCATTCTCACCAGAGTATTGTGTATTGTCACCCTGAGGAAGATAACTTCATTTTTTCCCATAGGCCAAATACCAATGAGGGGATGGAAGTGTACTTCTGTATGTCAAGGTCGTTTGGGCTGATACCAGTCCCTTTTTCTGTCAAAACAGACTGATGTTCGGTCAACACAGAGTGGTAGAACAGGGTGGTAGGACAGCACCGAGGCTAGGTTCTTTTCGAAATTGGTGCCATTTGGAAAAATAGATGGCCACCACCTTGAAATTCCTTCTGCAGACTGTAACTTCAAGATGCTTGTGCTAATTGATTTCAAACTTGACAAAGGGAGGGACAGAACCCGACATTATTGTGATATGTCCATTACCAGTATCACAGTTATCATGTTGCATGCATCAATCTGGTAGACATGGCACCTACTAGTACTCTCCCTGATACTGATTGCACAACCCACCTTTTGGGGGTCTACAACCCCAGTTTTCTTGTATGATTTCTGATTCAGTTAATAAAGAGAATTAAAATATAAACATGTATTATCACCAATGGAATCAGCAATTTCATGGAACATGTTCAATAGACCTCAGGGCTATTAGCCTGGATATTACGTGCTAATAGACACTTCATAAACTGAAAACAAAATTAAAGTTTAACATTTAATTTTATATCAATATTTATGTGGAATGATCACCTTTCACTGACAAGCATTATTGTATCCACCGGATAGCATCCGGTGGATACTATGGATTTGACTTCGTTATGCATACGTAGAGAGATTTCACCGTTACCGCTCTAACGAAAGAAATATTATAGCTAGCCTTCTCAAATTTGCAGGATATGTTCATAGCCATAAAATCTTGCCTGGGAATATTTTTGGCCTCATTTTGAAAAACAAGATGGCCACCACGGGCGTTTTTCGACTTTAAACAAGGACTTTTGTTGGCCCTCTAGAGCAAAGGGTATTATAGGTAGAGATCTCAAATTCGCAGGATATGTTCCTCATTATAAAATCTTGACTGGGAATATTTTTGGCCTCATTTTGAAAAACAAGATGGCCGCCACAGGTGTTTCTTTGCAGTCATGAAAAGTGCTTATATCTCCCTTATTATTGGTCCCAGAGGTTTGGGATGGTAAACCAACCTATAGGAAATCATGGGCTGGGAATCTTTTGGTGTGGTCATATTTGACCTTGGACCCCTCCTTCAAGGTCAAACGAGGATAGCCAAACTTAAAAGTGCTTATAACTCGCTTATTATTGGTCCCAGAGGTTTGGGATGGTAAACCAACCTATTGGAAATCATGGGCTGGGAATCTTTTGATGTGGTCGGATTTGACCTTGGACCCCTCCTTCAAGGTCAAATTAGGATAGCCAAACTTAAAAGTGCTTATAACTCGCTTATTATTGGTCCTAGAGGTTTGGGATGGTGAACCAACCTATAGGAAATCATGGGCTGGGAATCTTTTGGTGTGGTCGGATTTGACCTTGGACCCCTCCTTCAAGGTCAAACGAGCATAGCCAAACTTAAAAGTGCTTATAACTCGCTTATTATGGGTCGTAGAGGTTTAGGATGGTAAACCAACCTATAGGAAATCATGGGCTGGGAATCTTTTGGTGTGGTCAGATTTGACCTTGGACCCCTCCTTCAAGGTCAAACGAGGATAGCCAAACTAAAAAGTGCTTATAACTCACTTATTATTGGTCCTAGAGGTTTGGGATGGTAAACCAACCTATAGGAAATCATGGGCTGGGAGTCTTTTGGTGTGGTTGGATTTGGCGTTGGACTCCTCCTTCAAGGTTAAATGAGGATAGCCACACTTAAAAGTGCTTATAACTCGCTTATTATTGGTCCTAGAGGTTTGAGATGGTAAACCAACCTATAGGAAATCATGGGCTGGGAGTCTTTTGGTGTGGTCGGATTTGACCTTGGACCCCTCCTTCAAGGTCAAACGAGGATTGCCAAAATTAGTGTTTATATCTTGCTTATTCGTATTCCTAGAGGTTTGCAGTGTCACACCAACCTATAGGAAATCATGGGCTAAGAATCTTTTGATATGGTCAGATTTCACCTTGGGTTTCTCCTTCAAGGTTAAGCGATGTTTGAATGGCTTTGGTGAGTTTTCTTCTGGTGGATACAATTTGCATCGGTTCTCCGATGCGATAGGTCTAGTTCAGGTATGATTTTGGTTTCTACACTGATGGGTTGGTGTTAGTAATAATCCATCACTGGGCAGACATGCTGAATTATAGTTCAATTGACAGTTTAGAACTTTTCACATATATACATGTTTTATCAGCTCTTTACATTTTAATAAATTCAGTGATATTTCCAATTATATGTAGCAATTTCTAGTTTCACAAAAATGGAAGATTATTTATATCGCCGATAAGTAAAGAAACATTCATATCAGTTTCGGTCAACTGTCATATACGATTGTTGGAAGAGAGCACTATTATGTGGGACTATACTACATTGTGTTTTTTTCCTCTTGATGAATCAAATTCACAGACACAGTGTGGTATAAAAATGAAACACAATGGGATAGTTTTACATGTGTCAGTTAAAGGGATTATTGAGACATTTGTTGAGGTAGTTTCTCACACCAGTGCAGAAAAATACACTTAGTGTAGAGAAGGCCACTAAATTGGTGATTTGCTACAGAATGTTAATAGGTTGAAGTGAAATAGACTTTTAATCTCTTGTAATTGACAATTCATTGATACAAAATCCCTGGTTCATATAAATTTGATTTAACTATTATGTGTATTGATTTAAACTCTTGTTTTATGTGCCATTCACAGTATAGTTGGTATTTTTTATAATCGATAAATCATGCTTAATAAGAAATAGGTTTTTTTTGTTTGTTTTTTTTTTTTTTTGGGGGGGGGGGGGTATTTTAAGTGAATTTGCTTATGTGATACATAAAGTATGTAAAAAGTAATGTAAAAATGCAATAAGACATATGATTAAGGTAGTGTATTAGTTGTTTATCTCCTCTTTACCGTCTTGAAGTTTTGGCTGTTATTTTTTTATTTTTCATATTTTTATTGTCCATATAACATTCAGTACAAAAATACGGTACAAATACAAGCACAATACAATATTACAAGTATACACAAAAAACACAAGACAAATGTGCAATTTTTATACACATGATGCCAAACACAGTTCTAACTATAAACAACATCAGTTATGGTGAAAACAAATGTAAAACTCTCCTTTTTGTAATGATTCTTGTTCACTTCCAATAAGACTTCTAATTTTGATGTTATAAAAACTAAATATTCTGAAAAATGCACCTCTTTATTCTGGATGTTTTTATTCTTCAAAAGCCATTTTCCAAGAAGCATTAGGTAATTGATTGCTTCAAAAATTACATTTAAGATGGCGAAAAACCAAAAATAGAATTTCACATACCGTCAAGTTAAATTTAATGTCCAAGATTCTTTTTAACCATTCTTAGTTTCCTTCACTCTTGGTCACACCCACAACTCCGGATTACTGACCTTGAACGCCCCTCGACTCTCCTTATGAATCTTATGATCATGATTTTTGTTAAATTAGCGTACTGAGTTCCCCTTTGTGGGGAAGATATTGCGACTGCAAAGCAGTAAATTAGATTAGATTTTGACAATTGTTGCCAAAACTTCAAACTCGCCTTACAATAATACAAATACTGTTCTATTGTATTTACTGTTGTGCTTTAACTGCAGTTGGGGGTCATTGGTTAATTTCCATCTAAAGAGATTTTCTCTCTTTTGGTCGTTTTCTACCCTTGCTAAGGTTTTTGACAGTTTTTGATGGTTTAAACCAGTTTTTGACATCCAGTCACATCAAAAACAGATTTTTGACTTCAAAATAACAAACCCTGCCTATCTTAAGGTGACCTTAAACTCCCAATAGTAAAGAAGTTTTGGCCTTCTTTAAGGTTAGCAATTTACCTTTAGAGACTAATGCCCTCTAGGCCACAAATTATATGGCTCATCTGGCTAAAGAATCAATACTTTAGGATAAGGTTAAAATTGTGTTTGAGGCACATTCTACTTAGTGTTTTTGTTCTACATTTTTCACATATTTGAACTTTCTTTTGGAAATGGTAATTATGATGAGTCTCAAACTGTACTAAATATAACTTTTATATGTAATCTTTGTGGAAAATTTGTCTGTAGCTTTAATTTCAAGGTCACCTTAAGGTCTTTAAAATGCCCACAGAGGATGTGGTTCATTCACCTAATTTCTCACCTGGGAGTATTTCAAAATGTTCTTTTTACATGTGCCAAACTTCAATGCTTTAACATGACATTTAACCTGTGTATGAGGCCCATAAGCACCCTACCCGGAGGACATTTTTCACATTGTTACATTGTAACTTCGAAATTGCAAATCTCAACAAACTCAAAATGTAGACGAGATAAATGTTGTATGTGTTCTTTGTGGAAAATACAATGTCTGTAGTTTAAATTTTAAGGTCACTTTAAAGTTTCTAAAAATGGCTACAGGGACCAAGTTTATGAACATTTTTTCGTAAGAGCTATAGCTTTCAAATTATGTGTCTCATCCACCTAACATCTTACCTGATAATATATTAATATGTCCTTTTTTCCATATACCAAAAATCAAGGTTTCAGGTTGACATTTAACCTGTGTATGATGCTCATAAAAGTCATATAGGACTTTTTGTCTGCTTTTTTCTAAATGTTTTGCCTTGCAACTGGGATATTTCAAATCTGACCACACTCGAACTGTAGTAGATATAACTTGTATATGTGATTGTTGTTTGTGAAATATTTGAGCTTTCTAGTTTAAATATTAAGGCCTTAATATGTTATTGTATCCACCGGATGCATTTGCTACGCCGCCACCGCACGTAGAGATTTTCGACGTCAACGCTCTCAGCAGGAAACTACACCAGCTAGCTTCACCAAAATTGCAGGATATCTTCATTGGGAGGTAAGCTTCTCTGGGACTGAAATTAGCCTCATTTTGAGAAACAAGATGGAGTCTGCGGGCCTTTCTTTGAAAATTATCTACCTTTTTCTGCTGGCTGGTTCTCATAAGTAGAAGGTTCTTCATAGGTGATATGTATAACAGATATACATGTCCTCTGTTATTGGTCTTTGAGGTTTGCAATGTGAAACCAACTTATAGGAAATCATGAGCTAGGAATCTTCTGATGTGGTCAGATTTGACCTTGGGCCCCTCCTTGAAGGTTAAATTGTGTGTGTATTTATACTCAGCGCAATATCTCCATATACTACAGGACTCAAAGCACTATTTAACCAATCAGACTGCACAGGTACAGCCCCAACTCACAAGTAACTGACATTCCCCTAACTGGAAGATAGAGGCTCAAGGATGACGATTTATCAATGTCCTTGAGGTTCTTTAGCATGCCACTGGGGATAGAAACCAATGACAGAGGGCTGCCATTTTAAGTCGTCATCCGAGCCACTATGTATCTGCCTGTACGTGGGTTTGAACCCTCGTCCTCTGAGTTCCTAGACTAGTGTGTTACCCACTAGGCCACAGTGGCATTTCTCATTTGGTATTTTAAATTAAGGATACCCAAACTTAAAAGTGCTTATAACTCACTTATTATAGTCCTAGAGGTTTGCAACTTATGGGAAATCATGGGCTGGGAATCTTCTAATGTGGTCAGATTTGACCTTAGGGCCCCTCCTTCAAGGTCAAGTGATGGTTCACTGGCTTTGGTGAGTTGTCTTTCCAGTGTTGTTTTGTCAAAGAACGAAGGGCTATTCAGTTAGCCAGAACTTAGGTTTTCTTTAATTATAAAGAGGCTACATTTAATCAACCTGTTTTCACATTTTAAAGAAAAGACCAATTCATTCAGAATATAGCTGTGTTTTCATCATAAATGTGCAGCATTTAATTTATCCTTTTTCACTTTTACACAAATGATCCACTCAATCACAGCATAGCTTAGTATTTAAACCAGAATTTGACCTGTGTACTGTGACAAATATCAGCATCGTTCTGTCAGCATTTTCCATTTGGTATCTCTTTATACCCCTTTCACACGACAGGGAATATAACCCCATGGTTATAGACTTGTAAAAACACCCCGTCCTTCAACTACCATTTGATGTCTATATGTGAACTTGTGATACAGTGGCACTCCATCCCATTTCTTAAATATCCAATGGAAGTTTCAGGACTGCTCGAAATTTTCCACCTCTGAATTTCTCACTGTCATTCGCTCTGAGTCACAGTCTCTTTCCCCACCCCCCCATCAGTGTCACTTTATATATGTCGTATATATGTTGTACACGACATATACATGTCTCTCTGGCCCTGTCAGTGACCTTCAATATACGATAACTGAAAGGGTGGTATGTGGTTTATTGAAGGTTGTGACATGGTCTTGGTTTGGTAGCAGGTGTTCGTCTGATAGATATATAAGGTCACTGGAGGTTATCTCTCATCTAGAGACGTTTACTACTCTCATGCCACTGTTACTGACAGTTACCGTCACTGTGTCCCATCAGTGGCCATGAGTGGACCTTCTGTTTGCTTCAGCAATAGGGGTTTTAGATAATGTGGTGTTTGTGTATGATAAATCTAAATGTGTGATTGTTTATGTGTGTGTCCCTGGGTGTATCTAAATCAGAAGAAAAAAGATAAAAAAAACCAGCAGTTGGTGAAAAATGTCTTGTGAATTTCTTAATAATGAAGAAGAAATGAAACTTTCTTCTGGCTAAAATTTTTACTTATACAGTATACTGCAATAAAAAAATTAAATGTATTTACTAAAAACATAAAACAACAAGTAAGTTTGTGATACAGTAGAACTCCAGTATCAAACATGCTACTATCTGAATATTTCAATCTATAAACTTCTTTTCACTCTTGGATATCTTCTCCTTTTGTTTTGTACTTCAGTATCTGTTCAGTTATGAACCCATCATGCCCACCAAATGGTGATCTAAAGGATTAGAACAATTAAGACTGTTGAACATTATAGACCTTGTAAAACAAGGAGGTGTCAACAGGGCTCCAATTCTTCTAATTTGGTGGTTTTAAAGTCTTCTGATGACAAATTCTGCAACCTGGCATTATTGAATACACAATCGGTTGTGAACAAAATAGATCAAGTTGCATCCTTTTTATCTGATTACAATCTAGATATTTGTTGTATAACTGAGACTTGGCTCCAACCTCATAATGACTTTGAGAGACAGTGCATTGCTCCAGATGGGTACTGCCTATTAAAGAAAGATAGAGAGGTCAGGAGGGGGGAAGTGTAGCTATTATCTGTAGAGAACAGTTGAATCCTAAAATGCAGAAATCTGAAAAACTCAGAACATTTGAATGCATGTTGGTTTCAGTGAGTACGCCTTTTGGAAATACTCAGATTGCCACAGTGTACAGACCACCAGATACAAACTTTAATGAATTTGTTGAAGAATTGACAAGCTTTCTAGAAACTGTTACATTGCGAGATGAAAAATTCCTAATTTGTGGTGATTTTAATGTACATCTCGATTGCTTAGACAAATCAGAATGTAAAAAATTTTTCGACTTGCTACAGATTTTTGATATCGAGCAACATGTAAAGGTCCAAACTCACAAAAATGGCTAGATCTTGGATTTGAGTTTGTCAAGGTCGTCTGGAAACTTAAAAGTGTCCAACATGGAGCTAGGAGATAGTCTATCTGACCACTGTTCAGTTATATGCAATATTTCAGTTGACAAACCCCATCAGGATCAACAAGAACTAATCTTCAGGAAAATAAAGGATATTGATCTTGGTGCATTCCAAGTCAGACATTCAAAATTCACTGATTACATCCCCATCAGAAAATCTAGACGAACTAGTAGAGCTATACAATACATGCATGTCTGACATTGTTTAGAAACATGCCCCACTGAAAACAAAGGTCTTCAAGAAAAATCGCATGGCTCCTTGGTTTAATAAAAAAATTGCAGAAGCTAAGAAACTGAAACAAAAGTTAGAGTGGGCATGGAAGAAGACAAAACTTGAGAGTGATTTTGACTCTTTTTCAAACCATAGAAAAATCTTGAACAATCTCATGAGTGAACCAAAAAAAAAGACTATTACAGTGATTTAATGAGAAAGCATGAAAGCAACCCAAAGCAATTGTAAACAAACTTAGCAATCGAAAGAAAAAAGTCCGCTACCAGATCACACATGCCCCAGTGAACTTGCTAACAGCTTTAGTGAATTCTTCAAAACAAAAAGTGACAAAATGAGGGAGAAATTCAGTGAAAACAGCACATAGGAAATGGATTATGACAAAAAATTTACTACATCATTTTTATCTGAGTTCTCGGCTGTGTCAGAATCAACAGTGAAGAAAGTGATTTTACAATCCCCGAGCAAGTCATGTATGAGTGACCCTTTGCCAACAACACTTCTGAAAGATGCAATTGATGAATTGCTACCTGTTCTAACAAAAATTGTTAATTCGTCAATTTTGCACGGGGATTTAAGCATGCAGTGCTAACAACACTCATGAAAAAAGTGAATGGTGAACGAATTCCCAAGAACTGTAAACCTGTAGCAAATTTGCCATTTATTTCCAAAATCATTGAATAATGTGTCTCCATGAAAATACAGGACTATGTCAGTGCAAATAAGCTGAACACTCCCCTCCAATCAGTCTACAAGGCAAACCATTCCACACTGACAGCTCTACTCAAAATATTTAATGATATTTTGACAGAAGTTGACCAAGGGAATGTAGTGACACTATTGGATCTTTCTGCTGCATTTGACACAGTGAATCATGACATCCTATTGAGACTACTACGAAAATCATTTGCAAGTACACATCACCACTTTCAGGGCTCATTTCATCTCTTTCTCTTTCCTATCATTTTTATGCAGATTATTCGCAAATTTGGACTTCCTTAAATCCTAGTGACATTGAGAATCAAATTCAGGCTGAATTGAAACTTGAGCAGGGCTTGAGGGAGATTGGCAATAAACTACAATTAAACAAAGAAAAAACTGAATTTAATGATAATTGGGACTAAGCAACAAAGGCAAAAGATGAAATTATCTTCCACTGAGTTAGATGGTGAACTTAGTGATGTTGTACCAGAAGCTAGAAACCTGGACGTCATTATTGACAGCTCACTCACTATGGAAGCTCATGTAAACAATGTTTGCAAATTATGCTACATTCAACTGAGAAATATTACAAAGATTAGACGCTATCTTACCACTGAAGCTACAAAAAGGTTGATACAAGCACTGGTAATAAGCAGACTGGACTACTGTAATGTACTTTCTTTGGCATATCTGACAAGCTTTTGTCAAAGTTACAGAAAGTACAAAATCAGGCAGCCAGAGTCATATCTAGAACACCATATAGAGAAAGCATAACCCCAATATTAAAGTCATTGCATTGGCTTCCAGTTAAGGCACGCATAGAATATGCCATTCTGCTAACTGTGTATAAAGCAAAAAATGGCTCAGCACCAGAATACATCAGTGACCTACTGAAGCCACAGATAAGTACCCACAGCATGACTCGAAGGTCCACAAAGCAGGATTTGCTGGCAGTTCCAAAACATAATCTTAAGACCGGTGGACATCGTGCATTCTCTGATCATGCTCCTCATCTTTGGAATAATCTGCCTCAAGATATCAAAGTCAAGACTAACATTGCCTCCTTTAAAAAGTCACTGAAAACATTGTTATTTCGGAGAACTTACAACTAAAAGGATAAACATATCATGGTCACAGTTGTTCAAACATTTTTAAAAACTTTAATTATAGACTATTGTAAAGCGCTCTGAGCATAAAGAAAGAGCGCAATATAAATCATTTATTTTATTATTATAAGTTTTGTGGTTTTTCAGAGAGGTTCCTCACAACAGTGTTGCCAAAATGTCAGGACATCAGTGTCAACAAAGCAAAAATGATCTGTGATTTCAAGTTCAGAGATGAGGAGATAACGTAGGTATAATTATAACAAGGATGGGATTTCTCCATTCATTAAATAAATTCTCTTTATCAAGTTCAAATTTCTTCTTTGCATGATTATTCTTTTGTATTTTTGTATTTACAGTACATTCAGCTTTGTTTAAATGTCACTCGCTAAATAATATGCTCTATTTATCATATCAAAATGAAATGGTACAAGATTTTTTTTTCAAATTTGGCCATTTATTAACTGATGATCTCATAGAAAACATTTAGTGTGTACAATATATTTATTAATAGGGCTGTGACTCGGTCAGAAAAACAACACCGGGTATTCGCCTTGAAATAACCGATCCAGTGGATGTAGCAGAGAAGCAAACATGGCGGATGATGTAAACAAAACCGTACGAAAAATAATGTTAAATATCTGTATAAATAAGGAAAATTATGTGGAAAAACTAATATCAGTTAAAGAAATCTGACTGAATACTAAGGTTTATCCAAGTATTTCATTGATTACGCTATATTTAATATTTTTTCGGTTACCCGCTTCGCCAGTTTGTACTCTGTTTCTTAAGGAATTTGGACAGTTTTTACCGGTACCCTTTCACAGCCTTAGTATTTAAGTTTATTGTTTAACACAAAATGAGGCAGAAATCTTGTCAAAGCAGACCCACGCACTGTAAGACATGTGGACAGCTTTACATTTTGTTTGGAGTGCATTTAGAAGAAGCTTGACATCAGTATTTACCTGGCAGGCACCTTATCAAAGCTGGGTTACTCACAGTGAGGGATGTGGGAAGCTGGTGGCTCTCCTTTCCTGGGGCAGGTGTGTTCATGAAGAGTTTCACACGTGGCAGAAAAGCCATTATCACTACCATCAGAAAGTGTAAATACAGGGAGATACTGCAACAGGTAAAAACATGTGTATAAATACAGGCAATAATGCAACAGGTAGGAAGCAGAGTGTATAAATACAGGTAAGTAATGCAGCAGGTAAATAACAGAGTGCCAAAACACAGGGAGAAACTGCAACAGGCAAGAAACATGTGTATAAATACAACTAAACAATGCAACAGGTGAGAGGCAGAGTATGTAAGTAGAGGCAGAGACTAAAACAGGCAAGTAACGGGTGGGAGGAAGACTGTGAGATATTGGAACAATAAAAAATTTGAGCAAATATGATGAGATTCTGGCCAATTGGGTCTAACCTGAAAATTTCACAAAAATCACACATTTTTCATCATAACAATGACGACTAAGATCCCTGCCAACCCCTTTTCAAAATGTTAATAAGTTGTATCACAAATGAAGAAATGTCCCAGGCACTCTTGCAACAGTGTATAAATCAAGTGTGACAGTATTTTTTTTTTTTTCCCACAAATAAAACTTTATTGACCCTTTTTTCACAATGTTATATACTTAACTAAGCCCCGGGAGGGCGAGGGTTCAAACCCTCCATCAGGGTTTTTACAGAGATTTTTCATACACAGTATGAACAACTGTCACATTTAAGTGTCTGTGCATACATTTATACAGATAGAAATTCATCAAATGTTACTGAAACACATTCTGAAATACTACCCACTTTTTACAAAATTTGTCATGTTCTGCTTCAAGCCTGGACAGGTATTCTTGTTCATTATATTTTTGTTTCAGATAGTTTTGAAATTCAAAAATATGAGGTTTTCTTTTATTTTTTGAACACCAATAAATGTAATATTTCCCAACAATATATATAACATTAAGACAAAAACAAGGGGAGTAAAAACCAGTTGTGTCCTGTTTTCCAAATAGTATATCAACTAGATCTAAACTTGAAATTACATCTCCTTTTCTCATTAACCATATTTGAACATTTTCCCAAAATATTTTACTTATTTCACATTCTAAAAAGGTGTACCATGGTTTCCGGATCATTGCTACAGAGTGAACACAAAGAACTATCAGTATAATGAATTTTGTGCAAATATTGCTTTGTTCCAAGCAGTCTGTGGATCACACGATATTGAAACCAGATAAGAGTGTTATCACATGTAGTATAAAAGCAAATTTTGTGTGCAGTAGTCCAATATATTTTTTCTAAATCTATTTTTAGTATGCCTGTCCATTTTGTAATATAGTTGTGGGCCTGCTTTGTACCTTTTCTAACTAAGATGTTGTAAAGATCCTTGCTTCCCCGACTAGATTTGGTCAGCACTTTTATCTGAGGTAACATAAAGGGCTTTTCAAATGATTGATCAGTTGGTTTTATTTTCTGTAGATAATTTTTTACAGTTGAATAAATTCTATGATAAGTTAAAAAATTAATTGGGCTGTTTAATAAGGTATGAATTTCTTCCAAAGTTAAAATATTTCCATCTTTCGTCAATAAATCTATTGGGGAAATAATACCTTTCTGATATAGTGAACGTTCAAATAACAGAGCATGAGAATTTTCCTGATTGTACCATAGAGGTCCACAAATGTTCTCATAAGGTTCGCAACATTCAAAAAGTTTAGTCATAAAATCGCCCCAAGCAAACAGAACGTCTTTCCAAAAAATATTAGTGGTGTTGCCCGCACATTTATATGACCATTGTGGTCCCATGAAAAGCAGTTTATTTCTAGGACCTGTATTTGAAATTGCTAACTTTATCCAAGGAGCATCGACATTTACATATATCCTGCGTAGCCAAGTCAGTTTTAGAGACTTAATAAAATGTTTCAGATTTATCATTTTGAGTCCTCCTCCTAAATAGTCTTTGCATAATAAGTCTCTGCTGACCTTATCAGGCTTTCCATCCCAAATAAAATTTTAAAAAGTTTTATTCATTTTAATATAAAATCAACATTTGGACTTGGAATGGACATAAATAAATGTGTAAGCTTAGGAAGTAATAAAGTTTTAATCACAGTTACCTTTCCCAGTGGTGTTAAATGACGATTTTTCCACCTATTTACTATAGTTTCTATTTCAAAGGCAACTAGTTCAAAATTTAGATCCACCATTTTGCTTAAATTTACAGAAAACATTATCCCTAGAAAACTAAACTCTGTAGCTTCCCATATAAAGTCTTCTTTTATATCTAATTTATCTTTAGAGTATCGTTTCTTTCCAATCCAGACTAACTTGGTTTTATCAGTATTGATTTTCAATCCTGACAGTGTACCAAAAATTTCTAAAGTATTTAAGGCTGCCAGAAGGGACCCCACAGAACCATCCAGAATGAGTGTGGTGTCATCAGCAAACTGGGTTAGTTTATATTCCATATGATCAATGGTAATCCCCACTATATCCTTATTAAGCGTCCCGCAAGGGACGCTTGTTTGTGTATGGGAGAGCTTCCGGCTCCGCATTTTGTTTTCCTTATAACTCTGTAACCGTTAGGCGGATTCTTTTCAAATTTGGCAGGTTTAGGCAGTAGCCTTGGGGAATTTTTTTGAATATGCTGCAGTGACATTTCAACCAATCAGAGAGGTCACATGACCAAAAATGTCTTTTTTCGATGGGGAAGCTTGTCCGGATGATAACTTGAAAGGAATTTTATCAATTCACCTGAAACTTGGCAAATACATTCATTCTATTAAAATCTGGAAATCATTAGATTTTGGCATTGATTGGTCAAGAAATGGCCGAGTAATTAATGATTAATTAATCATTACGAATTTTCCAAATAAGGAAAACACAAAAATGCTTATATCTCGAAAACCGTGCTAGATCGAGCGATTTCGACGAAATTTTTGACCCACAGGGTATCTCTGCGGAGTAGTTTTCCCAATTTTCAAAAAATTTTTGTCTCGCCCAAAATGGCGGCCATTTTGAATTTTCGAAATTTTCGCAAAAATTGCAAAACACAAAAATGCTTATATCTCAAAAACCGTGCTAGATAGAGCAATTTCGACAAAATTTTTGAACCGCAGGATATCTCTGTGGAGTACTTTTCCCAATTTTCAAAAAATTTTTGTCTCGCCAAAAATGGCGGCCATTTTGAATTTTCGAAATTTTTGCAAAAATTGCAAAACACAAAAATGCTTATATCTCGAAAACCCTGCTAGATAGAGCGATTTCGACGAAATTTTTGACCCACAGGGTGTATCTGCAGAGTAGCCATGCCAATTTTCAAAAAAATTTTGTCTCGCCAAAAATGGCGGTCATTTTGAATTTTCGAATTTTTCGCAAAAATTGCAAAACATAAAAATGCTTATATCTCAAAAACCCTGCTAGATAGAGCGATTTCGACGAAATTTTTGACCCACTGGGTATCTCTGCAGAGTAGCCATGCCAATTTTCAAAAAAATTTTGTCTTGCCAAAAATGGCGTCCATTTTGAATTTTCGAATTTTTGCGCAAAAATTGCAAAACACAAAAATGCTAATATTTCGAAAACCGTGCTACATAGAGCGATTTCGACAAATTTTTTTATCTTCAGGGTATCTCTGCAGAGCAGCTATCCCAAAGAGCTTTCACTTGGTGAAGTTTCAGACCCATAGCTAATTGCTCACCTACTCAAAAAGAGTAAATGCGAATTACCTCTATAAGTATTGCAGATGGCCAATTTTTCTCAAATAACTCATTCACCTACTTTTGGAAGAGCTTTCACATGGTGAAGTTTCAGACCCATAGCCAATTACTCACCTACTCAAAATGAGTAAATGCGAATTATCTCTAAAAGTATTGCAGATAGCCAATTTTTATCAAATAACTCATTCATGTACTTTTGGGAGAGCTTTCACATGGTGAAGTTTCAGACCCATAGCTAATTACTCACCTACTCAAAATGAGTAAATGCGAATTATCTCTAAAAGTATTGCAGATAGCCAATTTTTCTCAAATAACTCATTCACCTACTTTTGGGAGAGCTTTCACTTGGTGAAGTTTCAGACCCATAGCTAATTACTCACCTACTCAAAATGAGTAAATGCGAATTATCTCTAAAAGTATTGCAGATGGCCAATTTTTCTCAAATAACTCATTCACCTACTTTTGGGAGAGCTTTCACTTGGTGAAGTTTCAGACCCATAGCTAATTACTCACCTACTCAAAATGAGTAAATGTGAATTATCTCTAAAAGTATTGCAGATAGCCAATTTTTCTCAAATAACTCATTCACCTACTTTTGGGAGAGCTTTCACTCTGTGAAGTTTCAGACCCATAGCTAATTACTCACCTACTCAAAATGAGTAAATGCGAATTATCTCTAAAAGTATTGCAGATAGCCAATTTTTCTCAAATAACTTATTCACCTACTTTTGGGAGAGCTTTCACTTGGTGAAGTTTCAGACCCATAGCTAATTACTCGTCTACTCAAAATGAGTAAATGCGAATTATCTCTAAAAGTATTGCAGATAGCCAATTTTTCTCAAATTAATCATTCACCTACTTTTGGGAGAGCTTTCACTTGGTGAAGTTTCAGACCCATAGCTAATTACTCACCTACTCAAAATGAGTAAATGCGAATTATCTCTAAAAGTATTGCAGATAGCCAATTTTTCTCAAATAACTCATTCACCTACTTTTGGGAGAGCTTTCACTTGGTGAAGTTTCAGACCCATAGCTAATTACTCACCTACTCAAAATGAGTAAATGCGAATTATCTCTAAAAGTATTGCAGATAGCCAATTTTTGTCAAATTAATCATTCACCTACTTTTGGGAGAGCTTTCACTCTGTGAAGTTTCAGACCCATAGCTAATTACTCACCTACTCAAAATGAGTAAATGCGAATTATCTCTGAAAGTATTGCAGATAGCCAATTTTTCTCAAATAACTCATTCACCTACTTTTGGCAGAGCTTTCACTTGGTGAAGTTTCAGACCCATAGCTAATTACTCACCTACTCAAAATGAGTAAATGTGAATTATCTCTAAAAGTATTGCAGATAGCCAATTTTTCTCAAATAACTCATTCACCTACTTTTGGGAGAGCTTTCACTCTGTGAAGTTTCAGACCCATAGTTAATTACTCACCTACTCAAAATGAGTAAATGCGAATTATCTCTAAAAGTATTGCAGATAGCCAATTTTTCTCAAATAACTTATTCACCTACTTTTGGGAGAGCTTTCACTTGGTGAAGTTTCAGACCCATAGCTAATTACTCACCTACTCAAAATGAGTAAATGCGAATTGTCTCTAAAAGTATTGCAGATAGCCAGTTTTTCTCAAATTAATCATTCACCTACTTTTGGGAGAGCTTTCACTTGGTGAAGTTTCAGACCCATAGCTAATTACTCACCTACTCAAAATGAGTAAATGCGAATTATCTGTAAAAGTATTGCAGATAGCCAATTTTTCTCAAATAACTCATTCACCTACTTTTGGGAGAGCTTTCACTTGGTGAAGTTTCAGACCCATAGCTAATTACTCACCTACTCAAAATGAGTAAATGCGAATTATCTCTAAAAGTATTGCAGATAGCCAATTTTTCTCAAATAACTCATTCACCTACTTTTGGGAGAGCTTTCACTTGGTGAAGTTTCAGACCCATAGCTAATTACTCACCTACTCAAAATGAGTAAATGCGAATTATCTCTAAAAGTATTGCAGATAGCCAATTTTTCTCAAATAACTCATTCACCTACTTTTGGGAGAGCATTCACTTGGTGAAGTTTCAGACCCATAGCTAATTACTCACCTACTCAAAATGAGTAAATGCGAATTATCTCTAAAAGTATTGCAGATAGCCAATTTTTCTCAAATAACTCATTCACCTACTTTTGGGAGAGCTTTCACTTGGTGAAGTTTCAGACCCATAGCTAATTACTCACCTACTCAAAATGAGTAAATGCGAATTATCTCTAAAAGTATTGCAGATAGCCAATTTTTCTCAAATAACTCATTCACCTACTTTTGGGAGAGCTTTCACTTGGTGAAGTTTCAGACCCATAGCTAATTACTCACCTACTCAAAATGAGTAAATGCGAATTATCTCTAAAAGTATTGCAGATAGCCAATTTTTGTCAAATTAATCATTCACCTACTTTTGGGAGAGCTTTCACTCTGTGAAGTTTCAGACCCATAGCTAATTACTCACCTACTCAAAATGAGTAAATGCAAATTATCTCTGAAAGTATTGCAGATAGCCAATTTTTCTCAAATAACTCATTCACCTACTTTTGGCAGAGCTTTCACTTGGTGAAGTTTCAGACCCATAGCTAATTACTCACCTACTCAAAATGAGTAAATGTGAATTATCTCTAAAAGTATTGCAGATAGCCAATTTTTCTCAAATAACTCATTCACCTACTTTTGGGAGAGCTTTCACTCTGTGAAGTTTCAGACCCATAGTTAATTACTCACCTACTCAAAATGAGTAAATGCGAATTATCTCTAAAAGTATTGCAGATAGCCAATTTTTCTCAAATAACTTATTCACCTACTTTTGGGAGAGCTTTCACTTGGTGAAGTTTCAGACCCATAGCTAATTACTCACCTACTCAAAATGAGTAAATGCGAATTGTCTCTAAAAGTATTGCAGATAGCCAGTTTTTCTCAAATTAATCATTCACCTACTTTTGGGAGAGCTTTCACTTGGTGAAGTTTCAGACCCATAGCTAATTACTCACCTACTCAAAATGAGTAAATGCGAATTATCTGTAAAAGTATTGCAGATAGCCAATTTTTCTCAAATAACTCATTCACCTACTTTTGGGAGAGCTTTCACTTGGTGAAGTTTCAGACCCATAGCTAATTACTCACCTACTCAAAATGAGTAAATGCGAATTATCTCTAAAAGTATTGCAGATAGCCAATTTTTCTCAAATAACTCATTCACCTACTTTTGGGAGAGCTTTCACTTGGTGAAGTTTCAGACCCATAGCTAATTACTCACCTACTCAAAATGAGTAAATGCGAATTATCTCTAAAAGTATTGCAGATAGCCAATTTTTCTCAAATAACTCATTCACCTACTTTTGGGAGAGCTTTCACTTGGTGAAGTTTCAGACCCATAGCTAATTACTCACCTACTCAAAATGAGTAAATGTGAATTATCTCTAAAAGTATTGCAGATAGCCAATTTTTCTCAAATAACTCATTCACCTACTTTTGGGAGAGCTTTCACTCTGTGAAGTTTCAGACCCATAGCTAATTACTCACCTACTCAAAATGAGTAAATGCGAATTATCTCTAAAAGTATTGCAGATAGCCAATTTTTCTCAAATAACTTATTCACCTACTTTTGGGAGAGCTTTCACTTGGTGAAGTTTCAGACCCATAGCTAATTACTCGTCTACTCAAAATGAGTAAATGCGAATTATCTCTAAAAGTATTGCAGATAGCCAATTTTTCTCAAATTAATCATTCACCTACTTTTGGGAGAGCTTTCACTTGGTGAAGTTTCAGACCCATAGCTAATTACTCACCTACTCAAAATGAGTAAATGCGAATTATCTCTAAAAGTATTGCAGATAGCCAATTTTTCTCAAATAACTCATTCACCTACTTTTGGGAGAGCTTTCACTTGGTGAAGTTTCAGACCCATAGCTAATTACTCACCTACTCAAAATGAGTAAATGCGAATTATCTCTAAAAGTATTGCAGATAGCCAATTTTTGTCAAATTAATCATTCACCTACTTTTGGGAGAGCTTTCACTCTGTGAAGTTTCAGACCCATAGCTAATTACTCACCTACTCAAAATGAGTAAATGCGAATTATCTCTGAAAGTATTGCAGATAGCCAATTTTTCTCAAATAACTCATTCACCTACTTTTGGCAGAGCTTTCACTTGGTGAAGTTTCAGACCCATAGCTAATTACTCACCTACTCAAAATGAGTAAATGCGAATTATCTCTAAAAGTATTGCAGATAGCCAATTTTTCTCAAATAACTCATTCACCTACTTTTGGGAGAGCTTTCACTTGGTGAAGTTTCAGACCCAAAGCTAATTACTCACCTACTCAAAATGAGTAAATGCGGATTGTCTCTAAAAGTATTGCAGATAGCCAGTTTTTCTCAAATTAATCATTCACCTACTTTTGGGAGAGCTTTCACTTGGTGAAGTTTCAGACCCATAGCTAATTACTCACCTACTCAAAATGAGTAAATGCGAATTATCTGTAAAAGTATTGCAGATAGCCAATTTTTCTCAAATAACTCATTCACCTACTTTTGGGAGAGCTTTCACTTGGTGAAGTTTCAGACCCATAGCTAATTACTCACCTACTCAAAATGAGTAAATGCGAATTATCTCTAAAAGTATTGCAGATAGCCAATTTTTCTCAAATAACTCATTCACCTACTTTTGGGAGAGCTTTCACTTGGTGAAGTTTCAGACCCATAGCTAATTATTCACCTACTCAAAATGAGTAAATGTGAATTATGTCTAAAAGTATTGCAGATAGCCAATTTTTCTCAAATAACTCATTCACCTACTTTTGGGAGAGCTTTCACTCTGTGAAGTTTCAGACCCATAGCTATTTATTCACCTACTCAAAATGAGTAAATGCTAATTATCTGTAAAAGTATTGCGGATACCCAATTTTTATCAAATACTCATTCATCTACTTGTGGGAGAGCTTTCACATGGTGAAGTTTCAGACCCATAGCTAATTACTCACCTACTCAAAATGAGTAAATGCGAATTATCTCTAAAAGTATTGCAGATAGCCAATTTTTCTCAAATAACTCATTCACCTACTTTTGGGAGAGCTTTCACTTGGTGAAGTTTCAGACCCATAGATAATTATTCACCTACTCAAAATAAGTAAATGTGAATTATCTCTTAATAGTATTGCAGATAGCCAATTTTTCTCAAATAACTCATTCACCTACTGTTGGAAGACCTTTCACACACGAAAATGAAAAATTGTGAATATCTCGGAAAAGCTATTTCTTCTGCTTTAATGCTCGGCGGGAGATACACACCACGGCAGTGGTCTTGACAAAAATTTTTGTCTCCCCAAAAATGGTGGCCATTTTGAATTTTCAAAGTTTTTGCAAAACACAAAAATGCTTATATCTCGAAAACCGTGCTATATGGAGTGAACTCAACAAAATTTTGGACCTGCTGGGTATCTCTGCAGAGTAGCCATGCCAATTTTCAAAATATTTTTGTCTCGCCAAATATAGCGGACATTTTTTATTTTTTAATTTTTTGCAAAACACAAAAATGCTTATATCTTGAAAACCGTGCTAGATAGAGCAGACTGCGCTGACTTTGGTTGCCACAACAGTATAAGGCTAGAAACGAAGCATTTTCTTAATACTTTAGCACTCACCTTTATATCCTTTTCGGGACGCTTTGTTTTTGCTATGCAAAAACATTATCTTTTTTTTTTGCGAGCGATCCTCTAGTTAAATTTAACAAGTAGTAGGAGTACTTGAGCACACATAAGAAATAAGTAAGATGCAATGGGATCTCCCTGTCTGCAACCCCGTTCAGTATTAATAGGATCAGACAAGAAACCACATTGGATAATTGAAGCTGTAATATTATTGTTAAACATTTTTATCCACTTAATAAAACCTGTCCCAAATCCTAAAAACTCCAAAACAGAGTATAAAAACTTCCAAGACACAGAATCGAATGCCTTTTCAAAGTCTATTAACATTAAAAGTCCAGGAATTTTATGTTTCTCTGTGAAATGCATCAGATTGTAGATAAGTCTTGTATTTTTTCCAATGAAACGTCCTTTTACGAAGCCTGCTTGGTTTTTAGAGATAATTTTGTCCAAGATTTTTTTTATTCTATTGGCTATTGCTGTTGATCCGATTTTGTATATTACTGATAAAAGTGATATGGGGCGCCAATTTTTTAGAAATTCTCTTGGCTTATTTCCCTTTGGCAGGCAGGTTATTATACACTGTCGCAGAGATGTTGACATTTCACCAGTGATGTATGCATGATTGAGACTCCTAAGAATAAAGATTTTCATTTTTGCCCAAAATACTTTAAAGAATTCTGCAGGAAAACCATCAATTCCTGGACTTTTACCGTTTTTCATTGAATTAAGGGCTATACCTAGTTCATGTATTTCTAGAGGACCTTCTAGTAGAAGCGATTCCTCATGCGACAGGGTCGAAGTGTCATTTTTTTCTCCAACAATTGCATTCAAATCTATGTCATTTGACATTTTAGTTTGGTTCCTGAATAATTTTTCATAGAAGCATTTTAATTCATTTAAGATTTCCTTTTGATCAACAATACACTTATTTGGAGTTTTAATTCGTTTGACGGTTTTCTCAGTATAGTTAAAACTTTCTAAGGCACAGAATAATTTAGAAGGTTTTTCACCATTATGTAGCCACTGGGCTCTTGACCTGACAATGTTCCCTTTAAGTTTTTGTTCTCTCATGTCCTGCAGTTCTCTTTTTTTATCATCCAAGAGATCCCCAGAGGATAAAGTATTCAAATTTTCCAAAGTTTTTATGTCTGAAATTAGATTTTTTTCCTTTGTGTCAAGCTGTCTCTTTACTTTTGTTGCAAATTTGATAGTTTCTCCCCTAATTTTTAGTAAAAGAACTTCAAGAAATTGAGCGTCATTAATCCGAAAACAAACATCGGAATCCTCGAGTATATTTAAGTATTCATGACTATATACAAGGACTGAATAAAACTTTTTTTCAGAATCGATCAAGGAGTTAATCATGTTGACATATTCTGTATTTTTTAACAGTGAACAATTAAATTTCCATATACCTTTACCTTTGACGAATTTACAAGTGACCAAAGTCATTTGGACTATTGAGTAATCAGTTCTATAGCCCGGTTGAATAGTACAGGTGACTACAAAGTCCATCAGTGTATTTGATACAAGAAAGTAATCTAGACGGGCTTTTTGAAAGGGTTTTTCTAAGTTGCTAAGTTGAGGTTTGACATCATTTTATGTATTTCTATTCTTGCTTTAGGATTATTCACTTTTTTATAATTATAAGTATCTATGTCAGTATTCAGTGGGACATTGAAGTCACCACAGAGTATTGTATAAGGTTGTTCACTGGAATTAATGATCTCAGCTATTGTCTGAAAGAAACTTGGAGAATCATTATTGGGAGCATAGATATTAATTAGTTTAATATATATGCTGCTCAACTTCAGGTCAGCAGAAATAAGGTTTCCCAAGTCATCATTATAGTGAGACAGAATTTCGTATTCAATATTTTTCTTAAAAAGTATTGCCACCCCTCTAGAATTTGTACTAACTCCATGTACCAAGCATTCACCATTCCATGTTTGTTTGATTAATTTGACATCTTTACTTAGCCAATGTGTGTCTTGCAGACAGAAGATATTTGCATCAGAACTATTTAGGTACTCAAGCACATCATATCTCTTTTTAAAGTCCCTTAAACCTTGACAATTTACTGACAACACCTTGATTTCATCATTCATCGTAACCAACCCGATGGGGCCCTGATGACAGCTGGTACATACTTACTAAATGATTATCTTTCAATTTCTTACAATATGTTACAGACATTGGAATTCTGCTTCCTTTTATATCTTTTGGACATAATTTACCAAAATTAGTCCATATGTGTATGATAAAAAATTTTTTCAAAGAACACAGTAAAGGAAAGAACTTCAGTGGGAATGAATAAAAACTTAAATAAAAATAAAAGTAAAAACTTAAACAAAAATAAAGAGAATAAGTTATGGATCTACAGTTATGGATCCCTGCCAACCCCTTTTCAAAATGTTAATAAGTTGTATCACAAATGAAGAAATGTCCCAGGCACTCTTGCAACAGTGTATAAATCAAGTGTGACAGTATTAGTATATTTTGAAAGAATATCCAGACTTTTTCATCAGAGGCTGGAGGTAAGGTGTAACCTTCTGTACCTATTGGGGTGCAATTACACTGGTAAATATAATTGTGTGTGTACCTTAACTGGAGAGTAAACTGTCTTGCCATAAGTGTCTGCTAAAGGTTAGTTAATGTAAGTTTCCTAATGGCAGTTCTAATGGCAGGGAAGTGAGTTAAGCATTTCATCACTCAAAACACACTTAAGTTTATTTCATCTAGATCAATTTTACATTAAATATCCATGGAGTGTTCCTTTGATCTTTTTTATACAAATTTAAATTTTACTTAGAACAATAAAGATACTGCTCGAAAAAAATAAGAGAAGACATAAGAGATGTGAAATCATTAATTCAGATTTATTATCATGTCCTTGTATTTCAGGAATTAGAGACCAGAAAATTACCCAAAGTGGCCAAACTAGGAATGACATACCACATCCATGATATTGTAGGGGCAGATTTAGTTGATCGGTATGTATCTGCTATGTGAACCTATTTTGATTTTATATTTATTTTAATTCTTTCTTATTAATTATATCACCAGACAAAAGTCAAGGGGATATGCTGGTTTCTTGTCCGTTGTGCCGCTGATGTACATTTTGACTTGTGTGTGATAGCTAAAAAAGACTTTCTCAGATTTTATTCAAACTTGGCACACACAAGTATTTGGATCAGAAGAGGATCACTATTTTATGATGCCCTTACACTCACAACAATAAAGAACATATGGCCACCTTAAGGTCAGTAATCTGACCTTATGACTCTAAATTCCCTCTAGGTCAAAAAGTATGTGGTTCATTTGGCTCTAATTTTACCTGCAAACACATTGATATTTCTTCCTACAATAGCCAAAATAGAGACCATACTATTTGTTTCTACATTTTTCACATATTTTGCCAGTTTAAAGTCTGTAATAATAAGGAAAATTTTTAAAATGAATATTGTTAATAAATGTCTCATATTTCAAAGTACATTGATAGTGGTGTCTCACTAATAAGTTTTTAAATACTGTAGTCAGTTGTTTTTACATATCTTCCTTGGAGAAAACCATTGATTTGATTTTATATTCTTTCTAGTATTTCAACGACGTCTGGAACACTCCTGCGACTGAAGGATTGTTAAGACATCCTGCTGCCAATAATTATTTGCCAAGAGGTCAATATAGAGTACACCTTCACATTATACTCACCTGTCTGGGATAGGTGAAGAATGTGAAATCTACATGATGCAAGTTACTTAGTTGTATATTTGTTAAAGAATGGATTTGTTGGCTAATACTGCTTTCAAATGACATGGATGCAAGATTGTTTTGTATAAATAGGATAAATGTGATTTTACTGTGAGAAAATTCTATATTGAAATGCAACAGTTGTTTGTTGCGGACATTTGCACTGGGATGAGCTGGTGACATCTGGAGTATTGACTATAGTGGTTTGTATTGTGGTTATAGTGTAGATATTTTAAGTCGAGTTTTGCATGGTTATCTTTATGTAAAGCAAATTGATTAATCACAAATGTAGCTCATATTTTATTGCAAATTTTTGATTATTTTTTTGTTTTTCAAACACTTCACAAAAGTAACTAAATAAAACGCATGTTTATGATACTTGACATCATTCTGCATGAGTAGAGTTTATTGGTTAATTCGAGCTATCTCAAGGGATACTTTTGAAAAGAAAGAGAGACTTTTGCCATTGTACTATAATGATAGAGTAAAAGAAGAATTTGACAACAAAATTGAAGCAAATCCTATAGTGATAAACCACATCGGCCATTTCACAAAAGTTAACCAACTTGATTTCAACTCCCATCACAGCTTATTTGCAGTTATGCATCTCAATCTTATATATAGCATCCAATCCCAGCACTAGCAGTGATTGTTGCACTTGTTTTTTATTTTATAATAATACAGTGTTACCTGCACCCTTGTCAAATCAGCTTGTCTGACACAGTCTCTGCAGTTCTATGATTTCATGTTTTTTCACACATGTATGGAATTGACCTGCAGTATTAAACCTGTTGACAGCAAAGTGAGAATTGTCAAAACCTACCCACTATGTCTTTCATGTGGTATCTGTTTTCAAATAATGTGAAAGTTATTTGAATTCTGAGTGTTCCATTCCTGTCCAATAATTTTGGGAATCATCCTGTAACACTGTACAGTTACTGCACTACATCTTATAGCATTACAAAGAAACATACAATGTGAAAATTGTAGCATTGGGTCATTGAATAAGTATTTGCTTTTATGATTGTCAAATACATAAGTTGCTTTTATTCCAATAAGATAAACATAACTAGTTTTCCATGATTTAGGGTCTCATCTTACACAGTCCAGGTTTACCCTTGTTAGTTTTGAATTGGATCTTATACACAGATCACAAGTATCACTTTGTATCATACTTATTAAGAGTTCTACATTACATTAAACAAACGTCACGAATTACACTGTTCTCTAAAATTTTGCATTGAGCTGTGACCTACTTTCTCATGCTTTCAAAATTTTGATTTGTGACAATCAGTGGTTTGTATATTTCAGTCAATATTGTTATTCATGGCCACTAAGCTGATAACATCTGCCGTTTATCTAAAGTGTTGCATTTGTAGATGTCGTTAAATTGTATGACAGTAGCATAGCAAGAAAAAGTGCCATATTTCTGTAAGTTTTATTTTACATTTGGCACTTATATGTCATAACTTTGAGCTTGTAAAACTTACTTGAGTAAAAAAAAACGATGTGAAATTTGCAGTTGAGATCACCCTTTAAGTCACAGTTTTCATAATTTTTTGCGAAGTTTGCATGGTGGGGGTGATCAGAGGACGGATGTAGTTACAAAAATAAAAAATGTGTGAATAATTTCCCATCAGTCAGGGAAATAGACGGGAATCATTCGCATTCATTTCTGAATCCAGGATTTTATAAAAGGATTTTGTGTTGTTGCACTTATAAAGAGTAGGGGAGGTGTTGTGGCAGAGGTATGCACTCTCCGAGTGTTCTAGTGACAATTATTTTTACAGGTATTTGAGATTTTATTAATTTGTTGAGAAATTTGTTTTCATCTACCTCCATATTTATTTCTCTGGTACTTCCAGTTCACATCAGAATGTGAGTACCTGTAAGCGGTGTGGTCATTGAATGCAAACTTTAGAACTGGTTACCGAAAGTGGAAATTCAACGAAAAGCAGGGTGTATTTTATTTAGTGAATGCCATGACAAGAGTTTTCAAATGCATACATGGACTGTAACTCGCTTATAAATATGAACAGCAATGTGCTTTTTGGAGACTTTTCAGGGCAAAAATTTTATTGATACAATATAATAAAATACCGTGAAATATTAGTTGTAGTTGAATATTTTGGTTAACTTGTGTTAAAATAGCAAATATGTGAGGAAACCAGTTCTGATTACGAGAAAATAAAAGATAGCCGGATCAGTGTCTTTCTGGTCCATCATCTTCTACACTACCTGTAAAATCTGGTCACTTCTCCCAACACAAATATTTTTCACAGCTAGAAAAATTTGTGTGATTTATATCTAAATGCAAATGAGAACATTTTGTTTGATTTGTTGAAGTACAGTCTGATTTTTGCTTCACAGATGCTGTGGACGTTTACAATGATATAGACATGGGAATTATGCCTTGTCTTTATGCTTTATAAAAGAGTAAGAAATTTGAAATTCTTGGGACAGTATGTGAAATTCCCCCATTTAAGAAAACTCCAGTATTTTACTTTTACATATGGTGTATTCTTGTCAGATTAGCAATATTCATGTTAAGTTTATTTCATTTTTGTAAACTTTCACAGAATTTCATTGAAATGACTTTATCCCCTTGGTTCTTTTCTGTGGTGCTTCACCTCTGTTCCTGAATATTGATATTGGTTGACCATTTTGATTATGTTGCACCTTAAGAGGCCACTTAAAAAGGAGAGATTGAGCGCCCTAAAAATCCAATAAGAATGTCATTGTTTTAATGCCAGGTTCTAGAGGTGAATTTCATGTGCTGTGGTGACTGGCTTATTTCTTGCTCTGTACCAGATCTGTGATAATGTTGCCGATGTTTTGAATATCTTAGTCATATTTAAGCAAAATAATGTTATGTGTTCATATATAATATTATGTAAAGACAGTAGAACCTCTAATATCCCGATTATTATCACCAAAGTATGCATTGTAATTATGGCATGATAGAATCTGGAGTTTTTGAATGAAAATATTGAAATTAATATACCCTCTGCTATATATACAGATCAAAAACACATGTGCTCAAATCAATGCTGTCTGGATTGTGTAGGTTCTGCTGTTGTAAAAAGTATTTGTTTCATAAGTGTCATGTATAGGTTAGGAGGTTGTAGAAAGTGTCCAAATATGGAGCCTATAGTAGTTGCAACTTGTGCAATATCTCAGCTTGTACATGACATTTACATGTTATAAATAGACATTTAATGTGTTGAATTATGATGGTGTCACTGATAAAAGCAGTCAAAAAAATTTATCAAAACTTTGGTCTTCCATTAGATTAGGTCACATTTTGACAGTCAATAATAGCAGTGATGGCAAATCTTTAGTTTTCTCTAAATTAGCTCGAATCATGGCATTCTTTGTCCATTGCACACTGATGTATTTCAATACTTTAAATTCTTACTTGCTTTTTATGGAACAATAAAATAAATTTTAATTGTACATCTTTACTGATGCGTGAAAAAGGAAAACGAGTTTGAATCATACCCAAATATACCTTTAATTGCATACAGTTTAAAACTGCATCTTGAATTAGTTCTATGAGCATAAATAACCACATCCTTGCAAAAACACACTGAAACTGATGCTTTCTTGAATTGCCTGAAATCTGAAATGCTTGATTAGACTGTGTAACACTGAACCTTACAATTTAGTCATTATGTCTGAACTGTTTAGCATAATGATTGAAATGTTTAGTGTTCACATAATGCTAAGTGTACAATTTTGTATGCTGTGGTAAATTTCTAAATTATGTCTGTGGTTAAAATGTTTTGTTTTTTTTAAAATCAAAGTGTGCTTTTAAAATATTTGTCGAAAAAAATAAAATATCAAGCAACTAGGTTTAGAATTATGTCCACCCCCCTGGGGGGTGGATATATTATTTTTGCTTTTTCTGCTGTCCGGCGTCCGATGTCCGGTGTCACGCATGGTTTCCGCTCATTTAAAGGAAAAGTATTAGAGCTATTGTCACCAAATTTGGTATGCAGGCTTATTGGGTCAGTAGCTTGCTTGGGATTACTTTTGGCTGTTGTACCTCTTTTGCTTACTGAGTAATACTTAAGTACAGCTATTTTCAGTACCCATTGGTTTCCGTGCATTTAAGCCAAAATAATTAAAGATATTTTACTACAATTTTGAATACAAGATTGTTATGTCCATAGCTCGCTTGGTATTGCATTTGGGACTGATAGCTTTGTCAGTACATGAGTAGTAGCCATTTAGGTACTTCATTGTGTATTTTCAGTACTACTTTTGAGTAATTTGCTAATATCTCAGAAACCGTAAGAGATAGAGCGATTTCGACAGAATTTTTGACCCACAGGGTAGTAGAAAAGTATTCTATACAAAATTTAAAAAAATTTCAATTTTCGCCACTTTTGGCGGCCATCTTAATTTTTTGCGAAAAATGAAAGAATCTTAATATCTCGGAAACCGTAAGAGATAGAGCGATTTCGACACAATTTTTGACTCACAGGGTAGTAGAAGAGTATTCTGTACAAAATTGAAAATGTTCAATTTTCGCCACTTTTGGCGGCCATCTTGAATTTTTGCGAAAAACGAAAAAAATCTTAATATCTCGGAAACCGTAAGAGATAGAGCGATTTGGACAGAATTTTTGACTCACAGGGTAGTAGAAAAGTATTCTGTACAAAATTTAAAAATTTCAATTTTCGCCACTTTTGGCAGCCATCTTGAATTTTTGCGAAAAACGAAAAAATCTTAATATCTCAGAAACCGTAAGAGATAGAGCGATTTGGACAGAATTTTTGACTCACAGGGTAGTAGAAAAGTATTCTGTACAAAATTAAAAAAATTTCAATTTTCGCCACTTTTGGCGGCCATCTTGAATTTTATGCGAAAAACGAAAAAATCTTAATATCTCAGAAACCGTAAGAGATAGAGCGATTTGGACAGAATTTTTGACCCATAGGGTAGTAGGAAAGTATTCTATACAAAATTGAAAAGTTTCAATTTTCGCCACTTTTGGCGGCCATCTTGAATTTTTGCGAAAAGCGAAAAAATGTTAATATCTCGGAAACCGTAAGACATAGAGCGATTTGGACAGAATTTTTGACCCGTAGGATAGTAGGAAAGTATTCTATACAAAATTGGAAAATTTCAATTTTCGCCACTTTTGGCGGCCATCTTGAATTTTTGCGGAAAAACAAAAAATGTTAATATCTCGGAAACCGTAAGAGATAGAGCCATTTTGACAGAAATTTTGACTCACATGGTAGTGTATTCTGTGTGAAATTGAAAAAATTCAATTTTCGCCACTTTTGGTGGCCATCTTGAATTTTTGCGAAAAACAAAAAATATTAATATCTCAGAAACCGTAAGAGATAGAGCGATTTTGACAGAATTTTTGACCCATAGGGTAGTAGCAAAGTATTCTATTCAAAATTGAAAAATTTCAATTTTCGCCACTTTTGGCGGCCATCTTGAATTTTTGCGGAAAAACAAAAAATGTTAATATCTCGGAAACCGTAAGAGATAGAGCGATTTCGACAGAATTTTTGACCCGTAGGGTTGTAGCAGAGTATTCTATGTGAAATTGAAAAAATTCAATTTTCGCCACTGTATACTAATAAATATTTAAGCATCCATATATTTTACATATGAAACGGGGTCTTGTAATACTACTGTACAATTTTGGCAAAAGGTTCATGGCGTGGACATTACACATGATAATGTGTGTTCTTCCATGCTATCCTGTTTCTATTCGTATGTCGCAGCTACAATCAACAGGGCGTCCTATTTCTAGTTGATTATTTATTGATCCAGTTGAAGCTGTGTAAAACCCATTCAGACTACAGGTGGCCTCACCCGCGGTAACCCTGTCTTTAGATCATCGTCTGATGCCTGTATGCGACCGTGTGAGTCAGCAGTGAACCGTCCATTACCTTGCGAGTCCTACCAAAGTTTTAAAATATTTTAAATTTCCGCCTCTGATTTCAGTATGGTGAGCATGCCCAGACGAGCTCAAGAACGTATAAATTTCTTTCTACTGTAACTGAAGGTGAGGTCCATGGTGTACTTAAGGTTGTGATTCGGTCGTCTTTCAGAGTAACATGGCGACATAAGGTGAGTTAAGGTATTGGTCGATTCGTCACGTGTCAGATAGCTACCAAAGGTGAGTTAATGAAGGTTGACTTTCAGGGACCAACGTTGTCCAATCAGTGGCCGTCAGCCTGTAGTGTGAACAACTTGGACGAAATTGGGCGACCTAGGGATGGTTCCGCCGGCAAGAAATACTTCTAACAGTGGGAGGTACCAGCTGTAGTGTGAACGGGGCATAAGCAGAACTCTTTTTAGGGAACCCCAGTTTTTAGTACAAGCAAACAGCACATTCTTAATGGGTTCTTTTCATTGTACTCTGTGACCTTGAAATCCTTGTTAAGTAGAAGTATACATGTGGTGCCATTGTATTCAACTTACCAGGTATTAACTGTACTAGATGATGGATTGTGTGGATATAGCCGTGTTTTAGTGGTATTTAAGCATGTAGGTAGTGACTCTCAGTGATGTTAATGCTATAGAGTATTTTAGTTATATTATTATCTGGTCAAGTTATGTTTTTGTTTTTCCTGTTATGTGTTTCTAATTGTTGTTCTCGTATTTTATTTTCTGTTGATATGCGGGAATGAGTGCTTTCTTTTTTTTCTTAAATCTGATCATTGAAAACAAATATTTGGCCTATTTTCAGAAATACTGGCCAATTATTTAGAAACAATTCAGCATAAATGTGAATCAGGTGTACATTTGAAGTAAAGAAGTAACGTTTATACAATTAAATCGCTCTCAGTAGTATTCTGTTTAGAAGAAGTAGACTAAATATTGGGTTCTCCCATACTGTATCTTTTAAATTTATCTTGTAGTCTGGAATATTTGAAGTTGAAGTAATTTTGTGGCCAGTTGACAAAACGCTAGTAAGGAAAACAGAAGTCTATGTGAAAAATGGCCTACAGTGTTCACAAAATACATAAATGTGGATTTCTCATTTACAGAAATATTTGGATTTCCTCAGTAACAAATCACATACACTGATTTTACAATAACTTAAATTATAATAGTTAATTTAAAATTTAATATCTGGCAAAACTTCTCTAAATTTTTGCTTCTGATTCCTTAGTTTTAGAAGTAGACCCAGTGCAAGGTCCTTCTTTAGTGCATTGATTCTCCGTGAATGTTTCCCTCCAGAAGAAAATGGAGTGTAAAACCCCACACTGTGATAAAATGCACTCATTCATTGTCTCAAAAAAGCCAACTAAAGACTTCTCAATTCCATTTTAAAAGTAACCTTGTTTTGTTACTGTCTTCATATTACATAATAGTTCGCTTACATGATATTTCTCCTGCACTATTCTGAAAGTTTCCTGACCTTTATACTGTTTTACATCTTGTGGTGTTCCATGCTATTTCTCCTGGCTGTGGGGGGTACAGGCATTTTGGAGGCTATTTTGATTAATTTCTGGAGTCCATCAAGGAACACCCAAGGTGATATTATTTATTTATATTTGTTTGTGAGTTTACAAACAAATTTCACAATAATGTGCAATCATATAGTTATTGCAGATATTTGATGAACGTCTCACATTTGTGAACTATTTCTTTGTACTGTATTTAGATATTGTTTTGCTGTTACTTAAAATCAAATGTACATTACATTAATAATATTTCATGTGTGCTTGGAAGAGTGTGATTCATTGAAATATTTAGTAATGTTTAAGAATCCAGTTGCAGTGGATGTATGTTTTTTTTAACATGCAAGAAAATGCATGGAAAATACAGGTGTATAAATATTTTAAACAAATTTCTTCAAAAATCTTTTAAATCATTGTCCTTAGAATTGTCTAGTTATTTATTATTTTATTATCAATAAATATGAAATCTTAGATGTGTATATCTTATATGTCCAGCTACACTTTGATCTCAAGAACCAGAAATTTCCATTTTCTTATCAAGGCACAAAACAACTAGCAAGGAGAGCATTCATTTATTTGGCATTTGATGTACGTTTGCCTTTTAGCTAACACATCTAAAATACATAAAACAAATTCACACGGTTTAATATCCACATATTAAACTAGAAATTGCATCAGTCTGACTCAGCAAATCCCCAGAACAAACATGGTAAAGTGAAACAAAAGTCTGTGAGCAATACGAAGGAAGATATGAAGCTTTGTAAGTAGGAATCTCCCTTTGACTTTGAACAAGGGTGAAAAGGACTGCATGCTTATATTGGATATACATATGTGTCCTTATATCAGCTGTAGAATGATCTGCGAGAACCAGGCCATAATGTGAAGAAATGCTCCAAATTGATGTTTAGAAGGCCGCCACGGGTCTATAATCTAAGGCCACGAAACAATTAAATCAGGTTTTACCCATATATACCCACATGCCAAATTTGAAAGTTCTACATAAAGTATTGTGTATGAAAGCAAATCTTAGCTGGTGGCTGAGGTGGGACCGTGCTAAAACCTAGGTATCCCAGACTTCTTGACTGCAGATGTAATGACAGCTGCTAAGTTAATTTTTACTTGCAAGTCAGTCGAAAATTTAATGGAAAGCAGAGAATTATTATATCCCCAGACGAAAGTCGGGGATATATTGGATTCAGGTCCGTCGCGCCGCCGCTGCCGCCGTAGAAATTTTCTTGTGGACGCGATAACTCAAAAACAAATTAATATTTTTTTTTCAAACTTGGTACACATGTTAAGGGTGCCCAAAGGAAGATCCCTATTTTAAGGTGACCTTAAACTCCCAGTAAAAAAGAACTTATGGCCACCTTAAGGTCAGAAATTGGACTTTTGGCCACTTAGAGCCCTGTAGGTCACAAACTATGATGCTCAGCTGGCTGAAATTTTACCTGACAACACATTAATATGTTCTTAGTACATGTGCCGAAAATCACGACTTTAAGTTGAGGAGAAAATTGTGTTTGAGGCCCATAAATACCCCCACTTAGGGATTTTTTGCTGTACTTTTCACATATTTTGCCCTATAATTTGGAAGTGGTAATTCTGATGAGTCTCAAACTGCGCTAGGTATAACTTTGATATGTAATCCTTGTCTGTAGAAAATTTTCGGGGTGTAGGTTTACCCAAAGGGGTCGACTTGAGGTCTCAAAAGTGCCCACAGAGACCCAATTTATGCACTTTTTGCCACTTTCAAGCACTGTAGCTTTCAAACTATGTCTCTCATCTAAGTTAAATATCATCTGGGAATATATCTATGTGTTTTCTTATATGTGCCCCAACATTTAGGCCTTTAATAGACAGTTAACCTGTGTATCAGGACCATAAACACCCACCCGAGTGACCCTTATAAGACATTTTTCACATCTTTTTCCCTGTAACTTGGAAATGGTAAGTCTGAGAAGTTTCAAACTGTATTAGATATATATTCTGTGTGTAATCTTAGTATGTAACAGATTTTAAGTCTGAAGCTTTAATTTTGAAGGTCAAATTGAGGTCTCTAAAAGGCTCCCAAAGACCCAATATTTGGACTTTTTGCTACTTTTAAGCCCTGTGACTGTCAAACTATGTGACTGATAGAGCTCAAATCCTATCTGGGAAGATATAAGTATGTTATTTTTATATGTGCCAAAAATTAAGGCTTTAAGAAGACATTTAACCTGTGATGAGGACCATAAATCCCCACCCGAGTGACCATTTTTAGACTTTTTTCACATATTTTGCCCTGTAACTTGGAAATGGTAAGTCTAAGAAGTTTCAAACTGTATTCGATGCATATTCTATGTGTAATCTTAGTATGTGACAAATTTTAAGTCTGAAGCTTTAATTTGAAGGCCACATTTAGGTCTCTAGAAGGCCCCATAAAGACCCAGTATTTGGATTTTTGCCAATTTTAAGGCCTGTGACTGTTAAACTATGTGACTGATAGAGCTGAAATCTCATCTGGGAATACATTATTATGTTCTTTTTACATGTGCCAAAAATCAAGGCTTCAAGTAGACATTTAACCTGTGTATGAGGACCTTAAACACCCACCTGAGTGACCCTTTTAAGACATTTTTCACATATTTTGCTCTGTAACTTGGAGATGGTAAGTCTGAGAAGTTTCAAACTTTATTAGATACATATTCTATGTGTAATCTTAGTATGTAACAAATTTTAAGTCTGAAGCTTTAATTTCAAAGCCACATCGAGATCTCTAAAAAGCCCACAGAGACCCAATATTTGGACTTTTTACCACCTTTAAGCCCTGTGACTGTTAAACTATGTGATTGATGGAGCTGAAATCCCATCTGGGAATGCATTATTATGTCCTTTTTACATATGCCGAAAATCAAGGTTTTTAGTAGACATTTAACCTGTGTATGAGGGCCATAGACACTCGCCCAAGTGCCTTTTTTGACATTTTTTCCCTGTTATTTGGAAATGCTTAGTGTGACAAGTCTTAAACTGTATTATATATAATTTTTGTTTGTTATGCATGTCCCCCAAAAAGTTTCAGATCTGTAGTTTAATTGCTAAGGTCTCTTTAACAATTGTAAAATGCCCACAGAAACCCAATTTATGGACATTATGCCACTTTAAAGCCCAGTAACTGTCAAACTATGTGGGTTATAGAGCTGAAATCTTTGAATTTTTAAAAGGAAATGCCTGTCTATTTAAATTTTGAATATTAATAATGTTATGGCTATCTTAGTCTTTTAAGAACTTATTTTTGTGTGTTATACCTCTGCTTGCTGAGTTTTTAACTTTTTAAAATGAAACTGGTTAAACATATTCAAGTAGACAAAATGGACACTTTAAGTGAGCTTTAAGTCCCAATATTAATGAAATTATATCCTTATGTAGTAAAACTAGGGGATTTTTAACCCTCAACTAGCCCAGTTTTATTCAACTTGCCTCAGTTAATTTTGACACAGCTCCTACAGTTATGAACTCATTTCAGTTGATAATCACATACTTAAAATTCTCAATTCTTTTTGTATTTGAGTACCCCTTTTATATAGATTGTTTGTTTACCATTTATGCTGTAGCACTCCATCTCTTTGTAGTCCCAACCCACATCCCCCATCCGGATTCCCCCCACCCACCTCTGGGACCTCCAGCTATATTGAGTGACACTAAATAAACAAAGGTATTTAATGATATCAGATGAGAAACAAAGAACTCAATGGGGTTGCAGATCTTGTGTAATAGTGAGAGAGGTGTGGAGAAGGGGTGGGAGGTGGTGGGCTTCATTACATATAACACAAAGGGGAGTCGGAACTGAGATTGTATCACATATTTAGGTTGCATATATATGGACCACATATATAGGTATAGAGGAAATGAATAACTGAAAACAATTTGCAAATTTTAAAAATAATATAATAAAATAATAATATAAATAATTTTTTTTTAAATGATATTTTAGTTGTGAACAAATATAGAAACAGATATGCGCTTTTGGGATTATGAATTTTAGAATGGACATTGAATCATCAATCATTTAAATACTTTGAAGGAAGATTGAAAAGTTTAAATACTTTGAAAATAGGTTTAGAGTTATCATTGCAGGAAGATTGAAAATATAATTTGAGTTATGTATTCGGCGTCTGGGGATACACCATCTTCCTTGGGAAGATATAAACAGAGTAGATTGATGTGCTGAAGTTCATATAATAATGGGTAATTATGTTTTAAAAAATTCCCGATCAAAACCTGTGGCGTGAGTGATGACCTGTCTGGGGATATGTTGGCGCCGAGTTGGCCCAATCTAGTTTTAATTGCAACCTTACCTCTGATAGTAGACACGTAACTAAAACCTCCCGAATATTTGTTGTGTAGTGATATTCTGATAGTAATTCTAGTAAACTTGTAACAAATATCTGGTTCTGCGTTTCAGTCATTATAAACCCCACATTTCAGAAACCTGGAACAACGTAAATTTTCAGTGGTAAACATCCTCCACAGCCTTGATATTTATATCTTGCTAAAAGGGTTCTACTACAAGGGGCTAGAACAAAGCACTAGTTGACCTCATTATACTTGTGAGCATAAGGATTATCATGGTTAAACAAATGTACCAGTAAAAGTCTTTCCTTATATTCATTTAGAATACAAGGATTTAAGGTCATTGCCTCACATGACCAATGTTAATCAACTTGTTTTAGAGCAAACTTCTTGGTTTAATTGAACAAAATATACATTTAATAATGAAGATTAGTTGCCTTTACGGTTTATTGTGCTACATTCTTAGGATCACAAAACCATACTGCTATGCAACTTTACATTTTCAGCAAAAACTCCAAATATCTAGCAACAAAACATACCAGTTGTTTTTAACTTTTTTCTTAAAACTCATTTTTCACTTTAATATTAACTAAACGCTTAAACAAGACTTAAATCTTTTAACAGTATACATTCTACAGTAGGAGCCCTATTATCTGAACATGTTGGGAGAGATAGATGTTATTCAAATGAATAGAAGACTTACGAGAAAACATCCTGTGTATAACAGGAAAAGAATACACTTAGGGAGAGCAGACAAGACATTATGAAATTGAATATTAGGTAGTGCTCTTCCTGTATTGAAAATCAAGGCCAATTTCCAGGGGCTCAAAATGAATGAAATCTGGAAATCTGATCATTTATTCACTCGACACTGATGTGGTCAAAAAGTAGATGCCAATTAGCCCTGTACATTAGTCATTCTTAAACCAAAAAAATACTTGTATCTGTGAGATATCTATAAAGTTAAGCCTAAATTGTAGAAATCATAATTTCTTTAAAACCTTGACCTTTTCAACTCTTAACAGGTTCTTAATGAACAATTAAGGTAGACAGAAATTTTACGTGTTTTATAGGCAAAAAATATTGGAAAACCAGTCTGTAAAGCCAAATGATTATGGAATACTACTTTACCTTTCCCAGCACTAAATTATTGTTCAGATAACAGAGATGGTTGGATAATAGCGGTGTAGAATAGTGAGACTTTTAAAATTTCATGCATTTGATGGATTTTTAAATTCTTTACACATTAAGGTGGCAGAGGAAACTTTGATGCACAGTCTTTGTAATGCGGCTGTTTAGTCACCATGGAACAGTGAGTACACGGGTAGTCGTTACACTGACAATAGGCATACACGCCACAAGACACCTGGGTGGAGATCAGAATACAGGTGGTGGGTGGAAAGGGGAAGGGAGGTGGTGCCCCACCCACCTGGTCAAACTGAAAATACAAACAAAAATAAAAACACTTTAAAAGGCTGAAAGATATTCCAAATTTACTATATGGTTATTTCTTGAAGCTAACCAGATTTGTGCGATGGGTGTCTGGAATGAGTCCTGAAGGGAATATTAGCAATGGGAACTTATCCTTGTCAGGGATTCTTCTATAAAAACTCAATACAATACACTTGGAATTTACTTGAAAAATAACTAATATTTTTGTGAAGTTCTTTTAATTTTCAGCTGTCAAATATACACAGTCCTCAATACACAGAGTCCATGAGTAAGCACAAAAATAGCATCAGAGATGCCCGTACCCCACAGACTAGGGAAATATTTTTAACACCATGAGATATAGAAGTACTGTATTAGTACAAAGTTCAGAATACTTTCAGAGCACTGTCAGTCATATAAAGGTCCAAACAATGTTTAAATAGGGAAAATAATGTCTAAGAGAAAGATAATGCGTATAAAGATGAAGTATTAAAACAAGATAATTCAATAACAAGATGACAGCATTAATCAGTAAACTAAACATTACAACACTCTTTATCTACATCTGCATGGCCAAATTATGATTTAGATGTTTTGAATATTACCATGCATACAGAAGTGGTAATACATTCAATGAATGCTTATGTGTGGTGTTGGGAGCAAAATCTGTGGCTCACTTGATGAAATTCCATCTGTTACAATGGGAAGTTATAAAGTAAAATTCTTACTAAATTCTAATATGACTAACAGTGCTTAATCTGCATCAAAAGACCGACCCAAAGGTGCAACAAGATTTTAAAGGTCCAGGTCACTACGAGAAGGTCAAAATCAAGGTCACACCATGATGCTGCACACCTACAACCCCTAACCAATGTCCCTACCAAGCATCAACTTCCTACACCTTACGGTTTCCAATATAGCCCAGACAAGATTTTATAGGTCAAGGTCACTACAGCAAGGTCAAAGGTCAAATCAAGGTCAGACCATGACGTTGCACACCTACACCCCCTAACCAATATCCCTACCAAGTATCCACTTCCTACACCTTCCGGTTTCCGAGATATAGCCCGGACAAGATTTTATAGGTCAAGGTCACTAAAACAAGGTCAAAGGTCAAATCAAGGTCAGACCCTAATGTTGCACACCTACACCCCCTAGCCAATGTCCCTACCAAATATAACTTCCTACACCTTACGGTTTCCGAGATATAGCCCAGACAAGATTTTCAAACTCAAGGTCACTACGGCAAGGTCAAAGGTCAAATCAAGATCAGACCATGACGTTGCACACCTACACATCCTAACCAATGTCCCTACCAAATATCAACTTCCTACACCTTACGGTTTCTGAGATACAGCCCAGACAAACTTTTCCCGCCACCCACCCACCTATCCGGAACCATGGGTGAAAACAATACCTTGCACACGCCCCTGGACCATAGGGTGTGAAGGGGAGATGGCTCCTCATTCACATGGTCAAACTCAAAATACCTACAAAAATAACCTTTGGCAAAGACAGTTTGAAGAGAGGTGTTAAAAGACAAACATAAAAATCAGGTTGAAGGAACTGTTCTTTCAGTTCTGTTTCATTATTTTGATCGATTTAACAAAAACAAGAATATTCTTTTGAAAAGTCTGGTCAAAGAAAAGTGTAAATTACAAAAAGTATTCTTACCTTACACCCACAGTTATTCTTGTAGACAGACTGAAAGTTTTTCTTTTCAAATGCTTTCAGATCTTTCCACAACTTGATGTAATCACATGAGCTCACCCATAATTTGCCACTCCCAACTTTACCTACAAATAATAAAGACAATTTATACACATGACAGATAACATCAATATAGTAGACTCTGTCTACTTACAATCTCAAGTATCAATAGGAACTCATTTTAATTGTTGCTACGTTCCACTTGCACCAACAAAAATACAGAATTTATACTGGACTCCTAAAAACTTGATAACTGCTTACTGAAACTGCTTAGTGTATCCTTTTAAAATATAAACTAGTACGTTCAAACTCACAATTATCAGGGCAAAAATCCGAAAAAGATTTTTTTTTTCTGTTTGGTCCAGCTGAGCCAGCTTTAAAAATTTTATGGTATATCAGTGATTCAAAATGGGGTCAATCTTGGTCTGTTTCTGAAATACATTCTGACATGTTGAAATGACAGCAAACCCAATAAGATATAGATACATTTGTTTGCAATAATTATTGCAAAATTTTTTGTTTGCAGATTTTGCCCAATAATCTTAATTTGCTCAATAAATCATAAGGAAATCACGATGGAGAATAGTGGAGAACTATGAACCAGGAATTATGACCTGTAAACACATAAGTTTTTTTCTTATCCATTCCAGCTTCACAAGCACTGGATCCAAGTGTGTATGCCTTTTTCTTTGCTTCGTTTGGCAGGTCATTAAAACTTGTTGAATTCTGCAAACAAAAACACAAATTGTAGTGGCTGATATAGTAATTAAACACAACTTGAATACATATTCTAGATGTTTTCTTCCTTTATGTTTAATTTGGCATGAATTATATTTGATTCTAAAATATACAGATCCTGGAATATTATATGAAAGAAAATAGCATCATTAATCATGCCAAAGTCACACTATGACTTTGCACAGTTACAAACATTGACAATGGAGCATTCCTTGCCATGCTTGGACATTCAACTTCACAGTTCTTCAGATGAGACAAGATTTTTAAGTCCAAAGTATAACATTGGTATCCAGGGTCACAAAGCCAATGTCAAAGGTCACAACAAGATCAAATCTTGAAGTGGCACCACTACATCTCCCAATGGAAATCCCTGCCAAGTTTAATGTTCATCCACAGTACAGTTCTAGATGTCTAATGATCTAGAGAATTTCAAAACCACAGTTTGAAAGTTTTTGTTTTCAAGTCAGATAGCCAAATTCAAAGGTGAGACCAATGTTAAACTTCTGTCACCTTTCAATTTTGGCTATCTGGCCCAGACAAGGTTGACGGTCACTTTCCTCCTAGCCAGCTGGATGACATGGGTGAAAAAATAGCCCACCTAAACAGACAAGAACCCCAGCCTGAAGGTACAACTAAATGGGCAACAACATTGAGATTTGGGAAAATCTAAGAACTTCAGTTGAAGTACATGTAGTATACAAAACCCATGACATGTTGTCATTTATAAGACCTTTTATGAAGTTGAAGAAGGGGGAAAACTAACATATTTTATTAAACCATGATGTGAGTTCCAAGCCCAAGGGCCAATATCCATGTATCAACATTTTAGTATGATGACCCCACATGACCTTGAAGCAGGTATCAAAGGTCAAATTTGACAGTTGAAAAAAATATCCACAGGCCATGATTTCTTACAAATTTTCATATTTAAAGCCTTAGGACCAATTATAGGGGAGATAAAAGGCTGTTTTAGTATGATGACCCCACTTGACCTTGAAGCAGGGGTCAAATTTGAAACTGGCAAAAAATTCGCAGGCCATGATTTCGTATCAGTTGTTTTTACATTTGGAAGCCTTAGAACCAATAACAAGGGCGATATAAGAACTTTTAAGTTTTGAGTATGATGACCCAAATTGGCCTTGAAGCATGGGTCAATGGCTAATTTAGCACTAACTAAAGATTTGCAGGCCATGACTTAATGTTGGTCACTTTCACATTTTTAAGTTGTAGGAGCAATAATAAGGGAGATTTTAAGGCCTTTTTTTGTATGATGACCCCACCTGACCTTGAAGCAGGGGTCAAAGGTGAAATATGTTACCTGACAAAGATTTGCAAGCCATGATATCCTATAAGTTTTTTTTTTATCATTGTGAACCCATATTACCAAGTAGAGATTGCGTCTCGCCGCAGTGTATCCCCCCGGGGGCAAAGTTAAGGCGTGAATATGTTGGTCTTGAGCCTGTTTCCTGGAGCACCAGGTCAGGATTCTCCATAGTACCAGATTACTCCCAAAAGCTAATCACTAGTTCTTTCACTTATATCTGTCTTTACAAATTACATTTGATGGATCCAGAAGATCCATATAGTGATCCGGATCACTTCCAAAATTCAATCATTTCATCCTTTTACCTTTTCAGACATATTCTAAAAATTTCATCAAAATCCGTCCATAAGTTTTTTAGTTATCTTGTACACAAACACATCTGGCAGCCTGGATCCACATGATCCAGACAGTGATCCAGATTACTCCCAAAAACTAATCACTTGTTCTTTGTCCCATTGAAGACATTTCCTGAAAATTTCATAAAAATCCATCCATGACTTTTTGAGCTATTTGTCTTTAAAAATTACATTTCTTGGATCCAAAAGATCCAGATAGTGGTCCAGATCACTTGCAAAATTGAATCATTTCTTCCTTTTACCACTTCTTCCTTTTACCATTTGTAACATATCCTAAAAATATTAAAGTCCATCCCAAGATTATGTGGCAGCCTGGATCCAGATGATCCAGACAGTGATCCAGATCACTCCAAAAATTTAATCACTTGTTCCTTGTACCATTTAGGCCATTTGCTGAAACAATCCATCAATAACTTTTTGCAGTATCTGTCTTTAAAAATTACATTTCATGGATCCAGAAGATCCATATAGTGAAACGGATCACTTCCAAAATTCAATCATTTCATCCTTTTACCTTTTCAGACATATCCTGAAAATTTCATCAAAATCCGTCCATAAGTTTTTGATTTATCTTGTACATAAACACATCTGGCAGCCTGGATCCAGATGATCCAGATCACTCCCAAAATCTAATCACTTGTTCCTTGTCCCATTTAGGACATTTCCTGAAAGTTTCATCAAAATCCAGCCATGACTTTTTGAGCTATTTGTCTTTAAAATTATATTTCATGGATCCAGAAGATCCAGATAGTGGTCCAGATCACTCGCAAAATTGAATCATTTCTTCCTTTTACCACTTCTTCCTTTTACCATTTCTAACATATCCTAAAAATATCATCAAAATTCATCCTAAAATTTTGTTGCAGCCTGGATCCAGATGATCCAGATCACTCCAAAAATGTAATCACTTGTTCCTTGTCCCATTTAGGTCATTTGTTGAAAATGTCATCACAATCCATCCATAACTTTTTGAGGTATCTGTCTTTAAAAATTACATTTCATGGATCCAGAAGATCCATATAGTGATCTGGATCACTTCCAAAATTCAGCCATTTCATCCTTTTACATTTTCAGACATATCCTGAAAATTTCATCAAAATCCGTCCATAAGTTTTTCAGCCACATTGTACACAAACACATCTGGCAGCCTGGATCCAGATGATGCAGCCAGTGATCCAGATCACTCCCCAAATCTAATCACTTGTTCCTTGCACCATTTAGGTCATTTGCTGAAAATGTCATCACAATCCATCCATAACTTTTTGAGGTATCTGTCTTTAAAAATTACATTTTATGGATCCAGAAGATCCATATAGTGATCCCGATCACTTCCAAAATTCAATCATTTCATCCTTTTACCTTTTCAGACATATCCTGAAAATTTGATCAAAATCCGTCCATAAGTTTTTGATTTATCTTGTACACAAACACATCTGGCAGCCTGGATCCAGATGATTCAGATCACTCCCAAAATCTAATCACTTGTTCCTTGTCCCATTTAGGACATTTCCTGAAAATTTCATCAAAATCCACCCATGACTTTTTGAGCTATTTGTCTTTAAAAATTATATTTCATGGATCCAGAAGATCCAGATAGTGGTCCAGATCACTCGCAAAATTGAACCATTTCTTCCTTTTACCACTTCTTCCTTTTACCATTTGTAACATATCCTAAAAATATCATCAAAATTCATCCTAAAATTACTCATTTTGAGTAGGTGAATAATTAGCTACTGGTCTGAAACTTCATCAAGTGAAAGCTCTCCCAAAAGTAGGTGAAGGAGTTATTTGAGAAAAATTGGCTATCTGCAATACTTTTAGAGATAATTTGTATTTACTCATTTTGAGTAGGTGAGTAATTACCTACGGGTCTGAAACTTCACCAAGTGAAAGCTCTCCCAAAAGTAGGTGAATGAGTTATTTGAGAAAAATTGGCTATCTGCAATACTTTTAGAGATAATTCGCATTTACTCATTTTGAGTAGGTGAGTAATTACCTACAGGTGTGGAACTTCAGCATGTGAAAGCTCTCCAAAAAGTAGGTGAATGAGTTATTTAAGAAAAATTTGCTATCTGCAATACTTTTAGAGAAAATGCAAAATTACTCATTTTAGTGGGCAAATAATTTAGCCGCAGGCCTAATTTAGACATAAAGCCTACAAATAGAATACTGTGGTGCACCCTCTAATATACCTTGCAAACTTGAGAAGGCTAGCTATAATAGTTTTTTTCGTTAGAGCGGTAATGGTGAAATCTCTCTACACACTGCGGCTATCCAGTGGATACAATGATTTAGTCAACAGTGAGAACCTGAATGTAGACATTGGTAAGCTATGCCATGACATAGAGGTCTGCAATTTCACTCTGTTATGGCTGACCAAAAATTATGTGAATAACATATTTAAACAAAATACTCTAAATGTAATAGTTTTCACATTATAACTGATTTACTCAACAGTGATAACCTCAAAGTAGCTATTACTCAGCTATGCAATGAGCTACATGTCTGAATTTTTTCTATGTTATAGCTGACCCAAAATTAGGTGAACAACATATTTAAGCAAAATACTCTAAATGCAACAGTTTTCAAGTTACAACTGATTTACTCAATAGTGAGAACCTGAAAATAGCTATTGCTCAGCTATGCCATGAGCTATAGGTCTGTAATTTCACGATGTTATAGCTGACCCAAAAGTAGGTGAACAACATATTTTAACAAAATACTCCAAATGCAATATTTTTCAAGTTACAAGTGATTTACTCAACAGTCAGTACCTGAAAATAGCTATTGCTCAGTTGTGCCATGAGCTACAGGTCTGTAATTTCACTATGTTATAGCTGAACCAAAAGTAGCTGAATAACATATTTACACAAATTTCTGTAAATGCAATAGTTTTCCAATTACAACTGATTTACTCAACATTGTGAACTTCAAAGTAGCTATTACTCAGCTATGCAATGAGCCACAGGTCTGGAACTTCCCTATGTTATAGCTGACTCCGAAATAGGTGAATAACATATTGAAACAAAATACTCTAAATGCAATTCTTTTGAAGTTATAAGTAATTTATCAACAGTGATAACCTAAAAGTAGCTATTACTCAGCTATGCCATGAGCTACAGGTCTGAAATTTTACTATGTTATAGTTGACCCAAAAGTAGCTGAATAACATATTTATACGAAATTCTGTAAATGCAATAGTTTTCAAGTTACAAGTGATTTTACTCATGATGGAAGTTACTGAAAAGCCCAAAAGTAGCTATTACTCACTTAGCTATTGAGACAGACACCCAAGTTACTCACCATGTTGTAGCTATGAAAAAAGTATCTGAATAACATATTTTAACAAAATGCTCTAAATGCAACACTTTTCAAGTTATAAGGGATTTAGTGCATGATTTCATGAATTTTAATGCATTTTAGACATTTTTGTCTACCACAGGCCTAATTTAGACATAAAGCCTACCAAAAAGATAGGGTGGCGAGTCCTCTAGCATACCAAGCCACTTGCCAAATATGAAAGAAATCTGGAAAGAAATGTGGACTGTAGGTCGCTAACAAGCAATATTCCACATTTTAGACATTTTTGTCTACCACAAGCCTAATTTAGACATAAAGCCTACCAAAAAGATAGGGTGGCGAGTCCTCTACCATATCAAGCCACCTGCCAAATATGAAAGAAATCCAGAAAGAAATGTGGACTGTAGGTCGCTAACAAGAAATCTCTGCGGACGCGGACGAAGGCGCGGACGACAACGATGATGAATCCATAGTATCCCCGCTTCGCAACGGGGATACAATGATAAGGGAGATATTGAGCCTTTTTGATATGATAATACCGCATTTGACATTACACATGTGACATGGCAGCCACTATGTTTTTAAAACAAAGTCAAACTTACTCTCAGGCAAGCTTTCCTAACCATATACATTTTGTGCAAAATGTGATGAAACTACCTGCAATATTTTTAGTTTTACAACAATTTATATGATTTTTAACATCAGCTAGGGCAGCCATTTCATTTTTTTTTCAAATAATGGATACAATTTTTTCACATACATGTTTTTATAGTATAAACATTCTCTGCATATTTGGTAAAGGTATCTTAATAAATGAGATATAAAGGTTTCTATAAAAATGTAACAAATGCATTCATTAACCTACGCATGCACACACGCACACACATGCATGGAAAGCATTTTACAATCCCCCAACTTCAGCCTTTGGCTGGCAGGAAATAGAAATCCACCGGTAGTAACATCAATTTAATTGGTGCCCCTTTTTCAATTAAAAAGTAAAAGACTGAAAAGTATTTGAAGTACGCCCTTTTGCCTGATATCCCCAAAACCTTAATCAGTTCTAGAGTAAATACATCCTGAAAATTTGGTAAAAATCCATGCATGGGTTTAGGCTGTGGAACACCCACAAACTTTAAGACAAAAGATCTTATCAGTGTTACCATGGCATCAGTTGCTGCATGATACCTAGCAAAACCTAATCAGCTCTAGATCATCTTAGAGTAAACATATCTTGAAAATCCATGTATGGGTTTAGGCTGTGGACCACCCACAAGCTTTTTGCCTGACACTGCCCGGACGGGTGCAGGGGAAGACTATAACCCTACCCTATATGGGCTGGGGTTAACAGCTTTTATATACTGTGGGATAAAAGAGATATAGTTTAAACAGTATGGATATGATTCAAGCTAAGAACCAAAATGAATGGAAAGATTGAGAGTTCCTTCCCTGTGTTCCTTTATTAGGCACATGAAGTCAAAGTAAATAGTAAAAATATGCTTTGTTATAAGCACAAAGTTTATAATTTATTGTTAAAATACACTGCTACCTGGAAAAGTTTGATAATGTGTACTTATTCACTTTATGTCATAAAATCATTGATATGCAAAGCAAAATTGTGTAAGGTGTGTGTGTAAAAAATGGTTTATTTGACATATAAAAAGAATTGCCACTGGCATGCAGATTCAACTGCTATAAAGTAAATTCCTTCTTCCAGCTTGACTCTTATACAAGTGCTTATTCTCAGTGTTTTTCGCAAATAAAGGTGGTTTTCGCATCAGGTAGCTTGATACATGTATACCTGAGCAGCTCTTTGTTCTTATTTATTCTCCTGGGTAAAGAAGGACACATATATGAAGACCCTTATCCAAGGGTACAGTCCCTGTATCCCCTCAAACCCTAGACCTTTCACTCCAAGGTTCAACAAAAACAAGACCACTGTCGCGGTATGTATCTCCCGCCGAGCATTACAGGGGAAGAAATACCTTAAAGTTTACCGAGATATTCACAATTTTTCATTTTCTGCTAAAATCCAAGATGGCTGCCAAAAGTGGTGAAAACTGAAATTTTTCCCCTACGCACAAAATACTGTTGTACTACCCTTCAGGTCAAAAATTCGCTCGAAATCGCTCTATCTCTTACGGTTTTCGAGATATTTTCACTGTTTTATTTTCTGCTAAAATCCAAGATGGTCGCCAAATGTGGCGAAAATTGAAATTTTTCCCCTTTGCATAGGCTGCTCTTGTACTACCCTGCGGGTCAAAAATCCACTCAAAATCGCTCTATATCGTATGGTTTTCGAGATATTCACACTTTTTCATTTTCCGCAAAAAATCCAAGATGGCCGCTAAAAGTGGCGAAAACTGAAAATTTTCCACTTTGCATAGGCTACTCTTGTACTACCCTGCTGGTCAAAAATTCACTCAAAATCGTTCTATCTCTTACGGTTTTCGAGATATTCACACTTTTTCATTTTCCCCTAAAATCCAAGATGGCCGCCAAAAGTGGCGAAAATTGAAATTTTTCCCCTTTGCATAGGTTACTCTTGTACTACCCTGCGGGTCAAAAAGTTGCTCGAAATCGCTCTATCTCTTACGGTTTTCGAGATATTCACACTTTTTCATTTTCCGCTAAAATCCAAGATGGCCGCCAAAAGTGGCGAAAATTGAAATTTTTCCCCTTTGCATAGGTTACTCTTGTACTACCCTGCGGGTCAAAAATTGGCTCAAAATTGCTCTATCTCTTACGGTTTGCGAGATATTTGTGATTTTTCACATTTTCACTAAAAGTAGCAATAAAGTACCCATTACTCACTTGTATATTGAGCAACAGTTGTGAAACTTAAATAAGTTACATTTCACGAAACAGTAGATGAACAACATATTTGAGAAAAATTGTGTAGCTGCAATACTTTTGAAGATATAAGTCATTTACTCGTTATGGTTATCATTAAAAATTGACAAAGCAGCTATTACTCACTTAGCTATGGAGATAAACTTCCAAACTACTGACCGGCGAGCCGGGCGGGAGATAATAACACATACAATACACACATTAAATAAATATGGTGCAAAGGTACTAACCTTAAAAACCATAGTCTTCTTGAGTTTTATAATAATGTTATTCCCAATTGTGACCTTTTTCTTAATCTTGGCTTTCATGACTGTAATGAAGAGTATTTTGAGTATTTTAGATGGCACAAAATTAATGATTTAACCATAAAAAGTGATTGTGCATAATCAAATTATTTCTTTGCATGTCAAGACTTGTCAACACACCAAACTATTCCGATTCCACAAACTAAATACAAACTACAAAAAGTTTTTGTAAACATACACAAAGTGTCCCCAAAGGTATGATGCAATGTAGTAGAAAAGTAGAAAAAGGTTTTTGAAAAGAAAAACATGCATCGCTGCAGGAAGAAATGAAAGTTAAGAGACAGTGTGGAGGTTTATGCATTAACATGAAAGAAAAATGTAAGCTTAATTTTGTTTATAAGGCAAAAATAGAAAATCTGCTGAAGAAATAAGCATCTGTTTGAAATGCGCCAAATGAAAAAGAAGTGACATCATAGCCACTTGGAAAGTATGGAAGCCACTACCCCCTTTAGCGATTAATGGGGGCATTGTGGCTGGTCCGGTTAGAGCAGAATCATGACATCTTTACCCGACGTTTGACCAGATCAGTTTACACAGGATCTATGGCAATAGTCCTTTAGGTGATATATATTAATGCAATAAAAAATGTAATGTGGCTATTATAGGCTACTCAAAACAGAGCCCTGGGCTTTCCTCTCAGTTCATCCTCACAGTTTTTTGAAATACAGTGTATAAAAAGTATTAATTTGACTTTAAATATCGACATTCAGGCACATTTTAAAAGCCATAATGCCTCAAAACAATCATGTAAACACAAAACTGGAAAGAAAGTTTAAATTGTTTTACTTAGCTGGTACAAAGGATCACATTACTCCTATGTTTTCAACATTTGAATTAAACAGTAGTACTTTCTATGATCCAAGAACTAGGTAATGTATGTTGCTTAAAAAAATAAGCAAGAACATCCTTCAACTAAGCAACAAAACAAACCTACCAACATCTACAAAAGGGTCACAGAATGCATTCTGACTGTGAAGATATGGAGCACAACGACAGGCACTGGCTTGGTCCAGAAAGTACAGCTGGATGCAGAGCAACACAAAAACTCTCAGCCAAAGCATCTGCAGGAAAATAAAATGAGGAAGGCCTCCTGCAGGACTGGGGTGAGTGTAAATATACTTAATTAAATTTACTCGCTTTGCAGTGCTCAATTACTTTCACTGGAGAGCTGCAAATTGAATGTACTTGAGCTTGCTTAAACTCACATTCCAGTACTTTACTTACTTTTTCATTACTTTCCAAGTACATGAATAACAGATTCAAAATAAGAAAAAAAAGATAACTTGAACATGATGTATCTGTGTAAGTTGTTTGAAATCACACTAGAAAATCCCGTATTTCTGAAGGTATCAGTGGATGTCCAATCAATATTACAGGATCAATTGATAGGACTTGATTGGATTTTTTTTTTACCATCATGTCGGTTTTGTTACAGTCTATAGGTCATATCATGATAGGAGGATGGAAGAAAATAGGGTATATTAGGAAGGCTAATACCAACATTCTCATTAAATTTTTTAAGTTTTGGATCAAGAGTCATATACATTTCCTGCAACATATAAAATTTTTGTTGTGGTGAAAGCATGAGTCAGAGTAACCAGCGAGAACATATACATTTGGAATTAGATTTATTCTGAATTACTCAAAAATAATTCACAAAAATTCAAAGCATCTGAGATATCAACAATTATACCCAACAGCCTGTGATAACCCATTTTCACACTAATAGGTCACTACAGCAAAGTCAAAGATAATATAAAAGTTTATTCATGACATTGCACACCTACACCCCAAACCCATATTCCGAGCCAGTATGGACTTTCTTTGACTTGGGGTATAGGATACAGGCCAGAAAACATTCTCCAGCAGCCCAACTGCCCACCAACCAAGACTGACTCCTAAAAGTTTGTGGGGTAAAAAGTTACCTGCAATTTGAACACCAAAATGACAAATCCACTGGAGTATTTAATATAACTAATAAAGGATTCAAATGGTTATTTCTACTGAAGCAATGCCATCAGCATTAAAATCAGCATCTGTCAATTACAATTACTACACAATATTGTTTTCTCCACATTTCAAATAATGCTTTCATGTCATTACAAGATATTTACGAATAATTTGCACAGGATTTTGTAAATAAACTGAAGTAAGTAGGCAGGATGTCAACGAAATTCACAATTATTAAATAGATTACAAAATAAAAATAAAATGAAAATATACCCATAGCCATTCTTACCTTGGTGTGGAGATGGCTCTCTCTGATTGCACTGATGTTGTATAGAGACAGATCCTTACATATAACAAAGTTTTAAACCTTTCTATGATGGATGACATCCTTGCAATGGGAGGAAAACTAAAACACCTCATAAATCATATTTTCTTCACACGTTTTCCTTTGTTTTAAATCTGCACTGAAGGATCAATAAAAAGAAAAAAGACAAAAGTAACCACTACATCAATAGCTTTGCTATTTAGATATGCACAATTTGAAAAATGTATTTTTCCCTATCAAAAGGAAATAATAAACAAAGCATTTTTGGTCAAATACCCAAGTATCATCATGCTACACCTCACAGTTTCTGAAATACAGCCCAGACAAGAGTTTTCCCGTTGACTGAACAGATGCCATGGATGAATAACGATATCCACACAGCATTTAAAGGCTGTGGAGTATAAACAAATGCATATATGTGATAGACAAATGACTCTTCATATCAACAAGTAACACAGTGACTTTAAGTACTCATCTTTTCATGCAAATAGGTAAACACTCTATGGTGGAATCTCTAAGGAGAGGAAGAATTCTTAAATTACACAACCATAAATTTTTATTGAGAGGGTACATAGAAATGCTAAGGTTTATAAGAACCTGATATGTGTTTTAACTGAAATTGTTATATCTAGTTAACAGGAATTTTACTTAAAGAGAATTTAACTGTATACAAAAAAGATGTTACTATCTTCTTCAAAGTACACTATAAAGGCCCATAAAAACATTGATTTCTGTTGGTCAATACTGACACATACAAAATAACATCTCTTCATTCTAAATGGTTCAAAATTAATGTACTTGTATATGGTTAGAGGTCACAGTTAAATGAATGGCTCCCTAAATCACCAGCTGATTTGATAACCAAACTGTGATTCATTAATAATAAGACAAACTCCTTTACACAAAATGTTCTCACAAGAGGCTTAAGGATGACCCATCAGGTTGCTTAGCCTGCCACTGGGGACAGGACCCAATGACAGAGGACCGCCATTTTAAGTGGTCATCTGAGCCACTATGTATCTGCCTGTACCTGGGTTTGATTCCATGTCCTCTGTGTTCCTAGGTGAGTTTGTTAATGGTGACTGCTTCCTCTATCCTCTCAACAACCATGTACTATGTGTTGAAAGATTTCTAATTTAAAAGTACTTATCAGTAAAAGATATTTTAACTAACATCAGAGATCTTGAATGCAAAAAAAAAAAAATAAAGTAAAATAAAAAGGATAAAAAGGCTTTGTTTTGACATACATTTGATTTTACAAAGGTGAGTTTTAAGAATCAACTTTATCAGGTTTAAGACAGAAATTATAGATATTACTTTCAAAAAAATCTTATTCAAACTATATACATTAAGAAATGTGACATTTGTCACATTAGGTGTGAAATTTTTCATTCAGGAAACCTCCCGTGTATTTCCTCAACATGTGCGAAATTCTTTACACATTTGTGCTTTTTGTGACTAAACTGAGCCTCTGATTCCCCAAAGATGAAAATGTGACAAATTTTGATCATGTTTGTCTTACTTTTAAATGCCCCCCCCCCCCTCAACCCCACAACAAATTTTGCATATTGTGGCAAATCTCGCACTGCTTCCTCTCACAATGTCTGATTCTTTAAGATGTATTGCCGATATTTAAACCTAAAGTGCACATCAATGAAACCTGCAGAAAACACACTCAGGAAACCAAAGCTCAGAGGTAAATTGTAGTCATTTCTCATCACTGCATAATATTCTGCAGTAAAACACAGCAATCTCATGATATTTATCAAACAGTCAAATGAGAAATGTATTTGGTAATTGGTTAAATACCCTTATTAGAAACATGTTCATAAAAGTGCAATCTCTGCCATGACAACAAATATTTTTTTCAAAAAAAATTGTAGGTTCCCCACCTTTTGTAAGTCTGTTTAAGTACCAAATTGAATGGAATTTTTGGCTAAACCTTGCCACTAGCTGGTGTAAAATTACAAATGCAATACAAAATGAATGGAGAGATAGGTGAAATGCACTCCTAAAAATACATAATAAAATTATTATATTTCACACAGCACAGGCATTTAGGGCATTAACTTCCGTCAAAGCTATTTAGGATTGCAGTTATTTTAGGATGTGTCAAATTAACTACAACTTTTCCTAAAAATTACAAAACATTTTAATCTGTTTTAACTGAGATGCACTGATACCATGACAATATATCACAGTAACCAAGAGTTACATTTCATTCGTCTTTCCAGGATACTATACTGGAGTAGAAATAATCAGTTTTAAAAACTCAATTTAATCTTAATCTTTTCTTCAAAAAGTGGGTCTAGATTTACATCCACAGATGGAGAAATATTTCTTTTCTCTGGTAGAGTTTTCAATAATCTATTTGAATGAGAAACCTTGAATAAACACTAATTACACTGTACTCTGTACTACACCCAGCCATGACACTGGAAAGCAACAATTAGACTCTCCCACATAAGCCTGGGATCACAACTGGAATCCACAACTTGGAGTTTCCTGTAAATGTAATAGCTTTTAGGTTAGAACTAATTTACTTAACAGTGAAAACCTCAAAGTAGCTATTACTCAGCTATACAATGAGCTACACATCTGCAATTTTCTTATGTTATAGCTAACCCCAAAGTAGATGAATAACATATTTAAACAAAACATTACAAATGCTGTAGTTTTCAAGTTACAAGTGATTTGCTCATCAGTGAGAACCTCAAACTAGCCATTACTCAGCTATGCAATGACCTACAGGTCTGAAATTTGACTATGTTATATCTGGTCCTTGAGATCCAGCTATTATTTTCTGTATTTTACAAAATAATGCATACAAACAGACAAGTAGAACAAAATAGAAAATAGATTTTCTTTGTCATTTGTAATGAATCATTTTACAGAATCAAACTTAAAAACCAATATAATTTAAGAATATCTGCAGAAAAATATCATGTGACACCACCTGTCCGTTGGATGCTTTTTTTCAATGTTTTCAAACATTTTTACAAAATGACTAAAATTATATTAAATTTAACACTCAAAAGACACAATATCATACAATGTACACAACAGCATTAACATAAAACATCTGGATACACTTTATGTGTTTCTTCTATCAACTTGAAGCATTGACCTATTAAGTTTACCACTGTACTGTTATCACACTTTATAGTGCTTAATATCTTGAATTTACAGATTTCTGTACTTTGGTAATATCTGCTCTCTGAATTAGAGATTTTAGTATCCAGGTCACATTTTTCCATACTGGGATTACGAGGTACAAACAGACTCAAAAATTTAAACAATCAGAAGACACATTGTCATACAGTATATATATATAACAGCATTAAACTAAAATATCCGGATATCCTTTATGCGTTTCTTCTGTCAGCCTGAAGCATTCACCTAAGTGCTGACCTATTATGTTTACCAATGTAATCACACTTTATAGTGTTTAATCCAGTCAGTCACAGACTTCTGTAGTAGTCTGTATGATGTAGTTAGATATTTGCTCTCTGAATTAGAGACTCTAACAACCAGGTCACAACTTTCCATTGCTGGGTATCGCGACATATATCCAGACTCCTCTACCTGCAAGTGTGGTTTGGTCTGCCTCGTCTTTCAGTAGAACACATTCAGTAGGACTGCATCTGGGTAGGATATGTTTGAGGCTATGGATAAACAGGGCCGCCTTGTTATTCAATATCTAATACATAGATAGGAGGTCTCTGTTCAGAGCCATAAGGATGAGTTTGTCAAGCAGAAATCAAATACACACAGATAACACTGTAAAGAAAGATGTGGCTAAGCAATATTATGATTTTAGTCAAATGTAGACTATTCACAAGTTATTAAAATAATAACAAGACTTGACTGGCCATATTCTATCTTCTCTGAGGATTGAACATTGACCAGAGTCTTTCAAACTCTCTCTTATAAAGATTCAATACACCTGTGTCTGTGGTAATGAGCACATTTTCAAAGTTCCCTGTAATGGCTTGTCTAGTCCAGTTAAAGGAGCCATTCACTAACATACAGCCATCGATGATGATGAATTTGTGGTGCATGAAATATGATGTGCTGTCATGTCTGACTTGAATACCTGAAAATATAATGGAAAGTAAATCTGACTGAAGTTGTTTTCTTTGTATTCTGATTGAAGCATTTGCAGCACAATGTTAATTTTCCCTTTTGTTTTTATTATAATACAAAAAGAAACATACTAAAAGTTTAAATGGAGAAATAAAACTGATAAGCTGGATATCTGAAGAAAATTGGGGTTTAAAGTCACTTTCAACAGCTAAGATCATATTTATTCAGTACAAGCTTTCAGTGCATGCCGGCATGTTGCCATGAGTGAGATGTGAACCTAAGCAACAGAGATGAAAGTCAAGTCATAAAATACAATAACTATTTACTGCTCACCCACTGAAATCAAGCTGGCTATTTTGAGCTACTGTTATTACTTCAAAAGTGATACGAAGCCACGAGTGCTTGAAATATTCCATAAACTCTTGCTGTTTACATTCTTTACCCCTACTTCACTTTAAAACATTTATAGTCATCCCACAAAGTTAACTTCCTACAAATAATATTAACTTTAACTTAATCCTGCATGATTTTCAGATCAGTTTGACCTGATTTTTGGCTCAACTTGAGCCTGATCCCTTTTGTGAATAAGGACACTGTAGTTCCAAGTCAATATTTTACCTGCAGCTCTTAAAGCCCCGACTTGAGAGCCAGTAGCATGAACTTGTTCACTGTCTGTGATTACACGTACAATCACCCCTCTTTTACTTAATTCTGTCACGATTTCTGTCAGCTCTTTACACGTCAAACAGAACACACAGATGTCCAGTCGGAGCCTGGCACTGGCAAGTGCCCTCATTAGCCGAGCATAGGACAGCTGAGGGTCATGAGAAAACCGACAAGAAAGATTAAGACAGCCGTGTCTTTGTGTGAACTGACTCCTGCAAGCAACTGCTGAGTCTGGGAAAAACAACACCTCAGTCTGCTTTTTCTTATTCAATGACTTGTGAGATTCAAACCACTTGTAAACTTGCCATACAGCAAAACCAGAAACACCTACAGCTGAGACTTTGAGAAGAAAAGAGAAGAAAGCTCTGCCACTAGAGGTATTCCCCTTCATTGTACTGCCTGAAAATAAAGAAACCAGAAGTACAGTACAATGAGTACACTGAAACCTGGAAGGGCAAATCTCAAGGGGCAAGAAACCTATTTTTACCTTACCAGGATTCCCAGATAACATACAAGTGAAAAGGTTACTGAAAGGCTTAATACTGAAACTGGACTTTGACTTAACATTTGTATTTTTCAATGGAATTTGCTCATCTAGGTATTATGGTTTTCCATGTTTAATTTTGGATATAATTATGTAAAATACTCTGAAATAATGTTAAAGTTTTAGCTTTGTTGGTATACTTGTTTGTAACTATTTTATTAATACAGCCATCACTGATATAATACTACATTACCCTAAAAATCTGTGTATTGCAAGGGTGCCATAGGTATTTCAATTTTAAAGACAAGGTTGATTTTTCAGAAAATTATGGCCATTGAAGTTTTGAACATCTCATACTTTGTAAAACATCACGGCAGATGTGGGGATGAGTTTTAGGAGGGTATGATTTGGCAGGGGGCCAAATGGCAGGATGTCTGATTGATCCATAATTTGTAATATATTTACATCTGCTGTAATGGCAATTCTACTAATCACAGTGGATACTGGATAGGCAAAGCAATTCATGTTCATACATTTCACTGTATACTATTCACAAGGAACATTACAGTTCAGACCCAAACACTTACTCTGCAGGATTTTCTGTTGTTAGTGCTTTTGTGCACTGGACTTTAGAGAAAAACAGTAAATATAATATATTTAAACAGTAACAGAGAATAAATCCCACAAGATCAATGTCCTATTGTTTTGGCAATAACTTTACTGGTGGAATTCAGGAAAGATGAGACTTAGTTACATATGATTCACAATTACTTGGATTAGTGTCTTTACTGAAGTTTAACTTTGCATTGCAAACTAAAAAAAATAACATTATTTGAATAAGAAATGGACTTAACATTATTTTCTGAAATCACCACAGATTACACAAAAATGGACAAATTATTCAAAGAGAAAACAATAATATAAAATTATGTACTTTCGATGTATATTTTTAGTGTAAATGTTTCTCGATCGCAAATTAAAACTAACAAAACTTCCCATAAAATATCAAAATAATAATTAAAGACAAAATAATGTATTTTCAAAATGTGTGCCATCCATCAATAAGGAAACATATTTAGAATCATTTTCCTTTTTACAGAACTCAAATATATGATTTATAATGGCATAAGTTCAATTCTGAAAACGTTATCCTGACATCACATAACAATGTTAATGCAAAAGGTATATTGCACAATTCACATATTCAGGAATTTTTTCACGGAGAACAAACTTCACGTGACATAAAAATACTAATGTATTTTGCAGACATATAGAAGTATTTGTCCTTGACCTTTAACAAAGAATTTATGGCGAGCGTTCACTGGTAGGCAGGCATTTACTTAAGTAAGGGTAGAAAGTACATTAGGCGTATTTCACAAACAAAAATCTGTGTAATCCAGATTCAGATTCTTTGGATTAGCTAGATTCGTGAAATGCAATTAATTGTCTCTGGATCTGAATCCAAAATAAAAAAATAAGATGAACCAACACAAATATAATATATTAATATACATCAATATATATTGAATTAACTACAATAAAACCTGGAAATAGTTCTGATCATAGCATTATTTCTATCAATTTAGAGCTACTGGATACTCAAAAAAGGGGCAGGGGCTTTTGAAAATTCAACAATAACTTATTAATTGATCATACTTATGTTGATATTATTAAAAAGACTATCAGCGATATTAAAAATAATGATGTGATGGAGAATAAGTCACAACTTTGGGATTTTGTAAAATGCAGAATAAGAAGTGAAACTATAGCTTATTCTATTCAAAAGTCAAGGACAAATAGACTAAGAGAAGAAACAATCACACAGACATTGGAAAACTTGGAAGCATCGCTGGCCACGGATTGTAGCCATTTAGATGCATACTACAAGGCCAAACAAGAATGGGAAAATTTTCAAAAGATAAAACTAAAGGGCTCAATTTTGCGGTCAAAAGCTCAATGGGTTGAAGATGGGGAACAAAATAGCAAATTCTTTCTAAATCTTGAGAAAAGAAATTATAATATAAAGCACATTAAAAAGCTTATACAAGGAACGAACATAATAACTGACCCAGTAGCTATATTAAAAGAACAAAAACGATACTATGATAATCTTTACTCATCAAAGCAACACCATTTTGAAAATTTCATTGAAATAGGAGATCATTTTTTTAGAAATACGGCTATTCCAAAACTTTCAAATGATGAAAGATACTTTTGTGATCAAAAGCTACAGCCAAGAGACTACAGCACTGCTTTAAAAAATCTTGCCAATAACAAGTCCCCTGGTTCTGATGGTTTGACAACTAACTTTTACAAATTTTTCTGGCCAGATATTCGTGACTTACTGGTAGCAAGCTGTAACTATACTTATGATAACAAGCAACTTTCACAAGAGCAAAAAATAGCAGTAATAAATTTACTTCCTAAAAAGGACAAAGACCTGCGTTTCTTAAAGAACTGGCGTCCTGTAAGTCTACTTAACACCGACTACAAAATTCTAACAAAAGCCTTGGCACAAAAACTGCAGAATGTAATTGGCCAAATAGTTAACCGTGATCAAATTGGATATATAAAAGGCCGCTTTATTGGTGAAACCATCCGCACAATACATGATATTGTGTATCTAACAGAAGAACAAAATATGAATGGCTTTATTACATTAATAGATTTTGAGAAAGCATTTGATAGCATTGAGTGGAATTTTTTGTTTAAGTGCTTAAAAACATTTAATTTCGGAGATACATTTCTAAATTGGATAAAAATTTTATATACAGATATAAAATCGTGTGTTACTAACAATGGATATTACTCTGAATGCTTTAAATTATCTCGATCAATCAGACAAGGTTGTCCTATTTCGGCCCTCTTATTTATTTTAGTTGCAGAAATATTAGCAATAGCCATCAGAACAAATGAAAATATTCATGGCCTCCAATTTAATACCAAGATAAATCACACATATAAGATTGCTCAATTAGCAGATGACACTACTCTCTTCTTGGCTGATCTTGATTCAATTGCTCACAGTATTACATTATTTGATAAATTTAAAATGATTTCAGGTTTGACTGTTAACCTGCAAAAAACTGAAATAATTCCTTTGGGAAGACATAGAAATAAAACCATAAATTTATCAGGTAATTTGAAAAAGATCACTTATAACATGGGACCTTTTAAAACTTTAGGAATTTGGTTTTCAAATAATCATAATGATGCAATTGACTTGAACTATTCTCCAAAAATTGAAAAAGTTAAAACACTGCTTCAAATCTGGTTGGGTAGACACCTGTCACTTAAAGGTAAGATAACAATTTTAAGAGCTCTGATAATTTCACAGATTTCATTTTTATTTACAGTCTTGTTTGCTCCATTTTATATTCTTGAAAAACTAGATAAACTACTTCTGTCTTTTCTTTGGAGCAACAAAACACCAAAGGTGAAAAGAGAAACCATCATTGCAAGTATTGAGGATGGGGGCCTGAAGATGCCAGATATATTTGAAATAAATAAAGCAGCAAAAATCACATGGGTAAAGCGTTTAGCAATTGAGGAAGATGGTAAATGGAAAGATTTAACGTATAAGTTATTAAACATAGATCGACAACATTTTGTATATAAAATGCCTCCAGTATATGTTGATGCATGTAAAACAAAATTTCATAAACAATTAATGGAGAGCTGGATATCTATAAAAAACACTGTACCATTATCATGTAATGAAATATTGAATGAATATATTTTTCACTCAAGCTTAATAACTTCTGGCAATGATGCACTGAATATTCAAAAGTTTGGATCTTTCTATAAACGAAATAACTTCCTTAAACTTATAGACATTTATGATAAAACTACACGTAACATAATGACGAAACAGGCATTAGAAACCAAATTTAAGTGTTGCTTAAACTACATGCAGTTTTTGATGCTAAAAAGTGCTATTCCAGCATTATGGCTGAAAAAGCTAAAGTCTTCATAAACTGAAAATATTGATAGGTCCCCAGACTCGATTTTTATAAAATTAGGACATAAACTGGTTAAGATTGAACATACAAAAACTAAGGATATTTATGCACAGTTACTCAGTAAAAAAACCACATTACCATCAGCGATAAATGTATGGTGTAATCTTTTTCCTTTTTTAGAAAACTATTCATGGAAAGAAACATTTTTGCTACCCTTTAAAATATCAATTGAACCCTTCTATCAAAGCTTTCAGTACAAAATTTTGAATAGAATATTAAATTGTAGAGAAAATCTTTTTAAATGGAAAGTAACCAGTGATCCAAACTGCACTTAATGTACAGCAGTAGATACAATAGAACACCACTTGTATTATTGTAATGTGAGTGTGAAGTTTTGGAAACAACTGTCAGAATGGTTGAAAAGTATCTTGGACATTAAATTTAACTTTACAGTATGTGAAGTTCTTTTTGGTTTTTGGCCATCTGATAACGTAATTTTTGAAACAATCAATTACCTAATGCTTATTGGAAAATGGGTTTTGAACAATAAAAAGAGTGAGAATAAAGAGGTGCATTTTTCAGAATATTTAGTTTTTATAAAATCAAAATTAGAAGTCTTACTGGAAGTGAACAAGAATAATAATAAAGCATTCTTTATATTACTTGACAAAATACTAAACAGTCTACAGTGAACCAATTCAGTACAAAAAGGAGAGTTGTAAATTTGTTTTCACCATAACTGATATTGTTTATTGTTAGAACAGTGGTTGGCACTATGTGTGTAAAAATTACACATTTGTCTTGTGCTTTTTTGTGTACACTTGTAATATTGTATTGTGCCTAATTGTGTTTGTATTGTATTTTTGTATGGTATGTTTATGTAAAATAAAAAATATGAAAAAAAAAAAAAAAAAAAAAAATATATATATATATATATATATATATATCAATATATATTAATATAATATTATCATATTACAATAAATTTAAAAATTCCCAAATGTTAAATTTCCTGCCCCATTTTGCGGCCATTATTTTACAAAGAATTGTGGGTAATCCAATGAATTTGAATCCTTTGAGTTTGATCTACCTCGAGAGATTCAGATTCAAGTCACATCACAAGCGAATCTGTTGATCTGGGCTGGTATTCACGAAGGGTCTTAGACTTAGCCAGGTCTTAGGCTTAAATCCAGTCTTAAAGTTAAGACTTTTGTCTCAGGTAAGTTTTGTCTTAAAACCATATTCACAAAGGGTGACTTAGCTAAGTCCAAGATTATCAAATAACCATAGTGGTTTTCTGTGTCATGTGACCTTTCTTTTCTATTCAATCTATACTATTGGTGACATATATCCATCATTTAGTGCATTTTATCTAAGAACAAGTGCTGTTTTGAAATGGAAAATCTTGTTACCACATATAAACTTCCCAAAGACTGCTTAAGTGAGGTGTTCTGTATAATTATACTTCATTTACAGCCATTTCAAATTTTGAAGAGGAGAAAAGTTTATGGCGGCCATATTCAAGTCCTTTTTACAAAATTTAAGCCCATTACCAACCAGTCTTAAAGTCGAGCCCTTGGCTAAGCCTAAGACCGGTCTTAAATTCTTTGTGAATACCACTAAGCCTAAGACAAAAGTCTTACCAGTTTTTGGGCAGAAACTTGAGACAAAAGTCTCAACTTTAAGCCTAAGCCCTGGCTAAGACCTTTCGTGAATACGGGCCCCGGAGAATCTACTGCTTGGCGCCATATAATGGCACACACCTCAAATTGGCACAAAACGGAAGTTAAACTATTTAATAACAATGGTTCTGTATTGCCCACACTCGCAAATTTCTGCTTAACAAATAAGGAAGTGGAAGTGACGACAGAAAAAATTTAAATATCTTCGGCAATTTCTGTTTGCAAACAAGGCCACTGCCGCAGCATTTATCTCCCGCCTGGAATCAGTAATAATGAAGAACTAAATGAGATAAGGGCTTTATAGTAAGATAACCCCACTTGACATTGAAGAATGGGTCAAAGGTAAAAGTCAGCAGTCTCAGGCCTTTACTTCCTTTAAGTTGTTTTCACATTTGGAACCCCTATTAGCAATGATAAGGGAGATATAAGGCCTTTTTAATAGGATAATCCCATTTAACATGTGATAAGACAGCCATTTTGGCTTGGAAACTAGGTCAAATTACTATCAGCTTAACTTTCCTGGCCATATATATTTTGCGCATATTTGATGAACCTAGCTGCAATATTTCATGTTTTAGAGCATCTTAATGAATTTTAAATAATTGGATATGGTGGCCATTTTGTTTTTCAAAATAAGGCCAAAATTTTTCTCAGACAAAACATTTGAAGGCCAAGAGTTTTAATGGTCTGAACCTGTAAGAGCAATATTAGGGGAGATAGAAGGCCTCTTAAAATGTAAATTTGATGAAGCTAGCTGGAATTTTCGACATTTAGAACAACTGTATGATTTTTAAACAATTGGCTATGGCGGCCATTTTGTTTTCCAAAATGAGGCCAAAATTTTGCATAAACATTCCTTGCAAATTTGATGAAGATGTCTTTATAAATGAATAAGATATTAAGGTTTATGCTGAAACCTGACAAACGGATGCACGGACGGATGCACACACGCATGGAAGCTGTTTACAATTTTAGACCACAGCCTTTGCTTTTCATGGTCTGTCTTTACAATCTGAAACCACAGCACCAATAATATGGGAGAAATAAGGACGTTTTAGTGTGACGACCTTGAAGCAGGGGTCAAAGGTCAAATTCAACACATGGAAAAGATTACCAGGCCATGACTTCGTACAAGTTGTTTTCACATTCCGAACCTGTAGCAGCAATATTTGGGGAGATATAAGGCCTTTTTAATAGGATAATCCCGTTTGACATTAAACATGCGATATGGCGGCCATTTTGTTTTTTGAACTAGGTCAAATTTATTATCAGGCTAGCTTTTCTAGCCATATAGCTTTTGTGCAAATTTGATGAAGCTACCTGGAATATTTCAAGATTTAGAGCACCTTTACGATTTTCAAACAATGAGCTATGGCGGCCATTTTGTTTTTCAAAATGAGGCTAACATTTTTCAGAGACAGGTTTTCATAGCCATAAACATTCCCTGCAAATTTGGTGAAGATATGCAATATTTGGGGAGATATAAGGCCTTTTTAATAGAATAACCCTGTTTGCCATTAAACATGCGATATGGCGGCCATTTTGTTTTTTGAACTAGGTCAAATTTATTATCAGGCTAGCTTTTCTAGCCATATAGCTTTTGTGCAAATTTGATAAAGCTAGCTGGAATATTTCAAGATTTAGAGCGCCTTTACAATTTTCAAACAATTAGCTATGGCGGCCATTTTGTTTTTCAAAATGAGGCTAAAATTTTTCAGAGACAGGTTTTCATAGCCATAAACATTCCCTGCAAATTTGGTGAAGATATGCAATATTTGGGGAGATATAAGGCCTTTTTAATAGGATAACCCTGTTTGACATTAAACATGTGATATGGCGGCCATTTTGTTTTTTGAACTAGGTCAAATTTATTATCAGGCTAGCTTTTCTAGCCATATAGCTTTTGTGCGAATTTGATGAAGCTAGGTAGAATATTTCAAGATTTAGAGCACCTTTAGGATTTTCAAACAATTAGCTCTGGCGGCCATTTTGTTTTTCAAAGTGAGGCTAAAATTTTTCAGAGACAGGTTTTTATAGCCATAAACATTCCCTGCAAATTTGGTGAAGATATGTTCATAAATGAATGAGATATTAAGGTTTATGCAAAAACGTGACGAACGGACGGAAGGCGTTTTATAATCTCCCGACCACGGCCTTCGGGAGATAACTATGCCCATTTGAGGCGCTGATTCCATGTAGAAATTATATTATCCCCCCTTAAAAACGATTCTAAAAGGTTTATTGTTCTATTGTTCTGATTTGATGTTAGTAAAATAGTTTAGTGGCAATTTACCAGTAAACGCCCGCCTACCAGTGAACGACCGCCTTCTATTTCTTTGTTGGCGGTCAAGGACAAATGCTTCTATTTATCTACAAAATGGGCGTTCACTGGTATTTCCAGTTTGCGGTAAAAACGGCCGATAATAGAGATAAATTATGAAAATCTAAAGCTTTGAAACAAATGTAACAATATGCAACTCGGTTATTAATTGTACTGCCTTGTTACCAATTATAAATATGAGGGGTAGGAACTTTGCCCTTCACTAATTAAAAATGCCCTTCACATGTAAAAACCTTTACTGGGAGTAATAGCACACTTTAGTACTATACAGTACTATACTGGGAATGAATCACCACAGGAAATGTAAAGCCCTTCACATTCAAAAAAGTTTTATTAGGATTACTTGCATACTACATAAAATCCAGAAATAAAATCCAGAAGTTAATTTGTAAAGTTGTCATACCCTTACAATAAGTGCTTTTTATTATTTTTAATATGTGTAATTAAGCTTAAATGGATCTAATTTGTGGATCAACAAACTGATTCTACATACTACATAAGACACAACTATGTACAAGCCCTTCATATTTTTAAGAACATTTGTTGGGATTAATTGTAGATCTTAATTGCATACTATACAGAGGCCCTTCATATTTTAACAAAGTTTAATTAGGATAAATTGCATACTACATAAATTATTGAATTGAATAATACATAAAACTGGATTATTGATTGTCTAGAATAATAGCCTTCAATTATGTAATCATATGATAAAGTATCTTCTGTGATCATGGACTGAAACAATAGAACTGCCACAACAGTAAGAAACCAGTTATGGGTTTACCAGTCTCTCATTCATTCACCATCCATTTCCCTTTTCACCTCAATAGCCAATTCAACAAAAGGTCTGTCACCCATAGAAATGTATTGTGGGGATTAACTTGGACAACAGTCTTTTTGTTGGGCTTGACATGTATTATACAGTTATATATTATACATACTTGGCTTCCTCAACAAAATTAACACAGTATCTCATTCATTCACCATCCATTTCCCTTTTCACCTCAATAGTAAATTCAACAAAAGGTCTGTCACCCATAGAAATGTATTGTGGGGATAAACTTGGACAACAGTCTTTTTGTGGGGCTTGAAAACAACTCGTTTACACACATGAATGGACAATATTTATAATTTAAATTTTTTTTCATGTGAAGGGCATTTTTAATTAGTGAAGGGCAAAGTACCTACCCCTCAAATTGAGTGAAGGGCAAAGTACCTGAAGGGCAAAGTTCCGAAGGGCAACGTACCTGAAGGGCAAAGTACCTGAAGGGCAAAGTTCCCGGATTCATCGCCGAATCGCCGGGTACCAATTATCGCCAGACAGAATTCAAATGGATATAACTTCACTAAAGTAGCATCCCAAGTCTAGCAAATAAGGTAAAACTATTTCCAAAGTGAATGGAACAAATACACAACAAAAAGTCTTCAAAATATATAACCATAACTGAAATATGAACGTTTTATTTTCTGGTGGTGATAGTTGGTAGCCGGCGAAAATTGGTAGCAAGGCAGTAGTGTATATCAATTGACAAACTGCTGGTAGAAGAATAAAATATAAAGTTGTTAATGTAATTTAAAATCAATATATTAACTTCAACATGGGCGTTTACTGGTAGAAAGCCACTATACAGTAATAACTTGCGCTCGTGTCAATTCATATTTTAATAAAAAAAAATGGACGAAACTAAACTTTAAACAAGCAAAAATGAGATTTTTGTGTCCAAGTTGTGCCAAGTTACGGTGGGAGGCAGTAGATTGGACGGATTATGTTTGTGAAATACGCCTAGTAGTGGTGGACCAATTCACGCACGAGTACCTATTCACACCCACCCCTAAATTTATCCAAAACAATCACAGTTAAACAATAAATTACAAATGTAAATGATGCATTTGATGATTATCTATGATGTGGTAAACATCTTATCTATGAAAAATTATAAAACTTCAAGAAAATTGAGGGAGGGCCTGAATTGGTCCACCACCACAATAGTATTTTACCGCATCAAACCTGAATTATCGTCCAACTTTTACTAGACCGATTAATCTGTCTCTCGGCCAATTTTTTATAAGCGGTATGTATCGGCGAGAGACAGATGCCATTAGTATGCAAAAAACACAAACGGCATGAAGGGCAACAAATGGCACACATCCTGACATTAAATATGTACTGGGCTACCAACTTGAGTATCAAGTATGTGCCCCGCGTTAAAAGAAATACACTTTTTGCATAGTTAATGGATATATTTAACAAAAATTATTTCACTTGTAAAATTTCATCATTGTTTACACAAACAGGAAGTGCAGAAAAAGTATCTATAGTACTGCAAACACAGAAAATTGTGTTCCTGCATCTAAATGCTTTATACTGTTAATACATTTAAGTGGATATTTTAAAGTTTAAAGCGACAGTAATTTTCAGATATTGAAGTTTTTTGTGTTGCGAGGAACTCTGTCCCAAAATGCCATCCATCAGTTTTAAAAAGGCATATTTTGGGACAGAAAACTCGGTCTAAACTTTTACGGGATCTTTTTTGTCAGAGATTTAAAGCCATGAGTGGTTATTATCTTTGTCAAAAACTACCTGAAGCAGTCACATATCTGCTCAGCTTTGATACGAATTTTGATATTAAAAGGGACAAAAATTTGGAAAGCAAAACCATTGTGTTTTTCTTGATTTTCAAAATTTGTAAACAAAACCACGTGCTTCTTCACGCCCCGTAGTTGGCATAAAGTTGGGAGCTTTGGTTACTACTAGACCGCAAGACATATGTTAGTGTGAATTTGTGATTTCAGTAAATGCCTATTCCCTAAAAGTTTTAAGAAATACCCTTATTTACTAAATCGTTATGGAAACATAATAGTTAGGTGTCACTCGTTGTGCCTTAATAACTATTTATCTTTTTTTCTTTTGAACTTTGAGGGATCTCATTGAAATAAAGTCAAAACGCCACCAAACCATAACTTTGCTCTGCTATGGTAGATTTTTCTGTAGGTAAGCAGGAGATAAATAATATAAATAAACAAGGTATAAACTTAAAAGAAAAGATTTTTCCCATCTTATGCAAAGAAAAAGTTCACAACCAAGACTCATGAAATGCTGTACATGTATGCATAAAGAAAATGTGTTAAAACAATATTATATGTTGCATTGTGCGTTTAACTCTGCCAATGAGAATTTTATTTATTTTGTTTCTTTAACAGCTTTAACTCTGTTTAGAAAAATAAAGATAATAAATACATATTATGTACCTGCATATTCTGTACATTAATCTTGGTTAGTGGTGGTGTTATGGAGGTGGCGTTTTTGAGGTGGTGTTATGCTTTGGTGGCATTCTGACTGGTTTTCATCTCATTATATATATTCAAAGTTTAATATTTCTGTATGATCCAGCACTGGGTTAGAGATTGGTAACTATCTAACATCACTTTATGATTTCAAAAGTAGTTACATGTGATATATGATATAAACGTTAAATCTTTTCTCACACTTACAATAAATAATAATGTATATGGGCAAAGGTTACAAATTTAAATGTTATTGTTAAAACCAAATATTGTCACGTTGCACTAATGTAAGTAAAATTTATTTATTTGGAGTTTTACATCGCTTTCAACACTGTACAGGTCATATCACGACAGGTAGTGGTCAAGGTTCTGTACTGTAAACTGCTGACCAATGGAAAGCAATTACCAGCTTTCCCACTTGAATTCGGACTGGGAACCGAAACCCGATCTCAGAGGTGGGAGGCGAGAAGGTTACCACTCTGCAACTGTGGCCCCTTATTGTATGTAAAGGAAATAGTTAACAGAGGAACAGTTTAAAATACAGGTTTGTGAGAAACTAGGAATTTAAAGTCACACTTAAATTAATAGTGATTATTTGGTGTACTGAACATTTCAAATAAGGGAGACAGGGTACACCTGGGTAAGGGGTGCAATGAGAGGGCATAGCCTCATACAAACATGTTGATGCCTGCAAGGTGGAGTGTAGGGAATGCCCAAATAAAATATAATAATTGGCGCCTGGGCCTTGTGGTGGCATTTGGGCTTGTTGGATCCCCCCTCCAGTGCAAGATACTGAAATCCCTGTGTTACACAGAATGATTTTTCTGTGTGAATGCATAGAGACTAGAGTAGCCTTTTGGTTAAGTTACTGAACATTGCTGTAGTGTTCAAACATTATTTCAGAGTGGTTTTTTGGTATTTCCAGTGTATTATATTGTCTGGAGTGTTTTTCTTTTAAGACCCTTGCTTTGTTAGAGACAGGATCTTCTAGTCTGGTGGGAACCTCATTAGTAATGAAATAGTGTAATTACTTAAGGTGGTGGTGGGTTTGGGTGTCCCACTTATATGGGTGTTCAAAGTACTTGCCATTAAAACTATAGGTTGTTGGAATCAGTAGACAGAGCTGTGTCACTGGCATTAATTATTACCCGTAGACAAATAGATTAATAGGCGTTTGTGTGTCAGTGACAGACTGTTAATCCCTCAGTTAACTGCCTTATATTGACCAAGATGGCTGGCAATATTTCGAAAAATTAATGATTTTTCTTATCAGAGGCTGAAGATCCATCCCACTTTTGTCCTAAGGTACAAAAAGACTATCCACTATGATACCCTTTTTTAGAGCAAAGATCCGCCAGATTGAGCATCTAACTGGAGGATCAGGGCGGATAATACCAAAAATACAATTTCCTTTCCAAAATTGTTATAATTGATTAATGATCAGAATAATTATCTAATTAAATCATTAAATGAGTAAGTCCATAAAAGTACAGTATGTAACAGTAAAGGAGCAATACAGTATCTCGGTTAAGTATTGATCTGCTATTGTGATTTATGGTTGCTTTGTTCTGAATAAATTAATGGCTTTTGACCAATGTATTCGGGTATTGGATAATAGTGAGTGGCATAAGCATATTACCTTCACTAAATCATGACCTAATGGATCATAATAATTGTGTAATAAAGGTAATTTTGATTCATCTTTCTAGTTCTTACATTGTCCCTTTTTAATTTGTGTGTATACATAAATGACTACTTTTTCTTAGTTAATAAGTTAATTACTCTATACCTACAATGTATTTGGCTATGAAATTATCACAAAATTGCACATATATTTTGTGTTTAATAGCAGTTGTAATCTCAAAGGATAACAGTCAAACTGGATATTAATTTTTAAGCTATAATTCTACATTGAAAACTACCCCACATGTATTTCAAGCAGATTTCACCCTTGTATTCAACCTGATTTCACCCATTGATTTCAATACGATTTCAACCGTTGGATCTAACTACAACGGTTTGCAAAATCTACACTTATTTCAACCACATTTCACCTGTTGGTTTCAATCTGATTTCATGCATTGGTTTTAACATGATTTCACCAGTTGGATCCAACTAAAAACGGTTTGCAAAAATTTATACATATATCAACCAGATTTCACCCATTGGATGCAACCTGTTTTTAAAGTTGCCTCCCTGCTGGGAAATTAAAAAAAAGGTGTTTCAGAGTATAAAGGAAATGGGTTTCAGTAAATTGTCAACAGAAATCTGCAAATTCTAGGAAACCTCTCGAAATACCAACTACCTACAAAGAGCTACACGTCTAATTCATCACATACAACTAGAAAATAGGACAGTTTCCTAGAGGGCTTTAAATAAGCCCAATAATATAACCTACAGCTAGCAGACATAAATTTAAATGAAGCATGGCTATAGCATTATATAGAAACTTCAATAAAGAAACCTTTCAAAGTATAAAGTATGTTTCAGTTTCAACTGTATGTTTATATATTACCAGTGAATATCAAAAGCCCCTGTCTCCCTGCACACACATGAGCCCAGTCACACCAGTGGTGATTGCTCTGACGTCCGAAATTTCGAAACAAAAGGCCCCCCCCCCATGTTCCGATGACTGGCCACTGACATTTGTGCAGACACCCAGCTGTTCACATTGAAGACAATGGCTGCATCAAGATCTGGATCACCTTCCAAGTCGGCATCTGCCTCCAGGAGGGCCGCGTCACCCAAGAAGAAGAGGGCCAGGAGGCCAAAGAAGGCCAAGAAAGCAAAAAACCCAAGGCTGCTAAAAAGACTGCCAGGAAGGCAAAGCCCAAAAGGCCAAAGGCCAAGAAGGCGGCAAGGCCAAAGAAGGCCAAGAAGTAGGCAAAAAGAGCGGTTCAACAGCCACAACATAAAGGTCCTTTTCAAGACCAACCTTCTCTTTCCAGGATACCCATGAGCCCAGTCACACCAGTGGTGATTGCTCTGACGTCCGAAATTTCGCTATAAAAGCCCCTTGCTCTGATGACTGGCCACTCACTTTTGTGTAGACACACAGCTGTTCACACTGAAGACAATGGCTGCATCAAGATCTGGATCACCTCCCAAGTCGGCCTCTCCCTCCAGGAGGGCCGCGTCACCAAAGAAGAAGAGGGCCAGGAGGCCAAAGAAGGCCGCAACCCACCCTCCAGTGCAGGCTATGATCCTGGCTGCTCTGAAAGCTTCCAAAGACCGAAAAGGGACCTCACTGGCTGCCATCAAGAAGCACATGGCCGCCAACAACAGGGTGGACATGGCCCGGCTCGCACCACACATTAAGATGAGCCTGAAGAGGGGAGTGGCCTCTGGCGTGCTGAAGCAGGCCTCTGGGACTGGGGCCTCCGGGAGGTTCCGTGTAGGGAGACTGCCCAAGGCCCCAAGGAAGAAGAAGGCTAAGAAACCCAAGAAGAAGAGGGCCAGGAAGGCAAAGAAAGTTAAGAAGGCCAAGAAGCCCAAGGCAAAGAAGGCCGCCAAGAAGAGGAAACCAAAGGCCAAGAAAGCCAAAAAACCCAAGGCTGCCAAAAAGACTGCCAGGAAGGCAAAGCCCAAAAGGCCAAAGGCCAAGAAGGCGGCAAGGCCAAAGAAGGCCAAGAAGTAGGCAAAAAGAGCGGTTCAACAACCACAACATAAAGGTCCTTTTCAAGACCAACCTTCTCTTTCCAGAGAGAGAATTCGCTTGCACAAAGTGCTATGTGAAAAGTGTCCCAACAGTTCAATATTTCCTTGTATAATATTTGAATAAGACCACCCTCTTTCTTGACTTGTTTTGTTCATCTCCTGGTAAATACCCCTCCCCCATAAAGTACTGTTCAAAGAGACTTGTTGTTAAAAGTCCACATGTGGGTAAAGACCAATCCTTTGCAAACAGCCTAAAACAGGTTTACAGGGTAATTTCACACAGCCACTCGAGGTCTGGTGCACAATATACAAAAGTTGCTGCCTACCTCTGCCTCCCCCCAAAATCGCCAGTACTAATGCACAGGCAATTCTCTGTAACATCACCCTGCCTCCTCATCCTGCTCACCCCTCTCATATATACAGGTATATTTTGTACTCAGTTAACTGGGCAAGAGTACTGCTTGGTACAGAAGTATGCCCTTTAGGAACCTAGTATTTTATTTATTTATTTTTTTTTTGGCCATATATAATGAAGTTTTGACACTTATTTAATGACAAGACTTTTCAGTTAGAGGCACATTTTTGATATGGGGAAATCAAAGACTTTTGTTTTCAAAACACTGCAGCACACTCACCCCTCTGACCAGCCCTTGTTTTTTGTGCTTCTCTGCCCACTTTAGACCCACTATAAATCTTTGGAGTTTGAAGAAAATTTAGAAAGACCAGAGTTTTTCGTAACCAGTGTATGTGGTCTTCAGTGTTAATGTGCTCTTGGCGAATTTGAAAACTACAAAATGTTGACTAAGACCATAAATTGTAGAAATATGTAAACCTTCTCAGAGTCACCCAGGGGCTGTGAAATGGTAAGTTTGTAAAAATAGGGGTATTTTGGCGATTGGAATTTCCAGATTTAGTTGGAATAGACACACAGAAATTCCAATGAGTACCTCAGGTGCAGAAATGCCCAGAAATTTTTTCCTTTTTCCAAGATATGGGGTGGGTTGCCAAGGGTTTTAAGCACAAATTTCACAGCCCCTGTCTTCCAGGATACCCATGAGCCCAGTCACACCAGTGGTGATTGCTCTGACGTCCGAAATTTCGCTATAAAAGCCTCCTGCTCTGATGACTGGCCACTCACTTTTGTGTAGACACACAGCTGTTCACAATGAAGACAATAGCTGCATCAAGATCTGGATCACCTCCCAAGTCAGCCTCTCCCTCCAGGAGGGCCGCGTCACCAAAGAAGAAGAGGGCCAGGAGGCCAAAGAAGGCCACGACCCACCCTCCAGTGCAGGCTATGATCCTGGCTGCTCTGAAAGCTTCCAAAGACCGAAAAGGGACCTCACTGGCTGCCATCAAGAAGCACATGGCCGCCAACAACAGGGTGGACATGGCCCGGCTCGCACCACACATTAAGATGAGCCTGAAGAGGGGAGTGGCCTCTGGCGTGCTGAAGCAGGCCTCTGGGACTGGGGCCTCCGGGAGGTTCCGTGTAGGGAGACTGCCCAAGGCCCCAAGGAAGAAGAAGGCTAAGAAACCCAAGAAGAAGAGGGCCAGGAAGGCAAAGAAAGTTAAGAAGGCCAAGAAGCCCAAGGCAAAGAAGGCCGCCAAGAAGAGGAAACCAAAGGCCAAGAAAGCCAAAAAACCCAAGGCTGCCAAAAAGACTGCCAGGAAGGCAAAGCCCAAAAGGCCAAAGGCCAAGAAGGCGGCAAGGCCAAAGAAGGCCAAGAAGTAGGCAAAAAGAGCGGTTCAACAACCACAACATAAAGGTCCTTTTCAAGACCAACCTTCTCTTTCCAGAGAGAGAATTCGCTTGCACAAAGTGCTATGTGAAAAGTGTCCCAACAGTTCAATATTTCCTTGTATAATATTTGAATAAGACCACCCTCTTTCTTGACTTGTTTTGTTCATCTCCTGGTAAATACCCCTCCCCCATAAAGTACTGTTCAAAGAGACTTGTTGTTAAAAGTCCACATGTGGGTAAAGACCAATCCTTTGCAAACAGCCTAAAACAGGTTTACAGGGTAATTTCACACAGCCACTCGAGGTCTGGTGCACAATATACAAAAGTTGCTGCCTACCTCTGCCTCCCCCCAAAATCGCCAGTACTAATGCACAGGCAATTCTCTGTAACATCACCCTGCCTCCTCATCCTGCTCACCCCTCTCATATATACAGGTATATTTTGTACTCAGTTAACTGGGCAAGAGTACTGCTTGGTACAGAAGTATGCCCTTTAGGAACCTAGTATTTTATTTATTTATTTTTTTTTTGGCCATATATAATGAAGTTTTGACACTTATTTAATGACAAGACTTTTCAGTTAGAGGCACATTTTTGATATGGGGAAATCAAAGACTTTTGTTTTCAAAACACTGCAGCACACTCACCCCTCTGACCAGCCCTTGTTTTTTGTGCTTCTCTGCCCACTTTAGACCCACTATAAATCTTTGGAGTTTGAAGAAATTTAGAAAGACCAGAGTTTTTCGTAACCAGTGTATGTGGTCTTCAGTGTTAATGTGCTCTTGGCGAATTTGAAAACTACAAAATGTTGACTAAGACCATAAATTGTAGAAATATGTAAACCTTCTCAGAGTCACCCAGGGGCTGTGAAATGGTAAGTTTGTAAAAATAGGGGTATTTTGGCGATTGGAATTTCCAGATTTAGTTGGAATAGACACACAGAAATTCCAATGAGTACCTCAGGTGCAGAAATGCCCAGAAATTTTTTCCTTTTTCCAAGATATGGGGTGGGTTGCCAAGGGTTTTAAGCACAAATTTCACAGCCCCTGTCTTCCAGGATACCCATGAGCCCAGTCACACCAGTGGTGATTGCTCTGACGTCCGAAATTTCGCTATAAAAGCCTCCTGCTCTGATGACTGGCCACTCACTTTTGTGTAGACACACAGCTGTTCACAATGAAGACAATAGCTGCATCAAGATCTGGATCACCTCCCAAGTCAGCCTCTCCCTCCAGGAGGGCCGCGTCACCAAAGAAGAAGAGGGCCAGGAGGCCAAAGAAGGCCACGACCCACCCTCCAGTGCAGGCTATGATCCTGGCTGCTCTGAAAGCTTCCAAAGACCGAAAAGGGACCTCACTGGCTGCCATCAAGAAGCACATGGCCGCCAACAACAGGGTGGACATGGCCCGGCTCGCACCACACATTAAGATGAGCCTGAAGAGGGGAGTGGCCTCTGGCGTGCTGAAGCAGGCCTCTGGGACTGGGGCCTCCGGGAGGTTCCGTGTAGGGAGACTGCCCAAGGCCCCAAGGAAGAAGAAGGCTAAGAAACCCAAGAAGAAGAGGGCCAGGAAGGCAAAGAAAGTTAAGAAGGCCAAGAAGCCCAAGGCAAAGAAGGCCACCAAGAAGAGGAAACCAAAGGCCAAGAAAGCCAAAAAACCCAAGGCTGCCAAAAAGACTGCCAGGAAGGCAAAGCCCAAAAGGCCAAAGGCCAAGAAGGCGGCAAGGCCAAAGAAGGCCAAGAAGTAGGCAAAAAGAGCGGTTCAACAACCACAACATAAAGGTCCTTTTCAAGACCAACCTTCTCTTTCCAGAGAGAGAATTCGCTTGCACAAAGTGCTATGTGAAAAGTGTCCCAACAGTTCAATATTTCCTTGTATAATATTTGAATAAGACCACCCTCTTTCTTGACTTGTTTTGTTCATCTCCTGGTAAATACCCCTCCCCCATAAAGTACTGTTCAAAGAGACTTGTTGTTAAAAGTCCACATGTGGGTAAAGACCAATCCTTTGCAAACAGCCTAAAACAGGTTTACAGGGTAATTTCACACAGCCACTCGAGGTCTGGTGCACAATATACAAAAGTTGCTGCCTACCTCTGCCTCCCCCCAAAATCGCCAGTACTAATGCACAGGCAATTCTCTGTAACATCACCCTGCCTCCTCATCCTGCTCACCCCTCTCATATATACAGGTATATTTTGTACTCAGTTAACTGGGCAAGAGTACTGCTTGGTACAGAAGTATGCCCTTTAGGAACCTAGTATTTTATTTATTTATTTTTTTTTTGGCCATATATAATGAAGTTTTGACACTTATTTAATGACAAGACTTTTCAGTTAGAGGCACATTTTTGATATAGGGAAATCAAAGACTTTTGTTTTCAAAACACTGCAGCACACTCACCCCTCTGACCAGCCCTTGTTTTTTGTGCTTCTCTGCCCACTTTAGACCCACTATAAATCTTTGGAGTTTGAAGAAAATTTAGAAAGACCAGAGTTTTTCGTAACCAGTGTATGTGGTCTTCAGTGTTAATGTGCTCTTGGCGAATTTGAAAACTACAAAATGTTGACTAAGACCATAAATTGTAGAAATATGTAAACCTTCTCAGAGTCACCCAGGGGCTGTGAAATGGTAAGTTTGTAAAAATAGGGGTATTTTGGCGATTGGAATTTCCAGATTTAGTTGGAATAGACACACAGAAATTCCAATGAGTACCTCAGGTGCAGAAATGCCCAGAAATTTTTTCCTTTTTCCAAGATATGGGGTGGGTTGCCAAGGGTTTTAAGCACAAATTTCACAGCCCCTGTCTTCCAGGATACCCATGAGCCCAGTCACACCAGTGGTGATTGCTCTGACGTCCGAAATTTCGCTATAAAAGCCTCCTGCTCTGATGACTGGCCACTCACTTTTGTGTAGACACACAGCTGTTCACAATGAAGACAATAGCTGCATCAAGATCTGGATCACCTCCCAAGTCAGCCTCTCCCTCCAGGAGGGCCGCGTCACCAAAGAAGAAGAGGGCCAGGAGGCCAAAGAAGGCCACGACCCACCCTCCAGTGCAGGCTATGATCCTGGCTGCTCTGAAAGCTTCCAAAGACCGAAAAGGGACCTCACTGGCTGCCATCAAGAAGCACATGGCCGCCAACAACAGGGTGGACATGGCCCGGCTCGCACCACACATTAAGATGAGCCTGAAGAGGGGAGTGGCCTCTGGCGTGCTGAAGCAGGCCTCTGGGACTGGGGCCTCCGGGAGGTTCCGTGTAGGGAGACTGCCCAAGGCCCCGAGGAAGAAGAAGGCTAAGAAACCCAAGAAGAAGAGGGCCAGGAAGGCAAAGAAAGTTAAGAAGGCCAAGAAGCCCAAGGCAAAGAAGGCCGCCAAGAAGAGGAAACCAAAGGCCAAGAAAGCCAAAAAACCCAAGGCTGCCAAAAAGACTGCCAGGAAGGCAAAGCCCAAAAAGCCAAAGGCCAAGAAGGCGGCAAGGCCAAAGAAGGCCAAGAAGTAGGCAAAAAGAGCGGTTCAACAACCACAACATAAAGGTCCTTTTCAGGACCAACCATCTCTTTCCAGAGAGAGAATTCGCTTCCACAAAGTGTTATGTGAAAAGTGCCCCAACAGTTCAATATTTCCTTGTATAATATTTGAATAAGACCACCCCCTTTATTGCCTTGTTTTGTTCATTTCCGGTTAAATACCCCCTCCCCATGAAGTACTGTTCAGAGAGACTTGTTGTTAAAAAGCCCACATGCGTGTAAAGACCAATCCCTTGCAAACAGCCTGAACAGGTTTACAGGGTAATTTCACACAGCCACTCGAGGTCTAGTGCACAACATACAAAAGTTGCTGCCTACCTCTGCCTCCCCCAAAAATCGCCAGTACTAATGCACAGGCAATTCTCTGTAACCTCACCCTGCCCCCTCATCCTGCACATCCCTCTTATATATACTTTAGGACCTTACTATTTTTTTTTTTTTTTTGCCATATTTAATGAAGTTTTGACACCTATTTAATGACAAGACTTTTCATTTTAAGGTGCATTTTTGATGTGGGGAAATCAAAGACTTTTGTTTTCAAAAGACTGCAGCACACTCACCACTCTGACCAGACGTGGGGTTTTGTGCTTCTCTGCCCACTTTAGACCCACTATAAATCTTTGGAGTTTGGAAGAAATTTAGAAAGACCAGTGTTTTTTATGACCAGTGTATGTGGTCTTCAGTGTTAATGTGCTCTTGGCGAATTTGAAAACTACAAAATGTTAACTAAGGCCATAAATTGTAGAAATATGTAAACTTTCTCAGAGTCACCCAGGGGCTGTGAAATGGTAAGTTTGTAAAAATAGGGGTATTTTGGCGATTGGAATTTCCAGATTTAGTTGGAATAGACACACAGAAATTCCAATGAGTACCTCAGGTGCAGAAATGCCCAGAAATTTTTTCCTTTTTCCAAGATATGGGGTGGGTTGCCAAGGGTTTTAAGCACAAATTTCACAGCCCCTGTCTTCCAGGATACCCATGAGCCCAGTCACACCAGTGGTGATTGCTCTGACGTCCGAAATTTCGCTATAAAAGCCCCTTGCTCTGATGACTGGCCACTCACTTTTGTGTAGACACACAGCTGTTCACACTGAAGACAATGGCTGCATCAAGATCTGGATCACCTCCCAAGTCGGCCTCTCCCTCCAGGAGGGCCGCGTCACCAAAGAAGAAGAGGGCCAGGAGGCCAAAGAAGGCCGCGACCCACCCTCCAGTGCAGGCTATGATCCTGGCTGCTCTGAAAGCTTCCAAAGACCGAAAAGGGACCTCACTGGCTGCCATCAAGAAGCACATGGCCGCCAACAACAGGGTGGACATGGCCCGGCTCGCACCACACATTAAGATGAGCCTGAAGAGGGGAGTGGCCTCTGGCGTGCTGAAGCAGGCCTCTGGGACTGGGGCCTCCGGGAGGTTCCGTGTAGGGAGACTGCCCAAGGCCCCAAGGAAGAAGAAGGCTAAGAAACCCAAGAAGAAGAGGGCCAGGAAGGCAAAGAAAGTTAAGAAGGCCAAGAAGCCCAAGGCAAAGAAGGCCGCCAAGAAGAGGAAACCAAAGGCCAAGAAAGCCAAAAAACCCAAGGCTGCCAAAAAGACTGCCAGGAAGGCAAAGCCCAAAAGGCCAAAGGCCAAGAAGGCGGCAAGGCCAAAGAAGGCCAAGAAGTAGGCAAAAAGAGCGGTTCAACAACCACAACATAAAGGTCCTTTTCAGGACCAACCATCTCTTTCCAGAGAGAGAATTCGCTTCCACAAAGTGTTATGTGAAAAGTCCCCCAACAGTTCAATATTTCCTTGTGTAATATTTGAATAAGACCACCCCCTTTCTTGCCTTGTTTTGTTCATTTCCGGTTAAATACCCCCTCCCCCATGAAGTACTGTTCAGAGAGACTTGTTGTCAAAAGCCCACATGCGTGTAAAGACCAATCCCTTGCAAACAGCCTGAACAGGTTTACAGGGTAATTTCACACAGCCACTCGAGGTCTAGTGCACAATATACAAAAGTTGCTGCCTACCTCTGCCTCCCCGAAAAATCGCCAGTACTCAGTCCCCAAGAACCACAAGTGAGGTTATATTATTTTATTTCTAATATTATGTACTACCATTGACTTTTTAGTAATATACAATTATACACAGCATAATACATTGACAGGGAAGACCCACCATTAAATTTACAGTCTAATGATAACAGAAAGGCCATCCCTAATTACATAACCATCATTGCCATCAATCATAACAGTTATTTTTATAACATACAAGAACCAGCAATGAATTTAAACATAGTACATGAAATAACCATACTTAGTAATAAATCACAATTAAATCAAGTTAGCCGAACCGATTCGCATTACTACATGACTAGAAGTAATTACATGAAAAAGTGACTGAAAGTAAGAAGAATTACTGGATTCAAATTCAGAGTACTAAGTAACTTGAAGTAAAAGGAATTACTATATGTCATGTTACTAAATGACTAAAAGTAATAAGAATTACTAAATTTTGAATTCCAAGGCCAAAGAAAAGTGAGCGAGTAAACAATGAAGTAACTGTACATATGTTACTAACTTCAACTTAAATTGACGCAATAAACTTTGGTATGTAAATGTATAATATATAATACTAGGTATATACAGAATAGAATGTAATTATAGTAAATGTAAAGCATTAAAAGTAAGAACCCCAAACCCCACTAAGTAGGAGTAGGAGAGAGGTTTGACTGGAAAGCCAAAGCCACCGATGATGTGGAGGATGGATCTTGGAGGAGGTACCTCCATACACTATCAGAGGTCCAGGTACCATGCGATTTTATGTCCTGCAACCTGACATGATTATTAAAGACATAAGATGCTCCCGACCTACGAAAGCTGTGAAAAGTTAGACTACTAGGATCTACACCTAACTTTTTAAGTACCAATTTTAAGTGATACCTGACCTTAGAGTCTGTTAAGGGGGACCATTTACCTTGGTGTTTAATTTGAAATAAAGGTGAATTATTGCCTGGGGGGATAAGAGACAATAGGACCTTAAGTGCTATAATAGGACAAAGATGAGAATGAGCAAGGAAAGGTAGGTCAATAGTTTTAATCCTATCACGATTTTGAATGGTTTTAGACCATTTAATAAGTACTTTACCTGAAGATTTACCCAGGAAAATATCACCTCGGGCAAGATGGCGAGAAGGGTCAAATTGGGAAATGGCATGAGGGACAATATTTGACAATCGCAAAAAACTAAAAAAGGCCAGCAAGTAGAGGGCCTTGAAGACCTGACCCATATACATTGTATCACATATTGCAATAATTTTATGAAGCATGGGAATGTCAATGATGGAAGGGAATGACACAGTGATAGGTCTATTCATCTGGACTGATTTTATAAAAAGTTTTATCTTTGGTGAATCAAACATAACAAGAGAAAGACCATGGAGGCCCAACATGGCCTTTACCACAGAAATGTGATTTACCACTGCTGAATATGATGCTCCATTGCCCATAAGGAACTCCATGAAGGCCATAAGGACTTCAGAGGTAATTTGCTGAAAAGCTATATCCAGAAACACACAAAATCCTACAAATAATGAAAACATAGAGTCATAATTTCTTTGAGTGTTGGGTCTGAAGCCAGATTTTGCTCTGTTGAAGGCCCTGGAGCTAAGTGATGCTGCAACAGGATGAAGACCTACAAAGAAAAACTAATTATATGTTCCAGTCAATTCGCAACATGTCAAGGTGCACAGGCACCCATTGGGGTTTGGCTATGTGTTTTTGCAACTGTACCATATTTTTGTCGACAGTATCCCACCTTGACAAGAGATCTGCCACTGTATTTTCAACACCTGGGAGATGAATTACTGTGATCTCAATATCAAAAACAGAAGCCAACATATGTATATTTCTTGCATAAGCAGCTAAGACCATATCCCTGGTCTTACCTGATTTCATGACAGCTACCACTGCCTGGTTGTCACATTCAAACCTGACCCTTTTTCCAGCCCAATTTGGGGCCCAGATTCTCAATGCCAGAAATAAATTTAACATTTCCAGTTGAACAATGCCAAGGTCATCCATGCCCAAAGGTATTGACAATTTGTAGACACAATTACCCCATCTACCACCCAAGCCTTGGAGGGAAGCATCCACTTGTACAACACCCTGCAATAATTGGTGGTTATACAGACATACGCCATTAAAATGTGGAAGAAAATTTTGAAACCATAGCAAGTCTTTATAGAATTCTGGATTCAAGTGGACTTGTTCATTTCTTGCCTCCCTGAGGTTCTGGAGCATTCTATTAAGGAAAGGTCTGGAGCTTTTTACACATTTTGTAATATGCATAAGGGAGCCTAGGAGTGACTGGAGGTCTCGCTTTCGAACTGTGTTCTTATTTTCCCAGGTGAAACACATTTGTATGATTTTTTGTAATTTTTCAGGGGGAACAGAAATTGTACCTTTTATCGTGTTGATTTGGACCCCAAGGCAGGTCACTACTGTGCTTGGAGGAACCAATTTTTTGTCGCTAATAGTCAGACCTAATTTTTCCAGCAAAGCACACAAGTCTTCATAGCTTTTATGGACAGTACTGGGCAAGCCAAACCCAATCAGATCATCAATATAATTTATAATATCATGGTTTTTATTTTTCATGATGTATCTTACTGCATCGCTGGTTCTCTGAAAAATTTTGCTCCCATGTTTGAACCCAAAAGGCAAGCAAGAATCAAAGTAAAAACCATCCCAATTTAGGCCCAATTTATCATAATCTGAAGGGTCCATTTTTATATGCCTAAAGGCACGACTGATATCCACTTTGTATAGCAAACATCCATGACCAAGTCTAATAATTTGAGCAGTGATATCATCAATGGAAGGAAAGGTTAACATAAATTTTGTGCCCATGTATTCATCAGAATTCACAAAATCATTCACAGAATTACCTTTTGGCCAGCTGAGGTCGACTATCACACGCCTATTTTCAGAATCAGGCTTTTCTCTAGTAATAAATGGGCTCCAATGCAAGTTTTCAAAAGGTTTTTCTGTAAAAGGGCCATAAATTGCTTTAAAATCTTTTTCCTCCTGTAAATATGTATTGACATGAGAAGGAAACAAAGTGGCTGATTTATGGTTTGAAAAATCACAAGTTAAATCTGCATGGGGGCAAATATCCAGTGGGAATCCGAACTTGATGTATTGGACAAGTTGCCAGTCCCAATAGTCTTGCAAATGTTGTTCCCACTCTATCGAATTCAACTGACTTTCTAGTAAAATTCTTGCCTTTTGATGGTTATAAAGTCCTGAACTTTTAACTATGTGGTAAGCTTCAATAGGGGAGTGAGTTTTGCCATTATGGCCCCAATGTTTTTCCGCCAGTAAAGGACTGAGAGGTATAAATCCAAAAGCAAATTTGTTTTGAGTTTTCCATTTTTGGAAGACGGGGACATCAGCAGCCTCTTGCAATTTCATTTGTTTTGCAATTTTGCAATCCCAAAGAGGCAATATATGTGAACCGGCATCGCACTGTTGCTGTTCGACTTCCCACGGAACCCGGCGACTGAGATACGGTTCAGTATGACCACTTGTACCATTATTGTTCAAACTATCGAGAAAGTGTAATTCTGAAGGTGGAATCGCTGAATTTTTGGTTATTTGTTTTGGAAGACATTGCTCAAGAAAACATTGGTCAACATTTGTCATAACTACCTCGTCCATCACATTACACTTGTCAGCAGCAACAGTATACTGGATAGACTCACCTTTATTTTTGGTTTGTCGCTGTTTACCAGTATTTTTCTGTATTTCATCCCTGTTGTCGCAACTTTGTATTTTTGACGTTTGTTTTGACACATTGTCATGCATATTGTGAACCATATTGTCACATGTGTTAACGGCTACATTATCCTCAACATCAAGTCTGTCAAATCTATTAATGACAGGCACATTATAATGCACACCTTGAACAATATTACACTTTTGTTTAGGTGCTGTTTGCACTTTGGCTACCTTGCCAAGTTTTTCACTTTTCACACGTTTGTTTTTACCAATATGCTGTACAATTTTGCCAACATTTTTATTTGCTTTATTTACACCGAGAGATTTAAATTTACTGTTATACACCACTCTAGTATAGAATGTTTTTGGTTTATTTACATCCAAGTAGTTAGGCACTGCACTACTGCAGTGCCCTACTCGTTTTTTGATTTTTTTTCATTATTTTTACACTCTTTTGCTGGATGGAAACCCTGGCAATGGGAACAGACATGTCTGTATTTTCGACCTCCACTGACGTGATCTTTGGAGTGAGAGCAAGTCCCAATTTGGAAGAATTTGCAAATAAATCCCAATTCTTTATTTTTGCCAAACTTATTGCTACTAACTCCATTGTTTGAGTTTGAGCCCCCAATATTCTTTTGAGCATGCGCTCTTCTCACTCTATCCAAGCCTTGTGTATCTTTCCAGGACAATTTGCCATCTTCCATCCTACAGAGAGCCACTGCATGAGCAGCCTTGGCTGATGCCCAGGAAAAATCTTGGGCATCTTCCATCAGGTCTGCTAAATACTCCAACATTTTATTTTTTACATCAATATCTGTTTCATCTTCGGTAATACGTGCAAACCCAGAAACCCACTGAAAAACATTTAACTGATCATAGGAGGGTCTAGATCTATTCGAACCTGACAGTACTTGATTCTGGGGCCATGGAATCTTAAACTTAACAGTAACTTCATCATTTACAGATCTTTGAGATTTGAATTTACCTTGACAATCTCTATCATTGATGTGTTTCAGCTCTTCCATCCTCGCCTTGACTCGCTGTTGGATGCTGGGATCTTCCTTGATGAATTTTTTGGAAGGCATTACCAGCTCAGCATCCGATGAATCCTCCTCAGTGGTCTGTGGTTCAGGTACTGCAGGTACTTTCCTCTTGATTTTTGCACCCTTGCCCTGTTGATGGTACGTTGAAGTGGAAGCTTGCAATTGTTTCTCTGTCGTTGCTAAATGCTTCTCCATAAGAGTCATTTTTGAACTTAAGTTCTTCATTTCCTGTAGCAATAAAGTGTTTGTATCTTGACTGTTCCCTGTGGCACCTCCAACATTGTCCTCACTACTGGTTGAACTGGATACACTACTGTCCAAGTCACTAAATTTTTCCTCTGCCATCATTTCAGCGGTACAGTTCTTGCCTACTGGTCGTTGATGTTTTTTACTGCACTTGGAAGAATGAAAATATTTTTGTCTCCCCATTTTTTTAAATTTATTTCCTCAGATTAAGACTCTGTGTTAAGTTAAAAGTCAATGTTAATATCTGGAAATAGTAAGAAGCACACTGTGCTCAGACTTTGCCAGACAAAGATATACCTATCGCTTATAAATCTCGACGGTTATAAAGGCTATAAGCACAAGAAAACATAGGTTAGACCGTCCCTCATATTATAAGCAACAAGCATAAGGTTGTCTATCAAAGTCGCAAGGTAGAAGCAGCAGCAGGTAAAACATTCATATAGTTCATATAATAAAACACTGTAAAATCCTGTATAAAAGCAAAAGTTTCATAAACAAAACATGTCTGTCTTTTTCAGAACTGAAATTCAAACTGAACGGCTTCCCCTATGTGAGGACCAAGAATTATGTATTAGCCAATAGATTTAAAGTAGCCTTAGCAACCAAGCTACATTCTTACACATGCTATCTAGCCAGGGCCAAGGCTTAAATAATTTTAAAAATTAGCCAAGCAGTGGCTCAGTGGACTGAACGCCACAGCACTAAGGTGCAGTGGAGCAAATGCACAGGCAATTCTCTGTAGCCTCACCCTGCCCCCTCATCCTGCACATCCCTCTTATATATACTTTAGGACCTTACTATTTTTTTTTTTTTTTTTTTTTTTTTTGCCATATTTAATGAAGTTTTGACACCTATTTAATGACAAGACTTTTCATTTTAAGGTGCATTTTTGATGTGGGGAAATCAAAGACTTTTGTTTTCAAAAGACTGCAGCACACTCGCCACTCTGACCAGACGTGGGGTTTTGTGCTTCTCTGCCCACTTTAGACCCACTATAAATCTTTGGAGTTTGGAAGAAATTTAGAAAGACCAGTGTTTTTTATGACCAGTGTATGTGGTCTTCAGTGTTAATGTGCTCTTGGCGAATTTGAAAACTACAAAATGTTAACTAAGGCCATAAATTGTAGAAATATGTAAACTTTCTCAGAGTCACCCAGGGGCTGTGAAATGGTAAGTTTGTAAAAATAGGGGTATTTTGGCGATTGGAATTTCCAGATTTAGTTGGAATAGACACACAGAAATTCCAATGAGTACCTCAGGTGCAGAAATGCCCAGAAATTTTTTCCTTTTTCCAAGATATGGGGTGGGTTGCCAAGGGTTTTAAGCACAAATTTCACAGCCCCTGTCTTCCAGGATACCCATGAGCCCAGTCACACCAGTGGTGATTGCTCTGACGTCCAAAATTTCGCTATAAAAGCCCCTTGCTCTGATGACTGGCCACTCACTTTTGTGTAGACACACAGCTGTTCACACTGAAGACAATGGCTGCATCAAGATCTGGATCACCTCCCAAGTCGGCCTCTCCCTCCAGGAGGGCCGCGTCACCAAAGAAGAAGAGGGCCAGGAGGCCAAAGAAGGCCGCGACCCACCCTCCAGTGCAGGCTATGATCCTGGCTGCTCTGAAAGCTTCCAAAGACCGAAAAGGGACCTCACTGGCTGCCATCAAGAAGCACATGGCCGCCAACAACAGGGTGGACATGGCCCGGCTCGCACCACACATTAAGATGAGCCTGAAGAGGGGAGTGGCCTCTGGCGTGCTGAAGCAGGCCTCTGGGACTGGGGCCTCCGGGAGGTTCCGTGTAGGGAGACTGCACAAGGCCCCAAGGAAGAAGAAGGCTAAGAAACCCAAGAAGAAGAGGGCCAGGAAGGCAAAGAAAGTTAAGAAGGCCAAGAAGCCCAAGGCAAAGAAGGCCGCCAAGAAGAGGAAACCAAAGGCCAAGAAAGCCAAAAAACCCAAGGCTGCCAAAAAGACTGCCAGGAAGGCAAAGCCCAAAAGGCCAAAGGCCAAGAAGGCGGCAAGGCCAAAGAAGGCCAAGAAGTAGGCAAAAAGAGCGGTTCAACAACCACAACATAAAGGTCCTTTTCAGGACCAACCATCTCTTTCCAGAAAGAGAATTCGCTTCCACAAAGTGTTATGTGAAAAGTGCCCCAACAGTTCAATATTTCCTTGTGTAATATTTGAATAAGACCACCCCCTTTCTTGCCTTGTTTTGTTCATTTCCGGTTAAATACCCCCTCCCCCATGAAGTACTGTTCAGAGAGACTTGTTGTCAAAAGCCCACATGCGTGTAAAGACCAATCCCTTGCAAACAGCCTGAACAGGTTTACAGGGTAATTTCACACAGCCACTCGAGGTCTAGTGCACAATATACAAAAGTTGCTGCCTACCTCTGCCTCCCCGAAAAATCGCCAGTACTAATGCACAGGCAATTCTCTGTAGCCTCACCCTGCCCCCTCATCCTGCACATCCCTCTTATATATACTTTAGGACCTTACTATTTTTTTTTTTTTTTTTTTTTTTTTTTTGCCATATTTAATGAAGTTTTGACACCTATTTAATGACAAGACTTTTCATTTTAAGGTGCATTTTTGATGTGGGGAAATCAAAGACTTTTGTTTTCAAAAGACTGCAGCACACTCGCCACTCTGACCAGACGTGGGGTTTTGTGCTTCTCTGCCCACTTTAGACCCACTATAAATCTTTGGAGTTTGGAAGAAATTTAGAAAGACCAGTGTTTTTTATGACCAGTGTATGTGGTCTTCAGTGTTAATGTGCTCTTGGCGAATTTGAAAACTACAAAATGTTAACTAAGGCCATAAATTGTAGAAATATGTAAACTTTCTCAGAGTCACCCAGGGGCTGTGAAATGGTAAGTTTGTAAAAATAGGGGTATTTTGGCGATTGGAATTTCCAGATTTAGTTGGAATAGACACACAGAAATTCCAATGAGTACCTCAGGTGCAGAAATGCCCAGAAATTTTTTCCTTTTTCCAAGATATGGGGTGGGTTGCCAAGGGTTTTAAGCACAAATTTCACAGCCCCTGTCTTCCAGGATACCCATGAGCCCAGTCACACCAGTGGTGATTGCTCTGACGTCCGAAATTTCGCTATAAAAGCCCCTTGCTCTGATGACTGGCCACTCACTTTTGTGTAGACACACAGCTGTTCACACTGAAGACAATGGCTGCATCAAGATCTGGATCACCTCCCAAGTCGGCCTCTCCCTCCAGGAGGGCCGCGTCACCAAAGAAGAAGAGGGCCAGGAGGCCAAAGAAGGCCGCGACCCACCCTCCAGTGCAGGCTATGATCCTGGCTGCTCTGAAAGCTTCCAAAGACCGAAAAGGGACCTCACTGGCTGCCATCAAGAAGCACATGGCCGCCAACAACAGGGTGGACATGGCCCGGCTCGCACCACACATTAAGATGAGCCTGAAGAGGGGAGTGGCCTCTGGCGTGCTGAAGCAGGCCTCTGGGACTGGGGCCTCCGGGAGGTTCCGTGTAGGGAGACTGCCCAAGGCCCCAAGGAAGAAGAAGGCTAAGAAACCCAAGAAGAAGAGGGCCAGGAAGGCAAAGAAAGTTAAGAAGGCCAAGAAGCCCAAGGCAAAGAAGGCCGCCAAGAAGAGGAAACCAAAGGCCAAGAAAGCCAAAAAACCCAAGGCTGCCAAAAAGACTGCAGGAAGGCAAAGCCCAAAAGGCCAAAGGCCAAGAAGGCGGCAAGGCCAAAGAAGGCCAAGAAGTAGGCAAAAAGAGCGGTTCAACAACCACAACATAAAGGTCCTTTTCAGGACCAACCATCTCTTTCCAGAGAGAGAATTCGCTTCCACAAAGTGTTATGTGAAAAGTGCCCCAACAGTTCAATATTTCCTTGTGTAATATTTGAATAAGACCACCCCCTTTCTTGCCTTGTTTTGTTCATTTCCGGTTAAATACCCCCTCCCCCATGAAGTACTGTTCAGAGAGACTTGTTGTCAAAAGCCCACATGCGTGTAAAGACCAATCCCTTGCAAACAGCCTGAACAGGTTTACAGGGTAATTTCACACAGCCACTCGAGGTCTAGTGCACAATATACAAAAGTTGCTGCCTACCTCTGCCTCCCCGAAAAATCGCCAGTACTAATGCACAGGCAATTCTCTGTAGCCTCACCCTGCCCCCTCATCCTGCACATCCCTCTTATATATACTTTAGGACCTTACTATTTTTTTTTTTTTTTTTTTTTTTTGCCATATTTAATGAAGTTTTGACACCTATTTAATGACAAGACTTTTCATTTTAAGGTGCATTTTTGATGTGGGGAAATCAAAGACTTTTGTTTTCAAAAGACTGCAGCACACTCGCCACTCTGACCAGACGTGGGGTTTTGTGCTTCTCTGCCCACTTTAGACCCACTATAAATCTTTGGAGTTTGGAAGAAATTTAGAAAGACCAGTGTTTTTTATGACCAGTGTATGTGGTCTTCAGTGTTAATGTGCTCTTGGCGAATTTGAAAACTACAAAATGTTAACTAAGTCCATAAATTGTAGAAATATGTAGACTTTCTCAGAGTCACCCAGGGGCTGTGAAATGGTAAGTTTGTAAAAATAGGGGTATTTTGGCGATTGGAATTTCCAGATTTAGTTGGAATAGACACACAGAAATTCCAATGAGTACCTCAGGTGCAGAAATGCCCAGAAATTTTTTCCTTTTTCCAAGATATGGGGTGGGTTGCCAAGGGTTTTAAGCACAAATTTCACAGCCCCTGTCTTCCAGGATACCCATGAGCCCAGTCACACCAGTGGTGATTGCTCTGACGTCCGAAATTTCGCTATAAAAGCCCCTTGCTCTGATGACTGGCCACTCACTTTTGTGTAGACACACAGCTGTTCACACTGAAGACAATGGCTGCATCAAGATCTGGATCACCTCCCAAGTCGGCCTCTCCCTCCAGGAGGGCCGCGTCACCAAAGAAGAAGAGGGCCAGGAGGCCAAAGAAGGCCGCGACCCACCCTCCAGTGCAGGCTATGATCCTGGCTGCTCTGAAAGCTTCCAAAGACCGAAAAGGGACCTCACTGGCTGCCATCAAGAAGCACATGGCCGCCAACAACAGGGTGGACATGGCCCGGCTCGCACCACACATTAAGATGAGCCTGAAGAGGGGAGTGGCCTCTGGCGTGCTGAAGCAGGCCTCTGGGACTGGGGCCTCCGGGAGGTTCCGTGTAGGGAGACTGCACAAGGCCCCAAGGAAGAAGAAGGCTAAGAAACCCAAGAAGAAGAGGGCCAGGAAGGCAAAGAAAGTTAAGAAGGCCAAGAAGCCCAAGGCAAAGAAGGCCGCCAAGAAGAGGAAACCAAAGGCCAAGAAAGCCAAAAAACCCAAGGCTGCCAAAAAGACTGCCAGGAAGGCAAAGGCCAAGAAGGCGGCAAGGCCAAAGAAGGCCAAGAAGTAGGCAAAAAGAGCGGTTCAACAACCACAACATAAAAGTCCTTTTCAGGACCAACCATCTCTTTCCAGAGAGAGAATTCGCTTCCACAAAGTGTTATGTGAAAAGTGCCCCAACAGTTCAATATTTCCTTGTGTAATATTTGAATAAGACCACCCCCTTTCTTGCCTTGTTTTGTTCATTTCCGGTTAAATACCCCCTCCCCCATGAAGTACTGTTCAGAGAGACTTGTTGTCAAAAGCCCACATGCGTGTAAAGACCAATCCCTTGCAAACAGCCTGAACAGGTTTACAGGGTAATTTCACACAGCCACTCGAGGTCTAGTGCACAATATACAAAAGTTGCTGCCTACCTCTGCCTCCCCGAAAAATCGCCAGTACTAATGCACAGGCAATTCTCTGTAGCCTCACCCTGCCCCCTCATCCTGCACATCCCTCTTATATATACTTTAGGACCTTACTATTTTTTTTTTTTTTTTTTTTTGCCATATTTAATGAAGTTTTGACACCTATTTAATGACAAGACTTTTCATTTTAAGGTGCATTTTTGATGTGGGGAAATCAAAGACTTTTGTTTTCAAAAGACTGCAGCACACTCGCCACTCTGACCAGCCCTTGGGTTTTGTGCTTCTCTGCCCACTTTAGACCCACTATAAATCTTTGGAGTTTGGAAGAAATTTAGAAAGACCAGTGTTTTTTATGACCAGTGTATGTGGTCTTCAGTGCTAATGTGCTCTTGGCGAATTTGAAAACTACAAAATGTTAACTAAGGCCATAAATTGTAGAAATATGTAAACTTTCTCAGAGTCACCCAGGGGCTGTGAAATGGTAAGTTTGTAAAAATAGGGGTATTTTGGCGATTGGAATTTCCAGATTTAGTTGGAATAGACACACAGAAATTCCAATGAGTACCTCAGGTGCAGAAATGCCCAGAAATTTTTTCCTTTTTCCAAGATATGGGGTGGGTTGCCAAGGGTTTTAAGCACAAATTTCACAGCCCCTGTCTTCCAGGATACCCATGAGCCCAGTCACACCAGTGGTGATTGCTCTGACGTCCGAAATTTCGCTATAAAAGCCCCTTGCTCTGATGACTGGCCACTCACTTTTGTGTAGACACACAGCTGTTCACACTGAAGACAATGGCTGCATCAAGATCTGGATCACCTCCCAAGTCGGCCTCTCCCTCCAGGAGGGCCGCGTCACCAAAGAAGAAGAGGGCCAGGAGGCCAAAGAAGGCTGCGACCCACCCTCCAGTGCAGGCTATGATCCTGGCTGCTCTGAAAGCTTCCAAAGACCGAAAAGGGACCTCACTGGCTGCCATCAAGAAGCACATGGCCGCCAACAACAGGGTGGACATGGCCCGGCTCGCACCACACATTAAGATGAGCCTGAAGAGGGGAGTGGCCTCTGGCGTGCTGAAGCAGGCCTCTGGGACTGGGGCCTCCGGGAGGTTCCGTGTAGGGAGACTGCCCAAGGCCCCAAGGAAGAAGAAGGCTAAGAAACCCAAGAAGAAGAGGGCCAGGAAGGCAAAGAAAGTTAAGAAGGCCAAGAAGCCCAAGGCAAAGAAGGCCGCCAAGAAGAGGAAACCAAAGGCCAAGAAAGCCAAAAAACCCAAGGCTGCCAAAAAGACTGCCAGGAAGGCAAAGGCCAAAGGCCAAGAAGGCGGCAAGGCCAAAGAAGGCCAAGAAGTAGGCAAAAAGAGCGGTTCAACAACCACAACATAAAAGTCCTTTTCAGGACCAACCATCTCTTTCCAGAGAGAGAATTCGCTTCCACAAAGTGTTATGTGAAAAGTGCCCCAACAGTTCAATATTTCCTTGTGTAATATTTGAATAAGACCACCCCCTTTCTTGCCTTGTTTTGTTCATTTCCGGTTAAATACCCCCTCCCCCATGAAGTACTGTTCAGAGAGACTTGTTGTCAAAAGCCCACATGCGTGTAAAGACCAATCCCTTGCAAACAGCCTGAACAGGTTTACAGGGTAATTTCACACAGCCACTCGAGGTCTAGTGCACAATATACAAAAGTTGCTGCCTACCTCTGCCTCCCCGAAAAATCGCCAGTACTAATGCACAGGCAATTCTCTGTAGCCTCACCCTGCCCCCTCATCCTGCACATCCCTCTTATATATACTTTAGGACCTTACTATTTTTTTTTTTTTTTTTTTTTTTTGCCATATTTAATGAAGTTTTGACACCTATTTAATGACAAGACTTTTCATTTTAAGGTGCATTTTTGATGTGGGGAAATCAAAGACTTTTGTTTTCAAAAGACTGCAGCACACTCGCCACTCTGACCAGACGTGGGGTTTTGTGCTTCTCTGCCCACTTTAGACCCACTATAAATCTTTGGAGTTTGGAAGAAATTTAGAAAGACCAGTGTTTTTTATGACCAGTGTATGTGGTCTTCAGTGTTAATGTGCTCTTGGCGAATTTGAAAACTACAAAATGTTAACTAAGTCCATAAATTGTAGAAATATGTAGACTTTCTCAGAGTCACCCAGGGGCTGTGAAATGGTAAGTTTGTAAAAATAGGGGTATTTTGGCGATTGGAATTTCCAGATTTAGTTGGAATAGACACACAGAAATTCCAATGAGTACCTCAGGTGCAGAAATGCCCAGAAATTTTTTCCTTTTTCCAAGATATGGGGTGGGTTGCCAAGGGTTTTAAGCACAAATTTCACAGCCCCTGTCTTCCAGGATACCCATGAGCCCAGTCACACCAGTGGTGATTGCTCTGACGTCCGAAATTTCGCTATAAAAGCCCCTTGCTCTGATGACTGGCCACTCACTTTTGTGTAGACACACAGCTGTTCACACTGAAGACAATGGCTGCATCAAGATCTGGATCACCTCCCAAGTCGGCCTCTCCCTCCAGGAGGGCCGCGTCACCAAAGAAGAAGAGGGCCAGGAGGCCAAAGAAGGCCGCGACCCACCCTCCAGTGCAGGCTATGATCCTGGCTGCTCTGAAAGCTTCCAAAGACCGAAAAGGGACCTCACTGGCTGCCATCAAGAAGCACATGGCCGCCAACAACAGGGTGGACATGGCCCGGCTCGCACCACACATTAAGATGAGCCTGAAGAGGGGAGTGGCCTCTGGCGTGCTGAAGCAGGCCTCTGGGACTGGGGCCTCCGGGAGGTTCCGTGTAGGGAGACTGCCCAAGGCCCCAAGGAAGAAGAAGGCTAAGAAACCCAAGAAGAAGAGGGCCAGGAAGGCAAAGAAAGTTAAGAAGGCCAAGAAGCCCAAGGCAAAGAAGGCCGCCAAGAAGAGGAAACCAAAGGCCAAGAAAGCCAAAAAACCCAAGGCTGCCAAAAAGACTGCCAGGAAGGCAAAGGCCAAAGGCCAAGAAGGCGGCAAGGCCAAAGAAGGCCAAGAAGTAGGCAAAAAGAGCGGTTCAACAACCACAACATAAAAGTCCTTTTCAGGACCAACCATCTCTTTCCAGAGAGAGAATTCGCTTCCACAAAGTGTTATGTGAAAAGTGCCCCAACAGTTCAATATTTCCTTGTGTAATATTTGAATAAGACCACCCCCTTTCTTGCCTTGTTTTGTTCATTTCCGGTTAAATACCCCCTCCCCCATGAAGTACTGTTCAGAGAGACTTGTTGTCAAAAGCCCACATGCGTGTAAAGACCAATCCCTTGCAAACAGCCTGAACAGGTTTACAGGGTAATTTCACACAGCCACTCGAGGTCTAGTGCACAATATACAAAAGTTGCTGCCTACCTCTGCCTCCCCGAAAAATCGCCAGTACTAATGCACAGGCAATTCTCTGTAGCCTCACCCTGCCCCCTCATCCTGCACATCCCTCTTATATATACTTTAGGACCTTACTATTTTTTTTTTTTTTTTTTTTTTGCCATATTTAATGAAGTTTTGACACCTATTTAATGACAAGACTTTTCATTTTAAGGTGCATTTTTGATGTGGGGAAATCAAAGACTTTTGTTTTCAAAAGACTGCAGCACACTCGCCACTCTGACCAGCCCTTGGGTTTTGTGCTTCTCTGCCCACTTTAGACCCACTATAAATCTTTGGAGTTTGGAAGAAATTTAGAAAGACCAGTGTTTTTTATGACCAGTGTATGTGGTCTTCAGTGTTAATGTGCTCTTGGCGAATTTGAAAACTACAAAATGTTAACTAAGGCCATAAATTGTAGAAATATGTAAACTTTCTCAGAGTCACCCAGGGGCTGTGAAATGGTAAGTTTGTAAAAATAGGGGTATTTTGGCGATTGGAATTTCCAGATTTAGTTGGAATAGACACACAGAAATTCCAATGAGTACCTCAGGTGCAGAAATGCCCAGAAATTTTTTCCTTTTTCCAAGATATGGGGTGGGTTGCCAAGGGTTTTAAGCACAAATTTCACAGCCCCTGTCTTCCAGGATACCCATGAGCCCAGTCACACCAGTGGTGATTGCTCTGACGTCCGAAATTTCGCTATAAAAGCCCCTTGCTCTGATGACTGGCCACTCACTTTTGTGTAGACACACAGCTGTTCACACTGAAGACAATGGCTGCATCAAGATCTGGATCACCTCCCAAGTCGGCCTCTCCCTCCAGGAGGGCCGCGTCACCAAAGAAGAAGAGGGCCAGGAGGCCAAAGAAGGCCGCGACCCACCCTCCAGTGCAGGCTATGATCCTGGCTGCTCTGAAAGCTTCCAAAGACCGAAAAGGGACCTCACTGGCTGCCATCAAGAAGCACATGGCCGCCAACAACAGGGTGGACATGGCCCGGCTCGCACCACACATTAAGATGAGCCTGAAGAGGGGAGTGGCCTCTGGCGTGCTGAAGCAGGCCTCTGGGACTGGGGCCTCCGGGAGGTTCCGTGTAGGGAGACTGCCCAAGGCCCCAAGGAAGAAGAAGGCTAAGAAACCCAAGAAGAAGAGGGCCAGGAAGGCAAAGAAAGTTAAGAAGGCCAAGAAGCCCAAGGCAAAGAAGGCCGCCAAGAAGAGGAAACCAAAGGCCAAGAAAGCCAAAAAACCCAAGGCTGCCAAAAAGACTGCCAGGAAGGCAAAGGCCAAAGGCCAAGAAGGCGGCAAGGCCAAAGAAGGCCAAGAAGTAGGCAAAAAGAGCGGTTCAACAACCACAACATAAAAGTCCTTTTCAGGACCAACCATCTCTTTCCAGAGAGAGAATTCGCTTCCACAAAGTGTTATGTGAAAAGTGCCCCAACAGTTCAATATTTCCTTGTGTAATATTTGAATAAGACCACCCCCTTTCTTGCCTTGTTTTGTTCATTTCCGGTTAAATACCCCCTCCCCCATGAAGTACTGTTCAGAGAGACTTGTTGTCAAAAGCCCACATGCGTGTAAAGACCAATCCCTTGCAAACAGCCTGAACAGGTTTACAGGGTAATTTCACACAGCCATTCGAGGTCTAGTGCACAATATACAAAAGTTGCTGCCTACCTCTGCCTCCCCGAAAAATCGCCAGTACTAATGCACAGGCAATTCTCTGTAGCCTCACCCTGCCCCCTCATCCTGCACATCCCTCTTATATATACTTTAGGACCTTACTATTTTTTTTTTTTTTTTTTTTTTTTGCCATATTTAATGAAGTTTTGACACCTATTTAATGACAAGACTTTTCATTTTAAGGTGCATTTTTGATGTGGGGAAATCAAAGACTTTTGTTTTCAAAAGACTGCAGCACACTCGCCACTCTGACCAGACGTGGGGTTTTGTGCTTCTCTGCCCACTTTAGACCCACTATAAATCTTTGGAGTTTGGAAGAAATTTAGAAAGACCAGTGTTTTTTATGACCAGTGTATGTGGTCTTCAGTGTTAATGTGCTCTTGGCGAATTTGAAAACTACAAAATGTTAACTAAGGCCATAAATTGTAGAAATATGTAAACTTTCTCAGAGTCACCCAGGGGCTGTGAAATGGTAAGTTTGTAAAAATAGGGGTATTTTGGCGATTGGAATTTCCAGATTTAGTTGGAATAGACACACAGAAATTCCAATGAGTACCTCAGGTGCAGAAATGCCCAGAAATTTTTTCCTTTTTCCAAGATATGGGGTGGGTTGCCAAGGGTTTTAAGCACAAATTTCACAGCCCCTGTCTTCCAGGACACCCATGAGCCCAGTCACACCAGTGGTGATTGCTCTGACGTCCGAAATTTCGCTATAAAAGCCCCCTGCTCTGATGACTGGCCACTCACTTTTGTGTAGACACACAGCTGTTCACACTGAAGACAATGGCTGCATCAAGATCTGGATCACCTCCCAAGTCGGCCTCTCCCTTCAGGAGGGCTGCGTCACCAAAGAAGAAGAGGGCCAGGAGGCCAAAGAAGGCCGCGACCCACCCTCCAGTGCAGGCTATGATCCTGGCTGCTCTGAAAGCTTCCAAAGACCGAAAAGGGACCTCACTGGCTGCCATCAAGAAGCACATGGCCGCCAACAACAGGGTGGACATGGCCCGGCTCGCACCACACATTAAGATGAGCCTGAAGAGGGGAGTGGCCTCTGGCGTGCTGAAGCAGGCCTCTGGGACTGGGGCCTCTGGGAGGTTCCGTGTAGGGAGACTGCCCAAGGCCCCGAGGAAGAAGAAGGCTAAGAAACCCAAGAAGAAGAGGGCCAGGAAGGCAAAGAAAGTCAAGAAGGCCAAGAAGCCCAAGGCAAAGAAGACCGCCAAGAAGAGGAAACCAAAGGCCAAGAAAGCCAAAAAACCCAAGGCTGCCAAAAAGACTGCCAGGAAGGCAAAGCCCAAAAAGCCAAAGGCCAAGAAGGCGGCAAGGCCAAAGAAGGCCAAGAAGTAGGCAAAAAGAGCGGTTCAACAACCACAACATAAAAGTCCTTTTCAGGACCAACCATCTCTTTCCAGAGAGAGAATTCGCTTCCACAAAGTGTTATGTGAAAAGTGCCCCAACAGTTCAATATTTCCTTGTGTAATATTTGAATAAGACCACCCCCTTTCTTGCCTTGTTTTGTTCATTTCCGGTTAAATACCCCCTCCCCCATGAAGTACTGTTCAGAGAGACTTGTTGTCAAAAGCCCACATGCGTGTAAAGACCAATCCCTTGCAAACAGCCTGAACAGGTTTACAGGGTAATTTCACACAGCCATTCGAGGTCTAGTGCACAATATACAAAAGTTGCTGCCTACCTCTGCCTCCCCGAAAAATCGCCAGTACTAATGCACAGGCAATTCTCTGTAGCCTCACCCTGCCCCCTCATCCTGCACATCCCTCTTATATATACTTTAGGACCTTACTATTTTTTTTTTTTTTTTTTTTTGCCATATTTAATGAAGTTTTGACACCTATTTAATGACAAGACTTTTCATTTTAAGGTGCATTTTTGATGTGGGGAAATCAAAGACTTTTGTTTTCAAAAGACTGCAGCACACTCGCCACTCTGACCAGACGTGGGGTTTTGTGCTTCTCTGCCCACTTTAGACCCACTATAAATCTTTGGAGTTTGGAAGAAATTTAGAAAGACCAGTGTTTTTTATGACCAGTGTATGTGGTCTTCAGTGTTAATGTGCTCTTGGCGAATTTGAAAACTACAAAATGTTAACTAAGGCCATAAATTGTAGAAATATGTAAACTTTCTCAGAGTCACCCAGGGGCTGTGAAATGGTAAGTTTGTAAAAATAGGGGTATTTTGGCGATTGGAATTTCCAGATTTAGTTGGAATAGACACACAGAAATTCCAATGAGTACCTCAGGTGCAGAAATGCCCAGAAATTTTTTCCTTTTTCCAAGATATGGGGTGGGTTGCCAAGGGTTTTAAGCACAAATTTCACAGCCCCTGTCTTCCAGGACACCCATGAGCCCAGTCACACCAGTGGTGATTGCTCTGACGTCCGAAATTTCGCTATAAAAGCCCCCTGCTCTGATGACTGGCCACTCACTTTTGTGTAGACACACAGCTGTTCACACTGAAGACAATGGCTGCATCAAGATCTGGATCACCTCCCAAGTCGGCCTCTCCCTTCAGGAGGGCTGCGTCACCAAAGAAGAAGAGGGCCAGGAGGCCAAAGAAGGCCGCGACCCACCCTCCAGTGCAGGCTATGATCCTGGCTGCTCTGAAAGCTTCCAAAGACCGAAAAGGGACCTCACTGGCTGCCATCAAGAAGCACATGGCCGCCAACAACAGGGTGGACATGGCCCGGCTCGCACCACACATTAAGATGAGCCTGAAGAGGGGAGTGGCCTCTGGCGTGCTGAAGCAGGCCTCTGGGACTGGGGCCTCTGGGAGGTTCCGTGTAGGGAGACTGCCCAAGGCCCCGAGGAAGAAGAAGGCTAAGAAACCCAAGAAGAAGAGGGCCAGGAAGGCAAAGAAAGTCAAGAAGGCCAAGAAGCCCAAGGCAAAGAAGACCGCCAAGAAGAGGAAACCAAAGGCCAAGAAAGCCAAAAAACCCAAGGCTGCCAAAAAGACTGCCAGGAAGGCAAAGCCCAAAAAGCCAAAGGCCAAGAAGGTGGCAAGGCCAAAGAAGGCCAAGAAGTAGGCAAAAAGAGCGGTTCAACAACCACAACATAAAAGTCCTTTTCAGGACCAACCATCTCTTTCCAGAGAGAGAATTCGCTTCCACAAAGTGTTATGTGAAAAGTGCCCCAACAGTTCAATATTTCCTTGTGTAATATTTGAATAAGACCACCCCCTTTCTTGCCTTGTTTTGTTCATTTCCGGTTAAATACCCCCTCCCCCATGAAGTACTGTTCAGAGAGACTTGTTGTCAAAAGCCCACATGCGTGTAAAGACCAATCCCTTGCAAACAGCCTGAACAGGTTTACAGGGTAATTTCACACAGCCATTCGAGGTCTAGTGCACAATATACAAAAGTTGCTGCCTACCTCTGCCTCCCCGAAAAATCGCCAGTACTAATGCACAGGCAATTCTCTGTAGCCTCACCCTGCCCCCTCATCCTGCACATCCCTCTTATATATACTTTAGGACCTTACTATTTTTTTTTTTTTTTTTTTTTTGCCATATTTAATGAAGTTTTGACACCTATTTAATGACAAGACTTTTCATTTTAAGGTGCATTTTTGATGTGGGGAAATCAAAGACTTTTGTTTTCAAAAGACTGCAGCACACTCGCCACTCTGACCAGACGTGGGGTTTTGTGCTTCTCTGCCCACTTTAGACCCACTATAAATCTTTGGAGTTTGGAAGAAATTTAGAAAGACCAGTGTTTTTTATGACCAGTGTATGTGGTCTTCAGTGTTAATGTGCTCTTGGCGAATTTGAAAACTACAAAATGTTAACTAAGGCCATAAATTGTAGAAATATGTAAACTTTCTCAGAGTCACCCAGGGGCTGTGAAATGGTAAGTTTGTAAAAATAGGGGTATTTTGGCGATTGGAATTTCCAGATTTAGTTGGAATAGACACACAGAAATTCCAATGAGTACCTCAGGTGCAGAAATGCCCAGAAATTTTTTCCTTTTTCCAAGATATGGGGTGGGTTGCCAAGGGTTTTAAGCACAAATTTCACAGCCCCTGTCTTCCAGGACACCCATGAGCCCAGTCACACCAGTGGTGATTGCTCTGACGTCCGAAATTTCGATATAAAAGCCCCCTGCTCTGATGACTGGCCACTCACTTTTGTGTAGACACACAGCTGTTCACACTGAAGACAATGGCTGCATCAAGATCTGGATCACCTCCCAAGTCGGCCTCTCCCTCCAGGAGGGCTGCGTCACCAAAGAAGAAGAGGGCCAGGAGGCCAAAGAAGGCCGCGACCCACCCTCCAGTGCAGGCTATGATCCTGGCTGCTCTGAAAGCTTCCAAAGACCGAAAAGGGACCTCACTGGCTGCCATCAAGAAGCACATGGCCGCCAACAACAGGGTGGACATGGCCCGGCTCGCACCACACATTAAGATGAGCCTGAAGAGGGGAGTGGCCTCTGGCGTGCTGAAGCAGGCCTCTGGGACTGGGGCCTCTGGGAGGTTCCGTGTAGGGAGACTGCCCAAGGCCCCGAGGAAGAAGAAGGCTAAGAAACCCAAGAAGAAGAGGGCCAGGAAGGCAAAGAAAGTCAAGAAGGCCAAGAAGCCCAAGGCAAAGAAGACCGCCAAGAAGAGGAAACCAAAGGCCAAGAAAGCCAAAAAACCCAAGGCTGCCAAAAAGACTGCCAGGAAGGCAAAGGCCAAAGGCCAAGAAGGCGGCAAGGCCAAAGAAGGCCAAGAAGTAGGCAAAAAGAGCGGTTAAACAACCACAACATAAAAGTCCTTTTCAGGACCAACCATCTCTTTCCAGAGAGAGAATTCGCTTCCACAAAGTGTTATGTGAAAAGTGCCCCAACAGTTCAATATTTCCTTGTGTAATATTTGAATAAGACCACCCCCTTTCTTGCCTTGTTTTGTTCATTTCCGGTTAAATACCCCCTCCCCCATGAAGTACTGTTCAGAGAGACTTGTTGTCAAAAGCCCACATGCGTGTAAATACCAATCCCTTGCAAACAGCCTGAACAGGTTTACAGGGTAATTTCACACAGCCACTCGAGGTCTAGTGCACAATATACAAAAGTTGCTGCCTACCTCTGCCTCCCCGAAAAATCGCCAGTACTAATGCACAGGCAATTCTCTGTAGCCTCACCCTGCCCCCTCATCCTGCACATCCCTCTTATATATACTTTAGGACCTTACTATTTTTTTTTTTTTTTTTTCCCATATTTAATGAAGTTTTGACACCTATTTAATGACAAGACTTTTCATTTTAAGGTGCATTTTTGATGTGGGGAAATCAAAGACTTTTGTTTTCAAAAGACTGCAGCACACTCGCCACTCTGACCAGACGTGGGGTTTTGTGCTTCTCTGCCCACTTTAGACCCACTATAAATCTTTGGAGTTTGGAAGAAATTTAGAAAGACCAGTGTTTTTTATGACCAGTGTATGTGGTCTTCAGTGTTAATGTGCTCTTGGCGAATTTGAAAACTACAAAATGTTAACTAAGGCCATAAATTGTAGAAATATGTAAACTTTCTCAGAGTCACCCAGGGGCTGTGAAATGGTAAGTTTGTAAAAATAGGGGTATTTTGGCGATTGGAATTTCCAGATTTAGTTGGAATAGACACACAGAAATTCCAATGAGTACCTCAGGTGCAGAAATGCCCAGAAATTTTTTCCTTTTTCCAAGATATGGGGTGGGTTGCCAAGGGTTTTAAGCACAAATTTCACAGCCCCTGTCTTCCAGGACACCCATGAGCCCAGTCACACCAGTGGTGATTGCTCTGACGTCCGAAATTTCGCTATAAAAGCCCCCTGCTCTGATGACTGGCCACTCACTTTTGTGTAGACACACAGCTGTTCACACTGAAGACAATGGCTGCATCAAGATCTGGATCACCTCCCAAGTCGGCCTCTCCCTCCAGGAGGGCTGCGTCACCAAAGAAGAAGAGGGCCAGGAGGCCAAAGAAGGCCGCGACCCACCCTCCAGTGCAGGCTATGATCCTGGCTGCTCTGAAAGCTTCCAAATACCGAAAAGGGACCTCACTGGCTGCCATCAAGAAGCACATGGCCGCCAACAACAGGGTGGACATGGCCCGGCTCGCACCACACATTAAGATGAGCCTGAAGAGGGGAGTGGCCTCTGGCGTGCTGAAGCAGGCCTCTGGGACTGGGGCCTCTGGGAGGTTCCGTGTAGGGAGACTGCCCAAGGCCCCGAGGAAGAAGAAGGCTAAGAAACCCAAGAAGAAGAGGGCCAGGAAGGCAAAGAAAGTCAAGAAGGCCAAGAAGCCCAAGGCAAAGAAGACCGCCAAGAAGAGGAAACCAAAGGCCAAGAAAGCCAAAAAACCCAAGGCTGCCAAAAAGACTGCCAGGAGGGCAAAGCCCAAAAAGCCAAAGGCCAAGAAGGCGGCAAGGCCAAAGAAGGCCAAGAAGTAGGCAAAAAGAGCGGTTCAACAACCACAACATAAAGGTCCTTTTCAGGACCAACCATCTCTTTCCAGAGAGAGAATTCGCTTCCACAAAGTGTTATGTGAAAAGTGCCCCAACAGTTCAATATTTCCTTGTATAATATTTGAATAAGACCACCCCCTTTCTTGCCTTGTTTTGTTCATTTCCGGTTAAATACCCCCTCCCCCATGAAGTACTGTTCAGAGAGACTTGTTGTTAAAAGCCCACATGCGTGTAAAGACCAATCCCTTGCAAACAGCCTGAACAGGTTTACAGGGTAATTTCACACAGCCATTCGAGGTCTAGTGCACAATATACAAAAGTTGCTGCCTACCTCTGCCTCCCCCAAAAATCGCCAGTACTAATGCACAGGCAATTCTCTGTAGCCTCACCCTGCCCCCTCATCCTGCACATCCCTCTTATATATACTTTAGGACCTTACTATTTTTTTTTTTTTTTCCCATATTTAATGAAGTTTTGACACCTATTTAATGACAAGACTTTTCATTTTAAGGTGCATTTTTGATGTGGGGAAATCAAAGACTTTTGTTTTCAAAAGACTGCAGCACACTCGCCACTCTGACCAGACGTGGGGTTTTGTGCTTCTCTGCCCACTTTAGACCCACTATAAATCTTTGGAGTTTGGAAGAAATTTAGAAAGACCAGTGTTTTTTATGACCAGTGTATGTGGTCTTCAGTGTTAATGTGCTCTTGGCGAATTTGAAAACTACAAAATGTTAACTAAGGCCATAAATTGTAGAAATATGTAAACTTTCTCAGAGTCACCCAGGGGCTGTGAAATGGTAAGTTTGTAAAAATAGGGGTATTTTGGCGATTGGAATTTCCAGATTTAGTTGGAATAGACACACAGAAATTCCAATGAGTACCTCAGGTGCAGAAATGCCCAGAAATTTTTTCCTTTTTCCAAGATATGGGGTGGGTTGCCAAGGATTTTAAGCACAAATTTCACAGCCCCTGTCTTCCAGGACACCCATGAGCCCAGTCACACCAGTGGTGATTGCTCTGACGTCCGAAATTTCGATATAAAAGCCCCCTGCTCTGATGACTGGCCACTCACTTTTGTGTAGACACACAGCTGTTCACACTGAAGACAATGGCTGCATCAAGATCTGGATCACCTCCCAAGTCGGCCTCTCCCTCCAGGAGGGCTGCGTCACCAAAGAAGAAGAGGGCCAGGAGGCCAAAGAAGGCCGCGACCCACCCTCCAGTGCAGGCTATGATCCTGGCTGCTCTGAAAGCTTCCAAAGACCGAAAAGGGACCTCACTGGCTGCCATCAAGAAGCACATGGCCGCCAACAACAGGGTGGACATGGCCCGGCTCGCACCACACATTAAGATGAGCCTGAAGAGGGAGTGGCCTCTGGCGTGCTGAAGCAGGCCTCTGGGACTGGGGCCTCTGGGAGGTTCCGTGTAGGGAGACTGCCCAAGGCCCCGAGGAAGAAGAAGGCTAAGAAACCCAAGAAGAAGTGGGCCAGGAAGGCAAAGAAAGTCAAGAAGGCCAAGAAGCCCAAGGCAAAGAAGACCGCCAAGAAGAGGAAACCAAAGGCCAAGAAAGCCAAAAAACCCAAGGCTGCCAAAAAGACTGCCAGGAAGGCAAAGCCCAAAAAGCCAAAGGCCAAGAAGGCGGCAAGGCCAAAGAAGGCCAAGAAGTAGGCAAAAAGAGCGGTTCAACAACCACAACATAAAGGTCCTTTTCAGGACCAACCATCTCTTTCCAGAGAGAGAATTCGCTTCCACAAAGTGTTATGTGAAAAGTGCCCCAACAGTTCAATATTTCCTTGTATAATATTTGAATAAGACCACCCCCTTTCTTGCCTTGTTTTGTTCATTTCCGGTTAAATACCCCCTCCCCCATGAAGTACTGTTCAGAGAGACTTGTTGTTAAAAGCCCACATGCGTGTAAAGACCAATCCCTTGCAAACAGCCTGAACAGGTTTACAGGGTAATTTCACACAGCCATTCGAGGTCTAGTGCACAATATACAAAAGTTGCTGCCTACCTCTGCCTCCCCCAAAAATCGCCAGTACTAATGCACAGGCAATTCTCTGTAGCCTCACCCTGCCCCCTCATCCTGCACATCCCTCTTATATATACTTTAGGACCTTACTATTTTTTTTTTTTTTTTTTTTCCCATATTTAATGAAGTTTTGACACCTATTTAATGACAAGACTTTTCATTTTAAGGTGCATTTTTGATGTGGGGAAATCAAAGACTTTTGTTTTCAAAAGACTGCAGCACACTCGCCACTCTGACCAGACGTGGGGTTTTGTGCTTCTCTGCCCACTTTAGACCCACTATAAATCTTTGGAGTTTGGAAGAAATTTAGAAAGACCAGTGTTTTTTATGACCAGTGTATGTGGTCTTCAGTGTTAATGTGCTCTTGGCGAATTTGAAAACTACAAAATGTTAACTAAGGCCATAAATTGTAGAAATATGTAAACTTTCTCAGAGTCACCCAGGGGCTGTGAAATGGTAAGTTTGTAAAAATAGGGGTATTTTGGCGATTGGAATTTCCAGATTTAGTTGGAATAGACACACAGAAATTCCAATGAGTACCTCAGGTGCAGAAATGCCCAGAAATTTTTTCCTTTTTCCAAGATATGGGGTGGGTTGCCAAGGATTTTAAGCACAAATTTCACAGCCCCTGTCTTCCAGGACACCCATGAGCCCAGTCACACCAGTGGTGATTGCTCTGACGTCCGAAATTTCGATATAAAAGCCCCCTGCTCTGATGACTGGCCACTCACTTTTGTGTAGACACACAGCTGTTCACACTGAAGACAATGGCTGCATCAAGATCTGGATCACCTCCCAAGTCGGCCTCTCCCTCCAGGAGGGCTGCGTCACCAAAGAAGAAGAGGGCCAGGAGGCCAAAGAAGGCCGCGACCCACCCTCCAGTGCAGGCTATGATCCTGGCTGCTCTGAAAGCTTCCAAAGACCGAAAAGGGACCTCACTGGCTGCCATCAAGAAGCACATGGCCGCCAACAACAGGGTGGACATGGCCCGGCTCGCACCACACATTAAGATGAGCCTGAAGAGGGAGTGGCCTCTGGCGTGCTGAAGCAGGCCTCTGGGACTGGGGCCTCTGGGAGGTTCCGTGTAGGGAGACTGCCCAAGGCCCCGAGGAAGAAGAAGGCTAAGAAACCCAAGAAGAAGTGGGCCAGGAAGGCAAAGAAAGTCAAGAAGGCCAAGAAGCCCAAGGCAAAGAAGACCGCCAAGAAGAGGAAACCAAAGGCCAAGAAAGCCAAAAAACCCAAGGCTGCCAAAAAGACTGCCAGGAAGGCAAAGCCCAAAAAGCCAAAGGCCAAGAAGGCGGCAAGGCCAAAGAAGGCCAAGAAGTAGGCAAAAAGAGCGGTTCAACAACCACAACATAAAGGTCCTTTTCAGGACCAACCATCTCTTTCCAGAGAGAGAATTCGCTTCCACAAAGTGTTATGTGAAAAGTGCCCCAACAGTTCAATATTTCCTTGTATAATATTTGAATAAGACCACCCCCTTTCTTGCCTTGTTTTGTTCATTTCCGGTTAAATACCCCCTCCCCCATGAAGTACTGTTCAGAGAGACTTGTTGTTAAAAGCCCACATGCGTGTAAAGACCAATCCCTTGCAAACAGCCTGAACAGGTTTACAGGGTAATTTCACACAGCCATTCGAGGTCTAGTGCACAATATACAAAAGTTGCTGCCTACCTCTGCCTCCCCCAAAAATCGCCAGTACTAATGCACAGGCAATTCTCTGTAGCCTCACCCTGCCCCCTCATCCTGCACATCCCTCTTATATATACTTTAGGACCTTACTATTTTTTTTTTTTTTTTTTCCCATATTTAATGAAGTTTTGACACCTATTTAATGACAAGACTTTTCATTTTAAGGTGCATTTTTGATGTGGGGAAATCAAAGACTTTTGTTTTCAAAAGACTGCAGCACACTCGCCACTCTGACCAGACGTGGGGTTTTGTGCTTCTCTGCCCACTTTAGACCCACTATAAATCTTTGGAGTTTGGAAGAAATTTAGAAAGACCAGTGTTTTTTATGACCAGTGTATGTGGTCTTCAGTGTTAATGTGCTCTTGGCGAATTTGAAAACTACAAAATGTTAACTAAGGCCATAAATTGTAGAAATATGTAAACTTTCTCAGAGTCACCCAGGGGCTGTGAAATGGTAAGTTTGTAAAAATAGGGGTATTTTGGCGATTGGAATTTCCAGATTTAGTTGGAATAGACACACAGAAATTCCAATGAGTACCTCAGGTGCAGAAATGCCCAGAAATTTTTTCCTTTTTCCAAGATATGGGGTGGGTTGCCAAGGATTTTAAGCACAAATTTCACAGCCCCTGTCTTCCAGGACACCCATGAGCCCAGTCACACCAGTGGTGATTGCTCTGACGTCCGAAATTTCGATATAAAAGCCCCCTGCTCTGATGACTGGCCACTCACTTTTGTGTAGACACACAGCTGTTCACACTGAAGACAATGGCTGCATCAAGATCTGGATCACCTCCCAAGTCGGCCTCTCCCTCCAGGAGGGCTGCGTCACCAAAGAAGAAGAGGGCCAGGAGGCCAAAGAAGGCCGCGACCCACCCTCCAGTGCAGGCTATGATCCTGGCTGCTCTGAAAGCTTCCAAAGACCGAAAAGGGACCTCACTGGCTGCCATCAAGAAGCACATGGCCGCCAACAACAGGGTGGACATGGCCCGGCTCGCACCACACATTAAGATGAGCCTGAAGAGGGGAGTGGCCTCTGGCGTGCTGAAGCAGGCCTCTGGGACTGGGGCCTCTGGGAGGTTCCGTGTAGGGAGACTGCCCAAGGCCCCGAGGAAGAAGAAGGCTAAGAAACCCAAGAAGAAGAGGGCCAGGAAGGCAAAGAAAGTCAAGAAGGCCAAGAAGCCCAAGGCAAAGAAGACCGCCAAGAAGAGGAAACCAAAGGCCAAGAAAGCCAAAAAACCCAAGGCTGCCAAAAAGACTGCCAGGAAGGCAAAGCCCAAAAAGCCAAAGGCCAAGAAGGTGGCAAGGCCAAAGAAGGCCAAGAAGTAGGCAAAAAGAGCGGTTCAACAACCACAACATAAAGGTCCTTTTCAGGACCAACCATCTCTTTCCAGAGAGAGAATTCGCTTCCACAAAGTGTTATGTGAAAAGTGCCCCAACAGTTCAATATTTCCTTGTATAATATTTGAATAAGACCACCCCCTTTCTTGCCTTGTTTTGTTCATTTCCGGTTAAATACCCCCTCCCCCATGAAGTACTGTTCAGAGAGACTTGTTGTTAAAAGCCCACATGCGTGTAAAGACCAATCCCTTGCAAACAGCCTGAACAGGTTTACAGGGTAATTTCACACAGCCACTCGAGGTCTAGTGCACAATATACAAAAGTTGCTGCCTACCTCTGCCTCCCCCAAAAATCGCCAGTACTAATGCACAGGCAATTCTCTGTAGCCTCACCCTGCCCCCTCATCCTGCACATCCCTCTTATATATACTTTAGGACCTTACTATTTTTTTTTTTTTTTTTTTCCCATATTTAATGAAGTTTTGACACCTATTTAATGACAAGACTTTTCATTTTAAGGTGCATTTTTGATGTGGGGAAATCAAAGACTTTTGTTTTCAAAAGACTGCAGCACACTCGCCACTCTGACCAGACGTGGGGTTTTGTGCTTCTCTGCCCACTTTAGACCCACTATAAATCTTTGGAGTTTGGAAGAAATTTAGAAAGACCAGTGTTTTTTATGACCAGTGTATGTGGTCTTCAGTGTTAATGTGCTCTTGGCGAATTTGAAAACTACAAAATGTTAACTAAGGCCATAAATTGTAGAAATATGTAAACTTTCTCAGAGTCACCCAGGGGCTGTGAAATGGTAAGTTTGTAAAAATAGGGGTATTTTGGCGATTGGAATTTCCAGATTTAGTTGGAATAGACACACAGAAATTCCAATGAGTACCTCAGGTGCAGAAATGCCCAGAAATTTTTTCCTTTTTCCAAGATATGGGGTGGGTTGCCAAGGATTTTAAGCACAAATTTCACAGCCCCTGTCTTCCAGGACACCCATGAGCCCAGTCACACCAGTGGTGATTGCTCTGACGTCCGAAATTTCGATATAAAAGCCCCCTGCTCTGATGACTGGCCACTCACTTTTGTGTAGACACACAGCTGTTCACACTGAAGACAATGGCTGCATCAAGATCTGGATCACCTCCCAAGTCGGCCTCTCCCTCCAGGAGGGCTGCGTCACCAAAGAAGAAGAGGGCCAGGAGGCCAAAGAAGGCCGCGACCCACCCTCCAGTGCAGGCTATGATCCTGGCTGCTCTGAAAGCTTCCAAAGACCGAAAAGGGACCTCACTGGCTGCCATCAAGAAGCACATGGCCGCCAACAACAGGGTGGACATGGCCCGGCTCGCACCACACATTAAGATGAGCCTGAAGAGGGAGTGGCCTCTGGCGTGCTGAAGCAGGCCTCTGGGACTGGGGCCTCTGGGAGGTTCCGTGTAGGGAGACTGCCCAAGGCCCCGAGGAAGAAGAAGGCTAAGAAACCCAAGAAGAAGTGGGCCAGGAAGGCAAAGAAAGTCAAGAAGGCCAAGAAGCCCAAGGCAAAGAAGACCGCCAAGAAGAGGAAACCAAAGGCCAAGAAAGCCAAAAAACCCAAGGCTGCCAAAAAGACTGCCAGGAAGGCAAAGCCCAAAAAGCCAAAGGCCAAGAAGGCGGCAAGGCCAAAGAAGGCCAAGAAGTAGGCAAAAAGAGCGGTTCAACAACCACAACATAAAGGTCCTTTTCAGGACCAACCATCTCTTTCCAGAGAGAGAATTCGCTTCCACAAAGTGTTATGTGAAAAGTGCCCCAACAGTTCAATATTTCCTTGTATAATATTTGAATAAGACCACCCCCTTTCTTGCCTTGTTTTGTTCATTTCCGGTTAAATACCCCCTCCCCCATGAAGTACTGTTCAGAGAGACTTGTTGTTAAAAGCCCACATGCGTGTAAAGACCAATCCCTTGCAAACAGCCTGAACAGGTTTACAGGGTAATTTCACACAGCCATTCGAGGTCTAGTGCACAATATACAAAAGTTGCTGCCTACCTCTGCCTCCCCCAAAAATCGCCAGTACTAATGCACAGGCAATTCTCTGTAGCCTCACCCTGCCCCCTCATCCTGCACATCCCTCTTATATATACTTTAGGACCTTACTATTTTTTTTTTTTTTTTTTTTCCCATATTTAATGAAGTTTTGACACCTATTTAATGACAAGACTTTTCATTTTAAGGTGCATTTTTGATGTGGGGAAATCAAAGACTTTTGTTTTCAAAAGACTGCAGCACACTCGCCACTCTGACCAGACGTGGGGTTTTGTGCTTCTCTGCCCACTTTAGACCCACTATAAATCTTTGGAGTTTGGAAGAAATTTAGAAAGACCAGTGTTTTTTATGACCAGTGTATGTGGTCTTCAGTGTTAATGTGCTCTTGGCGAATTTGAAAACTACAAAATGTTAACTAAGGCCATAAATTGTAGAAATATGTAAACTTTCTCAGAGTCACCCAGGGGCTGTGAAATGGTAAGTTTGTAAAAATAGGGGTATTTTGGCGATTGGAATTTCCAGATTTAGTTGGAATAGACACACAGAAATTCCAATGAGTACCTCAGGTGCAGAAATGCCCAGAAATTTTTTCCTTTTTCCAAGATATGGGGTGGGTTGCCAAGGATTTTAAGCACAAATTTCACAGCCCCTGTCTTCCAGGACACCCATGAGCCCAGTCACACCAGTGGTGATTGCTCTGACGTCCGAAATTTCGATATAAAAGCCCCCTGCTCTGATGACTGGCCACTCACTTTTGTGTAGACACACAGCTGTTCACACTGAAGACAATGGCTGCATCAAGATCTGGATCACCTCCCAAGTCGGCCTCTCCCTCCAGGAGGGCTGCGTCACCAAAGAAGAAGAGGGCCAGGAGGCCAAAGAAGGCCGCGACCCACCCTCCAGTGCAGGCTATGATCCTGGCTGCTCTGAAAGCTTCCAAAGACCGAAAAGGGACCTCACTGGCTGCCATCAAGAAGCACATGGCCGCCAACAACAGGGTGGACATGGCCCGGCTCGCACCACACATTAAGATGAGCCTGAAGAGGGAGTGGCCTCTGGCGTGCTGAAGCAGGCCTCTGGGACTGGGGCCTCTGGGAGGTTCCGTGTAGGGAGACTGCCCAAGGCCCCGAGGAAGAAGAAGGCTAAGAAACCCAAGAAGAAGTGGGCCAGGAAGGCAAAGAAAGTCAAGAAGGCCAAGAAGCCCAAGGCAAAGAAGACCGCCAAGAAGAGGAAACCAAAGGCCAAGAAAGCCAAAAAACCCAAGGCTGCCAAAAAGACTGCCAGGAAGGCAAAGCCCAAAAAGCCAAAGGCCAAGAAGGCGGCAAGGCCAAAGAAGGCCAAGAAGTAGGCAAAAAGAGCGGTTCAACAACCACAACATAAAGGTCCTTTTCAGGACCAACCATCTCTTTCCAGAGAGAGAATTCGCTTCCACAAAGTGTTATGTGAAAAGTGCCCCAACAGTTCAATATTTCCTTGTATAATATTTGAATAAGACCACCCCCTTTCTTGCCTTGTTTTGTTCATTTCCGGTTAAATACCCCCTCCCCCATGAAGTACTGTTCAGAGAGACTTGTTGTTAAAAGCCCACATGCGTGTAAAGACCAATCCCTTGCAAACAGCCTGAACAGGTTTACAGGGTAATTTCACACAGCCATTCGAGGTCTAGTGCACAATATACAAAAGTTGCTGCCTACCTCTGCCTCCCCCAAAAATCGCCAGTACTAATGCACAGGCAATTCTCTGTAGCCTCACCCTGCCCCCTCATCCTGCACATCCCTCTTATATATACTTTAGGACCTTACTATTTTTTTTTTTTTTTTTTTCCCATATTTAATGAAGTTTTGACACCTATTTAATGACAAGACTTTTCATTTTAAGGTGCATTTTTGATGTGGGGAAATCAAAGACTTTTGTTTTCAAAAGACTGCAGCACACTCGCCACTCTGACCAGACGTGGGGTTTTGTGCTTCTCTGCCCACTTTAGACCCACTATAAATCTTTGGAGTTTGGAAGAAATTTAGAAAGACCAGTGTTTTTTATGACCAGTGTATGTGGTCTTCAGTGTTAATGTGCTCTTGGCGAATTTGAAAACTACAAAATGTTAACTAAGGCCATAAATTGTAGAAATATGTAAACTTTCTCAGAGTCACCCAGGGGCTGTGAAATGGTAAGTTTGTAAAAATAGGGGTATTTTGGCGATTGGAATTTCCAGATTTAGTTGGAATAGACACACAGAAATTCCAATGAGTACCTCAGGTGCAGAAATGCCCAGAAATTTTTTCCTTTTTCCAAGATATGGGGTGGGTTGCCAAGGATTTTAAGCACAAATTTCACAGCCCCTGTCTTCCAGGACACCCATGAGCCCAGTCACACCAGTGGTGATTGCTCTGACGTCCGAAATTTCGATATAAAAGCCCCCTGCTCTGATGACTGGCCACTCACTTTTGTGTAGACACACAGCTGTTCACACTGAAGACAATGGCTGCATCAAGATCTGGATCACCTCCCAAGTCGGCCTCTCCCTCCAGGAGGGCTGCGTCACCAAAGAAGAAGAGGGCCAGGAGGCCAAAGAAGGCCGCGACCCACCCTCCAGTGCAGGCTATGATCCTGGCTGCTCTGAAAGCTTCCAAAGACCGAAAAGGGACCTCACTGGCTGCCATCAAGAAGCACATGGCCGCCAACAACAGGGTGGACATGGCCCGGCTCGCACCACACATTAAGATGAGCCTGAAGAGGGGAGTGGCCTCTGGCGTGCTGAAGCAGGCCTCTGGGACTGGGGCCTCTGGGAGGTTCCGTGTAGGGAGACTGCCCAAGGCCCCGAGGAAGAAGAAGGCTAAGAAACCCAAGAAGAAGAGGGCCAGGAAGGCAAAGAAAGTCAAGAAGGCCAAGAAGCCCAAGGCAAAGAAGACCGCCAAGAAGAGGAAACCAAAGGCCAAGAAAGCCAAAAAACCCAAGGCTGCCAAAAAGACTGCCAGGAAGGCAAAGCCCAAAAAGCCAAAGGCCAAGAAGGTGGCAAGGCCAAAGAAGGCCAAGAAGTAGGCAAAAAGAGCGGTTCAACAACCACAACATAAAGGTCCTTTTCAGGACCAACCATCTCTTTCCAGAGAGAGAATTCGCTTCCACAAAGTGTTATGTGAAAAGTGCCCCAACAGTTCAATATTTCCTTGTATAATATTTGAATAAGACCACCCCCTTTCTTGCCTTGTTTTGTTCATTTCCGGTTAAATACCCCCTCCCCCATGAAGTACTGTTCAGAGAGACTTGTTGTTAAAAGCCCACATGCGTGTAAAGACCAATCCCTTGCAAACAGCCTGAACAGGTTTACAGGGTAATTTCACACAGCCACTCGAGGTCTAGTGCACAATATACAAAAGTTGCTGCCTACCTCTGCCTCCCCCAAAAATCGCCAGTACTAATGCACAGGCAATTCTCTGTAGCCTCACCCTGCCCCCTCATCCTGCACATCCCTCTTATATATACTTTAGGACCTTACTATTTTTTTTTTTTTTTTTTTCCCATATTTAATGAAGTTTTGACACCTATTTAATGACAAGACTTTTCATTTTAAGGTGCATTTTTGATGTGGGGAAATCAAAGACTTTTGTTTTCAAAAGACTGCAGCACACTCGCCACTCTGACCAGACGTGGGGTTTTGTGCTTCTCTGCCCACTTTAGACCCACTATAAATCTTTGGAGTTTGGAAGAAATTTAGAAAGACCAGTGTTTTTTATGACCAGTGTATGTGGTCTTCAGTGTTAATGTGCTCTTGGCGAATTTGAAAACTACAAAATGTTAACTAAGGCCATAAATTGTAGAAATATGTAAACTTTCTCAGAGTCACCCAGGGGCTGTGAAATGGTAAGTTTGTAAAAATAGGGGTATTTTGGCGATTGGAATTTCCAGATTTAGTTGGAATAGACACACAGAAATTCCAATGAGTACCTCAGGTGCAGAAATGCCCAGAAATTTTTTCCTTTTTCCAAGATATGGGGTGGGTTGCCAAGGATTTTAAGCACAAATTTCACAGCCCCTGTCTTCCAGGACACCCATGAGCCCAGTCACACCAGTGGTGATTGCTCTGACGTCCGAAATTTCGATATAAAAGCCCCCTGCTCTGATGACTGGCCACTCACTTTTGTGTAGACACACAGCTGTTCACACTGAAGACAATGGCTGCATCAAGATCTGGATCACCTCCCAAGTCGGCCTCTCCCTCCAGGAGGGCTGCGTCACCAAAGAAGAAGAGGGCCAGGAGGCCAAAGAAGGCCGCGACCCACCCTCCAGTGCAGGCTATGATCCTGGCTGCTCTGAAAGCTTCCAAAGACCGAAAAGGGACCTCACTGGCTGCCATCAAGAAGCACATGGCCGCCAACAACAGGGTGGACATGGCCCGGCTCGCACCACACATTAAGATGAGCCTGAAGAGGGGAGTGGCCTCTGGCGTGCTGAAGCAGGCCTCTGGGACTGGGGCCTCTGGGAGGTTCCGTGTAGGGAGACTGCCCAAGGCCCCGAGGAAGAAGAAGGCTAAGAAACCCAAGAAGAAGAGGGCCAGGAAGGCAAAGAAAGTCAAGAAGGCCAAGAAGCCCAAGGCAAAGAAGACCGCCAAGAAGAGGAAACCAAAGGCCAAGAAAGCCAAAAAACCCAAGGCTGCCAAAAAGACTGCCAGGAAGGCAAAGCCCAAAAAGCCAAAGGCCAAGAAGGTGGCAAGGCCAAAGAAGGCCAAGAAGTAGGCAAAAAGAGCGGTTCAACAACCACAACATAAAGGTCCTTTTCAGGACCAACCATCTCTTTCCAGAGAGAGAATTCGCTTCCACAAAGTGTTATGTGAAAAGTGCCCCAACAGTTCAATATTTCCTTGTATAATATTTGAATAAGACCACCCCCTTTCTTGCCTTGTTTTGTTCATTTCCGGTTAAATACCCCCTCCCCCATGAAGTACTGTTCAGAGAGACTTGTTGTTAAAAGCCCACATGCGTGTAAAGACCAATCCCTTGCAAACAGCCTGAACAGGTTTACAGGGTAATTTCACACAGCCACTCGAGGTCTAGTGCACAATATACAAAAGTTGCTGCCTACCTCTGCCTCCCCCAAAAATCGCCAGTACTAATGCACAGGCAATTCTCTGTAACCTCACCCTGCCTCCTCATCCTGCACATCCCTCTCATATATACTTTAGGACCTTACTATTTTTTTTTTTTTCTTTTTGCCATATTTAATGAAGTTTTGACACCTATTTAATGACAAGACTTTTCATTTTAAGGTGCATTTTTGATGTGGGGAAATCAAAGACTTTTGTTTTCAAAAGACTGCAGCACACTCGCCACTCTGACCAGCCCTTGGGTTTTGTGCTTCTCTGCCCACTTTAGACCCACTATAAATCTTTGGAGTTTGGAAGAAATTTAGAAAGACCAGTGTTTTTTATGACCAGTGTATGTGGTCTTTAGTGTCAATGTGCTCTTGGCGAATTTGAAAACTACAAAATGTTGACTAAGGCCATAAATTGTAGAAATATGTAAACTTTCTCAGAGTCACCCAGGGGCTGTGAAATGGTAAGTTTGTAAAAATAGGGGTATTTTGGCGATTGGAATTTCCAGATTTAGTTGGAATAGACACACAGAAATTCCAATGAGTACCTCAGGTGCAGAAATGCCCAGAAATTTTTTCCTTTTTCCAAGATATGGGGTGGGTTGCCAAGGGTTTTAAGCACAAATTTCACAGCCCCTGTCTTCCAGGACACCCATGAGCCCAGTCACACCAGTGGTGATTGCTCTGACGTCCGAAATTTCGCTATAAAAGCCCCCTGCTCTGATGACTGGCCACTCACTTTTGTGTAGACACACAGCTGTTCACACTGAAGACAATGGCTGCATCAAGATCTGGATCACCTCCCAAGTCGGCCTCTCCCTCCAGGAGGGCTGCGTCACCAAAGAAGAAGAGGGCCAGGAGGCCAAAGAAGGCCGCGACCCACCCTCCAGTGCAGGCTATGATCCTGGCTGCTCTGAAAGCTTCCAAAGACCGAAAAGGGACCTCACTGGCTGCCATCAAGAAGCACATGGCCGCCAACAACAGGGTGGACATGGCCCGGCTCGCACCACACATTAAGATGAGCCTGAAGAGGGGAGTGGCCTCTGGCGTGCTGAAGCAGGCCTCTGGGACTGGGGCCTCTGGGAGGTTCCGTGTAGGGAGACTGCCCAAGGCCCCGAGGAAGAAGAAGGCTAAGAAACCCAAGAAGAAGAGGGCCAGGAAGGCAAAGAAAGTCAAGAAGGCCAAGAAGCCCAAGGCAAAGAAGACCGCCAAGAAGAGGAAACCAAAGGCCAAGAAAGCCAAAAAAACCCAAGGCTGCCAAAAAGACTGCCAGGAAGGCAAAGCCCAAAAAGCCAAAGGCCAAGAAGGCGGCAAGGCCAAAGAAGGCCAAGAAGTAGGCAAAAAGAGCGGTTCAACAACCACAACATAAAGGTCCTTTTCAGGACCAACCATCTCTTTCCAGAGAGAGAATTCGCTTCCACAAAGTGTTATGTGAAAAGTGCCCCAACAGTTCAATATTTCCTTGTATAATATTTGAATAAGACCACCCCCTTTCTTGCCTTGTTTTGTTCATTTCCGGTTAAATACCCCCTCCCCCATGAAGTACTGTTCAGAGAGACTTGTTGTTAAAAGCCCACATGCGTGTAAAGACCAATCCCTTGCAAACAGCCTGAACAGGTTTACAGGGTAATTTCACACAGCCACTCGAGGTCTAGTGCACAATATACAAAAGTTGCTGCCTACCTCTGCCTCCCCCAAAAATCGCCAGTACTAATGCACAGGCAATTCTCTGTAACCTCACCCTGCCTCCTCATCCTGCACATCCCTCTCATATATACTTTAGGACCTTACTATTTTTTTTTTTTTCTTTTTGCCATATTTAATGAAGTTTTGACACCTATTTAATGACAAGACTTTTCATTTTAAGGTGCATTTTTGATGTGGGGAAATCAAAGACTTTTGTTTTCAAAAGACTGCAGCACACTCGCCACTCTGACCAGCCCTTGGGTTTTGTGCTTCTCTGCCCACTTTAGACCCACTATAAATCTTTGGAGTTTGGAAGAAATTTAGAAAGACCAGTGTTTTTTATGACCAGTGTATGTGGTCTTTAGTGTCAATGTGCTCTTGGCGAATTTGAAAACTACAAAATGTTGACTAAGGCCATAAATTGTAGAAATATGTAAACTTTCTCAGAGTCACCCAGGGGCTGTGAAATGGTAAGTTTGTAAAAATAGGGGTATTTTGGCGATTGGAATTTCCAGATTTAGTTGGAATAGACACACAGAAATTCCAATGAGTACCTCAGGTGCAGAAATGCCCAGAAATTTTTTCCTTTTTCCAAGATATGGGGTGGGTTGCCAAGGGTTTTAAGCACAAATTTCACAGCCCCTGTCTTCCAGGACACCCATGAGCCCAGTCACACCAGTGGTGATTGCTCTGACGTCCGAAATTTCGCTATAAAAGCCCCCTGCTCTGATGACTGGCCACTCACTTTTGTGTAGACACACAGCTGTTCACACTGAAGACAATGGCTGCATCAAGATCTGGATCACCTCCCAAGTCGGCCTCTCCCTCCAGGAGGGCTGCGTCACCAAAGAAGAAGAGGGCCAGGAGGCCAAAGAAGGCCGCGACCCACCCTCCAGTGCAGGCTATGATCCTGGCTGCTCTGAAAGCTTCCAAAGACCGAAAAGGGACCTCACTGGCTGCCATCAAGAAGCACATGGCCGCCAACAACAGGGTGGACATGGCCCGGCTCGCACCACACATTAAGATGAGCCTGAAGAGGGGAGTGGCCTCTGGCGTGCTGAAGCAGGCCTCTGGGACTGGGGCCTCTGGGAGGTTCCGTGTAGGGAGACTGCCCAAGGCCCCGAGGAAGAAGAAGGCTAAGAAACCCAAGAAGAAGAGGGCCAGGAAGGCAAAGAAAGTCAAGAAGGCCAAGAAGCCCAAGGCAAAGAAGACCGCCAAGAAGAGGAAACCAAAGGCCAAGAAAGCCAAAAAAACCCAAGGCTGCCAAAAAGACTGCCAGGAAGGCAAAGCCCAAAAAGCCAAAGGCCAAGAAGGCGGCAAGGCCAAAGAAGGCCAAGAAGTAGGCAAAAAGAGCGGTTCAACAACCACAACATAAAGGTCCTTTTCAGGACCAACCATCTCTTTCCAGAGAGAGAATTCGCTTCCACAAAGTGTTATGTGAAAAGTGCCCCAACAGTTCAATATTTCCTTGTATAATATTTGAATAAGACCACCCCCTTTCTTGCCTTGTTTTGTTCATTTCCGGTTAAATACCCCCTCCCCCATGAAGTACTGTTCAGAGAGACTTGTTGTTAAAAGCCCACATGCGTGTAAAGACCAATCCCTTGCAAACAGCCTGAACAGGTTTACAGGGTAATTTCACACAGCCACTCGAGGTCTAGTGCACAATATACAAAAGTTGCTGCCTACCTCTGCCTCCCCCAAAAATCGCCAGTACTAATGCACAGGCAATTCTCTGTAACCTCACCCTGCCTCCTCATCCTGCACATCCCTCTCATATATACTTTAGGACCTTACTATTTTTTTTTTTTCTTTTTGCCATATTTAATGAAGTTTTGACACCTATTTAATGACAAGACTTTTCATTTTAAGGTGCATTTTTGATGTGGGGAAATCAAAGACTTTTGTTTTCAAAAGACTGCAGCACACTCGCCACTCTGACCAGCCCTTGGGTTTTGTGCTTCTCTGCCCACTTTAGACCCACTATAAATCTTTGGAGTTTGGAAGAAATTTAGAAAGACCAGTGTTTTTTATGACCAGTGTATGTGGTCTTTAGTGTCAATGTGCTCTTGGCGAATTTGAAAACTACAAAATGTTGACTAAGGCCATAAATTGTAGAAATATGTAAACTTTCTCAGAGTCACCCAGGGGCTGTGAAATGGTAAGTTTGTAAAAATAGGGGTATTTTGGCGATTGGAATTTCCAGATTTAGTTGGAATAGACACACAGAAATTCCAATGAGTACCTCAGGTGCAGAAATGCCCAGAAATTTTTTCCTTTTTCCAAGATATGGGGTGGGTTGCCAAGGGTTTTAAGCACAAATTTCACAGCCCCTGTCTTCCAGGACACCCATGAGCCCAGTCACACCAGTGGTGATTGCTCTGACGTCCGAAATTTCGCTATAAAAGCCCCCTGCTCTGATGACTGGCCACTCACTTTTGTGTAGACACACAGCTGTTCACACTGAAGACAATGGCTGCATCAAGATCTGGATCACCTCCCAAGTCGGCCTCTCCCTCCAGGAGGGCTGCGTCACCAAAGAAGAAGAGGGCCAGGAGGCCAAAGAAGGCCGCGACCCACCCTCCAGTGCAGGCTATGATCCTGGCTGCTCTGAAAGCTTCCAAAGACCGAAAAGGGACCTCACTGGCTGCCATCAAGAAGCACATGGCCGCCAACAACAGGGTGGACATGGCCCGGCTCGCACCACACATTAAGATGAGCCTGAAGAGGGGAGTGGCCTCTGGCGTGCTGAAGCAGGCCTCTGGGACTGGGGCCTCTGGGAGGTTCCGTGTAGGGAGACTGCCCAAGGCCCCGAGGAAGAAGAAGGCTAAGAAACCCAAGAAGAAGAGGGCCAGGAAGGCAAAGAAAGTCAAGAAGGCCAAGAAGCCCAAGGCAAAGAAGACCGCCAAGAAGAGGAAACCAAAGGCCAAGAAAGCCAAAAAAACCCAAGGCTGCCAAAAAGACTGCCAGGAAGGCAAAGCCCAAAAAGCCAAAGGCCAAGAAGGCGGCAAGGCCAAAGAAGGCCAAGAAGTAGGCAAAAAGAGCGGTTCAACAACCACAACATAAAGGTCCTTTTCAGGACCAACCATCTCTTTCCAGAGAGAGAATTCGCTTCCACAAAGTGTTATGTGAAAAGTGCCCCAACAGTTCAATATTTCCTTGTATAATATTTGAATAAGACCACCCCCTTTCTTGCCTTGTTTTGTTCATTTCCGGTTAAATACCCCCTCCCCCATGAAGTACTGTTCAGAGAGACTTGTTGTTAAAAGCCCACATGCGTGTAAAGACCAATCCCTTGCAAACAGCCTGAACAGGTTTACAGGGTAATTTCACACAGCCACTCGAGGTCTAGTGCACAATATACAAAAGTTGCTGCCTACCTCTGCCTCCCCCAAAAATCGCCAGTACTAATGCACAGGCAATTCTCTGTAACCTCACCCTGCCTCCTCATCCTGCACATCCCTCTCATATATACTTTAGGACCTTACTATTTTTTTTTTTCTTTTTGCCATATTTAATGAAGTTTTGACACCTATTTAATGACAAGACTTTTCATTTTAAGGTGCATTTTTGATGTGGGGAAATCAAAGACTTTTGTTTTCAAAAGACTGCAGCACACTCGCCACTCTGACCAGCCCTTGGGTTTTGTGCTTCTCTGCCCACTTTAGACCCACTATAAATCTTTGGAGTTTGGAAGAAATTTAGAAAGACCAGTGTTTTTTATGACCAGTGTATGTGGTCTTTAGTGTCAATGTGCTCTTGGCGAATTTGAAAACTACAAAATGTTGACTAAGGCCATAAATTGTAGAAATATGTAAACTTTCTCAGAGTCACCCAGGGGCTGTGAAATGGTAAGTTTGTAAAAATAGGGGTATTTTGGCGATTGGAATTTCCAGATTTAGTTGGAATAGACACACAGAAATTCCAATGAGTACCTCAGGTGCAGAAATGCCCAGAAATTTTTTCCTTTTTCCAAGATATGGGGTGGGTTGCCAAGGGTTTTAAGCACAAATTTCACAGCCCCTGTCTTCCAGGACACCCATGAGCCCAGTCACACCAGTGGTGATTGCTCTGACGTCCGAAATTTCGCTATAAAAGCCCCCTGCTCTGATGACTGGCCACTCACTTTTGTGTAGACACACAGCTGTTCACACTGAAGACAATGGCTGCATCAAGATCTGGATCACCTCCCAAGTCGGCCTCTCCCTCCAGGAGGGCTGCGTCACCAAAGAAGAAGAGGGCCAGGAGGCCAAAGAAGGCCGCGACCCACCCTCCAGTGCAGGCTATGATCCTGGCTGCTCTGAAAGCTTCCAAAGACCGAAAAGGGACCTCACTGGCTGCCATCAAGAAGCACATGGCCGCCAACAACAGGGTGGACATGGCCCGGCTCGCACCACACATTAAGATGAGCCTGAAGAGGGGAGTGGCCTCTGGCGTGCTGAAGCAGGCCTCTGGGACTGGGGCCTCTGGGAGGTTCCGTGTAGGGAGACTGCCCAAGGCCCCGAGGAAGAAGAAGGCTAAGAAACCCAAGAAGAAGAGGGCCAGGAAGGCAAAGAAAGTCAAGAAGGCCAAGAAGCCCAAGGCAAAGAAGACCGCCAAGAAGAGGAAACCAAAGGCCAAGAAAGCCAAAAAAACCCAAGGCTGCCAAAAAGACTGCCAGGAAGGCAAAGCCCAAAAAGCCAAAGGCCAAGAAGGTGGCAAGGCCAAAGAAGGCCAAGAAGTAGGCAAAAAGAGCGGTTCAACAACCACAACATAAAGGTCCTTTTCAGGACCAACCATCTCTTTCCAGAGAGAGAATTCGCTTCCACAAAGTGTTATGTGAAAAGTGCCCCAACAGTTCAATATTTCCTTGTATAATATTTGAATAAGACCACCCCCTTTCTTGCCTTGTTTTGTTCATTTCCGGTTAAATACCCCCTCCCCCATGAAGTACTGTTCAGAGAGACTTGTTGTTAAAAGCCCACATGCGTGTAAAGACCAATCCCTTGCAAACAGCCTGAACAGGTTTACAGGGTAATTTCACACAGCCACTCGAGGTCTAGTGCACAATATACAAAAGTTGCTGCCTACCTCTGCCTCCCCCAAAAATCGCCAGTACTAATGCACAGGCAATTCTCTGTAACCTCACCCTGCCTCCTCATCCTGCACATCCCTCTCATATATACTTTAGGACCTTACTATTTTTTTTTTTTTCTTTTTGCCATATTTAATGAAGTTTTGACACCTATTTAATGACAAGACTTTTCATTTTAAGGTGCATTTTTGATGTGGGGAAATCAAAGACTTTTGTTTTCAAAAGACTGCAGCACACTCGCCACTCTGACCAGCCCTTGGGTTTTGTGCTTCTCTGCCCACTTTAGACCCACTATAAATCTTTGGAGTTTGGAAGAAATTTAGAAAGACCAGTGTTTTTTATGACCAGTGTATGTGGTCTTTAGTGTCAATGTGCTCTTGGCGAATTTGAAAACTACAAAATGTTGACTAAGGCCATAAATTGTAGAAATATGTAAACTTTCTCAGAGTCACCCAGGGGCTGTGAAATGGTAAGTTTGTAAAAATAGGGGTATTTTGGCGATTGGAATTTCCAGATTTAGTTGGAATAGACACACAGAAATTCCAATGAGTACCTCAGGTGCAGAAATGCCCAGAAATTTTTTCCTTTTTCCAAGATATGGGGTGGGTTGCCAAGGGTTTTAAGCACAAATTTCACAGCCCCTGTCTTCCAGGACACCCATGAGCCCAGTCACACCAGTGGTGATTGCTCTGACGTCCGAAATTTCGCTATAAAAGCCCCCTGCTCTGATGACTGGCCACTCACTTTTGTGTAGACACACAGCTGTTCACACTGAAGACAATGGCTGCATCAAGATCTGGATCACCTCCCAAGTCGGCCTCTCCCTCCAGGAGGGCTGCGTCACCAAAGAAGAAGAGGGCCAGGAGGCCAAAGAAGGCCGCGACCCACCCTCCAGTGCAGGCTATGATCCTGGCTGCTCTGAAAGCTTCCAAAGACCGAAAAGGGACCTCACTGGCTGCCATCAAGAAGCACATGGCCGCCAACAACAGGGTGGACATGGCCCGGCTCGCACCACACATTAAGATGAGCCTGAAGAGGGGAGTGGCCTCTGGCGTGCTGAAGCAGGCCTCTGGGACTGGGGCCTCTGGGAGGTTCCGTGTAGGGAGACTGCCCAAGGCCCCGAGGAAGAAGAAGGCTAAGAAACCCAAGAAGAAGAGGGCCAGGAAGGCAAAGAAAGTCAAGAAGGCCAAGAAGCCCAAGGCAAAGAAGACCGCCAAGAAGAGGAAACCAAAGGCCAAGAAAGCCAAAAAAACCCAAGGCTGCCAAAAAGACTGCCAGGAAGGCAAAGCCCAAAAAGCCAAAGGCCAAGAAGGCGGCAAGGCCAAAGAAGGCCAAGAAGTAGGCAAAAAGAGCGGTTCAACAACCACAACATAAAGGTCCTTTTCAGGACCAACCATCTCTTTCCAGAGAGAGAATTCGCTTCCACAAAGTGTTATGTGAAAAGTGCCCCAACAGTTCAATATTTCCTTGTATAATATTTGAATAAGACCACCCCCTTTCTTGCCTTGTTTTGTTCATTTCCGGTTAAATACCCCCTCCCCCATGAAGTACTGTTCAGAGAGACTTGTTGTTAAAAGCCCACATGCGTGTAAAGACCAATCCCTTGCAAACAGCCTGAACAGGTTTACAGGGTAATTTCACACAGCCACTCGAGGTCTAGTGCACAATATACAAAAGTTGCTGCCTACCTCTGCCTCCCCCAAAAATCGCCAGTACTAATGCACAGGCAATTCTCTGTAACCTCACCCTGCCTCCTCATCCTGCACATCCCTCTCATATATACTTTAGGACCTTACTATTTTTTTTTTTTTCTTTTTGCCATATTTAATGAAGTTTTGACACCTATTTAATGACAAGACTTTTCATTTTAAGGTGCATTTTTGATGTGGGGAAATCAAAGACTTTTGTTTTCAAAAGACTGCAGCACACTCGCCACTCTGACCAGCCCTTGGGTTTTGTGCTTCTCTGCCCACTTTAGACCCACTATAAATCTTTGGAGTTTGGAAGAAATTTAGAAAGACCAGTGTTTTTTATGACCAGTGTATGTGGTCTTTAGTGTCAATGTGCTCTTGGCGAATTTGAAAACTACAAAATGTTGACTAAGGCCATAAATTGTAGAAATATGTAAACTTTCTCAGAGTCACCCAGGGGCTGTGAAATGGTAAGTTTGTAAAAATAGGGGTATTTTGGCGATTGGAATTTCCAGATTTAGTTGGAATAGACACACAGAAATTCCAATGAGTACCTCAGGTGCAGAAATGCCCAGAAATTTTTTCCTTTTTCCAAGATATGGGGTGGGTTGCCAAGGGTTTTAAGCACAAATTTCACAGCCCCTGTCTTCCAGGACACCCATGAGCCCAGTCACACCAGTGGTGATTGCTCTGACGTCCGAAATTTCGCTATAAAAGCCCCCTGCTCTGATGACTGGCCACTCACTTTTGTGTAGACACACAGCTGTTCACACTGAAGACAATGGCTGCATCAAGATCTGGATCACCTCCCAAGTCGGCCTCTCCCTCCAGGAGGGCTGCGTCACCAAAGAAGAAGAGGGCCAGGAGGCCAAAGAAGGCCGCGACCCACCCTCCAGTGCAGGCTATGATCCTGGCTGCTCTGAAAGCTTCCAAAGACCGAAAAGGGACCTCACTGGCTGCCATCAAGAAGCACATGGCCGCCAACAACAGGGTGGACATGGCCCGGCTCGCACCACACATTAAGATGAGCCTGAAGAGGGGAGTGGCCTCTGGCGTGCTGAAGCAGGCCTCTGGGACTGGGGCCTCTGGGAGGTTCCGTGTAGGGAGACTGCCCAAGGCCCCGAGGAAGAAGAAGGCTAAGAAACCCAAGAAGAAGAGGGCCAGGAAGGCAAAGAAAGTCAAGAAGGCCAAGAAGCCCAAGGCAAAGAAGACCGCCAAGAAGAGGAAACCAAAGGCCAAGAAAGCCAAAAAAACCCAAGGCTGCCAAAAAGACTGCCAGGAAGGCAAAGCCCAAAAAGCCAAAGGCCAAGAAGGCGGCAAGGCCAAAGAAGGCCAAGAAGTAGGCAAAAAGAGCGGTTCAACAACCACAACATAAAGGTCCTTTTCAGGACCAACCATCTCTTTCCAGAGAGAGAATTCGCTTCCACAAAGTGTTATGTGAAAAGTGCCCCAACAGTTCAATATTTCCTTGTATAATATTTGAATAAGACCACCCCCTTTCTTGCCTTGTTTTGTTCATTTCCGGTTAAATACCCCCTCCCCCATGAAGTACTGTTCAGAGAGACTTGTTGTTAAAAGCCCACATGCGTGTAAAGACCAATCCCTTGCAAACAGCCTGAACAGGTTTACAGGGTAATTTCACACAGCCACTCGAGGTCTAGTGCACAATATACAAAAGTTGCTGCCTACCTCTGCCTCCCCCAAAAATCGCCAGTACTAATGCACAGGCAATTCTCTGTAACCTCACCCTGCCTCCTCATCCTGCACATCCCTCTCATATATACTTTAGGACCTTACTATTTTTTTTTTTTTCTTTTTGCCATATTTAATGAAGTTTTGACACCTATTTAATGACAAGACTTTTCATTTTAAGGTGCATTTTTGATGTGGGGAAATCAAAGACTTTTGTTTTCAAAAGACTGCAGCACACTCGCCACTCTGACCAGCCCTTGGGTTTTGTGCTTCTCTGCCCACTTTAGACCCACTATAAATCTTTGGAGTTTGGAAGAAATTTAGAAAGACCAGTGTTTTTTATGACCAGTGTATGTGGTCTTTAGTGTCAATGTGCTCTTGGCGAATTTGAAAACTACAAAATGTTGACTAAGGCCATAAATTGTAGAAATATGTAAACTTTCTCAGAGTCACCCAGGGGCTGTGAAATGGTAAGTTTGTAAAAATAGGGGTATTTTGGCGATTGGAATTTCCAGATTTAGTTGGAATAGACACACAGAAATTCCAATGAGTACCTCAGGTGCAGAAATGCCCAGAAATTTTTTCCTTTTTCCAAGATATGGGGTGGGTTGCCAAGGGTTTTAAGCACAAATTTCACAGCCCCTGTCTTCCAGGACACCCATGAGCCCAGTCACACCAGTGGTGATTGCTCTGACGTCCGAAATTTCGCTATAAAAGCCCCCTGCTCTGATGACTGGCCACTCACTTTTGTGTAGACACACAGCTGTTCACACTGAAGACAATGGCTGCATCAAGATCTGGATCACCTCCCAAGTCGGCCTCTCCCTCCAGGAGGGCTGCGTCACCAAAGAAGAAGAGGGCCAGGAGGCCAAAGAAGGCCGCGACCCACCCTCCAGTGCAGGCTATGATCCTGGCTGCTCTGAAAGCTTCCAAAGACCGAAAAGGGACCTCACTGGCTGCCATCAAGAAGCACATGGCCGCCAACAACAGGGTGGACATGGCCCGGCTCGCACCACACATTAAGATGAGCCTGAAGAGGGGAGTGGCCTCTGGCGTGCTGAAGCAGGCCTCTGGGACTGGGGCCTCTGGGAGGTTCCGTGTAGGGAGACTGCCCAAGGCCCCGAGGAAGAAGAAGGCTAAGAAACCCAAGAAGAAGAGGGCCAGGAAGGCAAAGAAAGTCAAGAAGGCCAAGAAGCCCAAGGCAAAGAAGACCGCCAAGAAGAGGAAACCAAAGGCCAAGAAAGCCAAAAAAACCCAAGGCTGCCAAAAAGACTGCCAGGAAGGCAAAGCCCAAAAAGCCAAAGGCCAAGAAGGCGGCAAGGCCAAAGAAGGCCAAGAAGTAGGCAAAAAGAGCGGTTCAACAACCACAACATAAAGGTCCTTTTCAGGACCAACCATCTCTTTCCAGAGAGAGAATTCGCTTCCACAAAGTGTTATGTGAAAAGTGCCCCAACAGTTCAATATTTCCTTGTATAATATTTGAATAAGACCACCCCCTTTCTTGCCTTGTTTTGTTCATTTCCGGTTAAATACCCCCTCCCCCATGAAGTACTGTTCAGAGAGACTTGTTGTTAAAAGCCCACATGCGTGTAAAGACCAATCCCTTGCAAACAGCCTGAACAGGTTTACAGGGTAATTTCACACAGCCACTCGAGGTCTAGTGCACAATATACAAAAGTTGCTGCCTACCTCTGCCTCCCCCAAAAATCGCCAGTACTAATGCACAGGCAATTCTCTGTAACCTCACCCTGCCTCCTCATCCTGCACATCCCTCTCATATATACTTTAGGACCTTACTATTTTTTTTTTTTTCTTTTTGCCATATTTAATGAAGTTTTGACACCTATTTAATGACAAGACTTTTCATTTTAAGGTGCATTTTTGATGTGGGGAAATCAAAGACTTTTGTTTTCAAAAGACTGCAGCACACTCGCCACTCTGACCAGCCCTTGGGTTTTGTGCTTCTCTGCCCACTTTAGACCCACTATAAATCTTTGGAGTTTGGAAGAAATTTAGAAAGACCAGTGTTTTTTATGACCAGTGTATGTGGTCTTTAGTGTCAATGTGCTCTTGGCGAATTTGAAAACTACAAAATGTTGACTAAGGCCATAAATTGTAGAAATATGTAAACTTTCTCAGAGTCACCCAGGGGCTGTGAAATGGTAAGTTTGTAAAAATAGGGGTATTTTGGCGATTGGAATTTCCAGATTTAGTTGGAATAGACACACAGAAATTCCAATGAGTACCTCAGGTGCAGAAATGCCCAGAAATTTTTTCCTTTTTCCAAGATATGGGGTGGGTTGCCAAGGGTTTTAAGCACAAATTTCACAGCCCCTGTCTTCCAGGACACCCATGAGCCCAGTCACACCAGTGGTGATTGCTCTGACGTCCGAAATTTCGCTATAAAAGCCCCCTGCTCTGATGACTGGCCACTCACTTTTGTGTAGACACACAGCTGTTCACACTGAAGACAATGGCTGCATCAAGATCTGGATCACCTCCCAAGTCGGCCTCTCCCTCCAGGAGGGCTGCGTCACCAAAGAAGAAGAGGGCCAGGAGGCCAAAGAAGGCCGCGACCCACCCTCCAGTGCAGGCTATGATCCTGGCTGCTCTGAAAGCTTCCAAAGACCGAAAAGGGACCTCACTGGCTGCCATCAAGAAGCACATGGCCGCCAACAACAGGGTGGACATGGCCCGGCTCGCACCACACATTAAGATGAGCCTGAAGAGGGGAGTGGCCTCTGGCGTGCTGAAGCAGGCCTCTGGGACTGGGGCCTCTGGGAGGTTCCGTGTAGGGAGACTGCCCAAGGCCCCGAGGAAGAAGAAGGCTAAGAAACCCAAGAAGAAGAGGGCCAGGAAGGCAAAGAAAGTCAAGAAGGCCAAGAAGCCCAAGGCAAAGAAGACCGCCAAGAAGAGGAAACCAAAGGCCAAGAAAGCCAAAAAAACCCAAGGCTGCCAAAAAGACTGCCAGGAAGGCAAAGCCCAAAAAGCCAAAGGCCAAGAAGGCGGCAAGGCCAAAGAAGGCCAAGAAGTAGGCAAAAAGAGCGGTTCAACAACCACAACATAAAGGTCCTTTTCAGGACCAACCATCTCTTTCCAGAGAGAGAATTCGCTTCCACAAAGTGTTATGTGAAAAGTGCCCCAACAGTTCAATATTTCCTTGTATAATATTTGAATAAGACCACCCCCTTTCTTGCCTTGTTTTGTTCATTTCCGGTTAAATACCCCCTCCCCCATGAAGTACTGTTCAGAGAGACTTGTTGTTAAAAGCCCACATGCGTGTAAAGACCAATCCCTTGCAAACAGCCTGAACAGGTTTACAGGGTAATTTCACACAGCCACTCGAGGTCTAGTGCACAATATACAAAAGTTGCTGCCTACCTCTGCCTCCCCCAAAAATCGCCAGTACTAATGCACAGGCAATTCTCTGTAACCTCACCCTGCCTCCTCATCCTGCACATCCCTCTCATATATACTTTAGGACCTTACTATTTTTTTTTTTTTCTTTTTGCCATATTTAATGAAGTTTTGACACCTATTTAATGACAAGACTTTTCATTTTAAGGTGCATTTTTGATGTGGGGAAATCAAAGACTTTTGTTTTCAAAAGACTGCAGCACACTCGCCACTCTGACCAGCCCTTGGGTTTTGTGCTTCTCTGCCCACTTTAGACCCACTATAAATCTTTGGAGTTTGGAAGAAATTTAGAAAGACCAGTGTTTTTTATGACCAGTGTATGTGGTCTTTAGTGTCAATGTGCTCTTGGCGAATTTGAAAACTACAAAATGTTGACTAAGGCCATAAATTGTAGAAATATGTAAACTTTCTCAGAGTCACCCAGGGGCTGTGAAATGGTAAGTTTGTAAAAATAGGGGTATTTTGGCGATTGGAATTTCCAGATTTAGTTGGAATAGACACACAGAAATTCCAATGAGTACCTCAGGTGCAGAAATGCCCAGAAATTTTTTCCTTTTTCCAAGATATGGGGTGGGTTGCCAAGGGTTTTAAGCACAAATTTCACAGCCCCTGTCTTCCAGGACACCCATGAGCCCAGTCACACCAGTGGTGATTGCTCTGACGTCCGAAATTTCGCTATAAAAGCCCCCTGCTCTGATGACTGGCCACTCACTTTTGTGTAGACACACAGCTGTTCACACTGAAGACAATGGCTGCATCAAGATCTGGATCACCTCCCAAGTCGGCCTCTCCCTCCAGGAGGGCTGCGTCACCAAAGAAGAAGAGGGCCAGGAGGCCAAAGAAGGCCGCGACCCACCCTCCAGTGCAGGCTATGATCCTGGCTGCTCTGAAAGCTTCCAAAGACCGAAAAGGGACCTCACTGGCTGCCATCAAGAAGCACATGGCCGCCAACAACAGGGTGGACATGGCCCGGCTCGCACCACACATTAAGATGAGCCTGAAGAGGGGAGTGGCCTCTGGCGTGCTGAAGCAGGCCTCTGGGACTGGGGCCTCTGGGAGGTTCCGTGTAGGGAGACTGCCCAAGGCCCCGAGGAAGAAGAAGGCTAAGAAACCCAAGAAGAAGAGGGCCAGGAAGGCAAAGAAAGTCAAGAAGGCCAAGAAGCCCAAGGCAAAGAAGACCGCCAAGAAGAGGAAACCAAAGGCCAAGAAAGCCAAAAAAACCCAAGGCTGCCAAAAAGACTGCCAGGAAGGCAAAGCCCAAAAAGCCAAAGGCCAAGAAGGCGGCAAGGCCAAAGAAGGCCAAGAAGTAGGCAAAAAGAGCGGTTCAACAACCACAACATAAAGGTCCTTTTCAGGACCAACCATCTCTTTCCAGAGAGAGAATTCGCTTCCACAAAGTGTTATGTGAAAAGTGCCCCAACAGTTCAATATTTCCTTGTATAATATTTGAATAAGACCACCCCCTTTCTTGCCTTGTTTTGTTCATTTCCGGTTAAATACCCCCTCCCCCATGAAGTACTGTTCAGAGAGACTTGTTGTTAAAAGCCCACATGCGTGTAAAGACCAATCCCTTGCAAACAGCCTGAACAGGTTTACAGGGTAATTTCACACAGCCACTCGAGGTCTAGTGCACAATATACAAAAGTTGCTGCCTACCTCTGCCTCCCCCAAAAATCGCCAGTACTAATGCACAGGCAATTCTCTGTAACCTCACCCTGCCTCCTCATCCTGCACATCCCTCTCATATATACTTTAGGACCTTACTATTTTTTTTTTTTTCTTTTTGCCATATTTAATGAAGTTTTGACACCTATTTAATGACAAGACTTTTCATTTTAAGGTGCATTTTTGATGTGGGGAAATCAAAGACTTTTGTTTTCAAAAGACTGCAGCACACTCGCCACTCTGACCAGCCCTTGGGTTTTGTGCTTCTCTGCCCACTTTAGACCCACTATAAATCTTTGGAGTTTGGAAGAAATTTAGAAAGACCAGTGTTTTTTATGACCAGTGTATGTGGTCTTTAGTGTCAATGTGCTCTTGGCGAATTTGAAAACTACAAAATGTTGACTAAGGCCATAAATTGTAGAAATATGTAAACTTTCTCAGAGTCACCCAGGGGCTGTGAAATGGTAAGTTTGTAAAAATAGGGGTATTTTGGCGATTGGAATTTCCAGATTTAGTTGGAATAGACACACAGAAATTCCAATGAGTACCTCAGGTGCAGAAATGCCCAGAAATTTTTTCCTTTTTCCAAGATATGGGGTGGGTTGCCAAGGGTTTTAAGCACAAATTTCACAGCCCCTGTCTTCCAGGACACCCATGAGCCCAGTCACACCAGTGGTGATTGCTCTGACGTCCGAAATTTCGCTATAAAAGCCCCCTGCTCTGATGACTGGCCACTCACTTTTGTGTAGACACACAGCTGTTCACACTGAAGACAATGGCTGCATCAAGATCTGGATCACCTCCCAAGTCGGCCTCTCCCTCCAGGAGGGCTGCGTCACCAAAGAAGAAGAGGGCCAGGAGGCCAAAGAAGGCCGCGACCCACCCTCCAGTGCAGGCTATGATCCTGGCTGCTCTGAAAGCTTCCAAAGACCGAAAAGGGACCTCACTGGCTGCCATCAAGAAGCACATGGCCGCCAACAACAGGGTGGACATGGCCCGGCTCGCACCACACATTAAGATGAGCCTGAAGAGGGGAGTGGCCTCTGGCGTGCTGAAGCAGGCCTCTGGGACTGGGGCCTCTGGGAGGTTCCGTGTAGGGAGACTGCCCAAGGCCCCGAGGAAGAAGAAGGCTAAGAAACCCAAGAAGAAGAGGGCCAGGAAGGCAAAGAAAGTCAAGAAGGCCAAGAAGCCCAAGGCAAAGAAGACCGCCAAGAAGAGGAAACCAAAGGCCAAGAAAGCCAAAAAAACCCAAGGCTGCCAAAAAGACTGCCAGGAAGGCAAAGCCCAAAAAGCCAAAGGCCAAGAAGGCGGCAAGGCCAAAGAAGGCCAAGAAGTAGGCAAAAAGAGCGGTTCAACAACCACAACATAAAGGTCCTTTTCAGGACCAACCATCTCTTTCCAGAGAGAGAATTCGCTTCCACAAAGTGTTATGTGAAAAGTGCCCCAACAGTTCAATATTTCCTTGTATAATATTTGAATAAGACCACCCCCTTTCTTGCCTTGTTTTGTTCATTTCCGGTTAAATACCCCCTCCCCCATGAAGTACTGTTCAGAGAGACTTGTTGTTAAAAGCCCACATGCGTGTAAAGACCAATCCCTTGCAAACAGCCTGAACAGGTTTACAGGGTAATTTCACACAGCCACTCGAGGTCTAGTGCACAATATACAAAAGTTGCTGCCTACCTCTGCCTCCCCCAAAAATCGCCAGTACTAATGCACAGGCAATTCTCTGTAACCTCACCCTGCCTCCTCATCCTGCACATCCCTCTCATATATACTTTAGGACCTTACTATTTTTTTTTTTTTTCTTTTTGCCATATTTAATGAAGTTTTGACACCTATTTAATGACAAGACTTTTCATTTTAAGGTGCATTTTTGATGTGGGGAAATCAAAGACTTTTGTTTTCAAAAGACTGCAGCACACTCGCCACTCTGACCAGCCCTTGGGTTTTGTGCTTCTCTGCCCACTTTAGACCCACTATAAATCTTTGGAGTTTGGAAGAAATTTAGAAAGACCAGTGTTTTTTATGACCAGTGTATGTGGTCTTTAGTGTCAATGTGCTCTTGGCGAATTTGAAAACTACAAAATGTTGACTAAGGCCATAAATTGTAGAAATATGTAAACTTTCTCAGAGTCACCCAGGGGCTGTGAAATGGTAAGTTTGTAAAAATAGGGGTATTTTGGCGATTGGAATTTCCAGATTTAGTTGGAATAGACACACAGAAATTCCAATGAGTACCTCAGGTGCAGAAATGCCCAGAAATTTTTTCCTTTTTCCAAGATATGGGGTGGGTTGCCAAGGGTTTTAAGCACAAATTTCACAGCCCCTGTCTTCCAGGACACCCATGAGCCCAGTCACACCAGTGGTGATTGCTCTGACGTCCGAAATTTCGCTATAAAAGCCCCCTGCTCTGATGACTGGCCACTCACTTTTGTGTAGACACACAGCTGTTCACACTGAAGACAATGGCTGCATCAAGATCTGGATCACCTCCCAAGTCGGCCTCTCCCTCCAGGAGGGCTGCGTCACCAAAGAAGAAGAGGGCCAGGAGGCCAAAGAAGGCCGCGACCCACCCTCCAGTGCAGGCTATGATCCTGGCTGCTCTGAAAGCTTCCAAAGACCGAAAAAGGGACCTCACTGGCTGCCATCAAGAAGCACATGGCCGCCAACAACAGGGTGGACATGGCCCGGCTCGCACCACACATTAAGATGAGCCTGAAGAGGGGAGTGGCCTCTGGCGTGCTGAAGCAGGCCTCTGGGACTGGGGCCTCTGGGAGGTTCCGTGTAGGGAGACTGCCCAAGGCCCCGAGGAAGAAGAAGGCTAAGAAACCCAAGAAGAAGAGGGCCAGGAAGGCAAAGAAAGTCAAGAAGGCCAAGAAGCCCAAGGCAAAGAAGACCGCCAAGAAGAGGAAACCAAAGGCCAAGAAAGCCAAAAAAACCCAAGGCTGCCAAAAAGACTGCCAGGAAGGCAAAGCCCAAAAAGCCAAAGGCCAAGAAGGCGGCAAGGCCAAAGAAGGCCAAGAAGTAGGCAAAAAGAGCGGTTCAACAACCACAACATAAAGGTCCTTTTCAGGACCAACCATCTCTTTCCAGAGAGAGAATTCGCTTCCACAAAGTGTTATGTGAAAAGTGCCCCAACAGTTCAATATTTCCTTGTATAATATTTGAATAAGACCACCCCCTTTCTTGCCTTGTTTTGTTCATTTCCGGTTAAATACCCCCTCCCCCATGAAGTACTGTTCAGAGAGACTTGTTGTTAAAAGCCCACATGCGTGTAAAGACTAATCCCTTGCAAACAGCCTGAACAGGTTTACAGGGTAATTTCACACAGCCACTCGAGGTCTAGTGCACAATATACAAAAGTTGCTGCCTACCTCTGCCTCCCCCAAAAATCGCCAGTACTAATGCACAGGCAATTCTCTGTAACCTCACCCTGCCTCCTCATCCTGCACATCCCTCTCATATATACTTTAGGACCTTACTATTTTTTTTTTTTTCTTTTTGCCATATTTAATGAAGTTTTGACACCTATTTAATGACAAGACTTTTCATTTTAAGGTGCATTTTTGATGTGGGGAAATCAAAGACTTTTGTTTTCAAAAGACTGCAGCACACTCGCCACTCTGACCAGCCCTTGGGTTTTGTGCTTCTCTGCCCACTTTAGACCCACTATAAATCTTTGGAGTTTGGAAGAAATTTAGAAAGACCAGTGTTTTTTATGACCAGTGTATGTGGTCTTTAGTGTCAATGTGCTCTTGGCGAATTTGAAAACTACAAAATGTTGACTAAGGCCATAAATTGTAGAAATATGTAAACCTTCTCAGAGTCACCCAGGGGCTGTGAAATGGTAAGTTTGTAAAAATAGGGGTATTTTGGCGATTGGAATTTCCAGATTTAGTTGGAATAGACACACAGAAATTCCAATGAGTACCTCAGGTGCAGAAATGCCCAGAAATTTTTTCCTTTTTCCAAGATATGGGGTGGGTTGCCAAGGGTTTTAAGCACAAATTTCACAGCCCCTGTCTTCCAGGACACCCATGAGCCCAGTCACACCAGTGGTGATTGCTCTGACGTCCGAAATTTCGCTATAAAAGCCCCCTGCTCTGATGACTGGCCACTCACTTTTGTGTAGACACACAGCTGTTCACACTGAAGACAATGGCTGCATCAAGATCTGGATCACCTCCCAAGTCGGCCTCTCCCTCCAGGAGGGCTGCGTCACCAAAGAAGAAGAGGGCCAGGAGGCCAAAGAAGGCCGCGACCCACCCTCCAGTGCAGGCTATGATCCTGGCTGCTCTGAAAGCTTCCAAAGACCGAAAAGGGACCTCACTGGCTGCCATCAAGAAGCACATGGCCGCCAACAACAGGGTGGACATGGCCCGGCTCGCACCACACATTAAGATGAGCCTGAAGAGGGGAGTGGCCTCTGGCGTGCTGAAGCAGGCCTCTGGGACTGGGGCCTCTGGGAGGTTCCGTGTAGGGAGACTGCCCAAGGCCCCGAGGAAGAAGAAGGCTAAGAAACCCAAGAAGAAGAGGGCCAGGAAGGCAAAGAAAGTCAAGAAGGCCAAGAAGCCCAAGGCAAAGAAGACCGCCAAGAAGAGGAAACCAAAGGCCAAGAAAGCCAAAAAACCCAAGGCTGCCAAAAAGACTACCAGGAAGGCAAAGCCCAAAAAGCCAAAGGCCAAGAAGGCGGCAAGGCCAAAGAAGGCCAAGAAGTAGGCAAAAAGAGCGGTTCAACAACCACAACATAAAGGTCCTTTTCAGGACCAACCATCTCTTTCCAGAGAGAGAATTCGCTTCCACAAAGTGTTATGTGAAAAGTGCCCCAACAGTTCAATATTTCCTTGTATAATATTTGAATAAGACCACCCCCTTTCTTGCCTTGTTTTGTTCATTTCCGGTTAAATACCCCCTCCCCCATGAAGTACTGTTCAGAGAGACTTGTTGTTAAAAGCCCACATGCGTGTAAAGACCAATCCCTTGCAAACAGCCTGAACAGGTTTACAGGGTAATTTCACACAGCCACTCGAGGTCTAGTGCACAATATACAAAAGTTGCTGCCTACCTCTGCCTCCCCCAAAAATCGCCAGTACTAATGCACAGGCAATTCTCTGTAACCTCACCCTGCCTCCTCATCCTGCACATCCCTCTCATATATACTTTAGGACCTTACTATTTTTTTTTTTTTCTTTTTGCCATATTTAATGAAGTTTTGACACCTATTTAATGACAAGACTTTTCATTTTAAGGTGCATTTTTGATGTGGGGAAATCAAAGACTTTTGTTTTCAAAAGACTGCAGCACACTCGCCACTCTGACCAGCCCTTGGGTTTTGTGCTTCTCTGCCCACTTTAGACCCACTATAAATCTTTGGAGTTTGGAAGAAATTTAGAAAGACCAGTGTTTTTTATGACCAGTGTATGTGGTCTTTAGTGTCAATGTGCTCTTGGCGAATTTGAAAACTACAAAATGTTGACTAAGGCCATAAATTGTAGAAATATGTAAACCTTCTCAGAGTCACCCAGGGGCTGTGAAATGGTAAGTTTGTAAAAATAGGGGTATTTTGGCGATTGGAATTTCCAGATTTAGTTGGAATAGACACACAGAAATTCCAATGAGTACCTCAGGTGCAGAAATGCCCAGAAATTTTTTCCTTTTTCCAAGATATGGGGTGGGTTGCCAAGGGTTTTAAGCACAAATTTCACAGCCCCTGTCTTCCAGGACACCCATGAGCCCAGTCACACCAGTGGTGATTGCTCTGACGTCCGAAATTTCGCTATAAAAGCCCCCTGCTCTGATGACTGGCCACTCACTTTTGTGTAGACACACAGCTGTTCACACTGAAGACAATGGCTGCATCAAGATCTGGATCACCTCCCAAGTCGGCCTCTCCCTCCAGGAGGGCTGCGTCACCAAAGAAGAAGAGGGCCAGGAGGCCAAAGAAGGCCGCGACCCACCCTCCAGTGCAGGCTATGATCCTGGCTGCTCTGAAAGCTTCCAAAGACCGAAAAGGGACCTCACTGGCTGCCATCAAGAAGCACATGGCCGCCAACAACAGGGTGGACATGGCCCGGCTCGCACCACACATTAAGATGAGCCTGAAGAGGGGAGTGGCCTCTGGCGTGCTGAAGCAGGCCTCTGGGACTGGGGCCTCTGGGAGGTTCCGTGTAGGGAGACTGCCCAAGGCCCCGAGGAAGAAGAAGGCTAAGAAACCCAAGAAGAAGAGGGCCAGGAAGGCAAAGAAAGTCAAGAAGGCCAAGAAGCCCAAGGCAAAGAAGACCGCCAAGAAGAGGAAACCAAAGGCCAAGAAAGCCAAAAAACCCAAGGCTGCCAAAAAGACTACCAGGAAGGCAAAGCCCAAAAAGCCAAAGGCCAAGAAGGCGGCAAGGCCAAAGAAGGCCAAGAAGTAGGCAAAAAGAGCGGTTCAACAACCACAACATAAAGGTCCTTTTCAGGACCAACCATCTCTTTCCAGAGAGAGAATTCGCTTCCACAAAGTGTTATGTGAAAAGTGCCCCAACAGTTCAATATTTCCTTGTATAATATTTGAATAAGACCACCCCCTTTCTTGCCTTGTTTTGTTCATTTCCGGTTAAATACCCCCTCCCCCATGAAGTACTGTTCAGAGAGACTTGTTGTTAAAAGCCCACATGCGTGTAAAGACCAATCCCTTGCAAACAGCCTGAACAGGTTTACAGGGTAATTTCACACAGCCACTCGAGGTCTAGTGCACAATATACAAAAGTTGCTGCCTACCTCTGCCTCCCCCAAAAATCGCCAGTACTAATGCACAGGCAATTCTCTGTAACCTCACCCTGCCTCCTCATCCTGCACATCCCTCTCATATATACTTTAGGACCTTACTATTTTTTTTTTTTTCTTTTTGCCATATTTAATGAAGTTTTGACACCTATTTAATGACAAGACTTTTCATTTTAAGGTGCATTTTTGATGTGGGGAAATCAAAGACTTTTGTTTTCAAAAGACTGCAGCACACTCGCCACTCTGACCAGCCCTTGGGTTTTGTGCTTCTCTGCCCACTTTAGACCCACTATAAATCTTTGGAGTTTGGAAGAAATTTAGAAAGACCAGTGTTTTTTATGACCAGTGTATGTGGTCTTTAGTGTCAATGTGCTCTTGGCGAATTTGAAAACTACAAAATGTTGACTAAGGCCATAAATTGTAGAAATATGTAAACCTTCTCAGAGTCACCCAGGGGCTGTGAAATGGTAAGTTTGTAAAAATAGGGGTATTTTGGCGATTGGAATTTCCAGATTTAGTTGGAATAGACACACAGAAATTCCAATGAGTACCTCAGGTGCAGAAATGCCCAGAAATTTTTTCCTTTTTCCAAGATATGGGGTGGGTTGCCAAGGGTTTTAAGCACAAATTTCACAGCCCCTGTCTTCCAGGACACCCATGAGCCCAGTCACACCAGTGGTGATTGCTCTGACGTCCGAAATTTCGCTATAAAAGCCCCCTGCTCTGATGACTGGCCACTCACTTTTGTGTAGACACACAGCTGTTCACACTGAAGACAATGGCTGCATCAAGATCTGGATCACCTCCCAAGTCGGCCTCTCCCTCCAGGAGGGCTGCGTCACCAAAGAAGAAGAGGGCCAGGAGGCCAAAGAAGGCCGCGACCCACCCTCCAGTGCAGGCTATGATCCTGGCTGCTCTGAAAGCTTCCAAAGACCGAAAAGGGACCTCACTGGCTGCCATCAAGAAGCACATGGCCGCCAACAACAGGGTGGACATGGCCCGGCTCGCACCACACATTAAGATGAGCCTGAAGAGGGGAGTGGCCTCTGGCGTGCTGAAGCAGGCCTCTGGGACTGGGGCCTCTGGGAGGTTCCGTGTAGGGAGACTGCCCAAGGCCCCGAGGAAGAAGAAGGCTAAGAAACCCAAGAAGAAGAGGGCCAGGAAGGCAAAGAAAGTCAAGAAGGCCAAGAAGCCCAAGGCAAAGAAGACCGCCAAGAAGAGGAAACCAAAGGCCAAGAAAGCCAAAAAAACCCAAGGCTGCCAAAAAGACTGCCAGGAAGGCAAAGCCCAAAAAGCCAAAGGCCAAGAAGGCGGCAAGGCCAAAGAAGGCCAAGAAGTAGGCAAAAAGAGCGGTTCAACAACCACAACATAAAGGTCCTTTTCAGGACCAACCATCTCTTTCCAGAGAGAGAATTCGCTTCCACAAAGTGTTATGTGAAAAGTGCCCCAACAGTTCAATATTTCCTTGTATAATATTTGAATAAGACCACCCCCTTTCTTGCCTTGTTTTGTTCATTTCCGGTTAAATACCCCCTCCCCCATGAAGTACTGTTCAGAGAGACTTGTTGTTAAAAGCCCACATGCGTGTAAAGACCAATCCCTTGCAAACAGCCTGAACAGGTTTACAGGGTAATTTCACACAGCCACTCGAGGTCTAGTGCACAATATACAAAAGTTGCTGCCTACCTCTGCCTCCCCCAAAAATCGCCAGTACTAATGCACAGGCAATTCTCTGTAACCTCACCCTGCCTCCTCATCCTGCACATCCCTCTCATATATACTTTAGGACCTTACTATTTTTTTTTTTTTCTTTTTGCCATATTTAATGAAGTTTTGACACCTATTTAATGACAAGACTTTTCATTTTAAGGTGCATTTTTGATGTGGGGAAATCAAAGACTTTTGTTTTCAAAAGACTGCAGCACACTCGCCACTCTGACCAGCCCTTGGGTTTTGTGCTTCTCTGCCCACTTTAGACCCACTATAAATCTTTGGAGTTTGGAAGAAATTTAGAAAGACCAGTGTTTTTTATGACCAGTGTATGTGGTCTTTAGTGTCAATGTGCTCTTGGCGAATTTGAAAACTACAAAATGTTGACTAAGGCCATAAATTGTAGAAATATGTAAACTTTCTCAGAGTCACCCAGGGGCTGTGAAATGGTAAGTTTGTAAAAATAGGGGTATTTTGGCGATTGGAATTTCCAGATTTAGTTGGAATAGACACACAGAAATTCCAATGAGTACCTCAGGTGCAGAAATGCCCAGAAATTTTTTCCTTTTTCCAAGATATGGGGTGGGTTGCCAAGGGTTTTAAGCACAAATTTCACAGCCCCTGTCTTCCAGGACACCCATGAGCCCAGTCACACCAGTGGTGATTGCTCTGACGTCCGAAATTTCGCTATAAAAGCCCCCTGCTCTGATGACTGGCCACTCACTTTTGTGTAGACACACAGCTGTTCACACTGAAGACAATGGCTGCATCAAGATCTGGATCACCTCCCAAGTCGGCCTCTCCCTCCAGGAGGGCTGCGTCACCAAAGAAGAAGAGGGCCAGGAGGCCAAAGAAGGCCGCGACCCACCCTCCAGTGCAGGCTATGATCCTGGCTGCTCTGAAAGCTTCCAAAGACCGAAAAGGGACCTCACTGGCTGCCATCAAGAAGCACATGGCCGCCAACAACAGGGTGGACATGGCCCGGCTCGCACCACACATTAAGATGAGCCTGAAGAGGGGAGTGGCCTCTGGCGTGCTGAAGCAGGCCTCTGGGACTGGGGCCTCTGGGAGGTTCCGTGTAGGGAGACTGCCCAAGGCCCCGAGGAAGAAGAAGGCTAAGAAACCCAAGAAGAAGAGGGCCAGGAAGGCAAAGAAAGTCAAGAAGGCCAAGAAGCCCAAGGCAAAGAAGACCGCCAAGAAGAGGAAACCAAAGGCCAAGAAAGCCAAAAAAACCCAAGGCTGCCAAAAAGACTGCCAGGAAGGCAAAGCCCAAAAAGCCAAAGGCCAAGAAGGCGGCAAGGCCAAAGAAGGCCAAGAAGTAGGCAAAAAGAGCGGTTCAACAACCACAACATAAAGGTCCTTTTCAGGACCAACCATCTCTTTCCAGAGAGAGAATTCGCTTCCACAAAGTGTTATGTGAAAAGTGCCCCAACAGTTCAATATTTCCTTGTATAATATTTGAATAAGACCACCCCCTTTCTTGCCTTGTTTTGTTCATTTCCGGTTAAATACCCCCTCCCCCATGAAGTACTGTTCAGAGAGACTTGTTGTTAAAAGCCCACATGCGTGTAAAGACCAATCCCTTGCAAACAGCCTGAACAGGTTTACAGGGTAATTTCACACAGCCACTCGAGGTCTAGTGCACAATATACAAAAGTTGCTGCCTACCTCTGCCTCCCCCAAAAATCGCCAGTACTAATGCACAGGCAATTCTCTGTAACCTCACCCTGCCTCCTCATCCTGCACATCCCTCTCATATATACTTTAGGACCTTACTATTTTTTTTTTTTTCTTTTTGCCATATTTAATGAAGTTTTGACACCTATTTAATGACAAGACTTTTCATTTTAAGGTGCATTTTTGATGTGGGGAAATCAAAGACTTTTGTTTTCAAAAGACTGCAGCACACTCGCCACTCTGACCAGCCCTTGGGTTTTGTGCTTCTCTGCCCACTTTAGACCCACTATAAATCTTTGGAGTTTGGAAGAAATTTAGAAAGACCAGTGTTTTTTATGACCAGTGTATGTGGTCTTTAGTGTCAATGTGCTCTTGGCGAATTTGAAAACTACAAAATGTTGACTAAGGCCATAAATTGTAGAAATATGTAAACTTTCTCAGAGTCACCCAGGGGCTGTGAAATGGTAAGTTTGTAAAAATAGGGGTATTTTGGCGATTGGAATTTCCAGATTTAGTTGGAATAGACACACAGAAATTCCAATGAGTACCTCAGGTGCAGAAATGCCCAGAAATTTTTTCCTTTTTCCAAGATATGGGGTGGGTTGCCAAGGGTTTTAAGCACAAATTTCACAGCCCCTGTCTTCCAGGACACCCATGAGCCCAGTCACACCAGTGGTGATTGCTCTGACGTCCGAAATTTCGCTATAAAAGCCCCCTGCTCTGATGACTGGCCACTCACTTTTGTGTAGACACACAGCTGTTCACACTGAAGACAATGGCTGCATCAAGATCTGGATCACCTCCCAAGTCGGCCTCTCCCTCCAGGAGGGCTGCGTCACCAAAGAAGAAGAGGGCCAGGAGGCCAAAGAAGGCCGCGACCCACCCTCCAGTGCAGGCTATGATCCTGGCTGCTCTGAAAGCTTCCAAAGACCGAAAAGGGACCTCACTGGCTGCCATCAAGAAGCACATGGCCGCCAACAACAGGGTGGACATGGCCCGGCTCGCACCACACATTAAGATGAGCCTGAAGAGGGGAGTGGCCTCTGGCGTGCTGAAGCAGGCCTCTGGGACTGGGGCCTCTGGGAGGTTCCGTGTAGGGAGACTGCCCAAGGCCCCGAGGAAGAAGAAGGCTAAGAAACCCAAGAAGAAGAGGGCCAGGAAGGCAAAGAAAGTCAAGAAGGCCAAGAAGCCCAAGGCAAAGAAGACCGCCAAGAAGAGGAAACCAAAGGCCAAGAAAGCCAAAAAAACCCAAGGCTGCCAAAAAGACTGCCAGGAAGGCAAAGCCCAAAAAGCCAAAGGCCAAGAAGGCGGCAAGGCCAAAGAAGGCCAAGAAGTAGGCAAAAAGAGCGGTTCAACAACCACAACATAAAGGTCCTTTTCAGGACCAACCATCTCTTTCCAGAGAGAGAATTCGCTTCCACAAAGTGTTATGTGAAAAGTGCCCCAACAGTTCAATATTTCCTTGTATAATATTTGAATAAGACCACCCCCTTTCTTGCCTTGTTTTGTTCATTTCCGGTTAAATACCCCCTCCCCCATGAAGTACTGTTCAGAGAGACTTGTTGTTAAAAGCCCACATGCGTGTAAAGACCAATCCCTTGCAAACAGCCTGAACAGGTTTACAGGGTAATTTCACACAGCCACTCGAGGTCTAGTGCACAATATACAAAACTTGCTGCCTACCTCTGCCTCCCCCAAAAATCGCCAGTACTAATGCACAGGCAATTCTCTGTAACCTCACCCTGCCTCCTCATCCTGCACATCCCTCTCATATATACTTTAGGACCTTACTATTTTTTTTTTTTTCTTTTTGCCATATTTAATGAAGTTTTGACACCTATTTAATGACAAGACTTTTCATTTTAAGGTGCATTTTTGATGTGGGGAAATCAAAGACTTTTGTTTTCAAAAGACTGCAGCACACTCGCCACTCTGACCAGCCCTTGGGTTTTGTGCTTCTCTGCCCACTTTAGACCCACTATAAATCTTTGGAGTTTGGAAGAAATTTAGAAAGACCAGTGTTTTTTATGACCAGTGTATGTGGTCTTTAGTGTCAATGTGCTCTTGGCGAATTTGAAAACTACAAAATGTTGACTAAGGCCATAAATTGTAGAAATATGTAAACTTTCTCAGAGTCACCCAGGGGCTGTGAAATGGTAAGTTTGTAAAAATAGGGGTATTTTGGCGATTGGAATTTCCAGATTTAGTTGGAATAGACACACAGAAATTCCAATGAGTACCTCAGGTGCAGAAATGCCCAGAAATTTTTTCCTTTTTCCAAGATATGGGGTGGGTTGCCAAGGGTTTTAAGCACAAATTTCACAGCCCCTGTCTTCCAGGACACCCATGAGCCCAGTCACACCAGTGGTGATTGCTCTGACGTCCGAAATTTCGCTATAAAAGCCCCCTGCTCTGATGACTGGCCACTCACTTTTGTGTAGACACACAGCTGTTCACACTGAAGACAATGGCTGCATCAAGATCTGGATCACCTCCCAAGTCGGCCTCTCCCTCCAGGAGGGCTGCGTCACCAAAGAAGAAGAGGGCCAGGAGGCCAAAGAAGGCCGCGACCCACCCTCCAGTGCAGGCTATGATCCTGGCTGCTCTGAAAGCTTCCAAAGACCGAAAAGGGACCTCACTGGCTGCCATCAAGAAGCACATGGCCGCCAACAACAGGGTGGACATGGCCCGGCTCGCACCACACATTAAGATGAGCCTGAAGAGGGGAGTGGCCTCTGGCGTGCTGAAGCAGGCCTCTGGGACTGGGGCCTCTGGGAGGTTCCGTGTAGGGAGACTGCCCAAGGCCCCGAGGAAGAAGAAGGCTAAGAAACCCAAGAAGAAGAGGGCCAGGAAGGCAAAGAAAGTCAAGAAGGCCAAGAAGCCCAAGGCAAAGAAGACCGCCAAGAAGAGGAAACCAAAGGCCAAGAAAGCCAAAAAAACCCAAGGCTGCCAAAAAGACTGCCAGGAAGGCAAAGCCCAAAAAGCCAAAGGCCAAGAAGGCGGCAAGGCCAAAGAAGGCCAAGAAGTAGGCAAAAAGAGCGGTTCAACAACCACAACATAAAGGTCCTTTTCAGGACCAACCATCTCTTTCCAGAGAGAGAATTCGCTTCCACAAAGTGTTATGTGAAAAGTGCCCCAACAGTTCAATATTTCCTTGTATAATATTTGAATAAGACCACCCCCTTTCTTGCCTTGTTTTGTTCATTTCCGGTTAAATACCCCCTCCCCCATGAAGTACTGTTCAGAGAGACTTGTTGTTAAAAGCCCACATGCGTGTAAAGACCAATCCCTTGCAAACAGCCTGAACAGGTTTACAGGGTAATTTCACACAGCCACTCGAGGTCTAGTGCACAATATACAAAAGTTGCTGCCTACCTCTGCCTCCCCCAAAAATCGCCAGTACTAATGCACAGGCAATTCTCTGTAACCTCACCCTGCCTCCTCATCCTGCACATCCCTCTCATATATACTTTAGGACCTTACTATTTTTTTTTTTCTTTTTGCCATATTTAATGAAGTTTTGACACCTATTTAATGACAAGACTTTTCATTTTAAGGTGCATTTTTGATGTGGGGAAATCAAAGACTTTTGTTTTCAAAAGACTGCAGCACACTCGCCACTCTGACCAGCCCTTGGGTTTTGTGCTTCTCTGCCCACTTTAGACCCACTATAAATCTTTGGAGTTTGGAAGAAATTTAGAAAGACCAGTGTTTTTTATGACCAGTGTATGTGGTCTTTAGTGTCAATGTGCTCTTGGCGAATTTGAAAACTACAAAATGTTGACTAAGGCCATAAATTGTAGAAATATGTAAACTTTCTCAGAGTCACCCAGGGGCTGTGAAATGGTAAGTTTGTAAAAATAGGGGTATTTTGGCGATTGGAATTTCCAGATTTAGTTGGAATAGACACACAGAAATTCCAATGAGTACCTCAGGTGCAGAAATGCCCAGAAATTTTTTCCTTTTTCCAAGATATGGGGTGGGTTGCCAAGGGTTTTAAGCACAAATTTCACAGCCCCTGTCTTCCAGGACACCCATGAGCCCAGTCACACCAGTGGTGATTGCTCTGACGTCCGAAATTTCGCTATAAAAGCCCCCTGCTCTGATGACTGGCCACTCACTTTTGTGTAGACACACAGCTGTTCACACTGAAGACAATGGCTGCATCAAGATCTGGATCACCTCCCAAGTCGGCCTCTCCCTCCAGGAGGGCTGCGTCACCAAAGAAGAAGAGGGCCAGGAGGCCAAAGAAGGCCGCGACCCACCCTCCAGTGCAGGCTATGATCCTGGCTGCTCTGAAAGCTTCCAAAGACCGAAAAGGGACCTCACTGGCTGCCATCAAGAAGCACATGGCCGCCAACAACAGGGTGGACATGGCCCGGCTCGCACCACACATTAAGATGAGCCTGAAGAGGGGAGTGGCCTCTGGCGTGCTGAAGCAGGCCTCTGGGACTGGGGCCTCTGGGAGGTTCCGTGTAGGGAGACTGCCCAAGGCCCCGAGGAAGAAGAAGGCTAAGAAACCCAAGAAGAAGAGGGCCAGGAAGGCAAAGAAAGTCAAGAAGGCCAAGAAGCCCAAGGCAAAGAAGACCGCCAAGAAGAGGAAACCAAAGGCCAAGAAAGCCAAAAAAACCCAAGGCTGCCAAAAAGACTGCCAGGAAGGCAAAGCCCAAAAAGCCAAAGGCCAAGAAGGCGGCAAGGCCAAAGAAGGCCAAGAAGTAGGCAAAAAGAGCGGTTCAACAACCACAACATAAAGGTCCTTTTCAGGACCAACCATCTCTTTCCAGAGAGAGAATTCGCTTCCACAAAGTGTTATGTGAAAAGTGCCCCAACAGTTCAATATTTCCTTGTATAATATTTGAATAAGACCACCCCCTTTCTTGCCTTGTTTTGTTCATTTCCGGTTAAATACCCCCTCCCCCATGAAGTACTGTTCAGAGAGACTTGTTGTTAAAAGCCCACATGCGTGTAAAGACCAATCCCTTGCAAACAGCCTGAACAGGTTTACAGGGTAATTTCACACAGCCACTCGAGGTCTAGTGCACAATATACAAAAGTTGCTGCCTACCTCTGCCTCCCCCAAAAATCGCCAGTACTAATGCACAGGCAATTCTCTGTAACCTCACCCTGCCTCCTCATCCTGCACATCCCTCTCATATATACTTTAGGACCTTACTATTTTTTTTTTTTCTTTTTGCCATATTTAATGAAGTTTTGACACCTATTTAATGACAAGACTTTTCATTTTAAGGTGCATTTTTGATGTGGGGAAATCAAAGACTTTTGTTTTCAAAAGACTGCAGCACACTCGCCACTCTGACCAGCCCTTGGGTTTTGTGCTTCTCTGCCCACTTTAGACCCACTATAAATCTTTGGAGTTTGGAAGAAATTTAGAAAGACCAGTGTTTTTTATGACCAGTGTATGTGGTCTTTAGTGTCAATGTGCTCTTGGCGAATTTGAAAACTACAAAATGTTGACTAAGGCCATAAATTGTAGAAATATGTAAACTTTCTCAGAGTCACCCAGGGGCTGTGAAATGGTAAGTTTGTAAAAATAGGGGTATTTTGGCGATTGGAATTTCCAGATTTAGTTGGAATAGACACACAGAAATTCCAATGAGTACCTCAGGTGCAGAAATGCCCAGAAATTTTTTCCTTTTTCCAAGATATGGGGTGGGTTGCCAAGGGTTTTAAGCACAAATTTCACAGCCCCTGTCTTCCAGGACACCCATGAGCCCAGTCACACCAGTGGTGATTGCTCTGACGTCCGAAATTTCGCTATAAAAGCCCCCTGCTCTGATGACTGGCCACTCACTTTTGTGTAGACACACAGCTGTTCACACTGAAGACAATGGCTGCATCAAGATCTGGATCACCTCCCAAGTCGGCCTCTCCCTCCAGGAGGGCTGCGTCACCAAAGAAGAAGAGGGCCAGGAGGCCAAAGAAGGCCGCGACCCACCCTCCAGTGCAGGCTATGATCCTGGCTGCTCTGAAAGCTTCCAAAGACCGAAAAGGGACCTCACTGGCTGCCATCAAGAAGCACATGGCCGCCAACAACAGGGTGGACATGGCCCGGCTCGCACCACACATTAAGATGAGCCTGAAGAGGGGAGTGGCCTCTGGCGTGCTGAAGCAGGCCTCTGGGACTGGGGCCTCTGGGAGGTTCCGTGTAGGGAGACTGCCCAAGGCCCCGAGGAAGAAGAAGGCTAAGAAACCCAAGAAGAAGAGGGCCAGGAAGGCAAAGAAAGTCAAGAAGGCCAAGAAGCCCAAGGCAAAGAAGACCGCCAAGAAGAGGAAACCAAAGGCCAAGAAAGCCAAAAAAACCCAAGGCTGCCAAAAAGACTGCCAGGAAGGCAAAGCCCAAAAAGCCAAAGGCCAAGAAGGCGGCAAGGCCAAAGAAGGCCAAGAAGTAGGCAAAAAGAGCGGTTCAACAACCACAACATAAAGGTCCTTTTCAGGACCAACCATCTCTTTCCAGAGAGAGAATTCGCTTCCACAAAGTGTTATGTGAAAAGTGCCCCAACAGTTCAATATTTCCTTGTATAATATTTGAATAAGACCACCCCCTTTCTTGCCTTGTTTTGTTCATTTCCGGTTAAATACCCCCTCCCCCATGAAGTACTGTTCAGAGAGACTTGTTGTTAAAAGCCCACATGCGTGTAAAGACCAATCCCTTGCAAACAGCCTGAACAGGTTTACAGGGTAATTTCACACAGCCACTCGAGGTCTAGTGCACAATATACAAAAGTTGCTGCCTACCTCTGCCTCCCCCAAAAATCGCCAGTACTAATGCACAGGCAATTCTCTGTAACCTCACCCTGCCTCCTCATCCTGCACATCCCTCTCATATATACTTTAGGACCTTACTATTTTTTTTTTCTTTTTGCCATATTTAATGAAGTTTTGACACCTATTTAATGACAAGACTTTTCATTTTAAGGTGCATTTTTGATGTGGGGAAATCAAAGACTTTTGTTTTCAAAAGACTGCAGCACACTCGCCACTCTGACCAGCCCTTGGGTTTTGTGCTTCTCTGCCCACTTTAGACCCACTATAAATCTTTGGAGTTTGGAAGAAATTTAGAAAGACCAGTGTTTTTTATGACCAGTGTATGTGGTCTTTAGTGTCAATGTGCTCTTGGCGAATTTGAAAACTACAAAATGTTGACTAAGGCCATAAATTGTAGAAATATGTAAACTTTCTCAGAGTCACCCAGGGGCTGTGAAATGGTAAGTTTGTAAAAATAGGGGTATTTTGGCGATTGGAATTTCCAGATTTAGTTGGAATAGACACACAGAAATTCCAATGAGTACCTCAGGTGCAGAAATGCCCAGAAATTTTTTCCTTTTTCCAAGATATGGGGTGGGTTGCCAAGGGTTTTAAGCACAAATTTCACAGCCCCTGTCTTCCAGGATACCCATGAGCCCAGTCACACCAGTGGTGATTGCTCTGACGTCCGAAATTTCGCTATAAAAGCCCCTTGCTCTGATGACTGGCCACTCACTTTTGTGTAGACACACAGCTGTTCACACTGAAGACAATGGCTGCATCAAGATCTGGATCACCTCCCAAGTCGGCCTCTCCCTCCAGGAGGGCCGCGTCACCAAAGAAGAAGAGGGCCAGGAGGCCAAAGAAGGCCGCGACCCACCCTCCAGTGCAGGCTATGATCCTGGCTGCTCTGAAAGCTTCCAAAGACCGAAAAGGGACCTCACTGGCTGCCATCAAGAAGCACATGGCCGCCAACAACAGGGTGGACATGGCCCGGCTCGCACCACACATTAAGATGAGCCTGAAGAGGGGAGTGGCCTCTGGCATGCTGAAGCAGGCCTCTGGGACTGGGGCCTCCGGGAGGTTCCGTGTAGGGAGACTGCCCAAGGCCCCAGGGAAGAAGAAGGCTAAGAAACCCAAGAAGAAGAGGGCCAGGAAGGCAAAGAAAGTTAAGAAGGCCAAGAAGCCCAAGGCAAAGAAGGCCGCCAAGAAGAGGAAACCAAAGGCCAAGAAAGCCAAAAAACCCAAGGCTGCCAAAAAGACTGCCAGGAAGGCAAAGGCCAAAGGCCAAGAAGGCGGCAAGGCCAAAGAAGGCCAAGAAGTAGGCAAAAAGAGCGGTTAAACAACCACAACATAAAAGTCCTTTTCAGGACCAACCATCTCTTTCCAGAGAGAGAATTCGCTTCCACAAAGTGTTATGTGAAAAGTGCCCCAACAGTTCAATATTTCCTTGTGTAATATTTGAATAAGACCACCCCCTTTCTTGCCTTGTTTTGTTCATTTCCGGTTAAATACCCCCTCCCCCATGAAGTACTGTTCAGAGAGACTTGTTGTCAAAAGCCCACATGCGTGTAAAGACCAATCCCTTGCAAACAGCCTGAACAGGTTTACAGGGTAATTTCACACAGCCACTCGAGGTCTAGTGCACAATATACAAAAGTTGCTGCCTACCTCTGCCTCCCCGAAAAATCGCCAGTACTAATGCACAGGCAATTCTCTGTAGCCTCACCCTGCCCCCTCATCCTGCACATCCCTCTTATATATACTTTAGGACCTTACTATTTTTTTTTTTTTTTTTTCCCATATTTAATGAAGTTTTGACACCTATTTAATGACAAGACTTTTCATTTTAAGGTGCATTTTTGATGTGGGGAAATCAAAGACTTTTGTTTTCAAAAGACTGCAGCACACTCGCCACTCTGACCAGACGTGGGGTTTTGTGCTTCTCTGCCCACTTTAGACCCACTATAAATCTTTGGAGTTTGGAAGAAATTTAGAAAGACCAGTGTTTTTTATGACCAGTGTATGTGGTCTTCAGTGTTAATGTGCTCTTGGCGAATTTGAAAACTACAAAATGTTAACTAAGGCCATAAATTGTAGAAATATGTAAACTTTCTCAGAGTCACCCAGGGGCTGTGAAATGGTAAGTTTGTAAAAATAGGGGTATTTTGGCGATTGGAATTTCCAGATTTAGTTGGAATAGACACACAGAAATTCCAATGAGTACCTCAGGTGCAGAAATGCCCAGAAATTTTTTCCTTTTTCCAAGATATGGGGTGGGTTGCCAAGGGTTTTAAGCACAAATTTCACAGCCCCTGTCTTCCAGGACACCCATGAGCCCAGTCACACCAGTGGTGATTGCTCTGACGTCCGAAATTTCGCTATAAAAGCCCCCTGCTCTGATGACTGGCCACTCACTTTTGTGTAGACACACAGCTGTTCACACTGAAGACAATGGCTGCATCAAGATCTGGATCACCTCCCAAGTCGGCCTCTCCCTCCAGGAGGGCTGCGTCACCAAAGAAGAAGAGGGCCAGGAGGCCAAAGAAGGCCGCGACCCACCCTCCAGTGCAGGCTATGATCCTGGCTGCTCTGAAAGCTTCCAAAGACCGAAAAGGGACCTCACTGGCTGCCATCAAGAAGCACATGGCCGCCAACAACAGGGTGGACATGGCCCGGCTCGCACCACACATTAAGATGAGCCTGAAGAGGGGAGTGGCCTCTGGCGTGCTGAAGCAGGCCTCTGGGACTGGGGCCTCTGGGAGGTTCCGTGTAGGGAGACTGCCCAAGGCCCCGAGGAAGAAGAAGGCTAAGAAACCCAAGAAGAAGAGGGCCAGGAAGGCAAAGAAAGTCAAGAAGGCCAAGAAGCCCAAGGCAAAGAAGACCGCCAAGAAGAGGAAACCAAAGGCCAAGAAAGCCAAAAAAACCCAAGGCTGCCAAAAAGACTGCCAGGAAGGCAAAGCCCAAAAAGCCAAAGGCCAAGAAGGCGGCAAGGCCAAAGAAGGCCAAGAAGTAGGCAAAAAGAGCGGTTCAACAACCACAACATAAAGGTCCTTTTCAGGACCAACCATCTCTTTCCAGAGAGAGAATTCGCTTCCACAAAGTGTTATGTGAAAAGTGCCCCAACAGTTCAATATTTCCTTGTATAATATTTGAATAAGACCACCCCCTTTCTTGCCTTGTTTTGTTCATTTCCGGTTAAATACCCCCTCCCCCATGAAGTACTGTTCAGAGAGACTTGTTGTTAAAAGCCCACATGCGTGTAAAGACCAATCCCTTGCAAACAGCCTGAACAGGTTTACAGGGTAATTTCACACAGCCACTCGAGGTCTAGTGCACAATATACAAAAGTTGCTGCCTACCTCTGCCTCCCCCAAAAATCGCCAGTACTAATGCACAGGCAATTCTCTGTAACCTCACCCTGCCTCCTCATCCTGCACATCCCTCTCATATATACTTTAGGACCTTACTATTTTTTTTTTTCTTTTTGCCATATTTAATGAAGTTTTGACACCTATTTAATGACAAGACTTTTCATTTTAAGGTGCATTTTTGATGTGGGGAAATCAAAGACTTTTGTTTTCAAAAGACTGCAGCACACTCGCCACTCTGACCAGCCCTTGGGTTTTGTGCTTCTCTGCCCACTTTAGACCCACTATAAATCTTTGGAGTTTGGAAGAAATTTAGAAAGACCAGTGTTTTTTATGACCAGTGTATGTGGTCTTTAGTGTCAATGTGCTCTTGGCGAATTTGAAAACTACAAAATGTTGACTAAGGCCATAAATTGTAGAAATATGTAAACTTTCTCAGAGTCACCCAGGGGCTGTGAAATGGTAAGTTTGTAAAAATAGGGGTATTTTGGCGATTGGAATTTCCAGATTTAGTTGGAATAGACACACAGAAATTCCAATGAGTACCTCAGGTGCAGAAATGCCCAGAAATTTTTTCCTTTTTCCAAGATATGGGGTGGGTTGCCAAGGGTTTTAAGCACAAATTTCACAGCCCCTGTCTTCCAGGATACCCATGAGCCCAGTCACACCAGTGGTGATTGCTCTGACGTCCGAAATTTCGCTATAAAAGCCCCTTGCTCTGATGACTGGCCACTCACTTTTGTGTAGACACACAGCTGTTCACACTGAAGACAATGGCTGCATCAAGATCTGGATCACCTCCCAAGTCGGCCTCTCCCTCCAGGAGGGCCGCGTCACCAAAGAAGAAGAGGGCCAGGAGGCCAAAGAAGGCCGCGACCCACCCTCCAGTGCAGGCTATGATCCTGGCTGCTCTGAAAGCTTCCAAAGACCGAAAAGGGACCTCACTGGCTGCCATCAAGAAGCACATGGCCGCCAACAACAGGGTGGACATGGCCCGGCTCGCACCACACATTAAGATGAGCCTGAAGAGGGGAGTGGCCTCTGGCATGCTGAAGCAGGCCTCTGGGACTGGGGCCTCCGGGAGGTTCCGTGTAGGGAGACTGCCCAAGGCCCCAGGGAAGAAGAAGGCTAAGAAACCCAAGAAGAAGAGGGCCAGGAAGGCAAAGAAAGTTAAGAAGGCCAAGAAGCCCAAGGCAAAGAAGGCCGCCAAGAAGAGGAAACCAAAGGCCAAGAAAGCCAAAAAACCCAAGGCTGCCAAAAAGACTGCCAGGAAGGCAAAGGCCAAAGGCCAAGAAGGCGGCAAGGCCAAAGAAGGCCAAGAAGTAGGCAAAAAGAGCGGTTAAACAACCACAACATAAAAGTCCTTTTCAGGACCAACCATCTCTTTCCAGAGAGAGAATTCGCTTCCACAAAGTGTTATGTGAAAAGTGCCCCAACAGTTCAATATTTCCTTGTGTAATATTTGAATAAGACCACCCCCTTTCTTGCCTTGTTTTGTTCATTTCCGGTTAAATACCCCCTCCCCCATGAAGTACTGTTCAGAGAGACTTGTTGTCAAAAGCCCACATGCGTGTAAAGACCAATCCCTTGCAAACAGCCTGAACAGGTTTACAGGGTAATTTCACACAGCCACTCGAGGTCTAGTGCACAATATACAAAAGTTGCTGCCTACCTCTGCCTCCCCGAAAAATCGCCAGTACTAATGCACAGGCAATTCTCTGTAGCCTCACCCTGCCCCCTCATCCTGCACATCCCTCTTATATATACTTTAGGACCTTACTATTTTTTTTTTTTTTTTTTTCCCATATTTAATGAAGTTTTGACACCTATTTAATGACAAGACTTTTCATTTTAAGGTGCATTTTTGATGTGGGGAAATCAAAGACTTTTGTTTTCAAAAGACTGCAGCACACTCGCCACTCTGACCAGACGTGGGGTTTTGTGCTTCTCTGCCCACTTTAGACCCACTATAAATCTTTGGAGTTTGGAAGAAATTTAGAAAGACCAGTGTTTTTTATGACCAGTGTATGTGGTCTTCAGTGTTAATGTGCTCTTGGCGAATTTGAAAACTACAAAATGTTAACTAAGGCCATAAATTGTAGAAATATGTAAACTTTCTCAGAGTCACCCAGGGGCTGTGAAATGGTAAGTTTGTAAAAATAGGGGTATTTTGGCGATTGGAATTTCCAGATTTAGTTGGAATAGACACACAGAAATTCCAATGAGTACCTCAGGTGCAGAAATGCCCAGAAATTTTTTCCTTTTTCCAAGATATGGGGTGGGTTGCCAAGGGTTTTAAGCACAAATTTCACAGCCCCTGTCTTCCAGGACACCCATGAGCCCAGTCACACCAGTGGTGATTGCTCTGACGTCCGAAATTTCGCTATAAAAGCCCCCTGCTCTGATGACTGGCCACTCACTTTTGTGTAGACACACAGCTGTTCACACTGAAGACAATGGCTGCATCAAGATCTGGATCACCTCCCAAGTCGGCCTCTCCCTCCAGGAGGGCTGCGTCACCAAAGAAGAAGAGGGCCAGGAGGCCAAAGAAGGCCGCGACCCACCCTCCAGTGCAGGCTATGATCCTGGCTGCTCTGAAAGCTTCCAAAGACCGAAAAGGGACCTCACTGGCTGCCATCAAGAAGCACATGGCCGCCAACAACAGGGTGGACATGGCCCGGCTCGCACCACACATTAAGATGAGCCTGAAGAGGGGAGTGGCCTCTGGCGTGCTGAAGCAGGCCTCTGGGACTGGGGCCTCTGGGAGGTTCCGTGTAGGGAGACTGCCCAAGGCCCCGAGGAAGAAGAAGGCTAAGAAACCCAAGAAGAAGAGGGCCAGGAAGGCAAAGAAAGTCAAGAAGGCCAAGAAGCCCAAGGCAAAGAAGACCGCCAAGAAGAGGAAACCAAAGGCCAAGAAAGCCAAAAAACCCAAGGCTGCCAAAAAGACTGCCAGGAAGGCAAAGCCCAAAAAGCCAAAGGCCAAGAAGGCGGCAAGGCCAAAGAAGGCCAAGAAGTAGGCAAAAAGAGCGGTTCAACAACCACAACATAAAGGTCCTTTTCAGGACCAACCATCTCTTTCCAGAGAGAGAATTCGCTTCCACAAAGTGTTATGTGAAAAGTGCCCCAACAGTTCAATATTTCCTTGTATAATATTTGAATAAGACCACCCCCTTTCTTGCCTTGTTTTGTTCATTTCCGGTTAAATACCCCCTCCCCCATGAAGTACTGTTCAGAGAGACTTGTTGTTAAAAGCCCACATGCGTGTAAAGACCAATCCCTTGCAAACAGCCTGAACAGGTTTACAGGGTAATTTCACACAGCCACTCGAGGTCTAGTGCACAATATACAAAAGTTGCTGCCTACCTCTGCCTCCCCGAAAAATCGCCAGTACTAATGCACAGGCAATTCTCTGTAACCTCACCCTGCCTCCTCATCCTGCACATCCCTCTCATATATACTTTAGGACCTTACTATTTTTTTTTTTTCTTTTTGCCATATTTAATGAAGTTTTGACACCTATTTAATGACAAGACTTTTCATTTTAAGGTGCATTTTTGATGTGGGGAAATCAAAGACTTTTGTTTTCAAAAGACTGCAGCACACTCGCCACTCTGACCAGCCCTTGGGTTTTGTGCTTCTCTGCCCACTTTAGACCCACTATAAATCTTTGGAGTTTGGAAGAAATTTAGAAAGACCAGTGTTTTTTATGACCAGTGTATGTGGTCTTTAGTGTCAATGTGCTCTTGGCGAATTTGAAAACTACAAAATGTTGACTAAGGCCATAAATTGTAGAAATATGTAAACTTTCTCAGAGTCACCCAGGGGCTGTGAAATGGTAAGTTTGTAAAAATAGGGGTATTTTGGCGATTGGAATTTCCAGATTTAGTTGGAATAGACACACAGAAATTCCAATGAGTACCTCAGGTGCAGAAATGCCCAGAAATTTTTTCCTTTTTCCAAGATATGGGGTGGGTTGCCAAGGGTTTTAAGCACAAATTTCACAGCCCCTGTCTTCCAGGATACCCATGAGCCCAGTCACACCAGTGGTGATTGCTCTGACGTCCGAAATTTCGCTATAAAAGCCCCTTGCTCTGATGACTGGCCACTCACTTTTGTGTAGACACACAGCTGTTCACACTGAAGACAATGGCTGCATCAAGATCTGGATCACCTCCCAAGTCGGCCTCTCCCTCCAGGAGGGCCGCGTCACCAAAGAAGAAGAGGGCCAGGAGGCCAAAGAAGGCCGCGACCCACCCTCCAGTGCAGGCTATGATCCTGGCTGCTCTGAAAGCTTCCAAAGACCGAAAAGGGACCTCACTGGCTGCCATCAAGAAGCACATGGCCGCCAACAACAGGGTGGACATGGCCCGGCTCGCACCACACATTAAGATGAGCCTGAAGAGGGGAGTGGCCTCTGGCATGCTGAAGCAGGCCTCTGGGACTGGGGCCTCCGGGAGGTTCCGTGTAGGGAGACTGCCCAAGGCCCCAGGGAAGAAGAAGGCTAAGAAACCCAAGAAGAAGAGGGCCAGGAAGGCAAAGAAAGTTAAGAAGGCCAAGAAGCCCAAGGCAAAGAAGGCCGCCAAGAAGAGGAAACCAAAGGCCAAGAAAGCCAAAAAACCCAAGGCTGCCAAAAAGACTGCCAGGAAGGCAAAGGCCAAAGGCCAAGAAGGCGGCAAGGCCAAAGAAGGCCAAGAAGTAGGCAAAAAGAGCGGTTAAACAACCACAACATAAAAGTCCTTTTCAGGACCAACCATCTCTTTCCAGAGAGAGAATTCGCTTCCACAAAGTGTTATGTGAAAAGTGCCCCAACAGTTCAATATTTCCTTGTGTAATATTTGAATAAGACCACCCCCTTTCTTGCCTTGTTTTGTTCATTTCCGGTTAAATACCCCCTCCCCCATGAAGTACTGTTCAGAGAGACTTGTTGTCAAAAGCCCACATGCGTGTAAAGACCAATCCCTTGCAAACAGCCTGAACAGGTTTACAGGGTAATTTCACACAGCCACTCGAGGTCTAGTGCACAATATACAAAAGTTGCTGCCTACCTCTGCCTCCCCGAAAAATCGCCAGTACTAATGCACAGGCAATTCTCTGTAGCCTCACCCTGCCCCCTCATCCTGCACATCCCTCTTATATATACTTTAGGACCTTACTATTTTTTTTTTTTTTTTTTCCCATATTTAATGAAGTTTTGACACCTATTTAATGACAAAACTTTTCATTTTAAGGTGCATTTTTGATGTGGGGAAATCAAAGACTTTTGTTTTCAAAAGACTGCAGCACACTCGCCACTCTGACCAGACGTGGGGTTTTGTGCTTCTCTGCCCACTTTAGACCCACTATAAATCTTTGGAGTTTGGAAGAAATTTAGAAAGACCAGTGTTTTTTATGACCAGTGTATGTGGTCTTCAGTGTTAATGTGCTCTTGGCGAATTTGAAAACTACAAAATGTTAACTAAGGCCATAAATTGTAGAAATATGTAAACTTTCTCAGAGTCACCCAGGGGCTGTGAAATGGTAAGTTTGTAAAAATAGGGGTATTTTGGCGATTGGAATTTCCAGATTTAGTTGGAATAGACACACAGAAATTCCAATGAGTACCTCAGGTGCAGAAATGCCCAGAAATTTTTTCCTTTTTCCAAGATATGGGGTGGGTTGCCAAGGGTTTTAAGCACAAATTTCACAGCCCCTGTCTTCCAGGACACCCATGAGCCCAGTCACACCAGTGGTGATTGCTCTGACGTCCGAAATTTCGCTATAAAAGCCCCCTGCTCTGATGACTGGCCACTCACTTTTGTGTAGACACACAGCTGTTCACACTGAAGACAATGGCTGCATCAAGATCTGGATCACCTCCCAAGTCGGCCTCTCCCTCCAGGAGGGCTGCGTCACCAAAGAAGAAGAGGGCCAGGAGGCCAAAGAAGGCCGCGACCCACCCTCCAGTGCAGGCTATGATCCTGGCTGCTCTGAAAGCTTCCAAAGACCGAAAAGGGACCTCACTGGCTGCCATCAAGAAGCACATGGCCGCCAACAACAGGGTGGACATGGCCCGGCTCGCACCACACATTAAGATGAGCCTGAAGAGGGGAGTGGCCTCTGGCGTGCTGAAGCAGGCCTCTGGGACTGGGGCCTCTGGGAGGTTCCGTGTAGGGAGACTGCCCAAGGCCCCGAGGAAGAAGAAGGCTAAGAAACCCAAGAAGAAGAGGGCCAGGAAGGCAAAGAAAGTCAAGAAGGCCAAGAAGCCCAAGGCAAAGAAGACCGCCAAGAAGAGGAAACCAAAGGCCAAGAAAGCCAAAAAAACCCAAGGCTGCCAAAAAGACTGCCAGGAAGGCAAAGCCCAAAAAGCCAAAGGCCAAGAAGGCGGCAAGGCCAAAGAAGGCCAAGAAGTAGGCAAAAAGAGCGGTTCAACAACCACAACATAAAGGTCCTTTTCAGGACCAACCATCTCTTTCCAGAGAGAGAATTCGCTTCCACAAAGTGTTATGTGAAAAGTGCCCCAACAGTTCAATATTTCCTTGTATAATATTTGAATAAGACCACCCCCTTTCTTGCCTTGTTTTGTTCATTTCCGGTTAAATACCCCCTCCCCCATGAAGTACTGTTCAGAGAGACTTGTTGTTAAAAGCCCACATGCGTGTAAAGACCAATCCCTTGCAAACAGCCTGAACAGGTTTACAGGGTAATTTCACACAGCCACTCGAGGTCTAGTGCACAATATACAAAAGTTGCTGCCTACCTCTGCCTCCCCCAAAAATCGCCAGTACTAATGCACAGGCAATTCTCTGTAACCTCACCCTGCCTCCTCATCCTGCACATCCCTCTCATATATACTTTAGGACCTTACTATTTTTTTTTTTCTTTTTGCCATATTTAATGAAGTTTTGACACCTATTTAATGACAAGACTTTTCATTTTAAGGTGCATTTTTGATGTGGGGAAATCAAAGACTTTTGTTTTCAAAAGACTGCAGCACACTCGCCACTCTGACCAGCCCTTGGGTTTTGTGCTTCTCTGCCCACTTTAGACCCACTATAAATCTTTGGAGTTTGGAAGAAATTTAGAAAGACCAGTGTTTTTTATGACCAGTGTATGTGGTCTTTAGTGTCAATGTGCTCTTGGCGAATTTGAAAACTACAAAATGTTGACTAAGGCCATAAATTGTAGAAATATGTAAACTTTCTCAGAGTCACCCAGGGGCTGTGAAATGGTAAGTTTGTAAAAATAGGGGTATTTTGGCGATTGGAATTTCCAGATTTAGTTGGAATAGACACACAGAAATTCCAATGAGTACCTCAGGTGCAGAAATGCCCAGAAATTTTTTCCTTTTTCCAAGATATGGGGTGGGTTGCCAAGGGTTTTAAGCACAAATTTCACAGCCCCTGTCTTCCAGGATACCCATGAGCCCAGTCACACCAGTGGTGATTGCTCTGACGTCCGAAATTTCGCTATAAAAGCCCCTTGCTCTGATGACTGGCCACTCACTTTTGTGTAGACACACAGCTGTTCACACTGAAGACAATGGCTGCATCAAGATCTGGATCACCTCCCAAGTCGGCCTCTCCCTCCAGGAGGGCCGCGTCACCAAAGAAGAAGAGGGCCAGGAGGCCAAAGAAGGCCGCGACCCACCCTCCAGTGCAGGCTATGATCCTGGCTGCTCTGAAAGCTTCCAAAGACCGAAAAGGGACCTCACTGGCTGCCATCAAGAAGCACATGGCCGCCAACAACAGGGTGGACATGGCCCGGCTCGCACCACACATTAAGATGAGCCTGAAGAGGGGAGTGGCCTCTGGCATGCTGAAGCAGGCCTCTGGGACTGGGGCCTCCGGGAGGTTCCGTGTAGGGAGACTGCCCAAGGCCCCAGGGAAGAAGAAGGCTAAGAAACCCAAGAAGAAGAGGGCCAGGAAGGCAAAGAAAGTTAAGAAGGCCAAGAAGCCCAAGGCAAAGAAGGCCGCCAAGAAGAGGAAACCAAAGGCCAAGAAAGCCAAAAAACCCAAGGCTGCCAAAAAGACTGCCAGGAAGGCAAAGGCCAAAGGCCAAGAAGGCGGCAAGGCCAAAGAAGGCCAAGAAGTAGGCAAAAAGAGCGGTTAAACAACCACAACATAAAAGTCCTTTTCAGGACCAACCATCTCTTTCCAGAGAGAGAATTCGCTTCCACAAAGTGTTATGTGAAAAGTGCCCCAACAGTTCAATATTTCCTTGTGTAATATTTGAATAAGACCACCCCCTTTCTTGCCTTGTTTTGTTCATTTCCGGTTAAATACCCCCTCCCCCATGAAGTACTGTTCAGAGAGACTTGTTGTCAAAAGCCCACATGTGTGTAAAGACCAATCCCTTGCAAACAGCCTGAACAGGTTTACAGGGTAATTTCACACAGCCACTCGAGGTCTAGTGCACAATATACAAAAGTTGCTGCCTACCTCTGCCTCCCCGAAAAATCGCCAGTACTAATGCACAGGCAATTCTCTGTAGCCTCACCCTGCCCCCTCATCCTGCACATCCCTCTTATATATACTTTAGGACCTTACTATTTTTTTTTTTTTTTTTTCCCATATTTAATGAAGTTTTGACACCTATTTAATGACAAGACTTTTCATTTTAAGGTGCATTTTTGATGTGGGGAAATCAAAGACTTTTGTTTTCAAAAGACTGCAGCACACTCGCCACTCTGACCAGACGTGGGGTTTTGTGCTTCTCTGCCCACTTTAGACCCACTATAAATCTTTGGAGTTTGGAAGAAATTTAGAAAGACCAGTGTTTTTTATGACCAGTGTATGTGGTCTTCAGTGTTAATGTGCTCTTGGCGAATTTGAAAACTACAAAATGTTAACTAAGGCCATAAATTGTAGAAATATGTAAACTTTCTCAGAGTCACCCAGGGGCTGTGAAATGGTAAGTTTGTAAAAATAGGGGTATTTTGGCGATTGGAATTTCCAGATTTAGTTGGAATAGACACACAGAAATTCCAATGAGTACCTCAGGTGCAGAAATGCCCAGAAATTTTTTCCTTTTTCCAAGATATGGGGTGGGTTGCCAAGGGTTTTAAGCACAAATTTCACAGCCCCTGTCTTCCAGGACACCCATGAGCCCAGTCACACCAGTGGTGATTGCTCTGACGTCCGAAATTTCGCTATAAAAGCCCCCTGCTCTGATGACTGGCCACTCACTTTTGTGTAGACACACAGCTGTTCACACTGAAGACAATGGCTGCATCAAGATCTGGATCACCTCCCAAGTCGGCCTCTCCCTCCAGGAGGGCTGCGTCACCAAAGAAGAAGAGGGCCAGGAGGCCAAAGAAGGCCGCGACCCACCCTCCAGTGCAGGCTATGATCCTGGCTGCTCTGAAAGCTTCCAAAGACCGAAAAGGGACCTCACTGGCTGCCATCAAGAAGCACATGGCCGCCAACAACAGGGTGGACATGGCCCGGCTCGCACCACACATTAAGATGAGCCTGAAGAGGGAGTGGCCTCTGGCGTGCTGAAGCAGGCCTCTGGGACTGGGGCCTCTGGGAGGTTCCGTGTAGGGAGACTGCCCAAGGCCCCGAGGAAGAAGAAGGCTAAGAAACCCAAGAAGAAGAGGGCCAGGAAGGCAAAGAAAGTCAAGAAGGCCAAGAAGCCCAAGGCAAAGAAGACCGCCAAGAAGAGGAAACCAAAGGCCAAGAAAGCCAAAAAACCCAAGGCTGCCAAAAAGACTGCCAGGAAGGCAAAGCCCAAAAAGCCAAAGGCCAAGAAGGCGGCAAGGCCAAAGAAGGCCAAGAAGTAGGCAAAAAGAGCGGTTCAACAACCACAACATAAAGGTCCTTTTCAGGACCAACCATCTCTTTCCAGAGAGAGAATTCGCTTCCACAAAGTGTTATGTGAAAAGTGCCCCAACAGTTCAATATTTCCTTGTATAATATTTGAATAAGACCACCCCCTTTCTTGCCTTGTTTTGTTCATTTCCGGTTAAATACCCCCTCCCCCATGAAGTACTGTTCAGAGAGACTTGTTGTTAAAAGCCCACATGCGTGTAAAGACCAATCCCTTGCAAACAGCCTGAACAGGTTTACAGGGTAATTTCACACAGCCACTCGAGGTCTAGTGCACAATATACAAAAGTTGCTGCCTACCTCTGCCTCCCCCAAAAATCGCCAGTACTAATGCACAGGCAATTCTCTGTAGCCTCACCCTGCCCCCTCATCCTGCACATCCCTCTTATATATACTTTAGGACCTTACTATTTTTTTTTTTTTTTTTCCCATATTTAATGAAGTTTTGACACCTATTTAATGACAAGACTTTTCATTTTAAGGTGCATTTTTGATGTGGGGAAATCAAAGACTTTTGTTTTCAAAAGACTGCAGCACACTCGCCACTCTGACCAGACGTGGGGTTTTGTGCTTCTCTGCCCACTTTAGACCCACTATAAATCTTTGGAGTTTGGAAGAAATTTAGAAAGACCAGTGTTTTTTATGACCAGTGTATGTGGTCTTCAGTGTTAATGTGCTCTTGGCGAATTTGAAAACTACAAAATGTTAACTAAGGCCATAAATTGTAGAAATATGTAAACTTTCTCAGAGTCACCCAGGGGCTGTGAAATGGTAAGTTTGTAAAAATAGGGGTATTTTGGCGATTGGAATTTCCAGATTTAGTTGGAATAGACACACAGAAATTCCAATGAGTACCTCAGGTGCAGAAATGCCCAGAAATTTTTTCCTTTTTCCAAGATATGGGGTGGGTTGCCAAGGGTTTTAAGCACAAATTTCACAGCCCCTGTCTTCCAGGACACCCATGAGCCCAGTCACACCAGTGGTGATTGCTCTGACGTCCGAAATTTCGCTATAAAAGCCCCCTGCTCTGATGACTGGCCACTCACTTTTGTGTAGACACACAGCTGTTCACACTGAAGACAATGGCTGCATCAAGATCTGGATCACCTCCCAAGTCGGCCTCTCCCTCCAGGAGGGCTGCGTCACCAAAGAAGAAGAGGGCCAGGAGGCCAAAGAAGGCCGCGACCCACCCTCCAGTGCAGGCTATGATCCTGGCTGCTCTGAAAGCTTCCAAAGACCGAAAAGGGACCTCACTGGCTGCCATCAAGAAGCACATGGCCGCCAACAACAGGGTGGACATGGCCCGGCTCGCACCACACATTAAGATGAGCCTGAAGAGGGAGTGGCCTCTGGCGTGCTGAAGCAGGCCTCTGGGACTGGGGCCTCTGGGAGGTTCCGTGTAGGGAGACTGCCCAAGGCCCCGAGGAAGAAGAAGGCTAAGAAACCCAAGAAGAAGAGGGCCAGGAAGGCAAAGAAAGTCAAGAAGGCCAAGAAGCCCAAGGCAAAGAAGACCGCCAAGAAGAGGAAACCAAAGGCCAAGAAAGCCAAAAAACCCAAGGCTGCCAAAAAGACTGCCAGGAAGGCAAAGCCCAAAAAGCCAAAGGCCAAGAAGGCGGCAAGGCCAAAGAAGGCCAAGAAGTAGGCAAAAAGAGCGGTTCAACAACCACAACATAAAGGTCCTTTTCAGGACCAACCATCTCTTTCCAGAGAGAGAATTCGCTTCCACAAAGTGTTATGTGAAAAGTGCCCCAACAGTTCAATATTTCCTTGTATAATATTTGAATAAGACCACCCCCTTTCTTGCCTTGTTTTGTTCATTTCCGGTTAAATACCCCCTCCCCCATGAAGTACTGTTCAGAGAGACTTGTTGTTAAAAGCCCACATGCGTGTAAAGACCAATCCCTTGCAAACAGCCTGAACAGGTTTACAGGGTAATTTCACACAGCCACTCGAGGTCTAGTGCACAATATACAAAAGTTGCTGCCTACCTCTGCCTCCCCCAAAAATCGCCAGTACTAATGCACAGGCAATTCTCTGTAGCCTCACCCTGCCCCCTCATCCTGCACATCCCTCTTATATATACTTTAGGACCTTACTATTTTTTTTTTTTTTTTCCCATATTTAATGAAGTTTTGACACCTATTTAATGACAAGACTTTTCATTTTAAGGTGCATTTTTGATGTGGGGAAATCAAAGACTTTTGTTTTCAAAAGACTGCAGCACACTCGCCACTCTGACCAGACGTGGGGTTTTGTGCTTCTCTGCCCACTTTAGACCCACTATAAATCTTTGGACTTTGGAAGAAATTTAGAAAGACCAGTGTTTTTTATGACCAGTGTATGTGGTCTTCAGTGTTAATGTGCTCTTGGCGAATTTGAAAACTACAAAATGTTAACTAAGGCCATAAATTGTAGAAATATGTAAACTTTCTCAGAGTCACCCAGGGGCTGTGAAATGGTAAGTTTGTAAAAATAGGGGTATTTTGGCGATTGGAATTTCCAGATTTAGTTGGAATAGACACACAGAAATTCCAATGAGTACCTCAGGTGCAGAAATGCCCAGAAATTTTTTCCTTTTTCCAAGATATGGGGTGGGTTGCCAAGGGTTTTAAGCACAAATTTCACAGCCCCTGTCTTCCAGGACACCCATGAGCCCAGTCACACCAGTGGTGATTGCTCTGACGTCCGAAATTTCGCTATAAAAGCCCCCTGCTCTGATGACTGGCCACTCACTTTTGTGTAGACACACAGCTGTTCACACTGAAGACAATGGCTGCATCAAGATCTGGATCACCTCCCAAGTCGGCCTCTCCCTCCAGGAGGGCTGCGTCACCAAAGAAGAAGAGGGCCAGGAGGCCAAAGAAGGCCGCGACCCACCCTCCAGTGCAGGCTATGATCCTGGCTGCTCTGAAAGCTTCCAAAGACCGAAAAGGGACCTCACTGGCTGCCATCAAGAAGCACATGGCCGCCAACAACAGGGTGGACATGGCCCGGCTCGCACCACACATTAAGATGAGCCTGAAGAGGGGAGTGGCCTCTGGCGTGCTGAAGCAGGCCTCTGGGACTGGGGCCTCTGGGAGGTTCCGTGTAGGGAGACTGCCCAAGGCCCCGAGGAAGAAGAAGGCTAAGAAACCCAAGAAGAAGAGGGCCAGGAAGGCAAAGAAAGTCAAGAAGGCCAAGAAGCCCAAGGCAAAGAAGACCGCCAAGAAGAGGAAACCAAAGGCCAAGAAAGCCAAAAAACCCAAGGCTGCCAAAAAGACTGCCAGGAAGGCAAAGCCCAAAAAGCCAAAGGCCAAGAAGGCGGCAAGGCCAAAGAAGGCCAAGAAGTAGGCAAAAAGAGCGGTTCAACAACCACAACATAAAGGTCCTTTTCAGGACCAACCATCTCTTTCCAGAGAGAGAATTCGCTTCCACAAAGTGTTATGTGAAAAGTGCCCCAACAGTTCAATATTTCCTTGTATAATATTTGAATAAGACCACCCCCTTTCTTGCCTTGTTTTGTTCATTTCCGGTTAAATACCCCCTCCCCCATGAAGTACTGTTCAGAGAGACTTGTTGTTAAAAGCCCACATGCGTGTAAAGACCAATCCCTTGCAAACAGCCTGAACAGGTTTACAGGGTAATTTCACACAGCCACTCGAGGTCTAGTGCACAATATACAAAAGTTGCTGCCTACCTCTGCCTCCCCGAAAAATCGCCAGTACTAATGCACAGGCAATTCTCTGTAGCCTCACCCTGCCCCCTCATCCTGCACATCCCTCTTATATATACTTTAGGACCTTACTATTTTTTTTTTTTTTTTTTTTCCCATATTTAATGAAGTTTTGACACCTATTTAATGACAAGACTTTTCATTTTAAGGTGCATTTTTGATGTGGGGAAATCAAAGACTTTTGTTTTCAAAAGACTGCAGCACACTCGCCACTCTGACCAGACGTGGGGTTTTGTGCTTCTCTGCCCACTTTAGACCCACTATAAATCTTTGGAGTTTGGAAGAAATTTAGAAAGACCAGTGTTTTTTATGACCAGTGTATGTGGTCTTCAGTGTTAATGTGCTCTTGGCGAATTTGAAAACTACAAAATGTTAACTAAGGCCATAAATTGTAGAAATATGTAAACTTTCTCAGAGTCACCCAGGGGCTGTGAAATGGTAAGTTTGTAAAAATAGGGGTATTTTGGCGATTGGAATTTCCAGATTTAGTTGGAATAGACACACAGAAATTCCAATGAGTACCTCAGGTGCAGAAATGCCCAGAAATTTTTTCCTTTTTCCAAGATATGGGGTGGGTTGCCAAGGGTTTTAAGCACAAATTTCACAGCCCCTGTCTTCCAGGACACCCATGAGCCCAGTCACACCAGTGGTGATTGCTCTGACGTCCGAAATTTCGCTATAAAAGCCCCCTGCTCTGATGACTGGCCACTCACTTTTGTGTAGACACACAGCTGTTCACACTGAAGACAATGGCTGCATCAAGATCTGGATCACCTCCCAAGTCGGCCTCTCCCTCCAGGAGGGCTGCGTCACCAAAGAAGAAGAGGGCCAGGAGGCCAAAGAAGGCCGCGACCCACCCTCCAGTGCAGGCTATGATCCTGGCTGCTCTGAAAGCTTCCAAAGACCGAAAAGGGACCTCACTGGCTGCCATCAAGAAGCACATGGCCGCCAACAACAGGGTGGACATGGCCCGGCTCGCACCACACATTAAGATGAGCCTGAAGAGGGGAGTGGCCTCTGGCGTGCTGAAGCAGGCCTCTGGGACTGGGGCCTCTGGGAGGTTCCGTGTAGGGAGACTGCCCAAGGCCCCGAGGAAGAAGAAGGCTAAGAAACCCAAGAAGAAGAGGGCCAGGAAGGCAAAGAAAGTCAAGAAGGCCAAGAAGCCCAAGGCAAAGAAGACCGCCAAGAAGAGGAAACCAAAGGCCAAGAAAGCCAAAAAACCCAAGGCTGCCAAAAAGACTGCCAGGAAGGCAAAGCCCAAAAAGCCAAAGGCCAAGAAGGCGGCAAGGCCAAAGAAGGCCAAGAAGTAGGCAAAAAGAGCGGTTCAACAACCACAACATAAAGGTCCTTTTCAGGACCAACCATCTCTTTCCAGAGAGAGAATTCGCTTCCACAAAGTGTTATGTGAAAAGTGCCCCAACAGTTCAATATTTCCTTGTATAATATTTGAATAAGACCACCCCCTTTCTTGCCTTGTTTTGTTCATTTCCGGTTAAATACCCCCTCCCCCATGAAGTACTGTTCAGAGAGACTTGTTGTTAAAAGCCCACATGCGTGTAAAGACCAATCCCTTGCAAACAGCCTGAACAGGTTTACAGGGTAATTTCACACAGCCACTCGAGGTCTAGTGCACAATATACAAAAGTTGCTGCCTACCTCTGCCTCCCCCAAAAATCGCCAGTACTAATGCACAGGCAATTCTCTGTAACCTCACCCTGCCTCCTCATCCTGCACATCCCTCTCATATATACTTTAGGACCTTACTATTTTTTTTTTTTTCTTTTTGCCATATTTAATGAAGTTTTGACACCTATTTAATGACAAGACTTTTCATTTTAAGGTGCATTTTTGATGTGGGGAAATCAAAGACTTTTGTTTTCAAAAGACTGCAGCACACTCGCCACTCTGACCAGCCCTTGGGTTTTGTGCTTCTCTGCCCACTTTAGACCCACTATAAATCTTTGGAGTTTGGAAGAAATTTAGAAAGACCAGTGTTTTTTATGACCAGTGTATGTGGTCTTCAGTGTTAATGTGCTCTTGGCGAATTTGAAAACTACAAAATGTTAACTAAGGCCATAAATTGTAGAAATATGTAAACTTTCTCAGAGTCACCCAGGGGCTGTGAAATGGTAAGTTTGTAAAAATAGGGGTATTTTGGCGATTGGAATTTCCAGATTTAGTTGGAATAGACACACAGAAATTCCAATGAGTACCTCAGGTGCAGAAATGCCCAGAAATTTTTTCCTTTTTCCAAGATATGGGGTGGGTTGCCAAGGGTTTTAAGCACAAATTTTACAGCCCCTGTCTTCCAGGATACCCATGAGCCCAGTCACACCAGTGGTGATTGCTCTGACGTCCGAAATTTCGCTATAAAAGCCCCTTGCTCTGATGACTGGCCACTCACTTTTGTGTAGACACACAGCTGTTCACACTGAAGACAATGGCTGCATCAAGATCTGGATCACCTCCCAAGTCGGCCTCTCCCTCCAGGAGGGCCGCGTCACCAAAGAAGAAGAGGGCCAGGAGGCCAAAGAAGGCCGCGACCCACCCTCCAGTGCAGGCTATGATCCTGGCTGCTCTGAAAGCTTCCAAAGACCGAAAAGGGACCTCACTGGCTGCCATCAAGAAGCACATGGCCGCCAACAACAGGGTGGACATGGCCCGGCTCGCACCACACATTAAGATGAGCCTGAAGAGGGGAGTGGCCTCTGGCGTGCTGAAGCAGGCCTCTGGGACTGGGGCCTCCGGGAGGTTCCGTGTAGGGAGACTGCCCAAGGCCCCAGGGAAGAAGAAGGCTAAGAAACCCAAGAAGAAGAGGGCCAGGAAGGCAAAGAAAGTTAAGAAGGCCAAGAAGCCCAAGGCAAAGAAGGCCGCCAAGAAGAGGAAACCAAAGGCCAAGAAAGCCAAAAAACCCAAGGCTGCCAAAAAGACTGCCAGGAAGGCAAAGGCCAAAGGCCAAGAAGGCGGCAAGGCCAAAGAAGGCCAAGAAGTAGGCAAAAAGAGCGGTTAAACAACCACAACATAAAAGTCCTTTTCAGGACCAACCATCTCTTTCCAGAGAGAGAATTCGCTTCCACAAAGTGTTATGTGAAAAGTGCCCCAACAGTTCAATATTTCCTTGTGTAATATTTGAATAAGACCACCCCCTTTCTTGCCTTGTTTTGTTCATTTCCGGTTAAATACCCCCTCCCCCATGAAGTACTGTTCAGAGAGACTTGTTGTCAAAAGCCCACATGCGTGTAAAGACCAATCCCTTGCAAACAGCCTGAACAGGTTTACAGGGTAATTTCACACAGCCACTCGAGGTCTAGTGCACAATATACAAAAGTTGCTGCCTACCTCTGCCTCCCCGAAAAATCGCCAGTACTAATGCACAGGCAATTCTCTGTAGCCTCACCCTGCCCCCTCATCCTGCACATCCCTCTTATATATACTTTAGGACCTTACTATTTTTTTTTTTTTTTTTTTTTGCCATATTTAATGAAGTTTTGACACCTATTTAATGACAAGACTTTTCATTTTAAGGTGCATTTTTGATGTGGGGAAATCAAAGACTTTTGTTTTCAAAAGACTGCAGCACACTCGCCACTCTGACCAGACGTGGGGTTTTGTGCTTCTCTGCCCACTTTAGACCCACTATAAATCTTTGGAGTTTGGAAGAAATTTAGAAAGACCAGTGTTTTTTATGACCAGTGTATGTGGTCTTCAGTGTTAATGTGCTCTTGGCGAATTTGAAAACTACAAAATGTTAACTAAGGCCATAAATTGTAGAAATATGTAAACTTTCTCAGAGTCACCCAGGGGCTGTGAAATGGTAAGTTTGTAAAAATAGGGGTATTTTGGCGATTGGAATTTCCAGATTTAGTTGGAATAGACACACAGAAATTCCAATGAGTACCTCAGGTGCAGAAATGCCCAGAAATTTTTTCCTTTTTCCAAGATATGGGGTGGGTTGCCAAGGGTTTTAAGCACAAATTTCACAGCCCCTGTCTTCCAGGATACCCATGAGCCCAGTCACACCAGTGGTGATTGCTCTGACGTCCGAAATTTCGCTATAAAAGCCCCTTGCTCTGATGACTGGCCACTCACTTTTGTGTAGACACACAGCTGTTCACACTGAAGACAATGGCTGCATCAAGATCTGGATCACCTCCCAAGTCGGCCTCTCCCTCCAGGAGGGCCGCGTCACCAAAGAAGAAGAGGGCCAGGAGGCCAAAGAAGGCCGCGACCCACCCTCCAGTGCAGGCTATGATCCTGGCTGCTCTGAAAGCTTCCAAAGACCGAAAAGGGACCTCACTGGCTGCCATCAAGAAGCACATGGCCGCCAACAACAGGGTGGACATGGCCCGGCTCGCACCACACATTAAGATGAGCCTGAAGAGGGGAGTGGCCTCTGGCGTGCTGAAGCAGGCCTCTGGGACTGGGGCCTCCGGGAGGTTCCGTGTAGGGAGACTGCCCAAGGCCCCAGGGAAGAAGAAGGCTAAGAAACCCAAGAAGAAGAGGGCCAGGAAGGCAAAGAAAGTTAAGAAGGCCAAGAAGCCCAAGGCAAAGAAGGCCGCCAAGAAGAGGAAACCAAAGGCCAAGAAAGCCAAAAAACCCAAGGCTGCCAAAAAGACTGCCAGGAAGGCAAAGGCCAAAGGCCAAGAAGGCGGCAAGGCCAAAGAAGGCCAAGAAGTAGGCAAAAAGAGCGGTTAAACAACCACAACATAAAAGTCCTTTTCAGGACCAACCATCTCTTTCCAGAGAGAGAATTCGCTTCCACAAAGTGTTATGTGAAAAGTGCCCCAACAGTTCAATATTTCCTTGTGTAATATTTGAATAAGACCACCCCCTTTCTTGCCTTGTTTTGTTCATTTCCGGTTAAATACCCCCTCCCCCATGAAGTACTGTTCAGAGAGACTTGTTGTCAAAAGCCCACATGCGTGTAAAGACCAATCCCTTGCAAACAGCCTGAACAGGTTTACAGGGTAATTTCACACAGCCACTCGAGGTCTAGTGCACAATATACAAAAGTTGCTGCCTACCTCTGCCTCCCCGAAAAATCGCCAGTACTAATGCACAGGCAATTCTCTGTAGCCTCACCCTGCCCCCTCATCCTGCACATCCCTCTTATATATACTTTAGGACCTTACTATTTTTTTTTTTTTTTTCCCATATTTAATGAAGTTTTGACACCTATTTAATGACAAGACTTTTCATTTTAAGGTGCATTTTTGATGTGGGGAAATCAAAGACTTTTGTTTTCAAAAGACTGCAGCACACTCGCCACTCTGACCAGACGTGGGGTTTTGTGCTTCTCTGCCCACTTTAGACCCACTATAAATCTTTGGACTTTGGAAGAAATTTAGAAAGACCAGTGTTTTTTATGACCAGTGTATGTGGTCTTCAGTGTTAATGTGCTCTTGGCGAATTTGAAAACTACAAAATGTTAACTAAGGCCATAAATTGTAGAAATATGTAAACTTTCTCAGAGTCACCCAGGGGCTGTGAAATGGTAAGTTTGTAAAAATAGGGGTATTTTGGCGATTGGAATTTCCAGATTTAGTTGGAATAGACACACAGAAATTCCAATGAGTACCTCAGGTGCAGAAATGCCCAGAAATTTTTTCCTTTTTCCAAGATATGGGGTGGGTTGCCAAGGGTTTTAAGCACAAATTTCACAGCCCCTGTCTTCCAGGACACCCATGAGCCCAGTCACACCAGTGGTGATTGCTCTGACGTCCGAAATTTCGCTATAAAAGCCCCCTGCTCTGATGACTGGCCACTCACTTTTGTGTAGACACACAGCTGTTCACACTGAAGACAATGGCTGCATCAAGATCTGGATCACCTCCCAAGTCGGCCTCTCCTTTCAGGAGGGCTGCGTCACCAAAGAAGAAGAGGGCCAGGAGGCCAAAGAAGGCCGCGACCCACCCTCCAGTGCAGGCTATGATCCTGGCTGCTCTGAAAGCTTCCAAAGACCGAAAAGGGACCTCACTGGCTGCCATCAAGAAGCACATGGCCGCCAACAACAGGGTGGACATGGCCCGGCTCGCACCACACATTAAGATGAGCCTGAAGAGGGGAGTGGCCTCTGGCGTGCTGAAGCAGGCCTCTGGGACTGGGGCCTCTGGGAGGTTCCGTGTAGGGAGACTGCCCAAGGCCCCGAGGAAGAAGAAGGCTAAGAAACCCAAGAAGAAGAGGGCCAGGAAGGCAAAGAAAGTCAAGAAGGCCAAGAAGCCCAAGGCAAAGAAGACCGCCAAGAAGAGGAAACCAAAGGCCAAGAAAGCCAAAAAACCCAAGGCTGCCAAAAAGACTGCCAGGAAGGCAAAGCCCAAAAAGCCAAAGGCCAAGAAGGCGGCAAGGCCAAAGAAGGCCAAGAAGTAGGCAAAAAGAGCGGTTCAACAACCACAACATAAAGGTCCTTTTCAGGACCAACCATCTCTTTCCAGAGAGAGAATTCGCTTCCACAAAGTGTTATGTGAAAAGTGCCCCAACAGTTCAATATTTCCTTGTATAATATTTGAATAAGACCACCCCCTTTCTTGCCTTGTTTTGTTCATTTCCGGTTAAATACCCCCTCCCCCATGAAGTACTGTTCAGAGAGACTTGTTGTTAAAAGCCCACATGCGTGTAAAGACCAATCCCTTGCAAACAGCCTGAACAGGTTTACAGGGTAATTTCACACAGCCACTCGAGGTCTAGTGCACAATATACAAAAGTTGCTGCCTACCTCTGCCTCCCCCAAAAATCGCCAGTACTAATGCACAGGCAGTTCTCTGTAACCTCACCCTGCCTCCTCATCCTGCACATCCCTCTCATATATACTTTAGGACCTTACTATTTTTTTTTTTTTCTTTTTGCCATATTTAATGAAGTTTTGACACCTATTTAATGACAAGACTTTTCATTTTAAGGTGCATTTTTGATGTGGGGAAATCAAAGACTTTTGTTTTCAAAAGACTGCAGCACACTCGCCACTCTGACCAGCCCTTGGGTTTTGTGCTTCTCTGCCCACTTTAGACCCACTATAAATCTTTGGAGTTTGGAAGAAATTTAGAAAGACCAGTGTTTTTTATGACCAGTGTATGTGGTCTTTAGCGTCAATGTGCTCTTGGCGAATTTGAAAACTACAAAATGTTGACTAAGGCCATAAATTGTAGAAATATGTAAACTTTCTCAGAGTCACCCAGGGGCTGTGAAATGGTAAGTTTGTAAAAATAGGGGTATTTTGGCGATTGGAATTTCCAGATTTAGTTGGAATAGACACACAGAAATTCCAATGAGTACCTCAGGTGCAGAAATGCCCAGAAATTTTTTCCTTTTTCCAAGATATGGGGTGGGTTGCCAAGGGTTTTAAGCACAAATTTCACAGCCCCTGTCTTCCAGGA